>CM077027.1:80102865-81424626 GCA_039090855.1 Macrothele yani
TGGCAGGTACGTCACATTTCCTGGTACGTTACATCATCTCCCCCTTATTTATTTATTTATTTATTTATTTATTTTTGAAGTGCTGGAGAAAGGATTCTCTTATTTTTCCTATCTCGCGGTGTGGAAAGAACATCACACCAAAGCGAGATTTTTTGAACGGTCAGGTCATCCGGATAGTTCGGGCGCTATTATAACGAAGTAAATTTCTCCGTCATTTCTGTCCAGGCCAGGATTCGAAATCGGATCCCCTCATTCCGGAATACGTCACTCTACCAATTGAGTTACGCGGACACGTTTGTTCTGACTACTATCTGCCTTTATGTCGTGTGCGTCCTGCTGGCAGGTACGTCACATTTCCTGGTACGTTACATCATCTCCCCCTTATTTATTTATTTTTTTTTTTTTTTTTGAAGTGCTGGAGAAAGGATTCTCTTATTTTTCCCATCTCGCGGTGTGGAAAGAACATCACACCAAAGCGAGATTTTTGAACGGTCAGGTCATCCGGATAGTTCGGGCGCCATTATAACGAAGTAAATTTCTCCGTCATTTCTGTCCACGCCAGGATTCGAACCCGGATCCCCCTCATTCCCGGAATAAAGTCACTCTACCAATTGAGCTACGCGGACGTTTGTTCCGACTGCTATCTGCCTTTATGTCGTGTGCGTCCTGCTGGCAGGTACGTCACATTTCCTGGCACGTTACATCATCTCCCCCTTATTTATTTATTTATTTATTTTTTATTTTTTTTTTTTGAAGTGCTGGAGAAAGGATTCTCTTATTTTTCCTATCTCGCGGTGTGGAAAGAACATCACACCAAAGCGAGATTTTTGAACGGTCAGGTCATCCGGATAGTTCGGGCGCGATTATAACGAAGTAAATTTCTCCGTCATTTCTGTCCACGCCAGGATTCGAACCCGGATCCCCTCATTCCGGAATAAGTCACTCTACCAATTGAGCTATGCGGACGTTTGTTCTGGATACTATCTGCCTTTTGTTGTCGTGTGCGTCCTGCTGGCAGGTACGTCACATTTCCTGCACAGTTACATCATCTCCCCCTTATTTATTTATTTATTTATTTATTTTTTTTTTTTTGAAGTGCTGGAGAAAGGATTTCCTCTTATTTTTTCCTATCTCGCGGTCTGTGAAAGAGCTCATCACACCAAAGCGAGATTTTGAACGGTCAGGTCATCCGGATAGTTCAAGCGCCAATTATAACGAAGTAAATTTCTCCGTCATTTCTGTCCAGGCCAGGATTCGAAATCGGATCCCCTCATTCCGGAATAAGTCACTCTACCAATTGAGCTACGCGGACGTTTGTTCTGACTACTATCCGCCTTTATGTCGTGTGCGTCCTGGCTGGCAGGTACGTCACATTTCCTGGCATGTTACATCGTATCTCCCCCTTATTTATTTATTTATTTATTTATTATTTTTTTTTTTTTGAAGTGCTGGAGAAGGATTCTCTTATTTTTCCCCACGCCGCTCTATCTCATGGTGTGGAAAGAACATCACACCAAAGCGAGATTTTTGAACGGTATCAGGAGTCATCCGGATAGTTCGGGCGCCATTATAACGAAGTAAATTTCTCCGTCATTTCTGTCCACGCCAGGATTCGAACCCGGATCCCTCATTCCGGAATAAGTCACTCTACTAATTGAGTTACGCGGACGTTTGTTCTGACTACTATCTGCCTTTTATGTCGTGTGCGTCCTGCTGGCAGGTACGTCACATTTCCTGGTACGTTACATCATCTCCCCCTTATTTATTGACTTATCTATTTTTTTTTTTTTTTTTTGAAGTGCTGGAGAAAGGATTCTCTTTTATTTTCCTATCTCGCGGTGTGGAAAGAACACTCACAACCAAAGCGAGATTTTGAACGGTCAGGTCATCCGGATAGTTCGGGCGCCATTATAACGAAGTAAATTTCTCCGTCATTTCTGTCCAGGCCAGGATTCGGAAATCGGATCCTCTCATTCCGGAATAAGTCACTTTACTCAATTGAGCGCTACGCGGACGTTTGTTCTGACTACTATCTGCCTTTATGTCGTGTGCGTCCTGCTGGCAGGTACGTCACATTTCCTGGTACGTTACATCATCTCCCCCTTATTTATTTATTTATTTATTTATTTTTTTTTTTTTGAAGTGCTGGAGAAAGCGATTCTCTTATTTTTTCCTATCTCGCGGTGTGGAAAGAACATCACACCAAAGCGAGATTTTGAACGGTCAGGTCATCCGGATAGTTCGGGCGCCATTATAACGAAGTAAATTTCTCCGTCATTTCTGTCCACGCCAGGATTCGAACCCGACCCCCTCGATTCCGGAATAAGTCACTCTACCAATTGAGCTACGCGGACGTTTGTTCTGACTACTATATCTGCCTTTATGTCGTGTGCGTCCTGCTGGCAGGTACGCCGCACCTTTCCTGGTACGTTAGCATCATCTCCCCCTTATTTATTTATTTATTTATTTATTTTTTTTGAAATTTGCTGGAGAAAGGATTCTCTTATTTTTCCTATCTCAGCGGTGTGTGGAAAGAACATCATTAACTCAAAGCGAGATTTGAACGGTCAGAGTCATCCGGATAGTTCGGGCGCGATTATAACGAAGTAAATTTCTCCGTCATTTCTGTCCACGCCAGGATTCGGAACCCGGATCCCCTCATTCCGGAATAAGTCACTCTACCAATTGAGCTACGCGGACGTTTGTTCTGACTACTATCTGCCTTTTATGTCGTGTGCGTCCTGCTGGCAGGTACGTCACATTTCCTGGTACGTTACATCATCTCCCCCTTATTTATTTATTTATTTATTTTTTTTTGAAGTGCTGGAGAAAGGATTCTCTTATTTTTCCCTATCTCGCGGTGTGGAAAGAACATCACACCAAAGCGAGATTTTGAACGGTTAGGTCATCCTTCGGATGGTTCGGGCGCCATTATAACGAAGTAAATTTCTCCGTCATTTCTGTCCACGCCAGGATTCGAAATCGGATCCCCTCATTCCGGAATAAGTCACTCTACCAATTGAGCTACGCGGACGTTTGTTCTGACTACTATCTGCCTTTATGTCGTGTGCGTCCTGCTGGCAGGTACGTCACATTTCCTGGTACGTTACATCATCTCCCCCTTATTTATTTATTTATTTATTTTTTTTTTTTTTGAAGTGCTGGAGAAAGGATTCTCTTATTTTTCCTATCTCGCGGTGTGGAAAGAACATCACACCAAAGCGAGATTTTGAACGGTCAGGTCATCCGGATAGTTCGGGCGCCATTATAACGAAGTAAATTTCTCCGTCATTTCTGTCCACGCCAGGATTCGAACCCGGATCCCCTCATTCCGGAATAAGTCACTCTACCAATTGAGCTACGCGGACGTTTGTTCTGACTACTATCTGCCTTTATGTCGTGTGCGTCCTGCTGGCAGGTACGTCACATTTCCTGGTACGTTACATCATCTCCCCCTTATTTATTTATTTATTTATTTTTTTTTTTTGAAGTGCTGGAGAAAGGATTCTCTTATTTTTCCTATCTCGCGGTGTGGAAAGAACATCACACCAAAGCGAGATTTTGAACGGTCAGGTCATCCGGATAGTTCGGGCGCCATTATAACGAAGTAAATTTCTCCGTCATTTCTGTCCACGCCAGGATTCGAACCCGGATCCCCTCATTCCGGAATAAGTCACTCTACCAATTGAGCTACGCGGACGTTTGTTCTGACTACTATCTGCCTTTATGTCGTGTGCGTCCTGCTGGCAGGTACGTCACATTTCCTGGTACGTTACATCATCTCCCCCTTATTTATTTATTTATTTTTTTTTTTTTTTTTTGAAGTGCTGGAGAAAGGATTCTCTTATTTTTCCTATCTCGCGGTGTGGAAAGAACATCACACCAAAGCGAGATTTTGAACGGTCAGGTCATCCGGATAGTTCGGGCGCCATTATAACGAAGTAAATTTCTCCGTCATTTCTGTCCACGCCAGGATTCGAACCCGGATCCCCTCATTCCGGAATAAGTCACTCTACCAATTGAGCTACGCGGACGTTTGTTCTGACTACTATCTGCCTTTATGTCGTGTGCGTCCTGCTGGCAGGTACGTCACATTTCCTGGTACGTTACATCATCTCCCCCTTATTTATTTATTTATTTTTTTTTTTTTTTTTTTGAAGTGCTGGAGAAAGGATTCTCTTATTTTTCCTATCTCGCGGTGTGGAAAGAACATCACACCAAAGCGAGATTTTGAACGGTCAGGTCATCCGGATAGTTCGGGCGCCATTATAACGAAGTAAATTTCTCCGTCATTTCTGTCCAGGCCAGGATTCGAACCCGGATCCCCTCATTCCGGAATAAGTCACTCTACCAATTGAGCTACGCGGACGTTTGTTCTGACTACTATCTGCCTTTATGTCGTGTGCGTCCTGCTGGCAGGTACGTCACATTTCCTGGTACGTTACATCATCTCCCCCTTATTTATTTATTTATTTATTTATTTTTTTTTTTTTGAAGTGCTGGAGAAAGGATTCTCTTATTTTTCCTATCTCGCGGTGTGGAAAGAACATCACACCAAAGCGAGATTTTGAACGGTCAGGTCATCCGGATAGTTCGGGCGCCATTATAACGAAGTAAATTTCTCCGTCATTTCTGTCCACGCCAGGATTCGAACCCGGATCCCCTCATTCCGGAATAAGTCACTCTACCAATTGAGCTACGCGGACGTTTGTTCTGACTACTATCTGCCTTTATGTCGTGTGCGTCCTGCTGGCAGGTACGTCACATTTCCTGGTACGTTACATCATCTCCCCCTTATTTATTTATTTATTTATTTATTTATTTTTTTTTTGAAGTGCTGGAGAAAGGATTCTCTTATTTTTCCTATCTCGCGGTGTGGAAAGAACATCACACCAAAGCGAGATTTTGAACGGTCAGGTCATCCGGATAGTTCGGGCGCCATTATAACGAAGTAAATTTCTCCGTCATTTCTGTCCACGCCAGGATTCGAACCCGGATCCCCTCATTCCGGAATAAGTCACTCTACCAATTGAGCTACGCGGACGTTTGTTCTGACTACTATCTGCCTTTATGTCGTGTGCGTCCTGCTGGCAGGTACGTCACATTTCCTGGTACGTTACATCATCTCCCCCTTATTTATTTATTTATTTATTTTTTTTTTTTTTGAAGTGCTGGAGAAAGGATTCTCTTATTTTTCCTATCTCGCGGTGTGGAAAGAACATCACACCAAAGCGAGATTTTGAACGGTCAGGTCATCCGGATAGTTCGGGCGCCATTATAACGAAGTAAATTTCTCCGTCATTTCTGTCCAGGCCAGGATTCGAACCCGGATCCCCTCATTCCGGAATAAGTCACTCTACCAATTGAGCTACGCGGACGTTTGTTCTGACTACTATCTGCCTTTATGTCGTGTGCGTCCTGCTGGCAGGTACGTCACATTTCCTGGTACGTTACATCATCTCCCCCTTATTTATTTATTTATTTTTTTTTTTTTTTGAAGTGCTGGAGAAAGGATTCTCTTATTTTTCCTATCTCGCGGTGTGGAAAGAACATCACACCAAAGCGAGATTTTGAACGGTCAGGTCATCCGGATAGTTCGGGCGCCATTATAACGAAGTAAATTTCTCCGTCATTTCTGTCCACGCCAGGATTCGAACCCGGATCCCCTCATTCCGGAATAAGTCACTCTACCAATTGAGCTACGCGGACGTTTGTTCTGACTACTATCTGCCTTTATGTCGTGTGCGTCCTGCTGGCAGGTACGTCACATTTCCTGGTACGTTACATCATCTCCCCCTTATTTATTTATTTATTTATTTATTTTTTTTTTTTGAAGTGCTGGAGAAAGGATTCTCTTATTTTTCCTATCTCGCGGTGTGGAAAGAACATCACACCAAAGCGAGATTTTGAACGGTCAGGTCATCCGGATAGTTCGGGCGCCATTATAACGAAGTAAATTTCTCCGTCATTTCTGTCCAGGCCAGGATTCGAACCCGGATCCCCTCATTCCGGAATAAGTCACTCTACCAATTGAGCTACGCGGACGTTTGTTCTGACTACTATCTGCCTTTATGTCGTGTGCGTCCTGCTGGCAGGTACGTCACATTTCCTGGTACGTTACATCATCTCCCCCTTATTTATTTATTTATTTATTTATTTTTTTTTTTTTGAAGTGCTGGAGAAAGGATTCTCTTATTTTTCCTATCTCGCGGTGTGGAAAGAACATCACACCAAAGCGAGATTTTGAACGGTCAGGTCATCCGGATAGTTCGGGCGCCATTATAACGAAGTAAATTTCTCCGTCATTTCTGTCCACGCCAGGATTCGAACCCGGATCCCCTCATTCCGGAATAAGTCACTCTACCAATTGAGCTACGCGGACGTTTGTTCTGACTACTATCTGCCTTTATGTCGTGTGCGTCCTGCTGGCAGGTACGTCACATTTCCTGGTACGTTACATCATCTCCCCCTTATTTATTTATTTATTTATTTATTTTTTTTTTTTTTTTGAAGTGCTGGAGAAAGGATTCTCTTATTTTTCCTATCTCGCGGTGTGGAAAGAACATCACACCAAAGCGAGATTTTGAACGGTCAGGTCATCCGGATAGTTCGGGCGCCATTATAACGAAGTAAATTTCTCCGTCATTTCTGTCCACGCCAGGATTCGAACCCGGATCCCCTCATTCCGGAATAAGTCACTCTACCAATTGAGCTACGCGGACGTTTGTTCTGACTACTATCTGCCTTTATGTCGTGTGCGTCCTGCTGGCAGGTACGTCACATTTCCTGGTACGTTACATCATCTCCCCCTTATTTATTTATTTATTTTTTTTTTTTTTTTTTGAAGTGCTGGAGAAAGGATTCTCTTATTTTTCCTATCTCGCGGTGTGGAAAGAACATCACACCAAAGCGAGATTTTGAACGGTCAGGTCATCCGGATAGTTCGGGCGCCATTATAACGAAGTAAATTTCTCCGTCATTTCTGTCCACGCCAGGATTCGAACCCGGATCCCCTCATTCCGGAATAAGTCACTCTACCAATTGAGCTACGCGGACGTTTGTTCTGACTACTATCTGCCTTTATGTCGTGTGCGTCCTGCTGGCAGGTACGTCACATTTCCTGGTACGTTACATCATCTCCCCCTTATTTATTTATTTATTTATTTTTTTTTTTTTTGAAGTGCTGGAGAAAGGATTCTCTTATTTTTCCTATCTCGCGGTGTGGAAAGAACATCACACCAAAGCGAGATTTTGAACGGTCAGGTCATCCGGATAGTTCGGGCGCCATTATAACGAAGTAAATTTCTCCGTCATTTCTGTCCAGGCCAGGATTCGAACCCGGATCCCCTCATTCCGGAATAAGTCACTCTACCAATTGAGCTACGCGGACGTTTGTTCTGACTACTATCTGCCTTTATGTCGTGTGCGTCCTGCTGGCAGGTACGTCACATTTCCTGGTACGTTACATCATCTCCCCCTTATTTATTTATTTATTTATTTATTTTTTTTTTTTTTGAAGTGCTGGAGAAAGGATTCTCTTATTTTTCCTATCTCGCGGTGTGGAAAGAACATCACACCAAAGCGAGATTTTGAACGGTCAGGTCATCCGGATAGTTCGGGCGCCATTATAACGAAGTAAATTTCTCCGTCATTTCTGTCCACGCCAGGATTCGAACCCGGATCCCCTCATTCCGGAATAAGTCACTCTACCAATTGAGCTACGCGGACGTTTGTTCTGACTACTATCTGCCTTTATGTCGTGTGCGTCCTGCTGGCAGGTACGTCACATTTCCTGGTACGTTACATCATCTCCCCCTTATTTATTTATTTATTTTTTTTTTTTTTTGAAGTGCTGGAGAAAGGATTCTCTTATTTTTCCTATCTCGCGGTGTGGAAAGAACATCACACCAAAGCGAGATTTTGAACGGTCAGGTCATCCGGATAGTTCGGGCGCCATTATAACGAAGTAAATTTCTCCGTCATTTCTGTCCACGCCAGGATTCGAACCCGGATCCCCTCATTCCGGAATAAGTCACTCTACCAATTGAGCTACGCGGACGTTTGTTCTGACTACTATCTGCCTTTATGTCGTGTGCGTCCTGCTGGCAGGTACGTCACATTTCCTGGTACGTTACATCATCTCCCCCTTATTTATTTATTTATTTATTTATTTTTTTTTTTTTTTTGAAGTGCTGGAGAAAGGATTCTCTTATTTTTCCTATCTCGCGGTGTGGAAAGAACATCACACCAAAGCGAGATTTTGAACGGTCAGGTCATCCGGATAGTTCGGGCGCCATTATAACGAAGTAAATTTCTCCGTCATTTCTGTCCACGCCAGGATTCGAACCCGGATCCCCTCATTCCGGAATAAGTCACTCTACCAATTGAGCTACGCGGACGTTTGTTCTGACTACTATCTGCCTTTATGTCGTGTGCGTCCTGCTGGCAGGTACGTCACATTTCCTGGTACGTTACATCATCTCCCCCTTATTTATTTATTTATTTATTTATTTTTTTTTTTTGAAGTGCTGGAGAAAGGATTCTCTTATTTTTCCTATCTCGCGGTGTGGAAAGAACATCACACCAAAGCGAGATTTTGAACGGTCAGGTCATCCGGATAGTTCGGGCGCCATTATAACGAAGTAAATTTCTCCGTCATTTCTGTCCAGGCCAGGATTCGAACCCGGATCCCCTCATTCCGGAATAAGTCACTCTACCAATTGAGCTACGCGGACGTTTGTTCTGACTACTATCTGCCTTTATGTCGTGTGCGTCCTGCTGGCAGGTACGTCACATTTCCTGGTACGTTACATCATCTCCCCCTTATTTATTTATTTATTTATTTATTTTTTTTTTTGAAGTGCTGGAGAAAGGATTCTCTTATTTTTCCTATCTCGCGGTGTGGAAAGAACATCACACCAAAGCGAGATTTTGAACGGTCAGGTCATCCGGATAGTTCGGGCGCCATTATAACGAAGTAAATTTCTCCGTCATTTCTGTCCACGCCAGGATTCGAACCCGGATCCCCTCATTCCGGAATAAGTCACTCTACCAATTGAGCTACGCGGACGTTTGTTCTGACTACTATCTGCCTTTATGTCGTGTGCGTCCTGCTGGCAGGTACGTCACATTTCCTGGTACGTTACATCATCTCCCCCTTATTTATTTATTTATTTATTTATTTTTTTTTTTTTGAAGTGCTGGAGAAAGGATTCTCTTATTTTTCCTATCTCGCGGTGTGGAAAGAACATCACACCAAAGCGAGATTTTGAACGGTCAGGTCATCCGGATAGTTCGGGCGCCATTATAACGAAGTAAATTTCTCCGTCATTTCTGTCCACGCCAGGATTCGAACCCGGATCCCCTCATTCCGGAATAAGTCACTCTACCAATTGAGCTACGCGGACGTTTGTTCTGACTACTATCTGCCTTTATGTCGTGTGCGTCCTGCTGGCAGGTACGTCACATTTCCTGGTACGTTACATCATCTCCCCCTTATTTATTTATTTATTTATTTATTTTTTTTTGAAGTGCTGGAGAAAGGATTCTCTTATTTTTCCTATCTCGCGGTGTGGAAAGAACATCACACCAAAGCGAGATTTTGAACGGTCAGGTCATCCGGATAGTTCGGGCGCCATTATAACGAAGTAAATTTCTCCGTCATTTCTGTCCACGCCAGGATTCGAACCCGGATCCCCTCATTCCGGAATAAGTCACTCTACCAATTGAGCTACGCGGACGTTTGTTCTGACTACTATCTGCCTTTATGTCGTGTGCGTCCTGCTGGCAGGTACGTCACATTTCCTGGTACGTTACATCATCTCCCCCTTATTTATTTATTTATTTATTTATTTTTTTTTTTTTTGAAGTGCTGGAGAAAGGATTCTCTTATTTTTCCTATCTCGCGGTGTGGAAAGAACATCACACCAAAGCGAGATTTTGAACGGTCAGGTCATCCGGATAGTTCGGGCGCCATTATAACGAAGTAAATTTCTCCGTCATTTCTGTCCAGGCCAGGATTCGAACCCGGATCCCCTCATTCCGGAATAAGTCACTCTACCAATTGAGCTACGCGGACGTTTGTTCTGACTACTATCTGCCTTTATGTCGTGTGCGTCCTGCTGGCAGGTACGTCACATTTCCTGGTACGTTACATCATCTCCCCCTTATTTATTTATTTATTTATTTATTTTTTTTTTTGAAGTGCTGGAGAAAGGATTCTCTTATTTTTCCTATCTCGCGGTGTGGAAAGAACATCACACCAAAGCGAGATTTTGAACGGTCAGGTCATCCGGATAGTTCGGGCGCCATTATAACGAAGTAAATTTCTCCGTCATTTCTGTCCACGCCAGGATTCGAACCCGGATCCCCTCATTCCGGAATAAGTCACTCTACCAATTGAGCTACGCGGACGTTTGTTCTGACTACTATCTGCCTTTATGTCGTGTGCGTCCTGCTGGCAGGTACGTCACATTTCCTGGTACGTTACATCATCTCCCCCTTATTTATTTATTTATTTATTTATTTTTTTTTTTTGAAGTGCTGGAGAAAGGATTCTCTTATTTTTCCTATCTCGCGGTGTGGAAAGAACATCACACCAAAGCGAGATTTTGAACGGTCAGGTCATCCGGATAGTTCGGGCGCCATTATAACGAAGTAAATTTCTCCGTCATTTCTGTCCACGCCAGGATTCGAACCCGGATCCCCTCATTCCGGAATAAGTCACTCTACCAATTGAGCTACGCGGACGTTTGTTCTGACTACTATCTGCCTTTATGTCGTGTGCGTCCTGCTGGCAGGTACGTCACATTTCCTGGTACGTTACATCATCTCCCCCTTATTTATTTATTTATTTATTTTTTTTTTTTTTTTTGAAGTGCTGGAGAAAGGATTCTCTTATTTTTCCTATCTCGCGGTGTGGAAAGAACATCACACCAAAGCGAGATTTTGAACGGTCAGGTCATCCGGATAGTTCGGGCGCCATTATAACGAAGTAAATTTCTCCGTCATTTCTGTCCAGGCCAGGATTCGAACCCGGATCCCCTCATTCCGGAATAAGTCACTCTACCAATTGAGCTACGCGGACGTTTGTTCTGACTACTATCTGCCTTTATGTCGTGTGCGTCCTGCTGGCAGGTACGTCACATTTCCTGGTACGTTACATCATCTCCCCCTTATTTATTTATTTATTTATTTTTTTTTTTTTTTTGAAGTGCTGGAGAAAGGATTCTCTTATTTTTCCTATCTCGCGGTGTGGAAAGAACATCACACCAAAGCGAGATTTTGAACGGTCAGGTCATCCGGATAGTTCGGGCGCCATTATAACGAAGTAAATTTCTCCGTCATTTCTGTCCACGCCAGGATTCGAACCCGGATCCCCTCATTCCGGAATAAGTCACTCTACCAATTGAGCTACGCGGACGTTTGTTCTGACTACTATCTGCCTTTATGTCGTGTGCGTCCTGCTGGCAGGTACGTCACATTTCCTGGTACGTTACATCATCTCCCCCTTATTTATTTATTTATTTATTTATTTTTTTTTTTTTTTGAAGTGCTGGAGAAAGGATTCTCTTATTTTTCCTATCTCGCGGTGTGGAAAGAACATCACACCAAAGCGAGATTTTGAACGGTCAGGTCATCCGGATAGTTCGGGCGCCATTATAACGAAGTAAATTTCTCCGTCATTTCTGTCCACGCCAGGATTCGAACCCGGATCCCCTCATTCCGGAATAAGTCACTCTACCAATTGAGCTACGCGGACGTTTGTTCTGACTACTATCTGCCTTTATGTCGTGTGCGTCCTGCTGGCAGGTACGTCACATTTCCTGGTACGTTACATCATCTCCCCCTTATTTATTTATTTATTTATTTATTTTTTTTTTTTTGAAGTGCTGGAGAAAGGATTCTCTTATTTTTCCTATCTCGCGGTGTGGAAAGAACATCACACCAAAGCGAGATTTTGAACGGTCAGGTCATCCGGATAGTTCGGGCGCCATTATAACGAAGTAAATTTCTCCGTCATTTCTGTCCAGGCCAGGATTCGAACCCGGATCCCCTCATTCCGGAATAAGTCACTCTACCAATTGAGCTACGCGGACGTTTGTTCTGACTACTATCTGCCTTTATGTCGTGTGCGTCCTGCTGGCAGGTACGTCACATTTCCTGGTACGTTACATCATCTCCCCCTTATTTATTTATTTATTTATTTATTTTTTTTTTTTTTTTTTGAAGTGCTGGAGAAAGGATTCTCTTATTTTTCCTATCTCGCGGTGTGGAAAGAACATCACACCAAAGCGAGATTTTGAACGGTCAGGTCATCCGGATAGTTCGGGCGCCATTATAACGAAGTAAATTTCTCCGTCATTTCTGTCCACGCCAGGATTCGAACCCGGATCCCCTCATTCCGGAATAAGTCACTCTACCAATTGAGCTACGCGGACGTTTGTTCTGACTACTATCTGCCTTTATGTCGTGTGCGTCCTGCTGGCAGGTACGTCACATTTCCTGGTACGTTACATCATCTCCCCCTTATTTATTTATTTATTTATTTTTTTTTTTTTGAAGTGCTGGAGAAAGGATTCTCTTATTTTTCCTATCTCGCGGTGTGGAAAGAACATCACACCAAAGCGAGATTTTGAACGGTCAGGTCATCCGGATAGTTCGGGCGCCATTATAACGAAGTAAATTTCTCCGTCATTTCTGTCCACGCCAGGATTCGAACCCGGATCCCCTCATTCCGGAATAAGTCACTCTACCAATTGAGCTACGCGGACGTTTGTTCTGACTACTATCTGCCTTTATGTCGTGTGCGTCCTGCTGGCAGGTACGTCACATTTCCTGGTACGTTACATCATCTCCCCCTTATTTATTTATTTATTTATTTTTTTTTTTTTTTTGAAGTGCTGGAGAAAGGATTCTCTTATTTTTCCTATCTCGCGGTGTGGAAAGAACATCACACCAAAGCGAGATTTTGAACGGTCAGGTCATCCGGATAGTTCGGGCGCCATTATAACGAAGTAAATTTCTCCGTCATTTCTGTCCACGCCAGGATTCGAACCCGGATCCCCTCATTCCGGAATAAGTCACTCTACCAATTGAGCTACGCGGACGTTTGTTCTGACTACTATCTGCCTTTATGTCGTGTGCGTCCTGCTGGCAGGTACGTCACATTTCCTGGTACGTTACATCATCTCCCCCTTATTTATTTATTTATTTATTTTTTTTTTTTGAAGTGCTGGAGAAAGGATTCTCTTATTTTTCCTATCTCGCGGTGTGGAAAGAACATCACACCAAAGCGAGATTTTGAACGGTCAGGTCATCCGGATAGTTCGGGCGCCATTATAACGAAGTAAATTTCTCCGTCATTTCTGTCCACGCCAGGATTCGAACCCGGATCCCCTCATTCCGGAATAAGTCACTCTACCAATTGAGCTACGCGGACGTTTGTTCTGACTACTATCTGCCTTTATGTCGTGTGCGTCCTGCTGGCAGGTACGTCACATTTCCTGGTACGTTACATCATCTCCCCCTTATTTATTTATTTATTTATTTTTTTTTTTTTTTTTGAAGTGCTGGAGAAAGGATTCTCTTATTTTTCCTATCTCGCGGTGTGGAAAGAACATCACACCAAAGCGAGATTTTGAACGGTCAGGTCATCCGGATAGTTCGGGCGCCATTATAACGAAGTAAATTTCTCCGTCATTTCTGTCCAGGCCAGGATTCGAACCCGGATCCCCTCATTCCGGAATAAGTCACTCTACCAATTGAGCTACGCGGACGTTTGTTCTGACTACTATCTGCCTTTATGTCGTGTGCGTCCTGCTGGCAGGTACGTCACATTTCCTGGTACGTTACATCATCTCCCCCTTATTTATTTATTTATTTATTTTTTTTTTTTTGAAGTGCTGGAGAAAGGATTCTCTTATTTTTCCTATCTCGCGGTGTGGAAAGAACATCACACCAAAGCGAGATTTTGAACGGTCAGGTCATCCGGATAGTTCGGGCGCCATTATAACGAAGTAAATTTCTCCGTCATTTCTGTCCACGCCAGGATTCGAACCCGGATCCCCTCATTCCGGAATAAGTCACTCTACCAATTGAGCTACGCGGACGTTTGTTCTGACTACTATCTGCCTTTATGTCGTGTGCGTCCTGCTGGCAGGTACGTCACATTTCCTGGTACGTTACATCATCTCCCCCTTATTTATTTATTTATTTATTTTTTTTTTTTTTTTTGAAGTGCTGGAGAAAGGATTCTCTTATTTTTCCTATCTCGCGGTGTGGAAAGAACATCACACCAAAGCGAGATTTTGAACGGTCAGGTCATCCGGATAGTTCGGGCGCCATTATAACGAAGTAAATTTCTCCGTCATTTCTGTCCAGGCCAGGATTCGAACCCGGATCCCCTCATTCCGGAATAAGTCACTCTACCAATTGAGCTACGCGGACGTTTGTTCTGACTACTATCTGCCTTTATGTCGTGTGCGTCCTGCTGGCAGGTACGTCACATTTCCTGGTACGTTACATCATCTCCCCCTTATTTATTTATTTATTTATTTTTTTTTTTTTTGAAGTGCTGGAGAAAGGATTCTCTTATTTTTCCTATCTCGCGGTGTGGAAAGAACATCACACCAAAGCGAGATTTTGAACGGTCAGGTCATCCGGATAGTTCGGGCGCCATTATAACGAAGTAAATTTCTCCGTCATTTCTGTCCACGCCAGGATTCGAACCCGGATCCCCTCATTCCGGAATAAGTCACTCTACCAATTGAGCTACGCGGACGTTTGTTCTGACTACTATCTGCCTTTATGTCGTGTGCGTCCTGCTGGCAGGTACGTCACATTTCCTGGTACGTTACATCATCTCCCCCTTATTTATTTATTTATTTATTTATTTTTTTTTTTTTGAAGTGCTGGAGAAAGGATTCTCTTATTTTTCCTATCTCGCGGTGTGGAAAGAACATCACACCAAAGCGAGATTTTGAACGGTCAGGTCATCCGGATAGTTCGGGCGCCATTATAACGAAGTAAATTTCTCCGTCATTTCTGTCCACGCCAGGATTCGAACCCGGATCCCCTCATTCCGGAATAAGTCACTCTACCAATTGAGCTACGCGGACGTTTGTTCTGACTACTATCTGCCTTTATGTCGTGTGCGTCCTGCTGGCAGGTACGTCACATTTCCTGGTACGTTACATCATCTCCCCCTTATTTATTTATTTATTTATTTATTTTTTTTTTTTTTTTGAAGTGCTGGAGAAAGGATTCTCTTATTTTTCCTATCTCGCGGTGTGGAAAGAACATCACACCAAAGCGAGATTTTGAACGGTCAGGTCATCCGGATAGTTCGGGCGCCATTATAACGAAGTAAATTTCTCCGTCATTTCTGTCCAGGCCAGGATTCGAACCCGGATCCCCTCATTCCGGAATAAGTCACTCTACCAATTGAGCTACGCGGACGTTTGTTCTGACTACTATCTGCCTTTATGTCGTGTGCGTCCTGCTGGCAGGTACGTCACATTTCCTGGTACGTTACATCATCTCCCCCTTATTTATTTATTTATTTATTTATTTTTTTTTTTTTTTGAAGTGCTGGAGAAAGGATTCTCTTATTTTTCCTATCTCGCGGTGTGGAAAGAACATCACACCAAAGCGAGATTTTGAACGGTCAGGTCATCCGGATAGTTCGGGCGCCATTATAACGAAGTAAATTTCTCCGTCATTTCTGTCCACGCCAGGATTCGAACCCGGATCCCCTCATTCCGGAATAAGTCACTCTACCAATTGAGCTACGCGGACGTTTGTTCTGACTACTATCTGCCTTTATGTCGTGTGCGTCCTGCTGGCAGGTACGTCACATTTCCTGGTACGTTACATCATCTCCCCCTTATTTATTTATTTATTTTTTTTTTTTTTTTGAAGTGCTGGAGAAAGGATTCTCTTATTTTTCCTATCTCGCGGTGTGGAAAGAACATCACACCAAAGCGAGATTTTGAACGGTCAGGTCATCCGGATAGTTCGGGCGCCATTATAACGAAGTAAATTTCTCCGTCATTTCTGTCCACGCCAGGATTCGAACCCGGATCCCCTCATTCCGGAATAAGTCACTCTACCAATTGAGCTACGCGGACGTTTGTTCTGACTACTATCTGCCTTTATGTCGTGTGCGTCCTGCTGGCAGGTACGTCACATTTCCTGGTACGTTACATCATCTCCCCCTTATTTATTTATTTATTTTTTTTTTTTTTTTTTGAAGTGCTGGAGAAAGGATTCTCTTATTTTTCCTATCTCGCGGTGTGGAAAGAACATCACACCAAAGCGAGATTTTGAACGGTCAGGTCATCCGGATAGTTCGGGCGCCATTATAACGAAGTAAATTTCTCCGTCATTTCTGTCCACGCCAGGATTCGAACCCGGATCCCCTCATTCCGGAATAAGTCACTCTACCAATTGAGCTACGCGGACGTTTGTTCTGACTACTATCTGCCTTTATGTCGTGTGCGTCCTGCTGGCAGGTACGTCACATTTCCTGGTACGTTACATCATCTCCCCCTTATTTATTTATTTATTTATTTATTTTTTTTTTTTTTTTTGAAGTGCTGGAGAAAGGATTCTCTTATTTTTCCTATCTCGCGGTGTGGAAAGAACATCACACCAAAGCGAGATTTTGAACGGTCAGGTCATCCGGATAGTTCGGGCGCCATTATAACGAAGTAAATTTCTCCGTCATTTCTGTCCACGCCAGGATTCGAACCCGGATCCCCTCATTCCGGAATAAGTCACTCTACCAATTGAGCTACGCGGACGTTTGTTCTGACTACTATCTGCCTTTATGTCGTGTGCGTCCTGCTGGCAGGTACGTCACATTTCCTGGTACGTTACATCATCTCCCCCTTATTTATTTATTTATTTATTTATTTTTTTTTTTTTGAAGTGCTGGAGAAAGGATTCTCTTATTTTTCCTATCTCGCGGTGTGGAAAGAACATCACACCAAAGCGAGATTTTGAACGGTCAGGTCATCCGGATAGTTCGGGCGCCATTATAACGAAGTAAATTTCTCCGTCATTTCTGTCCAGGCCAGGATTCGAACCCGGATCCCCTCATTCCGGAATAAGTCACTCTACCAATTGAGCTACGCGGACGTTTGTTCTGACTACTATCTGCCTTTATGTCGTGTGCGTCCTGCTGGCAGGTACGTCACATTTCCTGGTACGTTACATCATCTCCCCCTTATTTATTTATTTATTTATTTATTTTTTTTTTTTTTTGAAGTGCTGGAGAAAGGATTCTCTTATTTTTCCTATCTCGCGGTGTGGAAAGAACATCACACCAAAGCGAGATTTTGAACGGTCAGGTCATCCGGATAGTTCGGGCGCCATTATAACGAAGTAAATTTCTCCGTCATTTCTGTCCACGCCAGGATTCGAACCCGGATCCCCTCATTCCGGAATAAGTCACTCTACCAATTGAGCTACGCGGACGTTTGTTCTGACTACTATCTGCCTTTATGTCGTGTGCGTCCTGCTGGCAGGTACGTCACATTTCCTGGTACGTTACATCATCTCCCCCTTATTTATTTATTTATTTATTTATTTTTTTTGAAGTGCTGGAGAAAGGATTCTCTTATTTTTCCTATCTCGCGGTGTGGAAAGAACATCACACCAAAGCGAGATTTTGAACGGTCAGGTCATCCGGATAGTTCGGGCGCCATTATAACGAAGTAAATTTCTCCGTCATTTCTGTCCAGGCCAGGATTCGAAATCGGATCCCCTCATTCCGGAATAAGTCACTCTACCAATTGAGCTACGCGGACGTTTGTTCTGACTACTATCTGCCTTTATGTCGTGTGCGTCCTGCTGGCAGGTACGTCACATTTCCTGGTACGTTACATCATCTCCCCCTTATTTATTTATTTATTTATTTATTTTTTTTTTTTTTGAAGTGCTGGAGAAAGGATTCTCTTATTTTTCCTATCTCGCGGTGTGGAAAGAACATCACACCAAAGCGAGATTTTGAACGGTCAGGTCATCCGGATAGTTCGGGCGCCATTATAACGAAGTAAATTTCTCCGTCATTTCTGTCCACGCCAGGATTCGAACCCGGATCCCCTCATTCCGGAATAAGTCACTCTACCAATTGAGCTACGCGGACGTTTGTTCTGACTACTATCTGCCTTTATGTCGTGTGCGTCCTGCTGGCAGGTACGTCACATTTCCTGGTACGTTACATCATCTCCCCCTTATTTATTTATTTATTTATTTATTTTTTTTGAAGTGCTGGAGAAAGGATTCTCTTATTTTTCCTATCTCGCGGTGTGGAAAGAACATCACACCAAAGCGAGATTTTGAACGGTCAGGTCATCCGGATAGTTCGGGCGCCATTATAACGAAGTAAATTTCTCCGTCATTTCTGTCCACGCCAGGATTCGAACCCGGATCCCCTCATTCCGGAATAAGTCACTCTACCAATTGAGCTACGCGGACGTTTGTTCTGACTACTATCTGCCTTTATGTCGTGTGCGTCCTGCTGGCAGGTACGTCACATTTCCTGGTACGTTACATCATCTCCCCCTTATTTATTTATTTATTTATTTTTTTTTTTTTTGAAGTGCTGGAGAAAGGATTCTCTTATTTTTCCTATCTCGCGGTGTGGAAAGAACATCACACCAAAGCGAGATTTTGAACGGTCAGGTCATCCGGATAGTTCGGGCGCCATTATAACGAAGTAAATTTCTCCGTCATTTCTGTCCACGCCAGGATTCGAACCCGGATCCCCTCATTCCGGAATAAGTCACTCTACCAATTGAGCTACGCGGACGTTTGTTCTGACTACTATCTGCCTTTATGTCGTGTGCGTCCTGCTGGCAGGTACGTCACATTTCCTGGTACGTTACATCATCTCCCCCTTATTTATTTATTTATTTATTTATTTTTTTTTTTTTTTTGAAGTGCTGGAGAAAGGATTCTCTTATTTTTCCTATCTCGCGGTGTGGAAAGAACATCACACCAAAGCGAGATTTTGAACGGTCAGGTCATCCGGATAGTTCGGGCGCCATTATAACGAAGTAAATTTCTCCGTCATTTCTGTCCACGCCAGGATTCGAACCCGGATCCCCTCATTCCGGAATAAGTCACTCTACCAATTGAGCTACGCGGACGTTTGTTCTGACTACTATCTGCCTTTATGTCGTGTGCGTCCTGCTGGCAGGTACGTCACATTTCCTGGTACGTTACATCATCTCCCCCTTATTTATTTATTTATTTATTTATTTTTTTTTTGAAGTGCTGGAGAAAGGATTCTCTTATTTTTCCTATCTCGCGGTGTGGAAAGAACATCACACCAAAGCGAGATTTTGAACGGTCAGGTCATCCGGATAGTTCGGGCGCCATTATAACGAAGTAAATTTCTCCGTCATTTCTGTCCACGCCAGGATTCGAACCCGGATCCCCTCATTCCGGAATAAGTCACTCTACCAATTGAGCTACGCGGACGTTTGTTCTGACTACTATCTGCCTTTATGTCGTGTGCGTCCTGCTGGCAGGTACGTCACATTTCCTGGTACGTTACATCATCTCCCCCTTATTTATTTATTTATTTATTTTTTTTTTTTTTTTTGAAGTGCTGGAGAAAGGATTCTCTTATTTTTCCTATCTCGCGGTGTGGAAAGAACATCACACCAAAGCGAGATTTTGAACGGTCAGGTCATCCGGATAGTTCGGGCGCCATTATAACGAAGTAAATTTCTCCGTCATTTCTGTCCACGCCAGGATTCGAACCCGGATCCCCTCATTCCGGAATAAGTCACTCTACCAATTGAGCTACGCGGACGTTTGTTCTGACTACTATCTGCCTTTATGTCGTGTGCGTCCTGCTGGCAGGTACGTCACATTTCCTGGTACGTTACATCATCTCCCCCTTATTTATTTATTTATTTATTTTTTTTTTTTTGAAGTGCTGGAGAAAGGATTCTCTTATTTTTCCTATCTCGCGGTGTGGAAAGAACATCACACCAAAGCGAGATTTTGAACGGTCAGGTCATCCGGATAGTTCGGGCGCCATTATAACGAAGTAAATTTCTCCGTCATTTCTGTCCACGCCAGGATTCGAACCCGGATCCCCTCATTCCGGAATAAGTCACTCTACCAATTGAGCTACGCGGACGTTTGTTCTGACTACTATCTGCCTTTATGTCGTGTGCGTCCTGCTGGCAGGTACGTCACATTTCCTGGTACGTTACATCATCTCCCCCTTATTTATTTATTTATTTTTTTTTTTTTTTTGAAGTGCTGGAGAAAGGATTCTCTTATTTTTCCTATCTCGCGGTGTGGAAAGAACATCACACCAAAGCGAGATTTTGAACGGTCAGGTCATCCGGATAGTTCGGGCGCCATTATAACGAAGTAAATTTCTCCGTCATTTCTGTCCAGGCCAGGATTCGAACCCGGATCCCCTCATTCCGGAATAAGTCACTCTACCAATTGAGCTACGCGGACGTTTGTTCTGACTACTATCTGCCTTTATGTCGTGTGCGTCCTGCTGGCAGGTACGTCACATTTCCTGGTACGTTACATCATCTCCCCCTTATTTATTTATTTATTTATTTATTTTTTTTTTTTTTGAAGTGCTGGAGAAAGGATTCTCTTATTTTTCCTATCTCGCGGTGTGGAAAGAACATCACACCAAAGCGAGATTTTGAACGGTCAGGTCATCCGGATAGTTCGGGCGCCATTATAACGAAGTAAATTTCTCCGTCATTTCTGTCCACGCCAGGATTCGAACCCGGATCCCCTCATTCCGGAATAAGTCACTCTACCAATTGAGCTACGCGGACGTTTGTTCTGACTACTATCTGCCTTTATGTCGTGTGCGTCCTGCTGGCAGGTACGTCACATTTCCTGGTACGTTACATCATCTCCCCCTTATTTATTTATTTATTTTTTTTTTTTTTTGAAGTGCTGGAGAAAGGATTCTCTTATTTTTCCTATCTCGCGGTGTGGAAAGAACATCACACCAAAGCGAGATTTTGAACGGTCAGGTCATCCGGATAGTTCGGGCGCCATTATAACGAAGTAAATTTCTCCGTCATTTCTGTCCAGGCCAGGATTCGAAATCGGATCCCCTCATTCCGGAATAAGTCACTCTACCAATTGAGCTACGCGGACGTTTGTTCTGACTACTATCTGCCTTTATGTCGTGTGCGTCCTGCTGGCAGGTACGTCACATTTCCTGGTACGTTACATCATCTCCCCCTTATTTATTTATTTATTTATTTATTTTTTTTTTTTTGAAGTGCTGGAGAAAGGATTCTCTTATTTTTCCTATCTCGCGGTGTGGAAAGAACATCACACCAAAGCGAGATTTTGAACGGTCAGGTCATCCGGATAGTTCGGGCGCCATTATAACGAAGTAAATTTCTCCGTCATTTCTGTCCACGCCAGGATTCGAACCCGGATCCCCTCATTCCGGAATAAGTCACTCTACCAATTGAGCTACGCGGACGTTTGTTCTGACTACTATCTGCCTTTATGTCGTGTGCGTCCTGCTGGCAGGTACGTCACATTTCCTGGTACGTTACATCATCTCCCCCTTATTTATTTATTTATTTATTTATTTTTTTTTTTTGAAGTGCTGGAGAAAGGATTCTCTTATTTTTCCTATCTCGCGGTGTGGAAAGAACATCACACCAAAGCGAGATTTTGAACGGTCAGGTCATCCGGATAGTTCGGGCGCCATTATAACGAAGTAAATTTCTCCGTCATTTCTGTCCAGGCCAGGATTCGAACCCGGATCCCCTCATTCCGGAATAAGTCACTCTACCAATTGAGCTACGCGGACGTTTGTTCTGACTACTATCTGCCTTTATGTCGTGTGCGTCCTGCTGGCAGGTACGTCACATTTCCTGGTACGTTACATCATCTCCCCCTTATTTATTTATTTATTTATTTATTTTTTTTTGAAGTGCTGGAGAAAGGATTCTCTTATTTTTCCTATCTCGCGGTGTGGAAAGAACATCACACCAAAGCGAGATTTTGAACGGTCAGGTCATCCGGATAGTTCGGGCGCCATTATAACGAAGTAAATTTCTCCGTCATTTCTGTCCACGCCAGGATTCGAACCCGGATCCCCTCATTCCGGAATAAGTCACTCTACCAATTGAGCTACGCGGACGTTTGTTCTGACTACTATCTGCCTTTATGTCGTGTGCGTCCTGCTGGCAGGTACGTCACATTTCCTGGTACGTTACATCATCTCCCCCTTATTTATTTATTTATTTATTTATTTTTTTTTTGAAGTGCTGGAGAAAGGATTCTCTTATTTTTCCTATCTCGCGGTGTGGAAAGAACATCACACCAAAGCGAGATTTTGAACGGTCAGGTCATCCGGATAGTTCGGGCGCCATTATAACGAAGTAAATTTCTCCGTCATTTCTGTCCACGCCAGGATTCGAACCCGGATCCCCTCATTCCGGAATAAGTCACTCTACCAATTGAGCTACGCGGACGTTTGTTCTGACTACTATCTGCCTTTATGTCGTGTGCGTCCTGCTGGCAGGTACGTCACATTTCCTGGTACGTTACATCATCTCCCCCTTATTTATTTATTTATTTATTTATTTATTTTTTTTTTGAAGTGCTGGAGAAAGGATTCTCTTATTTTTCCTATCTCGCGGTGTGGAAAGAACATCACACCAAAGCGAGATTTTGAACGGTCAGGTCATCCGGATAGTTCGGGCGCCATTATAACGAAGTAAATTTCTCCGTCATTTCTGTCCACGCCAGGATTCGAACCCGGATCCCCTCATTCCGGAATAAGTCACTCTACCAATTGAGCTACGCGGACGTTTGTTCTGACTACTATCTGCCTTTATGTCGTGTGCGTCCTGCTGGCAGGTACGTCACATTTCCTGGTACGTTACATCATCTCCCCCTTATTTATTTATTTATTTTTTTTTTTTTTTGAAGTGCTGGAGAAAGGATTCTCTTATTTTTCCTATCTCGCGGTGTGGAAAGAACATCACACCAAAGCGAGATTTTGAACGGTCAGGTCATCCGGATAGTTCGGGCGCCATTATAACGAAGTAAATTTCTCCGTCATTTCTGTCCACGCCAGGATTCGAACCCGGATCCCCTCATTCCGGAATAAGTCACTCTACCAATTGAGCTACGCGGACGTTTGTTCTGACTACTATCTGCCTTTATGTCGTGTGCGTCCTGCTGGCAGGTACGTCACATTTCCTGGTACGTTACATCATCTCCCCCTTATTTATTTATTTATTTTTTTTTTTTTTTTTGAAGTGCTGGAGAAAGGATTCTCTTATTTTTCCTATCTCGCGGTGTGGAAAGAACATCACACCAAAGCGAGATTTTGAACGGTCAGGTCATCCGGATAGTTCGGGCGCCATTATAACGAAGTAAATTTCTCCGTCATTTCTGTCCAGGCCAGGATTCGAACCCGGATCCCCTCATTCCGGAATAAGTCACTCTACCAATTGAGCTACGCGGACGTTTGTTCTGACTACTATCTGCCTTTATGTCGTGTGCGTCCTGCTGGCAGGTACGTCACATTTCCTGGTACGTTACATCATCTCCCCCTTATTTATTTATTTATTTATTTTTTTTTTTTTTGAAGTGCTGGAGAAAGGATTCTCTTATTTTTCCTATCTCGCGGTGTGGAAAGAACATCACACCAAAGCGAGATTTTGAACGGTCAGGTCATCCGGATAGTTCGGGCGCCATTATAACGAAGTAAATTTCTCCGTCATTTCTGTCCACGCCAGGATTCGAACCCGGATCCCCTCATTCCGGAATAAGTCACTCTACCAATTGAGCTACGCGGACGTTTGTTCTGACTACTATCTGCCTTTATGTCGTGTGCGTCCTGCTGGCAGGTACGTCACATTTCCTGGTACGTTACATCATCTCCCCCTTATTTATTTATTTATTTATTTTTTTTTTTTTGAAGTGCTGGAGAAAGGATTCTCTTATTTTTCCTATCTCGCGGTGTGGAAAGAACATCACACCAAAGCGAGATTTTGAACGGTCAGGTCATCCGGATAGTTCGGGCGCCATTATAACGAAGTAAATTTCTCCGTCATTTCTGTCCAGGCCAGGATTCGAACCCGGATCCCCTCATTCCGGAATAAGTCACTCTACCAATTGAGCTACGCGGACGTTTGTTCTGACTACTATCTGCCTTTATGTCGTGTGCGTCCTGCTGGCAGGTACGTCACATTTCCTGGTACGTTACATCATCTCCCCTTATTTATTTATTTATTTTTTTTTTTTTTTTTGAAGTGCTGGAGAAAGGATTCTCTTATTTTTCCTATCTCGCGGTGTGGAAAGAACATCACACCAAAGCGAGATTTTGAACGGTCAGGTCATCCGGATAGTTCGGGCGCCATTATAACGAAGTAAATTTCTCCGTCATTTCTGTCCACGCCAGGATTCGAACCCGGATCCCCTCATTCCGGAATAAGTCACTCTACCAATTGAGCTACGCGGACGTTTGTTCTGACTACTATCTGCCTTTATGTCGTGTGCGTCCTGCTGGCAGGTACGTCACATTTCCTGGTACGTTACATCATCTCCCCCTTATTTATTTATTTATTTATTTATTTTTTTTTTTTTTTGAAGTGCTGGAGAAAGGATTCTCTTATTTTTCCTATCTCGCGGTGTGGAAAGAACATCACACCAAAGCGAGATTTTGAACGGTCAGGTCATCCGGATAGTTCGGGCGCCATTATAACGAAGTAAATTTCTCCGTCATTTCTGTCCAGGCCAGGATTCGAACCCGGATCCCCTCATTCCGGAATAAGTCACTCTACCAATTGAGCTACGCGGACGTTTGTTCTGACTACTATCTGCCTTTATGTCGTGTGCGTCCTGCTGGCAGGTACGTCACATTTCCTGGTACGTTACATCATCTCCCCCTTATTTATTTATTTATTTATTTATTTTTTTTTTTTGAAGTGCTGGAGAAAGGATTCTCTTATTTTTCCTATCTCGCGGTGTGGAAAGAACATCACACCAAAGCGAGATTTTGAACGGTCAGGTCATCCGGATAGTTCGGGCGCCATTATAACGAAGTAAATTTCTCCGTCATTTCTGTCCACGCCAGGATTCGAACCCGGATCCCCTCATTCCGGAATAAGTCACTCTACCAATTGAGCTACGCGGACGTTTGTTCTGACTACTATCTGCCTTTATGTCGTGTGCGTCCTGCTGGCAGGTACGTCACATTTCCTGGTACGTTACATCATCTCCCCCTTATTTATTTATTTATTTATTTATTTTTTTTTTGAAGTGCTGGAGAAAGGATTCTCTTATTTTTCCTATCTCGCGGTGTGGAAAGAACATCACACCAAAGCGAGATTTTGAACGGTCAGGTCATCCGGATAGTTCGGGCGCCATTATAACGAAGTAAATTTCTCCGTCATTTCTGTCCACGCCAGGATTCGAACCCGGATCCCCTCATTCCGGAATAAGTCACTCTACCAATTGAGCTACGCGGACGTTTGTTCTGACTACTATCTGCCTTTATGTCGTGTGCGTCCTGCTGGCAGGTACGTCACATTTCCTGGTACGTTACATCATCTCCCCCTTATTTATTTATTTATTTATTTATTTTTTTTTTTTGAAGTGCTGGAGAAAGGATTCTCTTATTTTTCCTATCTCGCGGTGTGGAAAGAACATCACACCAAAGCGAGATTTTGAACGGTCAGGTCATCCGGATAGTTCGGGCGCCATTATAACGAAGTAAATTTCTCCGTCATTTCTGTCCACGCCAGGATTCGAACCCGGATCCCCTCATTCCGGAATAAGTCACTCTACCAATTGAGCTACGCGGACGTTTGTTCTGACTACTATCTGCCTTTATGTCGTGTGCGTCCTGCTGGCAGGTACGTCACATTTCCTGGTACGTTACATCATCTCCCCCTTATTTATTTATTTATTTATTTTTTTTTTTGAAGTGCTGGAGAAAGGATTCTCTTATTTTTCCTATCTCGCGGTGTGGAAAGAACATCACACCAAAGCGAGATTTTGAACGGTCAGGTCATCCGGATAGTTCGGGCGCCATTATAACGAAGTAAATTTCTCCGTCATTTCTGTCCACGCCAGGATTCGAACCCGGATCCCCTCATTCCGGAATAAGTCACTCTACCAATTGAGCTACGCGGACGTTTGTTCTGACTACTATCTGCCTTTATGTCGTGTGCGTCCTGCTGGCAGGTACGTCACATTTCCTGGTACGTTACATCATCTCCCCCTTATTTATTTATTTATTTATTTTTTTTTTTTTTGAAGTGCTGGAGAAAGGATTCTCTTATTTTTCCTATCTCGCGGTGTGGAAAGAACATCACACCAAAGCGAGATTTTGAACGGTCAGGTCATCCGGATAGTTCGGGCGCCATTATAACGAAGTAAATTTCTCCGTCATTTCTGTCCACGCCAGGATTCGAACCCGGATCCCCTCATTCCGGAATAAGTCACTCTACCAATTGAGCTACGCGGACGTTTGTTCTGACTACTATCTGCCTTTATGTCGTGTGCGTCCTGCTGGCAGGTACGTCACATTTCCTGGTACGTTACATCATCTCCCCCTTATTTATTTATTTTATTTTTTTTTTTTTGAAGTGCTGGAGAAAGGATTCTCTTATTTTTCCTATCTCGCGGTGTGGAAAGAACATCACACCAAAGCGAGATTTTGAACGGTCAGGTCATCCGGATAGTTCGGGCGCCATTATAACGAAGTAAATTTCTCCGTCATTTCTGTCCAGGCCAGGATTCGAACCCGGATCCCCTCATTCCGGAATAAGTCACTCTACCAATTGAGCTACGCGGACGTTTGTTCTGACTACTATCTGCCTTTATGTCGTGTGCGTCCTGCTGGCAGGTACGTCACATTTCCTGGTACGTTACATCATCTCCCCCTTATTTATTTATTTATTTATTTTTTTTTTTTTTTTTTGAAGTGCTGGAGAAAGGATTCTCTTATTTTTCCTATCTCGCGGTGTGGAAAGAACATCACACCAAAGCGAGATTTTGAACGGTCAGGTCATCCGGATAGTTCGGGCGCCATTATAACGAAGTAAATTTCTCCGTCATTTCTGTCCACGCCAGGATTCGAACCCGGATCCCCTCATTCCGGAATAAGTCACTCTACCAATTGAGCTACGCGGACGTTTGTTCTGACTACTATCTGCCTTTATGTCGTGTGCGTCCTGCTGGCAGGTACGTCACATTTCCTGGTACGTTACATCATCTCCCCTTATTTATTTATTTATTTATTTTTTTTTTTTTTGAAGTGCTGGAGAAAGGATTCTCTTATTTTTCCTATCTCGCGGTGTGGAAAGAACATCACACCAAAGCGAGATTTTGAACGGTCAGGTCATCCGGATAGTTCGGGCGCCATTATAACGAAGTAAATTTCTCCGTCATTTCTGTCCACGCCAGGATTCGAACCCGGATCCCCTCATTCCGGAATAAGTCACTCTACCAATTGAGCTACGCGGACGTTTGTTCTGACTACTATCTGCCTTTATGTCGTGTGCGTCCTGCTGGCAGGTACGTCACATTTCCTGGTACGTTACATCATCTCCCCCTTATTTATTTATTTATTTATTTTTTTTTTTTTTTTGAAGTGCTGGAGAAAGGATTCTCTTATTTTTCCTATCTCGCGGTGTGGAAAGAACATCACACCAAAGCGAGATTTTGAACGGTCAGGTCATCCGGATAGTTCGGGCGCCATTATAACGAAGTAAATTTCTCCGTCATTTCTGTCCAGGCCAGGATTCGAACCCGGATCCCCTCATTCCGGAATAAGTCACTCTACCAATTGAGCTACGCGGACGTTTGTTCTGACTACTATCTGCCTTTATGTCGTGTGCGTCCTGCTGGCAGGTACGTCACATTTCCTGGTACGTTACATCATCTCCCCCTTATTTATTTATTTATTTATTTATTTATTTTTTTTTGAAGTGCTGGAGAAAGGATTCTCTTATTTTTCCTATCTCGCGGTGTGGAAAGAACATCACACCAAAGCGAGATTTTGAACGGTCAGGTCATCCGGATAGTTCGGGCGCCATTATAACGAAGTAAATTTCTCCGTCATTTCTGTCCACGCCAGGATTCGAACCCGGATCCCCTCATTCCGGAATAAGTCACTCTACCAATTGAGCTACGCGGACGTTTGTTCTGACTACTATCTGCCTTTATGTCGTGTGCGTCCTGCTGGCAGGTACGTCACATTTCCTGGTACGTTACATCATCTCCCCCTTATTTATTTATTTATTTATTTTTTTTTTTTTTTTGAAGTGCTGGAGAAAGGATTCTCTTATTTTTCCTATCTCGCGGTGTGGAAAGAACATCACACCAAAGCGAGATTTTGAACGGTCAGGTCATCCGGATAGTTCGGGCGCCATTATAACGAAGTAAATTTCTCCGTCATTTCTGTCCACGCCAGGATTCGAACCCGGATCCCCTCATTCCGGAATAAGTCACTCTACCAATTGAGCTACGCGGACGTTTGTTCTGACTACTATCTGCCTTTATGTCGTGTGCGTCCTGCTGGCAGGTACGTCACATTTCCTGGTACGTTACATCATCTCCCCCTTATTTATTTATTTATTTATTTATTTTTTTTTTTGAAGTGCTGGAGAAAGGATTCTCTTATTTTTCCTATCTCGCGGTGTGGAAAGAACATCACACCAAAGCGAGATTTTGAACGGTCAGGTCATCCGGATAGTTCGGGCGCCATTATAACGAAGTAAATTTCTCCGTCATTTCTGTCCACGCCAGGATTCGAACCCGGATCCCCTCATTCCGGAATAAGTCACTCTACCAATTGAGCTACGCGGACGTTTGTTCTGACTACTATCTGCCTTTATGTCGTGTGCGTCCTGCTGGCAGGTACGTCACATTTCCTGGTACGTTACATCATCTCCCCCTTATTTATTTATTTATTTATTTATTTTTTTTTTTTTTGAAGTGCTGGAGAAAGGATTCTCTTATTTTTCCTATCTCGCGGTGTGGAAAGAACATCACACCAAAGCGAGATTTTGAACGGTCAGGTCATCCGGATAGTTCGGGCGCCATTATAACGAAGTAAATTTCTCCGTCATTTCTGTCCACGCCAGGATTCGAACCCGGATCCCCTCATTCCGGAATAAGTCACTCTACCAATTGAGCTACGCGGACGTTTGTTCTGACTACTATCTGCCTTTATGTCGTGTGCGTCCTGCTGGCAGGTACGTCACATTTCCTGGTACGTTACATCATCTCCCCCTTATTTATTTATTTATTTTTTTTTTTTTTTGAAGTGCTGGAGAAAGGATTCTCTTATTTTTCCTATCTCGCGGTGTGGAAAGAACATCACACCAAAGCGAGATTTTGAACGGTCAGGTCATCCGGATAGTTCGGGCGCCATTATAACGAAGTAAATTTCTCCGTCATTTCTGTCCACGCCAGGATTCGAACCCGGATCCCCTCATTCCGGAATAAGTCACTCTACCAATTGAGCTACGCGGACGTTTGTTCTGACTACTATCTGCCTTTATGTCGTGTGCGTCCTGCTGGCAGGTACGTCACATTTCCTGGTACGTTACATCATCTCCCCCTTATTTATTTATTTATTTATTTTTTTTTTTTTTTTGAAGTGCTGGAGAAAGGATTCTCTTATTTTTCCTATCTCGCGGTGTGGAAAGAACATCACACCAAAGCGAGATTTTGAACGGTCAGGTCATCCGGATAGTTCGGGCGCCATTATAACGAAGTAAATTTCTCCGTCATTTCTGTCCACGCCAGGATTCGAACCCGGATCCCCTCATTCCGGAATAAGTCACTCTACCAATTGAGCTACGCGGACGTTTGTTCTGACTACTATCTGCCTTTATGTCGTGTGCGTCCTGCTGGCAGGTACGTCACATTTCCTGGTACGTTACATCATCTCCCCCTTATTTATTTATTTTTTTTTTTTTTGAAGTGCTGGAGAAAGGATTCTCTTATTTTTCCTATCTCGCGGTGTGGAAAGAACATCACACCAAAGCGAGATTTTGAACGGTCAGGTCATCCGGATAGTTCGGGCGCCATTATAACGAAGTAAATTTCTCCGTCATTTCTGTCCAGGCCAGGATTCGAAATCCGATCCCCTCATTCCGGAATAAGTCACTCTACCAATTGAGCTACGCGGACGTTTGTTCTGACTACTATCTGCCTTTATGTCGTGTGCGTCCTGCTGGCAGGTACGTCACATTTCCTGGTACGTTACATCATCTCCCCCTTATTTATTTATTTATTTATTTATTTTTTTTTTTGAAGTGCTGGAGAAAGGATTCTCTTATTTTTCCTATCTCGCGGTGTGGAAAGAACATCACACCAAAGCGAGATTTTGAACGGTCAGGTCATCCGGATAGTTCGGGCGCCATTATAACGAAGTAAATTTCTCCGTCATTTCTGTCCACGCCAGGATTCGAACCCGGATCCCCTCATTCCGGAATAAGTCACTCTACCAATTGAGCTACGCGGACGTTTGTTCTGACTACTATCTGCCTTTATGTCGTGTGCGTCCTGCTGGCAGGTACGTCACATTTCCTGGTACGTTACATCATCTCCCCCTTATTTATTTATTTATTTATTTTTTTTTTTTTTTGAAGTGCTGGAGAAAGGATTCTCTTATTTTTCCTATCTCGCGGTGTGGAAAGAACATCACACCAAAGCGAGATTTTGAACGGTCAGGTCATCCGGATAGTTCGGGCGCCATTATAACGAAGTAAATTTCTCCGTCATTTCTGTCCAGGCCAGGATTCGAACCCGGATCCCCTCATTCCGGAATAAGTCACTCTACCAATTGAGCTACGCGGACGTTTGTTCTGACTACTATCTGCCTTTATGTCGTGTGCGTCCTGCTGGCAGGTACGTCACATTTCCTGGTACGTTACATCATCTCCCCCTTATTTATTTATTTATTTATTTATTTATTTATTTTTTGAAGTGCTGGAGAAAGGATTCTCTTATTTTTCCTATCTCGCGGTGTGGAAAGAACATCACACCAAAGCGAGATTTTGAACGGTCAGGTCATCCGGATAGTTCGGGCGCCATTATAACGAAGTAAATTTCTCCGTCATTTCTGTCCACGCCAGGATTCGAACCCGGATCCCCTCATTCCGGAATAAGTCACTCTACCAATTGAGCTACGCGGACGTTTGTTCTGACTACTATCTGCCTTTATGTCGTGTGCGTCCTGCTGGCAGGTACGTCACATTTCCTGGTACGTTACATCATCTCCCCCTTATTTATTTATTTATTTATTTATTTATTTTTTTTTTTTTGAAGTGCTGGAGAAAGGATTCTCTTATTTTTCCTATCTCGCGGTGTGGAAAGAACATCACACCAAAGCGAGATTTTGAACGGTCAGGTCATCCGGATAGTTCGGGCGCCATTATAACGAAGTAAATTTCTCCGTCATTTCTGTCCACGCCAGGATTCGAACCCGGATCCCCTCATTCCGGAATAAGTCACTCTACCAATTGAGCTACGCGGACGTTTGTTCTGACTACTATCTGCCTTTATGTCGTGTGCGTCCTGCTGGCAGGTACGTCACATTTCCTGGTACGTTACATCATCTCCCCCTTATTTATTTATTTATTTATTTATTTTTTTTTTGAAGTGCTGGAGAAAGGATTCTCTTATTTTTCCTATCTCGCGGTGTGGAAAGAACATCACACCAAAGCGAGATTTTGAACGGTCAGGTCATCCGGATAGTTCGGGCGCCATTATAACGAAGTAAATTTCTCCGTCATTTCTGTCCACGCCAGGATTCGAACCCGGATCCCCTCATTCCGGAATAAGTCACTCTACCAATTGAGCTACGCGGACGTTTGTTCTGACTACTATCTGCCTTTATGTCGTGTGCGTCCTGCTGGCAGGTACGTCACATTTCCTGGTACGTTACATCATCTCCCCCTTATTTATTTATTTATTTATTTTTTTTTTTTTGAAGTGCTGGAGAAAGGATTCTCTTATTTTTCCTATCTCGCGGTGTGGAAAGAACATCACACCAAAGCGAGATTTTGAACGGTCAGGTCATCCGGATAGTTCGGGCGCCATTATAACGAAGTAAATTTCTCCGTCATTTCTGTCCACGCCAGGATTCGAACCCGGATCCCCTCATTCCGGAATAAGTCACTCTACCAATTGAGCTACGCGGACGTTTGTTCTGACTACTATCTGCCTTTATGTCGTGTGCGTCCTGCTGGCAGGTACGTCACATTTCCTGGTACGTTACATCATCTCCCCCTTATTTATTTATTTATTTATTTATTTTTTTTTTGAAGTGCTGGAGAAAGGATTCTCTTATTTTTCCTATCTCGCGGTGTGGAAAGAACATCACACCAAAGCGAGATTTTGAACGGTCAGGTCATCCGGATAGTTCGGGCGCCATTATAACGAAGTAAATTTCTCCGTCATTTCTGTCCACGCCAGGATTCGAACCCGGATCCCCTCATTCCGGAATAAGTCACTCTACCAATTGAGCTACGCGGACGTTTGTTCTGACTACTATCTGCCTTTATGTCGTGTGCGTCCTGCTGGCAGGTACGTCACATTTCCTGGTACGTTACATCATCTCCCCCTTATTTATTTATTTATTTATTTTTTTTTTTTTTGAAGTGCTGGAGAAAGGATTCTCTTATTTTTCCTATCTCGCGGTGTGGAAAGAACATCACACCAAAGCGAGATTTTGAACGGTCAGGTCATCCGGATAGTTCGGGCGCCATTATAACGAAGTAAATTTCTCCGTCATTTCTGTCCACGCCAGGATTCGAACCCGGATCCCCTCATTCCGGAATAAGTCACTCTACCAATTGAGCTACGCGGACGTTTGTTCTGACTACTATCTGCCTTTATGTCGTGTGCGTCCTGCTGGCAGGTACGTCACATCTCCCCCTCCGAAAGAGGGCCGGGGCATGGCCCACGGGTCAACCGTGACCATGAATCGTTGCAGGCAGCCATTCACTGTAGAACGTGCACTTGAGAACTCCCAGTCAATCTGGTGTGTGGAATGCAACATCACACATTTTTTTTTTTTTTCGAAGTGCTGGAGAAAGGATTCTCTTATTTTTCCTATCTCGCGGTGTGGAAAGAACATCACACCAAAGCGAGATTTTGAACGGTCAGGTCATCCGGATAGTTCGGGCGCCATTATAACGAAGTAAATTTCTCCGTCATTTCTGTCCACGCCAGGATTCGAACCCGGATCCCCTCATTCCGGAATAAGTCACTCTACCAATTGAGCTACGCGGACGTTTGTTCTGACTACTATCTGCCTTTATGTCGTGTGCGTCCTGCTGGCAGGTACGTCACATTTCCTGGTACGTTACATCATCTCCCCCTTATTTATTTATTTATTTTTTTTTTTTTTTTGAAGTGCTGGAGAAAGGATTCTCTTATTTTTCCTATCTCGCGGTGTGGAAAGAACATCACACCAAAGCGAGATTTTGAACGGTCAGGTCATCCGGATAGTTCGGGCGCCATTATAACGAAGTAAATTTCTCCGTCATTTCTGTCCACGCCAGGATTCGAACCCGGATCCCCTCATTCCGGAATAAGTCACTCTACCAATTGAGCTACGCGGACGTTTGTTCTGACTACTATCTGCCTTTATGTCGTGTGCGTCCTGCTGGCAGGTACGTCACATTTCCTGGTACGTTACATCATCTCCCCCTTATTTATTTATTTATTTATTTATTTTTTTTTTTTTGAAGTGCTGGAGAAAGGATTCTCTTATTTTTCCTATCTCGCGGTGTGGAAAGAACATCACACCAAAGCGAGATTTTGAACGGTCAGGTCATCCGGATAGTTCGGGCGCCATTATAACGAAGTAAATTTCTCCGTCATTTCTGTCCACGCCAGGATTCGAACCCGGATCCCCTCATTCCGGAATAAGTCACTCTACCAATTGAGCTACGCGGACGTTTGTTCTGACTACTATCTGCCTTTATGTCGTGTGCGTCCTGCTGGCAGGTACGTCACATTTCCTGGTACGTTACATCATCTCCCCCTTATTTATTTATTTATTTATTTTTTTTTTTTTGAAGTGCTGGAGAAAGGATTCTCTTATTTTTCCTATCTCGCGGTGTGGAAAGAACATCACACCAAAGCGAGATTTTGAACGGTCAGGTCATCCGGATAGTTCGGGCGCCATTATAACGAAGTAAATTTCTCCGTCATTTCTGTCCACGCCAGGATTCGAACCCGGATCCCCTCATTCCGGAATAAGTCACTCTACCAATTGAGCTACGCGGACGTTTGTTCTGACTACTATCTGCCTTTATGTCGTGTGCGTCCTGCTGGCAGGTACGTCACATTTCCTGGTACGTTACATCATCTCCCCCTTATTTATTTATTTATTTATTTATTTTTTTTTTTTTTGAAGTGCTGGAGAAAGGATTCTCTTATTTTTCCTATCTCGCGGTGTGGAAAGAACATCACACCAAAGCGAGATTTTGAACGGTCAGGTCATCCGGATAGTTCGGGCGCCATTATAACGAAGTAAATTTCTCCGTCATTTCTGTCCACGCCAGGATTCGAACCCGGATCCCCTCATTCCGGAATAAGTCACTCTACCAATTGAGCTACGCGGACGTTTGTTCTGACTACTATCTGCCTTTATGTCGTGTGCGTCCTGCTGGCAGGTACGTCACATTTCCTGGTACGTTACATCATCTCCCCCTTATTTATTTATTTATTTATTTATTTTTTTGAAGTGCTGGAGAAAGGATTCTCTTATTTTTCCTATCTCGCGGTGTGGAAAGAACATCACACCAAAGCGAGATTTTGAACGGTCAGGTCATCCGGATAGTTCGGGCGCCATTATAACGAAGTAAATTTCTCCGTCATTTCTGTCCACGCCAGGATTCGAACCCGGATCCCCTCATTCCGGAATAAGTCACTCTACCAATTGAGCTACGCGGACGTTTGTTCTGACTACTATCTGCCTTTATGTCGTGTGCGTCCTGCTGGCAGGTACGTCACATCTCCCCCCTCCGAAAGAGGGCCGGGGGCATGGCCCACGGGTCAACCGTGACCATGAATCGTTGCAGGCAGCCATTCACTGTAGAACGTGCACTTGAGAACTCCCAGTCAATCTGGTGTGTGGAATGCAACATCACACATTTTTTTTTTTTTTTTTTCGAAGCGCTGGAGAAAGGATTCTCTTATTTTTCCTATCTCGCGGTGTGGAAAGAACATCACACCAAAGCGAGATTTTGAACGGTCAGGTCATCCGGATAGTTCGGGCGCCATTATAACGAAGTAAATTTCTCCGTCATTTCTGTCCACGCCAGGATTCGAACCCGGATCCCCTCATTCCGGAATAAGTCACTCTACCAATTGAGCTACGCGGACGTTTGTTCTGACTACTATCTGCCTTTATGTCGTGTGCGTCCTGCTGGCAGGTACGTCACATTTCCTGGTACGTTACATCATCTCCCCCTTATTTATTTATTTATTTATTTATTTTTTTTTTTTTGAAGTGCTGGAGAAAGGATTCTCTTATTTTTCCTATCTCGCGGTGTGGAAAGAACATCACACCAAAGCGAGATTTTGAACGGTCAGGTCATCCGGATAGTTCGGGCGCCATTATAACGAAGTAAATTTCTCCGTCATTTCTGTCCACGCCAGGATTCGAACCCGGATCCCCTCATTCCGGAATAAGTCACTCTACCAATTGAGCTACGCGGACGTTTGTTCTGACTACTATCTGCCTTTATGTCGTGTGCGTCCTGCTGGCAGGTACGTCACATTTCCTGGTACGTTACATCATCTCCCCCTTATTTATTTATTTATTTATTTTTTTTTTTTTGAAGTGCTGGAGAAAGGATTCTCTTATTTTTCCTATCTCGCGGTGTGGAAAGAACATCACACCAAAGCGAGATTTTGAACGGTCAGGTCATCCGGATAGTTCGGGCGCCATTATAACGAAGTAAATTTCTCCGTCATTTCTGTCCACGCCAGGATTCGAACCCGGATCCCCTCATTCCGGAATAAGTCACTCTACCAATTGAGCTACGCGGACGTTTGTTCTGACTACTATCTGCCTTTATGTCGTGTGCGTCCTGCTGGCAGGTACGTCACATTTCCTGGTACGTTACATCATCTCCCTTATTTATTTATTTATTTATTTAATTTTTTTTTTGAAGTGCTGGAGAAAGGATTCTCTTATTTTTCCTATCTCGCGGTGTGGAAAGAACATCACACCAAAGCGAGATTTTGAACGGTCAGGTCATCCGGATAGTTCGGGCGCCATTATAACGAAGTAAATTTCTCCGTCATTTCTGTCCACGCCAGGATTCGAACCCGGATCCCCTCATTCCGGAATAAGTCACTCTACCAATTGAGCTACGCGGACGTTTGTTCTGACTACTATCTGCCTTTATGTCGTGTGCGTCCTGCTGGCAGGTACGTCACATTTCCTGGTACGTTACATCATCTCCCCCTTATTTATTTATTTATTTATTATTTTTTTTTTTTTGAAGTGCTGGAGAAAGGATTCTCTTATTTTTCCTATCTCGCGGTGTGGAAAGAACATCACACCAAAGCGAGATTTTGAACGGTCAGGTCATCCGGATAGTTCGGGCGCCATTATAACGAAGTAAATTTCTCCGTCATTTCTGTCCACGCCAGGATTCGAACCCGGATCCCCTCATTCCGGAATAAGTCACTCTACCAATTGAGCTACGCGGACGTTTGTTCTGACTACTATCTGCCTTTATGTCGTGTGCGTCCTGCTGGCAGGTACGTCACATTTCCTGGTACGTTACATCATCTCCCCCTTATTTATTTATTTATTTATTTATTTTTTTGAAGTGCTGGAGAAAGGATTCTCTTATTTTTCCTATCTCGCGGTGTGGAAAGAACATCACACCAAAGCGAGATTTTGAACGGTCAGGTCATCCGGATAGTTCGGGCGCCATTATAACGAAGTAAATTTCTCCGTCATTTCTGTCCACGCCAGGATTCGAACCCGGATCCCCTCATTCCGGAATAAGTCACTCTACCAATTGAGCTACGCGGACGTTTGTTCTGACTACTATCTGCCTTTATGTCGTGTGCGTCCTGCTGGCAGGTACGTCACATCTCCCCCCTCCGAAAGAGGGCCGGGGGCATGGCCCACGGGTCAACCGTGACCATGAATCGTTGCAGGCAGCCATTCACTGTAGAACGTGCACTTGAGAACTCCCAGTCAATCTGGTGTGTGGAATGCAACATCACACATTTTTTTTTTTTTTTCGAAGCGCTGGAGAAAGGATTCTCTTATTTTTCCTATCTCGCGGTGTGGAAAGAACATCACACCAAAGCGAGATTTTGAACGGTCAGGTCATCCGGATAGTTCGGGCGCCATTATAACGAAGTAAATTTCTCCGTCATTTCTGTCCACGCCAGGATTCGAACCCGGATCCCCTCATTCCGGAATAAGTCACTCTACCAATTGAGCTACGCGGACGTTTGTTCTGACTACTATCTGCCTTTATGTCGTGTGCGTCCTGCTGGCAGGTACGTCACATTTCCTGGTACGTTACATCATCTCCCCTTATTTATTTATTTATTTTTTTTTTTTTTTTTTTGAAGTGCTGGAGAAAGGATTCTCTTATTTTTCCTATCTCGCGGTGTGGAAAGAACATCACACCAAAGCGAGATTTTGAACGGTCAGGTCATCCGGATAGTTCGGGCGCCATTATAACGAAGTAAATTTCTCCGTCATTTCTGTCCACGCCAGGATTCGAACCCGGATCCCCTCATTCCGGAATAAGTCACTCTACCAATTGAGCTACGCGGACGTTTGTTCTGACTACTATCTGCCTTTATGTCGTGTGCGTCCTGCTGGCAGGTACGTCACATTTCCTGGTACGTTACATCATCTCCCCCTTATTTATTTATTTATTTATTTATTTTTTTTTGAAGTGCTGGAGAAAGGATTCTCTTATTTTTCCTATCTCGCGGTGTGGAAAGAACATCACACCAAAGCGAGATTTTGAACGGTCAGGTCATCCGGATAGTTCGGGCGCCATTATAACGAAGTAAATTTCTCCGTCATTTCTGTCCACGCCAGGATTCGAACCCGGATCCCCTCATTCCGGAATAAGTCACTCTACCAATTGAGCTACGCGGACGTTTGTTCTGACTACTATCTGCCTTTATGTCGTGTGCGTCCTGCTGGCAGGTACGTCACATTTCCTGGTACGTTACATCATCTCCCCCTTATTTATTTATTTATTTATTTTTTTTTTTTGAAGTGCTGGAGAAAGGATTCTCTTATTTTTCCTATCTCGCGGTGTGGAAAGAACATCACACCAAAGCGAGATTTTGAACGGTCAGGTCATCCGGATAGTTCGGGCGCCATTATAACGAAGTAAATTTCTCCGTCATTTCTGTCCACGCCAGGATTCGAACCCGGATCCCCTCATTCCGGAATAAGTCACTCTACCAATTGAGCTACGCGGACGTTTGTTCTGACTACTATCTGCCTTTATGTCGTGTGCGTCCTGCTGGCAGGTACGTCACATTTCCTGGTACGTTACATCATCTCCCCCTTATTTATTTATTTATTTATTTATTTTTTTTTTTGAAGTGCTGGAGAAAGGATTCTCTTATTTTTCCTATCTCGCGGTGTGGAAAGAACATCACACCAAAGCGAGATTTTGAACGGTCAGGTCATCCGGATAGTTCGGGCGCCATTATAACGAAGTAAATTTCTCCGTCATTTCTGTCCACGCCAGGATTCGAACCCGGATCCCCTCATTCCGGAATAAGTCACTCTACCAATTGAGCTACGCGGACGTTTGTTCTGACTACTATCTGCCTTTATGTCGTGTGCGTCCTGCTGGCAGGTACGTCACATTTCCTGGTACGTTACATCATCTCCCCCTTATTTATTTATTTATTTATTTATTTTTTTTTTTTTTTTTTGAAGTGCTGGAGAAAGGATTCTCTTATTTTTCCTATCTCGCGGTGTGGAAAGAACATCACACCAAAGCGAGATTTTGAACGGTCAGGTCATCCGGATAGTTCGGGCGCCATTATAACGAAGTAAATTTCTCCGTCATTTCTGTCCACGCCAGGATTCGAACCCGGATCCCCTCATTCCGGAATAAGTCACTCTACCAATTGAGCTACGCGGACGTTTGTTCTGACTACTATCTGCCTTTATGTCGTGTGCGTCCTGCTGGCAGGTACGTCACATTTCCTGGTACGTTACATCATCTCCCCCTTATTTATTTATTTATTTTTTTTTTTTTTTTTTTGAAGTGCTGGAGAAAGGATTCTCTTATTTTTCCTATCTCGCGGTGTGGAAAGAACATCACACCAAAGCGAGATTTTGAACGGTCAGGTCATCCGGATAGTTCGGGCGCCATTATAACGAAGTAAATTTCTCCGTCATTTCTGTCCACGCCAGGATTCGAACCCGGATCCCCTCATTCCGGAATAAGTCACTCTACCAATTGAGCTACGCGGACGTTTGTTCTGACTACTATCTGCCTTTATGTCGTGTGCGTCCTGCTGGCAGGTACGTCACATTTCCTGGTACGTTACATCATCTCCCCCTTATTTATTTATTTATTTATTTTTTTTTTTTTGAAGTGCTGGAGAAAGGATTCTCTTATTTTTCCTATCTCGCGGTGTGGAAAGAACATCACACCAAAGCGAGATTTTGAACGGTCAGGTCATCCGGATAGTTCGGGCGCCATTATAACGAAGTAAATTTCTCCGTCATTTCTGTCCACGCCAGGATTCGAACCCGGATCCCCTCATTCCGGAATAAGTCACTCTACCAATTGAGCTACGCGGACGTTTGTTCTGACTACTATCTGCCTTTATGTCGTGTGCGTCCTGCTGGCAGGTACGTCACATTTCCTGGTACGTTACATCATCTCCCCCTTATTTATTTATTTATTTTTTTTTTTTTTTTGAAGTGCTGGAGAAAGGATTCTCTTATTTTTCCTATCTCGCGGTGTGGAAAGAACATCACACCAAAGCGAGATTTTGAACGGTCAGGTCATCCGGATAGTTCGGGCGCCATTATAACGAAGTAAATTTCTCCGTCATTTCTGTCCACGCCAGGATTCGAACCCGGATCCCCTCATTCCGGAATAAGTCACTCTACCAATTGAGCTACGCGGACGTTTGTTCTGACTACTATCTGCCTTTATGTCGTGTGCGTCCTGCTGGCAGGTACGTCACATTTCCTGGTACGTTATATCATCTCCCCCTTATTTATTTATTTATTTTTTTTTTTTTTTTGAAGTGCTGGAGAAAGGATTCTCTTATTTTTCCTATCTCGCGGTGTGGAAAGAACATCACACCAAAGCGAGATTTTGAACGGTCAGGTCATCCGGATAGTTCGGGCGCCATTATAACGAAGTAAATTTCTCCGTCATTTCTGTCCACGCCAGGATTCGAACCCGGATCCCCTCATTCCGGAATAAGTCACTCTACCAATTGAGCTACGCGGACGTTTGTTCTGACTACTATCTGCCTTTATGTCGTGTGCGTCCTGCTGGCAGGTACGTCACATTTCCTGGTACGTTACATCATCTCCCCCTTATTTATTTATTTATTTTTTTTTTTTTTGAAGTGCTGGAGAAAGGATTCTCTTATTTTTCCTATCTCGCGGTGTGGAAAGAACATCACACCAAAGCGAGATTTTGAACGGTCAGGTCATCCGGATAGTTCGGGCGCCATTATAACGAAGTAAATTTCTCCGTCATTTCTGTCCACGCCAGGATTCGAACCCGGATCCCCTCATTCCGGAATAAGTCACTCTACCAATTGAGCTACGCGGACGTTTGTTCTGACTACTATCTGCCTTTATGTCGTGTGCGTCCTGCTGGCAGGTACGTCACATTTCCTGGTACGTTACATCATCTCCCCCTTATTTATTTATTTATTTTTTTTTTTTTTTTTTTTTTTTGAAGTGCTGGAGAAAGGATTCTCTTATTTTTCCTATCTCGCGGTGTGGAAAGAACATCACACCAAAGCGAGATTTTGAACGGTCAGGTCATCCGGATAGTTCGGGCGCCATTATAACGAAGTAAATTTCTCCGTCATTTCTGTCCAGGCCAGGATTCGAAATCCGATCCCCTCATTCCGGAATAAGTCACTCTACCAATTGAGCTACGCGGACGTTTGTTCTGACTACTATCTGCCTTTATGTCGTGTGCGTCCTGCTGGCAGGTACGTCACATTTCCTGGTACGTTACATCATCTCCCCTTATTTATTTATTTATTTATTTATTTTTTTTTTTTTTTTGAAGTGCTGGAGAAAGGATTCTCTTATTTTTCCTATCTCGCGGTGTGGAAAGAACATCACACCAAAGCGAGATTTTGAACGGTCAGGTCATCCGGATAGTTCGGGCGCCATTATAACGAAGTAAATTTCTCCGTCATTTCTGTCCACGCCAGGATTCGAACCCGGATCCCCTCATTCCGGAATAAGTCACTCTACCAATTGAGCTACGCGGACGTTTGTTCTGACTACTATCTGCCTTTATGTCGTGTGCGTCCTGCTGGCAGGTACGTCACATTTCCTGGTACGTTACATCATCTCCCCCTTATTTATTTATTTATTTTTTTTTTTTTTTTGAAGTGCTGGAGAAAGGATTCTCTTATTTTTCCTATCTCGCGGTGTGGAAAGAACATCACACCAAAGCGAGATTTTGAACGGTCAGGTCATCCGGATAGTTCGGGCGCCATTATAACGAAGTAAATTTCTCCGTCATTTCTGTCCAGGCCAGGATTCGAACCCGGATCCCCTCATTCCGGAATAAGTCACTCTACCAATTGAGCTACGCGGACGTTTGTTCTGACTACTATCTGCCTTTATGTCGTGTGCGTCCTGCTGGCAGGTACGTCACATTTCCTGGTACGTTACATCATCTCCCCCTTATTTATTTATTTATTTATTTATTTTTTTTTTTGAAGTGCTGGAGAAAGGATTCTCTTATTTTTCCTATCTCGCGGTGTGGAAAGAACATCACGCCAAAGCGAGATTTTGAACGGTCAGGTCATCCGGATAGTTCGGGCGCCATTATAACGAAGTAAATTTCTCCGTCATTTCTGTCCACGCCAGGATTCGAACCCGGATCCCCTCATTCCGGAATAAGTCACTCTACCAATTGAGCTACGCGGACGTTTGTTCTGACTACTATCTGCCTTTATGTCGTGTGCGTCCTGCTGGCAGGTACGTCACATTTCCTGGTACGTTACATCATCTCCCCCTTATTTATTTATTTATTTATTTATTTTTTTTTTGAAGTGCTGGAGAAAGGATTCTCTTATTTTTCCTATCTCGCGGTGTGGAAAGAACATCACACCAAAGCGAGATTTTGAACGGTCAGGTCATCCGGATAGTTCGGGCGCCATTATAACGAAGTAAATTTCTCCGTCATTTCTGTCCACGCCAGGATTCGAACCCGGATCCCCTCATTCCGGAATAAGTCACTCTACCAATTGAGCTACGCGGACGTTTGTTCTGACTACTATCTGCCTTTATGTCGTGTGCGTCCTGCTGGCAGGTACGTCACATTTCCTGGTACGTTACATCATCTCCCCCTTATTTATTTATTTATTTATTTTTTTTTTTTTTGAAGTGCTGGAGAAAGGATTCTCTTATTTTTCCTATCTCGCGGTGTGGAAAGAACATCACACCAAAGCGAGATTTTGAACGGTCAGGTCATCCGGATAGTTCGGGCGCCATTATAACGAAGTAAATTTCTCCGTCATTTCTGTCCACGCCAGGATTCGAACCCGGATCCCCTCATTCCGGAATAAGTCACTCTACCAATTGAGCTACGCGGACGTTTGTTCTGACTACTATCTGCCTTTATGTCGTGTGCGTCCTGCTGGCAGGTACGTCACATTTCCTGGTACGTTACATCATCTCCCCCTTATTTATTTATTTATTTTTTTTTTTTTTGAAGTGCTGGAGAAAGGATTCTCTTATTTTTCCTATCTCGCGGTGTGGAAAGAACATCACACCAAAGCGAGATTTTGAACGGTCAGGTCATCCGGATAGTTCGGGCGCCATTATAACGAAGTAAATTTCTCCGTCATTTCTGTCCACGCCAGGATTCGAACCCGGATCCCCTCATTCCGGAATAAGTCACTCTACCAATTGAGCTACGCGGACGTTTGTTCTGACTACTATCTGCCTTTATGTCGTGTGCGTCCTGCTGGCAGGTGCGTCACATTTCCTGGTACGTTACATCATCTCCCCTTATTTATTTATTTATTTATTTTTTTTTTTGAAGTGCTGGAGAAAGGATTCTCTTATTTTTCCTATCTCGCGGTGTGGAAAGAACATCACACCAAAGCGAGATTTTGAACGGTCAGGTCATCCGGATATTTCGGGCGCCATTATAACGAAGTAAATTTCTCCGTCATTTCTGTCCAGGCCAGGATTCGAAATCCGATCCCCTCATTCCGGAATAAGTCACTCTACCAATTGAGCTACGCGGACGTTTGTTCTGACTACTATCTGCCTTTATGTCGTGTGCGTCCTGCTGGCAGGTACGTCACATTTCCTGGTACGTTACATCATCTCCCAATTATTTATTTATTTATTTATTTATTTTTTTTTTTTGAAGTGCTGGAGAAAGGATTCTCTTATTTTTCCTATCTCGCGGTGTGGAAAGAACATCACACCAAAGCGAGATTTTGAACGGTCAGGTCATCCGGATAGTTCGGGCGCCATTATAACGAAGTAAATTTCTCCGTCATTTCTGTCCACGCCAGGATTCGAACCCGGATCCCCTCATTCCGGAATAAGTCACTCTACCAATTGAGCTACGCGGACGTTTGTTCTGACTACTATCTGCCTTTATGTCGTGTGCGTCCTGCTGGCAGGTACGTCACATTTCCTGGTACGTTACATCATCTCCCCCTTATTTATTTATTTATTTTTTTTTTTTTTTGAAATGCTGGAGAAAGGATTCTCTTATTTTTCCTATCTCGCGGTGTGGAAAGAACATCACACCAAAGCGAGATTTTGAACGGTCAGGTCATCCGGATAGTTCGGGCGCCATTATAACGAAGTAAATTTCTCCGTCATTTCTGTCCAGGCCAGGATTCGAAATCGGATCCCCTCATTCCGGAATAAGTCACTCTACCAATTGAGCTACGCGGACGTTTGTTCTGACTACTATCTGCCTTTATGTCGTGTGCGTCCTGCTGGCAGGTACGTCACATTTCCTGGTACGGTACATCATCTCCCCCTTATTTATTTATTTATTTATTTATTTATTTATTTTTTGAAGTGCTGGAGAAAGGATTCTCTTATTTTTCCTATCTCGCGGTGTGGAAAGAACATCACGCCAAAGCGAGATTTTGAACGGTCAGGTCATCCGGATAGTTCGGGCGCCATTATAACGAAGTAAATTTCTCCGTCATTTCTGTCCACGCCAGGATTCGAACCCGGATCCCCTCATTCCGGAATAAGTCACTCTACCAATTGAGCTACGCGGACGTTTGTTCTGACTACTATCTGCCTTTATGTCGTGTGCGTCCTGCTGGCAGGTACGTCACATTTCCTGGTACGTTACATCATCTCCCCCTTATTTATTTATTTATTTATTTTTTTTTTTTTTTGAAGTGCTGGAGAAAGGATTCTCTTATTTTTCCTATATCGCGGTGTGGAAAGAACATCACACCAAAGCGAGATTTTGAACGGTCAGGTCATCCGGATAGTTCGGGCGCCATTATAACGAAGTAAATTTCTCCGTCATTTCTGTCCACGCCAGGATTCGAACCCGGATCCCCTCATTCCGGAATAAGTCACTCTACCAATTGAGCTACGCGGACGTTTGTTCTGACTACTATCTGCCTTTATGTCGTGTGCGTCCTGCTGGCAGGTACGTCACATTTCCTGGTACGTTACATCATCTCCCCCTTATTTATTTATTTATTTATTTTTTTTTTTTTTTTTGAAGTGCTGGAGAAAGGATTCTCTTATTTTTCCTATCTCGCGGTGTGGAAAGAACATCACACCAAAGCGAGATTTTGAACGGTCAGGTCATCCGGATAGTTCGGGCGCCATTATAACGAAGTAAATTTCTCCGTCATTTCTGTCCACGCCAGGATTCGAACCCGGATCCCCTCATTCCGGAATAAGTCACTCTACCAATTGAGCTACGCGGACGTTTGTTCTGACTACTATCTGCCTTTATGTCGTGTGCGTCCTGCTGGCAGGTACGTCACATTTCCTGGTACGTTACATCATCTCCCCCTTATTTATTTATTTATTTATTTATTTATATTTTTTGAAGTGCTGGAGAAAGGATTCTCTTATTTTTCCTATCACGCGGTGTGGAAAGAACATCACACCAAAGCGAGATTTTGAACGGTCTGGTCATCCGGATAGTTCGGGCGCCATTATAACGAAGTAAATTTCTCCGTCATTTCTGTCCACGCCAGGATTCGAACCCGGATCCCCTCATTCCGGAATAAGTCACTCTACCAATTGAGCTACGCGGACGTTTGTTCTGACTACTATCTGCCTTTATGTCGTGTGCGTCCTGCTGGCAGGTACGTCACATTTCCTGGTACGTTACATCATCTCCCCCTTATTTATTTATTTATTTATTTATTTTTTTGAAGTGCTGGAGAAAGGATTCTCTTATTTTTCCTATCTCGCGGTGTGGAAAGAACATCACACCAAAGCGAGATTTTGAACGGTCAGGTCATCCGGATAGTTCGGGCGCCATTATAACGAAGTAAGTTTCTCCGTCATTTCTGTCCACGCCAGGATTCGAACCCGGATCCCCTCATTCCGGAATAAGTCACTCTACCAATTGAGCTACGCGGACGTTTGTTCTGACTACTATCTGCCTTTATGTCGTGTGCGTCTTGCTGGCAGGTACGTCACATTTCCTGGTACGTTACATCATCTCCCCCTTATTTATTTATTTATTTATTTATTTTTTGAAGTGCTGGAGAAAGGATTCTCTTATTTTTCCTATCTCGCGGTGTGGAAAGAACATCACACCAAAGCGAGATTTTGAACGGTCAGGTCATCCGGATAGTTCGGGCGCCATTATAACGAAGTAAATTTCTCCGTCATTTCTGTCCACGCCAGGATTCGAACCCGGATCCCCTCATTCCGGAATAAGTCACTCTACCAATTGAGCTACGCGGACGTTTGTTCTGACTACTATCTGCGTTTATGTCGTGTGCGTCCTGCTGGCAGGTACGTCACATCTCCCTCCCCCCTCCGAAAGAGGGCCGGGGCATGGCCCACGGGTCAACCGTGACCATGAATCGTTGCAGGCAGCCATTCACTGTAGAACGTGCACTTGAGAACTCCCAGTCAATCTGGTGTGTGGAATGCAACATCACACATTTTTTTTTTTTTTTTCGAAGCGCTGGAGAAGAGATTCTCTGATTTTTCCTATCTCGCGGTGTGGAAAGAACATCACACCATGGCGAGATTTTGAACGGTCGGGTCATCCGGATAGTTCGGGCGCCATTATAACGAAGTAAATTTCTCCGTCATTTCTGTCCACGCCAGGATTCGAACCCGGATCCCCTCATTCCGGAATAAGTCACTTTACCAATTGAGCTACGCGGACGTTTGTTCTGACTACTATCTGCCTTTATGTCGTGTGCGTCCTGCTGGCAGGTACGTCACATTTCCTGGTACGTTACATCATCTCCCCCTTATTTATTTATTTATTTTTTTTTTTTTTTTTTTGAAGTGCTGGAGAAAGGATTCTCTTATTTTTCCTATCTCGCGGTGTGGAAAGAACATCACACCAAAGCGAGATTTTGAACGGTCAGGTCATCCGGATAGTTCGGGCGCCATTATAACGAAGTAAATTTCTCCGTCATTTCTGTCCACGCCAGGATTCGAACCCGGATCCCCTCATTCCGGAATAAGTCACTCTACCAATTGAGCTACGCGGACGTTTGTTCTGACTACTATCTGCCTTTATGTCGTGTGCGTCTTGCTGGCAGGTACGTCACATTTCCTGGTACGTTACATCATCTCCCCCTTATTTATTTATTTATTTATTTATTTTTTTGAAGTGCTGGAGAAAGGATTCTCTTATTTTTCCTATCTCGCGGTGTGGAAAGAACATCACACCAAAGCGAGATTTTGAACGGTCAGGTCATCCGGATAGTTCGGGCGCCATTATAACGAAGTAAATTTCTCCGTCATTTCTGTCCACGCCAGGATTCGAACCCGGATCCCCTCATTCCGGAATAAGTCACTCTACCAATTGAGCTACGCGGACGTTTGTTCTGACTACTATCTGCCTTTATGTCGTGTGCGTCCTGCTGGCAGGTACGTCACATTTCCTGGTACGTTACATCATCTCCCCCTTATTTATTTATTTATTTATTTAATTTTTTTTTTTTGAAGTGCTGGTGAAAGGATTCTCTTATTTTTCCTATCTCACGGTGTGGAAAGAACATCACACCAAAGCGAGATTTTGAACGGTCAGGTCATCCGGATAGTTCGGGCGCCATTATAACGAAGTAAATTTCTCCGTCATTTGTGTCCACGCCAGGATTCGAACCCGGATCCCCTCATTCCGGAATAAGTCACTCTACCAATTGAGCTACGCGGACGTTTGTTCTGACTACTATCTGCCTTTATGTCGTGTGCGTCCTGCTGGCAGGTACGTCACATTTCCTGGTACGTTACATCATCTCCCCTTATTTATTTATTTATTTATTTATTTTTTTTTTTTTGAAGTGCTGGAGAAAGGATTCTCTTATTTTTCCTATCTCGCGGTGTGGAAAGAACATCACACCAAAGCGAGATTTTGAACGGTCAGGTCATCCGGATAGTTCGGGCGCCATTATAACGAAGTAAATTTCTCCGTCATTTCTGTCCACGCCAGGATTCGAACCCGGATCCCCTCATTCCGGAATAAGTCACTCTACCAATTGAGCTACGCGGACGTTTGTTCTGACTACTATCTGCCTTTATGTCGTGTGCGTCCTGCTGGCAGGTACGTCACATTTCCTGGTACGTTACATCATCTCCCCCTTATTTATTTATTTATTTATTTATTTTTTGAAGTGCTGGAGAAAGGATTCTCTTATTTTTCCTATCTCGCGGTGTGGAAAGAACATCACACCAAAGCGAGATTTTGAACGGTCAGGTCATCCGGATAGTTCGGGCGCCATTATAACGAAGTAAATTTCTCCGTCATTTCTGTCCACGCCAGGATTCGAACCCGGATCCCCTCATTCCGGAATAAGTCACTCTACCAATTGAGCTACGCGGACGTTTGTTCTGACTACTATCTGCGTTTATGTCGTGTGCGTCCTGCTGGCAGGTACGTCACATCTCCCCCCTCCGAAAGAGGGCCGGGGGCATGGCCCACAGGTCAACCGTGACCATGAATCGTTGCAGGCAGCCATTCACTGTAGAACGTGCACTTGAGAACTCCCAGTCAATCTGGTGTGTGGAATGCAACATCACACATTTTTTTTTTTTCGAAGCGCTGGAGAAGAGATTCTCTGATTTTTCCTATCTCGCGGTGTGGAAAGAACATCACACCATGGCGAGATTTTGAACGGTCGGGTCATCCGGATAGTTCGGGCGCCATTATAACGAAGTAAATTTCTCCGTCATTTCTGTCCACGCCAGGATTCGAACCCGGATCCCCTCATTCCGGAATAAGTCACTCTACCAATTGAGCTACGCGGACGTTTGTTCTGACTACTATCTGCCTTTATGTCGTGTGCGTCCTGCTGGCAGGTACGTCACATTTCCTGGTACGTTACATAATCTCCCCCTTATTTATTTATTTATTTATTTAATTTTTTTTTTTGAAGTGCTGGTGAAAGGATTCTCTTATTTTTCCTATCTCACGGTGTGGAAAGAACATCACACCAAAGCGAGATTTTGAACGGTCAGGTCATCCGGATAGTTCGGGCGCCATTATAACGAAGTAAATTTCTCCGTCATTTGTGTCCACGCCAGGATTCGAACCCGGATCCCCTCATTCCGGAATAAGTCACTCTACCAATTGAGCTACGCGGACGTTTGTTCTGACTACTATCTGCCTTTATGTCGTGTGCGTCCTGCTGGCAGGTACGTCACATTTCCTGGTACGTTACATCATCTCCCCCTTATTTATTTATTTATTTATTTATTTTTTTTTTTTTTGAAGTGCTGGAGAAAGGATTCTCTTATTTTTCCTATCTCGCGGTGTGGAAAGAACATCACACCAAAGCGAGATTTTGAACGGTCAGGTCATCCGGATAGTTCGGGCGCCATTATAACGAAGTAAATTTCTCCGTCATTTCTGTCCACGCCAGGATTCGAACCCGGATCCCCTCATTCCGGAATAAGTCACTCTACCAATTGAGCTACGCGGACGTTTGTTCTGACTACTATCTGCCTTTATGTCGTGTGCGTCCTGCTGGCAGGTACGTCACATTTCCTGGTACGTTACATCATCTCCCCCTTATTTATTTATTTATTTATTTATTTTTGAAGTGCTGGAGAAAGGATTCTCTTATTTTTCCTATCTCGCGGTGTGGAAAGAACATCACACCAAAGCGAGATTTTGAACGGTCAGGTCATCCGGATAGTTCGGGCGCCATTATAACGAAGTAAATTTCTCCGTCATTTCTGTCCACGCCAGGATTCGAACCCGGATCCCCTCATTCCGGAATAAGTCACTCTACCAATTGAGCTACGCGGACGTTTGTTCTGACTACTATCTGCGTTTATGTCGTGTGCGTCCTGCTGGCAGGTACGTCACATCTCCCCCCTCCGAAAGAGGGCCGGGGGCATGGCCCACGGGTCAACCGTGACCATGAATCGTTGCAGGCAGCCATTCACTGTAGAACGTGCACTTGTGAACTCCCAGTCAATCTGGTGTGTGGAATGCAACATCACACATTTTTTTTTTTTTTTCGAAGCGCTGGAGAAGAGATTCTCTTATTTTTCCTATCTCGCGGTGTGGAAAGAACATCACACCATGGCGAGATTTTTGAACGGTCGGGTCATCCGGATAGTTCGGGCGCCATTATAACGAAGTAAATTTCTCCGTCATTTCTGTCCACGCCAGGATTCGAACCCGGATCCCCTCATTCCGGAATAAGTCACTCTACCAATTGAGCTACGCGGACGTTTGTTCTGACTACTATCTGCCTTTATGTCGTGTGCGTCCTGCTGGCAGGTACGTCACATTTCCTGGTACGTTACATCATCTCCCCCTTATTTATTTATTTATTTATTTTTTTTTTTTTTTTGAAGTGCTGGAGAAAGGATTCTCTTATTTTTCCTATCTCGCGGTGTGGAAAGAACATCACACCAAAGCGAGATTTTTGAACGGTCAGGTCATCCGGATAGTTCGGGCGCCATTATAACGAAGTAAATTTCTCCGTCATTTCTGTCCACGCCAGGATTCGAACCCGGATCCCCTCATTCCGGAATAAGTCACTCTACCAATTGAGCTACGCGGACGTTTGTTCTGACTACTATCTGCCTTTATGTCGTGTGCGTCTTGCTGGCAGCTACGTCACATTTCCTGGTACGTTACATCATCTCCCCCTTATTTATTTATTTATTTATTTATTTTTTTGAAGTGCTGGAGAAAGGATTCTCTTATTTTTCCTATCTCGCGGTGTGGAAAGAACATCACACCAAAGCGAGATTTTGAACGGTCAGGTCATCCGGATAGTTCGGGCGCCATTATAACGAAGTAAATTTCTCCGTCATTTCTGTCCACGCCAGGATTCGAACCCGGATCCCCTCATTCCGGAATAAGTCACTCTACCAATTGAGCTACGCGGACGTTTGTTCTGACTACTATCTGCCTTTATGTCGTGTGCGTCCTGCTGGCAGGTACGTCACATTTCCTGGTACGTTACATCATCTCCCCCTTATTTATTTATTTATTTATTTAATTTTTTTTTTTTTGAAGTGCTGGAGAAAGGATTCTCTTATTTTTCCTATCTCACGGTGTGGAAAGAACATCACACCAAAGCGAGATTTTGAACGGTCAGGTCATCCGGATAGTTCGGGCGCCATTATAACGAAGTAAATTTCTCCGTCATTTGTGTCCACGCCAGGATTCGAACCCGGATCCCCTCATTCCGGAATAAGTCACTCTACCAATTGAGCTACGCGGACGTTTGTTCTGACTACTATCTGCCTTTATGTCGTGTGCGTCCTGCTGGCAGGTACGTCACATTTCCTGGTACGTTACATCATCTCCCCCTTATTTATTTATTTATTTATTTTTTTTTTTTTTTTTGAAGTGCTGGAGAAAGGATTCTCTTATTTTTCCTATCTCGCGGTGTGGAAAGAACATCACACCAAAGCGAGATTTTGAACGGTCAGGTCATCCGGATAGTTCGGGCGCCATTATAACGAAGTAAATTTCTCCGTCATTTCTGTCCACGCCAGGATTCGAACCCGGATCCCCTCATTCCGGAATAAGTCACTCTACCAATTGAGCTACGCGGACGTTTGTTCTGACTACTATCTGCCTTTATGTCGTGTGCGTCCTGCTGGCAGGTACGTCACATTTCCTGGTACGTTACATCATCTCCCCCTTATTTATTTATTTATTTTTTTTTTTGAAGTGCTGGAGAAAGGATTCTCTTATTTTTCCTATCTCGCGGTGTGGAAAGAACATCACACCAAAGCGAGATTTTGAACGGTCAGGTCATCCGGATAGTTCGGGCGCCATTATAACGAAGTAAATTTCTCCGTCATTTCTGTCCACGCCAGGATTCGAACCCGGATCCCCTCATTCCGGAATAAGTCACTCTACCAATTGAGCTACGCGGACGTTTGTTCTGACTACTATCTGCCTTTATGTCGTGTGCGTCTTGCTGGCAGGTACGTCACATTTCCTGGTACGTTACATCATCTCCCCTTATTTATTTATTTATTTATTTATTTTTTTTTTTTGAAGTGCTGGAGAAAGGATTCTCTTATTTTTCCTATCTCGCGGTGTGGAAAGAACATCACACCAAAGCGAGATTTTGAACGGTCAGGTCATCCGGATAGTTCGGGCGCCATTATAACGAAGTAAATTTCTCCGTCATTTCTGTCCACGCCAGGATTCGAACCCGGATCCCCTCATTCCGGAATAAGTCACTCTACCAATTGAGCTACGCGGACGTTTGTTCTGACTACTATCTGCCTTTATGTCGTGTGCGTCCTGCTGGCAGGTACGTCACATTTCCTGGTACGTTACATCATCTCCCCCTTATTTATTTATTTATTTTTTTTTTTTTGAAGTGCTGGAGAAAGGATTCTCTTATTTTTCCTATCTCGCGGTGTGGAAAGAACATCACACCAAAGCGAGATTTTGAACGGTCAGGTCATCCGGATAGTTCGGGCGCCATTATAACGAAGTAAATTTCTCCGTCATTTCTGTCCACGCCAGGATTCGAACCCGGATCCCCTCATTCCGGAATAAGTCACTCTACCAATTGAGCTACGCGGACGTTTGTTCTGACTACTATCTGCCTTTATGTCGTGTGCGTCTTGCTGGCAGGTACGTCACATTTCCTGGTACGTTACATCATCTCCCCCTTATTTATTTATTTATTTATTTTTTTTTTTTTTTGAAGTGCTGGAGAAAGGATTCTCTTATTTTTCCTGTCTCGCGGTGTGGAAAGAACATCACACCAAAGCGAGATTTTGAATGGTCAGGTCATCCGGATAGTTCGGGCGCCATTATAACGAAGTAAATTTCTCCGTCATTTCTGTCCACGCCAGGATTCGAACCCGGATCCCCTCATTCCGGAATAAGTCGCTCTACCAATGGAGCTACGCGGACGTTTGTTCTGACTACTATCTGCGTTTATGTCGTGTGCGTCCTGCTGGCAGGTACGTCACATCTCCCCCCCCCCCCCCCGAAAGAGGGCCGGGATCATGGCCCACGGGTCAACCGTGACCATGAATCGTTGCAGGCAGCCATCCACTGTAGAACGTGCACTTGAGAACTCCCAGTCAATCTGGTGTGTGGAATGCAACATCACACATTTTTTTCGAAGCGCTGGAGAAGAGATTCTCTGATTTTTCCTATCTCGCGGTGTGGAAAGAACATCACACCATGGCGAGATTTTGAACGGTCGGGTCATCCGGATAGTTCGGGCGCCATTATAACGAAGTAAATTTCTCCGTCATTTCTGTCCACGCCAGGATTCGAACCCGGATCCCCTCATTCCGGAATAAGTCGCTCTACCAATGGAGCTACGCGGACGTTTGTTCTGACTACTATCTGCCTTTATGTCGTGTGCGTCCTGCTGGCAGGTACGTCACATCTCCTGGTACGTTACAGTACATCCGTGATTTTTTACTAATTTTAGGCTCCCCCTTTCTCTCCCATGTCACATTTTGCCCGATTGTTGACACCCCCATAAAAAGTACGTCCTAATTCCCGCAACCCCCTTTATTTTTGACAACTGCTTTTAGAAGTCCATTGAGAAACAGAAAGAAAACATGTAATTATTTAAAGGAATCTTCCATATATTTACACTTTTTTCTTCAGGAAATGTTTATTATTTAGGCATTAATTAATTCCCAAATGCTACTCGAACTTTATCATTCTGAAATAAAGATCTACAAATGAACGGACACATTCAAGGTTGCGGCACTCCCGATTATACCATCTACAAAACACGATAGATTTGGTAGTACAAATACGGGAACTTAATATTCATATTTTGATTTAGCTAAATATAATCAGAAATCTGAAATATTTCATACCTTTTTTAACTACTAAAGGAAGAAAAAAAGGGAAAACAAAACGAAAACATACCATCCACTATATTTTTGCCGCTGGACGTCCGAATTAACCCTCCCCCTTCCCCCATGTCACATTTGGTCCGGTTGTCAGGAACCGCCCTTGTAATCTCTGACGTACTTTATGGACGGCCCCTATAGAAAAAATAAAATTATTAAAAAAGTATTAAAAAATAATAAGTCCCAACAGAAAATAAAATGAATAAATCAGTCACATTAATGGGGGGAGGATAACCATTGCGTAATTAAGTTTTACCTTGAACGTTTGCTCCTAAGACGTTCTGGTTCAGTGGTTAAGATGCGCGGTTTGTAACCCAAACGATTTCAGTTCGATCCCAATCACTGGCGCGAAGGGTTTCTCTGGCGTAAGAGCTCAAAAATTGAGCGTATTTGATTTTGCGAAATGTTTGTTTGATTAGGGAAAAACTTGAAACGGAATTTTCTAAAATAAACAGAATTATTAACTACGGAACACCTGTGAAAACACGGAAGTTACAAAAAACGGAAATTTCTTTAAAAGACGGACACTTACCGGCAACTTTGCTGCTCGTTATTTTCAGAAATTTTCCGTGAATTCACACCACTTATTTTCAGATCCTCTTTTGTAAAAAAAGATCGTGCTTATGTTATCGGGTTGTTTACAGGGTAGGGGTTATTGATATTTCAAGAAAAAGGGTGAGGGCCCGATCATGTGCCTCTACTGGGGTCCGTAAATTGATGGTTGGGCACTGCTTGTGAGCAGAGTTGGCAAATTTTGGACCCAGACCCTACCCGGATAAATCTGCTTTGGACTATAAATTCGAAACTCAATTTATAGTTATGCATAATCATATATGTATATACACTGACGGAAAAAAATCCCAACACCAAGAAGGGGTTGTGTTAGATAAACGACAGTTGGTAGGCGGTGAGAGTACATCTGTAAGATGACGTCTATGCAAATTTCGCATTCGGCGCATACGTGTAGCGCTAGTAGCGCCCCTCGGAACATGCACAGCAGGTTTGCTGTAAATACGCGCTGTAACGTTCGTGAGCGTTAGTTATCGTTGAGATTCGACGTAGGGTGTTGAAGTTAGTCAAGAATGCCTTTAAGAAGACGAAGAAGTCATTATCAACAGCTCACGGAGTTTGAACGAAATCGTGTAATAAGGCTACGAGAAGGTGGATTTTCTTTCCGCAATATTGCAGAACGACTTGGCAGGAATGTAGCCACTGTGCATGATTGTTGGCAGCGGTGGTCAAGGGAAGGTACTGCCTCAAGAAGACCGGGTTCCGGCCGGCCACGTGGCACTACTGAGGGGAAGATCGCCGTGTACGGCGTATGGCCGTGGCGCATCGTACCGCGTCTGTGGCAGCAATTCGAGCTGCAGTTGCCACCACAGTGACACAACGAAGTGTTACAAATCGGTTACTTGAAGGACAGCTCCGAGCCAGTCGCCCTGTAGCGTGCATTCCACTTACTCCAAACCACTGCCGTTTGCGACGTCAGTGGTGTCAAGATAGAGCTCATTGGAGGACGGAGTGGAGATCTGTTGTGTTTTCTGATGAAAGCCGGTTCTTTCTGGGTGCCAGTGATGGCCGTGTGTTAGTTAGAAGGAGGCCAGGTGAGCGCCTGCAACCAACCTGTCTGCGGCCGAGACACACTGGACCAACACCTGGAGTTATGGTCTGGGGAGCAATTTCCTATAACAGCAGGAGCACTCTCGTGGTTATCCCACGCACCCTGACGGCACAGTTGTACGTCGGTCTGGTGATTCCACCTGTTGTGCTGCCATTCATGAACAGCATTCCAGGGGTGTTTTCCAACAGGATAACGCTCGCCCGCATACCGCTGTTGTAACCCAACATGCACTACAGAGTTTCGACATGTTGCCGTGGCCTGCTAGATCACCAGATCTTTCACCAATCGAGCACGTATGGGGCATAATTGGACGACAACTCCAGCGTCACCCCCAACCAGCATTAACCGTCCCTGTATTGACCGACCAAGTGCAACAGACATGCAACTCCATCCCCCAAACTGACATCCAGCACCTGTACGACACAATGCATGAACGTTTGCGTGCTTGCATTCAACATTCTGGCGGTTACACCGGTTATTAATGTACCAGAATTTCACATTTAAAATGGCTCTTCTCGCGCTTACATTAAGCTGTGATCTTGAAACCTTAATCGATTAAATATGTTACCTATACAAATGTATTGCCGCCATTTCATTCCTCTACAACTATTATTTCGTGGTGTTGGGATTTTTTTCCGTCAGTGTATATACGCAGGGTGTACAAACAATCTTTCCGAAGTGGGTATCGTATAGGTAATATGGTCGTAGGTTATATAGGAATCATATAAATATATTACGGAAACGTACAATTTACTCACTGTTAGAACTTTCGTTCTTCACATAACCTAACTGATTTACTCATATTTTCAAACACATCTGCGAGAGTCAAAAAGTCCCTCGGCAAAAATATTAAGGCTGTTGCACTTAATTTTGAAGGTGATACGGTGAAAATTTTTGGAATTAAGTGGCTTGCTGTATGTTAACTTTCAGTTTTTGCTGTTTTCGTGATAACGTATCAAGCTTCAGAATATGTTTCACAGCAACACCAATTTTCACCAGCTTCTGATGAGTTGAAAAGTTTCTAAAATGCGGATGTGGATTTCATCATTGCCCCTTAGAAGGAAGGAACACTCATGAAAATAACATTCAGATTTTGGAAACTTTCAACTCATCACAAACTTGTGAAAATTGGTGCAGCTGCTAAACATATTCCAGTTTGTTAATGAGACAAAACAACTTCCAGCATTCACTATTCTCACTAGACAAAACCCGTCAGAATCGAAGGTAATTTTTTTTTTTTAAATAATAAACTTTTATGAAACAACAAATGTAAACTTTATGTGATTGACAAATTCATTCAACCACTTCAGTAAAGACAACAGCGTTCGTGATTTTTTTTTTTCGTGACTGAAGATTTAACGACCACCGTGACCAACTCAATAGGCCATAAGCAGTCGCCCACCCATAATTTAGGATCAGTGGTTCAAGGGAAGGGAGAGAGCCAGTGGCGTAACACAAACACAGCATCCATGCTTCACCAGGATTCGAACCCGGACCCTTCAAGAACGCATGATCATAAGTCAACTTGGTTTCAAATCGATTTTATTATCAAGGTAGGGTTCAGGAAACGAACTAATTAGAACGTCCTGATACAAGTTAAATACAGTAAAATAGGCAAAATTCTAAAAACTATGTACATTTAAATACAGCACGGTGCAATGATCTACAAAGGAGCATCGTGGTGAAGGGTGCATTCATATTTTGCACGAGAACATAAGAGACTGGCATAACAGTGCGTCCCAGAGTAAAGGTACAAATTCAGTGCTGACAGATAACAGTGCAAGTGTACAATAATTGAGCACTGTGCGAAAAGAAACTACTGAGGATAAATAACACACAAAAAAAAATGTAATAATCTGAGACAAACAGAATTAGAAAATCTCAGTACTGGGGGATTTTGTATCATGCGTAGTAAAGACAAGAATTATTTACACATGTACAGCATTGGGCAACATTGGTAATAAGAAATCAACGTTGTATTGTAGTTTGAGTTAGATGACAATCTGACTAGTACATCTGGATACAAGTGAAATACAGTAAAAAATGTAACAAGATTCTAAATGTTGTACAATTTATGTACAGCACGGTGCAATGGTCAGAATAAGCAAAAGAATGATGAAGGCACTCATAGTGATAAACTGATAAGAGAGATGGACGAACATGGCATTTCATGGTAACTGGCGCAGTAATGCGATAGCAAACAACAGAACGTATTTACAAGATATGTACTACTTTGTGCAATTCACAACTGAAATGAAGATAGCGATAATGTGAAAACATGAGACTGACGTGACTTGATCGTCTCAACACATCAGCACATTACATAGACGTGGAAAAACTTGAGCCAAAACGGAACTAAAATATCTCGAGTCTGAGAGATCGCAATCAATAATAGTGAAGACAAAAACTATTTACACATGTACAGCATTGCGCAGTTTAGAAATACATTCGGTATAAGAAAGCATCTTCATTAAAGTATGATTTAAGAAACAATTCGACGAGTATTACTTAATACAAGTAAAATGCGGTAAAGAAGTAACGATATTCTAAACATTGTACAATTTATATACAGTACAGTGCGATGGCCAAATTAAACATAAGAGTGAAGAGGGCGTACATATCGATGAACAAATTAACGAGAGGAACAAACAGGCCGTCTCAAAAGAAAGATGCAATATGGTGATAACAAACAACAGAACGTATTTATAATATATGTACAACATTGTGCAAATCACTATGAGAACAAAGAAAGCATTAATGTGAAAACATGAGATAGACGGTTGTTCGTCTCAACATATGAAAGATTCACGTGGATGATAGAGACTACAATAATTATTGTAGTCTCTATCATAATTATAATTAAACACAAAAACGGTATTGCAAGAATTACATAAGATTCAAATTGAGGAGAAAGAACACGAAAGGTCTAGTGCAATGGTGATCATGAAGATTTAAACAAAGCTCATCAAAAGCAAGTATAGTCGAAGTCATGGTCGGCCAACCGTTCGTTGCGGCGACATCGGCGAGCCAGCGAACCAGGATGCAGCCGGAGAAGATGTGGAGAGAAACTTACTCTCGCAGTGCTGAGTAACAGTTACTTGGTTCTCGAAGCGGAGACGAGAAAGAAGGCAGTCTCGAAAGTGACACAGTAACATCTCAGAATCTTGAGGCACTGTATGAGGAGTGGTAATATCTCGGCAGCGTTGGTGAAACACGTAGATAACGTGCTTTACTAAAACAAAATGTAGGAACAAACTAACGGTAGCTTGGCTGGAGGAGAAACTTGAAGCAGCGCTGTCTTGTAGGCATCGAAAGGAGATCAACTGTAACTGAGCGTTGGGCGATGTAAAATGCTAAATGCAGGTGCGGCAGTAAGATGACACAATGGAGGTATACATGAGAGACATCAGCTTCCTGAGCACAGAAGGGGCAAAGAGGTGAATCAAGAAGTGTCATGCGGTGGAGGATGGAAGGGACGGGAAGACGGCGGTGAAGAAAAAGCCAATGAGCGTTGATCTCTAGTGGAGCGGAAAGAGGAGAGAGGGCGGCGGACCACACTGCGGTGATGGAAGATAGGGGGACGTCGAGAATGGGGATGGGGGGAGAGGAGTGGGACATGGAAAGGAAACGGTAAAGAGCCGACGTCGACAAGAAAGAGAGTGGAAGAGTTGTGCCGGCGACGGACAGAAAGATGGGAACTGGAAGGGAAGCAGACGGGACAAATGTAAGGCCAGAGGGAGTGGCAAGGTGGGGGAACTGAGAGATAATAGTAGAAAGGAGGGAGTCATAGACAGAGCGAGAGGAGGGGGATAGAAGAAGAGTGGGGGGAACACTGGCATAAGGACGCCAGGAAAGGTAGGGAGTAGTGAGATCTCTGACTGTTACGACTCCTGCACGGAGCCAGGAAGGATAGGCAAAGTGCGACAGATGTGAAGGGTGGAGAAGACATGAGAAAAAGAGGGATTCGGCGAGAAGTTCAGTGGTAGAATCAGGTGGGGAGCGAGAAAGGGAGCGAGAGAAGAGTAAAGTGAGAGCTTCTCGGTAGACAGGGGGACAATGGGAGAGAACAAGAGATCGACGGTCCATTAGTAGTAGGGAAAGGAAAGTGAAGCTGACGTCGCTCGGATTAGTGATGACATCTCTTACAGAAATAGCATCAGGTACAGGTGACGTGATGAGGCGAAGGTACGTAGTAATCTTGAAAGCCTTTTAATACAAATGTGTGTCGACAAGGCCGATACCACCGTGGTCTGGAGGAAGACAGAGCTTTGGGGCGCTGATCCAGTGGTGGCCGGTCCAGATTACGGAAGTGAAGCAACGTGTGATGTCTTGAAGACGAAGGAGTGAAGTTTTGACTGCGTGCCAGGAGTGAATACATAAAGAAAGTAGGTAAGTACGGGTGAGACGTGCTCGTTGGAAGTAGGCTGAGCAGAACTGGGCTCTGCGCCAAAACGCAGTTAACCTATGCAAGCGTTAATGGATGGTATTCCACGTGGTAAGAGATGCATCTCCCGGGATACCAAGATGAACGCCAAGGAAGCGTTGTGAAATGGAAGACCAGTTGGCACCCCCGGGGAATCCATACGATCAACCCAGAAGCCGCACCACAGGCCTGTGCTTTTGGAAGAATTAATCGCTGCGCAGGAACACGAGGCGTAATCTGAGAAGAGACTTTGCAATTGAGTGAACTGTGAGTCGAGACGAACGCAAAAGGTTACATCATCTGCATATGCAACGGAGGTGATGCCATGATGTCTCGTGCGGCCGATGAGTGGTGGCAGAGTAGCTTGAAAGGAACGGTGCACTGTGCGAAGAAATGGTTCGATGGCTATTGCAAAGAGTTGGCCGGAGAGTGGGCAGTCTTGCCTCACTCCACGGCGGAAGGGAATCGGCGCTGTGAGAAAGGTGGGCAACTTAACCTGAAAACTGGCGTCCTGATAGAGGGAGGAGAGGAGGGAAACAAAAGAGGGAGGAAACCCAAAAGAAAGGAGTGTGTCAGAAAGATATGAATGGGAGATATTATCGAAGGCTGACTGTTGATCTAGTGAGAGGAGGGTAAGGGGTTCAGAGCGGAGTCGAGCAAATTGGATGAGGTCGTTAAGGAGGTGAATGTTGTGAGAAAGAGAGCGGCCGGGGACTGTGTAAGTTTGGTTGGCAGAGAGAATGTGAGTGAGGATGGGATTGAGTCGTTGAGAAAGGAGCTTAGTATAAAGTTTGTAATCAAGATTTAGTAGGGAAATCGGGCGCCAGTTCTGCAAGTCAAGGATATCGTCTTTCTTGTGGAAAAGGACTACATATGCGGCTGTAAATCTCCTCGGGAGGGGAGACAGTAAAGGCAGCTGAAAAACCAGAAAGGAGAAACGGAAGAAGTAGAGGTAGAAAAGTTTTGTAAAAGCAGAAAGTTAGGCCGTCCGGACCTGGAGCGGCACTGGGATTCAGGGAAAGGAATGTGGAGGAAAGTTCGGAAAGTGTGGGGGGAGAAGGAGAGTGGAAGAAAGAGGGTGGGGGGAGACTTGTGGTAAATTAGAAAGGAGAGATCCCATAGCTGTGGGGGATGGCGTAGGCGGTTCACTGAACTTTTCAGTATATTGCTTACGGACATGGGAACAAAGAGTGATCGAGTCGTTTGACACCTCACCAGAAAAAAGGCGGAGGTGATGAAGTCCATTCGATGCTCGTCGTGTGCGTTCCACTGATGTAAGAAACTCATAATTATGCGCGTCTGGCGTCAGATGTTGAAGACGGAGTCGACACAGAGCTTGTTGAGCCAGTGGAAGGAGAAGAGATCGAAGTTCTGCTTGATAGGAGGAGAAGAGAGGATCACGTAGGCTAAGAAGAGAGTATTGAGCGAACATGGTCAAGACGCATGTTCTGAATCGTCTTTGCCGTGAAAGAAAGGTTGCGGACATGAAGAACAAGGTGTTGTTTCGCTTAGACTACTGCGTCACCGTTGCGGCCTCCGCTTTTGTGCAAGAATGGTTCGAATAACGCAGTGATGATGTGAAACATCTCGAATGGTCCTTAAACTCACCTGATCTGAACTCAGTTGAATATCTATGGACTGGTATACAAACAGCTAGTTTGCAAATCACCATACAAGTTTACGAACACCTCGTGGAGTGAATGCCACGTGAGATGGCGGCCGTTCTCCGAGCGAAAGGAGGGCTCACGAAGTATTGAGTAGATGGTCGTAATTAAGTGACCACTTAGTGTACATACATAAGGTCGGCTCAGGCCGTGGGCACGCCAACTCCTAATCAACTGGAAAACTAGATGACCCTTGATGTTCATCAGCAAAGTTATGTATTTCGCGTGACCATGTGGTTGTTTGACAACTGTTTTGTACGTCGTGAAAAATAGATGGTGTCAAAGGAGTCACTATTCACGACACATTGTTGCATTCATTATAAGTAATTTTATACGTGTTTTTACAGTGGCTATTACAGGATTAATTTGATATTGTTCAAGCAATTTTTTGTACGAATCCTGCTTGTTTGCCAAGTTAAGAAGACTACATGTAATATTTACGCATGGATTGTTTTAAATGTGATACATTACGATGATTTTGTGTTCGAAAGTATACTAAGATAAAACACAACCAAACATTTGACCTACATACAGGTCTTCGGAGTCAATGATTTACTCCGTAGCAAAGTCATAGTAATACAGAAGATTTAACACCATTACATCTAGTAGAAAATATAACAACGTATAATGGTGGTACACATTCATTGTAGGCAACACCAGCAACAACATATACTGATGATATACATTCATTGTAGGCAACACCAGCATGAGGGAAGTTCTTAATTATTACAGACATTCCAGTTGCGTGGTCCCTGTATTTCCCCCAATTATCATGACTGGACATCACAGAATGTCGGCAACGGCGGTACCTAATATCACCCACTAAATAAAATTATTTTGGATAAACTCCACTACAGGAATTCCGTTTTAATCCTTTTTCTTCGAGCGTTTTGTAAGGCGCGTTTATTTTTTGTATCCTGATTTTTGCGATATTTAGCTGAGGTTTCAAACTAATATTTTTTTTATCAGTATTTAAGACATGGCTACCTCATAACGACAAATTTGTTTGCGACGAACACTATGAGAAAACGATAAATATGTTTTACCAATAGTGAAATTATAGGTAGCTTGAAGGTAGTGACGCTTAGGAACAAGTATAGCGCAATTAAAGCCATACTAGTCGCGAGAATAGCGCATTTCCATTGTTGAAGACATCCATTCTGAACAATCTCGGAAACCGAGTGGACAGGAACGTAAGTTTCTGGCTAATCATCCGTGTTGGATCGGGGCTGGCTCTCTTCATTTCCTGGAATCAGTGACCCTAAATTAGGGGACGTAAACTGCTTATATATCTTTTAGAGCTAACTTCAAAACAACAGCAACAGCGAAAAACGCGAGGAGCGTAATTTTGTCCAACAGACGTTCCTATGATGCATTTCTTCGCCATTGTGAGACCTAATTATTTGCATATGATGAGAACAAGCTGTTGAGGACAAAAGCAAATCTAAGGGTCTAATCGCTTGCGACAAAGTGGGGATGGAATTTATTCTCTATTTCGAAACACTAAATTACCTCCGACGTGCTGATGGCACTCTTTCGTAGACATTACTTCGAGCGGGCATTTCCGCAAGCCTCACTGCTTCACAGAGCGTTTGTTTGTTTTCCAAATTTTTTTCAACTTTTGATGAGGAGTTACGCACCAATAATAATCTCGGTGCGGACGTATTTAAAACCCAATCGACTAGCATAGAAATTCAATTAATAATTCTCTTGCGCGTATAACATAACCAACAATAAAAACAAACTCCTAAATAAAAGCGAACATAAGACAATCGAACTATCGTGCGAAGGTTTTTTTGTTTTTTTCAGGGAAACTTTACATTTTAGTCAATAAACACTACCGTTTTAGCTAGATTCTAACTATTTCTAGATTTCTGATTTTCAAACTCCTCAGCAGTTTAAATGCCCTTAGCATTTCTTTATGCGTTGTACGCTTTTCTGTTCTTTTTGTCGTAACCTTCGTTCTCTGCTTACTATATTGTGCAAATTAATTGGGGCAAAATAAAAAATCACTCTTTTTTCCAAAACTATGCTTTTAGATCATCCTATGCGTTGATATACACTGATAAATACCTGTATTAGTATGAAGTATGTCCTCTTTTAGCAGAAATGACCTCTTGAATTCGTTTTGGCATTGACTTCACTAATTGAGTGCACATGTTTTTGACTTCATAATCGTGGAATCACACTTTTATACCATTCGTTATCATGCGTTATTCGGTTGTACAGTCCATTTCACCTAAACGTCTCTTCAAAATATTCCACAAGCTTTCTATGGGATTTAAGTCTGGTGAATTTCCAGGCCAATCAAGCAAGTGAATTTGATTATATAGCATGAAATTTTTGACCAATTTTGAATTGTGACACGGGGCCAAGTCATGTTGAAATGTCCCGTCAAAAGTTTGCAAGAATGGAACAATCCTATGTTGTAATATTTCTACGTACTTGGCTGAATTCATCATACTTTGAACAGGAACGGAGATTCCAGTGCCATTTGATGTGAAAAGACCCCAAAACATCTGTTTCAGAGGGTGTTTTACAGTTTGTTTGACATGCTCAGGTCTTAAGGGTTCACAGTTGCTTCGTCTAACGACATTTTCTTGGTAACCCTGCACAAATAAACGAGTTTCATCACTGAAAAATACCTTTTTTCTAGTCGTCAGCAGTCCATGATTTATATTTTTGGCCCATGCAAATCGTTTTATCTTCATTTTCGCATTCAAATATTGTTTTTTCGTTGGTCTTCTTGCCTTCCGGCCAACTTCCAGAAGCCTACGGCGTACAATTGAATAACTAACATCACAACCACTAGCCAATAAATTTGTTTGAAGGTCGATGCTTGTTTTTCTTTTTCTTTTCTTTTTTTTTTTTTTTTTTTTGGATTCATTTTACTATTTCTGATTAGATATTTATCGGTTCGTGTGGTAGTTTTTTGTTTTCTTCCACATTTACCTCTCCTTTTTGGTGGAGACGATGATCCAGATGATGCATTGTGTCGCGTAAGCAGTCTTGATACACTTGATTTCCCTACACCAACTGCAGAAGCGATATCTCTCACTGTTATAGAAGTGTGAACCTTCAGAGCAATTATTTTTGCACGCTTCCTTGGGGAAATATCCATTTTTCAATACAAGAAGGCAACACGTACTCATTGAGAGCAAAAACTAACATCCACCTGTCACACACGAAAGCTCACAACTGAAGCTGAAGTGCCTATATCCTGTTTAAAAACGGTCAAACCACAATCTTACTATCAAGTTCTAACAGTCAGACTGTAACGTATATTCTAGATTCAGTTTCCTTTTGATTTTACTATCTCTTGTTATTTTATTTTCCTATGCAAATTACCTTCTCACTTAACGAGATGTTATTTCTCCCGCTGAATGATATGTGGCAACGAGTGTAAGTCATGACGTGGTGGTATGCAGTATATATAGGCGCGCTCAACTATACCAGAGGGAGAGCTTCGTTTTATGTGATTAGGTTCTTCTTAATTATTGTGATGCTATTCTACGAAAGTTCGGATATTCAGTAGTAGTGTGATTCGTAGAGTGTGTGTTGGATGATACCAGGAGTTTTTCCAATAAAAGGTTTTAAAGTGAGTACGTTTTTCTCAGTTCATAGTATTGTCAGACCTCTGTCTGGCCGTTAGGTCTCTTTCATTAAATGTCTCCATTACGTCCAGGCATAAAACTTTATTCATTATAATTACTACACACAACTAGCATAAAACTTTATTCATTATAATTGGCGCCCGAACATTTCTTGAACACGAGGCGTTGACAATTAGTGACTATGTCTTCATTACCTGAGAAAACTTCACCATTTCAAGCTGAATCAAGTTTCGGTGGAGGTGGGGTTATTTTCGACAATTTGCAAAAAGCCTGTATGGCTCACTTTGATGTCAATGATTTCCAAGTACCCAGGCATTCCTCACATTTTCGTCATTCACCAGCTTCATATCACTCTGAGTAGCGGGTCGTACCTGAGGTATTTCAATCCTCTCACAGAAGCAAAATGCTTGCACATTTCGTGCCGCATGCGGGAGCAATTACTTTCAATGGTTTGGAGGGGTCCTTGAAATTTATCGAGGATTTGGAAGATCATTTCGACTTATACAATATTCCTCAAGATTGCAAAGTGCAAATAGCAGGCACTTGCTTGAAAGATACCGCTAAGACCTGGTATCGGCAGTGGAGAGTATCGAACCCGGATTCTCGTTATGAGAATTTCCGTGCGGAATATTTGGAAGTCTTTCCTTTCGGCCTCAATCGAGCTGGCCTTGCACAACAACTTTTTCTCGTAAGCAAGGACCCAACGATAGCCCTGTTGCGTTTGCTTTAGAAACAACACGCTTGTATAAATTATGGGATCCACATGCCATTCATGTCGACATGTTGGACACCCTATTGCAACAGCTCGATCCATTTCTACAGGATTTTCTTGAGGTTCGACACCCTGCTACAATTCATGAATGCCTTCGCCTCATACGAACGTATGAGGAGCGACACGGCAAACATGGTCCAACTCAACATGCTCGGGTACCCCGGGAGGCTTATCACGAAAATCCTCAGCGGCATAATAGGCCTAATGACTTTCAACACGAGCGTACACAGGTGCAAGTCCAAGCATCATTCGTCCCACCGCATAGAAGAGTGGTACACCAACCGCTAGTTTCTAAACAATTTTCGGGGTACAGTACAAATGCATAGTATGCTCGACTCCGTTCCCATCAGCAGAATTCGGAACGTTTTTATGCTAAGGGCAATGATGATTTTTCTGCCCGTGCTGAGGGAAGAAGTAATAGCGATGGAAATTTCAACAGACATGCGGAGTTCCGGCAGAAGTTTTCACGAAGTTTTCCTAAGCGTGAAACCTTTCCCGATACCCGGCAGGGCCGAGGTTTCAGACCGCATGATAATACAACCAGGAATACTTTAAACTTCCAAAGGAAGTAGACCAAGGAGTCAGTACTGCTTCCTGATCCCAAGACTTCTGACCCTAAAATAGTATTATTGACTGTCCAAACTCCGCAGTTGCCTGATGTGTTATTGACAATTGAAGATATTATTGTCGAGACAAAGTTCGACACTGGTTCTGAAATATCAGCCCTAAATACGAGGTTTTGCACTGAAAGTTTTCCTGCAATCCCCGTCCAGCCTGCGACGCAGTATTTGCGAGGTGCTAATAACGAAATATTCAGTATCACAGGAACTGTCACATTATCTCTAGGGCTGGGAAAGGCTCGTTTTACGCATTCTTTCCTGCTCATAGACGACCTACCTGTTAAATGTCTAATGGGCATGGATTTTATCAATACTTTTCAAGTTACCCTGAATTTCGTACAACATGTTATTTCCTTTCCGGAACCTGTCGAAGCGATTCCTAAAGATCCTATAGACATAACGAATTTGTTACTGAGTAACCAACTGAATGAGAGGCAACGAAACCAGTTTTCTCTACTTTTGCATGAAAGACCTGGTTTATTTTCCGATCAACCTGGTTTGATACAGGTGGTTTATCACGTCATTGACACTGATGGTTCGAAACCGATAGCGACGAAACCTTACCCTTGTGCTCTCCATAAAAACAGGAAATGCAACGTCAAATTTCCGAGATGATTAAACAGGGCATAATAAGGGAATCAACAAGCGCCTGGGCCGCACCTGCTTTTCTTGTTCCAAAGAAACAACCCAACGAATTTCGTTTCGTGACAGATTTCCGCAAGCTAAACCAAGTCACGAAAGCAATAAATTATCCACTACCTGTCATGTCGCATATTTTGCATGACCTGTGGTCAACTAAATGGATGTCAACCTTGGATTAGTCGAGTGGATATTGGCAGGTTGCGGTACATCCAGACTCCGTCGATAAAACAGGCTTTGTGACTCCTTTTGGGGCTTATGAATACCTGCGTATGCCCTTTGGACTAGCCTCTGCACCTGCTACTTTTCAAAAGCTTATGGATACGGTTCTCAGACCTGTTCTAGGTCCCCATGTGCATGTATATTTGGATGGCATTATTATTACATCCGAGACTTTTGACGAGCACCTTTCTCTGCTCAAACAGGTGTTCCAACTCATATACAATGCTGGCTTTACGTTAAAACCTAGTAAATGCCAGATAGCGAGGGACGAGATTGTATATCTGGGGTTGAAAATCACTCCCCACGGCTTATTTACGGATAATGAAAAAATCAGGCCTATTGTTGACTTTCCACGGCCTAAAACAGCCAAAGAACTATCACGCTTCCTGTGAAAGACTGGGTGGTATCAGCAGTTCGTCCCCGCTTATGCTACAATCTGTGAGACATTGTATGCTTTGAAACGTAAATACAAGAAGTTTGTTTGGACACCTGAGGCTAACGCTGCGTTTGAAGCACTAAAGTCTGCGTTGACTCAGCCTCCTGTATTAGCTTTCCCGGATCATACTAAGGAATTTGATATTTACACTGACGCGTCCGGAGTTGGTCTTGGTTGCGTTTTGTCACAAGCTGGGCATCCAATAGCTTTTGCGTCCCGTACTTTAGCCAAAGCTGAACGCAATCATTCAGCTACGGAACGCGAATGTCTTGCTGTAGTGTATGCTCTTGACAAATTTCAATGTTATCTCAACGAATTGACAGTTAATATAATTACGGATCATTCTGCCCTTCAGTATTTGAATTCTGCTAAGCACCTCTCTCAAAGACTTGTGAAGTGGGCTCTTAAGTTACAGGAGAGCAATATCAAAATTTCGTACCAGCCAGGTCATAAGAATCAATTACCGGATGCATTATCTCGCGTCCCGATTAGTGGGGTTCCCACAGAAACTACTCCTGGATGTCAGCCTTTACTTTTAATAGCTGATATAACATCCAGAGAGCAGATAATGGCAGAATTAGTAAATGATCCAGATTTTGGGGATATCTATAATTTTTTGCTTGCGGGTTCACCACTACAAAGTGACCCTTCTCTGGCTGGGAGGTCACAGCATTTTGAAGTCATAGAGGGTCTTCTTTACTATACGAAATCTAGGACTACTAGGGCAGAGTTTCGCCCATGTATTCCGCGAACCCTTAGAATGGCCCTTTTAAACGAATTTCATGACAAACCTATTGCAGGCCATTTAGGTATTCGCAAGACCAGTTGTAAATTGCGGGATGTTGCCTATTGGCCTGGCATGTACCAAAGTGTGCTCGCATACGTTCAATCATGTCACGTGTGTCAGATTTATAATTACCGTAATGTAAGACCGGCCGGTCACTTGAAATCTAGTTCAAGTTCTCATGTTTTTGCCATTATTTCAATAGATTTATTGGGACCTTATACTTTATCTGTTAAAAACAAAGCTCGTTACGTTTTAGTATTAACTGATAATTTCTCTAAATGGGTCGAAGTTTTTCCAATTAAAGCCGCTACGGCGGAAGTTATTTGTAATGTATTAATTAATGAAGTATTCTCTAGATATGGTGCACCTAATAAAGTAGTTTCGGATAATGGTCCCCAATTTATTTCTGACATTTTTGAAAGAATGTGTGCGAGACTACACATAAAGCATAAATTCATTTCCCCTTATCATCCCCAGAGTAATCCCGCGGAGCGAGTAAACCGCACGCTAGTTAAAATGATTGCTACATTTGTCATGGATCATCACGAGCGGTGGGACGAACATCTTGAGCTTTTTTCGTTCGCCCTCCGCTCGTCTGTTCACGAATCTACTAAATTTACTCCCGCAGAACTTTTTTTGGATAAAAAAATTAAGACCCCTTTTGAAAATTTAACGGGGATTATCGACGAACTAAACCAGCGACCAACTCCGCAATCAGTACGAATCATGGCAGAAAAAGCTCGTGTTGCAATGATAGGAGCACAAGCGGCGCAAGCAAGATACTATAATACTAGGCGTAAGGAACCAGATCTTGTCGTTGGAGATCTAACTCTCTTGGAGACGCACTTCCAGTCTTCTGTTTCTCATACTTTAGTAAAGAAATTTGCACCCAGCTACGAAGGTCCATATCGGGTGGCAAATGTGTTTGAAAATAACATTATCCTTGAAAAACCTGACAATCAATTTCAATACGTACACGTTACTCAGTGTCGCAAGTATCACGAACGAAATATAGATTTTATCATCAACCCTACTCAACCTTCTGTTCCACAGACTCAAAAGTCTATATCACACGATCAACCTCCAGACATTTTGGACGAACCGACAAACCTTTTGAAGAATCTCCAGTGATTTTTTCTTCACCCTCTCCTCCTCAAGACTGGCTTCCAAGAACGCAACCTGATTCTACCATAAGACGAACGCTCGAATCAAGTTCTTCAAATTCTAGTATCGTTCCTTTCCCTCCAACCATTGCCAAGACTATTGCTGCACCATTCCCTAATAATTCTGCACCAACACAAGCTCCTACTTCCTTGAATACCTCGTCAGAGAGTATTCCAATAGGCAGAAATAAACATCGCCCTGCACGACCACTAACTTACAGCAGCGACTCAGAGTCATCAAACATTTCTGATTTATCAGATATAGACAATAGTTTGACGATTCCTAAACGTCAGACACAAATTACAAACCGTCCAGCAACACCAAAAGCTGGTCGAAAACGAAACTTCTCTCCCCAATCTGCTTCGCCGCAACAGCGACGAAGGCAGAGATCCTTGCATCCGCCCGGGTTTCGCCCCTGGAACTTACGCTCAGGGCAAACAGGGCCGATGCCTGCTTCTACTGTCATGCCAAGAGGTAGAAAGCGAAAACAAGCGATGTGGCCGGAGCCACGTCCCTTCAAAAGAATGCTGAAAGGACAACACGGGCCCCAGCAAAAAGGGACAACATATCGAAAGCCTGGGGAGCCCGTTCCTGTCAGCCGCAGGGATTTCCTGACCGACAGACTTCAGCCGTTCCTGACCGTTCCTGTCAGCCGCAGGGATTTCTTGACCGACAGACTACAGATGTTCCAGATCCATTCAAGTCTCAGAAAAGATCAACGCCACCTGAATTTACCAGTCCGATTAGGCCTGGAAAACGTTATCGTACTAGGGTTTTTTATGCGTCCTCGAGATAAGTAAGTTCTCGTGGACAGGTTATTTTCTCATTATGTTGTTTTTCCTGCACGACCAGTTGGCGTGTCAGAATTTTTTTTTTTTTCGTGTGGGCCTATGCATTCTTTTTGTGTATATATGTGGTTTTTTTAATATATATCTTCTATGTCCGTCTACTAATACAATTTATATATATATATATATATATATATATATATATATATATATATATATATATATATATATATATATATATATATGCGTAACATCACAGCCTCTCCTTGACAAATGTCAACCCCGCCTTCTCGTGGTACATCTTGTTCCCACTAAAGGGGCTCTGACGACCGCCAATAGCGGTATAACTATACCATCGGGGTTAGAGGAAATTCTATCCCACACTCACCAACCCGCTTGGCCAGCGTGGTGAGTTATGGCCAAACCCCTCCAAAATGACTCCACAACTTAAATCTTGGCCCTCAGTCTCCGGCAGCTGGAATGTACCTGGCCAAGGCAGCGGCCAGTGCGACATGAAGGCAGAGGGTGCTAAGAATCCCCGGAGGACCGGACTAGGCTGCCATCTGATGCTGACCTTGGCTACTTACAATGGACGCTCCCTATCTTCTGATTCAAGGCTTTCTTGAATTGGAAGAGGAACTACAAAGGATCAAGTGGGACATCGTCGGGCTAAGTGAGGTAAGGAGAAAAGGAGAAGATCTCATTGAACTGAAAAGGGTGTCACGTCAATTCGCCGCGTACGTCAATTCGTCGACTACGTCAATTCGTCGCCTGCGTCAATTCGTCGCGCGTCAATTCGTCGCGCGTCAATTCGTCGCGCGTCAATTCGTCACGCGTCAATTCGTCGACTACGACAATTCGTCGCGCGTCAATTCGTCGACTGCGTTAATTCGTCGCGCGTCAATTCGTCGACCACGACGATTCGTCGCGCGTCAATTCGTCGACCATCAATTCGTCGACTACGTCAATTGACGTCGCGCGTCAATTCGTCGACTACGTCAATTCGTCGCGTTTACAGATTTTGGTTACTTACAAAACGAATGCAGGAAAACGTACGATTTCGAACGTCTTGCTCCCTGATCAAATTTATAAAGTTTGGCCACGCAGACAGGATAGGAATATTACGTTTTTCTTTGGCACTAAAAATATTAGACGGTAAACGGTTTTTGGAACGGGGCAGGGCCCGGTTGGTCAGAGCCCCCCATATATAAAATTTTCGTAAAATCTACAGTTTTTAATTCAGAACCACCAAATCTGGTATACTATCTCGTGGTATTCTAACTTAGACTGTAGACGGTTTTGGAAAGCGGTTGGAGAGGGGGGTTAGAGCCCCCTACAGAATTGCCGTAAAATATAGTTTTCAATTTAGAACTACCAAATTTGGTATAATATCTCATGGTACTCTAACTTAGACGGTAGACGGTCTTTTGAACGGGTCAGGGGCCCGGTTGGTCAGAGCCTCCCATTTACAAAATATTCGTAAGATCTACAGTTTTCAATTCAGAACCACCAAATCAGGTATCCTATCTCATAGTACTCTAACTTAGACGGTTGTCGGTTTTTGGAACGGGTCAAGGCCCGGGGAGTCAGAGCCCCCCCCCCATACATAATTTTTTTTTCGTAAAATCTAGTTTTCATTTTCAGAACCATCAAATTTGGTATCACGAAACTCTAACTTAGACGCTAGACGGTTTTTGGTAGGGGTTGGAGCCCGCGGGGTCGGAGCCCGCCCCCTCATAAAAAATTTCGTAAAATCTACAGTTTTCATCTTAGAACCACCAAATTTGGTTGGTTGGTTGGTTATTAGATTTTAATGGCGCAAGGGCCATGGTTGGCCAAAGAGCGCCAGACACAAGACAAAAAAAAAAAAAAAAAAAAAAAAAAAAAAAAAACGGGGCATAAATCGCAAAATCTGGCTGACCAAGTAAAAACCGAACCATGAGTACAAAGGAAGGGCCAAAAAAGACAATGAAACAAACAGTATGAAAAACATGATACAATGGTGAGAAACAAGCCGATTAAGTAAAACTGAGGAATGAGAATGATAAAACACATTACGAAATCGAACACAACTACACAAAGGATGAGTCACTCTCCTCCCCCACACACTCCAAGATAATGCTGGCCGAGGGCGAGGACGAACTGTCACTCTCCTCCCCCCGATGTTCCTCTATAATGTTGAGTGAGGGTGGGGACCTCGCTGAGTCCGAGACAGTTGCAATGTTGGTCAGGTGGACCGCGGCAGGTGGGTGGACACGGCACACCTTTGCGGATTGAGGGCCGGGTCTTCCGCACGTGCAGGCTGTCTGCTGGGAACCGGAAGAGTCGGTCGTCTTCAAAAGAGAAGGCGCAGACTCAGATGGTCGAATAAGCTGGAGCTCGGTGAAATTCACCTGTGTCGCGTGTTCAACTGTAGATCGCTTGGCAAGTGCGGCGAGAGCTACAGGGCGCGGAACAAAGGGCTGCACGGGTTGCGGCAGAGACTGAGCCACTGCGGCAAAAGTACGCTGTCGGTTGTTGGGAATACCCAACTTGGCCTTGGCAGCAGGGTACGAGAGGCCCTCCAGGGTCTTGAGGCGCTGGATCGCCTTCTCGTCGTTCCACTTCGAACAGGACCTGGCATAAGCAGCGTGGGAGTCACCACAGTTTACACAGCAGGGCTCTGAAGTGCATCCAGTCCCTTCGTGGTCTCGGGATCCACAATTGGCGCACCTCGCAACACTGTTACAGGACCGCTGGGAATGTCCATACCTCTGGCACTTAAAACAGCGTAGAGGATTTGGTATATGAGGACGAACTGCACATAACAAGTAACCAGCCTTTATTTCAGTAGGTACCTTCGGGCTGTTAAAAGTCAAAATAACATTTCGTGATTTGATCAGCGCGCCATCGCGCCTGAAAGTCATGCGTCTGGCAGCTATGACACCCTGATCAGCAAGTTCACACACAAGTTCATCTTCATCGCAGACCAACAAGTCGGGCTCAGAAATGACTCCCTTGGAGGTGTTGAGATACGGATGTGCCGTCACTTGAACTGGAATATCCTGAAGTCTGGTCAACTGCAGAAGAGATTTGCTCTGAGAGAGAGTGCAAGTTTCCACAAGCAGGTCTCCAGAGCGTAGCTTCTTCACTGACTTCAAAGAGCCAGCAACACCCGCAAGTGCCTTCGAGATGAAAAAAGGAGACTTTGAGGAAAGTTTCAACATCTGGTCAGTAGAAGAAATGACGAGAAAAGTAGCTTGAGGTATCGAATCTGCAAGTGTAATGCGACGTTTCTGAGCTGACGGCTCAACACCTGAATCTAAAGATACGTCGCGGTGATGTCGTTTTTCAACGAAAGTTCTCTTCAGTGTGTTATGTGTGGGAGGTGGTTGAGGCAAATTTGGCGCCTGATCAATCACCATATCCTGTTGTTTTTAAAATTTTGAGGAGGGTTTATGTTTCCCCATGGGAGTAAGAAAGAATTCATCTGCAACGTACTCCGCCCACAATCGAGCCCAACAGGGGAGAACTGGAGGTCCGCAAGCCAAACACATGACGCAAGACACAGTTCTAGAGCTTAGTTGCAAATATAGTCCGTTGGCTGTGATCACACGCACTCGGCGGACACTTCGGCCTCCGGGTACCGTCATGCCAACGCCTTTGGCATGATCCCACAGCCCCCGGGCTCACCCTGCCGTGCAATACGACAAAAAAGACGCTAAAGCCCTGCACACAACTTGGTACAAGACTTCTGACCAGAGGTGGGTTAGGCTCTAGCCTCCCGTTTACAGCGAAGCCGGGGTCGAAGAGGAGTGTTGGTACACAGGAGGCACTTAACCGGTCTCCTGCGACCTCAGCCGCCAGACATCCCATTTCCGCCTCACGGGTCTCCGCACGCGGCAAACATGCAGGTAATTCTAGCACCCAAACCAGCTAAAAGGAAAAACAAAAAGAAATCCAAAGAAGACAAATCCTGGCAGGGAACCTAAACGGAATCTCAGCAACCTACGAACTGAGCGGTTAATATAAATCAGTTAGTGGTGGAGGGTAACAAAACCACAAGACCGGGGTGTTAGTACATAACGTGGTAGAGATTAGGTAGAGAACACAACACGGGCAACTAGCCAGTGGAGAAAATAAATAAAAACGAAAAACGAGACACAAGACCAGCTAGGGATCGTGGGGCCGCAACTCCCCAACAGCTGGATGAACAGCCGTCCCTGCAAACACCAAAACAAAAAACAAGCGGTGGCATGACATCAGATGTTGACCAGTCACAAGGTCAGCTCGGGCCGTGGGGGCGTCGCTCCCCAAATAACTGGAAAACCAGTTATCCCCGTGCGGGGCCAAATTTGGTATACTATCTTATGGTATTCTAACTTAGACGGCAGACCGTTTTTGGAACGGGTCAAGGCCCGGGGGTCAGAGCCCCCCCACATACAAAATTTTCTTAAAAACTACAGTTTTCAATTCAGAACCACCTAATCTGGTATACTATCTCATGGTACTCTAACTTAGACGCTAGACGGTTTTTGGAAGGGGTTGGAGCCCGCGGGGTCGCCCCACCCCCCTCATAAAAATTTTCGTAAAATCTACAGTTTTCATGTTAGAACCACCAAATTTGGTAAACTATCTTATGGTACTCTAACTTAGACGCTAGACGGTTTTTGGAAGGGGTTGGAGCCCGCGGGGTCGCCCCCCCCCTCATAAAAAATTTCGTAAAATCTACAGTTTTCATGTTAGAACCACCAAATTAAGTATACTATCTTATGGTACTCTAACTTAGTCGGCAAACCGTTTTTGGAACGGGTCAAGGCCCGGGGGTCAGAGCCCTCCCACATACAAAATTTTCTTAAAAACTACGGTTTTCAATTCAGAACCACCTAATCTGGTATATTATCTCATGGTACTCTAACTTAGACGCTAGACGGTTTTTGGAAGGGGTTGGAGCTCGGGGGTCAGACCCCCCCGAATAAAAACTTTTTCGTAAAATCTACAGTTTTCCTTTTAGAACCACCAAATTTGGTATACTATCTCATGGTACTCTAACTTAGACGCTAGACGGTTTTTGGAAGGGGTTGGAGCCCGCGGGGTCGGCCCTTCCCCCCTCATAAAATTTTTCGTAAAATCTACAGTTTTCATGTTAGAACCACCAAATTTGGTATACTATCTTATGGTACTCTAACTTAGACGCTAGACGGTTTTTGGAAGGGGTTGGAGCCCGCGGGGTCGGCCCTTCCCCCTCATAAAAATTTTCGTAAAATCTACAGTTTTCATGTTAGAACCACCAAATTTGGTATACTATCTTATGGTACTCTAACTTAGACGCTAGACGGTTTTTGAAAGGGGTTGGTTCCCGCGGGGTCGCCCCCCCTCATAAAAATTTCGTAAAATCTACAGTTTTCATCTTAGAACCACCAAATTTGGTATACTATCTTATGGTACTCTAACTTAGTCGGCAGACCGTTTTTGGAACGGATCAAGGCCCGGGGGTCAGAGCCCCCACATACAAAGTTTTCTTAAAAACTACGGTTTTCAATTCAGAACCACCAAATCTGGTATACTATCGCATGGTACTCTAACTTAGACGCTAGACGATTTTTTGAAGGGGTTGCAGCCCGGGGGTAAGGGCCCCCTCATATAAAAATTCGCAAAATCTACAGTTTTCAATTTAGAACCACCAAATTTGGTATACTATCTCATGGTACTCTAACTTAGACGACAGACCGTTTTTGGAACGGGTAAAGGCCCAGGGGGTCAGAGCCCCCCACATACAAAATTCTCTTAAAAACTACAGTTTTCAACTCGGAACCACCAAATCTGGTATACTATCTCATAGTACTCTAACTTAGACGCTAGACGAGTTTTTGAAGGGGTTGGAGCCCGGAGGGTCAGACCACCCCCTGAATAAAAACTTTTTCGTAAAATGTACAGTTTTCAATTTAGAACCACCAAATTTGATATACTATCTCATGGTACTCTAACTTAGACAGTAGACCGTTTTTCGAAGGGATTGGAGCCCGGGGGTAAGGCCCCCCCCCATAAAAATGCCGCGTAAAATCTACAGTTTTCAATTTAGAACCACCAAATTTGGCATACTCTCTCATGGTACTCTAACTTAGACGATAGACGGTTTTGGGAATGGGTCGGGCACGGGGTCAGAGTCCGCCCATAAATTTTTTCGTAAAAACTAAAGTTTTCAATTTAGAGCTACCAAATTTGGTATACTATATGATGGTGTTCTAAATTAAACGGTAGACGGTTTTCTGAACGGGTCGGGCAAGGGTGGTTACCCCCTACACACAAACTTTCATAAAATCTATAGTTTTCTATTTAGAACCACCAAATTTTGTATACTATCTCATGGTACTCTAACTTAGACGGTAGAAGGTTTTTGGAACGATCAAGGCCCGGGGGTAAGACCAACCCCCCACATACAAAATTTTCTTAAAATCTTTATTTTTCAATTCAGAACCACCAAATTTTGTGTCATTAAACTCTAACTTAGCGGGAGATGGCTTTTGGAACGGGTCGGGGCTCGGGGGTCGGAGCAACCCTCCCCCCCCCCCCCCACCCGTACAAAATTTTAAATTTTCGTAAAATCTACAGTTTTCAATTTAGAACCACCAAATTTGGAATACTATCTCATGGTATTCTAACTTAGACTGTAGACGGTTTTTGGAAAGGGTCGGAGCCCGGGGTTCAGAGCCCACCCCCTCATATGAAATTTCGTAAAATCTAGTTTTCAATTTAGAACCACCAAATTCGGTATTCTATATCATGGAACTCTAACTTAGACGGTAGACGGTTTTTGGAACGGGTCGGGGCCCGGGGGTTAGAGCCCGCCCCCGTACAAAATTTTCGTAAAATACACCGTTTTCAATTTAGAACCACCAAATTTAGTATACTATCTCATGGTGTTCTAACTTAGACTGTAAACGATTTTTTTGTAAAGGGTCGGAGCCCGGGGTTCAGAGCCCCGCCCCCCGTAAAAAAATTCGTGAAATCTACAGTTTTTAATTTATAACCACCAAATTTGGTATACTATAACATGGTACTCTAACTTAGACGGTAGACGGTTTTCAGAACACGTCGGGGCACGGGGGGTTAGAATGCCCTCCCCGACAAAATTTTCGTAAAATCTACAGTTTTCAATTTAGAACCACCAAATTTGGTATACCATATCATGGTACTCTAACTTAGACCGTAGACGATTTTCGGAACGGGTTGGGGCCCGGCGGTTAGATCCTTCCCCCCATACAAAATTTTCGTAAAATCTACAGTTTTCAATTTGGAACAACCAAATTTGGTATATTATCTCATGGTACTCTAACTTAGATGGTAGACGGTTTTGGGAACGGGTCAGGCACGGGGTCAGAGGCCTCCCCATAAAAAGTTTTCGTAAAATCTACAGTTTTCAATTTAAAACCACCAAATTTGGTATACTATGTCATGGTACTCTAACTGAGAATGCAGGCGGTTTTTGGAAACGGCTGGACCCAGGGGTTCAGAGCCCCCCCCCCATGCCAATTTTTGTAAAACCTGCAGTTTCGAATTTAGAACGACCAAATTTAGTACACTACCTCATTGTATTGTAACTTAGACCGCAGACGGAAAGGTCGGTGCCCGGTGTGAAGGGGGCCTATTCAAAATTTTCGTAAACATTACAATTTTTACTCTTAAGAACTGCATCCCAATACAGCACTCCATTACCCCACCTACGGTCTAATTTAGAGGCCCTAGATAACAATAAAGTGAAAAAATATCCGGTTCATGGTGTATTAAAAACACAAATTAATAAACTTTAGCTTTCACCACCAACGGTTGCCTTATCAGGCAGAAATACAATGTAATGTAAATAATGTAAATTCTTTTTTTGCTTCGTATAATTAAATTAACTAAATCAAAAGATTTAAAATAAATTTCCTGGAAATTTACGGAATAAGCTTTTTCATTCATTAACTTTCACCCGCTGAACTTGGTGATTTTAGAAATAGTAATATTTACCTGGGAAATACCGGGTACCCTTGCTAGTAAGAACTAAAGATAATGTTACACTTTTAGTCAGGTACAAAACAATAATTAGAAAGCCCTAGGACTGGGCCTGTTTAGCAATTTTCAGTGTGCCGTGCTAATTTTCATAATGTTTACATAGAAGTCCAAGATTTTAGCAATGCGCTTTTCTGAGGTTGGAACTATTAAGCAGACCCTAGGCCTAGAGTTTTTGATAGTTTTCAGTCCTCCGAGCTGATATTTATGTAGTTTTCATAGAAAATAAAATGAATTCTGTTTAAATGTTACTCGAGCACAAAGTATTAATAGATACGCCCGAGACCTAGGCATATGCATTTATAGTAATTTTTATAATGCTGTGATTATATGAGGTTTGCATGACAAACCAATTTAAGAGTGTTACGCTTATCAAAAATTATTTAAAAGGCCTCGGCCTAGTGGCCAATAATTAGCATTTGGTGCCTAAGTGAAAGCGCAACATTATTAACTTGATTTGTTATGCAAACCTTATAAATATAACCACAGCGATTAAAAGTCACCAAAGAGTCCTTGTAAGAAATATTTTTTGACCGAGTGCAAGTACAATTTACGAAATGTCAACAGGTCAAAATATCTAAAGTAACAATGAAATTTGGAATATTTCTTTTTTCTTTCTTTTTATTTCAGTTTTGACACTTGTATTAAGTTTTAAAAACATATATTTCTCCTATCGTATACCTTCATTGTGCTTTCAACAGAATTTCTTACCATGTTTTGGGTATTTTGTTTCGTGTGGTTGCAGTTTTTTTAATGTTTTGGGCATTTCATTTTGTGTGGTTACTTCTTTTAATGTTTTGGGCATTTTACTTTGTATGGGTGTTTTTGTTATGTTTTTGTTATTTTCTTTTCTGTGGTGGTTGTAATGTCGACAGGATGAAAAGGGGAAACTGTGGACAGTCACGATGCCTACTTGCTTATAATTTTTTTTTCAAATACAGCACATGATTTTGTATTGAGTTATACCACTTACTCATTAAGCGACTACAGGTTTCTTTAAATATGAACTTTTTCTTAGAGCCTTTTGTTTCCTCTACCTAGCTTTTTCGGCTCCGCAATTTCTTTTTTTGGTTTTAGAATATTTTCCTTATTATTAATCTATTTTCTCATGCAAACTCTTTATGTAAGGTATGTTTATTCTATCGAAGTATTTTGCAATTATACGTGAAGCCCTGTTGCTGAAGTAAAAAAAAATATTTCCAACTGAAACAACGCAGTTCAGATATTTTCCCGCTGTTAACTCAAAGAATGAAAACAAAAACAACAAATCTGTGCAATGGTTGAGGCATGAGCCAGTACTTACTGGTAACCAGCCAAAGCTTTAAGGAAGAATGAGCTTAAGAATTTCTGACTGCAACAAAAAAGAGCATCCGCACTGTATCCCTCCCCATCCCCTAGTGCCGGCCTTTGGACGTCTTGAAAGAGAAGTCTTAAGGACACATCTGTATCGTAATTGCCTGAGCATTCGCGACAATCTTCTGGTGTCGTAGTAGAAAAACACACTTCCTACTTCGCCTAAATTGCTTGGATGTAATGCCAACGAAGAAAGTTTTGCTCTCGCATTGGATTTCTGTTGCTTTTGATGGAATACTTTTCCCCTGGGGTTCACCGCTTTCACTATAGTCTTCAGGACAGACGGCAATACACCCCCACGTAAAACACCAATTTCACGGCAATTAACTGCAATTAGCGAAAGAGAGGGGCGGTACAGGAAATAAGTCGAACGAGACAGATCTGAACTTAGAAAGTCGGGGGAAGGTGTTGCATGAAAAACTGTGTTTGGCTTACAGATCATTTGGCACGTAGGGACTTAGGTTTCGTTTAATATGTTACGGGGTAAACAAATTGTCTTTTCAGTATAACAATTTTCTTTCATACGCATGGTGCAACACAAAAAATTTGAATTTATTTTTGAGAATTAGCATGACGCCTACCGGCCCAGAGTACAGCTGCCCAGTCCGCGCCTGCTGTCGCCTCCGGAACCTGGCTCCCGGGTTCTTCGCATCTGTTGATCCCCCGCCTGGAGCGTCCCAGCTGTAAAATACATGTACCTCTGCGTTTTGGAAAAACAAAAGATAAGATGCCGATCCTTAAAATTAACCACTTCTTGTGACCGCAGGTACGAAAATCTTGAACTTCGCTTAAACACTAACTGGAGGAACAAGCTTCACATGATTGTGTGTATTCTGAGTGCTTCATTGAATGGTTGCTCATTAGTTCGTAGTTGACTGGAGAACAGAGAACGTGCTTGTTGAAACCTTTGTTGTGCGTTGTCAAGTGATAATAGTGGAAATATATCATTCTAAATATTTTGGAAAGAGAAAGTGCATTGTTTTCCGAAGGTACTATGCAGATGAAGAATGCAACATAAATAGTTAACTCACAAAAAGAAAATGATTTGCTGAAATGGAAAGGGTATTATTTTGCCATAACAGAGTGCGAGGTGATTTACCGTATTGTCACTGTATTGAAAGAAATTATGGAAATTGTACTGGCTTTGCTAGTACTATTCTTATTGGAGATGAACACAGGATGCGCAATGAGAAACCACATAATCATGCTCCAAGACCGGAGAAAAGTCATGTTGCTGTTGCAAGAGCGCAAATAAAAGAACCAGCGAGAAATACGGACGAAGCCCCTGCACAAATTATTCAAACCGTGACAACGTCAATGGCTACAGTAAATGCAGCTTACATGCCTAATATGGATGCACTAAGGCAAGTTGAAAAAAGAGAAGACATGCCAAGACATGCCTGCTGAGCCTACGACTTCAGAACGGATCGATGCCCCAATAAATTTACAGGAGAAGCTGGTGCAAAATTTCTTGGCAGAGATAGCGCATTTGGACATCAAAGAATTATTTTATTTTTAACAGAGAATGATTTACGAAAGCTTAAAGAAGCACCCCTCTGGATTATGGATGGGACATTTGAAACTTGTCCAACCCTTTTTAGGCAATTATGTTCCATTCATGCTATGGTTGAAACGAATCCAGAGATGCACAGACTTGTCCCACTAGTTTATGGGTTACTTTCCAGCAAGTATAAAGAATATAATACTATTATACAGTATTTTTGTAGGATTTACAAGACTATGCATCAGACTATGATATTCAGCTTGCACCACAATATACGCATAATAATAGATTTTGAAATATCTACCGTTATAATGCTGCTAAAAAGGAATTTGGAAGCAGCACACACAAATGTTGTTGGTTTCATCTCGGAAAAAAATGTGCTGAGGAATATCCGTCTTCTGGCATAGCCTTGGAATATAGGGAAAACAGTGAGTTTGCTCTCAAACTCAGACATTTGCAAGCACTCGCATTTTTTTCATCTGATGAAATTCCAGCTGCTTTTGAAGTAGTGAAATCAATTTTACTAGAATATGCAGATTCTGTAGTTCAGTGGTTTGAGGAAAATTATGTTCTTGGAAAATTTCGTGGAAGCAGAAGAAACAATCCGAGCAGAAGCCCTCCGCTGTTCCCGCCAACAATTTGGTCAGTAAGTGAAAACAATTTATTTGGCTTTCCCATAACACAAAACGAACTTGAAAGATTAGACAGACGCTGGAATACAATTCTGGGAGAGAAAACACTGTGACTGTACGAAATAATCAGTGAAATTGGGAAAGAGCAGAGAACAACTATGGCTAAAATCGAAAGAGGGATAGCACAGATTCCAACAAATCCACCCAGAAGAGAAACGCTGGCAAGATAAAAAGAAATTCGAACTTCTTTGGTGCACAGAGACAATGTTGGACTTTGACACAGAGACAATGCTGGACTTTTTAAGAGGAATTTCATATAATTCTACCCTTTACTAAAATGTGCTGGTATTTCTCACTAATTGAATTATACCTTTTACTAACTTGTATTTGAATTTTTCAAGAATGTAATTCCGCCGAAGATGAAAGAATGTAAAACACAACGCAAAATTAAAAAAGACAAAATTTTCAAAATAGCATGTCAAAAACATAAAATGTCAAAAAGTAATCCAAAATGTGAAACAAATAAAAATTCAAAATGCAATCCAAAATGTGAAACAAATAAAAATTCAAAATGCAATCACAAGTCACAAGCATTACAAAAATGCGAAACGCTATGTAACAAGTACAACACAAAATAAAACAAATGCCAAAAAAAAAATGCATACGCTTTGTAAAATGTACAAAACAAAATAAATGCCATATTCATAAGGATTTCATGACAAGTCAAGTTAAAAATGAGCTTTTACTTAGACTTCAAATAATAATTACTAGCCTCTACACCTTTTTAAGTCTTTAATAAGTGCAACATCATTAACCTGACTTGTCATCAAACATTATCAATATGACCATAGCATACAATCACTTAAAAGACTTGTTAATGGATGAATTGAGGAATCACCAAGTTCAGCGGGTGAAAGTTAATGGCTGTTTATAGTTTTGTACTCGAGTAAATGCGCAACACAGTAAACTTGACTTTCTCTGAAAATTTTATGTATATGAGCACGGTTGATTGAAAACTGATAAAAAGGCTTAAGGCCTGTTTATTAATTTTTGTGCCTCAGTCAAAACGCAGTACCATAACCTTGGCATGTTATCGAAACCCTTATGAATACGTCGGACTAAAAATTCCTAAAAAAGTTTACGCCTAAGGTCTTGTAACTAAAGTTTTGTGACAGGGTAAAACTGCAACATTAATAACTTGACATGTTATGTTAACGTTGTGAATATGAGCACGGCGGATTAAAGATTTCAACAAATAGCCTTTGGGATTAATGTGTTGTAGCTGAGTAAAAATGTAACATTATCTTGATTTTCTATATAAACCAAACTACGTACTGAAATGGCCCAACTATATATACGTATACTTCAACTATATACCGAAGCGCTGACAAGGTGAAAACAAAAGTGCAATTTTGTACGGTCCCCTAACATTTTATGGCCAGCCTACATGGAAGTGGCCACGTTGATATCAAAAACATACTTTTTGTACGGTCCACAACAAATAACAATGGACACGTCGCAATCTATTTTTTTGGGGGGGGGGGGGGGGTTAACGACCACCGTGATCAATTCAGTGGGCTATAAGCAGTCGGACGTTCCCAATTTTGGGCCACTGGTTCCTGGGAAGGGGGACAGCCAGTGCCAGAAGTCAAGCACAACGTCCATGATTCACCGGGATTTGAACCAGGATCCTTCTCGACAAGTGGTCAGAAGCCAGCGCCTAGATCACTCCTCCGTCGTAGCGGCACACGTTGAAATGTATTTTTCATACGGCCCCAAACACTCTTATGAACATACTAGATTGAACTGGACGCAAATAAATCATTAATATAATTTGTACTAGCAGGGATACCAGTTATTTGCCAGGTACATATTACTATTTGTGGAATCACCAAGTTCAGCGGGTGAAAGTTAATGAATGAAAAAGATATTCCTGCAATTTTCCAGTAAACTTATTTTAAATTTTTTGATTTAGTTAATTTAATTTTGCGAAACAAAAAAAGAAAGAAAAGGGAATGGGAATACTTACCTTCTAGGAGACATCTATAGAACAGCCGTACATCTGGCGTGTGCTTCTGTGAATCCCGCGACACAGAAATGCAATGTACCTATGTGATGTCGCATGCGTACGACTTCACATTGGCATTGATCATCTTTTTCTTACCGTTTTGAATTTTGAATAACTGGAACTCTCTATTTACATTACATTATATTTCTTTCTGATAAGCCGTTCGTTGGTAGTGAAAGCTAAACTATATAGATTTGTGTTCTTAAAACACCATTAAACGCATATTTTTGCACTTTATTGTTATCTACAGTCCCTAACTTAGACCGTAGGTTGGTTACTTGGTTGGTTGATGGTTTATGGTGCAAGGCCCTCAAAGGGCCAAAGAGCGCCTTAGAACGTAGATAGGGTATTCTTAAGAGTAAAAAACGGAACTTTTTACGAAAATTTTGCATGGGGCTACCTTGACCCGGGCCCCGACCCCTTCCAAAAAGTCGTCTACCGTCCAAGTTAGATAACCATAAGTAGTATACCAAATCTGGTTGTCCTAAATTGAAAACTGTAGATTTTACGAAATTTTTATGAGGAGGGGGAGGGGCTCTCACCCCGGGGTTCCAACCCCTTCCAAAAACCGTCTAGCGTCTAAGTTAAAGTTTCATGATAGCAAATTTGGTGGTTCTGAATTGAAAACTGTAGTTTTTAAGAAAATGTTGTATGTCTGTGTGTGTGGGGATGGGGGGGGGCTCCGACCCCCAGGGCCTTGACCCGTCCCAAAAACCGTCGACCGTCTAAGTTAAAGTACCATGAGGTAGTATACCAAATTTGGTGGTTCTAAATTGAAAACTAGATTTTGCAATTTTTTTATGAAAGGGGTCCTTACCCCCTTCACAAAAAAATCTGCAACCCCTTCCAAAATCGTCTAGCGTCTAAGTTAGAGTACCATGAGATAGTACACCAAATTTGGTGGTTCGAAATTGAAAACTGTAGATTTTACGAAAAAGTGTTTATTCGGGGGGGTCTGACCCCCCGGGCTCCAACCCCTTCCAAAAACCGTCTAGAGTCTAAGTTAGAGTACCACGAGATAGTATACCAGATTAGGTGGTTCTGAATTGAAAACTGTTGTTTTTAAGAAAATTTTGTATGTGGGGGGCTCTGACCCCCGGGCCTTGACCCGTTCCAAAAACGGTCTGCCGTCTAAGTTAGAGTACCATAAGATAGTAAACCAAATTTGGTGGTTCTAAGATGAAAACTGTAGATTTTACGAAATTTTTTATGGGGGGGCTCTGACCCCGCGGGCTCCAACCCCTTCCAAAAACCGTCTAGCGTCTAAGTTAGAGTTTCATGATACCAAATTTGATGATTCTGAAATAAAAACTAGATTTTTCGAACAAAATTTATGTGTGTGTGTGTGTTGGGGGGGGGGGGCTCTGACTCCCCGGGCCTTGACCCGTTCCAAAAACCGACAACCGTCTAAGTTAGAGTACTATGAGATAGGATACCTGATTTGGTGGTTCTGAATTGAAAACTGACCAACCGGGCCCCTGACCCGTTCCAAAAACCGTCTACCGTCTAAGTTAGAGTACCATGAGATAATATACCAAATTTGGTAGTTCTAAATTGAAAACTATATTTTACGGCAATTCGGTGTGTGTGGGGGGGCTCTAACCCCCTCTCCAACCGCTACCCCAAACCGTCTACAGTCTAAGTTAGAATACCACGAGATAGTATACCAGATTTGGTGGTTCTGAATTGAAAACTGTAGATTTTACGAAAATTTTGTATATGGGGGCTCTGACCAACCGGGCGCTGCCCCTTTCCAAAAACCGTTTACCGTCTAATATTTTTAGTGCCAAAGAAAAACGTAATATTCCTATCCTGTCTGCGTGTCCAAACTTTATAAATTTGATCAGGGAGCAAGACGTTCGAAATCGTACGTTTTCCTGCATTCGTTTTGTATGTAACCAAAATCTGTAAACGCGACGAATTGACGTAGTCGACGAATTTGTCCGCGACGAATTGACGCAGTAGACGAATTGACGCGCGACGAATTGACGCGCAACGAATTGACACGCGACGAATTGACGTAGGCGACGAATTGACGCGCGACGAATTGACGCAGTCGACGAATTGACGCACGCGACGAAGTGACGTAGAACCACTGAAAAGTGGACATCTCTTCTACTATCGTGGGACAGATACTGGCAGAACTAGTGGTGTTGGATTTATAATAAACAAGAAACTGAAGGATAAAGTTGTAGAAGTTGAAAGTTCCTCTGACAGAGCTGCACGACTCGTTATCCAACTCTCGAGAAGATACCAGGTTCAGATTATTCAAACTTATGCACCCACCACAAGTCATGCTGAAGAAGAAATTGAAGAATTTTATGAGGAAATTCGTGATCTAAATAATAAAGGTAAGCAGCACTTGAAGATAATTATGGGAGATTTCAATGCAAAAGTAGGGCAACGGCAACAGAATGAAACTTCAGTAGGTAAATTCGGTCACGGCAACAGAAACCAGCGTGGAAATACTCTCGTAGAGTTTGCAGAGGCAGAAGGGTTTTTCATCTTGAACTCCTTTTTCAAGAAAAAGCCACACAGGAAATGGACATGGAGACATCCAAATGGGACGACAAGTGAAATTGATTTTATTATGTGTAACAAAAAATTCGTCATTGAAGACTGCAGTGTGCTAAACAAGTTCAACACAGGCAGTGACCATAGATTGGTGAGATGTAAGATGCACCTCAACACTAAACTCGAACGTAGCAAGCTCATAAGACAAACAAAATGTATTGACATAACCAACCTTAAAAAACACCACAATACCTTCAAATTGGAACTGAAGAACAGATTCTCTGCTTTAGAAGGCCTAACATCGGAAGAAGTGGATATTTCTGAAGTTAACAGGAAAGTAACCAAAGCTCTTATGGAAACAGCAACAAAATTAGCTGGGTCTAAGAACAAATTGCATGTGAACAAATTATCAGGAAAAACCAAAATGTTGATGCAAAAAAGAAGAGTGATGAGGACAACTAAAGAAGATGTGACTTCCAAAGTGGAGTATATAGAGCTATGCAAGACAGTACGAAAAAGTATCACTGAAGACGTAAGGAAATTCAACTGTGAACTAGTAAGGAAAGCAATTGAAAACAACCAAAGCATAAAGATAGCAAAGGGACATCTCAGTAAGGGAAAAAAACAGATTATGGCACTGAGAAAAGAAGATGGTTCTGTAACAAGAAATAGAGGCGAAATTTTGACAAGAGTGAAAGATTTCTACTCCAAATTATATGAAAGGGATGATACATGTACTCCAGACATCATGAAAGGTACCGGTACCAGAGTTCTTCCAGTCCTTCCAGCAGAAGTTACACATGCAATCAAGAACATGAAGCGGGGAAAAGCTCCAGGAGAAGATGGAATTACTGTAGACATCATACAAGAAGCAAGTGGAGAAATCGGAACAGTACTCGCCCAAATTTTCACTCGATGCCTTAATGAAGGGAAAATTCCTGAGGATTGGAACAACGCTACAATGATCTTGCTACATCAAAAAGGTGACATTGAGGATCTCAGGAACTACAGACCTATCAGCCTCCTATCAGTGGTTTATAAAATCTTCACTAAAGTTCTTTCACACCGCTTGAAGGTGACACTGGACATGGCTCAACCGAGAGAATAAGCTGGATTCAGGAGTGGCTACAGCACAATAGATCATATCCACATACTGAGAGAACTAATTGAAAGAGCGAGGGAATATGAACTTCCATTGTGCATGGCTTTTATCGATTATGAAAAAGCCTTTGATTCGGTGAAACCATCAGCAGTTGCAATGGCTCTGAAAACCTGCGGTATTGAAGATGCATACATTAATATTATTAATAACATCTATGAAAATGCAAGTGCAAAGATTCGGCTGTTTGAAAATACAACACACATAAAAATTGGAAAAGGAGTGAGACAAGGTGACACCATATCTCCGAAGCTCTTTAATGCCACATTGGAAAATGTCTTTCAATCACTGAACTGGGAAAACAAAGGGATAAAGATTAATGGAGATTATCTAACACACCTTCGTTTTGCTGATGACATAGTCATTTTTGCAACTACCCCATCAGAGCTACAGAGTATGATCCAGGAACTTGCTGACAATAGTAAAGAAGTGGGATTAAAAATGAACTTTCAGAAGACAAAAGTGATGTACAATGCTTTTAGAAGAAATGAAGATTTATCGATTGATGGAGAAAAGCTGGAGATAACAGACACGTACGTTTATCTTGGACAGCAGATATCAAGTGAGGGTCACATTGATAAAGAAATTAATCGGCGTACAAAACTTGGATGGAGAGCATTTGGAAGAAACAGCATAATTTTCAAGAGCAATATGCCATTATGTCTTAAAAGAAAAGTGTTTGATCAATGCATCCTTCCAGTGCTTACGTATGGTGCAGAGACGTGGACCTTAGCTAAAAGAGACATACAAAGGCTGCAGACAACTCAGAGTAACATGGAGAGGTGCATGCTTGGTGTAACCAGGAGAGATAAGAAGAGGAACACGTGGATCCGAAAAATGACAAGATTGGAAGACATCATGATCAGAGTTAAATCCCTGAAATGGCAATGGGCTGGACATACTGCCAGAAGGACAGACCATCGATGGACAGCCGAAATTTTAGATTGGATTCCAAGGGACAGGAAAAGACCCAGAAGAAGACCACATGGAAGATGGGTGGATGAAATTTGAAAGTATGCGGGAGTGACATGGAGGAGACTGGCACAAGACAGACCGTTGTGGAGGAAACTTGGGGAGACCTTCGTCCAGCAGTGGATTGATAATGGTTGACAATGATGATGATGATGATGTGTTAGGGGTAAAATAGTGAAAATTGTTACTGTTAGGCAGCTACAGGCAATCTTCGCTGCTGATACAGTTGGTTTGTAATCAACGATAATATGAGGAAGTAATTTGAAATCAAAAAAGTGATTCCTGCTAGGCAGAATAAAAATACGGTATGCCGATGATGGTTTGTTCTGTTCAAGTATAAAAAGTGTTTCCTGCTTCACAGACGACAATTGCTGCTGACACAGATTTACTGAATTTGTTATGCCAAGTTTGATGTTGTACATACTGCTGCCACCAAAAAAAAAAAAAAAAGGAGTACGATAAACGTCAGTCAGCGAAATGTAAGACTACACTCAATTTTTTTTTTTTTTTTTTTTTGATTGGAGGTTTAACGACCACTGTGATCAACTTAATGGGCTATAAGCAGTCGCCCGTTTCGAATTTAGGGTCACTGGTTCCAGGGAAGGGAGAGAGCCAGTGCCGTAAGACAAACACAACATCCATGCCTCACCGGGATTCGAACCCGTACCCCATCGCTCGGACGAATGATCAGAGGCCATCGCTTAGACCACTGCGCCACCGGGGCGGCCACTCAAAATTGGATAGGTTTTTCGGAAAAAAAAAAAAAAATTAAGGGGGAGATGATGTAACGTATACTCTAGATTCAGTTTTCTTTTGATTTTACTATCTCTTGTTATTTTGTTTTCCTATGCAAATTATCTTCTCACTTAACGAGATGTTATTTCTCCCGCTGAATGATATGTGGCAACGAGTGTAAGTCATGACGTGGTGGTATGCAGTATATATAGGCGCGCTCAACTGTACCAGAGGGAGAGATTCGTTTTATGTGCCGAGAGCTTCGTTTTATGTGATTAGGTTCTTCTTAATTATTGTGATGCTATTCTACGAAAGTTCGGATATTCAGTAGTAGTGTGATTCGTAGAGTGTGTGTTGGATGATACCAGGAGTTTTCCAATAAAAGGTTTTAAAGTGAGTACGTTTTTCTCAGTTCATAGTATTGTTAGACCTCTGTCTGGCCGTTAGGTCTCTTTGATTAAGTGTCTCCATTACGTCCAGGCATAAAACTTTATTCATTATAATTACTACACACAACTAGCATAAAACTTTATTCATTATAACACCACCTCACAGCTGATAAAACCGGTTTACGTGGGTTTCCGACATTAACTGGCGATCACATTACAATTCTGAGAATAAGATAGCTTGTCCCAATTAATTTGCAAGGTATAGTAATTTTGCGTATTTAGTGTTATTCATTTTTTAATCTAGCGATGCTTTTTTATAGTGATAAAAAGTGCTGTAACTACTCTTGCATTAGGCTAAGTTCTTTGCCTCTTAGAAAACCAGTGCTGGGCAAGAATCTTGCACGGCTATCTATGCAAAGTTATGTCTACTTTAATACGCATTTGCGCATTTTTTACAAAATTAAATTTTACAAGCGTTAGGAGGATAAAGAAATTAAAGCAAAAATCACTTACGAACATCACTGTTTAGCATTAAAGCATTTCACCCCCCACCTAGGGGACTTACGAGAGAAAAACGATATTTTCATCCCAGACTCAGGGGACTTTGAAGATAATAAAGCTGCACCCTACCACTAGGCTTCAAAAATAAAATATAAATAATTCTAACAAGAAGGCGAGATATCTTATTTTGATTTGTTGCGAAGGAAGAATGCTATTCTGTAACAAAAATAAAAACAAAAGGCTTTTGTTCTGCAACAATATTCAAAAACCCATTTGCTTACCGAACGGACAATATTGTTGGAATGCTCACAGAACTAATACACTAAATTAGCAAATTATTAGGGCCACCCAATAGCAAACAGGCACGTGTCATCCCCACGCAAAAACTATGACGTTGAGGTGGCTTTACAAAGGATTCAGATGTGTACGAAGGGTATAGATAGGAACAATATGGGAAAGACTTGTGATTTTAGCTAGCATCTCAGAAATGGCAAACCTTCCCGGCTATGCGGGAATAACTGTATCGATGGTGTACAATGGAGTGGTGCACAAACAACAAAACAAGAAGTCAGAGGTCCTCTTGTGGAAGGAAACGACTGGTCGACATTCAAGAACAACGGCTGCTGAGGAGGATTGTACGCGGTAACAGACGAGCTCCGTTGCTTCATGTAACGGCGCAGTACAACAGCGGCATCGAGTGGAAAATTTCAGCCTACACAGCCCGCCGCACATTGAAACAACAGAGCTCGGCTGTAGCAGACATCCCATATACCTCCTCTTTTTATGCCGACAGAGAGATTCGACCCCCACACCTTCCTACTCCAGTGCCGCTGTTCTCCCAATTGAACTACACCGGCAAGTTTACTACTGCTTCATTGTCCATTTGAGGCATACGTTACATCACCTTCCCCCTCCTTTCCCTTGAGAAAGGCGGGGCACAAAATCGTTCAGGAGGTTTCGGGTCAACCGGCAGCAACACTCGGCGACCATTTCATTGTAGAAGGATTTTCTTATTTACGTGCGTTGCGCGGAAGAATCATCACATTTTCCACGTAGGACTACGTCTAACTCCACGGATAGCATGGGGCGACTTACGGCGGACCGTCTGTGACAAAAATAGGTCCCAATTGAAATCATTATAGCGTTAAAAATACGCGCTGCACACTAATCGTGTTAGCATATTCCTAAACAGCATGGAGTCCGATTCGCGTACTGTTCCACACATCGTGCGCGCGAAACTCGCCTCGTTCCCTGTGCGCGTGGGAGATGATGCAATATTTCTGGGTGTGCCGCCGCGTTTGACTCAGTCAATCTCGGCAACCGCGAGCGCAATACGACTGTGCGTGGTATCGTTTTAAAGCTCTCGACGAGATCTATTCAAATATGTGAAGAACGTTTAGCAGTGGTTTGAACTGAACATTTTAAGAATCGTTTTCTTGTGAACCAGTGAACACTTTTGACATTATCGCGGTTTATTTGGACAACTGTGAGTGCAAAACGACTGTGCGTGGTATCGTTTTAAAGCTCTCGTCGAGATCTATTCAAATATATAATTAACATCGCAGGGGTTTAAACTAAAATTAAAAAAAAATGTTTTCTTGTGAACCGGTTATCATTTTTGCCGATGCCGCAGAATTCGCAGAAAGAACGCAAGCAAAAGTGGAGAAAAATCAAAACGAGAGGGAAGAGCAAGTGATGAGGAATGTAAGAAGCTCAAGAAGATTGCAGCCCAACGAACTGGAGAGTATTGAGAACGCATGAAAGCAGCCCCCGCCAAACGAAAATCCAACAATACAACAGATCCGACGTGAGAGCCGACGGCGTAGCGATATACCGGAAGAACGGCGCAGCAACGTTGACCACATCGCACATACTGAAGAAAGTCGACAAGTTCGATGAAGTATTCAAATATGCAGATACGTATGGTGATATGTGCGCAGATGAAGTGATCATCAACAATGCAGAAACGTAACTCGTGTCCTTTAACATCAATCCCGGCATCTCCTTCGACGACCTGGAAATGTTCATACTCAGTAGTCTTGAATTATACATACCAAAGTTTTCAGAAACCTTCCCATAACATGCCAGAAAGGGATACAGCAATATACCGATCATTATGTTCTGCAATTTCAACTTGAACATCAAAGACAGAGCCACTTATGAGAAATTCAAAGAGTTTATGTTCCGAGATCTCGGCATGGATATTGTAACCGATCACACGCAGATCCCCACGTTGGGTAAATCGTGTATCTACACTATTAAAAATTTTGTAGTAGGTTGCACCAAAAAGTGGTGCTACACCAGCTGCACCACTTTCCGAGAAAAGATACACTATTGTGTGATCCAAACAAAACCGAACAACATGGTGCTACCTTGCACCATAATGTGGCGCAACCTTGTACTAGTAGTAACGTTGTGCAAAGTTGCATCATGTTGTTGGGTTTTGTTTGCACCACAGAATGGTGTATCTTTTCTCAGAAAGTGGTGCAGCTGGTGTAGCACCACCTTTTGGTGCAACCTACCACAAATTTTTTAACAGTGATATCTGTTTTGTGTTCGCAATATATCCAGCATTATTTGTAAAAAATATGTAAACTGTTTTTCATGTCATAGACCTGTGTTGGCTATAACAAATTAAATAAACGCTTTGAAACCATACTCGACTAGCTCATTTCAACTCCTCGATCTGGAAGTCGTAGTCCTACTTTCCAAACTGACTGCTCAATCAGAACTGAGCCTACCTGGTTATTTTTGTTTTTTCAGTCCTCACGGCAATGAATTCCTTTTTGGTTCAGGCGCCATATAACCTTTCTTTTGCTGACAGTGGAATTCGAATCTTTCTACTCTGGAGAGGCGGTTTTCCCAATTGAACTATGCTTGAAGGCTTATCGCTGTTTCGTTGTCCATTTGACTCATGCGTCATACTTGTACACCACTCGTCTCTGCTAAAAACCGTGAAATTGATCTGCAATGGGCGCGGGAGCATCAGAACTGGACCTCTGAGGACTCTGAAAAGGTCTTCTTGTCTCATGAACGGGCTAGAATATGATGTCAACAGCTCGAATCGATGGATCCCCTATACCTAGCTTTGACCGTACAAGCTGGTAGAGGCGGTGTAATGGCTTGGGGTCTGTTTCCGTGGTGAGCATTGGATTCCTTAGTACCTCTAGAGCGACACTTAGATGGCAAGAGGTATCTTAACTTCATTACAAACCAAGCACTCTTTTCCATGTGCGTGATGTTTCCTTATCGGGAGGGCAACTTCGAGAATGACAATGCGCCATGTCACAAAGCTCGATCGTCACACAATGGTTCCAGGAGCACAAGAGTAACTTCAAAATGCCAAAATGGTTTGGAAAATCGCCAGATCTTAACCCAATTGAACACCTGTGGGATAAGATTGCAATTGACGGATGCCATAACATCCACTTGGACGAATATAACCGCAAAATGATATCAGCCCCTTGCTAGAATCCACGTCACATCGCATCGAGGCTGTTTTGGAAGCGAAGTACGGCGCAACGCGTCATTAGTAGGTGTTCCTAATAATTTGCCACTTTAGTGTATTCCCCGTTAACGTTCGAAAAAGTTTGCAAAAAACAAGCTCGTTTAAAGAAAATCGACGCGCCTCAAAGCAAGCTTCCCATCGTATCGAAACTTAGAATGTGCATTGTGGAGGAAGAAATAAAGAGACCCACTGCTGTGTTATTGTAATCAGTTCTTTATTTCAGACGAATCGTACCATAACTGTTACAGATTATTACTCGTAAAGCCACTTCTGGCTGTGTTGCACGCTGATATACGGCGTGGTATTAAGCCAGACAAGCCTCTGATGTTGTCTCGTGACAGATTGTGCCAAGAGTCCTGTAATTGCTGCACGAGATTCCCGATATTCAGTGATGGGTGCAACTAACGCCCCAGTATGTCCAAGGAATGTTCGATATGTCTGGATGACCGAGAAAGGGATTCAAAGATCTGGGGAACTGGATGGCCGAGAAAGGGATTCAGCCTTACTGGGGCACTTCTGGGAGATGCTAGCCGTACGTGGGCGGGCATTATCTAGCTGGTAAATGGACCCCTGGAAGAACGGACATGAAAGGCAACACAACGGATTGCACGATCTATTGAACGTATCGCTCTGTTGTTAACGGCCCTGTTACTACGACTAGGAGCGTCTGGCTGCGATAGGAAATGGCTTCCCACAGCATAACACTACTAGTTTGCCCAGGGCCTAGCTATGATTCTGTAGGAAAGTTTGAGTAGGGAGAATGTTTGTTCGTAAATATTTAGTATATGACTTAGTAAATATTTTTGACTTGGGTGGACATCCGCCACCTGGTACGTTTCTCGGTATGACTTCATCAAAGATGGTGGCCGCAAAATCACAAAAATGCTCATCATCATCATCATTGTCAACCATTATCAATCCACTGCTGGACGAAGGTCTCCCCAAGTTTCCTCCACAACGGTCTGTCTTGTGCCAGTCTCCTCCATGTCACCCCTGCATACTTTCGAATTTCATCCACCCATCTCCCATGTGGTCTTCTTCTGGGTCTTTTCCTGTCATTTGGAATCCAATCTAAAATTTCGGCTGTCCATCGATGATCTGTCCTTCTGGCAGTATGTCCAGCCCATTGCCATTTTTTGCATGGAAAGTTCGTCAATATGTTGTAATTATTATTTATAAGGTGAATAGATTAATGATTTGTTAAGTATTTGTTGATTTTATTATTTTTTACTTGTTTCATTATTACATAAGTATTGCTCGATATTTTCACTCAATATGATATATATGGCAAGAAATTCCAAACTAGTGTTGGAGGAAAAAAGTAATAACGAAAATATCCTGATACCATGAATGAAGTGATATTTTATTATAAAATGAATATTTAAAAACAGTGATTATATTGCAAATTTCACCTTAAAAGGATTTTTACAAATTGCATCCGACCACTCCACACTCCTACACTTACAAAAAAGCAACAGGTTACTTCATTTTACCTACAAATGCATAACGATTTGGCACATTTCAAACAATTACGTGCTCCATTAAATTCATTGGGATATTTTCTTAAGTTCTTTTTTGGCACCAAACTAAGTTCTATCACTTCAAAACCAAATCCACAGGGGTCTAAGCCAACAACCGAGTCATCAATACAGTGTTGATGAAGGTATGTGTAGAAGTAAGATTTCAACAAATGTTCCTTATTACTTCTTGTAGGTGGCAAATCTGCAATATCTGGATTCTTCCCATGATGGTACATCCGTAATCTCAGTTCATCTAAAGGTCTGTAAGATGACCCTTTCCGTAATGACTGCATTAAGTATTCTTCTGCAGGTTTAAGGTATTTTTCTATCTCATCCCACTCAGGTGACATTCTCCAAATATGCTTTTGATGCATAATTAAGAGCTGTTTTTTTTTGGGGGGGGGGGGGGGTACCAAACTTACTAGTGTAGTCTGCTCCAGATAGTGCTTGGATGGCTGGAAGCAAAGACCATAAGTTTTGACCCATTTTTGGTAAATTGCATGAAGAAGCAAAAGTTGCGTGGAATTGTAAACTCCAGTACGCACCTACATTTCTTGTACATCCAGTCGATGAAGATTAGCTCGGTGAAGCAAAGCTAAAACCATTATGTCAATGTCAGCCCTAACAAGAACGATTTTATTAAACCTACACTGGGATGCATGTTTTGTATGGATCATCATCCTAAAATCAGCTTCTTCTAATGATAAACAATATATTTCTGAGTTATTTAGTTGCATTCCATTTTGCACAGATTTACAGTTGAATGATTCTCATCTTCATCATCACCAGAAAAGGCACTAAGGGAGTAGATGGTAGTACATGGTGTTTCAGTCAAAGAATCTATCAATGTATCGGCAATGAACTCTTGTAACCTCAGTTTGTTCCTTGATGATTCCCAGAAACTGTTGAGTTGGACAGGCAATGGAACTTCACTATTGATTGACGTCGGCGACATCTATAACAATGCTTCTTCGGTTCCTATGCAATCGCCAATGCTCTTTCGGTGATCATTTGTGATAACTGTCAAAAACATAATCGACTCTGCTACAGTTAAGTGTGATGTCCTGGATATATGAAGAGGAAGCAGAAACTGCTACACTAAAGGTTTTATTTCATTCGTCATAACTGTTACTTTATTGTAGCTTGTACTCAAACCTAAATGATTAAAGCTTGTTATCAAAGTTTTGCCTTTACATTTCTCATGTATTGATTCCCCTGTCGTCATATGTAACGGTGTCCTTTTAGTTCCACAATACATGTTGTAGTACAACATTATTTGTAATAAAGCTTGCAACGCAAGATTCCACTTTTGTGCAGGCTTAATTTTTCCCCAGTCTTCATCATCTTCTCTTTCGATGATATCAAATCCTTCAATGGAGTTTGGGTCTACATTAAATAATGTACTGAGAAAATTTATGAAGACATTAGGTATTTTACTTTCAGTCCAAGATCTTCTAATGTCTTGAGCATCACATAAATTATCATTGAGACCAAATTCTAGGTTCTACAATGCTTGTTTAAATAGACTAGCACATTCTGTAACGGAATTGCAACTTCTTATGACATCTGTTACTTTCTCCGTTTGTAGAGCGGCAGAAAAAATTCATGACAGGTTTATTAGCCTCTGTAGGTTTAGAAAACTTTTTGTCATTTGCAACGTAATCACATAGCATTAGTTTGAGTTCCTTGTTACTGACTTTGATGTGTTACTTTGTATATTAAGCTCGTCTCGAATGTAACTGAGGGTGTACCCATAACCTTTACCTAGTCCACTGTTAATTTCAGGAGCTATTAAATGAAATGCTGTCCCCTTTTTGAAACTTCAATTGTGCTCTTGCCATGCAATTTAAGTTTCCGTTTGTATCTCAGTAAGTATCCAGAAATACAACCGTTGTGACACAGTAGATCAGCACCGAAAATGCTTGAAACATCCTGCAGATCACAAGTACGAGTCAAAACATTATCTTGTAAGTAAAAAGTGGCTCTTAAAAAACATTCAGCTCTTGAGTACTCACTTATTCTGTACTTCTCGTAAATGCGATTATTTGATTTCTGGTTATAATACATAAACCGTCTCGATTAGAAGTAACTTCTACTTGAGGACTGTGGTAACGTGCCCGTTTCCATCCAGATTTCCTAAGATTTTCTTCTTCAGTCCTTTGAGATGTGCTATTTTTATTTTCATTTTCTAATCTTTCTTTCTTACTTTGAAGCTTTAAAAGGGACTTCTTATGACAGTATTGTTTGTAGCAAGCATTACTCATATGGTAGTAAAGCACTGCTTCCTCACTTACTGAATTCAAGCGATTAGTAACAATGTTGTGACGTACTACAGAGGTGAAAACAAGTGTTAAGACGACAAATCTGCAGCGAGACATTCTATCCACGTAGCTTAATTGGAAGAGCGACTTACTCCGGAGTGAGTGGGGCGATGTCCGTCGCGGACAAACTTGTGTTTTCACAATGTCATTACGCCCTTTCGCAGATTCCCTGATTCTTTCTCTACCACTTTCAGTACTTAAAACACTATCATCACTTATATTACATATAATGCATGGTTTTTCTTCTAATTTAAAGTCTGTTACACTTTTTTTTGACACTCTATACAATTTTATGGCATCCATATCTTCAATTTAATTCAGCAACTTTTAAACAAAAGCAAAATAAAAATTAATACCCGAAAATCAGACACTTAAAGTATTTGTGTACATTATTTGGAACTATTGCAATATAAACCTCTTTCATTAACTTCGTAAGGGTCTAATTAGCAAAAAAGTGCAAGTGTCATTCAAATCGGGCAAGTATTAGCAGAGATATGAGCATTTTTGGGATTTTACGGCCGCCATCTTTGTTGATGTCATAGCCGGAAACGTACCAGGTGGCGGATGTCCACCCAAATCAAAATACTTACTAAACCATATACTAAATATTCCCAAACAAAAATTATCCCAACTCAAACTTTCCTACAGAAGCATAGCTAGGTCCAGGACTGTAGTGGTGGTGGTTGGCTACACCACAACTGAATCTGGATGTGAGAGCTTTTTCGGTTCTCCTCCGTGTAAGAATGCTGTAGTAATCCGCTCATGGCAGAAGCGGAATTCGTCTCTAAAAACTTAGGGATGCCAGTCTGAGGCCGGTTAGGATTCCTGCTCACACCATTACAGACGGAGCCGCCGATGTAAGGTGGTTTAATAGACGTCGGAACAGGAGAGAAGAATGGATTCCTGCCTCAGCAAGTCGTCTTGCAATGGTGTAGGATAGTACAGGATGCTACATAGAATCCACTATATCTCGCTTGTGCCACCCCGGTGGCGCAGTGGTCTAAACGTTGGCTTCTGATGATTCGTCCGAGAAAGGTTCGGGTTCGTATCCCGGTGAAGCATGGATGTTGTGTTTGTGTATCGGCACTGGTTCTCTCCCTTTCATAGAACCATTGATCCCAAATTAGGGTCGGGCCACTGCTTATAGCTCATTGAGTTGCTCACGGTCGTCGTTAAACCTTCAAACAACAACATCTCCCTGGATGGTGTATATAGAAGCTGTCGGAGTGGTTCTGGCTTATCGGACAAAGGGAATATACTCTCGCCGGGGTGCCAGCTTGGGCAAATTAGAACCTTGTCAGTGAAGCTCCGGTAGCCTATTGGTACGAAGAGGTGGCTCCGAATCACTCGTCCGTGATGTGCCTTGGTTCGAATCCTGGATGAGGCATGGGTGGTGCTTTTGTCTTATGGCACTGGCTCACTCCCTTCCCTGGTATCAGTATCCCCAAAATTAGGGACGGCTGGCTGTTTATAGTCCACTGAGTTGCTCACGGTGGTTATTAAACCCCAAATAAACAAAAAACCCTTCTCGGCGCATATGTGTGCCTTCACGTATTTATTCATCGCTGCTGAGAAGGTGTGCGGTTTGTCCACACGACCACCCTGCTTCCTACAATTCTATAATGTGGCTCCTATCAAATGCGTTCCGTTGTTTATAGGGCCTTCCAGGGTGTCGTCAAAACATGATTAGCAGCAACTGAAGTAAACGCAGCCAGAATATTCTGACAGCTATTATCTTGGCCAGCGTTTTTCAACCGGTGACACGCGTACCACCAGTGGTACACGTTAAAACATGAATAGAGTTTAAAAATTGTACTAGACTGATAGCCTTTGTAATTTTAGGTGCTGGTGGTACTTAAGATTTAGGTATTGGTGGCACTTCACAGTGTAAAATGGCCCGCACAAGCCCCAGATCTTTACCAAATTCAACACCTGTGGGATAAGATTGAGAGAGATATTCGTAACAGAGATCTTGCTGCAGCCAACATTCGGCAATTGAGAAGTGAGGCATCAGGTGAAAAAGGTTAAAAAACGCTCATCTCGGTTACCGGGTATACGATTCAAATGCACTCGGAGAATTACCTGGACTTTAACGTAAAAGCCCAAATCAGCCGGTGATGGAATTCGAACACAAGTTTTCCTTTTCCAGAGTCGGATATTCTACCAAAAGAACTACACCGACGAAGGCTTATCGCTACAACTTTCCGTCTTGGCACGTGCGTCACCTCTGAGGTGGGTACGTTACATATATCCCTGTCCTTCCCCTTGAGTAAGACAGGTACACGAAATCGCAGGTTTTTTTCAGGTCATCCGACTAACCATGTTCGGAGGAACACTCTGTAGGAGAAGGAATTCCGATTAATTCCAGACGACATGTGGGATAAGCACCACACATTTTTTGATGCTGTGTTACACCATCTGTGCCGTTAATGTTGTGCTGTAAAGGGTACTTTGCGGTAAACAAGGTTTAAGGAAATGCGCTAGTAGGTATTAAGCCTGTTAGAACTTACTCCGTGCGCAGCGGTAGACCAGAGTGTTAGACGTAGAGCGTCTACAATGGGACAGTGTGCCAACTATGTAGGTCAGCGCTGGAAGAATGAAGAAACCCTCTCTCTCTCTCTCTTTCTCATACACACACACGCACACACACAGGCGCGCGCGGTGTGGAAGAAGCTGAAGAGGTCAGTTGACCACCGAATTCAGGCTCAGAAAATGAATCTAGATGTGTATGATCCGAAGTCTCTTGGAGCAGGGAAGCCGGTGATCATTCAGGGGCATATTAAAATTTTTTCGGGGACGGGTGGCAGAAAATGGAAGCTTTTGAAATCCACCATGACAAAATAAAAGTTTATGGAAAATAGAAGAAAAAGTTAAAGCACTATTCTGTAATGTAAGTTGACGCATTTTTATTAAATGAAAGCACTTTTTCTAATGCAAGGGGCATTTTAACAAAAAACATGAAATACTTTCGGGGGGGGGGCACCTCGGCCCCTCACGAAAGTGTTTAATTTCCCCCTCTAAATACGCCGTTGTGATCGTTGATTGAAGGTGACCCCTCCCCTCCCCCTTAAATACGCCGCTGTGATCTTGAAATGATCAGGGAGTGGCCAGAGATGGAAAGGGGTCACCGGTCAACAGCTGGACAATTTCTTGCGGGTCCAACGGGTCGGGTCCAGGTGTTCCTGACCCTATTTCAACCCAGTTTTATTTCCATTTTGTTTTTGAAAAGAAAAAAAAATATTTGAAAGAAAATTTCGTAGTGTGCAATTTTGTGCTCGATAATGGTGTCAGCGGGGTGAAAAATGATTTGTCATGCAAAAATATTGTGGTCTTTTTTTTAAATAAACGAAGATTTCCACGGAGCGACGATAGCACGCCGACGTTAGATACACCGACACCATATCGTAAAACGATACTTCCTTTGTGTTTGTTTTCAGTGAGATTGTCCGGAGAAAGGTACAGGAAAACTGCTGTCGCCTGCTTCTCTGTTGATTCACTCTCTCATACCCCGCTTGTCACATTGTAAGACTGAGAGTCATTTGTCACATCTCATCTTTTGCATTGAGTATTCAGAAGTTTTCGTTTGATGTGTTAACATCCCGTTCCCATGGCATGTCGTGTCAGAATTAATGCCTTATTTGTTAATATGGATGAATTTAGTATTAAGGAGTTTAAAAAGGCATGTTTTGACTCTCGCAGGTGCGTTTGAAAACATGAGTAAAACTGTTAGGTTATGTCTAGCAAACGAAGGATGACTGTTTCAACTCTTCATGTAAGTAAGTGAGTAAATTATACGTTCCCTTAATACATTTGTTTGATATCTATTTAACCTAAAATACCCACTGCAGAGAGACTTTTTGAACGCCCTGTATATGTATGTATACATGTATATACATACAGGGGTTGGACAGAATAATGTGAACACCTAGGAAAAGAAGGTTTTATGTACCTAATAGGGTGTGGAACCACCTTTGGCATTTAAAACCGCCTGAATCCTCCTTGGAATGGACGCATAAAAATCTTGGATAGGGTTAGTGGGATGTTACACCATTCTTTATGCAGAAACCACTCCAGGTCCTTAAGAGATGCAGGAGGATGACAACGGGATCTCACTCTTCTTTCTAACACAGACCACAGTGGCTCGATGATGTTTAAGTCTGGTGATTGGGGAGGCCGAGGAAGGTATGAAAGTTCGTCCTCATGTTCCTCAAACCATGACTGGACACTCCGAGCTGTGTGAATTGGGGCGTTATTATCTTGATAGATGGCATCCCCTGCAGGAAACAATGCCTGAGTCATTGGATGGACTTGGTTGGACAAAATAGTTTCATACACCCTTCCAGTCATCCGTCCTTTCAAGGTGATCAGAGGACCTTCTGAAAACTCCGATATCACCGCCCAGAGCATGACAGAAAAAACACCATGCTGCACAGACAATCTGGGTTGTACGCTTCTGACTGTGTTCTCCACACGTAAACACGTCCTGCGGTGGGGAATAGTGTGAATGTGAATTTTTCCGACCACATTACATGCTTCCATGCATTGGCAGTCCACGCTGTATGCTCCTAGCACCACTGCAGTCGCCTTTGTGCATTCACCCGCGTCACCAGAGGTTTTGCAATTGCAACTCTGCCATGAATATCTTGCTCATACAGTTCCCTACGCACTGTTTTCGTTGATACTAGGGTGCGGAGATGCAGATAGAGCTCCGCAGTCATTTTTGGCGCCGTGGTCTTCTTAGTACGCGCGGGTAACAATTCTCGTTAATGCTCTCCTGTCTTTATCATTCAGGATCGTTTTCCGGCCGCTCTTGTGTTTCGCAGACGACGTTTTGCCACGAACAAGGTATGCTGTCATGACTCTAGACACAGAAGCTCCCGATACCCTCAATAACCTGGCGACTGCTGTCACGGAAGCACTAACTAGCCGGCCACCAACAATTAGCCCTCTTTCGAATGTCGCTCATTTCGTCGTCACACTGAAAGAAATTTTGCAACAAGACACTTTTATACGCACTTAAACAGGACCAAGAGGTTCTAAACAAAGCTATTACAACCCAAAAGTGGTGGATGCCTTTGCGTATTGCGACGTACGCAGCTGCATTAAAAATCACGTCTCTGAGCGTGGTGTTCACATTATTGTGTCCAACCCCTGTACATGAATATGCATAATTATAAAATAAGTTTTGAAGTTACTGTACAGTTCAAAGCGTATTTGTCCGGGTCGAGTCCAATTATGTGACGTCCGGATCCAAAATATTTTATTATATTTTGGAAAAAAAAAAAATTTAAAAAAATTCCTCCTCTTCCATGCTTCCCCTCGTTTTCCTCCTGAAACGTGGTGGGAAAAGGATACCTATCTGTTTCTGTAGTATAGTCGTATATTTTCTTTGAGCAATTCGTGAATTAGCAAGAAGCTGCAGCGTGTAGGCAGATGACAAAATTTTGTCGGGATGATATCTTTTATTTAGTGTCTGTAATTCTCGAAGAAGCTTTTCGTACACCGCAGAAATCCACTAATGCTTGTCTTATGACATTTGCTATCGAAACCAAGAAAAAATAGCCCTTCCGAGTCCCCACTCCTCACACAGACCCATAGCCAAGGAATTCTCTTTTCTAACTTGCAATGCAAAAATAATTTTTCAAATCGGACTAACAGTTCTCCAAGTGCATCCTGTCATGTGGATAGTTTATCCCAATGGCGATAGCTACTTTCAACAAGATAATGCGTCCTGCCATAGTGCTCGTATTGCACAGGATTGGTTTCAGGAACATGCCGGTGAGTTTACTTTGCTTAGGTGGCCCCCACAATCTCCATATCTCAACCCCATTGAGAATTTGTGGGATGAAGTTGAACAAGCCATCAGACAGCTGGAATCACAACCCTGCAATCTCCCACTCCTGGAAAGTGCTATTCATCAAGCATGGTCTCAGATTCCACAAACCACCTATCAACATCTCGTGGAGTCCATGCCACGAAGAATCGACGCAGTATTAAAGACAAAAGGTGGCCCGACGAAGTACTGAAGGGGTGGTCATAATAAAGTGGCCACTCAGTGTATACACTCCATCAACCGCTCTGTCTTTTGTCTTCTAGTGATGCGCGGGCTTTTAAATAATTGTGTTGCTACGTTGCGGTTAGAATTCCGGTACAAGGCATTTATTTTTTCGGAGCTGGTTTTCCCCCTTCCCTGGAGCCATTGTTCTAAATCCGAAATGGGTGACTGCTTTTTGCATTAGAAATGCAGGGTCAAACATTTTCAATAGCCTAGTAAGTTTTGGGTAAAATGATAATACCACAACAACAAGAACAACAACAAAAGTAAATACAGCATATGAGCACAACAGAGGCAATTTTTATATTTGTTGCTTTATTAATTCAGGTGAATTTCATATTTTGTGGAATACGTGGTTTACCCTTCAGTTCAAATTCAGTTTGAACAGCCCGAATGATCAATGTCCTCAAGAAACGTTGCATTTCCACCCCATGTCTCGAATTCTTGCTCCAATTTTTTCATTAAATCTTGACTTGGATTCGACTGACGGGTTAACCACCATGCTAATCCTGAAACGAAGAGGAAAAAGATAAATAAAAAAATAAAATAAAGCGTTCTCCGAAACAAGCAATAAGTTAATTAATTTTTTATTACGAAATTTATGGCTAAAACCAAACTTTTTCTTCAAGTAAAAAAAAAAGAGGAAGTTATTTCCTATATTGAAAAACTCTTGATACATTCATTACTAAATGAAATATTTATATTTAAAACGGTCGGTCAAGAACATATGAGAACAAAGTATATATCTTTTATAAAAGTAACTGCAAGAAAAAAGCGTAACTTCGATGAGCTTATTGTCATTAAACAGCGTTATGCTAGCGCACTCAGACATGTTTAATATTCTTGCACTTATTCCGCTCATTTTGTGCAGTAATCTCTTCTTAAATGTAGCAACACACTCTCGTGATTCTGAGATTGTGTGACTAAAAGTCTGTCATAATGGGTCTTTGGTAGTAGGTCGAACTTCTGAGGTTTCTCTGCGGAACTCGCATTCGCGCAAAAAGGTCCTTTCGAAATGGGCAGCCAAGTGTTTACATCTTATCTGAGATTCGAACTCGCTGAAGAGAAGCCAGGGATATTCGCTATTCCTGGACGATAGTGTGAAATATTCTACTACTGAGACATACAGGACGCGGACACAATAATTAAATCCCCCTATGCTTTGTACGTCTTTGTTAAATCGTGCATCAGTGGTAATATACACTAGTGACCAAAATTATGAATACCGTTTGGAAAATTTGTATTTCTGAGGTTTGATGTCTCATGACAACCGTGAAATTATATAGCATTAGAAAAACAATTTAACGCAGAATGTAATGCAGCACAGTTTATTAAAAAAACTGCAGTTTGAAAGAAGTTATACACAGAAAACCATGATAAAGCGTATTTCATAACATCTCAACATTTCTGTTAGTACTTAGTCGGGAAACCTTTTGCTGCAATAACAGCCTTACAACGGCGTCCCATGGAGTGAACCCAGCGTTTTAGCTCATCAGGTGTAATAATGTGAAAACAAGATTGTATGATTCTTCTATCAATTGTTCTTTACTGCTTGGATGCTTCTGACGAGAGGTGTAACTAGGACGGAGCATACGGGGCGGCAGCTCAAGAAAAGGCCCAAAAAATCACTGCTTAAAATCTGATTGAAACTGGAAATAAAACTTTTGCGCTAGTTTCTGGTTCAGTTTTGTTGCGCCAGCTTTGTAATTTGTCCATTAATAGAATCTGCTTATGTTTTGCCAGTTTCGGTAACTTTGGCAACTTGAAATCCACATTTTCCCCTCAAAATGTTCAGGGGTGTTAGTAGCTCGCATTCAAAAATGAAGGCGCGGTTGTACGTACGTTGTAAGGTAAGGATATCGTTCACATTGTTGAAGATTCTCTGGGAGCTATTCGATAATTATTGCAACTGCAAGCCACGACTGCCAATTGAATTCGATCAGTTAGATGTCCGAACGCCGAAGGAGTTGGGAAAAGCAGTCACAATTTGTCTGTGCCTTTCATAAAGAGATCACAAATAACATTGGGGTGTGATATTAATTTTGTTTTGACGAGCAGTGTACATGTGTATGTCTGTGTGTGTGTCTGTGTGTGTGTGCGTGAGAGAGAGAGAGAGAGAGAGAGAGAGAGAGAGAGAGAGAGAGAGAGAGAGAGAGAGAGAGAGAGAGAGAGAGAGAGAGAGAGAGATGCCACGGTGGCGCAATGGTCTAAGCTCTGGGTCTCTCCCATCCGTGGAATCAACGGCCATAGATCAGAGCTGGCAACTGTTTATATACAATTATGTTTCTCACAGTGGTCCTGAAAACCACAAACAAACAAAAACATATATGCAAAACAAATTTGGAAGATGTAAATCCTTTTATTGGTGCAAATATGACATGGATGTTTAGTCAGATAATACCCGAATACTAGAAAATTTCATAGTCTTGAAGTGGGTATCGAACCCGCGTCTCCCAGATAGCTCCCGATATGCTAACCACTACCCCACCCAGAATGACCAAGTTTCATCTCTCCGACGCTATCCGGGAGACGCGGGTTCGATTTCCGCTCCAGGACGACGAAATTTTGAAATTTTCAAGTTTTGGGAGTATTATCTGACTTAACATCCATGTCATATTTGCACCAATAAACGGATTCACATCTTCCAAATTTGTATTGTACAATTGTACAATCCCGTATTTCATTCACTAATATATACAGAAGATAGAAAGACAGATTGCCCGGTGGTGTAGTGGTCCAAGCGTTGGCTTCCTGCGGTTGGTTTGAGTGAGCCCAAGTGGAAATCCCGGAATTAGGCACAGAGGGTGCGCCTGCCTTCCGGCAATATTCGCCTAGGGACGAGGCTTACTTGTAGACCTTAGAATTACGCACGGTGGACGCGAAACCCAGAAAAAAAAAAAAAAAAAGACGGACGGCGCAATATTTTGTGGTTTTCCCCGGGCTCAGAAATACCTCGTTACGCCTTTGCTTCTGACTAACAAGTTTCTTTAATCGGCTCCACAGATTTTTTGGATTCAGGTCAGAGCTATTATCCGGATATTCTAGCAGTGTAATATCATTTTCCTGAAACCACTTTTTGCGCTCAGTAGCAACATGACAAGGAGTTGAATCCTGTTTAAATACAATAGGCTTCATTATCCTGGAAGAGATCACGCGCCGAAAGCTTCAGTTTTGGCTCAAGTATATCAGTCAAGTATTTTTTTGCCATTTAAAGTACCATTAATCATACAAATTCTGCCCACGACTTTTGTTGTCATACAACTACAGATTATACAACTAACTGAATGCTTCCTGGTAGCTGTAATACATTCAGACAGCAAATCATCTCCATTTCTTCTTCTTCTTCTTACATACTTTATTCCATCACTACCAAATACGGATATTCTGATCTCATCACTCTAGATGACTCTGTCCCAGTGTTCCTCAGCCCAATTAACATTGTCTTTTTAGTCCTCTTTCTTCTTTGTTTGGGAAACAGAAATGGCTCTTTCCTTGGAATTCTAGAATTTAAACCTGTCTTCGAGTCTGCATCCAACAGTTCTAGCATTCATCTTCCAACCATTGAGTTAATTCATATTTAATTGACTCCGATAATTTTCTTCTGTTACTTAAACACAGTCTTTTAATTCTTCTATCGCCACATGCTTTGTGCACATTTGTTATGCACCTTTTCCTGCCTTTAGTAGTTTTGTTTCGAATTGACTGAGTCTGCTGCTAACTCCTGCACGGTTTAGAAATACCCCTTTTGGTTAGATTTCCGCCTACTTTTCTTATTACTTTCTCAGAAATGTTGCTTCACGCAAAATCAGTATTTTACATTGTATTCTAGGTGACCAGTCAACTCACTCTGTTTGCATCTTACTAGGTTACTATTGGGTTGTCGGAAAAGTCATGACGTATTTTGGCACCCGAGGGCGGTTGGGCAGTTTTAAAAGTACTAGAGGCATGCGCAGCTCTGTTATCGCTATGGCATTCGACAGGTGCCAGTTCTAGCTGCAGTCTAAAAGGAATAGTCAGCGATTTGGTTGATTTGCGGAGATTTGACATCAACTTGAAGATGAAACTACATTTTCCCCATATTTTACTAATTTACTTCCGTAAGGGGAAGAACGCGCATCAAGCCTGTGAAAAGTTGCGTAAAGTGTACGGTGATAATGCTCTACAAGAACGTCAGTGGCAGCGGTGGTTCGCAAAATTCCGTGGTGGTGATTTAGACCTCAACGATGCTCCTGGGTCAGGAAGGTCCACCGAGGTTGATGACGACCAAATCAAGGCATTGATCGAGTCAAACCCACGGTACACGACACTAGAGATTGCAGACACATTGCACATCCATCATTCAAGCGTTCATGACCACCTGAAGAAGCTGGGATACGTAAGCAAGCCCGATGTGTGGGTTCCTCGTGAACTCAAAGAAGCTCAATTGACGGCGCGTATAAACATCTGCGATATGCTCATTAAACGTGAGAAAAACTATCCTTTTTTGAAGCGACTGATAACTGGTGACGAAAAGTGGATTGTGTACAACAATGTGCTGCGCAAACGGTCTTGGTCCCGACGTGCTCCTTCGCCTCAAACGACATCCAAAGCAAACATTTATCAGCAGAAGGTTCTGGTCTCAGCGTGGTGGGATTTTAAAAGTGTCGTGTTTTTCGAGCTCCTACCACGGAACCAAACAATCAATTCCAATGTGTACTGTTGGCAATTGGACAGTTCGAACAAATCCATCATCTAGTAACCTATAGAGCTTGTTCATCGTAAAGGTGTTGTATTCCATCACGACAACGCGAGACCACACACAAGTTTGATCACCCGCCAAAAATTATTGGAGATTGGGTGGGATGTGTTGCCACACCCAGCATACTCGCCTGGCCTTGCGCCGTTAGACTTCCACTTGTTTCGCTCTCTTTAACAGTCCTTGCGTGGTATAACGTTCAATTCAGATGAGGCTGTAAATCAGCACCTTGTACAGTTTTTCGCCATGAAAGACAGGTTCTTCTATGAACGAGGCATTCTGCAGCTCATTGAAAGATGGCAAAAGGCTATCGAACAAAACGGGCATTATATAATTGATTGATCTTTTTTCTTTATATCAATAAATGACCCTTGCAAAACATAGCTAAAATACGTCCTGACTTTTCCGACAACCCAATAGTTTTCAAGAAATAGGAAAATGCGTGAAAAAACCAGTACCCAACTTGGTGACACTCACACAACTGAATAGGAGATTTATTTTTAGCTCTGAGACCTGGAAATGAGAGCCGACTCATACTAACACCTTATTGGTTCCATGCTGTGTTATAATAACACCTGATTGGCTTTCAGAACAATCGGTCTCGTTGGTCAGTTCTGAGTTAAGGAAATCCACTTCTTGATACATAAATCAGTTGAGCTATCTTTTTCTGGTTAATTGGCTATAACTTCTGATAGAATAAAAATAATTCAACACAGTTTTTTGCATTACATTCTGCATTAAATTGGTTTTCTAATTATATATAATTTTACGGTATTATTCTAAAACAGACTGATGTAATGAGTCATCAAACCTTAGAAATACAAAATTTCCTAAATGTTTCTACAATTTTGGCCACTACATAGTGTGTAATGTTTTGCTAAATCGAGTTTTTTTTTCTTGTTTTACAGGCAGTTCTAAGTGGTTTAGTAAATCAACGCAGTGAATATTTCAAACGTATAAAAAATTGCACAAAGGCGAATGTTTTTTCTTAAATAGGGCAAACTTTGTGTCCATTTAGACGAGGGTATCCATTACAGCGACTGCTATTTCTTTTAGTGCCTCCACACATACTGCTTTTAAAATTATGTCCGAATTAACAGAACATGAATAGAGCGTAACTTTCTGGATGAACAGCAACTGGAAACCGAAGCTCAACGATAAAGACAGAAGGGCATTACCACTGCCACTTAACAAAATCCAATTTGGCATATGAATGATGCCAGTTTCCAGATAAAGAGTTCATTCGTGATCTGTGCAAAACCACGATTTATAGCAGATTTTGTATTGATAAAACATTTGTTAAAAATGCCATTACTTGAAGCTGAAAATTAGTCTTCTAAAGCGTGCTTATTAGACTGGGTATCAATGATTGAGTTCATACCATAGGATCTAAAAATCTATCTTTCGCATCCTTTTAGATATCCGACATGAAATATATTTGGAGAATGCAAAAAGAATTGCATAATTCTGTCTGTCTTGTACGAACAATTAAACGTGAAGGATGATCAGCATTCTTATTTGAGCAGTTATGTCATGCATCTCTTAGTTTGCAAAGTAATTCTGCATAGCAGAATTATTGAAAGTAGATATGCGCACCACCTTTTATATAGCCAGATGCATCCCGCTGTTCAGATACATTCCGAGTGGCTCCCACTATGGTGTCTCTTTTGAGTACTCCTAAACATGCAGCCACATGTGCCAAATCATGGCTTAAGACTCATGAAAGAGTTTCTGTACATATCACAGCCCGACCAGTCACCCGATTGAAGTACCACTAAGTCATTGTGGTCGGCCATTGAAAGTACGAAAATCCTCCAAATACGCGGCGTCAGTGAATAAACAAATGCATCGCTCTTTCAACGTTTGAGCAACACACAGCAACAGAAAAATTGTTATTCGGTCACCGCTGGGGAATCGAATCCCAGGTCTCTCGATATCCAGCCGAACGCGTAAGCCTTATACCACGCATGTCTTTTTTATTCACTCACGCCACGTATTTGGAGTTGCTGTGTGCTGCTAAAATGTGGAGAGAGCGATGTCTTTGTTTATTCGCTTTGGGCGTATATTTGGAGGATTTTCACTTTGGATCTCGCCCTTTGGATTTAACTGTTATAATTAATATACTGAGTGGCCACTTTATTATGACCACCTGACAGTTTTAAGCAAATGAGCTATGGCTGCACGCTGTTGCCGCCAGAGGGCGAGGTTAGTATAAAAAGGGAAATCTTAGTGCTTGCGACAGTCGTAGAAGTGATTTTTGGGTGACGAGATGGGTCAAAAATGCGATTTGACGGACCTTCAACGTGGGATGATTGTAGGAGCTCGGAGTCATGGAGCGAGTATCACCGAAACCGCGGCATTCGTTAAATGTTCCAGAGCAGCTGTTGTTAAAGTGTTCAAAGACTGGACTGTCAGCCATAAAACCGGGTCTCTACGTGCAACGTGTGGTCGTCATCGACTATTGACTGCTCGGACAGAACGGAGAGTGTCCAGATTGGTAACAGACAACAGAAGGGCAACAGTGCAGCAAATTACAGACCATCTTAATCAAGGATCCCCCTCAAATGATCTCTGCACGCACTGTTCGCCGTACACTGCATCGGATGGGATTCGAACACTTTTGCTGTTTGCAGTTAACAAGAGAAAACGTCTCCAGTTCACACAGGAGCACAAGGATTGGACAGTTGATAATTGGAAACAAATTATGTGGTTTTCAGTTGCACCATGCCGATGGCCGAGTGAGAATTTGGCGGAAACAGCACAAAAGCATGGACCCCAAATGCATTGCTACAACCCTTCAAGCTGGTGGAGGCAACGTTAAGGTTTTGGAAATGTGTTCCTGGCATGCTTTGGGCGCTTTAATTCGTGTTGATCAACGTCTGACTGGCATATCATATCTAAACATCGTTGCGGACCAAGTGCATCCTGTCATTTAGATGGTTTATCCCAATGGCGATAGCTACTTTCAACAAGATAATGCGTCCTGCCATAGTGCTCGTATTGTACAGGATTGGTTTCAGGAACATGCCGGTGAGTTTACTTTGCTTAGGTGGCCCCCACAATCTCCATATCTCAACCCCATTGAGAATTTGTGGGATGAAGTTGAACTAGCCATCAGACCGCTGGATCCACAACCCTGCAATCTCACACTCCCGAAAAGTTCTGTTCATCAAGCATGCTCTCAGATTCCACAAACCACCTATCAACATCTCGTGGAGTCCATGTCACGAAGAATCGACGCAGTATTAAAGGCAAAAGGTGGCCCAACGAAGTACTGAGGGGGTGGTCATAATAAAGTAGCCACTCAGTGTATACAGCCAGTGCCATTAATGCCCACCAGATGGAGACGTCTGAGTTGCTGAGCCCATTTTATGGATTTATGATGTCAGAAAAACACACATATCGCCGTGGATTGTTGGCCACCGTGGAGTAAGGCTAACGCGCTCGGCTAGATATCGAGAGATCTGGGATTCGATTCCCCAGCGGTGACCGAATAACAATTTTTCGGTTGCTATGTGCTGCTAAAACGTGGAAAGAGCAATGTCTTTGTTTATTCATTGAAAGTATATATTGTAAAAAGTTTCGCTCCGCCATCTTCGCTCATGGAACTTGAAATTTTCCTTTACGAAGGCCGTAACTTTTGTGTTGTTATTCGATCCTGGGCGATTGTTCTGCATTTACTTGTATCTGTTCCACGAAGATCAAAGGCTGTATTACGAACAAACTATTGGTGGTTCAGCACCATTGTAATAAATGCGTATAAGCTTTTCGTACTGCCGTTCTCATTATTTTGCCCGCGCAATTATTTGTGAGCATACGTGTGTCCCCACGTGCACACACCACCTGAGACACGTGTAGTTTGGTGTAAGATGTGTAGTGAGACATGCAGAGAAAAGTTCGTATCGCTACGTCTTACTGTTTTCCCGATTATTTTCTGTGCTCTAAACTTAAATTATCCATAAAAAGCGAATGATTTGATGATCTAGCAACAGTTAGAAGATTCTAATGAATTCTTTAAAGTGATTTTGATTAAAAGTCTTAGCTTCACTTTCTTTTGTTCCAAAAGGTGAGTTGAGAAAAATTCCTTTAGCAGCAAAATAAATGGTAAGCATAACCAAAATGTTCAATTTTTTCGAACATAGCGTTTTTTCGCTTAGTAACACTAACATCAAATTAGTAAAAAAATAGTATATTGTCTTTCTATCAAGATACCTCCAGTATCTTCGAAATTTCTTAAAAGTTCAACGCGATTCTAAATATTTGAGAAAAAAAATTATCTATCTCATGTTTCCATCAAAATTTTTCTGAATGCAGAATTACTGTCACATCTGTTATTGCCGCGATAATTATTTTGAAGAATGTGGAAGTTTGCAACTAAAGATCAAAACGTATAGAACATGCATTTAAATACTTACGTCTTTCCAACATTCCATAAATTTTGCAAGTGTACATGATGGCATAATTATCATAGTCTGTTGAGAGTACCAAGAGGTCACCACTCGCGCCAACTGTGAAGAAAAAGGAAAATGGTTAAATAGATTTATAACATTTACCGATCATCGTGGCCTAAATTGTGACTATTGCTTTTGATAAGTTCACAAAGAAAAATATCTATGCTGTAAAACAAAAACGCAAATATTTCATACCGAGAGAAGAAGAAAGCTTTCGCCGCCCCGGTGGCGCAGTGGTCTAAGCGATGGCTTTGTAGAGGTTGTGTTGACCTGTGCTCCGTGTTTGACCTGCGTTTATTGGTGTTATTTTGTGTGTGTGCCGTCATTTTGTGTATCTCCTGTGTTGTGAACGTCTCCTGTGTCGATTGAGTCCGACCTTGACGTCCTGTAAGTAAAACTTTACTTGTACTAACTCTTTTTCCGTCCTGGCTTTGCCCAGGGTCGGGTTTAGCAGGCCAGCTATTGCAAATGGCGGCGACCGCTTCTGATAGGCCAGGTATGAAGCTTGATAGCAAAGCTCCACCCCCGCCTGGCCACGTTCGGTCATCGTCCCTACCACACGCAGCTGGTTTCCAAGCCACGTTATCTGATGTTACCACCTCTTCTTCCAACTCTATGGATGTTGATTTCCCGACATTGTCCACCACAGTGACGTCATTAACTTCTTCAGTATCCGTTACCTCTGGTACTTCATTTGCTGCTGCGAGCACTGCGTCTTGACCTTCCCCATCTCCGCCCATTCCTACGGCAACTCTACCTTATGCTTCCGTTGTAAAGGGTACCAGTTCATCTTCCTCTACAGCGAAGAATCCAAGTACAATGCCTCTTGATATGATTGTCACTAGAGACAACAAGAAATTACGCATCGAAATTCCGGAAACTTCAGCTGCTGGGCAAGAGGTTTTACGCACACAAAAACTTGGCATATGTTTTGATGCCCTCCAGGACACCAGCCTTAAGAAATACTCCTTAGCCGTACGCCAAATCCTCCCTAAGGGAACGATCACCCATATGGCGAGGAAACCTAGGACTGTTCTCATCTATTTTGCGAAGCCAGAGTTTGTGGAGCGCGTCTTATCTGACGGACTGCATGTTGGGGATCATACCTTACTGGGAATCCCGCTCACGCAGCGCCCCGTACTTGTTACGTGCTATCCCGTACCACCAGAAATCAAGGACCATTACTTAATGGCGGCCCTTTCCCGTTGTGGAAAAGTAGTTGGCTCCATTTCCACTCTGTTTTCCGCACCAACAGACCCAGATGACAGGAACATCTTAGGTCTGCGTTGCCAAGCAAGGATCCTGTTCCCTACTGAATATGCCATTGCTGACTGCCCTACTGACCTCACTGTGGTTGTTGGGAAGCAGATTTTCCGGATCGATATCGTTACTGCCTTGCATTGTTTTAAATGCAAGGCATATGGCCACATCCAATCACGTTTTCCACATGCATCTGCCAAGCCACCTATTTCCATACCGCCCAAAGTCAACACCCCACCCTCAACATCAGTTTCTCTGGCCACACCAAGTTCGGCTCCACAGACATCCTTGATCCCTGCTACTATTGTTCCAGAGGCTTCTCCCCCAGCAGATGATGATTTGTCAGCAGTCTCAAAGTCTTCGATCTCTACTACGGGAACCTTGGCCACCTCTCCATCATTGGACCCATTTGCTGCTGTGGTACCTCTACGTTCTTCGGAGGGTATGATCTCAGAAAAGGAATGGCAACCCCTCCGTCGTGTTGCTTCATCTTCTTCCCTTGGATCCCCTAATGTGGAGTCAGATCTAACTGTCCTACACCCACCAGCTTCTCCCGGCGTTCCCACATTGAAACGTACTAGACAGAGTTCAATCTCGCCGGTGACGTCTTCTCCACGCTGCTCTCGTTCCCGTTCGCCAATTGGACAGTCTTACTCTGCAACTGCAGTTTCTACATCTCTTAAGCCCCCAGCTGTTCCAAAATTGTTGGATTAAAAAGCTTTCGCAGAATATCTGGAAACCTTCCCTGCATTAGACGGGCCGCTGGCGCCGTCTGATCTTGCTCTCATCATACTCAATCAACCGTCACGTCCTCTCAAGCAGCTAGACTGCGTTCAATCACGTAATGCTCAACTTCCTACTGTTATCACCCAACTTCAGAATCTACTTGCTCTTTTGCCGAAAATTGACAGTCACCAATGCGCAGACATCTAACTTAAAGAAACGTGTAACCAGTCTTTACAGAAGTGCTGATAGTAATATTCAACCACTACAACCTCTTTCAAGTTAAAATTACTTTCTTTCAACTGTAAGGGATGCTCCGTCCCTCCTACCAATGTGTTAGTGTTTGAAGACATTACACCGCATGATGCGGATATATTATTGCTACAGGAGACTAACTGTTATCCCAACACCCCATACCACCGGTGGAGAACCTGGCCATTTCAATTCTACCATGTCCATCGACTTAGTCTTCACGCAGGACTTGCGGTGGCCATCCATTTTCGTCTTCGATCCTTAATTACTGATATCACGGTCAAACAGATTTATCGTGACCTCCTGCAGCTTCTGTCCTTCCGACTTCACAACTTCCGATACCATATCTTCAACATCTATGTATCCGGCAATCAACAGTATGCAGACTGTCTTTTTGAGCATTTTGTTTCCTGTGTTCAAGGTCTTCCAGCCACTGATGTTTTCATCTTAGGTGGTGATTTTAACTGCACCCTTGACCCATCCTTCGACAGATCGGACGGTTCCACGGATACCAGGTATTTTCTTACCTGAGCACTTTTTACAGCCATCAACCAGCTACAACTCCAAGATTCTTTTCGACACCTGCACCCATTTCTTCGTTCGTACACCTGGCGCTCTTACTCCACTTCCTCCCCTACAACTGCCCGACTTGACCGGTTTTATGTTTCTCCAATTCTTCTTCCTTCAGTTATCTTCCTTTCTCACACACCGACAGTTTCTTCCGACCACAACTGTGTCGTAATGTGTCTTCACACCGGTCCATCTCCTCGGCAATACTACCGAACTTGGACCCTTGATGATGATCTTTTACTTGATTCAACCTACGTAAATTCCATCCAATCGCAGCTCCAACAAGCCTTGTATATGCTCCCTTTTGCTTCTTGTCCCTTGCAACACTGGTTAAATGTCAAATCCCAAATTCTTCTTTATACCAAACAATATTCCCACAAAAAACGTACTACCGCCTCTATGAAGATTGATGCTGCACGCTCGATTTTTCCACCCTAGATCTTGATTCTCCGCTGTTTTCTCATTACCAAGCTGAACTTCGTGCCTTGCTACTTCCTGTCTCCCAACAAGCTCTTCACCGCCTCAAGCTCCTTTATCTCCAGCTAAATGACTATCTATGTGAACAGGTTCAACAACTGGAATTCCACAAACGTTCTGCTCATCACCTCCGTAATCTGAAGTTACCCGATGGAACTGTTACTAATGACCCCACTCTCATTTGCCCCGGTGTTAGAACATATTTCCAGTCACGTTTTGCTGAGTTCCAGTCAAGCTCTCCGCATGTTGATTCGATTCTTCGTGCCTTACCACATATTCCATCGCATCTTGTTACATCTCTTTCTATGCCTATCACCCCAGCAGAAGTAGTACAGTCACTTGCCTTACTTAACTGTCACTCGTCACCTGGTCCTGACGGGTTGACAGTTAATTTCTTTCTTACGTTTTCCTCTTTCCTACACCCTCTCCTATTGCCTTGCTTTACAGCTGCTTTTTCTTTATCTGTTCTTCCCCCCGCTTTTACTCTAGCTCACATCATTCTTCTTCCAAAGAAGGGGTGTCTGCTGGAATTGGATAACTGGCGTACTATATCCATCCTTAATGTTGACTTCAAGATTTATACCAAAATACTCTCTCTTCGATTGAACCCTGTCCTTCCCACCGTCATACATCCCGACCAAACGTACACCATCCCTGGCCGAAGCATTCATACTAATATTAATCTCCTCCGTGACTCATATTGCCTTGCCCACCTTTCCTCCGAACCTTTAGCCTTTCTCAATCTTGATCAGAGGCAGGCCTTTGATAACGTGAGTCATCAGTGGCTTGCCTCTGTGCTCTCTGCCTTCGGTTTCCCATCTGTCTTCCTCACAGCCCTCCTTGCCCTGTACCATGACTCAGTTGTCCATATCCGGACGGCCTCCTTCCTTACAGCCCCCATTCCGTTTTGTAAGGGCATCCGCCATGGATGTCCTCTTTCCGGACAACATTTCTCTCTAGTCTTTGAGCCTTTTCCTTGCTCTATCCGTTCTCTTCTACAACCTCCCCCTCCACCATTCAGCATAGCACCAGGCACCATTCTATCGTTCTTACTGCCTACGCCGATGATCTCACAGTTCTCATCCGAGAAGAATGGCAATTCACAATTGTTCTTGCATGGTACCAAGTTTATGCTGCGGCTTCCGGCGCTTCTTTAAACCTTTCAAAGTGTACAGGCTTGTGGTGTGGCTCCTGGAGACATCGTCCCGATGCACCGTGGGGCGGTCATTGGACTTCCACCAGTCAAAAGATACTTGGAGTGCGCATTGGCAGCCGGGTCTCAGCAGCGGCTGCCACCTGGAGACTCCTCATTAGAAAACTACGTCACACCGCTGCTTACTGGTTCAAGCTGAAGTGCTGTTTGACCTACCACAGTCGTGCACTGCTTGCTGGCACCCACATTCTCTCGTTAGTTTATCATTCCTAGATTGCACAACCGCCACCAGCCTACGTTCAAACTGCAACAACATCATCAATGCTCAGCATTGTTTGGTCATCTACTCATTGGTTATCTTCCTCAGTATTATCTCTACCTTCGACTTGTGGTGGCCTCAATATGCCAGAGATTACCATACGTTATCAAGCTGTAAGAATTTTCAATTTCCTCCGTTTGACAGTTCAACCAGACTCTTCCGCTTCCATTCTTCTTCTTAATGTTCTGACTTCCCCCTTAATCCCTGCCTCACCGTCCATCTTCTACTCAAGATGGATATTCGCACTGTCATTCCCTCCCCCCCCCCCCCGTTTTCCTCTAGTCTACCATGAAGTTGTTCAGTTCCTTCGTTCTTTACCGCTCATTCGTCAACCCCCTCTTCCACTCTTGATCTTCTTTCCGAGCCTCTTTTTTCTCCTCCGTCCTCCATCCCCCTACTGCCAACTTTCTCTTTTTCCCCGCATGGCTACACGCTGGTGTAGTCTCCGTTTCCCAACTGGTCCTCCCCGATTTTTCATAGAAACCCGTTTCCGACCTTTTTCCCACCCTCCCACCCTCGCCCGAACTCTCTGATAACTTCCTCCAACTTAAACATGCTCTTCAATCACTTTTTCCTTCACTAGTCGATTCCTCTGGCCTCCTTTCCGTTTCCTCTGCCTCTCTCCCTTTTCCGTTCTTCCTTCCCTTTTCCGGTGAACACCTCCCTCTCACAGTCTTTCCACCCGCACCCTGTACCGTTTTCTCCGTTCTTCTTCTGCGGTACCTTGCCCTATTCCCTCTGTTCCTTCTTTTGCACTAACCTCGGTCTGGTCTACTGCCCAATATTCACCGGCCCTCTCCTCAGAACTTAATGTGCACTGGAGGTTTTTGCAAAATCGACTGCTTGTCCCTTCCACTTTGTTCCGGAGAAATATAGTTTCATCAGATCTCTGTCCTTTTTGTAACGTCGTTGGAGACGTCTTACACATGTTTGTTTACTGTCCGACGCTACTCCCACTATTTCACAGTATGTTGCAACTTTCACATCCTTCTTGTACCAGTGATCTCACACTAGAAGATTATCGTTTCCTCGGCCACAGTTCTACAAGTTTCACCTCTATTTTACCAGTTTGTTCGTATTTATTTATCCTAGCTAAATATATTATTTTCTCTCACCTGCTACAGTTACAAGATCCAGATCCTATCACATTCTCTACCTCTTTAGTTGCACACTATCGCAACAGGGTTAAAGCCAGACTCACCCTGGAATACTCCTTGGCGAATGATACGGCACGGTTACCTACCTTCTTCAAAACATGGTCGCCGTGTTGTCCCTGGTTTCGGTTTTCTAGTGCCCAGACTGTTCATCTGCTGTTTTAATAAACCTACGTCGGAACTTTCAATTTTTACTGTTCCCTCACCATGTTTCCTCCTGGAACTGGATTGTGTTTGCTTCCTGCTGATGTCACCTTTTGTACACAGTTCTCTTCATCCTCACAGTGACTCTCTGCCACCAGTGATTCCAATGTCACTAGAACCGCATGGAATTTTTTTCTGTAAATTGTTTCGCTCCAGTGATGGTTCCAAGACTTCAATGAACAATTATCCCAGAGCAACTGCTGTTTACAGCAAATAATGCAATGCCTGTCATTGCTCATCTGTACAATTATCATTTCATTGTAAATATCTACATTTTGTCTACATTTTGGATGCTCTGTTGTATTTCTTTTAAGTGAATAAAAGCGAATATTGAAACTAAGCGATGGCCTCTGATCATTCGTCCGAAAGGGGTCCGGGTTCGAATCCCGGTGAGGCATGGATAATGTGTTTGTCTTACGGCACTGGCTCTCTCCCTTCCCTGGAACCAGTGACCCTAAATTAGGGACGGGCGACTGCTTATAGCCCGTTGCGTTGCTCACGGTGGTCATTAAACCTCAAAAAAAAAAAAAAAAAAAAAAAGCTTTCTCAATTTTGTAAGAACGGAATCTTAGTGAAAACAATTTTTAAGAAAAGCAAGTTTCTTAAAATATCGGTCGACTGGTGAGCAACTATCAGTTTATAGACAGATCAGAAAATTTCAAAGTGAATCATATTTTCCAAAATGGGTAGCTCCATTATTGTATGAATTAGTAAATAAAGGCATAAAATTAGTGAACGACAAAATATCATTCACAGTATGCTGGTACTGTTTGTGAAGAAAGGAAGAGATGCTGCAGAGACTTAATTTTTATCTTTCGCGTGTTATAAATATTATTGCTTAACTGGATATTTGCCGCTCCAATGATCGAGTGATTCGAGAAGCTGGCTTCTAACAATTCATTCGAGGTGGATCCGAGTTCGAGTTTTGGATGAAGCATGGGTGGTTCATTTAGAATTGGGCAAGTTCTACAGAGTATCCTAAAGTGTCATTTCGATATTCTGGAAGCAATTCCAACAGAAGAAAATGGTCACTGAAGAAAAGCTGAAGGTCATTCCAGGGCTGACATCATGGGATGAGAAATATGTGCTCACAAATCGCAATCGAAGACTATTAACCCTTCAACTCGTTTTGGAACTCTGAGAAGCTAGCTACAGGTCGTACTGTGTCACAATTTGTAGTTACACGAAATCTTTTATTTCAGAAAACCTGTGATTTGTATTCCAATAAACCTTTTTCTCATGAGAGGTCATTTCACTTGGAGCGCCGAGCTCCATAACTGGGGCAACTATGAACGGAGTTAGGTTCTCTTTCGTACGAAATCAAGATATAGCTTAAATGGTGAACTGTGATGCTGTGACGTTTCTAAAGAATATGTTTCGTTATTTCTTTCGTCGAAGCTATTGAAAAGGAGGAGTTTTGTTTGTGCTTGAGTTCTGGTCGTCTGGACTGGAATTATGGTAAATAGTACCATCACTCGTCATGTCTTCGAGGGCAGGACCATAACTGCAAAACGGTACGGAAATAAGATCTTAAAACCATACGTAGAATTTTGAGAGCTCCTTAGTTTTCATTTTCATGAATGACAAGCCGCATCTCCATAAGGCTAAGTATTAAACTAGTTAAACACCACTAGGATGTTCCAAGGAGGAGAAGTTGCTGTTGTCTTTCCTCCAGGAACCCTTCCTGTACTTTATAAGCCCTCATAGGCAGCGTGAATCCTCGTTACGGAGGCCGTAGTGCGATGACGGCTGATTATACTGTATTAGCTACTGATCCAGTGGCGTAAACAACTTATCGGGGTGCCCCCGCAATTCGATAATCGAGGGCTCATATAGGGAAAGTAGCAGATTAAAGAAATTTTTATATCTCCCAGCAAAGATTCGATAAATATATATTTTGGCATGATATAGTTAAAGGAGAGTAGAGTTTACTGCGCTTTTTAAATACATCCTTGGAATTTTAATAGAGCTAATGATATGCCAATTTTTAGCGGCATTTCATTGCCGGTGTTCATACTTTTGTCACAGTGACAGAAAGTATTTGCAAACAACAACAACAACAAAAACAGCGGCTATACTACTTATTAGAAACACGTTCAGTTTCAAAAATCATTTGAAAAACTCAGTAACTTTGCTACTCTTAATTTGCTATCTGAATAATATGAATGCCACTAGCTTCATACATTTTTTGTTGTCGTATGGGTGTATAACGACAATCGTCAGCAAATCTAAGGGCTATATGCAGTGCCCCGTCCCTAACTTGGGGTCACTGATTCCAGGAAAGGGAGACAACCAGTGCCGTAAGCCAAACGCATCACCTATACCTCATTCGTTATTCGAGCCCGGGGCCACTCGGACGATCACTCAGAAGCCAGCGTTTTGACCACTGCATCATCGGGATCACTGCTACTGATAGAAATGCTCTGCGTCGAAGAAATTAGAAATCCAGATTATACATATTTTACAGGTGCATGAAACTTCGAGTTCCACGACGTCGTTTCTTTGTGAGGACGAATTTACTTATTACATAATTAATGTCTATTTTCTTAATCCTCCAGGTGGTAGGAGCTTTGGACGAGGCAATGCAAATTTTTTTCACATGTGTAACAGAAGTTCCCTATCTGTAGTATTCGTCGTCCTTAAGATGCACCCTATTAGTCTAAAAATTTTTTCAGACGCAATATTACGTTCTTGCGGCATTTGAACAGGTTTTTGATGAACGTATTATTGCGTAATTGCGTCGTCACCGCCGCTTTGGGCACAGAAATCTCCGAACGTATTTATGCGTGCTTGCCACCTCAAGGTTTAATTTCTTAATGTTCAATACTTAACACTACTGGCGTACAAAGCCGTTATTCATTAATCGTATTTCTTAAGCAGTTTTGCTCGTTTTGGTTTTGAAAACGATCTTTCACCTAAAGCAGTAATCAAGGGGTTGGATGGAATAGAAACGATGCTCACAAATCGGGTAGACTGCTTGCAATATAACTATTATCGCTAATTAGGTCTTACGAATTCTTTCGCAGCAATTACTTTCTTCATTTCGTTGGAAAAGATTTTTGTAAAGTTACAATATTGCGCTTGGCTCACAATGGCAGCAAACATACCTGCGTGTGACTCATGTTTACCTGAAAAATTCCTAGTGCATGCGTTACGAGCTTGGGGATGCTAAATTATCATTTTTTGTTGTTGCTGCGGAGTTTTACGGCCACCATAAGTAACTCGCGCGGCCAGAAACAGTCGCCCCTAATGTGGATTCAGTGGTTCCAGGAAGGGGAGAAAAACAATGTCATAACACAAGCCCATCATTGACGAATCACCTGGATTCGAGCCCTGACCGATCGTCGACCAGTGGTTAGGAACCAAAGACTCGTACCACTCGGGCACCGAAAAGGCAGTGAATCTTAAATTAAAGCGTCGTCTATCTCTCATACACACGTAAACAACAATTACATCGAAATTGACCTAACTGAAAGAGAGCTTTAAGGACCTCTCTTTCAGTTCGAAGAACTGAAGATTTTTGAGGACCACCTTGAACTTCTTTCGGCTCCGTACCACTGAGTCAGTAGGAGCCTTATCGACATTACTGATAATATTTAAACATTCTAATCATAATTATATGATTTTTTAGAGTTCTAACCCTTTGAGGACCCCCTTCAACTTCTGGCTCCGCGCCACTGAGTCGGAGGGGGCCTTATCGACATCACTGATAATTTTTTAAACATTATAATCATTCTACGGTAATTTTATGATTACATGATTAATTTCTAAAGCCATGCATCACAAAGTTAATTTTTGTTTCACTTTATGTATAAAAGAAAACACTGCATACGGGTGTAAAATCCATTAAAAAGTAATTTTTTTTAGTATTTGAATATAATTTCAATTTTTTTTGAGGCTATGTTTATCAGCGTATCATAGTTTTACACAATTTCAGAATTTCTCCTTTTAGTACAAGGCTAATTTTCCGCATGTAGCTTTCCGCTTCTTTGTGGCCGTTTTACTCTTTATTCTGCCACAGACAAACATGAGAAGGGCTTCTGCGTTGGTTTCTACACTGTAAAAAATAAGTGGTGTGAATTCAGGGAAAATTTCTGAAAATAACGAGCAGCAAAGTTGGCAGTAAGTGTCCGCGTTTTCCAGAAATTTCCGGTTTTTAAAAGTGCCCGTTTATTCTAACTTCCGTATTTTCACAGATTTTTCGTAGTCAGAAATTCCGTTTATTTCGAAATATCCATTTCCGGCTTTTCCGTATTTAAACAGTAATTCTGCAAACCGACGACCCTGCATTTTTCAGCCCTTTCCCAGATAACCCTTCCACTCCAGTCAGGATCGAACTTGCGCCGCTTGAACAGGTAACGCATGCCTTTAACAACTGAGCTACAGACACTCAGGAATTCGAATCACTTATACATCGTAAAAGAAATTGCGCGACAATAGCATTTTTTTTGTCATTAATACGAATGGTTTAGATATTTTATTTTCTGTTGGAGCTCATTATTTTTCTGAATAGGTTTGCAATATTTTTTTTTTTTTTTCTGTTGGAGGACTTTTCACAAATTAAGCATTTTTCATCCTGATTTTTCGAAGCAACAAAATGCTTTGCAACTTGATTTTTTTTTAAACTGACCATGATTTTCAGTTATCTTTTAAAACGATGAAATGTAATTTTTATGGTATTATTTCACACGCACACACACACAAAAAAAAACATCCTAAATATAAAATTTACTCTTGATAGCTATAATAAATGTTGTCTGAAGTTGACCGAAGACTGATACACAGACATCATAATCATCTGTACAATAAGTATCTGGTTTCTTACAGTAACACAATATGTAATAAGTAGCTGGTGCACCAAATAGGGGAAAGGAGAAGAAATATCCTGTGCCACAATAAACAAAATTCATGCGATATGCTATCCACAATATCCGATCTCGCTACCGGACTTCAAAATTCGACAGATGATTGAAAAATTAATCAGACCTGAAGTATTCTCACCAATCGCTCGTATTATCGGTAATTTCTCGTCATACGGACACGGAAAATGAGAGAACGGAGTCTTTCCGTTAATATATGAAAGTAACTGCGGAAAGGTTTCTCAAAATTCAGAATTTCCCGTTAACACATCTCTAAAATGGTAATTTAAATTCAATATACGAAAAAAATTTCGGAAAGGTTTCTGAAAATTCAGGATCTTCCCGTAGAGTACGAAAAATCCGTGAAATTCAGGTTTCTTTCCGTCATTCCACGGTAAAGGATGCATAAGAAATATGCTTCGGTAATTCACGAAAGAAATGACGGAAAGTGGCTCGTGAATTTTAGAATTTTTTACAGTGTATGAAAGCTCCACTGAAAAGATAAATACGCAGTACTGAGGTCATTAAAAGGCGAATAATTCCAGGTAGATGCAAAACTGTAGAAATCCACTGCCTGCACAAAATGCCATGAATCGTCTAATTCAAAGAAATGTGCGCTCGTTTATCACTCTGATAGTCAGCTTTTCGGTGCTATAGGAAACCGAACATGGAAAATGAAAGGTTTCTTTCGTGATGGATTCTATTTTGAAGTAGCTTCTGCCTAGATGTCCATAGAATTCAGGGGAAAATGCATGCGCTATTTCTGGGCAAGCTACCCGGAGGTTCAGTTACAACTCTAAAATCTTTCAATAGTCATTCCCATGTTGAAGATGCCGCCCCGGTGGCGCAGTGGTCTGAGCGATGGATTCTCATCCCTTTCGTCCGAAAGGGGTCTGGGTTCGAATCACGGTAAGGAATGGGTGTTGTGTTTGTTTTACGGCATTGGCTCTCTCCCTGCCCTGGAACCAGTGACCCTAAATTAGGGACGGGCGACTGCTTACAGCCCATTGAGTTGCTCACGGTGGACGTTAAACTTCGAATTAAAAAAAATATATATTGAAGATTGTTATCCATCTACGGTTATGATTTAAAAAAGAAATACATTTTCTCGTAAAACTAGTTATTTAAATAGTAGATTCGAAGTATATGCTCATTTAGATCATAATGGTTAACACGTTGCCCATATCCGCGACTTCTATCATTTTTTTGAGAGCCCAAAATTGAAATTACTGGAAAATTCGGGGGAGGGAGTGAAAACTAAATATTTTCTACAGATCTGCATTTTATGGATACCAAACATGAAGTAATAAGTTCTTAAGTATTTCTGAATGTACAGTAAATTTCAACGAATTAAAAATTTAACTCTAATTTTTGGGGGGATTTAAGAATTACTTTTGCACGCAGATTTAAGTTTCTAAAGTTAAGATTCGACTTAAGGTTGAAATAAAGAATTATTTAAAAGTGATGAAAATTTACTTATTTACAAAAGTAAAAATATATTGGAGAGTCAACTACCCCTCTTTTCCCGTCTCCAAGTGTCCTAACAGCTGCTCGAAGCGTCGAGGATTTTATCCTCAAAAGTTGGAAAATTTCCACACAAGAACGAGGAATTTACAAAGTTAGAAATATTCTTCGTTTCATTTAATATTAAATACCTTTATTCTGATAATATATGAAAGTATACCTTCGGGGAAAACGAAGCTCCATACAGAAGGTGTCTTTGAGTCGATTGTTGCGTTTCCAATGGAACTAACATTACTTCCCGTTCTGCAAAAGAGAAATAATTTTACAAAGTGAATAGAAGCACATAATTATGTTGTGACACAGTGAAAACCGAATAACAGAAATTAAAAAATGACTGTTCTATATGACGTTAATTAAAGAAATGACTATACGCACTGTCTCCAGGGATTTGTAATATATCTGTGATATAAAATGCATAATTATACGAAACCCTTCGAAATCGATGGTTAGTTTTCTTTCTTTTTTCTTCTTTTTTTTGAAAATAATAAATTCATTAAACTCATATGTGTTGGATGTTAGCGTACTTTCCTTGTTTCTTTTTATTTTCATCGAACACCTGCTGCAAGTTTGTTTACGATTTGCGAGTTTCAGTTGCGAGGATGCAGAATAGAACAATCAGCGGTGTGTTGCAAAGAATTATGAGATCACGACCCTGGACAATTGAGAGGAGAGAGATACCGTCCCTTCGCTATGTGTCAACACGCTGTGTTGTTGTTCTTACAAAAACTGCTCTAAAAGAGTACATGTTTTATGACCTAAAAGGATTCTCGCCGGAATAAGCTGTGTGTTCTATGAACTCCTAAAAGGAATATTAATCATGGTAAGACTGCTTAAAACAGACTAAATAGAAAGCAAAGTTCGTTGTTAATAATAACTCATTCATTCTATGTTTATTATACATCCGTGAACCATCATTAGCGTCTTAGTTGTGTGTTTAGTCAAGAATAAATAACGATAAACTTAAATCAGGAGTCTGTAGAGTATGAACATAGTTACCGTTGCAAATCATTTCTTAGTTTTTAATTTACACCATCATTATTTTTGATTATGAGACTGAAGACTAGTTTCATATCGCAGCTTCGGAAATAAGTGAAAAGAAAAGGCACAAGTACATACATACATACATATCACTAAGCTGTTCTCTGAGATTCAGAGGTTAGCTCCAAAGAGAAATACAACTACCTGATTTTTTACTTATTGTTGTTGTATCAAATTTCTCCATTTACAGCGATCTTGACATACAACTCGGGCTTCACTGATATCCATTACACACCGTACACAAGATCTTTTATACTTCATACTCATAATCTTTTTCTCATGCAGATACTACTGAATCTGATCCACCCATGGCTTCCTTGGCCTTCCTCTGCCTTTCCTTCCTGCCACTTGTGCTAAAAAGACTTTCTTAGTAAGCATCTCATCACTCATTCTTTCAACATGGCCAAACCACCGAAGCATAATAGTCTCCACCTTACTAACAACATTTTGCTTCACATCACACAACTGCAACACATCTTCATTCCTCACACAATCAGACCGTGTCTTGCCACAAACTCCCCCCCCCCTTAAGTAACGCATTTCTACAGCACACAAACGACTCCTATGTTTCTTCTGCAGTACCCAGGTTTTACTGCCATACATCAGCGTAGGAACAATATTACAGTTTCATACACAGCCATGCGGGACTCTCTAGAGAACCCATCACTCCTGTGAAAACCTCCCAGAGCAGCTATGACTTTCAATGCATAATTCACTCGCCTACTAATTTCACCAACCAATTTGTTCTCTCTGTCAAACATGCTTCCTAAATACACAAACTCACTAACCTGGTCAATCACAATGCCATTTATACTTACATTACATTCAGTGCTACCAGTTCCTCTCTCAAACACCATAACTTTGGTTTTTCCCTTATTTTTACTCAGTTTGAAATTCATGCAAACTTCGTACATCCGAGACAAACATACCCTGCAAATCACTTTTGCTCTCTGCCAACAGGACAGTGTCATCAGCATACAGCAATCTGCACACACGGATATCACCAAGACATAAACCATTATCATCTATTTTGGCATCACGCATGCACGCGTTCATAAATATATTAAACAGCCATGGTGACATTACACAACCTTGTCTAACTCCTGCACCAGGTATCTAATGTCACATAAATTCCCCCTTGAGAAAGGTGGGTGCAGAAAATCGCAGGTTCTTTCGATTCAGCTGACTAACCATGCTTGAAGGAACTCTCTGTAGAAGAAGGAATTATCATTAATTCCAAACGACGTATGTAAGAAGCACCACACATTTTTCCCGAACCTTACGGCCAGAAGATTCATTTTACAATCGGGTGCCAATGTAGCGTAAAAGCACAAATTTCCCGCTGATGGATTTCGAATTCACATCTTCCTTCTCCGGAGTCGGATATTCTACCGCTTGAACTACACCGACGAAAGCTTATCGCCGCCACTTGCCATTTGATGTATACGTCACCTTTGAGGTAGGTACGCCACAACTTTAGCAAAGGGAACTGATGTAACTTGTTTGTTATTTAAAAAAGTTGAGCTCGGATGAGCCTTACACACATTATCTCAGTGTTTATGATTTGTAAATCAGAAACTTGGAGTGTGAACTCTTCTAAACATTCTGAACAGTTTAGCAACATAAAAACAAACACAACACATGCATAAGACATTACATAAATGTTAACTCAAAAGTTACTTTACTTACTCAAGAGCAACAAACTGTGAAGAAATACTCAGTTGGTTGCCGTTGACGACAGTATAAGTTTCACTGTTGCACTTAGTTCGTACCGGATCACCACAACGCACTCTCATTGTTTCATACCATTTACCTTGAAACTGAAAAAGGCATTGTATTGTTTAAATAAATTTAAAATGTGCATCAGAATATATTATTTTCTGCTGAGATTACCTGAACAAAGATAATTAAAATATCAACATGATGGCGTCGACCTAAAAAGGTCACTCAGTTTATTTATGTGATTATGCACATAGCTATGAATGGTTTTCATACTGTACCAGGAACATCGAATATCGAAAAAAGTCATAGGCACATTCTAGTTAATACACAATGAGAAATTACTTTAGCAGGCATTTCTTCCAAAATTTTATCAAAGTGGGGAAAAGAGAGTAAAGTCTGTATGAATTCAATAAACGTGAAAGCAGCATGTATTCAGTTTTACCTAAAATCAAGGCTGAAATCTCTATCTTAAAAAAAGTGTTCTAAGGAATTCGGTTACCCAAGCTCTAGCAATTTGCTGAATAAATGATATCATATTTCGGTGTTCTATATGGATTGCGTAAAGTTCAATTTGTTTTCAATGCATTCCTTCTCGCAAAACTGTTATTTAAAATGCTACACTGAGTGAAAAAGTGAAGTTACATCCGATACAGTAGCCACTCAGCGGAATTTTTTTTTTTTTATTGGAGGTTTAACGACCACCGTGAGCAGCTCAATGGGCTATAAGCAGTCGCCCGTCCTTAATTTAGGGTCACTGGTTCCAGGGAAGGGAGAGAGCCAGTGCCGTAAGACAAACACAACATCCATGCCTGACCGGGATTCGAACCCGGACCCCTTACGGACGAATGATCAGAGGCCAACGCCTTAGACCACTGCGCCACCGGGGCGGCCAGCGGAAATGCTCTTGTCCTGTTGCTCAGTCCTGGAAACACATAAATCTGGCCAATTTATGTGAATTTTCATTCAGGACTGACAACAGTCCAACGCATTTTCTATAAAAGAAAATGAGAAAATGTGTGATCATAATTTTTTTAGGTGGTCTCTCACTTTTCTTGGCATTGTGCAGGTGGTGGATATATATATCCATATATATGTCCTCTAGGGATGTAAGGTCAGGTGATGCGTAACATCACAGCCTCTCCTTGACAAATGTCAACCCCGCCTTCTCGTGGTGCATCCTGTTCCCACTAAAGGGGCTCTGACGACCGCCCATAGCGGTATAACTATACCATCGGGATTAGAGGAAATTCTATCCCACACTCACCAACCCACTTGGCCAGCGTGGTGAGTTATGGCCAAACCCTCCAAAATGATTCCACAACTTAAATCTTGGCCCTCAGTCTCCGGCAGCTGGAATGTACCTGGCCAAGGCAGCGGCCAGTGCGACATGAAGGCAGAGGGTGCTAAGAATCCCCGGAGAACCGGACTAGGCTGCCATCTGATGCTGACCTTGGCTACTTACAATGGACGCTCTCTATCTTCTGATTCAAGGCTTCTTGAATTGGAAGAGGAACTGCAAAGGATCAAGTGGGACATCGTGGGGCTAAGTGAAGTAAGGAGAAAAGGAGAAGATCTCATCGAACTGAAAAGTGGACATCTCTTCTACTATCGTGGGACAGATACTGGCATAACTAGTGGTGTTGGATTTATAATAAACAAGAAACTGAAGGATAAAGTTGTAGAAGTTGAAAGTTCCTCTGACAGAGCTGCACGACTTGTTATCCAACTCTCGAAAAGATACCAGGCTCAGATTATTCAAACTTATGCACCCACCACAAGTCATCCTGAAGAAGAAATTGAAGAATTTTATGAGGAAATTTGTCATCTAAATAATAAAGGTAAGCAGCACTTGAAAATAATTATGGGATATTTCAATGCAAAAATAGGGCAACGGCAACAGAATGAAACTTCAGTAGGTAAATTCGGTCATGGCAACAGAAACCAGCGTGGAAATACTCTCGTTGAGTTTGCAGAGGCAGAAGGGTTTTTCATCTTGAACTCCTTCTTCAAGAAAAAGCCACACAGGAAATGGACATGGAGACATCCAAATGGGACGACAAGTGAAATTGATTTTATTATGTGTAACAAAAAATTCGTCATAGAAGACTGCAGTGTGCTAAGCAAGTTCAACACAGGTAGTGACCATAGATTGGTGAGATGTAAGATGCACTTCAACACTAAACTTGAACGTGGCAAGCTCATAAGACAAACAAAATCTATTGACATAACCAACCTTAAAAACACCATAATACCTTCAAGTTAGAACTGAAGAACAGGTTCTCTGCTTTAGAAGGCCTAACATCGGAAGAAGTGGACATCTCTGAAGTTAACAGAAAAGTAACCAAAGCTCTTATGGAAACAGCAACAAAATTAGCTGAGTTTAAGAACAAGTTGCATTTGAACAAATTATCAGGAAAAACCAAAATGTTGATGCAAAAAAGAAGAGAGATGAGAACAACTAAAGAAGATGTGACTTCCAAAGTGGAATATATAGAGCTATGCAAGACAGTAAGAAAAAGTATCACTGAAGACGTAAGGAAATTCAACTGTGAACTAGTGAGGAAAGCAATTGAAAACAACCAAAGCCTAAAGATAGCAAAGGGACATCTCAGTAAGGGAAGAAAACAGATTATGGCACTGAGAAAAGAAGATGGTTCTGTAACAAGAAATAGAGGCAGAAATTTTGACAAGAGTGAAAGATTTCTACTCCAAATTATATGAAAGGGATGATATATGCACTCCAGACATCATGAAAGATACCAGTACCAGAGTTCCTCCAGTCCTTCCAGCAGAAGTTGCACATGCAATCAAGAACATGAAGCGAGGAAAAGCTCCAGGAGAAGATGGAATTACTGTAGACATCATACAAGAAGCAAGTGGAGAAATCGAAACAGTACTCGCCCAAATTTTCACTCGATGCCTTAATGAAGGAAAGATTCCTGAGGATTGGAACACCGCTACAATGATCCTGCTACATAAGAAAGGTGACATTGAGGATCTCGGAAACTACAGACCTATCAGCCTCCTATCAGTAGTTTATAAAATCTTCACTAAAGTTCTTTCACACCGCTTGAAGGTAACAATGGACATGGCTCAACCGAGAGAACAAGCTGGATTCAGGAGTGGCTACAGCACAATAGATCATATCCACGTGCTGAGAGAACTAATTGAAAGAGCGAGGGAATATGAACTTCCATTGTGCATGGCTTTTATCGATTATGAAAAAGCCTTTGATTCGGTGAAACCATCAGCAGTTACAATGGCTCTGAAAACCTGCGGTATTGAAGATGCATACATTAATATTATTAATAACATCTATGAAAATGCAAGTGCAAAGATTCGGCTGTTTGAAAATACAACACACGTAAAAATTGGAAAGGGGGTGAGACAAGGTGACACCATATCTCCGAAGCTCTTTAATGCCACATTGGAGGGTGTTTTTCAGTCGCTGAGCTGGGAAAACAAGGGGATAAAGATTAATGGAGATTATCTAACCCACCTTCGCTTTGCTGATGACGTAGTCATTTTTGCAACTACCCCATCAGAGCTGCAGAGTATGATCCAGGAACTTGCTGACAAGAGTAAAGAAGTGGGATTAAAAATGAACTTTCAGAAGACAAAAGTGATGTTCAATGCTTTTACAAGAAATGAAGATTTATCGATTGATGGAGAAAAGCTGGAGATAACAGACACGTACGTTTATCTTGGACAGCAGATATCAAGTGAGGGTCACATTGATGAAGAAATTAATCGGCGTACAAAACTTGCCTGGAGAGCTTTTGGAAGAAACAGCATAATTTTCAAGAGCAATATGCCATTATGTCTTAAAAGAAAAGTGTTTGATCAATGCATCCTTCCAGTGCTTACGTATGGTGCAGAGACGTGGACCTTAACTAAAAGAGACATACAAAGGCTGCAGACAACTCAAAGCAGCATGGAGAGGTGCATGCTTGGTGTAACCAGGAGAGATAAGAAGAGGAACTCGTGGATCCGAAAAATGACAAGAGTGGAAGACATCATGATCAGAGTTAAATCCCTGAAATGGCAATGGGCTGGACATACTGCGAGAAGGACAGATCATCGATGGACAGCCGAAATTTTAGATTGGATTCCAAGGGACAGGAAAAGACCCAGAAGAAGACCACATGGGAGATGGGTGGATGAAATTCGAAAGTATGCAGGGGTGACATGGAGGAGACTGGCACAAGACAGACCGTTGTGGAGGAAACTTGGGGAGACCTTCGTCCAGCAGTGGATTGATAATGGTTGACAATGATGATGATGATATGTCCTCTTAAGAAAAAAAAGTTGAGAAAAAGTCAGAAATCTTGTCTCGGAAATTTCTCTTTCAAAATTAATCTATCTTTCTGGTGAGTGTGCTCTGTGTGTGTGTGTCCTTTAGGTAACTGTAGTTCTTTTTTTATGCTGTCAGTAGGTCGGAGTGAGGATATTGTATTTTAGGTGAATCGTTGTAACGTCATTTCATAAATTTGTTTTCCTCTTTTATTTTTCTGGGAGAAGAAGAGAAAAAAAAAGAAATATATATATATATATAGGTATATGTGTGTGTATAGTAATTATGGTGTTGATCGACCATCTACTTGTATTTATGTAACCACCATTATAAAGAAAATTCTGTGTTGATTACAAATATAATTAGGAAATAAGTATTTGTTGTATGGAACAGTCTGTCCCGCGTAGAATTATGGATATATATGTATAAAGGTGCCGTATAAATGTACATGATAACTTTGAGATTTTTTTTTCTTTTATTCCTCCCCCGTCTTCTGTCTTGAAGTGAAGCTACCACGTAGAGATGGTTAACCAGAAAGGTTCCTTGCTTCCCCCCTCTTACGGGATGGTGTGAAAGAAAAGCTCAGCTTGCTTCCGGCCCCAGTAACAGGGAAAAGCTTTACGCGTACTCGGGTTTGCCAAGTGTTGCTGGTACGCAGAGGGGGTGGTTTGCAGCATCTCTCTCTTTATTTATGGGATGACCAGAAGTTGGTCAAGCATTTCCGGCCAGCAGTGCACCTGCGTTCCCAGGAGAAGAGAAAGTCGTTGAACGCAGAGTGGTATCAGATTACACATTTTGGAATGCGTTCCCTCTTTTGCGTATGGCGATAAATTTCGCATCTGGAATCGCCCTTTCCATGTTATGTCATAAGACGCAAGCGTTAGTAAGGGGTGTGGGGGGCGACAGCGTTTTTCACGCCACAGCTGGATGGGGGCAATCTTATTGGAGGAAAGTAGCGTCGGTGCAGAGGGCGCTGGCGTGCTCTCGCATCCTTCGGAGAAGACGTGTGAGTTGGAATTTTTTTTTTGACACTCTTCGATTACTTTTTTGGCTGCTAAGACCGAGTCCTCTCCGGAAGATGAAGAAAATTTCGTGGTCCCCGAGATATCCCTAATCCTCGGGAAGTCCTTATAGCCTGCCCGGTAAATGAAAGATGAACGACGGCAAAAAGGAAACCGAAAACTAAGAGCAGCATAGGATTAACAAAAAAGGGATTTGTTCCCTGTCTCCATGTGCGGGTTTGTAACCGGAGCGTCGGTTCTTGGAAGAGCCTGCTTACCTCAGCGACCGGGCAAGTTCGCTAATCAACCCGTCACATCGACTCATCATTCAAAAAAACAAAGGGTTATCATCCTGGGATGTGCGCTAAGGGCTGCTCGGAAGGAGAACTGCTGCTGTACTACCAGTCCCATGGTAGATGTAATTAGAACATCAACAGGAAAAAAAATTCACATTGCAGTCCGAATGAGTAAATTCCTGGACTTCTGCTAGTGCCAGTCCTGTACACTGGAGGTACCCATTTCTTCAGAAACTAGAGGTGAAAAAAAAACGTGGAGAGGTATGCTGTATTCCGGAAGCGGTAAGCAGAAATTTTTAAATCATCCTCGTCACACCGAACGTCTAACCTACTAGCCGCCATGTTGGTGCTTCAGAAGTTGACTCTTTTCTCACTACGAGACTTTCTTTTTTTTTTCACCTTCCTATTTGAAAAACAACAAACAAACAACTAAACTAAACAAAAAAAAATCTACTTTGTTCTGGGAGTTACTCCCCAAGGTAATATTTCTGTCAGTTTAGAAAATGTGGTGACGTAAAATAAAAAAAAAACTAGATTTTAGAATCTTGGCCAACATCTCCCGTGTAAGAGTAAAATTGCCTGAAAATATATATATATATATTGAATAACGCTAGAAAGTATACAACATTTTTTTCTCAAAGTTGTCCTTAAGGAATCGAAAAAAAAAATTGCTGTGTAGAAATATAAACAAAAATGTGAAATTTATGTAACCTTCCTGTGTGTTTGTGGAAAGCAAAGCAGAAATTCAAATTACAAAAGAAAGGGAATTTAAAATCACTGATTAAATTGTTTACCAATAAACGCAGACCGACTGGTCTTTTACAAAATTGATTTCTTGAGTTCGTAATGTGTTGTGTGATTAATATATGTTAGTCAATAGCATGTATCCACATCAGCTTAGACTAGTGGGTGGATCGGATTTGGGGCTCTGCCCATTTATTTTGCACGTCACAGACAGCAAAAGTCCTTGAATAACACAAATTGTTTTTTTTTTTTTTTTTTTTTTTCGGCCATAAAAATGGAATAACTGTCATGTACTGCAACAACTAATTTCCTATTATTGTCATCAGTTGTGGGAACAAATTGGGTTTTCATATAGAAATACCTGTAAGATTTGTTTGTCTACTTTGATATCCATACTCTGAGGGAAAGGGTTGAAATTTAAATTTAAATTTGAATATGCCAACTTCATTTTAACTTAGTATCCTCCCACCCCCACAACACTCTTAACGTTTAAGGAATATTTTTTGTAGGTTCATACTCACACAATGCACGCCACACACACACATAAACAGTTTTTTTTTCAACCGCCACTTCTTCACTGCGCTTATAAATTACGAGGAGCCACCCCGGTAATCGAGTGGTCAGAGGCGTGGTTTCTGTCTAGTCTTCCGAGTTGCTTCTGTGTCCGAACCCCGGGTGAGGCATATGTAACTCCACACACACACACACACCTATAACCAGCTGCCTCAAATCATCCCGAACAGCTACTCCTGTAGGTGTTTAGGCCCCCGAAACAGAAAACGAATATCGGAAGCTAACGACTTGTGCATATTTATTTATTTATTTATAGAAAATCTTCCGCTCCCGTGGCAAAGTGGTCTGAGGTGCTAGCCTCCGGGCAGCAATCCGAAGTAAACCCTCGTTAAATTCCCGGATGAGGCATGGGTGGGGCGCTGGCTCTTCTTTCTTCCATTGGAACCAGTGGCCCCACATAAGGGACAGGAAACTGCTTATAGCTTTCAAGGTTTCTCATGGTGATCATTAAACCCCGAAACAAAGGAAGCTCTTTAAGATATCGAAATTTATGAGCTACAGTCCCTGCTCACATGAATTGGCAATCTTCAATCAAATATCAAAAAGCTGAACATGCCACAAGCAGAAGACGCGCAACTTTTGAAGAAAATTGCTGCAGGCCGTGTTAAGATCAAGTTTCATTTTCAGATGACAAAATAGACATAATCAAAGAAATGCATTCTGAAGTGCAACACTCTTCTGTCATTCTCTTTAAACACTCACTACCTTTTTTCACTTCAATTTTTTAATCTACGCCGCTCGACGTGAAGTTTCTCCTGTTACTATATTGTCAAGACTGCGTAGTTTAAAAGCCACCAAGACTTAGAGCGCCGTTTACTTAGTTTGTAACTGTTATGGTGGTTGTCTGCGGTGCTAAATACAATGCACTATCTTAATATATATATATACACTATCTACCAACAAGTAATTGGACACCCCTGCAATTGACGATATCTGCGGTCCTGATACACGTCACGGCCGCCGCCGTTAAATATCGTGTGGGAAACAACAACGCAACCAGTCGCATGCAAGATGCCACGCAGTTTGGAGCTCTCTGATTTCGAGAAAGGTGTAATCGTCTGGTATCACAGAAATGGCCAATCCATACGTGACAAATCCAGCGAGTTGAAGTAACCAAAATCAACAGTGGCGTACGTGATTGACAAGTGGAAGATGAGAGGTGATTGTCGGAATGTGCTCCGACCTGGTAGACTCGCAAATCTGGGATTTAGAGACCGACGGGTGATGGCGATAGAAATTCGGAAGAACCGCACCAAATCGATGGGCCACATCCGCGAGGAGTTTCAACAGGCATCCGGGAGTGTTCTTTTGATGAATACCATCCGTAAGGAAGCCCATCTGCTCGGTTATCATGGACGTGCTGCCGCCCACAAGCCTTTGATCACCAAGTCCAATAGCGCTGCTCGGCTAACGTGGTGCAAAGAACGTCGACAGTAGACCGTTGAACAGTGAAAACCAGGTTCTCTGGAGGGACGAACCAAGGTTGACCCTCTACCGTTCGGATGGCAGGATCTGGGTTTGGCGTCTGCCTGGAGAACGCCTCCTGCCGGAATATATTGTGCCAACTGTGAAGTTCGGCGGCGGTGGAATTATGCTATGGGGGTGTTTCTTCTGGTATGGCACGGGACCCTTGGTCGCAATTTCCTGGTAGACTCAACGCCGAGACCTACTGCACCATTTTGGATGACCATGCGCTTCCTACATTGTGGCAGGTTTACGGGGTGGACCCATGTTACTTTCAGGATGACAATGCCACCTGTCATGTTGCGAGGTCCGCCATGGCTTGGTATGGTGACAATGGGATTAATCGAATGGACTGGCCTGCGCAGAGCCCGGACCTTAACAATATCGAGCACCTCTGGGACGAGTTGGAGCGTCGACTTAAGGGGTGCCCCCACCGTCCGAAATCGGTGAAGGAACTGACCTGTCTTCTCCAAGCCGAGTGGAAGAAAATACCGCTAGCCGTCGTACAACGCCTGGTTGAGAGTATGCCCCGGAGGGTCGCAGCTGTAATCGCCGCTCGTGGAGACTCCACCAACTATTGAAGGTGAATAAACTTCGTTTTCCTTTGCTATCACAGGTGTCCAATTACTTGTTGGTAGATAGTGTATAAATATATAACCAAAACAACACGACGCATCCTTAATCAGAACCAAAAAAACAGGAAAAAAATTGCACATTGAACCAAGGAAAACAGGCAAAAATTGCAAAAGATTTTGAAAATGGCAAAACACAACATTAACTCATCTCTACAAAGACCTAGTTGAACATGGGTTTCTTCTCTGTCGTAATGCATGTAAAGTACTAACGACTCCCACAAAATTAAAACCTCCTTCTAAACCAAGAAAATGTAAAAATTAAATTTAACATTACATATATGACATACTCTGCCCAACCCACAACGACCCTTCGTCAACAAATCCAGAAAACCCTCATACAGAGCCAATTTGCAGAATCATGTCTAATAGTGTCAGGAGACACGTTGTGATTATATACATAATAAACACGATGCAAGTACTGTGAAATTACTTAAATAATAAATGTAAATACTAAAATAATAAAAGAAAAATTGAAATATATACACAATATTGTAAAAATTTATTACTTGAAAGTACAAACTCAAAAAAAAAAAGAAAAAAAAATCATTTCCAACACACAAACTTCAAGGCAGTAGAGCCAGGAGGTCCTCAACGAGAGGCATGCTTCCAGAACAAAGTAAACAAGGAAACAAAAGCCAGAGAAAGAAATCCAAGCCTTTTTAAATAAAAAAAACTGCACAAGTGTGTTTAAAAAAACGGGAAACACAAAATGAATGTCGGCAATGACAAAAACGCGAAGAAAACACCAAAAGGATCAAAGAGAAATTTCAAAACGAAACAACTTACGAAGGAGATAAGCACATCAAAAGACCTCCTAGCATTGACCAACATGGCCGTTCAAACCTCCCACCAGTCGGGAAGTTCCCTCTGGTGCCAAGAACGAAGACACTTCAACGGATGATTGATTGTAGACGAGATAACGGGCGTCAGAAATCGTTAAGCCTCCAAACAAATTTCCCAAATAAAGAAATCTGATTGCCAGGAAAAAGCAAAAACTCAACAGAATACAGGAAAATATCATCAAACACAGCCAAACTGTATTTAATGTTATTCGCTTGTATTAAAACACCTTAAAGTAAAACTACATAAATTATCCAGTTTCTTCTAAGTTTTTCTTAATGTTTACTATTTTCATGTTTGCTATTCTTGAGTTCGAATAACAATTTTACATGTTAAACTTTTTTTAGAGTTTTTTATTTTCATTTTATTACTTTTATTTTTATAATGAAACTGTTTTATCCATAGCACTAAAGTTTACAAAAAGGTAGTTAATATGCATCCTCTAGACCAACTTCCAAAAAGGTTTTCATTGGCCAGAATCATTTAATTAACTGTGTTGCAATTAAATTAGATCTACTAACCTAACTTTATTTTTAAGGATTATTTTTCTTAAGGTTATTTTAATAAAATTAACTGGTACTTGGTTATCCAGAAAGCTGTTTATGAGAACACTTATGTGGTAAAGGAAATCTGTTACAGATTCTGGCTATTCTAAGTATCTGTGAAATAAGGATAATTTCTATTACTTTAGTGGATATATTATTTCTCCGGTATAAATATTTAATTACTTTGAAAGGGAAATTCTTTCTTTTATCAAATAGGCTAACCGTAGGGTTTCCATTATTTAGTTTCATATTTAAATCTAAGAAATCAAGCTCCTGGTTATTTTGATTACTTTTACTTAATTTTAGGCTGCTAGGGTAAATATCTGAAAAATCATTCTCTATTATTTCTGAGTTATTAAAACAGAGTAAATCATTAATATATCTAAATGTATGCAAGTAGCCATCTCTGTTCAAGGATCTATATTTAATAAACTGATACTCTTTGTTTAATAGAAACATATTACAAACACTTGTGGAATGGGAGCATCCCACGGGATGCCATTAATTTGCTATAGAGAGCTTGATTATAAAGTATATGGTTTTTATTTATGCAATATGTTATGCTTGTCTTCTTCGTAAATTGTTTAGTTTTAAAATTTCTCTTGGATCCTTTTTGGTGTTTTCTTCGCGTTTTTGTAGTTGCTGGCATTCGTTTTGTGTTCTCTGCTTTTATTTCAACACAGTGGTGCAGTTTTTTTTTAAATTTAAAAAGGCTTGGATTTTTTTCTTTGACTTTTGTTTCCTTGTTGACTTTGTTCCGGAAGCATGCCTCTCGTTGAGGGCCTCGTGGCTCTACAGCCTTGAAGTTTGTGTGTTGGAAAGGATTTTTGTTTTTAGTTTGTACTTTCAAGTAATGCATTTTTACAATATTGTGTATATATTGCAACTTTTCTTTAATTATTTAAGTATTTTCTCTTATTATTTAAGTAATTTCACAGTACCTGTTTTGCGCTTATTATGTATATAATCACAACGTGTCTCCTGGCACTGTTAGACATGATTTTGAAAATTGGCTCTGTATGAGGTTCTCCTGAATTTGTTGACGAAGGATCGTTGTGGGTTGAGCCGAGTATGTCATATATGTAATGTTAAATTTAGTTTTTATGTTTTCTTTGTTTAGAAGGTGTTTTTAATTTTGTGGGAGTCGTTAGTACTTTATATGCATATATGACATAGCAGAAACCCATGTTCAACTAGGTTTTTGTAGAGATGAGTAAATATTGTGCTTTGCCAGTCCTTGATAAAGCCAAAGCTCAGCTTTTTCAAAATTTTCTGGAATTTTTGCCTATTTTCCTTGCTTCAATACACTGTAATTTTTTTTCCTGTTTTTTGGTTCTGATTAAACATATGTCGTGTTGTTTTTTGTTTTGTTTTTCTGAGAATTCTTCTGTGCTACTTTTGCGCGTTTAGATTTTCAGGTCTTCAAATTTATTAAGATTGTTCGTTTGAGTTGTATGTTTACAGTATTTGTTCTACAGCTATATATACACTATATTGACAAACGTCACCGGACACCTAGAAGAGGAACATAACATAGCATTTATTGACATACATTAGTACGGTGTCGGTCCACCTTTGACCTTAATGCATGCACTGATCCTTCGAGACATGCTTTCGACAAGGATTTGGAACACAGCAATAGGTATGCGCTTCCATTCAGTACATAATGCTGCCGCCAACTGTTGCTTAGCAGTAGGTCTTGGTTCCCAAAATTTCTTATGCGGCGCTATAATTCATCCCATAGGTGTTCTATGGGATTAAGATCAGAGCTCTGTGCTGGCCAGTCCACACACGATACGGAATGATTGTCAAACCACGCCGTAACAGTCCTTGCTTTATGGTTCGGTGCATTATATTGCTGGTACCAAAAAAGGCTCGGTTCCGTAGCATTGCCACAGAGTTGGTAGGGCATAACTGTCCAGAATACCGAGGTAGACCTGCTGGTTTACAGGTTTGTCCACGATAACCAACGTGCCGGGACCATACCACGAAAAACACCCACACTCAAGTACACTGCCAGCTCCAAACTTGACCGTAAGAACAGTACACTGTGGTAAACAGCGTTCCCCGGCTGACGCCATACCCACACACGGCCATCGGACTGATTGATCGTGTATCTGGATTCATCAGTCCTTAGGACCCATTTCCATTGATATACGGTCCACGATGAATGTTCCTTACACCATGCTAAACGACGAGTAGCATTCCGAGTGGAGATGAAAGGCTTATGAGCAGCTGCACGACCACGGTAACCCATGGAATGAAGTTCTATGCGAATGGTACGTGCACACACCGAGGTTCCAGCATTTTTACTCACCTGTACACTGAGGTCTTGTGCAGTACTCCGTCGATTAGCTGTAACGACTCTCCTGAGGCTTCGACATCCTTTATCACTGATTTTCTTTGGCCTGCCGGTACGTGTTGCGGCTTCAGATACGCCATGTGTCTTCCACTTATTCAGTACATTCAAAACAGTTTACTTGGGTATGTTTAAACGCCTCACGGTTACTCTTTCGGACAACCCACTAATGTAACACCCAACAATCTTTCCTTTCTCAAAGTCAGTTCTCTCCCGCCGCGATATTTTCACTCAACCTCACAGTGCGATATGATCGCGGTCAGATGCAGGCTTGTTTTTATACCGTTTGCGGCTGTACCGCACATCTTAACAATGCAGCGGATCCGTTCATTTCCTTTTGAAGTGGTGTTCGGTGACTTCTGTCAATTTATATCATCATCATCATCATCATTGTCAACCATTATCAATCCACTGCTGGACGAAGGTCTCCCCAAGTTTCCTCCACAACGGTCTGTCTTGTGCCAGTCTCCTCCATGTCACCCCTGCATACTTTCGAATTTCATCCACCCATCTCCCATGTGGTCTTCTTCTGGGTCTTTTCCTGTCCCTTGGAATCCAATCTAAAATTTCGGCTGTCCATCTATGGTCTGTCCTTCTGGCAGTATGTCCAGCCCATTGCCATTTCAGGGATTTAACTCTGATCATGATGTCTTCCACTCTTGTCATTTTTCGGATCCACGAGTTCCTCTTCTTATCTCTCCTGGTTACACCAAGCATGCACCTCTCCATGCTTCTTTGAGTTGTCTGCAGCCTTTGTATGTCTCTTTTAGTTAAGGTCCACGTCTCTGCACCATACGTAAGCACTGGAAGGATGCATTGATCAAACACTTTTCTTTTAAGACATAATGGCATATTGCTCTTGAAAATTATGTTGTTTCTTCCAAAAGCTCTCCAGGCAAGTTTTGTACGCCGATTAATTTCTTCATCAATGTGACCCTCACTTGATATCTGCTGTCCAAGATAAACGTACGTGTCTGTTATCTCCAGCTTTTCTCCATCAATCGATAAATCTTCATTTCTTGTAAAAGCATTGAACATCACTTTTGTCTTCTGAAAGTTCATTTTTAATCCCACTTCTTTACTCTTGTCAGCAAGTTCCTGGATCATACTCTGCAGCTCTGATGGGGTAGTTGCAAAAATGACTACGTCATCAGCAAAACGAAGGTGGGTTAGATAATCTCCATTAATCTTTATCCCCTTGTTTTCCCAGCTCAGCGACTGAAAAACACCCTCCAATGTGGCATTAAAGAGCTTCGGAGATATGGTGTCACCTTGTCTCACTCCCTTTCCAATTTTTACGTGTGTTGTATTTTCAAACAGCCTAATCTTTGCACTTGCATTTTCATAGATGTTATTAATAATATTAATGTATGCATCTTCAATACCGCAGGTTTTCAGAGCCATTGTAACTGCTGATGGTTTCACCGAATCAAAGGCTTTTTCATAATCGATAAAAGCCATGCACAATGGAAGTTCATATTCCCTCGCTCTTTCAATTAGTTCTCTCAGCACGTGGATATGATCTATTGTGCTGTAGCCACTCCTGAATCCAGCTTGTTCTCTCGGTTGAGCCATGTCCAGTGTTACCTTCAAGCGGTGTGAAAGAACTTTAGTGAAGATTTTATAAACTACTGATAGGAGGCTGATAGGTCTGTAGTTTCCGAGATCCTCAATGTCACCTTTCTTATGTAGCAGGATCATTGTAGCGGTGTTCCAATCCTCAGGAATCTTTCCTTCATTAAGGCATCGACTGAAAATTTGGGCGAGTACTGTTTCGATTTCTCCACTTGCTTCTTGTATGATGTCTACAGTAATTCCATCTTCTCCTGGAGCTTTTCCTCGCTTCATGTTCTTGATTGCATGTGCAACTTCTGCTGGAAGGACTGGAGGAACTCTGGTACAGGTATCTTTCATGATGTCTGGAGTGCATATATCATCCCTTTCATATAATTTGGAGTAGAAATCTTTCTACTCTTGTCAAAATTTCGCCTCTATTTCTTGTTACAGAACCATCTTCTTTTCTCAGCGTTTGCGGCTGTACCGCACATCTTAACAATGCAGCGGATCCGTTCATTTCCTTTTTTGAAGTGGTGTTCGGTGACTTCTGTCAATTTATATATATATATATATATACTGCAGAGCAAAGCTGAAAACAAAGGAAGAACTTTGAATTTAAAACGAAAGTTGCAAAATAACCTGAAGATCAAAACGCGCAACGCAGCAGTTATGAAAATTCAGAATTCACATTCTATTAAGAAGAGACCTAAGCAAAAAAAATATTTTTTGACTCATACCAAGTACAACATAGAAAAAGTTATGTATCTACCGGTGTGAGTAAAAAGAGAAAAATAAAAATAAAATAAAACAACTGAATGTGGAAAGTGTCGAGAATACTGAGCCTTGGCTTTATCAAGGACCAGCAAAAACTCTGCATTTTCTCACTTCCACATAGACCTAGTTGGAAATGGGTTTCTGCAAAGCCATAGATGCAAGTAATAAGCCCACCAAAAAAAATTTTTTTAATTATATATATATGTCATGACCTCCGCAGAGTTGTATGACCTAGCTCTAGTTTACAATTTAGCTTGCATCCATAACTTTTCTGGCCCGACCCATGCTCTTCATCTGTTACGATTAAACAGAAAGAAGAAGATTAAAGAAAACTCAAGTTGTGAGAGTGACATAATAATTAGAAATAATGTTCAGCAATAACGAAATGCCAAGTTCGCCTGAGAGAGAATTTAAACCTGAATAGCAATGCAAAAGTTTTCCAAATTCTTACATTGCAATTAAAAAAGGAAATATTAATTATTTAAAACTCAGATTCTTTAAAGAAAACTTTATTCTAAAACCCCCTACTACACAACTTCTGACAACACAAAAACGAGTATAAATTAAAGACAATAATTAACTATATATATATAGCCGTCAATGCACAGAACGTCGCACAACATGCCGGTCCTCTCGTTCGGTGGTGTGCCGCGGCAGCGGCAATCGCTCACCTCGGTCAGCCCATTCCTCTTGCACCCACCGAATCCATACTCGCCTCACTGTGGCTGGATGTCGTCCCACACGGGCGCCGATGTCTCCGTACGATAAACCGCTGTCGCGATAAGCCACTATTCCTCCTCTGTCGAACTTTGAAACGTGCTGGAATGACTGCCGTATTCTGCGACGAGGCGCCAGGAAGCTTCCCACGCACAGGTCCGGCAGCACAACACACTTCCACTAATGGCACCCCGCCTTCTGTGCAACCTTCTTATAGTGCTTCTCGGTGGCGTGCCGGGCGCACTTGATTTGCATATGCCCTGCAATGCTAATCGTTTTCATGTCCTCTCGCGGGCGACGCATGCTGCGAATATCAGGCCAATCGGGTGTTTCCTTCTTCGTGTTGCATTTTGGGTGGCCAGTAGTGTATATATACTGAAGAGCAATTGAATTAGAGATACCTGTCTAGTAACGTGTAGCACCATCTTTCGCCCTGATGACGGCGGCGATTCTTTTCGCCATGGACTCGACAAGACACCTGAAGCGTTGGGAAGCCATACGGATCCACGATCCCTGAAGAAGCTTCCACAGTTCACGAAGATTTGACGGAGGGGGATCAGAAGCCTCGAACATCTCTCTCGATGGCATCCCAGATGTGCTCGATGGGTTTGAGGTCAGGTGACCTAGCTGGCCAAGAAAGCGAGGTCATGTCAGTGGAGTGTTCATCCAACCATTCGGATACAATTCGGGAGCGATGGCACGGTGCGTTGTCTTGTGCAGGATGAGGTCCCCAGTGGGATGTTGAAGACGCACAAACGAAAGCAAATGGTCGTCCAGGATATCCCGGTAACGTTGACCTGTGAGGGACAATGTCACACGTACCAGCCAGGGGTCCCATTTCAGTCCACGTAAACAGTCCCCAGACGAGAATACCACCCCCCCCTCAGCTTAAAGAGTACCCTGCTGGCAAGAAGGATCCATCGCTTCATGTGGTTTGCGCCGTACCCGTATCCTACCATCCGCATGTACCAAGGTGAATCTCGACTCATCAGTCCAGGCAACATTTTCCCACATGTCTAGGGTTCCAGTGGCGATGTTCCCGCGCCCATGCTAATCTTTGCACCCTGTGATGTGCGGTCAGCAGCGGTATCCTCGTGGGACGATGGCTTCTGTACCCCATAGCGAGGAGATGGTTTTGGATGGTGTGGCTGCTTACACGTTTTTGTGCACCAGCGTTAAATTGCCAAGTGATTTCTTTCACTGTGGTCCGTCTATCCGCTGTTACAATGCGAGCTAGCCGACGATGACCCCGCTCATCCACACGCTGTTGTCCATGGTAGTTGGCCCTTGCAAGGATGGTTTTACCGGATTTGATGTACTCACGGTGCACCCGTGACACAGTGGCTCGTGAAAATCCCAGTGCCTGCACGACTTCCGAGATGGAGTGGCCCATTCGTCGGGCCCCGACAATTTGCCCACAATTAAATGCGCTTAGATCCTTCGTCTTGCCCATACTGCGTCCGACTCTTACTGATTCCCGTCGCATCAGTCCTTATATTGTCGGATCGCTGCATACGTCATGTCGTTTCCGTTTACAGGGCCGCCCACAGCGCCACGTTTGCATAACGCCAGCTGTCTCTAATCCAATTGCTCTTCAGTGATGCACACAGTCTAGTCGCCTTTTTCAGACCACCTCCTACTTTTGATGTCAACAGCGCGTAGCAAATGAAGGAAATCACGTGTCGTGAGCTGGCTTGGAGGGTATATTAGGTGTGCTGTAGGCATTCTGAAAACATATCACTCGTTGCTGCCATGGGTAAAAGGAGCGATTTTTTAGATTTGCAAAAAGGGATGATGATCGGCTTTCTGGCGATGGGATGCAGTATTTCTGAAATAGCGCACTTTGTGAACTGATGCGTTTAAAGTGTATCGTGATTGGAGAAATGACACCATTTTGAATAAGTGATGTGGAAACTGCGAAGCACCACGTGCCATTGATGTGAGAGGTGAACGTCGGCTGCGAAGCTGCGGGAGGGCCGATCTACAAGCTACAGTGGAGAAACTCATTGGCCGAATGAACCAGGGGGCTACCGGAAGTGGGTCTAAAACGACATTTCAGCGAACTCTGCTGCATATGGGGCTCCAATGCAGACGGATGGTCGCCACACCTATGCTAACGAAGGTGCATCGGCAGAAAAGGCTTATATTTGCACGTCAGTATTGGAATTGGATCTCCGCTGATTGGCAAAGGATTGCCTTCTCCGATGACTCATGTTTTCTGCTTCATGAAACGGATGGACGTTGGCGTATAAGGCGAGAAACATCGGAGAATAAACACTCTCCAACCAATTCTGAAAAAACACAAGCTGGAGAGGAGGGGGGCAGCATTATGGTCTGGGGAATGTTTTCGTGGCATTTCATGTTTTCGTGGCATCTCCCACTCATACCTGTGGAAGGCACTATGGACCGAATTTGTTATGAATCCACCCTTGCAGACCACGAACACTCATACATGGTGATTGTCTTTCCTGGGCTGGATGGGATTTTCCAGCACGACAATGCGACGTGTCACACAGCTAGAAATGTCCGCGAGTGCTTGAAGAGCACGATGAAGAATTCAAAGTACTTCTCTGGCCCCCTAGTTTCCCAGACTTAAACCCAATTGAGCATCTGTGGGACCACCTAGATCGTGTTGTTCGCTCTATGGATCCTCCATCATGCACCCTCCAACAACTGTCAGATCTACTGCAGCCAGCATGGCTGCACATACCTCTGAACACCTTGCAGCACCTTATTGAGTCACTCCCAGTCCTACTAGCTGCTGTCCGCGTGCATACGGCGGTTACTCTGGATATCAGCTGGTGGTCACAGTAGTGTGCCTCGACCATGTATATATATCGCAGAAAAACCATAGAAAAAAAAAAAAAAACTTTGAAATTCTAAAGCGCCCAAGGCTGCATTAAGAAAGATCAAAATAAATACCGATATAATGCTGAAAACAATGCAAAAATAAATTAAAAATAAATTAAAAGAAAAATAAAACAATATTAAAAATAGAGAAAAAAATAAAAAATTCCAAAACTTCCAAACCAAACGAGGACCGGAGCAAGCGATAAACACAAAACAAAAAAGAATTTTTTGCCAAACTAGAAGAACACAGGGATTACAGATCATATGGCATATGTATATATATATATATATATATATATATATATATATATAGTAGTTAGTTAGTTAGTTTACGTATTGGAATCTCTTACGAGCAGAAGCGTATTTTTTCAACAAAACTTTGTATTTTTTTTTTCTGTAAATATGCAGTTTTTAATAGAAATTGCAAATAGAGAATTAGCTCTTAAGGTGGATATGTGGATTTCAAAGACTTTCGCGATGAGATTGTTTCCCTGGGTTTTCGCTTCACACTTTTAACTTTCGTTTACTTTGTACACTTTTCCAAAAGCGAGAGCAAGCGAGAAGACAAGATCGGAAGAATGAATATTCCAGTTTGGAGTTATTCGATTTGCAAGAGTTTATCATCGAGTGTTCATTAGTGATCAGAGATAAAATACGGGTGGAAAACTTAAGTACCCTGGGTGGCCCAGTGGCCTGAGGCGCTCGCTTTTGACCATTCGTCTGAGATAGGACCGAGCCCAAGCCCAAGCCTCTCATGAAGCACGATGGCCGTGTCTGCCCCTTCCCCCTCCTCAGAAAAAGTAGCCCCCCCCCCCCCCCAAAACTAGAGCTGGCGAGAGCCTACGCTTTTCTCATGGTGGTCGTTAAACCCTGATAGAAAAAATTCATAAAATAAAGGAGTAGAAAAACTACAAGAGAGATTTTCATCGAAGTAATGCTGAGAAACGAAAATGAATCTTACTTTCTGGATGTCAAAGTTCTGCATGGGATCCATTTCTGGACAGAGGTTTACAAAAGGCAAAGAGTTAACAGCATCGAAGGCAAGCAAAAGTAAAATACCTCCTGTCACTCTCATCATAGGAGACATGGCAGCCGATTCTCAAAACTGAAATTTGGTCTGCAAAGACAGAGGATTACATACAGTAACAGCCAGAAGAGTTCTTTTTATACCTCAGGTTATTGTTTCGAAATGATTTCTTTACATGTGCAATGTTTGGCAACAAGTAAGAGACTGTCAGAAAGATTTCGAAACAGAAATTCTGACTCACAATGAAGAATTATACATGCCTTGGAAAACACAGCTTTGTTCCCTAGGCTTGGGTATGAAACATATAGAATTCCCTTAAGTGTATGTACACTTAGTCATGACATGCGAAAAATACGGAAGTGAAATAATGGTTTTTTTAACTCATTTTATTTCACGAGTGTGTTGTTTTCCGCCAAGTCAGTGATATTTACCTTGCTGTTACATATTTATGAGACATTACGAGGCTGTTTTTAATAAACTGTGCAATTTCTGAAGAAATAATGGCACAGGCTATTTTTAATGCTTAATGTATTTCCCTAAGAATTTTCTGAGACGCTTTCATCAAAAGATTACAGAGGGCTGCCATGTTTTCTCTTTCCACTTGCCCAACATCTCACAAAAATAAAAAATAAATAAAAAATAGAAAGAGTACCATGGCTCTCTTTATAATTTATGCTATGCAGCTTTCGCATTCCGAGATCTGTTTGGGTGTGAAATAAAACGAGTAATTCGAGAGTACACATTTATTTACGTACCAACATATTACATTTATTCGCGTCACACCGAGCCACACTTCTGTACATACTAAGGGGAAATTAAATCATAACAACAAACAATAAGGTTTACTAATTCTGACACTGAGTGGTACTTAAGTAGGTGGACTAATGAATGTGGTTGTCGTAAAACCAATGAAAGGAGACATGCGAGTCATAAAAGTAATTATTTACTAAACTATGGCTGAGGCAACGGTAAGTATTTCGACTATTTAGTTTTTCAAACATAGTATTTATTATTATTATTGTTTTTCATATTTAGACGAACGTAAGAAACGAACCTGACACCGATCAAATGTGATGCAACTACGAAATTCCATCTGCGCATGCGCAAGCTAAAATGTGGCCTCAATTAGAGAGAAAAGCTGAATCGCAAGGGAGTTAGCGAGGGGGATTCGTAACTTTTGGTGTAGCATATCTATAGGTTACACGCCATCGTGTTATACATCATTTTAAAGCTTTCATCAAGGGCAGGTAACCCACCCCCTCCCCCACCGGGGGGGGGGCGTCGAGAGGAAGCCGAACTTCACTACGACGCACCATTTTCATAGCATAAAAATTGCATTTTTCTTTTTCTGATTGAAGGTTTAACGACCACCGTGAGCAATTCAATGGCCTATAAGCAGTCGCCCGTCCCTAATTTAGGATCACTGGTTCCACAGAAGGGAGAGACCCAGTGCCGAAAGACAAACACAACATCCATGCCTCACCGGGTTTCGAACCCGGACCCTTCACGACGAATGGTCATAAGCCAGCGCTTAGACCAGGGTCGGCAAATGCATTTTTGTAATGGATTTTATCACATTTAGCATCAGGTTCTTGTTATTGACGCAGACTGCAACGGAATACTGTTACATTTATGTAAAAGGTGATGAAATTAATGTTCTGCGATAGTTTAGTGAAACATGTTGTTGAGTAACAATGACATGAATTATTGTTGTATCAGTTCATGGGGCAGCACTCAAAAATCACATTTCAACAATGGTTTTTGTTACTTCCTGTTACTCATTTTCGTTATACTGAAATTTTAGGCATGGAATTTATTTTACTGCTATCGGAAAAGATGAATAGCATCAAAAACTGCTATTTTCCGTAAGCACAGAGATAAAATGCTTTAGCAGCCTGTTGTGCGTCAAGCGTCAGCGCCGTGTATTTCAGATGACCACGCAATTGGTCAGCGACGGGTGCCTAATTAGATACGACTTAAGCAGATCTTTTGCCTGTCACGAGAGAGCAGTACTTCCGTTACCCATTTCCGTTACACAGTAATATTTTTCATGGGATTTACTTTACTGTTGCTGTCGGGAAAGATGCATAGCATCAAAATGTCACATGTCAAGCATTTTAAAAAGTGAAATGGAAAAGACTGAAAACGCTTTTTTTCTTTTTCTTTTTTTTTTTTTTTTTTTGAGGATGAATACGTTTTTCCTTGTCTTCTACTGATGAAATATAACGCCTTTATTAAAAATATATGGTGTTCATATTTCAATATTTCAATAAATTGAGACACACACACACTCACACACACACCTTTAATGAAGAAGTAAGATGTGGTTGTCTTAAGCAAAATGCTTTTCAAATAACTCTTTTGTCATTTGAGATATTTTTAATGAAATTTGGTATAAAAATACACTGAATTCTGCTGAAAGTAATGATGCTACTCAAAATAGTTCCCAGCTGAAATCAACCATTTTCATCATCGTTCAGCCCAACATGTGTAAACCAGTTTGGAAATATCCCTCTGAGTGTTATTTTGGCCTAGGATATCTACACGAATGATGCTTCTTACATCCCAGAAAATTTTAACCATAATTTATTTGTTGAATACTGTGTTTTGAATTTCTTATGCCTAGGCGAGGTCTTATGCTACCATCCCTAGGCAAGGTCTTATACTACCATCCCTAGGCAAGGTCTTATGCTACCATCATTAGGCAAGGTCTTATACTACCATCCCTGGGCAAGGTCTTATGCTACCATCCCATATCTCTGTTGTCTCTGGGTCATAAAGCATTACCCAGGTTTCATCTCCCAGTAACCGCATTGGAAAGAAATTTGTCCTGGTTCGCCTCAAACATCCCTATCAAATCTCTGCACACGCCCATGGGCGCCCATAGTTTATTTTTGGGGAGGGGATAAAACAAAAATTGTAACTACGAATAATATATATAAGTACCGCATATAAATTTTTGCTGTGCATCCGTGTTATCTAGTCATTTTTACCACACCCTTATCACATAAATTTAATTGAAGACCCAAAAACTACATGAAAAAGATCGGTAAATGAAATTAGACAGCACAGTAAAAAAAATTATTTGATCCTTTTGGTCACTTGTGTCACATGCGTCACGAAATCCCACAGATCTCTCAATTGGTTATCAAGAGTGCAAAAAATACTTTAAAGAAAAATTATTTGGGGGGAAATTTCGAGAGATCTTTGCCCAGAAGTGAATAGCTGCTGCAGAAGATGATATAATTTCTATTTCTTCGCCTTTCACACTTTCCCATATGTACGTATGCACGCTGTTTTCCAACATGCAATTCGCAATTTCATTAATGTTTTCTACTGAGAATTTCCCCTTTTTCTACAGGAAATTCCTAAAGTTTTTCCTATTTTTAGTTTATACACATCTACCCAGAAGTTCAGTTCTACAGAAAAATCAGGAATCAAAATCAGTGTTTTCCCGAAAATCTCTGTAGTACCTTTCAGGAACCGAAAGGCCATTGTCCAGTTTGTAGAGGATGTCATATGACCCCTCCCCCCACACCCGCATGGGTGTCCATGCACACTTCAACCCATTGGTTTCGATGATCCTGAGAAAATTGGACTGGAATCCACTTTGCACGCACTTTCCGTTATCATCATCATCATCATCATTGTAAACCATTATCAATCCACTGCTGGACGAAGGTCTCCCCAAGTTTCCTCCACAACGGTCTGTCTTGTGCCAGTCTCTTCCATGTCACTCCCGCATACTTTCGAATTTCATCCACCCATCTTCCATGTGGTCTTCTTCTGGGTCTTTTCCTGTCCCTTGGAATCCAATCTAAAATTTTGGCTGTCCATCGATGGTCTGTTCTTCTGGCAGTATGTCCAGCCCATTGCCATTTCAGGGATTTAACTCTGATCATGATGTCCTCCACTCTTGTCATTTTTCGGATCCACGTGTTCCTCTTCTTATCTCTCCTGGTTACACCAAGCATGCACCTCTGCATGCTGCTTTGAGTTGTCTGCAGCCTTTGTATGTCTCTTTTAGCTAAGGTCCACGTCTCTGCACCATACGTAAGCACTGGAAGGATGCATTGATCAAACACTTTTCTTTTAAGATATAATGGCATATTGCTCTTGAAAATTATGCTGTTTCTTCCAAACACTCTCCAGGCAAGTTTTGTACGCCGATTAATTTCTTCACCAATGTGACCCTCACTTGATATCTGCTGTCCAAGATAAACGTACGTGTCTGTTATCTCCAGCTTTTCTCCATCAATCGATAAATCTTCATTTCTTGTAAAAGCATTGTACATCACTTTTGTCTTCTGAAAGTTCATTTTTAATCCCACTTCTTTACTCTTGTCAGCAAGTTCCTGGATCATACTCTGTAGCTCTGATGGGGTAGTTGCAAAAATGACTATGTCATCAGCAAAACGAAGGTGGGTTAGATAATCTCCATTAATCTTTATCCCTTTGTTTTCCCAGTTCAGCGATTGAAAGACATTTTCCAATGTGGCATTAAAGAGCTTCGGAGATATGGTGTCACATTGTCTCACTCCCTTTCCAATTTTTATGTGTGTTGTATTTTCAAACAGTCGAATCTTTGCACTTGCATTTTCATAGATGTTATTAATAATATTAATGTATGCATCTTCAATACCGCAGGATTTCAGAGCCATTGCAACTGCTGATGGTTTCACCGAATCAAAGGCTTTTTCATAATCGATAAAAGCCATGCACAATGGAAGTTCATATTCCCTCGCTCTTTCAATTAGTTCTCTCAGTACGTGGATATGATCTATTGTGCTGTAGCCACTCCTGAATCCAGCTTGTTCTCTCGGTTGAGCCATGTCCAGTGTCACCTTCAATTATTATATTCGGTCATTAATAATTGCCTCTACAGCACTACGACCACAATGCAATGCATCACAGATCTCCCGAATGGTCAGACGTTAACCACTCCAAATGAGTTCATCAACATGCCGTTGGTTCTAGTTAATGACTGCAGTTAAAAGCCTTCTGTTCCGTTGTTTGTTGGCCAATAAGATATCTCCAGCTTGAAACCTCTTCATCCATCTTCTGATATTGTTCACGTGGATTGTCACAGTTCTATAAACCTTTTTCAGCCTCATGTGGATCTCTCTCGCCCATTTCCAAAAAAACTGGAAAACAGCATTTTTTAAGCGGTATCACTTCTGTATCAGCTTGCCTGGAAGAGATACCACCGAGGACAACAACACTAGAGCTCACTGTAGAACCATTGTTTATTCTTCTTCCCTACACCCCGCACACTAAAAATACTTTTTCCATCCTAATTGTTTGAAGGCTGGAATCGTCACCGTTTCACAACTTCTAAACCCGGGATAACACTTGGAAAATTCTGAATGATCTCTCAGAATATCTTCCCTGAACCACTGAAAATTAAGTTAAATTCCAAAGTTTCAAAGATGCTATCAGTCATTTATTTGCGTCTTTCCACTCCATAACCTCAGCGAAATTACATCAGAATTTCCGTCTTTGCAATGTGTCCCCAACGCCATTCCCAACACACGATCTTCTCAACTTCGTCCCATCTGGAATGCAATACAATCAACTAATGCTCATACCAGGGGCGTATATAGAATTTTTTTTTCCGGGAGGAAGGCGACAAAATTGCAAGTTTTTGAAATCCTTTAAATTAAATTAAAAGATAATGAAAAAGAGAACAAAAAATTAGAGCATTATTTTATAATGCAAGTTAATGAAGTTTTATTAAATTAAAGCGTTTTTTTCTAATGTAAGTCGCATTTTAACAAAACAATGAAACATTTTTTTTTGGGGGGGGGGGGGGACAAGGAGCCTCTAAATACGCCCCTGGCTCATCCCAAAGAAATCGATGCCCATTGGCTTCATCCACACCAAAGGCTCCCTGTCCCGACTGTACTTCACAGGTTTCAGCTTACACTATCTGCCAACTGCCGTTACAGCTGATATCAGGCTATGTGCATCATATTTATTCAACTTGTGAAACACTTTCTCCGTTGTTAACCTATGTTTTTGCACGAGTTCCTAAGATTTGTAATAGTCATCACACCCACCATGAATATCTTTGCCTCCTGTCTCCCACCTGTACCAATCTTCATAGGACAGCTAAACGTACCTGCCTCTTTGCGTTACTCAAGTTTGTCATTTACTCGTTCCACTAACTCACTGCCAAAATTTCTCAACTGAGATCAACGGTCATATGACATGAACAACTATCGTGTACGATTGAGCACCTAAATTCTAAATCGAACCGAAAAGTTGTCTTTCAATTTTAGTGTAATATTCTAATCTTTTCTTTAACTTGAAAAAAATTTAATTTTCAGAACCTCCCAATATATTGAAATAAAATATAAACTATATTGACAAAAGTCACCGGACACCTAGAAGAGAAACACAAAATAGCATTCATTGACATACATTAGTACGGTGTCGGTCCATCTTTGGCCTTAATGCATGCACTGATCCTTCGGAACATGTTTCCGACAAGGTTTTGGAACACAGAAATAGGTATGCGCTTCCATTCAGTACATAATGCTATCGCTAACTGTTGCGTAGTAGTAGGCCTTGGTTCTAAACTTCTTATGCAGCGCTCAATACATCCCATGGGTGCTCTATGGGATTGAGATCAGGGCTCTGTGCTGGCCAGCCCACACACGATACGGAATGATCGTCAAACCACGCCGTAAGAGTCCTTGCTTTATGGCTCGGTGCATTATCCTGCTGGTACAAGGCTCCGTTCCATAGTATTGCCACAGAGTTGGTACGGCATTAATTGTTTAGAATATCGAGGTAGACCTGCTAGTTAACAGGTTTGTCCACGATAACCAATAGGCAGGGACCATACCAATAAAAACACCACCACACGAGTACACTGCCAGCTCCAAACTAGACCGTAAGAACAGTACACTGTGGTAAACGGCGTTTGCCCAGCTGACGCCATACTCACACGCGGCCATCAGACTGATGGATCGCGTATCTGGATTCATCAGTCAATAGGACCCGTTTCCATTGATCTACGGTCCACGATGAATGTTCTTTACACCATGCTAAACGACGAGCAGTATTCCGAGTGGAGATGAAAGGCTTATGAGCAGCCGCCCGGTTACGGTAACCCATGGAATCAAGTTCTCTGCAAATGGTACGTGTACATACCGAGGTTCCAGCATTTGTACTCACCTGTACACTGAGGTCTTGTGCAGTACTAAGTCGATTAGCTGTAACGATTCACCTGAGGCTTCAACGCCCTCTATAACTGATTTTCTTTGGTCTGCCAGTACGCTTTACTGCTTCAGGCACGCCAATTGTCTTCCACTTATTCAGTACATCCAAAACAGTTGACTTGGGTATGTTTAAACGCCTCTTGATTCCTCTTATGGACAACCCACTAATATAACACCCAACAATCTTTCCTTTCTCAAAGTCAGTTCTCTCCCGCCGCGACATTTTCACTCAACCTCACAATGCAATATGATCGCGGTCTGATGCAATCTTGTTTTTATACCGTTTGCAGTTGTACCGCGCATCTTAAGAACGCAGGGGATCCGTTCATTTGCTTTTGAAGAGGTGTCCGGTGGCTTTTGTCAATATAGTGTATATTAAAGTCAAATGTTCTACTGTGTATCAAAAACACCAGTACCAAGAAAACTAAAATTGTAACCTAATCGGGATAATGCCTATAAACTTCAAAGAACCTTTTTCTTTTCCTTTTTTTCTTCATCTCACCTGTAATATACTCTTAACGTAAATATTCATCATACATCATCTATATATAGTGTAGTAATGCGTTTGCGTTGTATATACTGTAGGGTATAAATGCTTTTGCGTCGTAGAATAAAGAGCGCTTGAACTCTTTGCTTTAGGTCCATCCTTTGCTTTAACCAATCTGAACACGAAAAAGTGTACATTTACTCAGAAGGTCATCTAGATTTGCCCAGACTTCTAAAATCACTGAAGTTTTTATCAGGAAGACATTACTTTTATAACAACACTCATACTATTTATATTTCAGTAAATTAAAACTACTGCCGTTAATGAAGAAATATTGTTTTTATGTTTCTTAAATATTAACAAAACAATACACAGTATTAATAATTATTCATCTTTTCAACTATTTTTGAGGATTATTGTAAACCTTTTCTCCCACTGACATTAAGGTTTCAATATTTATTCTTTGTCTTGTTTGTTTTCTGCAAGGGTTTTCTGGAATATAACATTAGTTCAAACTTTTTGTATTATTCACCAGTCGTACAAATGCTTTGGAATTAATGTTTAAAAAAAAATTAAATCTGTATTTTCTCACGTATAAAAATAATACCTAATTAATTAGCTTTATGAAATAAGTGTATACAGTTGCTTTAAGTAAATCATTCTTACATTCCTAAATTTTCAAGACTTATGGCTTCAAAACATCATTCTCAGAGCACCTTGTTTTAAAGAATGCATTAGGATAAAAATTGTGTAAAGATCTAAAACAGCAAATAAATTTATCTTATGAAGACAGTTATGACTGCATAAACTGATAATATTCGTAAAAACAACCCAGATGATATTTTTGAGGAATCTGATCAAAAAACAGAAATTTGCGTTACGCTAGTTCGCATTGCCACGCCCTTTGCTGAATTTGTGATCCATTCCGTCGGCGATGTGCTACGGTGAGATATTTACCTTTCTGCATCATTATTGAATAATTCTTAAACTGAGCCCTCTAAGGATTTAAACAGCAGTTAGGTCAAATTTTTTGTTCCTTATAGGAATTCCGTGCTCAGAATTGGGGTCATATTAGGCTCAAAGTTGGTTCGTATTAGGCTGAAATGTAGCGAGGATTCCACCTGAATTTAGGTGCCGGAGGAGTTAAAATATGGTCGAAAAGAAATTTTTTTTACTTCAAAACAAAAGGGTCAAAATCGAAAATTTTAATGAAATGTTTCATCGAACTCGCGATATTTCGTGGTAACACTAGTTTCGTGAATCGGGTGTCATTTGTCTGTAACATGTCAAAGAAGTGGTCCATAAGCAATACATCCTTCCAAAAGAATTATGAGTAGTTTTCGTGCAATTTAGCGTCGTGTGAAATTTGGTTAGTGGACGTTTTCGGAAAATCTGAAAAATATTTTAATAATTTTCTCTAGAATCAAAAATTGAGATATTTTAGCATTTCTCCCCGAGTCCATGGGGGAAATGCTAAAACATCAAGAAATGCTGAATAATTTAATACAGTGTGCTCGTATGTCACTGCCACGAAGAGAGAAATTCTCATATTTGAAGAAGCTGGCAAAATTTGCTCATTATTAGAGAGTCCTACGCAAAAAAGAATTTTCTCAATATATTTGAAACAGAAATTTCGTGCGGTAGCATACACATATGAATCTGCACCAACAAGGGTTGTGTTCACTACGTTTCTCACAGCGCCCTGTCTCAACGGCTCATTAGACTTTTGTATGTAAGGAATATCTAAAGTTTCGAAGGCTTTTACTGTATTTTATCCCGATGATGAAACAAATAAGACATCAGCTGAAGACTCGTTCTTTAGCAGTAGTGGAGTAGATTTGTTCACTGAAGTATATCGGGTAATATTGATGGAGCTTTTACCTGATTTCTTTACGTTTCTTTATGCTATTAGTGCGTACGTATGTTTCTTCTGATAACACTGATCTGCAATTTTTCAACTTTTTTCTGTTGTTTTCAAATGAATAGGTGTATCTGAATGGATGTTTTGCGCAGATTCCGAAAATGACCTTCAAAATTCCGTATCACGTCAGGTTTTTTCACAAATGACGAAAATGTGAAAATTTTAAAAACCGTTATTTTTTAATGACATTGCTATATGGCAATGTTTGCAACGTGTGAAAATGTTCTCTGGAGGAGCGGAATGATTGTTTAAGGAATAGGTAAACATAAATACATATTCAAAAGCAAACATACCTAACATTCGCCAATGGGCTCCCCTTCAAACTTCCTCTTTTTGGATTGTCTTCGGCGTGCGTCCGTACAGTCTCTGTTCAACATCCACAATAGTCGGTCTGCCCTAAGAGATGCTTTTCCTGAAACAAAAAAAAACAAAAAAAAAGAAAAAAAAAGAAGGAAAGAAGGGAAAAAAGCAAAAAAAAAAAAAAAAAAAAAACCAGCTTTTGAGATGTGTGTGTGTGTGTGTGTGTGTGTGTGCCAGTCATTGGAATTACTTTGAGAAGTAATTTTACAAACTGTAACGTACCAGGAGATGTGACGTACCTGCCAGCAGGACGCACACGATATAAAGGCAGATAGTAGTCAGAACAAGCTCCCGCGTAGATCAATTGGTAGAGTGACTTATTCCGGAATGAGGGGACCCAGGTTCGAATCCTGGCGCGGATAAAAATGACGGAGAAATTTACTTCGTTATAAAACGACCGTATGACAACAAATGCTTCTCTCTGCTTCCCATCTCGCAATTATTATACGAAAGTAAAAGCATAATCATAAAGAAAAAATGAAAGCAAATTTTCTGCAGAAATATGTAGTTTTAGGTTTACGCAAGACTGTAAAGATATCTTCCTGTTATCTCACCACGAGTGACTGCCTTCTGGGTCTACATATGTGATATGACGAAATGCTTTTCATAGAAATTTGAAAAAATCCGCTTTTAAAGTTTACTATTATGTAAAGCATACCGTTAATTTTGGATGATATCGGTAAATAAGATGGCAGAAACTGGGATTACTAAATGTAAAACGTGCTGATGTAGGAAATATTTTAAAGGTACTGATCTTTAAAAGAACAGTGAAACAAACTTTTTTCCCCATCGATTTGTGAAGTTCTCTTTGTGTGTAACATTTAGAGTGGTCGATTAGAAAAGTGAGTTTTGAAATGTAGGATATGCTGAAAAATAAAGCCCTTTGATTCTGAATAACAACCGATACTTTCAGCTTATTTTAAAGAAGAAATATAAGGGTGGCTTCAGTTTAAGACAAATTTTGTCTAGGGCTACCGCTGAATGGGCGTTTGGAATCAGCATTTATGAGTAGCAATTTATTGTTTTAAGCTTTATTTACTTATTTAGTTTTAGCTCCTTTTTTAATATATCTGTTATCCGTCAGTCATCTGTCAGCATAATATGTCTGCCTCTGGTGATCAGTTTAAAGTCCTTTCTTGAACGGCGACAAAACAAACGAATTTTCCACTTCTTATGAACTCTTGTGTTTATAACAGAATCTGTGTTTTAAGAAAATGGATTGAAGAAACACTTTTTTTGGAACCGATCGACATTATTTTCCACAAAAAAATTAAGGCTTTTTGAAAGGTACTATTGTCATGTACCTAAAGCACAAAGTGGAGTACATTTTATGAAACCTAGAAATTATATAGTACTTTATATCATATGGGAACTTAAGACTTAGAAACAACTTGAAATAAAGCAAGTTGCATTTGCAGTTTATTTAAATACAAGAGAAGTCAACAGCTGATTCTTTAGGACACTTTAAACTGATTAAACATAGCTACACTTAATTGGTTTTGTGTAGGGAAATAATATGAGAACGCGAATTTCCAAAAATGAACATGAATTTCACGAAAAAAATTTTCTTTTAACGCTGATGTACGTTATCTTATTCTACTTTACCTGCTCATTAACCTTCCAGTTTTATTTATTTCAGAAATGTTTCTTCAACACAAGGGAAAAAAAGTCGTCATAACTAAGTAGCCAAGTTATTTTTCTAACAATCATATATACCGGTAGATCAGGTGCATTGAAATAATCGATTTCTGCTTTCAAGAAAATTATTGAAAAAGTTGGGACACTTTCAAAAAAGTCTCTGCGAAATCTCTACGAATGGGGTTATTCAGAATAGTTTACCTAAAGTACTTGATAGGACGCGCTATTCAAGAGCTTAAAGCTCTTCGTTTAAATTTATGAGAAGAAGACCTGAAGAATCAGGTTTAATGCGCCCACATTTGAAATACGTGTACTCGCATATAGCTGCAATTAGTGGCTTCTGCATAGTATGCATACAAAATTATCATAATCTATCTTTTGCCAGAACATTTTTTTCAATCTAAGCGGAACAAAGTGTTTGCTTGAATTATTATGTTAATTAAAAAGAGACTCAAGGAAAACATTTCCTAGATCACGTGAAACATGAAAAGGTTATTGGTGTGATGAGCAATCTAAAATAAGAGTATCCACACAAAAAATTGCAACAAATTTATAAATCTTTGCTTTAGGGATAGATAGCACTATAAGTAACGTGTTGTGATTGATAGCGTTGCTGAAGATTTTTCTTTGTGTAATATCTCTAGCGATAAACATATTAACAGCATCAAACTACACGCCGGGATAACTCACGTACTATTGTCGTATACTGATATGAAGGAGGTTACTACCGTGCGATCCAGGACACGGTATGGGCGGAACAGTTTACGTAACTCTGATTCAAACCCATTGAAGTCAAATCCTTTTGGCGGAAGTGCCTGAAGGATGATGTAGGCTTTCATTCACAGGAAAGAGATCAATAGTATCACGAAATTATGAGGAGATTATAGCATATGGTGGATTTAACTTATCCCTGATATGAGATCGATATTTTAGGTCTGCACAGCTCAGAGTAGCATGCAGCATCTTACCGAAGTTGAAACAAAGCTGTTGTGTTTTTGTGCTGTAGAGACGAAAGAAATTAAAACTTTGCATTGCATGTTCAGTATCGTGAAGAGATCTATCACGGAAGAGGGTCTAAAACTTCACTACATAATGCTTGCGAAGGCCAAGGGCGAATCATCAACTGAGCAAACATTCATGCTCAGCTGACAGCTATCATTCAATAGAGCAGCAGTGATCATGCATTTATTTCTTTAAGGGAAGACCACCGACAACCGAAAAATTCTTCTTTTGGAAATTTCCCAGTTGCATTTCCTGATTTGTTCGAATCCCACCATGTGTTGGGAAAATGGGAAAGTAATTTAAAATATTAAATATAACGAAGATAACAAAAAATGTGTTGCATAAAACAGAGTAAGGTGAAAAGAAAAACGTAGGCAAAATTTTCAAGTTTCAACATTTTCATCAAACATCAGCGTGAGAAAAAATAAATGAATTTATTGACATGTTTTCTCTCACCAATTAATTAATGTTTGAATTTATTTATGACAAATGATCAAACAAAGATCTTCGCTCTTTCCACGTTTATATAAGTGAGTCACGGAAAAATTCTCATTTGCAGCCACCGGGAGTCAAACGCAGGGTCTTCCAGTAACGCGCCGGATATGCTTCCGCTACACCACAGCGGCCTCGAATTCCACCGGATTCACACACATTAACTGCCAAGCCAATTTCGCAGGTTGCTTCTTGGAGCCCCGCACAATGCTGGGGATTCACCAAAGATGGTAAGCAGCAACTGAAGAAATAATTAGAAGGCGAATGAATAATTATATCACGAAATCCCGGTGGCGGCCAATGAGAATATTTCCGTGACTCACTTATAAACGTGGAAAGAGCGAAGATCTTTGTTTGATGTTCCTGGTCCGCGTTAAATGTCTGTATTAATATGACAAATGAAACAAATTCTTGTACGGAGGAGTTGTGCTAATTTTCATTCCATTAAGCATTAGAAACGGTTTTTACATTGTACGATATGAATGAAACGTAAAGAATAAATGCATTCATTTTAGGTAGTTGCTTTTAAGGAAAATTACCAAATTGTTTAGATGTATTTCGATGCTAGGCACTTAAAAAGTTAACGAATCTATGACCTTATACACCACTTTGACCCAGCATTCACAACTACTTTTTCTTGTTCATTTTTATTCTTTTTTGTTAATGTTTTACGACCCAAAAGAAAAACAAGGAACTGAGTTCTTCTTCGTTCGGTAAATTTACGAATAGTCATACGCCAATTTTCTCGAATGATTTCTGCCTCAGTGTTGGTTGTGTTCTCGAGGTTGAAGCTTCTCCTGACAATCCCGGTCAAACATGACTTCCCATCTTCATTTGAAACATTTATGCCAAATAAAAGCTGCAGCACATGACATACAGTCCATTTGGAAAACCTGAATCATATTGAACGCTTCGTAAACAATTTTTAACAAAAAACCTTCATGGCATAACTTTGTTCAGATAACCCTCCACTTCAACGTATGTGTTGTAGGTAGGAGGAAACAGGAAGTTATATTCAGCGCCGTCATGCGACTTAACAGGAGACGATTCTCATAATTCCCTTTGTAGCTCAAGGATGTACCTTTATGAACGTAGCACAAAATCTGTGGTAAATTACGTTTACACTCTGCAATTTAATCAGTCTCATTACTTTCTGAACCAGCCGTAGTAAGATGAGATGCTTATTTTTAAAAAGAAAGAAAGCTAGGTGCTTGAGAGAGCCCGAGATTATGAGAATTGCGTATTTAAGAAAAGAAATAACAGATTTGATTTACGATTCTGAAAGAAACAAGCATATGGCAATTAGAAATTTCACATGTAAACAGACCCCGCCACTGTAGTAATCTCGATATGCAGTTAAACTGACGCATGCACCGAAGTAAGTAACGTATTGTTTTCAGTATCAGGAGTGAAGAGTGGAAAGAGGGAAATTTTCTAGTGCTAATCAACATCTTTTAAGTAATTACTCTTTAGATACTGAGGGCTATACGTATCATGTAAAAAAATTAACACCTTAACCAGATGTTTGTTCATTTGTTAGTAGGTCGGTAGTGTAGAAGCGCTTTTACGGAACAAAGTTTTTTTTGTAGGTTTAGAAGCGTTAACGAACATTTTATGGTTAGATGGTAAGAGAGAGACTGGTTGAACGACGTTTTTACTGTGAATGGATAAATAGGAAATATTATATACGGTGTTCGAGAATTATTGGACACATTACAAAATTATATAAAACAAAACATTAAACAGATAGAAAGAAACCGACTGTACTAACTTACAATGTAACTACACAAGTTAATAAATTTCGATGTGAGATCCCTTGGTTGCTCGTAGTACGTCCAAGCGATACTCGATTTCATGCCATGTATTGGCAAGCATCTGAGGAGTTATGGAATAAATAGCAGCTGTGATACGCTAATTCAGTTCCTGCAAATCAGTACAAGGCGTCTGATAGACACGATCCTTCACATAACTCCACATGAAATAATCCGATGGAGTTAGATCTGGAGAGCAAGGAGGCCACGGAATGGGACCACCACGCCCAATCCATCTCTTGGGGAAATGTTCATTTAGGCACTTACGCACACACGTTGACCAATGTGGAGGCACTGGTCAACGGCATTGGTCAACTTGTTGGAAAACGACGTTGTTATATCTTTTGATCTGGGGTATATCGACATTTTCTAGCATATCCAAGTAAATGTCACCATTTATGGTTTTTTCGCAGAAGAAGAAAAGGCCAATTACTTCTCTTTTTGATAGGGCACACCACACATTAACCTTTGGAGAATGACGTTCCAGTTCAATAGCAGCATGAGGCAGTTCACTGCCCCATGTCCTATAGTTGTAACGATTCACAATACCTGATACATGAAATGTGGATTCATCACTGAACATTACAGTACTGAGAAAGTTTTCGTCGTTTTCCACTCGATTCAGCATATCCACAGCGAAATCGTATCGCAGAGTGTGATCATTTACATGCATCTTTTGCACTATTCGAATTTTATAAGCATGAAACTTTAATTTCTTGTGCAAGATATCGTGAACTGTCGATTTCGGAATATACAGTTCTCTGCTTGCTTTACGAACGGAATTCCTAGGGCTTCGTTGGAAACTTTCATTAACTTTGTCAACCGTCTCACCGCTGACGCGAGGCCTACCGAATCCTCCACACATTGCCAGTTTCTTTAAACTGTTTCATCCACCGCTTAATTGAATTCGTTGACGGAGGAATACAATCATACTCTAAACGGTACTGTCTTTAAACTTTAATGACAGACTTTAATTACGCAAGCCAGAACACACACATCGCCTTCAGCTGTACGGATGACATGACTATTGATTGCGCATTTCTCATATATTCCTCATCAGGCCACACCTAGCGCCATCTATCGGATTCAAGGAATAACAATTCTGCAAAAGAAAAATATAGAAACCGTGTTAGTAATACGTGGCATAGAAAAACAGACAATGCTTATAGTATTTTTTGTACATAATTTTATAATGCGTCCAATAATTCTCGGACACCCTGTACTTTATGCGCAAGTATACTCGTATCTTAAACGAAAATTCCTTTCCGAGGATGAGACTAAACAGTCGCATCACACAGTAGGGCTTCTTGCGAATCTTAAGAATGAATTACAGAAAGCATCGAAACTCTTTTGTCACGAAGGCAATCTTCTCAACAAAGAACATTCATTATGTTTCCCAAAGTATTGGCACACGAAGGAATACACACAAAAAAATCAATAAAATGTTTAATAAGGCTTTAGCTCATCTTTGTCCTGTTTCACAACTTATAATAAGGTTTTAGCTCATCTCTGTCCTGTTTCACAACTTATAATAAGGCTTTAGCTCATCTTTGTCCTGTATCACAACTTTGTAATAAGGCTTTAGCTCATCTCTGTCCTGTATCACAACTTCTTAACCTACGTAGTAAACTTTCTGCTTATACACTGAATGAACAAATTACTGGTAACAATACGCCAAAACAGAAATATCGCGTCCAGTCACGCGAGACGCTGAAATTGGCAATGCCTATAAATAGAGAAGGTCTCTACGTCTTGGAGATCTGTCACAGAAAAGTAATCGTGAGTAAAGGAATTTGAAGGTAAATGAATTTGAAGGTGGTCAGATTGTAGGTGTAAGAAAGAGCAGTTGTTCAGTCACCGCAAGTTCTGAGCTGTTGATATTTCCACGTGAAACCGTGCAATGTATATACCAAGACTACGTGAAATACGGCAAAAACTTCAACCAAAAAGGAAAATGTGTCCGTAAGCATGCGATTGACTTTCGATGTGAGCGCAGACTGTTTTGCTCCGTTTCATGGAATTGCACGGCTGCTACGGAGCAGATAACGTAAGGATTCCATGAGAATGCGTCCACCAGCTAACACCGAGGAGCAAAAACATTATGATCACCTACCTAACATGATGTTGGTCCTCCACGTGTCACCAAAATGGCTCTTACCCGGCGAAGTATTGACGCTACAATATTTCTAAAGGTGTTTTGATTGGTTGATAGAGTTTTTTTTGCGCAAGGGCCATGCTTTGCTCAAAGAGTTAAAGGTGTCTTGTGATATTTTGTACCAAATGCTTTAACTCGTATTTTTTTCGGCAAATGCTTTAACTCTTGTAAGTTGCGTGGCTGACCGCCGCAGATCGAATTTGCTGTTCCAACCCAAACCACAGATATTCCATTGAATTCATGTCTGGGGTATTTGGAGGACAGCGAAACGCTTGGAAGTCTGCATGTCCCGCGAGCAATCTGGGCAGTATGTCATAGCGCATTATCTTGCTGAAAGCAGGCTTTACTAGAGGGAAATACAGTTGCCATGAAACAATAAACCTGATCTACGATGACGTTTAGGTGGTAAACGTCAAAGTTTTCTACACATGAATGACTGGACCTAGAGTTTCTCAGCAGAACTTTGCCCAAAGCATTACACTTACTCCAGTGGCTTGTTTTCATCCCACGATGAATCTTAGTGGCAACAGTTCCTCAGATAAACGACGCACACGCACCCATCCGTCCACATGGTGCAATAGGAAATGAGATTCATCTGACCAAACGATTGTCATCCAATCATGCAAGGTCCAGTTTTGATTATCACGTGCCCATTGTAGGCGCTTTCGATGGTGACCCGAGGTTGGCCTGCGCACTTGGAGTGGTTTGTAACTACGCAGCCCTATTTTCCGGGGGTTCGATGCACTGTGTGTTGTGACACATTACCCCCGTCACCAGCATTCAAATCATCGGGGAGTTGCACCACAGTAACACTTCTGTTGTCCCGTGATAACCTTCGCTCACCTCAAGCATCGATGGGCCGTGGTCTTCTCTTGCCTTGCCGGCGATTTGTAGTTTGCCCTACTCCAGCCATTTTTTAAAGGTACTAACCACGACTGACCGTGAGCACCCCATAACCCCTGCCACCTCGAAAACGCTGTGACCCGTTACAAATTGGCTTTTGCCAAACTTGCGTAAGTCCGCTGCCTTTCCGATCTGAAGAACAAGAATAACACTGATTAACAGAACTCAGTGTCGGTGTTATTTATACCTTTTCATAAACTTCACACGCGCCGTCGTTTACCTGCAGTTGCTTCGATTTGCGTGAAGAGGGCTGGTGGTAATGTTTTGGCTCTTGGGTGTATGAAAAAAATACATCGTACCATCTAAAAGTAGCCTATGGTCATCGGCGTCATCATCGTGTCCTCTTGTTAACTACAAGACACAGATATATAAAGCTGCTATTTACAAAAGTTTATCGCATCTGTTAGCTACGTAGTTCGAAGTCCGTTCTAGTCCAGCAACACCCACCGGCAACTGTGGGTGTACTACTACAGGTGATCCTTGCCTTATCCTCGCAATACCAGCTCGGTGTTTTCAACACCTTATTTAGTCGTTACCAAGATGTCTGGTTGTTATTGGAGGGCAAAAGGTGAAGTCGCACGTTATTAGGTCGGCGTATACACTCATTGTCAGAAAAATCCGCGCACCAAGAAAGAGGCTTCGGATTGAAATGAGATTTTAGAAGGGAGATGGTACATACCAAGGACAGATGTGATTACAATAACACAGCAGCAGGACGATTTCCCGCGGACATACGGTACACATTTTGGTCAGCGTTAGTACCGCGTCGGACTGCCTCGTGCTCGAATACATGCGGTGATACGGTCCGGCATGGAGTCAAAGAAACGCCGTAAGTTAACCTTGGACAAACTGTCCCACACGTTTTGCAACTGACGCTCTAAATCACGAACACTGGGACATGGCGAAAATCGGCGTCCCATCTGGGCGACAGCTCAGGGAATCTGGCAGGCCACGGAAGCGTCAAAGCATGAAGAAGACAGTCTTGGGAAACCCAAGCCGTGTGCGGACGGGCGTTATCTTGTTGGAAAAGGGTTTCGTGCCGCGCTACCAGGAAAGGCGGCACATGGGGCAGCAGGATCTCCTGTATGTAGCATCGGGTTGTCAACGTCCCTCTGATCACTGCGAGGGAAGTCCGGCTGTCATACGCGATGGCTCCCTAGACCATCACCCCTGCAGTTCGGGACGTGTGCCACTGTACAGTGAGGTTGAGATTGTGGCATTTAAATGCGGTCATCCACACCCTGATACGGTGGTCGTCCGTTCCCATACGGAAGCGGGATTCGTCGCTGAGCACTATACGTTGCCAGTCCGTAGCATTCCACGTTGCTTGCTGCTGACACTACGGCAATCGACGCCGACGATGATTAGGTGTTAATGGCAGAAGACGTAAGGTCCGTCGAGAGTGCAGATTCTCCTCTGCCCGGCGTCTGGAAATGGTTCTGGCGGGCACAGGAGACCCTTTTACAGCAGCCACATGTCTCTGGATATTGGACAAGGACGTCGGTGCATCTGTGCATGCCGCTCTCACGATTCAACGGTCCTCTCTGCTGGTTGTGTGTCTGCGTCGTCCAGAGCCAGTCCGCTTTGTCTGGGTGCCTTGCCGTGTCCATTGCCCCCAACACGATCGCACCGTACTGTCCGACTGGCCCAAAAGACTGGCGATTCGGCGCACCGGCCACCTTGCCTCTCTCATCCCGACGATACGGCCTCGTTCAAACTCCGTCAGTTACCCGTGCACACATCTACGGCGGCTCCACGGTATGCCTATCGCTCAGGGATCTCACCTGACTCTTACCGTGGTCTTCCGCACAAATGTGGAGTTTCCTGCGTAGCGCCCTATAAGCCCCAAGGATTGGGATTGCAGCGCCGGTCTTGGATACGCGGGCATGCGGAATCGCACGAGACTTGAATCATTTGCATGTCTGAACTCCCTGTAGCTATTCGCCCAGTTTCGCGTTAATCGCACGGTTTTATCTTGGTGCCCGAATGTTTATGATAATGAGTGTATAATAATTTATCCATTCAGGTAATTTGAAAAATTTCATCGTTAATTCTCTTTTATTTCTGAAACAGGACTATCTTGAATTCTGCTAGTGATGTTGGACTCCATAATTCTGACGTTCTAAGACATTACAAAATACTTAGTATCTATTCAGTTGATTTGAAAAATTTCATCGTAAATTCTCTTCTATTCCTTAAACAGGACGATCTTGAATTCTGTTAGTAATGTTGGACGCCACAAACAATTACGTCGTTCTAAGTCATTCAAAATAAGTACACCGGACAAAAAAAAAATAGTCTCCCCTAACAGAAATTACAGTAGGAAGCTACCGATTGCACAGAGGGCGCAGTGATAGCATTGTTGGGAGATAAATACACTCACGGACAAAGAAATTTGAGCACCTAGAAGAAAAGATGCTACAACCGCGAAACTTTGTAAGTAGCTAGAGTGAGTGCTGGTATGCAAATGATCCGCGTTTGGTGCAATTGCTCATGACCGCACATCCTGTGGTTGCGCTGCAAGCACGAACCAGCAACCTTATAAACCGGCGGGTTGTCGATGCTCCATGAAAGCGAAAAGCACTGGCCGACGCAAGCAAGAGTACAGAGTGACAAGAATGCCGGGTAGACGCCAGAGACGTCGATTTACGCAATTTATGGACTTTGAAAGAGGCCAGATCATCGGGCTGAAAACCGCAAGGTGGTCGGCGTGCCGTATAGTTCGTCACGCGGATCGTTCTGACCAAACCGTCCGACTGTGTTGGGAGCAGTGGACACGTGACGGCACTGCCCCACGGCGGAGCGACTCCGTTCGGAACAGGAGGACCACTGGTAGAAAGGATCGACGAATCGTGCGCCAGGCACGAACGGATCTCACGGGGACCCGGTCCACTATGCAGGCGGATGTAGCAGCTCCTGTGTGCTCACGAACTATTTCCCGACGTCTCGCTGAAACGAATCTGCGATCCCATCGCCCCTGACGTATGTTGCCATTAACACCGGAACATAGACGGCTTCGTGGGCAGTAGTGCCAGGCTAGAGCGACGTGAAACACCACAGATTAGCAACGTGTGGTGTTTGCCGATGAGTGCCGCTTTGTTTTGGGGACATATGATCATCGTGTATGGGTGTAGAGGTCCCCGTATCAACGGCACAATCTCAACCATGCTATCGAGCACCACACTTCCCCCACTGCAGGCATAATGGTCTGGGGAGCCATAGCCTACGATAGCCGATCAGCTCTAGTAGTAGTACGTGGATAATTGACGGGCCAGCGGTATGTGGATCAAAGATCCTACGGCCCCATGTGCTTCCATTCCTGACCGAGATTCCAGGTACGTTATACCAGCAGGATAATGCGCGCCTGCACACGTCTCGGGTTGCCCAGAACTTTCTACCTTATCTCCGGGCACTTCCATGGCCTGCCCGCTCACCGGACATTTCCCCTATCGAGCATGTGTGGGACCATCTGAAACTCCAGTTGCCGCCGTGCCGCACTATCTGAGATTTGTTGCACACCGTCCAACACGTGTGGGCCAGTCTGCCGCATGACAACATCAGGCGTCTGTTCGCCTCCATGCCGAACCGTATTGCAGCATGTATCGCTGCACGAGGCGGTGCTACGCGCTGTTGAAAATGACCGAACTGCGTGCCACAGATCCCTCTCTAATTGTCTTGCAGCTGTTTTTGCCATCATATGTATCATTCATCTGTACCATTACGCCCATAAAATTTCAGTTCAATCCGATGCTTCCTTCTTGGTGCGCAAATTTCATTGTCCGTGAGTGTAGCACTGACGTGGTCTGCAGGATCATTTCTGTTTCGTGCAGTGGTGAAGAGCAACGTGTGTGTTGAATTTAGTTCGCAATATGGGTCGTAAGGCAGACATTACTGAGTGGCAAAAAAGAGCTATCGTGTTTGGCCGTGCCCACGGACACAAAGTGAATGAAGTCGCACAATTTGTGAGTGTGTCGAAGCGCATTCTCCAACGGCTCTACAAACAGTGGTGTAGTTTGCAGTCAACTGAAAATCGGCGACATAACTGTGGCTGCGAAACTATTCTCACCAACAGGGAACGCCCCCCATGTTTCACGCCTAGTAATTGCAAACAGGTTTCGTACCAGGCGACAATTGCTCGAAACAGTCAATGAAAGTCCACTCCAACCAATTTCCGAAAGGATACTGCGACAAGAAGTGCATGCGATGGACATCTGGAGCAGAATACCAAGGAAGAGGCCTCTTTTAACAGCGTCACAAAACCACACGTTATCATTGGGCTCAGTGGTACCAAAACTTTACCGTGGAAGATTGGAAACGTGTAATTTGGTCTGTCGAGTCTCGTTCTTGTTCGTACTACAATAATTGGAGGCGACGAGTGCATCGCAGGCCCAATGAAGCCTTTCATCCAGATTGTGTCGAAGATGTTGTTAAAGCTGGAGGGGTTCGGTGTTGCTTTAGGAATGTTTTTCGTACCACGAAATGGGCCCTCTCGTTGCAGTGACGATGAAATTGAGCCAACATATATAGCTCCGCATTCTGAATGACGAAGTGTTGCCTCTTTGTCCTACATCTCCAGGAATAGCATTACATTACAACTTCTGTCTTCCAAGACCACAATTACCGTGTTCACAGGGATAAAACTGCTTCTGAGTGGCACGACGAACAATCAGCAACACTATGTCACCTCGACTGGCCCGTTAAATCCACAGATTTAAATTCTATTGAGAATCTGTGGGATTATTTGGAACAGAAGGTGAAACGCCAGAATATACACACAGTGCTCTGGCGGAACTTTGGGGCCAATTGACGCACGAGTAGCTGCAAATCGATATTCAATACATCCACAACATCGTGGAGTCTCTACCACACGGAATTCATGTGGCTATCAAGGCAAGTGCGCCTTCTCCCGTTCATCGTTTTGGTAAGTTGCGCCAGGGGTGACTAATTTTTTGTCCGGTGTTCTTACTCAGTCGAGTTTAAATAGAAGCCCTGAGCTGAATAACTCATTAGAGACAAGATGTTATCCTCAAACCAAGTTGTACATAGTATATTTTACTGTGCAACAGACGTCACTGTCGTTCTGGAATATATGTGGCACTTGACCATAAAATTCTATCAGTATTTTTAGGAAGTCCAATTTTATCAGCATTGGACCTCATGGGTTACTTTCTGACCGCGTTGCAGCTTTTCACGTGTAATTGCAGGCCCGTTGGCAGAATGGTTTGAGGCGTAGGTTTCTGGATAGTTGACCGAGAGGGATTCGGGCTCGAGTCGCCAGGTAGGCGTGGCTGGTATACTTGTCTAACGGTGCTGAGCTTGTCTCTTTCCTAAAACCAGTTACCCTAAATTAGGGAAGGGCGACTGTCTACAGCTCTTTCAGTTGCTCGTTGTGATCATTAAACCCTGAAAAAGGAATTAGTAGACAACTAAAGAAAAAGCTGATTCCAAACTAAAGCCACAAAAACAACTGCTTAAATATTGCTGGATTGCTTTCCAAAATGATACAGTTGCTAAAATAATTACATGCTTATTTTAATTCTCAAAAAATATATGAGACGTGCCTGCCCCGCAGGATGCACATGAGATAAAGGCAGATAGCAGTGAGATCACATGCCAGTGTGGTACAGTGGATAGCACTAGGAGCTCCGGAGCCAAGAGTTGTGGGTTCGAATCCCACCACAGGCATAAAAATGATGGAAAAACTTACTTCGTGGCGAATAGTTAACAAGAAAGTTGACACCGAATTTTCGGGTGTAATAAGCAAGTCTTTTGAATCCGTTCTGACGCAAATTAAATTTATCAAAGCTGTCAAAGTCCATGGAACCAGTATGGAAAACAATAGGTCTCACCAAAGAAAGAAGATTTTCAATCGGGTTTTTAATCCCTCAGATATTGCTGTAAACGGAATCGTGAGCTTGCGAACTCTTAGAAACAGAGATATCGACAAAAATAAGATGTGACTTTACGTCCCCTGGTGGGAAAACCATGCATTATTTTAGGAAGAAAGTATTCTCAAAGGGTTCATCCGTATAAACGGTATCGGTCGAAGTAAAAAAAATGTCGAGTTTTCAGGAGCCCAGATTTGGCAACAAATACTTCAGAAGCAGAAATTAACACATATGACCCCTCGTGGCTAAACCATTCTTTACCAAACATTAGAAATTATGTGAAAAATATTTTTCATCAGGTCTTATATACAATACACGAAGAATTTTTCAAATCCGAGCTTTAAGTGCAGAAATAACGCAGAAAACGCAATTTACCTTTGTGCCCCGTAGCGGAAAGTCTATGATTTACTTGAAAATTTGAATTTATAGGAAAAACATTTCGCATCGGAAACACTATCCAACAAAGAAGGAATTTTTCAAATCGTACTCTTAGAAGTAGAGATGTTGACAAAAATAAGATATACATCTACGCCCCCTGGCGTAGAAACCATGCATTTTTTCAAGAAGAAAATTTTCCTAAAAGGTTTGTCGACATGAGTAGTATCGGTCAACAAACAACGTTTTTTTCAATCGAGAATTTAGAAGCTCATATTTTGCTGCAAATACAACAGAAACGGAAATTAAGATTTACGCCACCTGGTGGCCAAACTGTTTTTTTACAAAAATTAGAAATTATGTGCAAACGATTTCCCATCAGGAGCTGTATCCGGTGCAGAAAGAATTTTTCAAATCGGAGATTTAGAAGCAGAGATATGGGGGGGAAGGCAATTTACCGTTACTCCCCCTAGCGGAAAGTCTATGAAATACTTGAAAATTTTGAAATTATATGAAAAACTTGTCACACGGAAAACACTATCCAACAAAGAAGGAATTTTTCAAATCGGACTCCCAGAAGTAGAGATATTGACAAAAATAAGATGTACATCTACGCCCCCTGGCGGAGAAACAGTGGAATATTTTAAGAAGAAAATATTTCGAAAAGGTTTATCGATGTGAGTAGCATCAGCCCACGAAAGAATTTTTTAATCGATATTTTAGAAGCTCTGATTTTATGGCAAATACATCAGAAGCAAAAATTAACGATTACGCCCCCTGGTGGCCAAAGTATTTTTTACCAAAAATTTGAAATTATATGCACAAAAGATTTCTTTCACCAGGAGATGTATCCGCTGAAGAAATGTTTTTTTAAATCGGAGTTTTAGAAGAAGAGTTATCGGGGAAAATGTAATTTACTTTTACGCCACCTAGCGGAAAATCTATGCGTAATTTGAAAAAGTAACTATATCTAAAATACTCTTCGACATAAATTGAATCGAAAGACATAATTTTTTTTTCAATCGGATGTTTAGAAGCAAATATGTGGAATAAAACGTATTTTTGAATTCGACATAATATGCATTTACGCCCTCTACCGGCGAAATTGTACATCGTAAAAAAAAAAACGAAATAAACGATCATCATTTGCATATTTCAAGCTTCCCAATGCAAAAGAATTTTTCAAATCGGACTGATAGTTGCTGCGATATCGTGGGTACAGGCGGACGCACGGACGGACAAACCGATAACAGAAGCACGATCTTTTGCACGCTTTCCAACCGTAGGTTCAAGAAGCGTATATGCTCCAGCTTTTTCCGTCCGTCTGTCTGTCGGCACGATAACTCACGTAAAAATAGTTCGATTTCGATGAAATTTTAGTATGTGGTAGGGGACCACCAAGGGACGAGCCCTATTGAAAATGGGTGAAGTGGGGTCAAAGGTCACGCCATAAGAGCGGGATCCATTTCATTGTCTTTATGCGTCATAACATGCGTAAATATGGTTCGATTTCGATGAAATTTCGGTATGTGGTAGGGAACTACCTGGGCACGAACCCTATTGAAAATTGGCAAATTGAGGTCACAGGTCAGGCAGGGCATAAGAGCGGGATTTATTCCATTGCCCTGATGCGTCATAACTTGCGTAAAAACGGTTCGATTTCGATGAAATTTTAGTATTTGCTAAGGAACCACCTGGGGACGAACCCTATTGAAAATGGGCGAAATGGGGTCAAAGGTCAGGGCATAAAAGGGGAATCCATTCCATTGCCTTTATGCGTCATAACATGTGTAAATATGGTTCGATTTCGATGAAATTTTAGTATGTGGTAGGGAACCACTGGGCACGAACCCTATTGAAAATGGGCGAATGGGGTCAAAGGTCAGGCAGGGCATAAAAGCGGTATTTATTCCATTGCCCTTATGCGTCATAACTTGCGTAAAAATGGTTGGATTTCGATGAAATTTTAGTATTTGCTAAGGAACCACCTGGGGACGAACCCTATTGAAAATGGGCGAAATGGGGTCAAAGGTCAGGGCATAAAAGTGGAATCCATTCCATTGCCTTTATGCGTCATAACATGTGTAAATATGGTTCGATTTCGATGAAATTTTAGTATGTGGTAGGGAACAGCCTGGGCACGAACCCTATTAAAAATGGGCGAAATGGGGTCAAAGGTCAGGCAGGACATAAGAGCAGGATTTGTTCCATTGCCCTTATGCGTCATAAGTTGGGTAAAAATGGTTCGATTTTGATGAAATTTTAGTATGTGGTAGGGAGCCACTGGGGACGAACCCTATTGAAAATGGGCGAAATGGGGTCAAAGGTCAGGACACTGGAGTGGGATCCATTCCATTGCCCTTGTGCATCATAGCTTACCAAAAATGTTTCGATTGCGACAAAACGTTATCATGTTGTTCCGGAGGTATAGTGAACCGGTTCTGTTGAATATCAACGAAATGGGGTCAAAGGTCATTGCACAAAAGCCAGATTTATTCCACAGCCATTATTCTCTTAACTTGCGTAAAACTGCTTCTATTGCGACAAAACTTTAGTATGTTTTTCTTGAGGTGTACTGAACCGGTTCTGTTGAATATCATCGAAATGGGGTCAAAAGTCAGGACACAGGAGCGAGATTTATTCCACAGCCATTATCCTCATAACTTGAGTAATAATTTCTGGTATGTTGGAAAGCGTATCATAATCAATGCATTGCATGATTTTACTAACTTGTTTTACAAAAGACCTGCTAAAAAGGAAAGAAATACAGTTCGCTCTACGCAGAGAGAGAAAGACGCTACCGTTGCAATGTTTTCTGACAATGGTGACACGAAACGCCGAATACCAGGAAGATCCGAACGTGTTTTTGCTGCCTGGTTTTCCCATGTACTCGTAAGTATCGCTCCTCCAGCACTCGGCTCGAGGAAACAGAATGGAATGAAATTCAATACAAACGTGGAAAGTGCATTTTTTGACGTCATTATTGTTTCATTCACCCTCAAAATCAAGGACGTATCTTGAAAAATCGCTAAACGGTGGAAAGCATGCACTTAATGCTGTAATTTTGTTCACTTTCATCTTATATCTGCATAAACAGTTGTAAAATAATAAGGGTGTATTTCCTGTAGAAATATCGGGTTCAAGGTTTAAGGTTACTTTGACTCAAATATATTCGTTTAACCCTTATTTGCACGTCTTTTGTAAAAAAAAAGAACGTTCATATGTTATCGGTTTGTCCGTTAGTCCGTCCGTCTGTACTCACGGTATCTCTGCAATTATTAGTACGATTTGAAAAATTCTTTTTGTATTCGAAAGCTTGAAATATGCGAATGATGATCCTTTATTTCATTTTTTACGATGTACAATTTCGCCGCTAGAGGGCGTAAATGCAGATGATGTCGAATTCAAAAATACGTTTTATTCCACATATTTGCTTCTAAACATCCGATTGAATTTTTTTTTTTATCTTTCGATTCCATTTATGTCGAAGAGTATTTTGGATGTAGTTTCTTTTTAAATTACGCATAGATTTTCCGCTAGGGGGCGTAAAAGTAAATTGCATTTTTTCTATAACTCTTCTTCTAAAACTCCGATTTGAAAATTTTTTTTTTCAGCGGATACATCTCCTGGTGCCCAATCTTTTGCACATAATTTCGAATTTTTGGAAAAGAGTACTTTGGCCACCAGTGGGCGTAAGTGTTAATTTTCGCTTCTGATGTGTTTGCCCTAAATTCTGAGCTTCTAAAATATCGATTGAAAAAATTATTTCGTGAACTGATGCCACTCACATCGATAGACCTTTTCGGAATATTTTCTTCTTAAAATATTCCACAGTTTCTCCGCCAGGGGGCGTAGATGTATATCTTATTTTTGTCAATATCTCGACTTCTAAGAATACGATTTGAAAAATTCCTTCTTTGTTGGATAGCGTTTTCCGTGTGACAAGATTTTCACATAATTTCAAATTTTTCAAGTAATTCATAGACTTTCCGCTAGGGGGCGAAAAGGTAAATTGCGTTTCCCCCTATATCTCTGACTCTAAATCTCCGATCTGAAAAATTCTTTCTGTGCCGGATACAGCTCCTGATGGGAAACCGTTTGCACATAATTTCTAGTTTTTGTAAAAAAAAAATGGTTTGGCCACCTGGGGGCGTAAACCTTAATTTCCGCTTCTGATGTATTTGCAGCTAAATATGAGCTTCTAAATTCTCGATTGAAAATAACGTCGTTTGTAGAACGATACTACTCATGCCGACAAACTTTTTTTGAAACATTTTTTCTTATAATAGTGCACGGTTTCTACGCCAGGGGGCGTAGAAGTATATCATATTTTTGTCAATATCTCGACTTCTATTAGTCCGATTTGAAAAATTCCTTCTTTGTTGGATAGTGTTTCTAGGGTGACATGTTTTTCCTATGAATTCAAAATTTTCAAGTAATTCATACACTTTCCGCTACGGGACACAAAGGTAAATTGCGTTTCCCCCTATATCTCTGCTTCTAAATCTCCGATCTGAAATATTCTTTCTGCACCGGATACAGCTCCTGATGGTAAATCGTTTGTATGTAATTTCAAATTTTTGTAAAAGTTTTTTGGCCACCAGGTGGCGTAAGTCTTAATTTCCGCTTCTGATGTATTTGCAGCAAAATATGAGCTTCTAAAATCTCGATCGCAAAAAAAGTATTTTGTGGACCGTATCGGTCCACAAAATACTGCTATAATGTTTGTCGACATTAAAATACTGCTATAATGTTTGTCTAAATACTGCTATAATGTTTGTCGACATTAAAATACTGCTATAATGTTTGTCTAAATACTGCTATAATGTTTGTCTAAATACTGCTATAATGTTTGTCAACATTTGTGGACCGTATCGGTCCACAAATGTTGCTATAATGTTTGTCGACATTGTCGACAAACATTATAGCAACGTTTTCTTCTTGAAATAATGCATGGTTTCTACGCCAGGGGCGTAGATGTATATCTTATTTTTGTCAATATCTCTACTTCTAAAAGTCCGATTTGAAAAATTCCTTCTTTGTTGGATAGTGTTTCCGATGCGAAATGTTTTTCCTATATATTCAAAGTTTTCAAGTAAATCATAGACTTTCCGCTCGGGCGCACAATGGTAAATTGCGTTTTCTGCTCCTAAAACACAGATTTGAAAAATTCTTCCTGTATCGCATACAAGACCTGACGGAAAATATTTTTCACGTAATTTCTAATGTTTGGTAAAGAATGGTTTTGCTACCAGAGGTCATAAGTGTTAATTTCTACTTCTGATGTATTTGTAGCAAAATCTGGGCTCCTGAAAACTCGACTAAATTTTTTTTTCTTGGGCCGATACCGCTCATATGGATAAACCTTTTATGAATACTTTCTTCCTAAAATGATGCATGGTTTTCCCACCAAGGGACGTAAAGTCACATCTTATTTTTGTCGATAACTCTGTTTCTAAGAGTTTGTAAGCTCACGATTCCGTTTACAGCAATATCTGAGGGATTAAAGACCCGATTGAAAAACTTCTTTCTTCCGTCAGATACTATTGTTTTCCATACCGGTTCCATTGACTTTGAATAGCTTTGATAAATTTAATTTGCGTCAGAACGGATTCAGAAGACGTGCTTATTACACCCGAAAATTCGGTGTCATCTTTCTTGTATTTTAATTCGTATCGTTGCTGGCAGAAACTGCGAAATTATTTAAACATTTGTAAAGTTTAAATAAATGCTTTCGGGCAGGTCCCCAGTATAAATGATAAAGCAGCCGTAAGACTTACTAATTCACTGTCCAGTTTATTTCATCAGATAACACAGGTCTGCGAAATAATACTTTTTTGCACCGTTTTAGGTGTTTCTAATGCTTTTCGATACGCTGAGTTCAGAAATGCTGAGCTTTTCCCTCTATCACGTAAGGTTTTCCTACAAAGTGTGGATGAAGATCCAGGTAAATCACACAGAAGATCTAGCAGAGTCAAAAAACTTTATTTACAAAAAACTTGAAAATAAGCTTTATTTTACATTTTATTAATTTGTTATGTTTATTATAGCTACCACAGAGTCAAAAATCTTTATAATGTCTCTTCTGCTTCCCCTCGAAGCTCCGTTTTGAACTTTTTCCCTTGTGCACTGCTTTCGGCTGCTCCCTATTCAGCATCCAGCAGTTGTCTGCTATCATGTTCACATTCCACCGACCCTGATACCTCCGTTCCATTTTCTTTATGCCCTGGTGGAATCTTTCTCCTTGTTCTTCCCTCACAGCTCCTAGATTTTCTGGGAAATAGCCTAGATGGGAGTTCAAAAAGTGGAGCTTCAGGTTCATTGAGCAGCCCAAGGCTTTGAAGTTTTCCAGCATGTTTCCTACGATGTTTTTGAAATCAGGGTCTATCTGGTTGCCAAGAAGCTTTTTTACAACTTCTTTAAAGGATTTCCAAGCCGATCTCTCAATGTCATCCATTTTGGTTTCGAATATTTCGTCTTTCATGAGTTTTCGAATGTCAGGACCGACGAAAACACCTTCTTTGAGCTTCGCTTCTGACAGCCTCCACGGCTGTCTCCACGACTTACTTGCCATGTACTTGAAAGTATCACCATCTTTTGGCAGGGCTTTCACAAACTGCTTCATGATGCTAAGTTTGATGTGAAGTGGAGGCAGGAGTACCTTTTTGGGTCCACCAAAGATTCGAAGTGCACGTTCTTTTCCCCTACTTTTAGCGTCCTGCTTGGCCACATCTTCTCAGTCCAGTGGTTTCTTTAGCACGACTGTCCCATTCGCAGAGGAAACAGGGGGTACTTGGTGTAGTCACCCTGTTGACCAAGGATTATAGTGAACACTTTCAGATCCCCACAGATGGTCCATTCGTATTCCTTGTAGTTAAGCTTGGTCAGGATCAAGGCTAAATTCTCATACCTCTCTTTCAAATGAACGGAATGTCCAACCGGTATAGAGGCGTATTTGTTGCCGTTGTGAAGAAGTACAGCTTTCAGTCTTCTTTGTGATGAGACAATGAAGAGTCTCCAATCTTCCGCCTCATGCTGAATTTTGAACATTTGCATCAAACCGGGATATCGGAGCAGTAAACAAGTTCACCGTCTTGAGAAAAGTAAGACACGTAGTCTTTCTCTCGGTTTCGAAACCAATAGAAAGAAGTTCTAGGGGTTAACGAGTTCTTTCTCTTGGAGTCTAGAGCTTAGCAACTGAGAAGAATCTTTTGGAAGGACCAGATCTCGGATCAAGTCGTCCAGTTCTGATTGTGAAAACAGCTGGGGCTCACTGCTGTCGTCGACTTGAAAATAGTCATCAGCATTGTCATTTGACTCGCTCCCTGAGGGTGCAGGCACATCGTCTAGCCTTTTTGGAGGCAAAGGTACGGGAATGTCAGGGTCATGAGGCACAGGGCGTAGTGCAGATTCAAGGTTCGGGTAGAAGATTTCGTTTTTGTGTTTTAAGCTGTACCCCTGTATGTTGCACGAACAAAAAGTAGCAGTCATCGCTGTGGTTTCGGGCCTCACTCTATATCATAGGCACTCCAAAACGAGAAGATTTCACCTTACCGTTAGACCACATGCGGAGTTCTTCCACGCAACTTGAACACACTCGATGCGGGCCCCATGACTTGTCTTGGTCTCCACCCCTTACACCTAAGAATGCAAAATACACTTTTCCAACAAAGTCCGTGATATTCCGCTGTTGCTTTTGTACTACAACTTCGCCGCAGTTATAGCAAAAGCTGTCAGGAGAATTGACACAACCTCTTGAAGTCATGATAGTCGTAAATACACACACCTTATCGCTTTCAGGCCCACTTTGCCTTCAACACCATGTTTAAAGATATATAAGAAAAATCACTGAAGAGCAATTGAATTAGAGACACCAGTCTAGTAACATGTAGCACCACCTTTCGCCCTGATAACGGCGGCGATTCGTCTCGGCATGGACTCGACAAGACACCGGAAGCGTTGGGAAGCCATACGGAACCACGACCCCTGATCAAGCTCCCACAGTTGACGAAGATTTGATGGAGGGGGTCAGAGCCTCGAACATTCTCTCGATTGCATCCCAGATGTGCTCGATGGGATTGAGGTCAGGTGACCTAGCTGGCCAAGGAAGCGAGGTCACGTCGGTGAAGTGTTCATCCAACCATTAGGATACAATTCGGGAGTGATGGCACGGTACATTGTCTTGTTGCTGGATAAGGTCCCCAGTAGGTTGTTGAAGACGCACAAACGGGAGCAAATGGTCAAACAGGATATGCCGGTAACGTTGACTTGTGAGGGACGATGTCACACGTACCAGGGGTCCCATTTCAGTCCACGTAAACAGTCCCCAGACGAGAATGCCACCCCCCCCAGTTTGAAGACTACCCTGCTGATAAGAAGGATCCATCGCTTCATGTGGTTTGCGCCGTACTCGTATCCTACCATCCACATGTACCAACGTGAATCTCGACTCTTCAGTCCAGGCAACATTTTCCCACATGTCCAGGGTCCAGTGGCGATGTTTCCGTGCCCATGCTAATCTTTGCACCCTGTGATGTGCGGTTCAGCAGCGGTACTCTCGTGGGACGATGGCTTCTGTACCCTATAGCGAGGAGATGGTTCTGGATGGTGTAGCTGATTACACGTTTTTGTGCACCAGCGTTAAATTGCGAGTGATTTCTTATACAATTTACAATGCGAGCTATACATGTTACAATGTTACAATGGCTAGCTCGCATTATACATATACATGTTACAATGCGAGCTAGCCGACGATGACCCCGCTCATTCACACGCTGTTGTCCACGGCAGCTGGCCCTTGCAGGGATGGTTTTACCGGATTCGATGTACTCACGGTGCACCCATGACACAGTGGCTCGTGAAAATCCCAGTGCCTGCACGACTTCCGAGATGGAGTGACCCATTCGTCGGCCCCCGACAATTTGCCCACGATCAAATACACTTAGATCCTTCGTCTAACCCATACTGCGTCCGACTCTTACTGATTCCCGTCGCATCACTCCTTATATTGTCGGATCGCTGCATACGTCATGTCGTTTCCGTTTATAGGGCCGCCCATAGCGCCACATTTGCATAACGCCAGCTGTTTCGAATTCAATTGCTCTTCAGTGTATAAGCTATTACACCAGACTACCCTGACGACATCCTCTCCTTATCACGGTTCATCTGCGCAAAAGACACACCTAATGCAAAGATCATACATGTTGGACATCGGATGACTGGAAAAAAGTGTGCTGGGCTAACGAGGGGCGTTTTTACTCCACTCCTTGGATGAGCGATGATCGCGTATGTATTGGGCCTAAGCAACATGAGGCACTCGATTTATCTTGCATGGTCTCCCCACTGCAAGCTGGTGGAGACTTGTATGGTGTGGGGGGTGTTTACCTGGCAGGAACTTGGATCGCTGGTGCATGTGGGACAACGTATGACTGGTGCACACTGTACTCTCAGCAATGATACACTTTTTCCCGAATGGCGACGGTAACTTCCAAGTTGACAAAGCGCTGAGTCACAGGTCCAATGTTGTGCATGAGTGGTTTGAGGAACACGGTCCAGACTTCCAGCATATCGATTGGCCTCCGAACTCTCCAGATGTTAATCCCATAGAACACTTGTGGCACACTATGGAATGCCATATCAGGCGTCTGGATACACCAATCACCTCCATACCTGCACTGGAAGCTGCATTACCCACAGCTTGATTGGCCATACCTCTCAACTGCTTCCAGCATCTTATTGAATTGATACCACGTCGGCAGCTGCTGTACTGATGGTGAAAGGTGGACCTACGAAGTATTAGGCAGATGATCATAATTCAGTGATCACTCAGTGCATACCAATTATGTATGGAAGTGTACTGCCTAAAATACACTGCATGAAATTTTTATCGTATTTGGTTGAGATGAAAAGGACAAGATATACCTAGCAATATTTTTAGATTTTAGATAATTAAATGGAATTATACGTGGGTGCGAGCGCAGGACGGAAGGGAGTCGGTACCGCGACGCACCGGGGACCTCAGAGGTCCTTAAGCGTCCCTGGAGACACTTCGAAAGTATATGAAGCTGAAGAAGAGCAAAATAATAAGAAAGAGAATGACAGAGTGAAGCCAGTCAAGGTTCAACAGACCCTGATTTTTCTAATGATTTTGCGCTGTAGCCATTGCAATTATCTCACAAGCATTATTTAATAAATAAATCAAGTAACAGAAACCGATCTTACTACAAAAATCTTTCTAAATCGAACTTTTATTGCGTCATAGCAAACGGTACCGAAGAATTTTGGAAATGGTTGCTATTTTCAAAAACAAGCAAATGTGTGTAATGTTATGTATGTAAACGTTTTTCTAAATCACAGCTGACCCAATTTGTAACAGGATTTAACGCCTGGAGAAATTTAACACGATTTTTAAGAGCATGAATCTTCTTAATATCATTTCAGATGTATGTTAACACTCAAAATTCGATTGTCAATTACAGGACGTGTCGACACACACTTGGCAAAACGAATTAATTCATAGTAGTATTGGCGAGTAGTTTTAAAGCGGAACATTTCGACAGTAAATTTATTGAGGAATTTAGGAATGACATTTCGTGGACACAAAGAAGGTATGGAGTCAAATCGAAGGGGAAAATTTTTAAAGTTGCATAGATTATCTTGCAAAATTTGACGATTTCTTAAAAAACGATTTGGAAAAATTCAATAGCCCAGGCAGAGGCAACATAAATTATTTTTCACACACTGTGTGTGACGAATTCATGTGTAATGGGAAGCGAAGGGAAGAAATTTTTTATTTCTGAAGGTCAAGAAGCTTTGTATTATTCAATAATTATAGATTCAACTGCGAATATCACGTTATTATTTTCACACATTTATTGAATGTATTAAGTATTAATGACGAAATATGAAAAGATGTTGACATTAAATATTTTAAATCATATTTAATGTCTATATATATAATGAAGTTCATTTCATGAAACATGCCCAAGAAGAAAAAGTATGATCCTGTTGGTATGTATAAGTTAGATAGGGTGAGTCGAAAGTTTTTCAATACTTGGATCACTATATATGTATTTTTTTGATTGGAGGTTTAACGACCACCGTGAGCAACTCAATGGGCTATAAGCAGTCGCCCGTCCCTAATTTAGGGTCACTGGTTCCAGGGAAGGGAGAGAGCCAGTGCCGTAAGACAAACACAACATCCATGCCTGACCGTGATTCGAACCCGGACCCCTTACGGACGAATGATCAGAGGCCAGTGCCTTAGACCACCGCGCCACCGGGGCGGCAAAATCACTATATGTCTTCATGCGTACTTCTACGACGAAAATTGACTTGCATTCAAAGTATGGACCATCGTGTTGCACCGTCTTTAGCCATCTGTCTGACAGTTCTTCGATTCCGCGGTGGTACCAGTTCTTTTCCTTCGAGGCAAAGAACTCCCTCACCCCAGCTGCCATCTCCTCCTGGTTGTTGAACTACCGCCCGCGAAGGAAGTGGGGCATGTATCGGAATAGGTAATAATCCGATGGGGCAAGTTTCGGACTATATGCTGGAAGTGGCATCAATTCGATGCCCCCAAGTTCCTGGAGTTTTGCCCGGGTCGTTTGCACGGTATGCGGTCGAGCGTTGTCCTGCTGTAGGAGACGGCTCTTTCTGTTTACCATGAGTGACGGGTACGTGTGCTCCGAAACGGCATACATCCGCTCCAGCTGTTCAAAGTAGAGGTTGGCGTTGATGATCCGACCGTCTGGAACAAATTCGTAATGGATTATCCCTTCAAAATTCCACCAGACGCCGAGTATCACCTTGTGCTGGAAGCGCCCACGTTTGGCCACAGGTTCAGGAAGACGTCCCGGGCTCAACCACTGCCGTTGTGTGTTAGGATTACGGACATACAGTAGCGAACAAAAGTTTTTGGCGAAAAACTTTTTCGACCATAATTTTTTTCTGCTGGACCAAATCGGGTCATTTTGGGATGTGATATGGGTTATTCAGTTGTAAACATGTCCCATGTGCAGATGGATCGGAAACCTTAACACAGATCAGGTATCGAGCTTAATCGTAAAGATCATACAAATTTACCAACAAAGTATGTAACGTACCAGGAGATGTGACGTACCTGCCAGAAGGACGCACACGACATAAAGGCACATAGCAATCAGGATAAAACGTCCGCGTAGCTCAACTGGTAGAGTGACTTATTCCGGAATGAGGGGATCCGGGTTCGAATCCTGGCGTGGACAGAAATGACGGAGAAACTGACTTCGTTATAATGGCGCCCGAACTATCCGGATGACCCGACCGTTCAAAATCTCGCAATGGTGTGATGTTATTTCCACACCGCGAGATAAGAAAAATAAGAGAATCCCTTCTCCAGCACTTCAAAAAAAAAAGAAATAAGGGGGAGATGATGTAACGTACCAGGAGATGTGACGTACCTGCCAGAAGGACGCACACGACATAAAGGCAGATAGGAATCAGAATAAAACGTCCGCGTAGCTCAATTGGTAGAGTGGCTTATTCCGGAATGAGGGGATCCGGGTTCGATCCCCGGCGTGGATAAAAATGACGGAGAAATTTACTTCGTTATAAGTAGGTGTGTAACACATTCATTTAATGCAACGATAACAGAAAACAAGTACGAGAAAACGACAAAACATTAACTGATACTTAGTGTGATAACCACGAGACTTAATAACAGCTGTACAACGGGCCGGCATCGAGTCCACTAGCTTCTCGACGGTGACCTGCGGAATTCGCGCCCATTCTGCAGACGGTTGGTCGAAATTCTGGGCCCTATTCCGGCAGGTTTTCTTCGCACATCGTCTCTCCAGCTCCTCCCACATGTGCTCGATGGGGTTGAGGTCTGGAGATTGACTTGGCCAGTCCAAAAGTGTGACCTGTTGCTGCTGGAAGTCTGCCTTCACTACTCCGGAGGTGTGCTTCGGGTCGTTGTCTTGCTGAATGATACATCCGGGTGGCATGTTCTGGTTTGTCTGTGGAAAGACATCGTTGATGAGCATGTTCGTGTAGCTTTGGCCGGTCATTATTCCGTCAATCTTGATGATGGGGCCCATTCCATTGCGAGAGAAGGCGCCGTAAACAATGAGCGATCCTCCTCCGTGCTTGACAGTCGGCTGAATGAACTGGGGGTTGAAACTCTGGCCACACGGACGTCGTACGTATCGGATGCCATCACTTCCGAACAAGTTGAACTTGCTCTCGTCGGTGAAAAGCACCTAACGCCAGTCCGCCGCGGTCCAGTGCCGATGACGGCGTGCGAATGCGACTCTGGCTCGTCGATTCTTGACTCCGATGAGTGGTTTCTTGACGGGGCGTCTTCCATTCAATCCACCAGCAATGAGACGACGGGAGATGGTCATTCGGCTGACGTTTAGATCGTCGCTGTCGCGGAATTCGGTGGTGATGTCCGCAGCAGTCAAGAAGGGGTCAGCATGAGGTCGACGGAGAATGCGTCTATCCTGACGCAACGTAGTGGAACGAGGCCTACCACATCGCGGATTGTTCTCGACGGTCCCAGTCTTCTTATAACGTTGCAGGATAGCTGAAACGGACTGGTGTCGGATCTTCAGGCCCCTCGCAATGTCGGTGACGCGCATTTCGGATTCCATCATGTTCACGGCCGCCTGGCGAGCTCCAACAGGGATCTCGGCCTTTTTACCCATTTCTGAAAACCTAAGATTGACTTATTATCACACTATACATCACAAAAACCACAAAAATCTCAAGAAAAACATTAATACATGCAGCAAACAAGTGGGTAATAATTGGCGACTCTTGAATATGGCCCATTTCGAACAAGAAATTCGCTCTGAGCGAAATACAAACTACGCGGCATTGTAACCCACGAATCAACACATATCATAACCCAAAATGACCCGATTTGGTCCAGCAGAAAAAAATATTATGGTCGAAAAAGTGTTTTGCCAAATACTTTTTTTCGCTACTGTAGACCCACTTCCCATCGCATGTAGCAATTATTTTGATGAAACGTACGTCGCGCAGGTTTTATGGGAGTTTCGTGCATACTTCCACTCCTTGGTTTGCTTCCGCTGGCGTCAGTTCATGAGGGGCAATGCGACAGCTCCTGTAGGCCTTGCCGACGTCCTGAAAGTGACGAACCACGGTGGTCTGGGATATGCCCAGCTTGCCTGATAATTTCAGAGTGCTGGTTGTCGTCTTTGCCTCTATGGCCTGGCGCGCGGCCTCCGAAACCACGGTTATCGGACTACCTGACCTTGAACCATCTGGTTGCGGTGCTGTGGTCCACGGAACCTTCCCTTTTTGCATGATGAATGTTTCGTGTTGCTCGAGCAGCGTTATGTCCGAGTTCAAACTCCTAAAGCAAAAGTTCACTAATTATCTGATTGTGGCTGCTCATCTTTTAGGCGTCCCAACCACAAACAGAACGACGACATGCAATGCTATTCACAGCAACGACTACCACTTTATATCCCTTTCGACTGACTGCAGTGCGCGACTTGAACTAGTTTAAACACTTGACATACCCGCCGCAGCACATGTGTTTATGCAAATATTGCAAAACGTTCGACTCACCCTCTGTATTAGCTGACCGGCTGCGGGTACGGAGAACTGGCCACTGGAGAACTGGACACATTGCAATTGCATTGCCATAAAATTGTTCTGCATAAACAAATTTCGTGTGGCTATATTACCCACTACTTGAGCAACTATTGTTCATATATATATATATATATTTTTAATATTTCATTTCCAGTAAGAAATTTAAACATTTCCATGATTTTCGGAGCTAAGACTAAGCGGAGAACTGGCCACCGGAGAAGTAGCCACCGGAGAACTGGCCACAAAAATTTTAAGGGGCCGTATAAAAATTGCGTTCTGGGCTGCTCCGTGGCCCCAGAACACAAGTTTGGTTATCTGACACACATAAAATGTCCGTAATTTCGTATTTTCTTATTTACGATATTTTTCTATAAACTATAACTAAACAAATTCTCTGCGAGTATGAGCAAACCTAGGAAACTTGTCCGGGGGGGGGGGTTAATACCTAAAATATGAAATATAAAGAATTTTTTGTCCGATCGGGAGATTTTCAGCCATTACAAGCTACAAGTCATCGAATTGTCTGAGGGCATCTGCTGCCTCAGGAAACTAGTCGGGGTGGGGGGACAATACCAAATGCGTAAAATATCAAATATTTCTCATTTCTCTTCCGATCGGGAGATCTTCAGCATTTACAAGCTGCAAGTCGACAAATTTTCTCAGCGCATGTGCACTCTCTGGAAACCTGTCGGCGAGTAGGGGGAGGAGGGGTTAATACCAAAAGTGTAAAATATGAAAAATTCCTCGTCCGATCGGGAGTTTTTGGCATTTACAAGCTACAACTCGACACATTGTTTGAAGGCATGTGCCTACTCAGCAAACCTGTGTATGTGAGGGGAGGGGGATACCAAAAGTGTACAATATGAAGAATTTGTCGCCCGATCGGGTGATTTTCAGCATATAGCAGCTACAACTCGACACATTATCTGAAGGCATGTGCCTATTCAGTAAACCTAACGGGGGGGGGGGGGTAATACCAAAAGTGTAAAATATGAACAATTTCGTTAGATCGGGAGAATCTCAGCTATTAACAGCTACAATTCGACACATTATCTGAAGGCATGTGCCTACTTAGCAAACCTGTCCGGGGCGGGGGTTGTAGCTTTCAAATGCTGAAAATCTTCGGATCGGACGAGAATTTCTTCATATTTTACAGTTTTGGTATCCCTCCACCCCCACCCCCACCCCCGACAGGCTTCCAGAGAGAGTAGGCACATACGCTCAGATAATATGTCGAGTTGTAACTTATAAATGCTTAAAATATCCCGATCGGAGGAGTAATTCTTCATATCTTACAGTTTCGGTTTTGGTATTATCCCCCCCCCCCCCCGGTTAGCATAGTAGACACATGCGCTAAGATAATGTGTCGAGTTGTAGCTTGTAAATGATGAAAACCTCCCGATCGGACCAGAAATGCTTTATATTTTACACTTTTGGTACCCCCCCTCCCCTCCAAGTTTCCTGAGTCAGCACATGAGCTCATAAAATTTGCAGACTTGTAGTTTGAAAACCCTGAAATCTTCTGTTGAAATGTACGTCATAAACATTTTTTCTAAAAAATTACATTAATTATCGCAATTAAGAAAAGACGAAATTACGGAAACTTTATATGACTCAGATAAGCAACCTCTGGGGGTTGTGGACATGAAGCGGTCAAAAACGCAGTTTTTATACGACCCCTTAAATTTTTTGTGGCCAGTTCTCCGGGTGGTCAGTTCTCCGGTGGCCACTTCTCCGGTGGCCGCTTCTCCGGGTGGCCAGTTCTCCTACACCCGACCGGCTGCAATCTACATTTCCTAATGTAGAAACCATTTAAAATATTTTTAACAATACGTGCTTGTAATGCTAGCAGTGAACGCTCATTTTCCATACTTAAACGAGTTAAAAAACTATTTACGTAACTCGCTAAATCAGTTTCATTTAAGCCATTCGGCATTTATGTTTATTGAAAACAGTGTTATTCAGTCATTAGATAATGAATCAATCATTGACAAATTCGCTAAAGTAAAAGCGAGAAAATGAATCAACGTATACAAAATAACTAATATACTGCATTCCATTTATTTTTGTTTAAAACAAAAAAATTGTCTGTTTATACAGGGTTCAATGGAAAGTCCTTATTCAGGGCAATAACTGCGGAAGGAAAGATCGGAATTAGGTACACAAGTTAGGCCTATACGTAGAAAAGGGACGATGGCCGATCGAATGAAAGTTGTTGGAGCGCTCCTATAGCGGCAAAAGTAAGAAATCAGGAAACAACTCTCCAACAACGTGAGATCGAAACGGAAGTTCAATTACAAAGTTGTAGCGCAGCGTCGAATTAGTGGGAAACAACATAGGATACGCACGGATTACGTACATGGACGGATCGAAATGTTGTTATGTAATTCGAAATCGGTAAAGCATGTACAAAAAGACAGATAGATAATGACACGAGACAGAAGCTGTGCAGGTATATTTATAACACTGAAAAATGGTTACAGGTGATATGCGTTGTCAGAGGCCTAACGCCGGTTCGAAGTGGCCACCAACTGCTACAATGCACATTCCAAGGCGTGTAAGAATAGCTTCTCGTACGCTATCTAGCATGGCAGGTGTCACTGTATTTCAGGCGCAACGACTTGTCGTAAATCTTCCAGGCTAGTAGTTTCTGTAGCATACACCTGTTCTTTCAACTAGTCCCACAGGAAGAAAGTCAAAAGTGTTAAATCTGGTGACCGCGGAGGCCATTCAACCGCACCACCATAACCAATTATCTGATGTTTTTTTTTTTTTTTTTTTTTTTTTTGATTGGAGGTTTAACGACCACCGTGAGCAACTCAATGGGCTATAAGCAGTCGCCCGTCCCTAATTTAGGGTCACTGGTTCCAGGGAAGGGAGAGAGCCAATGCCGTAAGACAAACACAACATCCATGCCTGACCGGGATTCGAACCCGGACCCCTTTCGGACGAATGATCAGAGGCCAGCGCCTTAGACCACTGCGCCACCGGGGCGGCTCAATTATCTGATGTCGGAATGTTTTATCCAGGAACCTCCGTACGTTGGCTGCCCTGTGAGGTGGTGCGCCATCATGTTGCTGCCACATACGCTGCCGATCTCTGAGAGGAAGATCATCCAGAAAGTCTGGTATCGGGCCCCATAAGAGCTGAAGGCACCGTTGATCTATTAATGTCTCCTCATAGAAAATAGGTACAACTTGTGTGTTTCACCAAATATCACACCACACGTTAGTTGCCCAACGTACTTGACGTCAAGCAGATCATCCTATAGATGGGTTGCTCACAGTCCAGTGATATGTCTTATGCCGATTGAGTATTCCGTACCTTGCAAAATGGGACCCATCTGTCCATGGAATATCTGCCAAGAAGGTTGGAGTAACCTCGAAAGTGTTATGTACAAAAAATTGCAGAAATCGAAACGCATTCCTTGGTCTTCATCCATCAAACCTTTCACAAACTGGACGCAGTACGGGTGAGCTTCAGGCTTGTTCAGGAATGGCCGAACACGCTGTTCTGTTAATTCGCATGCTTCGGCAACTGCTGTGGTGATCGGCGAGGACATATCTCAAGGCAACCTCAGGATGCACTGTAACACCCGAACTTCAAAGTCAGCCCGATCGCCGGCGTACATGTTTGTTTTCGGTCTCTCGGAGGCGGCGGACGCAGTCGTTAATAGTCGCTGCAGTTTGATGTTGACCAGTCGGGAAACGCTTGGCATACCATCTTGTAGCTTCGTGGACATTGCGATGACATTCGCCATAAAGTACCACCATTTCACAGGACTCAGCGTTCGAGCAGCCCACCATCAGTGTTTGCAACGTGCATGCTGACTGAAGTTCAATTCCCCAGCCTCGGCATTTTATCTCACCGACACTTTACTACGTCACTATCAACATTTACACTGGCGGAAAGTGAAAAAATAACACCAAGAAGGAGACGTCTGATACCAACGAAATTTATGCAGCATAATAACGGAATCCAGAGGATAACGTGATTAAAACTTTATGGCAAAATACAGCTGTATTTGCTGGTAAACTGAAAAATAACATTTCCATGTAACATGGTTAGTACGAGGTTGAACCGCCATGAACTGCGCCACACTGTGCAATTCTAGCATGGAGTCTGTCGTACAGATGTTGGATGTAAGTTTGGGGTATTGAGTTCCAAGCATCCTCAACCTGGACGCGTAAATCGGGGATGGTCGTGGCTGGCCGTGGAGACAGGATAAGTCGTTGTCCCATAAAATCTCACACGTGCTCAATCGGAGACAAATCCGGTGAACATGCAGGCCATGGAAGTTGTCTCACACCCTGAAGTGCATGTTGCGTTGCACGTGCCGTGTGTGAGCGTGCGTTATCTTGCTGGAAAACACCACGATGGACCGACCTTACAAATGGCACAACAACGGGCTGAATGATGTTGTTGATGTAAGAGGTGCTGTTTAACGTACTCGGTACAAACACTAGTTGTGTACGGGAGTGATAGCTGATCGCTTCCCACACCAGGAGACCAGGTGTAGGCCCTGTGTGTCGCTGGCGGATGCAAGAAGGCTGGAGATGCTACCCTGTGCGTCTGCGAACACGCATACGGCCATCGGAGGCTCCCAAGCAGAATCTGCTTTCATCGCTGAATACGACAGATCGCCATTGCGTTCTCCAGTGCAGACGTTGACGATAACACTGCAGCCGTTCCTGACAGTAGGCTGGAATCAGAGGTACACATGCCAGAGGCACACGTGCACGTAGTCCTGCATCCAGTAGACGGTTGCGGATTGTTCGCACAGTTACCTCAGGTGCAACAGCAGCTCGGATTTGCGTCACAGTGGATGTTCTGCTTGACAACGCAGCTCTTCTTATGCGTCGATCGGTCCGCTCATCAGTCCGTCTGTGACTCCCGGTTCCACGTCTTCTCGTGTGGGAATGTTCCTCGGACCATCTACGCCACCATCGTACCACCACCGATACTTCCCGTCCAATTCGCTCCGCAATACGACAATACGACCACCTGGCCTCGCGGAGTCCGACTAGACGACCTCGCTCAAAGTCCGACAACTGCTGAAATCGTACACGTCTTCCATGTCCAGGCATTGCAGCTTCTTCAGGGTCTTCGCACGTGTCCGTACGCCGACGACTGATTACATTCACTTCGCCGTACTCCTTAAATACCACCGACGATAATTTGCATATTATGCCGTGCTGTGGCGTAAGCGCTCACCGGTTGGTACCGAAATTAACATCCCACCTACGTAAACTCGACCCCATTAACATATGTAAATTTCATGATCGTCCGCCAATTCCTTCTTGGTGTTCTTTTTTCACTTTCCGCCAGTGTATATACGCACATGATTCTTTCTCCATCGTGAGCCTGTATTTTGCATTGCCTAACCATCCGGAGACCTTTATCAGCATTTCGAGCCGGCCATGTCCGTAATTCGTGCATAGTGCGTACCCTATATCGTTTCCTACTAATTCGACGCTGCGATACAACTTTGTATTTGGACTTCCGTTCCGATCTCGCGTTGTTGGCGAGTTAGGTTTCCCAACTTCTTATCTTTGCCGTTAGGAGCGCTCCAATCACTTTCATTTGATAGGTCATCGTTCCTTTTGTATACATAGACTTAACTTGTGTACCACTCGGACCCTTTCTTCTGCAGTTTTTGCCCTGAATAAGGACTTTCCTTTGAACCCTGTACACAGTACGTGCTTATTACTTACTATTTAATAATACTGAATAAAATGTGCAGTCTGTTTTTTTTCTACTGCACGAATATGCGCTTTTTTATGAATGCATTTTTGTTTGATTGAAAATAATACATAAATATTGTATTTTTAAATTCATGCATTTGGTGTAACATCCGTAATTTTTTTTAAGGTGGTATGGGCCTCAATATCAGGTTGCGCTTGGGGCCTCTAAAACTCCTAATCCGCCACTGATTAACAGTCAAGTAAGCAAGCAAAACCAGTGATGGAATAAATTCAAAATTTTCTAACCTTAGTCAACCGTGCTGGTAACTGACTACTTTGCTTTTAATTTGCAATAATTTCTTCAAATTCCCAGTACTTTCTTGTCGGCATGCGACGATAACAAGAGAAAATTTGATGAACGAGGTTTGTTGTATACGTAATGCCTCGGTAGAAGTGTCTCGCTCAATACTTGCTGCTAGCAACCAATCAGACGGCAAACGATTATTTGTGCCATTAGCTTCATTTTACTGCATAATGAACTACGTACGTCTATTTGTTCTATTTAATTGTGTTTAAAACGGACGATTCTTTTAAACTGTATCGACGGATATCAAACAACGATCAGTTATTGAGTTTCTAACTCATGAAAAATGTACCTCCCAAAGAAATTCACGCTAGATTAGCGTCAGTTTACGGTTCTGGAACTTTGAGCATAAGTGATATTCGTCGTTGGGTGAGAAAATCAAAGGACAGTAGAGGAATGTTGATCCCACTCAGCAGCTGAATTCTTTACGGATCAGTCGCGGAGGAGGCCCATAATCGCCACTTGAGATTTCAATAGGCAAAAAGTCGATCAGCTCCTCACGGAAAATCGAAGAATAACTCAGATAACCATAACAGGTAAGATAAACATTAGGTTAGGTAATGTTAACAGTATTGTTATTGTTTTATGATACAACAAAGCGTGTGCTCGTTGGTTACCTCGTCACCTAACGACTGAAATGAAGAAACCAAGACATGAAACATGCCTAAAGTTCCTAAAAATATGGAAGTGATTTTCTCCAACGCATTGTGACTCGTGATGATAGTTAAGTTCTCCATTATCACTCAGAAATGAAAAATCAATCGCTGATATACCGACAGCCATCTTCTCCTCGAGTGAAAAATGTCAAAACTCTAATTTCTGCAGCTAAGTGCATGCACGCTGTATTCTGGGACTACAGAGGGCATTGTTCATCAGGAGTAAATGGCCAAAAGTACGACTATCAACTCTGAGAGCAACGTGCATACCTTCAAAAGGTTAAAGCAAAGAATAAACCGCGTGCGGGGGGAAAAAAACCCAATGATTCTGCAACACAACGCCAAATTCCACGCCCGTGCTTTCACTTCAGAGGCCATACAGAAAATCGGGTTTGAAGTTCTTGAACACCCTACCTACAGCCCAGATTCGGTGCTTTCCGACTTCTGGTTGTCTTCTGCTCTCAAAAGACATCGGAAAGGAATTCAGTTCACCTATGCCGATGATGTTCAAGCCGCTACGAGGAAATGACTCCAAGATTAGTCTGAAGATTTTAAAAACTTGTTAAACGTTGGCGTGTCTGCATCGAGCGTGAAGGGGACTATATAGAGAAATAAAATACCGTATTTACTCGAATCTAACGTGCACATTTTCCCTCCAAAATCGAACCTGTTTATTCGGGTGCGGGCTAGAATCGGTCAGAAATACCTACATCGGGAGTCTCGCAAATGCCTGACTGTCTAGGATGTCGTCATTGCGGCGTGCCAGCGGATGGAATTTCCGTTGAACGCCTGACTCTTGCTATGGCCACCGACAATCTCCAACTTTCCCCATTCTTCTACATTCGTTGAGAAGCTTCGACGAAAGATACGAGTATAAATACGGGCAGTCGCTTGCCTCATAGTATTGTTCTCTGAAAGAAACACTGCATTTTATTACTTGAACTTGGAGTATACTGTCCAGAGATGTGTTCTAAACGGCAGCATTATCCAACAAAGTTTAAACTGCAGGTGGTTGCCTATGCAGAGAAAAATGGCAATCGCGCTTGTTTTAGGAATGTGGAGTTTCAGAAGTGAATATAAAGCTTTGGAGGAAGCAAAAGGAAAAGTTGAATCAGTGCTCCAAAACAAGAAAGACGTTCTCGGGACCTAATACGGGTGGATTTCCCGAGATTGACGATCGCCTATACCATTTCGTGAAGCAGCAGCGTGCATCAGGTTTTCCTGTTACTGTAGAAATTCTTAAGGCAAACGCACGAGAAATTCATCGTGAACTTGGATCCAGTGTAAGGTTCACTGCTTCAAGAGGATGGATTTGCCGTTTTATGAAAAGGAAAAGATTTTCTCTGAGGCGGCGTACTTCAATATGTCAGAGAATGCCATATGACTGAAGAAAAGCTATGCAGTTTTCTCAAGTACGTCATATCAGTAAGAAAGCAAGGGCACCATGTTTTAAGCCAGATTGGGAATGCTGACTAAACACCATTGTATTTTGATATGCCATCAAATTACACTAAAGAAAGTATTGGTATAAAGCAAGTTAAAGTGGAAACGAGAAGTTCTGAATGACGGTCATGCTTTCCATTACCGCCTATGGGAACAAGATACCACGATGTGTTATTTTCAAGAGAAAAACATTTCCGAATAAAGATACTTCTCCTACGAAAATTCATGTCAGAGTTCAAGAAAATGGCTGGATGACTGAAGAACTGGTAAAAGAGTGGCTTCGACGATCAGGTGCAGGGCAACTGCGGTCCATGCTTGTATTGGATTCATTCAAGGGGAACGTAAGCAACTCGGTAAAAACAAGGATTGTTGAAAACAGAACTGATCTAGTTGTTGTGCCTGGAGGAATGACTTCCCAACTTCAACCCCTTGATGTCTGCATAAATAGGTCTTTTATAGCAGCAGTTCGATCACGCTATAATGCTTGGCTTACATCGGGAGGCACAGAACTGACAAAAACTGGATGTGTTAAAACCTTCACTCTCTGTAGTACTACAGTGAGATACCTGGGAGTTTATTCCCAATTACTTAATAGTTAAGCGGTCTTTCCTGAAGTGCGGCATTTCTAATGCGATGGATGGCACTCAAGACCAGGCTACCTTCGAGCAATCCAGCAGTGAAACCGCAGCCGACAGAAGCAATGAAGATTCGTGCAGTGAAATATCTGAGGATGTAAATGGAGAGATATCTGTGAGCAATGCATAATTTGGAATAATGTGGAATTTGAATAAATTCAGGAATTGCCATATTTCGTAAGTTTCATAAGTTTGTATTTCTTCCACGTGTTCTTGCGTCTTAGTATACGAGTATTAAGAAAAATACACATTTTCGTAGCTGAGAAGTAAGGTGCGCGTTAGATTCGAGGGCGCGTTAGATTCGAGTAAATACGGTATGTGAGTTAAAGTACAAATTCTGAGCTTTGTTCTTGCTTTGGGTTCAGTTTGGTATTGGGCTTGTGTATAAATATGGACGCATTACTTTCTGAACACGCTGTATTTTGTTATATGAACAAAGCAACACATTTTCCTATAACTAAATTTCGAAATGGATCCTAACACATATTTCTATAGTGTAACTACAAAAAACAGGAGCGCGCCAAGGGTATTTGCCGCCCGGGTGCAAGCCCAGATTTGCCGCCCCTTGTAGGAGAATATTTTTCAATTTTTATTCATTTTTACATGAAATAAATATCTTTAGCAGCATCATTCTCTGTTTGCCGAGTTTTCATAAAACACAATTGTCTCATATAAAATTGAAGGAAAAAATCGGTAAAACTATAGTTCAGATGACGCTGCGAATAATCAAAGAAGTCAGCTTCCTCTCCGTCAATTTGCACAAAAGCCCGCTTTACCGGTAAAAAATGTTTCGTCATGTACGATGATAAACATGTTACAGCTTCCCCACTGGAGGGGGAGGACAACTTTGAGAGATATATTTATATTATATTGAACATGACGGGCGTCTGTAGCGATTCTAATCTAAAAATTTCTCATATGGGTGCATATACAAATAAGATACATAAAACTAAAAGTAAAATTCAAAATAACTGTTTTTCGTGTTAAATAAAAATATTTTTCCCTATAACTAAAAAACTGAAGCTTCAAGAAAGCACACAAACATGTGTAGTTTCAGCTAAAATTAACTTTTATAGCTTTATTTTATGTTACAAATTTTTTAACAATGTCCGAATTGTCTAAGTCTATAGCAATTTTGTTTTGAATACTAACGATACTTGTATTTGAAAATCGTTCCGGTTTCATATTTAATCAAAAGTAACTTTTCATGATTTTAAGTTTGGGAAACGATCTTTTGTAACCGGAGCTTCCATATTTATCAGAAGTGAAGTTCAGCAGCCATTTTGATTGATAAATAATTGGAATCATTTTACTTCAATTCCAGCCATTTTGATGGGCTGGGCAATGAACAGGCAAAGTACTTCTTTTCCCACGCGTCGCAGCAGAAGGGGTGTTAGATTTATAGTTTCGTCGATGTGAGAAGAATGGAACTGGACATTATGGCTTTTCCGCCGTCCCAAGTAGCACGACGAAGAGGGGGCTAGCGAGCCAATTAAATAATCTTGCGTTTTCGGAGAGAAGGCATCTTAGGGTGTGGCCTGACTTTCGAGGAATATGTGGGTCTTCACTCTTCGGACGAGGGGACAGTTTTTTTGGCGGGCGTTGCTCTCCGAGGAAGAGAACAAGGGACTCAGCTGGCAGGAAAGAAGGGAGAAGGAGGATTTTTAGCGAGGTGAAAAGGACTCGCGGGTTCGTCCTAACGAAGGAAGTAGGAGGAATGAGACCGGCCGGGAAAAGATAAACGGAATTGGCGTGATGACGATGAGGGCAAGTAGGACACCGAGGTGTTAATATAATAAGGAAAGAGTGAAAATGACGGAGAGAGGGAATAAGCAATGACGTTGATGATAAAGGAATCGGGACAAGGCTTAAAGACATTCCCCGGAGCATCTGTCTTCCTAACTGCAAAATTTAGCTTCAATCGATTCACTTTTATATACTTGGTATTGTATTTATATGCTCCAGCTGGAAGAATTACGGGTTAAACCCCATATACAGAGCTAACATCAAACGAACCCTCCACACAGAGCGTTGTAATAGAACCAGCACCAAGCCCTGTAACACTTTCCTCGTAAGCCACTGTTGCAAACAGTGAAAATTTGAAAAGAGAGTTTTATGCATCTTATTCCCTGTATCAATTCTATGGAATGGAAAAGGGAACATTGTAATTGTAGACCTTCTGGAATTTCAAGCTTAACCGTAAGAAAAAGAAAGACGTTTATTTTTAAGCAGCATAAAAATACAGAAATCCTAAATAAACTAAAAAAAAATTCGTTCAGCTTAACATGGGCAGGTCCCCTCCACCCCTCTCCAACCGTATTTTGCTACAGGCATCATTAAAAATATTATTAAAGCTACTGAATCGTTTGGAAAACACATTAATGAGTCATTTGAAAATATGTATTCTAAAGCACTTTATGGGTTCATATGATGCCTAAACATAAGTCCAAAGAATTTTAATTTAGTCACACTAATCTGAAGCAATTATATCATATTCTTTTTGTGAAATACCAGACAATTTTATTTGTAAGTCCATACAATACATCATTTTTATATCTCTGCTTAGTGTCACTAAAGAATAAATGTCATTTAAAATTGAAGTCTCATTATGCGCGCTCAGGAGTTCGAACCGTTCGTATCAAAACATAGGAGAGTTTTTTTTTCTTTTTGGCAGATCAATATCTCATCCGTACTTTAGTACAAAAAATTCCATTTTTTTTTCTTTTCTTTTTTTTTTTCTTTTTTTTTTTTTTTTTTGCTCGGTCTAATCAGTTGCACAGTCGAAAATTCTCTTTCACAATCTGTTTCCTCAGCAATTGCTTTATCTTCTGCTAACATGCCTTTAAAACCCTGTGAAAACGCAAGTTTGTCCGTGACGAGTCCTTGCCCCCTTACTCCGGAGTAAGTTGCTCTCCCAACTAAGCTACACGGACGGAGAATATCGCTGAGGATTTGTCGTCTTGACACGAGCTTTACCTCTGTAGTACGTCACAACCCCTGTAGTACGTCACATCATCTCCCTTTTTTTCTTTCTTTTTTTTTGAAGCAAGAGAACGAATTTTCATTAATTTTAGACGATGTGTGGAACAAACATCACACATTTTTCGAAGAACACAACGGCCAGTGCATCTATTTTCAGTTTCGGGTGCCAATGTAAAAACTCAAATTTGTCCGTGACGGAGATCGAATCTGCGCCCCCTCACTCCGGAGTAAATTGTTCTCCCAACTAAGTTACACGGACGGAGTAGTATATCGCTGCAGATTTGTCGTCTTGACACGTGCTTTACCTCTGTAATACGTCACAACCCCCATGTTTTCTACATTCCTTTAAACGGCCATTTGCAGTACTTGTTGTAACATTTCTATTATGGTTGTTATAACTGCAAAAAAATTTGGCATTAATTTGCTAACGTTAATTTTTGAAGAAAGAGTGTACCAAATCTTTCTGGAACAAATAGACTTGGATGCATTTTTGTTTTTATTCTTTTTTTCGTATGAAAGACTGGTCAAATTTCGTGTATCGTACTCTAAAGGATTCGTTAAAGCACTAATATAATGTATCGTGGATTACATCCAAATTGTACCACAGTCCTTGTTACCCTTACAGCATTGATCCTATTTTCTCACTGTTTCATAGCACGATTTTACGGTTAACCCTGAAAGTTCTTTCTTCTGAAATTTGCCAGCGGTGAGGTAATTCAGAAAAGAAAGCATACATTTCTTGAACAATGCCGAAAATGTTCACTTCTAGAGAACTTTTTCGTGGTTATTTACGGCAAGATTTAAAGTATGAGCCGCTCAAAGTACATAAAATGCATTAGGGTTTAGGGTCAAAAACTTATAAGTAAAGAACGATAAAATCCGTTTATTGGCATAAGACAGCAAGCAAAAGGTTGCAAAGCTTTCAGCACTTACGGGTGCCTTCTTCAGGCTTAGACGTGGTTTTGGACCAACGTTAGTAATCTAAATGAATGTACATAAAATTTAAAATTGCATGTGAAAAATAAAAATGTATAACAACGCGACAGCATGGCACGTGCGGAAACAGAGGAATCAGGTCCTTTCACGAGAGGCACGCAGGAACATGCGCCATATCAAAGGTAGCTCCATTGACACGTCATCGTTGCAGACATCATTGCTAAACGAGATCTCCAGAGACTCCCTGATGGCTGTACCACTGGCGGTAGTGTATGGAGGAACCTGTTGCAAATCGGCCCATTGTGGAGTGGCAGAAGATGTCATGACCTCCCTAGATAGGGCAGTGGACGATTTATTCTTCAAGACATCTCTTTTGTGTTCGGACAAACGAGTCGCAAAGGACCTCTTTGTCATGCCAATATAAAACTTGGTATTTCCATCCTGGTATCGAAGGGGTGTGGAATACACCCCTGCGTTAGCAAGTAAAGTGCTGCGGCTTCCGGATGAAAGTAGGAATTGTGATATTGACCTAGGGTGGCAAATTCCAACTCCAAGCCCTAACTTCTTAAATGCATCCCGGATGAAATTCCTATTTCATTAAAGCACTAATATAATATATCGTGGATTACATCCAAATTGTACCACAGTCCTCGTTACCCTTATAGCATCGATCCTAAGTCCCGGTACGTACGGAAAGATGCAGGCTATAACCAGTATGAAATCGATGACATCTTTAGGTGCGCCGAACTTGAGTTTGTTAATCAACGTCGTCGTATCAAGGAACCCAGTCAGAGGTTCATCAGCTCCTTTCCGTACGTACCGGGACTTTCCTATTTCATCCGGAATGCATTTAAGAAGTTAGTGCTTGGAGTTGGAATTTGCCACCCTAGGTCAATATCACAATTCCTACTTTCATCCGGAAGCCGCAGCACTTTACTTGCTAACGCAGGGGTGTATTCCATACCCCTTCGATACCAGGATGGAAATACCATGTTTTATATTGGCATGACAAAGAGGTCCTTTGCGACTCGTTTGTCCGAACATAAAAGAGACGTCTTGAATAATAAATCGTCTACTGCCCTATCTAGGGAGGTCATGACATCTTCTGCCACTCCACAATGGGCCGATTTGCAACAGGTTGCTCCATACACTACCGCCAGAGGTACAGCCATCAGGGAGTCTCTGGAGATCTTGTTTAGCAATGATGTTTGCAACGATGACGTGTCAATGGAGCTACCTTTGATATGGCGCATGTTCCTGCGTGCCTCTCGTGAAAGGACCTGATTCCTCTGTTTCCGCACGTGCCATGCTGTCACGTTGTTATACATTTTTATTTTTCACATGCAATTTTAAATTTTATGTACATTCATTTAGATTACTAACGTTGTTCCAAAACCACGTCTAAGCCTGAAGAAAGCACCCGTAGGTGATGAAAGCTTGCAACCTTTTGTTTGCTGTCTTATGCCAATAAACGGATTTGATCGTTCTTTACTTAGTTGTTTGGCGTATTACTACCCGTTTTTATCTTGTTTAAAAATCTTATGTTTTTTGAAGTCTATTGTGTTTTTCCTTCATATTGGCCCATTGTCGCATATCATGTACGCTGAAATCTTCAAGATTAAAAAAAAAAAAAATAGAAAAAAAAGTGGTTAGTCCTTTGTCCGCAGTATCCCCGCACGGGGATAACTGGTATTCCAGTTATTTGGAGAGTAACGACCCCACGGCCCGAGCCGACATATAATGCATGATGCTTTCCCATTTTTAAGCCTTTTGTTGTTACCATGACACACACCCGTCTCAGTTGTAGGTTGCTGAGGTCGTGACTATGCTCCAGCGCCGGAATTTGGTTTCTCGTTCCTTTTCTTCATTCCCGATTTTATGTTTCAATCTTTGTTTTTCTGCGCTGATTAGCTATACCTACCTGCACGTATGGAGGAAGTTATTCTAGCACGTCTTCACATTGGGCGTTACCGTTTCACTTATCGCTATTTTGCTGTGTGGCGACACTGCACCGATGTAGGAGACGTGCGATTGCCTTCTCACTGTCGCTCATGTTTTATGCAGTTGTTTTCGTTTTCAGTATTTTCATTCTGATTTGCTGCACGTCGGAGCAGCCACGCTTCAGAAGCTGTTGGGTGACCATTTCGACACTTTCGCGTTTTTTTTTCTTTTTTGAAACAAATTGACTTTTTTAAACTTATCTAGCTATAAAAAGTGAAAATCTACTAACTAACTAACTAGCTTTTATTTTACACTTTTTCATCATTCTCCTTTTTAACTTTTACCAAATCAGCCTGCTCTTAACCATCACACCCCTCTTTTAAAATTCTTTCTTTAATGGTTCTGTATCTGGCGCTCTTTGGCCAAACTTTGCGCCATTATAATCGACTAACTAACTAACTAACCAGGTATCCGTTACTGAACAAAACAATAAAAATTATTATCAGATTTCAAGTCGTTTTCTATTGAATTATATAATGAATTATTTTTATTAAAAAAATAAACGTGCCACATACACAGTGCGTCAAAGAATTTTTAGGACTGGCGCTAGATTTCTGCCAACGGTGGCGTTACCAGTGTAATCGCGAATGCGTTATAAACCGTGACCATCTGCTTGCTTTCTGCCAAAAGTACTGCGCAGTTGTTAAAGTAAGTCAAACGAAACGGCCGTTCATTAGAGAAGTAAAATTTTTTTCATGTAGAATTATTAAGATGGAACAAAGTGCTGTTTTTAAATTTAACGCAAAACTTGGTAAAAGTGTCTCGGAAACGTACCAAATGATGAAACAAGTTTACTGAGTGTTTTTTTTAAGTAGGCACAAACGTTTTTTGGAAGAAAGAGATACGCTAGAAGATGATAAGCGAACCGGAAGACCACGTTCATCTAGGACACCTGAGATTATTAAAAAAGTGCGTGATTTCGTGGCAAACAATCGATGTGCGTCACTAAGAATGATGGAAGAGTCTTTAAACATCAACAAAGGAACGATTCGAACCATCCTGCATGAAGATTTGGGCAAAACAAAAGTCTGTGCTAAATTTGTTCCACACACGTTACCCAATGAACAAAAATCAAGGAGAAGTGCACATTGCAGAGACATCATTTCAGCCGCTGAAAATGATCCAAACTTCGTAAAATCGATTGTTACAGGTGATGAAACATGGTGTTTTCAATATGATCCTAAAACAAAGCGACAAAGTGCGGAATGGAAGTCAAAAAACTCACCACAAGCCAAACAAACAAGAAAAGTTCCATCGAAAAGCAGAACAATGCTCATTACATTCTTCGATAGTAAGGGTATTTATCCACAAAGAATTTGTTCCAAGTGGACAAACAATTACTGGTGAGTTTTATTTAAATGTTTTGAGGCGTTTGATGGGCAGAATTCGTCGAATTCGTCCAGAATATCGGGATGAAAACAGTTGGTGTTTGTTGCACGACAATACACCCAGTCACACCTCACTTCTTGTTCGTAGATTTTTGGCGAAAAATAACGTCTGTGTGTTGAATCATCCACCGTATTCGCCTGATTTAGCATCCTGCGACTTTTATTTATTCCCAAAACTTAAAATGACGTTAAAAGGGTGTTATTTTGATGATATTTCGACCATACAAACAGCTTCGACGCGTGCTTTGGAGGCAATTCCGCAAAGTGAACTGGAACATGCATTCGAATCATTATTAAATCGCTGTAACAAGTGTATTGAAGCCGGAGGAACTTATTTTAAATAACAAACCAAAACAAATTATAATTTCTTGTTTCTATTTCATTTTACAGACCCAGTCTTAAAAATTCTTTGCCACACTGTGTATAGCATTACGATTTCTCAGGGTAAAATGTTTTCTTAACTTCTCCCACGTCACTGATATTAATATATCAACCGTAAAATTTTATTAAACGTCCCCGAAACCTGGCGCCCGGGTGTTTCAGACCCGTTGAACCCCGCTTGGCGCGTCCCTGACAGAAAATATAATCTGGTGAACATATTTTCATCATCCACTTTTTAACATGAATTCGTACTACTCTATATATAATTCATGACCACAAACTTGTGGTGTTGAGATAAAATAAATATATCAACGTTTACCACAATCAAAGCTTTATTATACATCGACTATAGTTTTGCAGAGCTTCTGGCTCGGCTTCATCATTCGTCCTGATAAAGCCGAGCCAGAAGCTCTGCGAAACTATAGTCGATATATAATAAAACTTTGATTGTGGTAAACGTTGCTATTTTTATTTTATCATGCTACTCTGTTAATCTTTCCGGAAAGTACGTTTTTGTTCATTTGAAAGTACTTGTATTAGTTCATTTGACTTCTAGGATTTGTTTATTTAATATTTTTAAATATCCTGGACGGGATTAAATATATAAATTGTTCTGATCTTTTTATACTGCTCAATATTTTAAGAATTTGCCTGTGAACATGTAAAGTATTTTCAAAGTTAAAATAACGCATACATGATACACACACAATTTGCATAACATTCAAAAATTTTATTTCATCTGCCTGCAGATGTTGAGAAACTGTTTGTAAGCCGTTTTTAAATTTCAGCTTATTTTGAGACAAGAAAAAAGAACAGTATTTCACTGCAATGAAATTAAATAAAAAAGTAAGGTTCAATAAATAAATGCTGCGATGTGTTGTATCAACTTAATTTCATATCGTCTGAGCAGTGGATGATGCAACTTCTTCACAGTTATCTTGAATCACCGGTCGGAGACTTCTTCTACTTAAGGCATGTTGATCCAAGAAATCATAAACACGCCTTTTTGTGTCTCCGTTCAAAGTTCTTTCTCTTGATAGAAGCCAAAGGTTTTCTGAAAAAGAAAAAAATGCTTGCAGTTTTAATAGCATGCGTAAAGCAATTGGGTAAAAAATAGCAGTCTAAGTTTCGTCAAGTGAACCCGTTTTGAGCCAAATTAAGACATTTTTTCATGAAAAATTAAACGTCACTCAATAAAATTTGTTATATAAAAATGCAAAAAAGTGTGCACCGTTTCTAAGGCAGCTTACAGCACCAATTCATCATTTAAGGAAGGCAACGTTACAGAACGCGTTGGTTTGCTAACTTTTTGTCAAGCGATATGACCCTCAAAGATAAACCACACGGTAGACCATCAGAAGGAGCTATCGATGATACCACGTTGGACCCCTTGATTAAATACAATCCACGTCAAATGGTAAAGAACTTGACGAGGAGCTCGTAGTACAGTACAGTACGCAACCATTTCCTGACATTCGTCGTCGTTGGTCGGAACATGTTGAACAACGCCAATGCGGTCGCGGGTGAGAATTTTTCTCAAACTACCTTTTCCCTCTGTTGTAAGTATTCTACTCAATTGCAGCGCTTCAGAATTATTCCTTTGCAAGAAATATAGTTAATATACACACAGACGGGACATATTATTGCGACCACTTCCTGGTTTTGACGTCAACAGCGCGTAGCCAATGAAAGAAGGCGCGTGTCGTGAGCTGGCTTGGAGAGTATATATAAGGTGTGCTGTAGGCATTCTGAAAACATATCACTCGTTGCTGTCATGGATAAAATGAGCGATTTATCAGATTTTCAAAAAAGGGATGATTATCGGCTTTCGGGAAAAGGATGGCAGTGTTTCTGAAATAGCGCAGTTTGTGAACTGTTCACGTGCTGCTGTGGTTGAAGTGTATCGTGATTGGAGAAATGGTACCATTGCGAATAAGCGACGTAAACACTACGGAGCACCACGTGCCATTGATGTGAACGTCGGCTGCGAAGGTGCAGGAGGGCCGATAGCCACGCTACAATGGAGGAACTCACTGGCCGAATGAACCAAGGAGCTACCGGGAGTGTGTCGAAAACAACAGTTCAGTGAACCCTGTTGCGTATGGGGCTCCGATGCAGACGGATGGTCACTGCACCTATGCTAACGAAGGTGCATCGGCAGAAAAGGCTTACATTTGCACGGCAGTATCGGAATTGGACATCCACTGATTGACAAAGGATTTCTTTCTCCGATGAGTCATGTTTTCTGCTTCATTGAACGGATGGACGTTGGCGTATAGTGCGAGAAACATCGGAGAACAAACACTCATCAACCATTGCTGGGAGAACCCAAGCTGGTGGGGAAAACATTATGGTCTGGGGAATACTTTCGTGACGTTCTCTGGGTCCACCTGTAACTGTGGAAGGCACTATGGACCGAATTCGTTATGAATCCATCATTACAGACCACGTACACCCATACATGCTGATTGTCTTTCCTGGGGCGGATGGGATCTTCCTGCACGACAATGCGACGTGTCACAGAGCTAGAAATGTCCGAGAGTGGTTGGAAGAGCATGATAAAGACTTCAAAGTACTTTCCTAGCCCCCTAATTTAATTGACCCAATTGAGCATCTGTGGGACCACCTCGATCGTGTTGTTCGCTCTATGGATCGTCCACCACGCACCCTCCAGCAGCTGTCAGATGCACTGCAGTCAGCTTGGCTCCACATACTTGTGAACACCTTCCAGCACCTTATTGAGTCACTCCCAGTCCCTCCAGCTTCTGTCCGCGCTGCACACGGCGGTCACTTTGGATATTAGCTTGTGGTCACAATAATGTGACTCAACCGTGTATATATAGTTATAAATCAAATTAGGCGAAAAACGCACTCGTATCGTCGCCTTATCTATATATATACGAAACACGTATGCCATTGGTAGCTCGATGACTAAAGCTTTCACGTGACGAAAATTTCCAGAGGTCGCTTAATGAGATAAATGTTCGCACGAAGCACACACGAGAGCAAAGAATATGACTGTTTAAAAGTTAAAGATACGCCAATCATTATCGGAACTGATAACAGATTATTGAAAGATTCTAAAAGTCAGCTAAAGCGGGAGTGGTGCCCTCAGGGTCACTTCCAAATAAATAGCACTATTTATATTCAAAGCGTGAGGAAAATGCTCATAGCGCGACCACAGACGTGTTCTTTAGTTTGTTTGTTTTTTCTTTTCTTTTTGTATTGCAGGTTTAACGACCACTATCAGCAACTCAGTGGAATATAAGCAGTCGCCCGTCCCTAATTTAGGGCCACTAGTTTTCCAGGAAAGGGAGCGAGCCAGCGCCGTAAGACAAACACAACATTTTTTTTTTTTGATTGAAGGTTTAACGACCACCGTGAGCAACTCAATGGGCTATAAGCAGTCGCCCGTCCTTAATTTAGGGTCACTGGTTCCAGGGAAGGGAGCGAGCCATCGCCGTAAGACAAACACAACATTTATGCCTCACCGGGATTCAAACCCGGACCTATCTCGGACGAATGATCCGAAGCCATCGCTCAGACCATTGCGCAACCGGGGCGGCAAAAACAGATTAATGGGCATACACAAAGTGAAGAAAATGGATAAATCGGTTCTACATCAGTTCCGAACCAGCCAAAATACGATGACTTGATGTCTGCTGTTTTCTACTTTTCCGCAATCAAATGAACAATATTTTGGGACCCTTTGTCACGTGTGATGAGAAATCGATACTTTCTGAGCAATGGCTCGACCTCAGTGAAGCCCCGAACCCAGCACTCCATCCCAAGAAGACAATGGCTAGTGCTCAGTGGTCAGCAGCTGATGCGGTCTATTTCTCCATCTTACACCATAGTCAAACCATCATGGCAGACAGGTATTGTTAAGAACTTGACATTATGCTTGGAAAACTATCCACCAAACAGCTGGCACTTTTTCATGATAACGCGAGACCCTACTTTGCATCCCCGATCCAGAAGCTACACCAGTTGACGTACGGCACCTTACTTCATTCGTTTTATTCACCTGATCTGTCCCTTACGGACTATCACTTGTTCAAACACCTGGGCAAATATCTACAAAAAGGGAACCGTTCCCAATGAAACATCAGTTGAAATCGCATTCCGTAAGTGTGTCGCACTTCGAAGGCTCGACATTTTTTCTCGACGGCATACAGAAGCTTGTATCTCGTTGGCAAAAGTATGTTACTGCTAGCAGTAATTATTTTGATTAATCAAGTTTATTTTAAACAGCATTTTGACATCTCATCTACAACATCCTAATACGTAGCTAGGTTTGGTTGAGTGGTGCGAGGTGCTGGGCTCTTGACCACTCGTGAGAAATGGGTTTGGGTTTAGAATCCCTGGTTAAGCATGGATGTTGTGCTCCATACAACGCAAAACATACACTGCCGGACAATTGCTAAGGACGGATGACAATAGCAACCATAAAATTAAAGGCAGGAAAATGTGGAAATTAGCATAAGTGCGGGATACAGTAAGACGTGTTGTGCGTATGCAAATTTTGGATTGCCGAACTTATTCGTGACGTCTTACCGCTGATAAGAGATATAAAGGATTTGACGCGTATTGACCGTTGTTGTTCAAACGCAAAGTTGAAAAGGAAAGAATCAATTGACGAACTTGCAATTTTCAGTATGTCTTCCCGACATCACCTAGATGATTTTACGCGTGGCCGTATTATTGGCAAGATTGAAGAAGGGCGAAAAATAACAGATGTTGCCAGGGAGTTCGACGTCAGCCACAGTGTTGTTTCAAGGCTTTGGAAATCATTTCAAACAAATGGAGAGTGTAGCAAACGTCACGGGGGAGGTCGTGTTCGCAGTACGACACCTGCAGAAGATCGGTACATAGTGCTATCAACAAAAAGACACCGGCGCAGCACAGCTAGTGAGGTAGCAAATCAGTTTATGGCTGCCACTGGCAAGCGGATCTCCCAAAAAACTGTCGCCAGACGTTTGCATGAAGAAGGACTATACGCCCGACGTCCTGTTGTGTGCATCCCATTGTCCAGACGTCACCGTACCGCCCGTTTGCAATGGTGCCATCAACATCGCAATTGGACTGATAACGACTGGTCTGCTGTCCTCTTCTCAGATGAGAGTAGATACAGTCTATCGTCTGTTTGTCGACGACAACTGATCTGGCGTGATAGTGGTACTGCATATTGTCCAGAAAACATACAGGAAAGGGACCAATATCCGACATGTAGTGTTATGGTATGGGCTGGCATCATGATCAATGGCCGTACGTCCCATTATGTGCTTCCAACTGGGACTATGACTGGCCAACGATACATTAATGATGTTCTGCTACCTCATGTTCGCATGTTCCGTGGTGCTGTCGGTGATAGATTCATTTTCATGGACGACAACGCAACATGTCATCGAACAGTCGCTGTCCAGAAGTGTCTTGATAGCGAGGATATTCAACGCCTCGTATAGCCAGCACGTTCTCCAGATATGAATCCCATTGAAAATGTGTGGGATGCTTTGGGGAGGAGTCTTGCTGGTCGCCAATGTCCTCCAATAAACAAGGACACCCTCATCCGTGCACTGACAGAGGAATGGGATAAATTACCCCAACAGCTGCTTGATAATGTTGTGCAAAGCATGACACGATGTGTGGAATCTTGCATCGCCCTCCATGGTGGCCATATCCCGTATTGACATCTTACACCGGAACGCCTGCGGACGGTAATTGCATTTTTTCACGTTTACGTATTCTGCACAAAATGGCCTGTTTGTCCCTTGAACACGTTCCAAAGCCTTCTGGATTTCAGAGCACAATAAATTGTTTTTCTTGTAATGTCCTGGCATTCTGACATTATTTTATTTCACTTGGCATCCAACGACACTTACTTTTTTATGCGCTATATAGCCGTTTATGATTCGTCCTTAGCAATTGTCCAGCAGTGTATATATTCCAAATCTTTCTACAAGTAGAGCTATCAGACCAAACATTTATTTATGCCACTCCGAGGAGAATCTACAAGAAGAAAGGTGCAAAATACTAGGATAAATCAAAACGTAAAGGTAATCTTTTGTATTCACCCAAAACAAAGTGAAACTTACAAAACTGTAGCATCATTTTTCAATTTAGTCTCCCTGCAGTTCCACAAGCTTCTTGGCCACATCGGAGAATGATTTCGGCTAACCCTAAAGTCACATATGCACCGCCGAATTCACTTTTTGATCACTACCAAAGCGCCGATGACATCTTTAAGCTAATCAAAGAGATGAAAATCGCTTGGTGCGAGTTCTGGGATTTAAGGCGGTTTTGAAACAACCTCATACTTGAGGTTTTTAATTGTTCGCGTGGTTGCAACTGTTGTATGGGGGCGAACATTGTTGTGTTGCAAAAGTACAGTTTTTAATTACAATCCTGTTTTGTTTTATCATGAATTGCAGGTTTCAGCTTGTCTTTAAGCATTGCAATAATAACAGCTCCTCCGTATTCTTAATAATGTTTCAAAACAGGCCCATGTGTATCCCAAAACAAGGTTAGCAACAGTTTTTTTGACAGATGAAACACTTTTGAGCTTCTCTTTTTGCTGGGGATGAAGGGTGTTTCCATTCCATACTTAGTCTCTATCTCCCAGTGTTAAAATGGTAGTGCTGGAGTTCGTCCCCAGTGGCGACCCGTTCCAGTAAACATGGATCTTCATAAATCTACAAAAACTAGATGAAAATTTTCATACTTGTTTGTTTATCTTGTGTGACTGGTCAATTGCTTCAGAGCCCACCTAACACACCTTTTCCAGCGTCCTTGGTCGTTATGTACTATTGCATATGAAGAACCATAATTATTGTCCAACATATCAGCACAGAAGATATATACACTGAGTGATTACTGAATTATGACCACTCACCTATTACTTTGTAAGTCCTCCTTTCTCTCTCAGTACAGCAATTATCGGACTTGGCATCGATTCAGTAAGACGCCGGAAGCAGCTGGGAGGTATGGCCAACCAAACTGCGTGTAATGCGACCTTCAATGGGACTGATATCGGGAGAGTTCGGAGGACAAGTGATATGTTGCAAGTATAAACTGTGTTTCTCAAACCATTCCTGCACAACATTGGACCTGCGGCTCGACGCATTATCATCTAGGAAGATACCGTCGCCATTCGGGAAAACGTGAAATTCTGCTGGATGTACAGAGTCAGCAAGGCAATTCATGATAGTGGGCACCGGTCATACGTTGTTCCACAAACAACGTATGACCGGTGCCCACTATGTTTATCTTGGAGAAACTTGGCCAGAGGTCCAAGTTTCTCCAAGATAAACATGCCCCTAAACCATACAACATGCTCCTAAACCATGCAACTGCCTCCACCGGCTTGCTCTGTAGAGATCAAACCATACAACGGCCTCCACCGGCTTGCTCTGTAGAGAGACCAAACCATACAACTGCATCCACCGGCTTGCTCTGTTGAGACCAAACCATACAACTTCCTCCACCGGCTTGCTTTGTAGAGACCAAACCATTTAACTGCCTCCACAGGCTTGCTCTGTAGAGACCAAACCATACAACTGCCTCCACCGGTTTGCTCTGTTGTGACCAAACCATACAACTGCCTCCACCGGCTTGATTTGTAGAGACCAAACCATTTAACTGCCTCCACAGGCTTGCTCTGTAGAGACCAAACCATACAACTGCCTCTACCGGCTTGCTCTGTAGAGACCAAACCATACAACTGCCTCCACCAGCTTGCTCTATAGAGACCAAACCATACAACTGCCTCTACCGGCTTGCTCTGTAGTGACCAAACCATACAACTGCCTCCACCGGCTTGCTCTGTAGAGACCAAACCATACAACTGCCTCCACCGGTTTGCTCTGTTGAGACCAAACCATACAACTGCCTTCAACGGCTTGCTCTGTAGAGACCAAGTCATACAACTGCCTCTACCGGCTTGTTCTGTACAGACCAAACCATACAACTGCCTCCACCGGCTTGCTCTGTAGAGACCAAACCATACAACTGCCTCCACCGGCTTGCTCTGTAGAGACCAAACCATACAACTGCCTCCACCGGATTGCTCTGTAGAGACCAAACCATACAACTGCATCCACCGGCTTGCTCTGTAGAGACCAAACCATACAACTGCATCCACCGGCTTGCTCTGTAGAGACCAAACCATACAACTGCCTCCACCGGCTTGCTCTGTAGAGACCAAACCATACAACTGCCTCCACCGGCTTGCTCTGTTGAGACCAAACCATACAACTGCCCCCACCGGCTTGCTTTGTAGAGACCAAACCATACAACTGCCTCTACCGGCTTGCTCTGTAGAGACCAAACCATACAACTGCCTCCACCGGCTTGCTCTGTAGAGACCAAACCATACAACTGCCTCCACCGGCTTGCTCTGTAGAGACCAAACCATACAACTGCCTCCACCGGCTTGCTCTGTAGAGACCAAACCATACAACTGCCTCCACCGGCTTGCTCCGTAGAGACCATGTAGGATGGATTGAGTGCCTCATGTTGTTTGCGCCAAATGCGTACCATCCACGGATTGGAGTAAAAAAACGCGACTTGTCGGACCAGTACACTTTTTTCCAGTCATCCGACGTCCAGCTTGCCTGATCTTTAACACCAAGCGATGAGCCGTGATAAATTGTCATGAGGGATACTGTTCCGAGGTGACCTCTGTTGTGTTGGGTAGTCAACTGTTGAACACTGCCGCGTCTGTTGGCCTGTATGAGTCTTTGGACCCGGCGCTCACCTCTCACATAAACCTATCGTTGTCCTGTGCACTTTAGCTTCCGGGTTGTTGTTTGACCATTTTCATATATATACCATTTAACGTTTTAACTACCGCGGCTCGCGAACAACTCACGAGTTCAGCCGTTTGGGAAATTGAGGCACCCGTTTTCAGAGCTACCACAATCTGCCCTTTCCCAAAGTCCGATAATTCCTTCCGTTTACCCATCACGCTCCGAAGTTTACCTCCTTCTGCTCAACTCACACTTCACATACCCGTATGCTATGTCGGTCGACTAATCGCGCCCTCTCGGAAATCACTTGGTCAACGGGCCGCATCCACTTTTGATAGGGGTGGTCGTAATTCAGATCACTCGGTGTAGTAATCCATCAATCTTCTTCAATGAGACAGTTCACACGATTGATATGGTCTTGAGTTGGTGATCTCAACGGGCGCCCTGTTACAGCTTTATCAGTCACACTTGTATAACGTAACCTCTTTTCGAGCTTGAACTTTTATCGCTCTTCTTACGTTATTTTAAAACATAACCATACGATGAAAGAGTTCCTAAATTAAACCTTAACGGCCAGACGAAACATTTAAACAGAAGTCAAATTTAGAGAAATTGTCTTTATTCCAGATGATTTCATCAATACGTCATAGCACTTCACATTTTACTTAACAAATCAGTATCAACCACATTCAAGCACCCCACACTAGCAACTGTTGTATCGTAGTTTCTATCTATTTTAAAACATAACCATACGATGAAAGAGTTCCTAAATTATACCTTAACGGCCAGACGAAACATTTCAACAGAAGTCAAACTTAGGGAAATTGTCTTTATTCCAGATGATTTCATCAATACGTCATAGCACTTCATATTTTACTTAACAAATCCGTATCAACCACATTCAACACCCCACACGAGCAACTGTTGTATCGTAGTTTTTATCTATTTTAAAACATAACCATACAATGAAAGAGTTTTTAAATTAAACCTTAACGGCCAGACGAAACATTTCAAGGAGAAGTCAAACTTAGGGAAATTGTCTTTATTCCAGATGATTTCATCAATACGTCATAGCACTTCATATTTTACTTAACAAATCAGTATCAACCACATTCAGCACCCCACACGAGCAACTGTTGTATCGTAGTTTTTATCTATTTTAAAACATAACCATACAATGAAAGAGTTTTTAAATGAAACCTTAACGGCCAGACGAAACATTTAAGGAGAAGTCAAACTTAGGGAAATTGGCTTTATTCCAGATGATTTCATCAATACGTCATAGCACTTCACATTTTACTTAATAAATCAGTATCAACCACATTCAACACCCCACACTAGCAACTGTTGTATCGTAGTTTTTATCTATTTTAAAACATAACCATACGATGAAAGAGTTCCTAAATTAAACCTTAACGGCCAGACGAAACATTTCAACAGAAGTCAAACTTAGGGAAATTGTCTTTATTCCAGATGATTTCATCAATACGTCATAGCACTTCATATTTTACTTAACAAATCCGTATCAACCACATCCAACACCCCACACGAGCAACTGTTGTATCGTAGTTTTTATCTATTTTAAAACATAACCATACAATGAAAGAGTTTTTAAATGAAACCTTAACGGCCAGACGAAACATTTAAGGAGAAGTCAAACTTAGGGAAATTGTCTTTATTCCAGATGATTTCATCAATACGTCATAGCACTTCACATTTTACTTAACAAATCAGTATCAACCACATTCAGCACCCCACACTAGCAACTGTTGTATCGTAGTTTTTATCTATTTTAAAACATAACCATACAATGAAAGAGTTCCTAAATTAAACCTTAACCGCCAGACGAAACATTTAAGGAGAAGTCAAACTTAGGGAAATTGGCTTTATTCCAGATGATTTCATCAATACGTCATAGCACTTCACATTTTACTTAACAAATCAGTATCAACCACATTCAGCACCCCACACTAGCAACTGTTGTATCGTAGTTTTTATCTATTTTAAAACATAACCATACAATGAAAGAGTTCCTAAATTAAACCTTAACGGCCAGACGAAACATTTAGGGAGAAGTCAAACTTAGGGAAATTGGCTTTATTCCAGATGATTTCATCAATACGTCATAGCACTTCACATTTTACTTAACAAATCCGTATCAACCACATTCAGCACCCCACACGAGCAACTGTTGTATCGTAGTTTTTATCTATTTTAAAACATAACCATACGATGAAAGAGTTCCTAAATTAAACCTTAACGGCCAGACGAAACATTTAAACAGAAGTCAAACTTAGGGAAATTGTGTTTATTCCAGATGATTTCATCAATACGTCATAGCGCTTCATATTTTACTTAACAAATCCGTATCAACCACATCCAACACCCCACACGAGCAACTGTTGTCTCGTAGATTTTATCTATGGCTCTTATCTCATAACAGGCATAAGTCACGTTCATTTGACCTCAATTGTGTTGCCAACAGTATTCATTTGAGAGAGAAGATGTCACGTTAAGTTGTGAAGTATAACTGAGAACAAACTCAAAATTTACATAGGGAAAGAAACTAAAGGAAAGTTAATTTAGAATATACGTCACACTTGTTTACTATATTAAAACCTTTCTACCCATGTGTCAGCATTACTCTAGCTCGTAAACTCGTTAGCATATCGTGCTACTATTCTTCTGTAAATTTAAGAGGGTTTCATTCCTTTTACCCAAAGAAACCTTATTAGGGTACACTGTGCAACAACGGTGCAGTCGAAAAGAGGATCATTTATGTTTACAACCACACCGCCGGATTCAGACTAACATCCAGCGTTGTGCAATACAGGTTGCCACCTTGTCAACTTGCCGTTATGACGTGTAAACTTTGGTCGGCTGTTGTCGTTTGCGGAAAAAGTTTAATTCAGAAGTTGAACTTGTCATATTAAGTACTATCCGACGAAAAAACAGTTTTTCCAATTTTATCTCTAGAACGTAAATGTCGTAGCAGCAAAGTTGGAAACGGGTGAAACTTTTGGACCCGGACACGACCCGGGCCTGTAAACTCGATTATACCATCATCATCATCATCATTAATCATTATCAATCTACTGCTGGATGAAAGTCTCCCCAAGTTTCTTACACAACGAACTGTCTTGGGCCAGTCTCCTCCATCCACCCATCTCCAACGTGGTCTTTTTCTGGGTCTTTTCTTGTCCCTTGGAATCCAGTCGGGATTTCTGTTGTCGACCGGTGGTCCGTTCTCCTGGCAACATGTCCAGCCCATTGCCATTTCAGGGGTTTTATTCTGAAAATATCACTCTTGTTATTTTCCTTATCCAGGAGTTTCTCTCTTTATCTTTCTTAGTTACACCAAGCATGCATCTCTCCATGCTGCTTTCAGTTTTCCGCAGACTTTGTACGTCTTTTTCAGTTACGTTCCACGTCTCTGCTGCGTACGTAAGCACTGCAAGCATGCATTTGTTAAACACTTTTCTTTTAAGACATAAATGCATATTGCTCTTAAAGATTGTACTGTGTTTTCCAAAAGCTCTCCAACCAAGTTTTATACGCCAATTAATTTCTTCATCCATGTGACCCTCGCTTGATATCTGCTGCCCAAGGTAAATGTAGGAATTTGTTATCTCCAGGTTTTCCCCATCAATTGATAAATCTTTATTCCTTGTAAAAGCATTGTACATCAGCCTTATCTTCTGAATGTTCATTTTTAATCCCCATTTCTTTACCCACCTCAGCAAGTTCCTGGATCATACACTGCAGCTAAGTATTATTTTAAAGAACTCTGAAGGGTTCTGTGAAATATTTTTTTCTATTCAAAAGTAAAACGGAAATAGAACTGGGTCGAAATCGGGTCAGGTACACCTTGTCTCGACCCGTTTGACCCGCAAGAAATTGTCGACCCGGTGCCCCGTGATCCGTTTCCATCTATGGTATACAGAGAAGACGAATGAACGAAAACCGGATAAACGCAAATAATGTTTTGTACCAAACGACATCTGAAGAATTAAGAGGAAACTTCTCGATGCCGTATTTGACCTATGGAATATAACCCGAAGTCGATGAACGACTCACACTGACCCATCTAACTACTTCCGCTTGAAACTTGCCGGCTTCGAGTCTTCCAATGGTCCACCAATTTCACCTTCAATGTCGCCGAAACAGTAAAACACTCAAAGTTCCAAAGCAACGAGTTCTATATGCGATCCAGAAAGTCACAAAAACGCTTTCAACTGTCTCGTTTTGACATAAAGCTAATTTTCACATTTCGAGGAGGCACTTGATGTTAATTTGCTTATCATATTTAACACATCGCCGGATTAAAATGCCTCTATAACGTTGGGTTTATCCACTTTCACTGTGAATTTTTTACAAACACTTGAAGGTTCATGTTATTCCTTAATCTATGGAAACCAGTGTAAGTTGGATCTACTTTGCCTAACACCATGAATTACGGAAATTTACGTAATGCACTTAATAGAATACATGAAAAAAGCCGAGATTTGCTTACCCGTGTGCGAGAAGTTCCGAAGGAAATCTAACCCAGTGATGGGAATTGAAGGTTCAACATTCCGACAAGACCATACTAAGGCAAAACTCGTATAATCCGTGAAGAGAACATGATTTGTACTTTGAGTCGGCAGAGCTAAGAATAGGAAATAACAGCAAAGATAACACGCATAAAAATACATTCCAAATCAAAAGAACAATATTGCATGAGTTCAAATTTCGGATTGTTAGATTATAGTAAAGCAACCAATGGCATTTTGGTGATCACAGGTACAATATTCAACAGAAAATCAAATTTGCATTTGCTAGGATGTAAAAGAAATGCACGGGCACAAGATCAAGTGTGAGATTTGGCAGCTTAGAGAGTATAGCACAAAAAGTGGGGTTACAATATTTATGGGAAGATAACTTTCAGACGGGCAGTTGCTACTTTGCATATCGTTTACATCTTCTATCACGGCCTTTGTTATTCAAAGTCTTTAACCCTTGCCCTGCTTCCCGCCTTTTTCTGTGGTGCTTAAATGCACAGCGACCCATTATTCATTTTCTAACATGTTGCCAGGGGCGTAGCTAGACTTAGAACTTTGGGGGAGCTGAACAGGGCTTAATAAGTTTTCTACCTCGTACTCACCCAATCTCGTCCCTTCTTCTGTGAAGAAAAAATGCCACTTCAATTAAATTGCGTTTTGAATTTGAAATTGTTAAATTAATTTAATTTCACATACAACAAATGTAACTGCGAGATCTTTATCTCTTGTTAAACAATTTTAGCTCGGCATTAATATTATTTAAATGCTGATCTTTTGCTCATCTTCAGTTGGTTTTAGAGAATATGAAGATGTTCCCCAGTTGCTTTGCTGCAATGAGGAGTATTGAGCAGTGCTGTAGCAGGCTTGGCATTCTTCTGTTCAGGAGGATTTTTATTTGTGGCTTTTGTTAGGACGAGCAATAGATTTTTATGAAGACTGTGTGGCAGCCAAGCATTTATAATAGTTTCGTAGCCCCCGTATTTAAACAAGGGCTATAGCGAATAGTGGTTCCTATGTGTTGTCTGCACGATGGTTGGATGATCTGATTTACTGGCATGGTGACGCCACTAAGTGTGCCAGGCTTTGGAGACCACAACACATATGTCAAATCTGGTTACGGCAATCAATTTCTGAGAAAATTCTGTTCTTGTTTGATATGCAACATGATCCCCTTACCGTTTGAAAAATTTGGCATTGATCCAATATGGCGGATTTCAAGATGGCGGCCATGTTCCGGAAATAGCCTAAAAGATAGGCCCTCTTATCGATTCTTTGCTGGGGTATTCAGATATTTGATTTCCCCTCCCATTTCTGAAACACAAGGGTGTCCTGCAACTTTTGACTTGAAAAAAAAAAAGAAAATAATTTAATCAACCTGAATTTATTTAATGACTTTACATCTTGAAAAAGAAGAAAATAATAATTTAAAATTGTCCACTGTGTCTGCATGAATAACTAGGAAGTATCTCCCATCATTCATTTGATGTTACAGGGTACAATGAGGAGAGGAAACAAGAACTACACTGCTGGCCATCCAAAATGCAACACAAGAAGGAAGCATCCGATTGGCCTGAAATTCGCAGCATGCGTCGTCCGCGAGAGGACAAGCAAACGATTAGCATTGCAGAGCATATGCAAATCATGTGCGCCTGGCACGCCACCGAGAAGTACTATAAGAAGGGTGCACAAAGGCGGAGTGTAAGTAGTGGAAGTGTGTTGTGCTGCCGGACCTGTGCGTGGGAAGCTTCCTGATGCCTCGTCGCAGAATATGGTAGTCATTCCAGTACGTTTCGGAGTTCGACAGACGACGAAAAGTGGCTTATCGCGACAGCAGTTTATCGTACCAAGACATCGGCGCCCGTGTGGGACGACATCCAGCCACAGTGAGGCGAGTATGGATTGGGTGGGTGCAGGAGGAACGGACGGACCGACGTGAGCGATTGCCGCAGCCACGGCACAACACCGAACGAGAAGACCGGCATGTTGTGCGGCGGGCATTGACGGCTCGCACCGCCTCATCACGAACGTTAGCGCAGGAATTAGGGTGTGTTGCGCAACAACCTGTGTCAGCGCGTACCGTTCGACGTCGTCTGCAGCAGCGGAGACTTGTCGCACGGCGCCCGTTGCTCCGATTACCATTGACGTTACACCACCGGCGAGTGCGGCGACAGTGAGCCGTTGAACGTTGCACCTGAACTACGGAATGGCACGACATTGTCTTCTCCGACGAATCCCCTTCTGCCTGCAACACCACGATGGTCGGATCCGCGTGTGGCGGCACCGCGGGACGAAACTGTATGACGCCTGCATTATGCGTCGCCATACCGGTCCGTTGCCTGGCGTTGTGGTTTGGGGCGCAATTGGATATGACACCCGCACCCCTCTGGCACGCATCGCTGGTACACTCAACAGCCTCCGCTACATCTCCGACGTTTTGGAGCCTGTAGTCCTCCCTTACCTGCAGGACCTACCAGCGGCCGCGTTTCAACAGGACAATGTGCGCCCGCACGTGGCATGCATCGTGCAACAATTCTTCACGGCCCACCAGGTGTCATTGCTGCCGTGGCCCACCTGTTCTCCCGATATGTCGCTCATCGAACACGGCTAGTCGCTGATCGGCAACCGAATGGCCTGGCAAGTACCACCCGCGGCTACGTCTGATGAGATGTGCCAACGTGTGGAAGCAGACGGAACCGACATACCCCAAGCCCACATCCAAAGCCTCTTTCGTTCGATGCCGCGGCCTGTAGCAGCCGTTATTGCCAGCCATGGGGGCCACACGAACTATTGATGTCTACGTGTTCCGCAAGTCGCACGGGCCTGTAAGCTCAATCGTTTCATCTTTGTATCTGTTGTTATGTGTCCAGTAAATCTGGCTTTACTATCTCGTGTCCTTCTTCGTGTTGCATTTTGGGTGGCCAGCAGTGTATAATACAAACGTGCTGCCGTTGTCTAGCAGAGACTCGAACCCACTCTTCATGGAGTATAGAATGTAGCATCTTAACTATTTATTCAGAAAGTGACTGACAATAGAAATTTTTTCAGCTATATGATATACGAAGGACGCGTTTCTGATCACAGTACTTCCTGCAGACTTGTAGTTTGCAGAAATTTTCAGGTATCGAAGGACTAGAAAAATTGATACATTTTATGTTCGATATCATTTGGATAGGGGAAAATGTTGCGTACGAGAAATGAGATTAATAATGCATTATCTGCTTATAATAACTGTGGAAACACAAATTTGCGGGAGGCGAACTCGAACCCACGCGCTTCCGCTCCGAAGCCGAATGCTTTCCCAATTAAGCTACACTGACAAGTGCTTATCACTGCTGTTTACCGTCCTGACATGTGCGTCACTTCTGTAGTACGTCACATTGCCACCTTGAGAAAGGCGGAGGCACAAAATTGCAGGTTTTGGGTCAGTCGCAAACCATGCTTGAAGTATAACTCTCCGTAGAAGAAGGAATTGCCAATCATTCTAGACGATCGATGGAAGAAGCATCACACATTTTTCGAAGCGAAGGAATCCTCATTAATACCAGACGATGTGTGGAAGGAACACCGTACAGTTTTCGAAAAACTTAACGGCCAGTAGATCCATTTTTAAGTTCGGGCGCCAATGTGAAAATCCAAATTAGCCGGTGGCGCTGCTCGAACCCCACATCCTTCTGCTCCGGAACCGAATGTTTTCCCAGTTAAGCTACACCAGCGAAGTTTATCGCTGAGACTTTGCCGTCTTGACATATGCGTTACCTCTGTAGTACGTCACATAACAAATAACGAAAACAGTTACTATGAGAAAAGTAGCGGCAAAACAATTAAACCCAGACTTTTTATTCCTGTAAACGCAGCATATGCTTAAACATTAGCTTTAAAAATGGTAAGCTTGTTCACAGGAGAAAATAAGCACATAAAAGTATTTCACACTGTACGTTGATGAATCTTATAATCTCGTGTATTGACTCATAGACTGTGTAAAACAAAATCTAAATTAGGATGAACTCATAATTATAGAACGCAAATGTTTTTGTCAGGTAATTCTTAAGATGCCAAGCCGAATTTTTTGGGGGCGGGGGCAATATTTCACGTGAAATTATTGGGTATAAAGAGCTGGCACAAACGAGATTTGCAGTCAGTGAAGAGCCGACATTGAGTCGAAAGAGTGTTTTTTTGTGTCTCACTATGCCCCGTCGCAAAAAGAGTGTCACATTATGAACACGTGACGGACTTTGAGGGAGAAGGATTGTTTGAAGCAAAAAGCTGGATTTTTCTACCGCGAAATTGCTACTCGTACGGGACGAAAAGCCAGTACAGTGATGCGAACGTGACGTCAGTGGACAGATGAGGCCCGGACGCACAGAAATCCGGGAAACGAACCGCAAAATCTCACGACTTCATCGGATGAAAGACGCCTCTACAGTGCCCGATCACACAGCGACATCCACGGTGTTAGCGCAGCAGTAGGGTGCTGTCATTGGTCAGACTTTGTTCTCCTTCACAGTTCGACGCCGTCTGCTGAACAAAGGACTGATCGCTAGCAGTCCATTGCTGCACATTCCATTGACCCTCCACCACAGACGCCTCAAGCTGCAATGGAGTCCCGAACACAAATATTAGCGCGCTGATTGGCAACAGGTCGTGTTTTCTGACGAGTCACGCTTCAACTTGATGCACCAGGATGGTCGCATACGGGTTCGAAGACATCGTGGTGAACAGCATCTTGCAGCGTCATACAGGCCCAACGCCAAGCTTCATGGTTTGGGGCTATATTGGATTCAATTCGCGATCTCGCCTGGTACTAATTGAGGGAACCTTAAACAGCCATACATCAGGGATGCTTCAGAGGCAGAGATGATAGTCTTCCTTCAGAGTCTTCCTGGTGCTATATACCAGCAGGACAATGCTCGATCATTATGGTCCGGAATGTCCAAGCCCTCTTTTATGCACGGCAGATACCGCTTCGTTCCTGGTCTGCACGTTCGCCGCATATGTCCCTGATCGAACATGCCAGTTAAGCTACTGGCCCGTCAAGCGCCTCCACCAGTTACCACAAATGAATTTTGGTCTCGCATAGAAGCAGCCCAGCAGGCTATTCATAAAAAATGTATATCAAAATCCTCTTCCATTCAATGCCACGCCGTGTAAAGGCTGTTACTCTTGCTCGAGGTGGTTTCAAGGTATTGAGTTTTGAAGCGAAAAGGTCTTGTATAGCTCTGCAAATGTAATAAGTTAACTCTCGTAACATGAGGAATCTGTGATTTAAATTTCACTTGAATAAAGTGATTCTTTCTTGGTGTTGCAATTTTCACGAAATAGTAGTGTATCTATCGGAATGTTTTTAGCCTTCTTCTAACGTATGATATGATACAGTTTTTCAGCAAATTTCATAACATTTGATAGCGATTTTTTTTATTGCTTAATCATGGAAACCAGTGCATATGCATGAACTTTCAATTCTTAAACTTTTCCATGATACTGCGCGTATTCGTATAAAAGGCTGCTCACAGGACTCCATGAGCATAAAAGGTTATGAAAAAAGAATGAAGGGAGAGAGGGGGAGGGGTTAACAAGCACAATGAGCAGCTCTTGGGACTAAAATCAGTCTCCCGTCCTTAATTTTGCTCCACTGGTTCCAGGGAGGAAGAAGGGCCAAAGTCATTAGACACTTCATGCTTCAGTAAGAACAAGAACACGGATTCAGCTGAGATAATTTGGCCATAGGGACGGGCTTAACGAATTTAAGTGTATTACTATGGATAATGACACTGTGTCTATACTGGTGAACATAAAAACTACCTGAAATTAAATATGCCACATCCGTACCACCTGTGAAAATTGCAATTCTCTTATGCTAACAAAAAGATATGTGAAGACTAATAAAGTACAGGAGACCATACGTTTTACGTACACCCTTGAAATCAAAAATTTCGATAAACTTTTTTAATGTGTCATCATTACGAGCCTTTATGCTGTTACAAATTAAGAAAAGAAAGAGAAAATTAAAAATAGGCAAATCGTAAACTTACATCCTTCACCTCTGAGTATTATACGAGCTGGATTATTTGGTGTGAATGTGGCCTGAGCAGTAAGAGTTCTTCGGAACCTAGTAAGAAAGAAATACCCATGAGTATACACTAACACGTAAATAAACATACACGCAATAATGAGTTAGTATTAAAAATGCATAATAAAGTTTACCAAAGTCTTCACGCAATGCTTCCTAAAATTGCACATAACTATTCTGTTAAAGGATGAGTAATGAAAAATCATTTAAAAATTAAATGGCGCAGCACAGCACAGAACTGTGTGAAGTAAGATCAGCAGAAACGATCAACTTAACTGCAGGATTAATACTACTGCAGAAGATGAAGGATATTTAGGTGGACAAGCCCATGTGATAAGTTATTCCATTAGCAGTGAGAATGAATTACGAGTGAACATACGTAGTTTAGAACACGTGTGAATATCTCATGTCATAATCGATTTGTTTCTCCAACACTACCTGTTTTTTTTTCCTTTGTCATTTACCACGAGCAACTGTAAGGGTTATAAATATCGTGCAAATCACACCCCCAACGCCTCAATCCGGGAATCGAACCCGGACGAATGGTCAGAAGCCAGCGTCTCAAGCCACTCTGCCAACGAAGAGGCGCACACGCTGTTCATTAAGATACTCCAAATAACTCAGCGCAAGAAAATAATTCAGATTATAGGTTTACCTCCCTGTTACACCAGACCAGGGTTACCGAAATCCACCAGCACTGAAAAGAACAATCGCAGTTATTAAAATCATATGTGAAAAAAATGATAAAAACTGCAAATGAATGCGAAAATGTCCACAGATCTGATGTTTCCTGAAAAATACAAGGGCTAGTTCTTGTGGCCGCTATTTTCAAGTACAACATCTCACTGCGCATTTGCACAGTCGCCGCTTAACCTAGGCTAAGCTATTTATCCAAATCACTCCCATTCCATAATGTGAAAAACGGAAGTAGATTTTATGGTGCGCAGTCTATCTTTCTAGCAGGGCACAGGCGTTCGCAGTGCTGTAACAATGGGGGTGCATGACGCAGATTTAAAAAAAGACCCTGTAAGCAAAAAAAAAAAAAAAAAAAAAAACGAAAAAAAAAACGGTGAAGTAATGAGGAGTTCAGATTTGGGGGGCACAGATGAGCTGTATTTCAAAAGCATAATCATATATGTCATAAAAAGGTTGTTCTTACTATCTGGTTCTTATAAAACGTAAAATTTAAATTATGTTGTTACAATCATAATGCCTATACAGAGTAAGTTTTTATACACCCATCCTTCATATTTATTTAACTTTTGAATTGGTGGATGGATTTTTGAAATAATGCTGGATTTGGATATCTAACAAAATAAGCTTTCTAACAATATGTCACACACTATCCCCTTCCATTTAAAAATTTAAAGTCTGTGTGCGCCGTAACGCGGTGGTTCGTCAAAAACTAATTCATTAGAATGCATATGGGAAATTACTAAAGGTATGCAAGTTTCATTTTAAAAATAATTGAATGACCCAGTCAAAAATAAACCCGGGTGGGGTTATAAAAAGTCTATCTATACGCTATATGAAAGCACAAAAGAAAAGAAACAAATGTATTCACATTGTATTTATTTAAAACGCCCTTCGTCGGTCAAATGGAATCATGTTTCGGAAGTTGTCAATCACATCTTCCAGCTGTGTGGAAATAACTAGTGATTGTTCAATAAAGCCATCAATGAGCTCAGCCTTTCCTGTCTCATCATAGAATGCAGTTTTGTCTTCACGAGTGAAAGTTTTGAGAAGGTCCTCTCACATGAGCAACTAGTTACTGGGATTAAATAAAAGCAGTAAAAACAGAAAGTTAAAAAAAATTAGTAAAAGCAGAAAGTTAGAAAAAAACCTATTTAAATTATAACTCATCAATGTGCTGTAAATAAGTAAAAACATATATCAGCTAGCTATATTTCTGATTGCTCGGTATTCTGATCTAATGTTGGCAAAGGAATAAAGATACAGGAAGCTGTAAAGCGAAGGGCTGGATACAACGCAAAATTCTTCTGCTGATAAGTCGTAATATTAATGTTTTTAATTTATCAATAATTGGCAAAAATATTAATTTCTCCCAAGTTTTGCAAATTTGTCATGGCAAATGAAAGAGCTAAGGGGGGGGTTGCATCCGCACTCCCTGCACCCCCGTGCGCAAGCCTATGTAGCCGGAACTTCCAAAATAGCTACTTACTCAGAAACTATAGAAAAGTGAATATGCACTATTAACGCTCGAAAAATAATGCCAGAGTAACTGCTACCTCTTTCCATGCGACAAAACAGTGCTTTCGTCTACCTGGTTTGAGCACATTAAAGTGGATATAATAGACTTTTCGGGCAGAATCCTGATTCCACCTCTTTTGAACATTTTCGGATGAACTTCAATGTCAGGTAACATTCATATTCTCTAACCTATACAATATGAAACGAAGAAAATACATGATTATTCTATGTTACCCTCAGGATGTGACAGTGATAAAGATAAAATATCTTTTGCACTTTTGAAAATTCAGTACACATAGTTTCAGGCTCTACTCCTTGACTCGTTTGATAAAAAATAAAATATTTTTTTCATACAATGGATCTTTTACACCCACACAACACGAGTGTCATGCGTTACTATTGCATTGATTCGATTTCGATGCCAACGAGAGCATACACAAGCAGTTCACAGGGCGGACTAGATTTAAACTCTGTTGTTCTGAGTAGGCAACCTACCACGCTGAGAAACAAAAGAATGATTTAATTTGAATTCTTTACTTCAGATTGTTATTTTGTCTAAACATTCGCTACTACTTCGAAGAAAGTCATTTGGATGTCGTTACATTGCTTTTTCTCGGTTTCATCATTTTCTCTGAAAAAAAAAATATTTCACTGATTTTATGCACACATAACTTTCCAGTTACGTAGAACTATCTAAATACCCAGTTTTGTAAAATAGCCGAATTGTTAGACAAGGTAGTTCTTGTCAGCAAAATTAGAGAAAGTAAGGGAGAGAAGAGTAGAAGTTCGTATCTAAAATGTTCAGTTTAGCTGAAATTATACTTGAATCGTAAAACATATGGGGTCTGACAGAAAATGTAGAATTCAGAAATGGAAAGGGAAATGTAAAAACCCTGCGAAATGGTTAAAAATCGAGCACAAGCTAAAAACGCAACTGATATACCGTGTTTTACTGGAAAACATGAAAGCATCAGCAAAATAGAATTTAATCTTTGAAAGCATTTCTGTTAAAATTAACGGAATCGTTTTTCAAGAGACTGTGACAGAAGGATGCGCACAGGAAAAAGGTAAAAGCAAATAAGGAAAAGTCGTTAAAAGCATAACATGCAACAAACTTTAGGGGACTCGAGTACAGTCACGCAATATTTTTGCAGCTGGTAGTGTATAAGTTACGTGTCCATTTACTTAAATGAATACATTTTTTCACATTCTACATTACGAAGAAATCGTTGTCTACCTTTTTACTCTGCAATGATTGGTATCAGATTCAGAAGTATTTTTTGTAATACGGTGAAATCTGTTGTGCAGAGTGGTCTTGGGGGAAACAGGTAATCGAGTGACATTGTATTAGCGAGTATACTTCTATTTTTGTACGTAACCGTATCTGTTTATAGGTTTATTTCCAAGCATTTGTTTTTTTGTTTTGTTTTTTTCTGTTTCCAGGTTAGTTAAACCACAGTACTCAGTCGAAGAATGTCAGCAACCTCCTGAACACTGTTTCCAAGCTACGGTACGTTACAAATACATTATGGTCTTTCTCTCTCTCAAAATTATAGCAGTTCTTAACATAGTTTTTCTCATTTTAGTGCTAATTTTTGCTTCGTCTCGACACGCGGTTGTTTTTGCTTTGTGCCGCGTCCGGTTGCTTCGGTTGTTGTTGTTCAAATAAGTAAGTAGAAAACCACATTGCTTCGCTTAGCGAAGGTTGACCATCTACAAAGCATGCGTGCTTCCCACGCACATGTATACTCACATTCTGTGGCCTAGGAAAGTAGAAAAGATACTTGCTCGGGGACATTCAGCGAGTGACTTGGCTTCCTAACTGGTGCATGGGCAGTGACAATATACTTCTTCTCGTGTTCCTGTGGCCTAGAATAAGCAGTAAATCTACTGCTTATTTAGCTTGGCTACTCTTTGCTTTTAAAAAGAGTTACAGTACAACGTCAAAAATCCGAACAAGCTCTCTTCTCCTCTTTTTTGTTTCTTTTTTTATTTTGGTGGAAAGTTTAAGTATAGTCCAATAATTTAAACTTGGCACTTGATGATAATGGAAACGACTAATTTTGGGGGTGCAAGCATTTTGGGGGCGACGTGTCGAAGGTGGAGGTGACTTCTCAAACTCAGAGGCAAAGGTGAAAACTTCCCCAGTCACTTGTACCCTGCGGAACTAAGATTTTACTGGTTACTTCTTGATTCGCCTATTCCTCGTACGTCGAAAGTTAATGGGTTCCACCAGTTTAAGCGAGGAAATAATTCTTGATTCGCCTATTCCTGTCTCGCCTAAAATTTTCACCTGCTAGAGGGGAGGGATTCACCTAGAGCAAACTTTTTGTATCGCCTATTCCTGCTACGTCGAAAGTTAATGAGTTCCGCCATTATAGGCGAGGAAAGAATTATTGATTCGCCTAATCCTGTCTCCCCTAAAACTTTCACCTGCTAGAGGGAAGGGATTCACCTGGAGCACTTAACTTTCGTGCCTTAAAAAAAAAAAAAAGGACAATTTTTCCATGAAAAAAAAAAAAGCTAGTTTTGTTTTCTTTAATCGAAAAAAACAAACAAATAGAAAACAGAGTTGTGCAAAACATTTATAATTAAAAAAAAAAGGGGGGGGGGGGTACTATTACATTATTTTCGCATAAACTTTGATGGAGTAATTTTAAAAAAAGATACATCTTAACCTTCCGTGAATTTTCAGCACGTCTTTTGTAAAAAAAACGATCGTGCTTACGTTATCGGTTTGTCCGTCAGCCTTTCGACACCATATCTCTGCAACTATTAGTCCGATTTGAAAAATTCTTTTCGCTTTGGGAAGCATAAAATATGCGAATGATGATCCTTCATTTCGTTCTTTTTTTTTTTTTTTACGATGTGCAGTTGCACCGCTAGAGGGCGTAACTGCAGATGATATCGAATTCAAAATACATTTTATTCCATATATTTGCTTCTAAACGTCTGATTAAAAAAAAAGCTTTCACCTTTCGATTCCATTTACGTCGAAGAATAATTTAAGTATAGTCACTTTTTCAAGTTATGCATAAATTTTTCCGCTGGAGGGCGTAAAAGTAAAGTGCGTTTTCCCCGATATCTGTACTTCTAAAACTCCGATTTGAAATTTTTTTCTTCAGCGGATACAGCTCCTCATGGGAAATGTTTTTCATATAATTTCTAATATTTGGTAAAGAACAGTTTGGCCACCAGGGGGCCAAGCTATTCTTTACCAAATATTAGATAATTATTAATACCAGGGGGCATAAGCGTTAATTTCTGCTTCTGATGTATTTGCCCCAAAATCTGAGCCCCTGAAAACTCGACTGAAAAAATTATTTCCTGGACCAATACCGCTTACATCAAAAAACCTTTTGAGAATATTTTCTTCTTAAAATAACGCATGTTTTTCCTGCCAGGGGGCATAGATTCATATCTTACATTTGTCGATATTTCTGCTTCTAAAAGTCCGATTTGAAAAATTCCTTCTTTGTTGGATAGTGTTTCCGATGCAAAATGTTTCTCATATAATTTCAAATTTTTCTTAACGCACAAGTCTGCAACCAGGATGCGTAAGTTCACGTTTCCGTTTTCAAATTTTTCTGTTCATAATGAAGGTAGGCTTTCAAACCTGCCACCACGCTCAAAGCCAGGCATTTTCCTCAGGCTTCTGGTACACTATATGATCAGTAATAAATTGGAATTTATCGATTACTCTCTGAACTAAAAAATAGAAATAGCTGGTATAAAATTCTGTGGGCAAAATCATTTGACTGCCTCGTAACATCGAAACCGAAATTTCCCTTCCCGACGTGAAAACTAGTTCAGTTTAATTGACCCCTAGAAGACAGAAAACAGACGTCTACTATGCCTACTTTCTCGCTGCCCCCCCCCCTCCTATAAATTCCCTGTTGTTCGCATGCATAATACTGTACAATGATCAACCCCCGAGTACAGAAATCACCACCAGCAACTGTGGCAGCCCATAGAGTTGTTTCACCAGTTCGATGGCAGCCCATCGATAAGATGATTTAAGTTTGAGCTTTTTAGAGCCCATGAAAAGATTACATATGTTAATTTACATTTGGAGTATATTAAAGTGATGGAAAAGAGATACCAAGAAAAGTGGACTGTACATATGATGGCCGACTATTGCTGGATGTTGAACAGAGACTGTACGGACGCACACCGAAGACAATCCAAAAAGAGGAAGTTTGAAGGGGAGCCCATTGGCGAATGTTAGGTATGTTTGCTTTTGAATATGTATTTATGTTTATCTATTCCTTAAACAATCATTCCGCCCCTCCAGAGAACATTTTCACACGTTACAAACGTTGCCATATAGCAATGTCATTAAAAAATAAAGGTTTTTTAAATTTTCACATTTCCGTCATTTGTGAAAAAACTTGACTTGATACGGAATTTTTAAGGTCATTTTCGGAATCTGCGCAAAAAATCCATTCAGATACACCTATTCATTTGAAAACAACAGAAAAAAGTTGAAAAATTGCAGATTAGTGTAGTCCGAACACATCGAAAATCCGAACTATCAGTTGTCCCAATTAGTTCGGATTTTCGATGCACTATTGAATTTTGCTTTTTGACTATTTTTTCAGCGACAAATGGAGGAAAATACGCGTTATTTATTACTGCATTCATAAAATGTATGAGTTGATGTGTGTAGATAAAAAATGTCATTGTGCGCTTGGCACAATGGATTATGTTTTCGTTTATGTTGTTGAATCAATATATTATCGATAGAGATGTTTCATGTTTTACAATTTGGTAATAATTTTATAGTCTGACTAAACATAATAATTCAGTTTTTCTCTCAGTATCTTCACTCCCTTTTATAGTTGTGTGAGATAATTTTGACTCAGTTCTTGAATTATGACCTAATCATTTTACGTGATAAAACTAATGTAGCAAATATTGTTTCAGTAATAGAGTTTCAATAAAAAATTTGATGTAAAGATTTGAAACTGCACACCCAGAGCTATAACACGCTATGCTCTAAATCTCCTATCCTTCGTAGATAGCGTATAACGAGGTTCATTTTATCGCACGAAATTGTAAATTCGGCCCTCTGACTCCCAGTATCCCATTCATTGCACCAGTACAATTACTGTAATCAGTTGTATGGGAAGATGAACGGTTTTAGCGTTGTCACATAATTCTCAATGTGTATACGAATCAGTTCCACGGCCACACAGCTCTTGAAATGCACCGACGTATCTAGCAACGAAGTCTAGCTACTGAATCGTATTCTTTCTAATGGTTATGGTCAATGATCCTTTGTTTAGTTTCTGCTGTGTTGCTTTGGCTACTCTTCCCGTATCCCTACGTATGTCCAATTTTTTGTATTCATTTTCATTCATGTTGCTTCTGGTTTTCTCCCCGAGCTCCGTGGCCTTCGTTACGAAACCACAAGCAATAGAGCTCCAGTGATGAAATCTCATTCAGAATCTGTTTTTTTTCTATGCTACAGGGCATTCTGAATTGCGAAGATAAAGAATATAGACACAGATAAACTTTCTGATCTTAAAGGTAGTTTCCTTGATTGAAGGCTGCAAATCTCAAACCCTGATGCAATGCGTTGAGGAGAAAGACAATGCAAAAATTAGTCGCACAAAAAATCGCAGTACTTACAGTGCTTTTCCAATGGTTTCAACTTTTATCTTCCCATCATTCTCCTTGTAGTCGGTATGAATGCACTGCCAGCCCATTTCAGCCACCACGAAGCTCCTCTCGACCTCGTACCATCTTCCCATAAACTAGAAAATTGAAGAATGCGGTATGTCAAAGAATGAAGCATAAAAACAGCTTTAAGAGTTTAATAAGTCCTGGGTTAAACAGAATATGAAAACACCCTACAGCAGTGGAAATTAAACAAATACATTATCAAAATGTGAACCTAGATGTTCCAATTAGGTTTTATATTTGAGATGATGATTACTAGCCATTCCTTACGTGCACCGAAGTGGTGCAAAGTGCAGTACTAATCGGATGTTGGTCTTCAGTTGAGAAGTGTCAAAAGCCACTGGATTGTGATGTACCTGTTCTTTAAGCATCTCTCACAGATGATCGTCGGACAGGGTAGAGTTTAATAAACTCCAAGGGAATTGACCTATATACCTGGAGACCATGCGATTTGGAATTCGCTATTGTAGGTCCTGCAACATATTCTTAGCAGGGAGTGCTATATGGCTCTGTCCTGTTAGAATCATACGATACTCAAAGATAAATATATTTTTCTGCAAAAATTTCCAGCTCATACATAAAAGGCTTGATATCCTGCTGTAGATATCAAGCGTTTATGTATGAGCCCAAACCTTTATGTATGTTTTTCTCAATAATAATAATAAAAAGGTTCGATTAGATCACGAAGGAAAATGAAATACCAAACAGTGATTTTCTCTTTGTGTCGCTTAAAGTCCGGAAACCTCGTCGTAAGCTTGTTGATGTATCGCTGCAAAAACACGTGGAATTCGTAAAAAAACTAAATGTTGCAGAGGAATTCCTAGTCAACATTTAAGTGAGTCCGAACACAAAACAAATGTTTTTATAACGCATCCAGTTATTTCAGCTTCTTCCTTATTTGCAAGCGATACAAAAATGCGCTATGGTGTGTGAAAAATTCTTTGCACAGATGTTTCTCTCAATAGCCAATGTGTTTGCTATTCGCTTCTTATTTTTCATTGTTGAACTGAGAGCTTTGTCAGTTCGCAACTTTCTCGAATGCTGCTTTCGTTGAGATATCGCTGTTCCAATCTCTTGGGTCAGTCTATGTCTTCACCAGCTAGTAACACTCTTCTGTTACTCGGGGTTTAAACTTTTTTCAAAACGCCCATTTTCCATGCCTGATCTGACAGCCTTACCTGCATATTCAAAAATAATGCACAAAAATGACTATCTTTCCGTAATACCGAGCCACGCTATATTGCAGCTATTCACACAGACTTCCTGTTAGAAGTACTGCCATTACTGTACCGAAGTTTGGCGCAATGTGCCAAACTTCGGTACAGTAAATTTGGGGCCGTGACGTATTTACGATTGAGGCTGAATTTTTCCCACTTCCATTACTGATTTTTCGAATTCGGTGTACCTGGAAAAAATTATTTTGCTCTAACTAATCTTATCAACTACTTACGGTAAAACTGCAGATCAAGTAAACACACACTGCGTATTTGTATTCCCCTGCCACTCAAAATTATTTAATGCGCTGTTGCTACTTTCAGAAGTAGGGGCCTGTTATTAGCGCAGTCAAAAAATATCATTAGAGGACGAGATCACACTAAGAACTAACTATGCATATAAAATATCATGAGAACAGTTTGCACATACCGCATCAAATTGTTTTGATCAGTTTATTTTTCTCAAATCATATTTGGTCAAATGTGTATTACATTTTTACAGTTGCTGTAATACTAGTGTTCCAGTTATGATTCCGAGGACATTTTTTTCTTGTGCATAAGTACTCGTGCAACGATCATATTGCGTCCTGCTGGTATAGCAATACTAATAGTATTAAGTGTATGCATATGTTCCCAGATTATTACGGTCAAATACATGCCACACTGACACAAAGCAGGTAGCATTTAATCATCATCAAACATAACCTTCAGCTTTTTGGCCGTATGCCGAACAAATCCACTCTCGTATTTCTGCAGCGGCTTACCCGTAAACACGAACAACAGATATATATATATATATATATACTGTATATGCACTTTATGTTATATTGAAATTTCTAAGTAAATTATAGAAAATTTGGAATTTGGGAGATGGGTGGGTGCATTTCGAAACAAAACTGAAAATTTTATTGAAAGAACGCTGACAAAAAAAAAAAACAAAAAAAAAAAACTCATGCTCGTGAAATAGTACGTTGCAGTTTTTTGCTTACAAATTTCAGGTTTTTTCAGTTAGCGAAATTTTCTCTTCTTATCTGAAGCTTTCTTTCTTTCTGGAGGGGAGGAGTTAAACTCCCATGCTCATGACAAAAGGTTGTGGGGGAGTTGCCCCGTCCTTAATTTTTGTCTGCTACTATAGGACGGGGTGCTAGTGCAGTAAGACAAGCACAGCATTCATGTCCTGTCGTGGACTGGAGTCCAAGCCTGAGGAAGGGCCAAGCACCCCGCGCCTCTGACTACTCGGCCACCAGGACGTAGCCCCTTGACATCCATCTTAATTACTTTCGGACAGTGAAGCATATTATTTATTTTCGCCGTCCTGGAGAAACTTCCTATCCCCTGACCCAGTGGCGCAATGGTCCAATTGCTGGCCTCTGACCGAATGAGTGCGGGTTCGAGTCTGGATTGAGCATAGTGGCGTGTTTGTCTTACGGCACTGGCTGTCTCTATTCTCTGGGGCCAGGGTCCCAAAATTAGCAACGAGCGCCAAAAAGAAATTACCCACATCGTCCTCTTTTGTCTTCTTATTACTAAATGAACGATGAAACATATCGATCATTTTAATCCTCGTTGAACATATTTCTTATAAATATGCACTACGTTTTGGTTTTTCAGGAGGGATGGGCATACCAAATTTATTTTGTTTTTCCTTGAATGATGAAGCTTATCTTTTGATTTTATCTTGCTGACGTGTGTTTCATCTTGGTCTTCCTTGATTGATGAAGGTTATTCTTTCACCTAGAATTTCCTTGAAAATAACAAGTAATCTTCCTGTACCGACTTAGTATATGGCCCATTTTCGGCTTTTTTTTAAAATGAAGTGTAGCAGTCCTCGTAGTTTTCTCGACCGATGGAGTGTATCTTTTTGATAAAGCTCGTCGTTCGACTTGATCTTGTTGATGACGTGTGTGTCATCCTGGTCTTCCTAAAGTAATGAAGCACATTCTTTCACCTTGAATTTCCTTGAAAATAACAAGTAATCTTCCGGTGCCGACGCAGTATATCGTTCATTTTAGGCTTTCTTTGACAATGGAGTGTCACACTTCTCGTAGTTTTCTGGAACGATGAAGTATATCGTTTATTTTAAGTTTCCTTGAATAATTAATGCTGTGCATCGTTTTTCCTAATATTGTGGCACCGAGGCAGTACAGATTCGGGGGATTTAGTCTTCATGGAATAATAAAGTTTACCTAAATATTAAACGCGCATAACGCTTTGATCAGACGGTGACAGGTAAACTTCATTTCAACAGAAATAGAAAAAAAGAAATTTTAAGGGCAAATCGAGAACATATTTTGTCTGAACTGGAAAAGTTACGTTTTGAATAGAATTTCAGAATTTGTAAAGGTGAATACTGTGATACATATAGACACTGGATTTCTGAGATCCATTACAAATACAAGCACAATAGTCTTCTGTGTGGTTGTTTTAGTTCCCCATTCATTACTTTTTACTGCGAAAAATTCTGTTTATGAGCAGTTTCGGAATTCAGATTTCATCGAAAACGTTCCATGTTCTAAAAATATCATAAAGTAACATTCGAGAATATTCGAAACCGGAATTTGAGCGTCGGAAATAATTTTAGTTTCTGCTTGACAAAAAATATCTTTTTTAACTATGGCAAATCGGAAAACATGGTAATTTCCACGACATAGAGTAGTGGACAGTTAAAAGCTGGTGTTTGATCCATACTACCCAAGATTTAAAAATTTAAAAACTCAGCTGGTTTTTGAAATGAATGCTGTACACTTAGTTTAATTTCGAATGAAACTGGATCAACAAATCAATGAATAACGCGAGTTACCAAAATTGTTATTCAGGACTTCAAGAGTTATGTGTAATGCCATAATGGAAAACATAGAAGAGCGAGCGATTTAAAAGAAAAGCAGTCCAAAAATGTTTCAATGCAGAGCATAAAACCAAATCTCACAGTGAGATATGAGATAAAAATGGAAACTCGGTGAGAAAAAATAAAAGTGCTAAGAATTAATATAAACCCTGCTTAGCGTTGATGTTGATCATTAATACATAGCAGATAAAAACTTTTCACTCTGAAGGAAAACGGGAAGCTGGATTTAAAACAAAATTAGGCCGAATGAGGTGCAGTGCAATAGAAGTGTCAGTTACCGACTTTCTGAAGACAATGTGTTGGAAATTTAAATTTGTTAAGAGGTACATATTTTCAATTACAAAAATGCTATTTACTCACAGAATTTTCTTAAATGAGCGTATAATTTTAAATAGCTATGCTGGTACCGAACAAAACTGATATTGTGTGCCATCTGTTTTAGAATGAAATCAATCAAACACTTGAATGAAACTGATGATAATTAAAATATAATTCTCGAAAATTTTAAGCCAGAGACACAAAATATTATCGCATTTAGGTTTATACGGAACAAAACTGTATCGAATTGAATAGAACTCATGAAATGGAATTCGATTCAAAAGCCATTGTTCAAAAGGTCACTACGTACATCTGAAACAGATCGATCGTAACACCCAAAATTGTTATTAAGAGCATGAAAACAACAACTGTAGATTCATATATGGAATTTTATTTTTACATCCTACAGAAAAAAAAAAAGAGATTTGGTCTGCAATGTATCTTTTCCAGTGTATTGGGCACAGAATTAATCGAAAGAAATGTGCTCTTTAATTAAACTAATGATTCAAATAGTATGCATATTATGTAAACTGTATAAGGCTGAGAATAGTGAGTAGACTTTTTATAAGTGAGATAGGACACACATTCAAAATCATGAATTTCCCTATACATGATTTTCGGATTAAGAGCTTCGTATCCAATACTAACTACAATGTTTTTCTGAAGCACGAATGCATTAGTCTTTGCCAACGCCTTTTTGATCTATTGTAATGATATGAGCACACGATAATTCTTAAATCCAAAATAATTTATAAATATTTTTTTCGAGTGGCACAATAACTGTTTTTGCTGTTTTGATATTCAAAAATAGCCGTCTCCTGCCTCTCCAGAAACAACGTTACAGAAAATCGATTTTCTGGTGAGTTTTTTCCAAAAGAATGTCCCGCCAAGTGACATTTACCAGCAGATGATGATTCCTATGGGAAATTTCTTCTCGCCGAAGACAAATATGCATTCAGCTGGAATTCGGTTCGACCAATATTACAGAGGATAACAAAGACAACCACAGGGAGGCAGCAGCTCCCGTTGCCAAGTGGGCAGAGGCGTTAGTTTCTAACTAGTCATCGAAGATAAGCTCAAGTCGCTTGTGAGGCGTTTGTTCTGCTGCGCTGGATCTTCCGCCTCCATGGAACCAGTGGTCCCAAATTAAGGGCGAACGACCGAACTTCAAAGTCAAACGCCTCACAAGCGAAGTGAGCTTATCTTCGATGACTAGTCAGAAACAAACGCCTCTGCCCACTTTGCAACGGGAGCTGCTGCCTCTCTGTGGTTGTCTTTGTTATCCTCAGTAATACCCCCATAGTACAAAAGTGGTTGTTAAACCCCAGAAAAAAAAAGTAGAGGCATGAGGTGTTTCTACTTGCACAAGTTAAACTTGCCAGTACGAGAAGGAACGATTAAACATTTTCAGTCGTCTTAGTTTCAGAAATTGTTATACTTCGTCCTGTAAGATCTCTTGCAAATACTGAATGGAAAGTTTATTTTCCTAAGGAATTTATTTCATCTCGTTCTTGCTCTGCGAGAGTAACATAGCGTAACTGCGACTCAGGAACACCCACCTTTAAAACAAAACACAGGGAAATTATTTACATTAATGATGTAACACCCAAGTTCGTTTTTGTTTATAAGAAGTTAATTATTAAAAAAAATGCTTCAAAATTCTAAAAATGCTTCACGAAGCGTTTTCATTGTTTGTTGAAGAAGGCATCAAAAGATAACATTCTTTAGTAGTGTTTTACATAAGAGAATTTTCGAGAAAAATTAATATTAAAAAACAATATGTAGGAATATTTCGCCTTAAATAATTCAGGAACGTTTGGAAAGTCTGTATTTGGCACATACTACTGCCGCGCATTCCTTTCATATTTTTTCAAGTAGCATGGCGAAAATAGTAATAGCAATATAATACTCACATCTTGAGCTGAGAAATTTGATTGAGCTGGAGGAGCAGGACAAGGTCCCAGCATCAAGGTCTGTGACCTCACATTGCAGACGATCACGGCGAAGGCCGTTGCTGCGAGGTATATCAACCGGGTGGAGGTCGTCTTCATAACGGGCGGGAACGCGTGCGTTGTTCCGTCTACGTTTATGCTAAGACTAAAGGTCGCCGGAGCTCATAGGTCCTCTCTTTTATACCCTGGAAGCGGAACCCGGGGGACGACAGCGTGACCGATGAAGATCAAAATCGTGAATGACCTGGAGGCCCTGCATCCACAAACAGAACAGGTGGATCCAATCTCCGGAACCGACGCAACTTGTTTACCAGTTCGACAGGTACGGTAGGACGAGAAAAGATACGTGCTCTAAAACTGCAAGATATATTGACATTATTTTCGTACCTTTTGTAGCACACGTTAACAGAAGATGAATAAGGTGAATAGGGAAAACTGACTATTGGGGTCAACAGGTCATGCTTAGATAAAATCCTCGAATCCTCCATTGCAACTGATATTAAATCTTAACTCCCGAATGTCAGAAAACGTCACCTTATGAGAGTTTCGCTTTGATCTGTCGAATATAAAGAAGGCATCAAAGGTAAAACCAACAAAAATTGATTAATATTTTACAAAGAAAATGATTGACAGGAATAGTTTAGGGCTTGAACGCAGCAAAAGTTTATCTGAAATATGTTATTTTTTGGACTGACGTGTGTGCAGAGGCGTAAATACGGTGGGGAGGCTATCCGGGGCGCAGCTCAAGCGAGGGCGCAAAAATCACTGCTTACAATTTCATTGAAAGTGGAATTGAAACATTTGCGCCAGTTTTTTTTCACGCCATATTTTGTCATTTGTCCATTTATAGAATTTGCTTTTAATATGTTCTGCCAGTTTCGTCAGCCTTGGCAGCTGAAAATTCACATTTCTTGCTTAAAATGCTCAGGAGGTGTTAAATGCTCACACTGAAAAATGAAGGTGCGTTGCAAAATAAGGATATGGTTCACACTGCTGCGGGGTCTATACGATCATTACTGCAACTGCGGGCGACCATTACCAGCTGCGTTCGCTCCATTTGGTGTGTTGCCGAAGGACCGAACTCTCAAGCATTTGGGAAAAGCTGTACAACCAGCCACAGCCAGGTTGTGCCTCTCACATACAGATAACACATAATATTTATTTGCGACGTTAATTTGTTTTGTCGAGCAGTATATATATATACTGAGCAGTATATATATATACTGAGCAGTATATATATATAGGGATGTAAGGTCAGGTGATGCGTAACATCACAGCCTCTCCTTGACAAATGTCAACCCCGCCTTCTCGTGGTGCATCCTGTTCCCACTAAAAGGGCTCTGACGACCGCCAATAGCGGTATAACTATACCATCGGGATTAGAGGAAATGCTATCCCACACTCACCAACGAGCTTGGCCAGCGTGGTGAGTTATGGCCAAACCCCTCCAAAATGACTCCACAACTTAAATCTTGGCCCTCAGTCTCCGGCAGCTGGAATGTACCTGGCCAAGGCAGCGGCCAGTGCGACATGAAGACAAAGGGTGCTAAGAATCCCCGGAGGACCGGACTAGGCTGCCATCTGATGCTGACCTTGGCTACGTATAATGGACGTTCCCTATCTTCTGATTCAAGGCTTCTTGAATTGGAAGAGGAACTACAAAGGATCAAGTGGGACATCGTAGGGCTAAGTGAGGTAAGGAGAAAAGGAGAAGATCTCATTGAACTGAAAAGTGGACATCTCTTCTACTATCGTGGGACAGATACTGGCAGAACTAGTGGTGTTGGATTTATGATAAACAAGAAACTGAAGGATAAAGTTGTAGAAGTTGAAGGTTCCTCTAACAGAGCTGCACGACTCGTTATCCAACTCTCGAAAAGATACCAGGCTCAGATTATTCAAACTTATGCACCCACCACAAGTCATCCTGAAGAAGAAATTGAAGAATCTTATGAGAAAATTCGTCATCTAAATAATAAAGGTAAGCAGCACTTGAAGATAATTATGGGAGATTTCAATGCAAAAATAGGGCAACGGCAACAGAATGAAACTTCAGTAGGTAAATTTGGTCACGGCAACAGAATGAAACTTCAGTAGGTAAATTCGGTCACGGCAACAAAAACCAGCGTGGAAATACTCTCGTTGAGTTTGCAGAAGCAGAAGGGTTTTTCATCTTGAACTCCTTTTTCAAGAAAAAGGCACAAATGAAATGGACATGGAGACATCCAAATGGGACGACAAGGGAAATTGATTTTATTATGTGTAACAAAAAATTCGTCATATTAGACTGCAGTGTGCTAAACAAGTTCAACACAGGTAGTGACCATAGATTGGTGAGATGTAAGATGCACCTCAACACTAAACTTGAACGTGACAAGCTCATAAGACAAACAAAATCTATTGGCATAACCAACCTTAAAAAACACTATAATACTTTCAAGTTGGAACTGAAGAACAGATTCTCTGCTTTAGAAGGCCTAACATTGGAAGAAGTGAATATTTCATAAGTTAACAGAAAAGTAACCAAAGCTCTTATGGAAACAGCAACAAAATTAGCTGAGTTTGAACAAGTTGCATTTGAACAAATTATCAGGAAAAACCAAAATGTTGACGAAAAAAAGAAGAGAGATGAGGACAACTAAAGAAGATGTGACTTCCAAAGTGGAATATATAGAGCTGTGCAAGACAGTACGAAAAAGTATCACTGAAGACGTAAGGAAATTCAACTGTGAACTAGTGAGGAAAGCAATTGAAAACAACCAAAGCCTAAAGATAGCAAAGGGACATCTCAGTAAGGGAAGAAAACAGATTATGGCACTGAGAAAAGAAGATGGTTCTGTAACAAGAAATAGAGGCGAAATTTTGACAAGAGTGAAAGATTTCTACTCCAAATTATATGAAAGGGATGATACATGTACTCCACCCATCATGAAAGGTACCAGTACCAGAGTTCCTCCAGTCCTCCCAGCAGAAGTTGCACATGCAATCAAGAACATGAAGCGGGAGAAAGCTCCAGGAGAAGATGGAATTACTGTAGACATCATACAAGAAGCAAGTGGAGAAATCGAAACAGTACTCGCCCAAATTTTCACTCGATGCCTTAATGAGGGGAAGAATCCTGAGGATTGGAACACCGCTACAATGATCCTGCTACATAAAAAAGGTGACATTGAGGATTTCGGGAACTACAGACCTATCAGCCTCCTATCAGTGGTTTATAAAATCTTCACTAAAGTTCTTTCACACCGCTTGAAGGTAACACTGGACATGGCTCAACCAAGAGAACAAGCTGGATTCAGGAGTGACTACAGCACAATAGATCATATCTACGTACTGAGAGAACTAACTGAAAGAGCGAGGGAATATGAACTTCCATTGTGCATGGCTTTTATCGATTATGAAAAAGCCTTTGATTCGGTGAAACCATCAGCAGTTACAATGGCTCTGAAATCCTGCGGTATTGAAGATGCATACATTAATATTTTTAATAACATCTATGAAAATGCAAGTGCAAAGATTCGGCTGTTTGAAAATACAACACACATAAAAATTGGAAAGGGAGTGAGACAAAGTGACACCATATCTCCAAAGCTCTTTAATGCCACATTGGAGGGTGTCTTTCAGTCGCTGAGCTGGGAAAACAAGGGGATAAAGATTAATGGAGATTATCTAACCCACCTTCGTTTTGCTGATGACGTAGTCATTTTTGCAACTACCCCATCAGAGCTGCGGAGTATGATAGAGGAACTTGCTTACAAGAGTAAAGAAGTTTGATTAAAAATGAATTTTCAGAAGACAAAAGTGATATTCAATGCTTTTACAAGAAATGAAGATTTATCGATTGATGGAGAAAAGCTGGAGATAACAGGCACGTACTTTTATCTTGGACAGCAGATATCAAGTGAGGGTCACATTGATGAAGAAATTAATCGGCGTACAAAACTTGCCTGGAGAGCTTTTGGAAGAAACAGCATAATTTTCAAGAGCAATATGCCATTATGTCTTAAAAGAAAAATGTTTGATCAATGCATCCTTCCAGTGCTTACGTATGGTGCAGAGACGCGGACCTTAACTAAAAGAGACATACAAAGGCTACAGACAACTCAAAGCAGCATGGAGAGGTGCATGCTTGGTGTAACCAGGAGAGATAAGAAAAGGAACTCGTGGATCCGAGAAATGACAAGAGTGGAAGACATCATGATCAGAGTTAAATACCTGAAATGGCAATGGGCTGGACATACTGCCAGAAGGACAGATCATCGATGGACAGCCGAAATTTTAGATTGGATTCCAAGGGACAGGAAAAGACCCAGAAAAAGACCACATGGGAGATGGGTGGATGAAATTCGAAAGTATGCAGGAGTGACATGGAGGAGACTGGCACAAGACAGACCGTTGTGGAGGAAACTTGGTGAGACCTTTGTCCAGCAGTGGATTGATAATGGCTGACAATGATGATGATGATTATATATATATATATATATATATATATATATAGGAGGAAACTTAAGGAGACCTTCGTCCAGCAGTGGATTGATAATGGGTGACAATGATGATGATGATGATGATATATATATATATATACAGTATTTGTATTTTCAAACAGCCGAATATTTGCACTTGCATTTTTCATAGATGTTATTAATAATATTAATGTATGCATCTTCAATACCGCAGGATTTCAGAGCCATTGTAACTGCTGATGGTTTCACCGAATCAAAGGCTTTTTCATAATCGATAAAAGCCATGCACAATGGAAGTTCATATTCCCTCGCTCTTTCAATTAGTTCTCTCGGTACGTGGATATGATCTATTGTGCTGTAGCCACTCCTGAATCCAGCTTGTTCTCTCGGTTGAACCATGTCTAGTGTTACCTTCAAACGGTGTGAAAGAACTTTAGTGAAGATTTTATAAACCACTGATAGGAGGCTGATAGGTCTGTAGTTCCTGGGATCCTCAATGTCACCTTTTTTATGTAGCAGGATCATTATAGTGTTGTTCCAATCCCCAGGAATCTTCCCTTCATTAAGGCATCGAGTGAAAACTTGGGCGAGTACTGTTTCGATTTCTCCACTTGCTTCTTGTATGATGTCTACAGTAATTCCATCTTCTCCTGGAGCTTTCCCCTGCTTCATGTTCTTGATTGCATGTGCAACTTCTGCTGTGAGGACTGGAAGAACTCTGGTACTGGTACCTTCCATGATGTCTGAAGTACATGTATCATCCCTTTCATATAAGTTGGAGTAGAAATCTTTCACTCTTGTCAAAATTTCGCCTCTATTTCTTGTTACAGAACCATCTTCTTTTCTCAGTGCCTTAATCTGTTTTCTTCCCTTACTGAGATGTCCCTTTTCTATCTTTAGGCTTTGGTTGTTTTCAATTAATTGCTTTTCTCACTAGTTCACAGTTGAATTCAGTGATACGTTTTCGTACTGTCTTGCATAGCTCTATATATTCCACTTTGGAAGTCACATCTTCTTTAGTTGTCCTCATCTCTCTTCTTTTTTGCATCAACATTTTGGTTTTTCCTGATAATTTGTTCACATGCAACTTGTTCTTAGACCCAGCTAATTTTGTTGCTGTTTCCATAAGAGCTTTGGTTACTTTTCTGTTAACTTCAGAAATATCCACTTCTTCTGATGTTAGGCCTTTTAAAGCAGAGAATCTGGTCTTCAGTTCCAACTTGAAGGTATTATGTTGTTTTTTAAGGTTGGTTATGTCAATACATTTTGTTTGTCTTATGAGCTTGCCACATTCGAGTTTAGTGTTGAGGTGCATCTTACATCTCACCAATCTATGGTCACTACCTGTGTTGAACTTGTTTAGCACACTGCAGTCTTCTATGACGAATTTTTTGTTATACATAATGAAATCAGTTTCACTTGTCGTCCCATTTGGATGTCTCCATGCCCATTTTCCTGTGTGGCTTTTTCTTGTAAAAGGAGTTCAAGAATTAAAATCCTTCTGCCTCTGCAAACTCTACGAGAGTATTTCCACGCTGGTTTCTGTTGCCGTGACCGAATTTACCTACTGAAGTTTCATTCTGTTGCTGTTGCCCTATTTTTGCATTGAAATCTCTCATAATTATCTTCAAGTGTTGCTTACCTTTATTATTTAGATGACGAATTTCCTCATAAAAGTCTTCAATTTCTTCTTCAGGATGACTTGTGGTTGGTGCATAAGTTTGAATAATCTGAGCCTGGTATCTTCTCGAGAGTTGGATAACGAGTCGTGCAGTTCTGTCAGAGGAACTTTCAACTTCTACAACTTCATCCATCAGTTTTTTATTTATTAAAAATCCAACACCGCTAGTTCTGCCAGTATCTGTCCCACGATAGTAGAAGAGATGTCCACTTTTCAGTTCAATGAGATCTTCTCCTTTTCTCCTTACCTCACTTATCCCGACGATGTCCCACTTGATCCTTTGCAGTTCCTCTTCCAATTCAAGAAGCCTTGAATCAAAAGATAGTTAGCGTCCATTATACGTAGCCAAGGTCAGCATCAGATGGCAGCCTAGGTCCGGTCCTCCGGGGATTCTTAGCACCCCCTGCCTTCATGTCGCACTGGCCGCTGCCTTGGCCAGGTACATTCCAGCTGCCGGAGACTGAAGGCCAAGATTTAAGTTGTGGAGTCATTTTGGAGGGGTTTGGCCATAACTCACCACTCTGGCCAAGCGGGTTGGTGAGTGTGGGATAGCATTTCCTCTAATCCCAATGATATAGTTATACCACTATTGGCGGTCGTCAGAGCCCCTTTAGTGGGAACAGGATGCACCACGAGAAAGCGGGGTTGACATTTGTCAAGGAGAGGCTGTGATGTCTTTAATGCCACATTGGAATATGTCTTTCAATCACTGAACTGGGAAAACAAAGGGATAAAGGCTAATGGAGATTATCTAACCCACCTTCGTTTTGCTGATGACGTAGTCATTTTTGCAACTACCCCATCAGAGCTACAGAGTATGATCCAGGAACTTGCTGAGAAGAGTAAAGAAGTGGCATTAAAAATGAACTTTCAGAAGACAAAAGTGATGTTCAATGCTTTTACAAGAAATGAAGTTTTATCGATTGATGGAGAAAAGCTGGAGATAACAGACAGGTACGTTTATCTTGGACAGCAGATATCAAGTGAAGATCACATTGATGAAGAAATTAATCGGCGTACAAAACTTGCCTGGAGAGCTTTTGGAAGAAACAGCATAATTTTCAAGAGCAATATTCCATTATGTCTTAAAAGAAAAGTGTTTGATCAATGCATCATTCCAGTGCTTACGTATGGTGCAAAGACGTTGGCCTTAACTAAAAGAGACATACAAAGGCTACAGACAACTCAAAGCATCATGGAGAGGTGCATGCTTGGTGTAACCAGGAGAGATAAGAAGAGGAACTCGTGGATCCGAAAAATGACAAGAGTGGAAGACATCATGATCAGAATTAAATCTTTAAAATGGCAATGGGCTGGGCATACTGCCAGAAGGACAGACCATCGATGGACAGCCGAAATTTTAGATTGGATTCTAAGGGACAGGATAGTCCCAGAAGAAGACCACATGGGAGATGGGTGGATGAAATTCGAAAGTATGCGGGAGTGACATGGAGGAGACTGGCACAAGATAGACCGTTGTGGAGGAAACTTGGGGAGACCTTCGTCCAGCAGTGGATTGATAATGATTGACAATGATGATTATGATGATATACAGTATTTATTAATAACCACAAGCAACACCTCCCGAACATGTACATGACAACATATGAACTCCAGACCACAGCAAAAGAAAAAGGAGAGCGATAAACGTTACCAAAAAGTCACACTGCAAAATTATAAAATACCAATAATGAAATGTAAAACCCAAACAAATATAATATCAAATGGCTCCGAACCCCCGAACCACTCTTCAGGGAAAGACACCCGGGAGCCCGGAGCCAGTCGGGTTCGAGTTTCATGAGATAGCCTGATACCTAATTTTAAACAAAAATGAGGTTGCAACCGAATTTGGACTAGCAAAATTTATTGCCCATCTGTCTTTCCTACCCGAACCCTCAAAGTAACGCAGCAATAGATGTATAACTAAACATAACACCACTAAAATATGTCAAATACACAATAATCTCTTACCCTGTCTTCTTGATGAACAAAACATAATGAAACATAGAATGCAAAGGACATACATATATAAATACAAAATAAACATAGCTCATGCTCCCCTCGTATGTATCCATTTCGTGTGAAATACGGTTAAATTGCCATATGAGATAAGGCCACGTCTACTCTCGAAACCAACTCAAGTAGATACATCATTCAGCAATGGTATGTTCGTAAATGGGTGGTGGGCGTGTCTATTGGAAATGCAAAGATTTTACGAACATACCATTGCTGAATGATGTATCTACTTGAGTTGGTTTCGAGAGTAGACGTGGCCTTATCTCATATGGCAATTTAACCGTATTTCACACGAAATGGATACATACGAGGGGAGCATGAGCTATATTTATTTTGTATTTATATATGTATATCCTTTGCATTCTATGTTTCATTATGTTTTGTTCATCAAGAAGACAGGGTAAGAGATTATTGTGTATTTGACATATTTCAGTGGTGTTATGTTAATTTATACATCTATTGCTGTGTTACTTTGAAGGTTCGGGTAGGAAAGACAGATGGCCAATAAATTTTGCTAGTCCAAATTCTGTTGCAACCACATTTTTGTTTAAAATTAGGTATCAGGCTATCTCATGAAACCCGAACCCAACTGGCTCCGGGCTCCCGGGTGTCTTTCCCTGAAGAATGGTTCGAGGATTCGGTGCCATTTGATATTATATTCGTTTGGGTTTTGCATTTCATTATTGGTATTTTGTAATTTTGCAGTGTGACTTTTGGGTAACGTTTATCGCTCTCCTTTTTCTTTTGCTGTGGTCTGGAGTTCATTTGTTGTCATGTACATGTTCGGGAGGTGTTGCTTGTGGTTATTAATAAATATATGTACTATTCACTCTTGTTTTCCAGCTGCATTGCGCGGTAGCAGAGTGGTATGAGCATGTATCAAAGAAAAATAATTTAAATTTATATTTATATATATACAGTATATATACAGCAAAGTTCCGGACTTTAATGTTTTTACAAGAAATGAAGATTTTTCGATTAACTGGGTACAGCTGGAAATAACCGATACCTACATTTTCCTTGGACATCAGATAACAAGCGAAGGTCTCATTGATGAAGAAATCAATCGGCGTATAAAACTTGGTTGTAGAGCTTTTGGAAGAAGCAGTACAATTTTTGAGAGCAACATGCCAGTATGTCTTGAAAGAAAATAGTTTAATCAATACATCCTTCCAGTGCACGAAGCAGAGACGTGGACCTTAACTAAAAGAGACATACAAAGACTGCAGACAACTCGAAAAGGCATGGAGAGATGCATGCTTGGTGTAACCATGAGATAAGATGAGGAACTCATTGATCAGGAAGATAACAAGAGAGGATAACATCATGACCTGAGTAAAAAATCCTTGAAATGGCAATGGGCTGGACATATTGCCATAATGACGGACTAGAGATGGACAACCGCAATTTTAAACTTGATTCCAAGGGATAGGAAAAGACCCAGAGGAAGATCACATGAAAGATGCGTGGATGAAATTCGATAGCATTCGGGAGTGACATGGAGAAGACTGGCTGAAGACAGACCGTTGTGGAAGAAAGAAACTTAGGGAGACCTTCACCCAGCAGTGGATTGATAATGGTTGGCATTGATGACGATGCGTGTGGTGTGTGTGTGTGTGTGTGTGTGTGTGTGTGTGTGTGTGTATGTGTGTGAAATAGATAGGAAATCAGATGGGGGAGCAATATTTTGTGCCTTGACCCAGGCACAGAAATCGTTAGATACGCCCCTGCGTGTGAGTGAATGGTTTTGGAATGTATTCATGGCATAACTCCACTGACATTTTGAAGATTCGGAAACAGTACCATCGTAATTTTTCGTTAGGATAATTTTCCTGAATTGCAGAAAAAAAAATGGCAATTCATAGTACACCTAAAACACATTTGAAAGCAACCACAAAGGTATTACCAATATTCTGGGAAAACGGAGCTACGGTTCAAAAAACTGGCCCACAAATTTTATGTGTTATTTTTTTTAATCTATATTATTTGGCATACTAAAGGATAGTGCAAAAATTCCTTAGACGAAATATGTCTTCACTGCGTCATCAAATCAGAAGCGTTTCCCTCTGTTTAACGACTTATTTCGTGGATTCTCAACTTCGACCTGCTTACAAAGGAGATATAAAATGTTGACTTCAAAACAACCGGTAGACCAATAGTATCTAGAAAAAAAAAGTAGGAAATCACAATTTCTGTCAAGCTGATGTTCGAATAGTGTTTCTCGACGTCGCTCTGCATTGCAAAACAACTCACACTAGAAGCTCAAAATCGTGACTATGGGGAAACCGGTATGTCAGTTGGTAAAAATCTTGATTTGTAAGTTTCTTCAAAAGAAAACACAAAGCTACATCTGTGGAAACGCCAATTTGCTTTTCTATGGGATTGGAAAGAAAGTAATGTCTGCAAACGCAAGGCAACAGAAAAGTGTTATTTACCGTATGTACAAGTACAAATCAGTTCAAAGTGTAGTCGCCATCGTTTCCCACGACTTGCTTCCATCGTCTGGGCAACTGATAGATACCGTCCCTGTAGAATTGTGGCGGCTTGCACGCAAAGAAGTGAATGAGCGCGCGTTCGATATCGTCCCGGTTGGTTAACCGCTGTCCGTCCAGAAAATGATGCAATGACCGGAAAATGTAGTAGTCTATTGAGGCAATGTCCGGGCAATAGACTGGGTGTGGCAGCACCTCCCTGCCCAGGTTCCTGATCTTGTGACAGATCACCTGTGCTGTATGAGGTCTCGCTTCATCCTGTTGTATAGAAGGACGCCCTTGTGATTCAACAGTGCTGTTGCTGTGGTTTCGACGTGAGCCGTGCGTGTAGATCGTCGAGCTGACGGCAGTGCACATCGAAGGTGATAGTGGTGTTGACACATTAGGTCCCTTTGTGTGTCTGAAAAGGTACGTAATTGCTGCGCGCAACTAGCCTGTGCTGGCTGATCACCTAAATGCTTCCATAGGCTTCTCACATGATACAGCCGGGGATCTGTTTCACCGTGACACTGCACCAACTCACCTAGCCATGACTACACAGAAATGGCTCGAAGAACACTAATCGGAGTTTGGAACCATCCAGTGTCCCCGAGGTCCCCGGGATTTAAACCCTATGGAAGTTCCTCTGGGATGTAGTGCAGCAGAACAGCAAATCAATGGATCCTAGGCCGACGTCTCGGGCGGAGTTGCGCACAATGCTACGACTAACATGGCTGACATTACTCCCGAAAACCCACCGGTACCTGGTGGAGTCGATGCCTTGGCCTGTACAGGCTGTTATTCGCGCTGGAGGAGCACAAACACGCTATTCGATAGGTATCTCTAATATTTTGCCCATTGAGTGTATATTTACATCTGCGCTTCTAAAAATACTGGAGAACTGTTTTTCAGAACCACTAGAAGAGGATATATCATGCCAAATATACAGCAGATAGAGGAAAAACTTTAACCCTAGAAAGTGAAAGATGGTTGATTATCATTTGCGTCATTATTTCAGAATTATCGTGCCCATAGACAGCACACGGAAGGAGTTCGATCACAGTTATAAACGAATAATTTTCAATAGGATTTTCAGTACACGAATGTGCATGCCAAAAAAGGTCAGAAAAATGCTAAGCTTCGTTTCTCACTTATAAATGCAAAGATATTGTGAATAGTTGCGGACGTGAGAATGGGCAAAGTACTCTTATTAACGAAGGGCGGTTCCAGAAAGCTTCCAAGAGGGAAATCATAAAAATATCATTTAAATTTACCGAACAAAATGGGGATGTGGTAATAAAACGAATGAGCATCGTTTGAAAAAGAAAAGTTTTACGGAAGTCTCTGTTCATAGTCGGCAACAGAACTGAAGAAAACTATCAAAATTAAAATCATTTCGAAAGTAAAAGACTGCTCAAAGTAAAACTTTAAAATTTTAAGTCGGTAAACTCTCAAGGGAAAGTTTTTCGCTGATCCTTTGTATCGGCGCCTGTAATTTGCACTTACATTGTCATATGAAAAAACCAAAGACATAATTTTAAAAAGTTTCACTTCATCAATTCGTTCGTCTGTGGAAGCAATGCCATTGAACTTATATTTCATATTAGTAATGTTCATTTTCGTTTGATTGCTAGGCCAATGAGAATGCTGTTCTATAACGAAGTAAATTTCTCCGTCATTTCAGTCCGCGCCAGGATTCGAACCCGGAGCCGCTTATTCCGGAACAAGTCGCTCTACCAATTGAGCTACGTGGACGTTTTATTCTGATTCCTATCTGCCTTTATGTCGTGTACGTCCTTCTGGCAGGTACGTCACATCTCCTGGTACGTTACATCATCTCCCCCTTATTTTAATTTTTTTTTTCGAAGTGCTGGAGAAAGGATTCTCTTATTTTTCCTATCTCGCGGTGTGGAAATAACATCACACCAATGCGAGATTTTGAACGGTCGGGTCATCCGGATAGTTCGGGCGCCATTATAACGAAGTAAATTTCTCCGTCATTTCTGTCCACGCCAGGATTCGAACCCGAGGCCGCTTATTCCGGAACAAGTCGCTCTACCAATTGAGCTACGTGGACGTTTTATTCTGATTCCTATCTGCCTTTATGTCGTGTGCGTCCTTCTGGCAGGTACGTCACATCTCCTGGTACGTTACATCATCTCCCCCTTATTTTAATTTTTTTTTCCAAGTGCTGGAGAAAGGATTCTCTTATTTTTCCTATCTCGCGGTGTGGAAATAACATCACACCAATGCGAGATTTTGAACGGTCGGGTCATCCGGATAGTTCGGGCGCCATTATAACGAAGTAAATTTCTCCGTCATTTCTGTCCACGCCAGGATTCGAACCCGAGGCCGCTTATTCCGGAACAAGTCGCTCTACCAATTGAGCTACGTGGACGTTTTATTCTGATTCCTATCTGCCTTTATGTCGTGTGCGTCCTTCTGGCAGGTACGTCACATCTCCTGGTACGTTACATCATCTCCCCCTTATTTTAATTTTTTTTTTCGAAGTGCTGGAGAAAGGATTCTCTTATTTTTCCTATCTCGCGGTGTGGAAATAACATCACACCAATGCGAGATTTTGAACGGTCGGGTCATCCGGATAGTTCGGGCGCCATTATAACGAAGTAAATTTCTCCGTCATTTCTGTCCACGCCAGGATTCGAACCCGAGGCCGCTTATTCCGGAACAAGTCGCTCTACCAATTGAGCTACGTGGACGTTTTATTCTGATTCCTATCTGCCTTTATGTCGTGTGCGTCCTTCTGGCAGGTACGTCACATCTCCTGGTACGTTACAGTTCCTTTGTGTTCCTTTATATTTTTTACGTATTTTTTGCATACTTTATAGTTTTAGGAAGAATAAGGTATTTTTACATTTGCTATGATATCTCCCTTCAAAAACGTCGGACTGTTTTTTCTTTGAATGATCAAAAGTTTCTCAGAATTTTCCGCTTTGAAAGATGCACACTAACGATAAGTGACGTAAGTGAATTTTTGTATTTGCCAGAATACCTGTGCTTCAAAAAGACAAATCAAGAACAAATAATTATGTAGTAAATGTGGCAATAGTAAAACATTTTTCCTTCATCATTCACCTTTTAATGAAAAAATTATTTCGGATGGAGTAAATTTATATACACTGGCGTGCAAAAATTAAGGACAAGACGGTTTTTCGAATGTAACGTCGTGCAGAAGTGCTCCACATCAACTCAAATCATACCATAAAATCCCCAAGATGTAAAAATATGGGACAAGTAAGCAAAACCGTCCAAACAAGGAATCCAAAGGATACAAAGGCACTTTATTGAAAAGGTAGCTTCGAGCACAACTGGACAGAAGACAGAAACGTCCATGTGACAGGCGGCTGCCAAGAAAAATCCAGTCTTTACTAGGGGATATGATCACCCCTGACTGCGTTGCAGGATTTACAACGTCTGTCCATGCTGAGGACGAGGTTGTCAAAGAGCTGTTGAGGCATCGCGTCCCATTCCTCTTGTAGCGCCAATCGTAGCAGCGGAATCGTTGCTGGCGGCTGGTGACGTGCTGCCAAGCGTCGCCCGAGAAGGTTCCACACATGTTCGATTGGATTTAGGTCCGGGGATCTTGCGGGCCAATCCATGCGTTGAATATCTTCACTTTCCAACAGCTCTGCGACAGCTACTGTACGATGAGGTGTAGCGTGGTCGTCCATGAAAAGGAACTCAGGACCCACAGCACCTCTAAACAGACGCACGTGAGGTAGGAGAGCCTCGGTACAATAGCGGACACCAGTGACTGCACCTCCTTGGAAGATGTGGAGGTCAGTATGGTTACCAAGCATGATACCGCTTCAAACGAGAACTCCGCCACCTCTAAAACGGTCCCTTTTGATGATGTTGGAGGTGTGATTGCGTGTTACATGCTCTCTCCAGATGTGTATACGTCCAGAATCGCTCGTCAGACTAAATCGGCTCTCATTCGTAAAGAGAACTCGACCTCATTGCTGATGTGTCCAGTTCTTGTGTTCTTGGCACCACGGAAACCGCCGTTCCCGATGAGCAGGTGTTAATGGCACACACCGTACTGGTCGTCGTGCAAATAGACCACCTTTGTGCAGCCTCCTGGCCACGGTAAAACGCGATAACCGACGTCCAGTTGTCTGTTGCATGTGCATTGCGATTTCTCCCGCTGTCTGTCGTCTGTCTCTTCTCGCCTGTAGGACAATATACCGGTCGTCCGCCGCCATGGCTGCTCGTAGACGACCACTGCTAAACTCTCAGACAGCTGTTCCTGTCGTTTGAAATGCTCTCCAAGCTCGTGAAACGATGCTGTGAGCGATCCCGAACTCCTCGGCCACAGTAGTCACACTTCGACCTTTTTCCAACTTCCCAATGACGCGACTTCGAGTAAAGTTATCCAGATGTCGTCTACTGGATTGCCTGTTGGCCATATAACACGGTGGTAGCAACTGGACGTCGTTCAAACCGATGTACACCGTGCAATAGCTTTCACCGAATTGCTGAGAGTACACCGCCCGTGTGCTTTATACCCTTCCGACACCCCCCTCTACGTCATGCTACATATATGGGTATGCCCTACCGTACCGGACCCTAGTCTATCTCCTGAGTGGTCATTCGGTCCGTTCTGCCTGCTCGTTCCGCTGTTATGCTAATTTCTCCCCTTCGTCCTTAATTTTTGCACACCAGTGTATTTCTTTCGCACGATATCACAGCATCTGCATGTTCTGTAGCCATAACTAAGTTCTATAGATACGCCATTCGATTTTCCAGGTGCACACAGTTTTTCTGCTAGGTGTTCTATTTACATACATTTGCATTACGGAGGTGGGGGTGAGATGTATCACATATGTTCCACATTTCCATATCTGTAATTATCTCGCTAAGTAATTTTTTTTTATTGAAGGTTTAACGATCAACGCGAACAACCTAATCGGCTATAAGCATTCACCCGTCCCTAATTTAGGGTCACTGGTTCCAGGGAAGGGAGAGAGCTAGTGCCGTAAGACAAACACAAGATCCATGCCTTAACGGGATTCGAACCCGAACCCCTTACGGATGAATGATCAGAGGCATCGCTTAGACCACTGCGCCACCGGGGCGGACTCCCTAAGTATTCAAACACACTCAACGGGGGGGGGGACGTTAGATAATAGCGTGTTGGTCCCCCTGTAGCGTTAATAATAGCCTTTACATGCCGAGGCATCGTATCCGCCAGATGGCAGAGGGTTTCCGGAGGTAGGTAATGCCAGCCATACCTTTTGCAGCATTGTCCACAACTCTGCCCTAGACGTCGGTCCAGGATCCCTGAATCTGATGTTCGGCTCCACGGCATCCCAGAGAGATTCCACAGGGTTTAAATCCTAAGACCTTGGGTCCACTGGACGGCTCCAAACTCAGATGAGTGTTCCTAGAGCCATGCCTGGGTGGTTGAGTGTTCCTAGGGCCATGTTCCCAGAGCCATGCCTGGGTGGTTGAGTGTTCCTAGAGCCATGTGGTTAAGTGTTCCTCCAAACTCAGATGAGTGTTCCTAGAGCCATGCCTGGGTGGTTGAATGTTCCTAGAGCCATGTTCCCAGAGCCATGCCTGGGTGGTTGAGTGTTCCTCTAAACTCAGATGAGTGTTCCTAGAGCCATGTTCCCAGAGCCATGCCTGGGTGGTTGAGTGTTCCTAGAGCCATGTGGTTGAGTGTTCCTCCAAACTCAGATGAGTGTTCCTAGAGCCATGCCTCGGTGGTTGAGGGTTCCTATAGCCATGTTCCCAGAGCCATGCCTGGGTGGTTAAGTGTTCTTAGAGTCATGTGGTTGAGTGTTCCTCCAAACTCAGATGAGTGTTCCTAGAGCCATGCCTGTGTGGTTGAGTGTTCCTAGAGCCATGTGGTTGAGTGTTCCTCCATACTCAGATGAGTGTTCTTAGAGCCATGCCGTCGGGAGGCGCATTGTGCTGTGAAACAGACCATTGGCAGCAGGATGCGCGAAGACCATGAAAGCGTGTAGGTGTTTAGCCAGCATATGCTAGTAGCGCGCAGAAGTTAAGGACCTCTCCAGACACACAAAGGGACCTAATACGCCCAATGTGAAGGTTCCCCAAACCATCACAGAGCCACCGCCGCCTTGAACAGAACTTCCGTGGCACGACTGTTCCATAGCCTCACGCTGTCGATGCCACACCCGTACTCTCCCATCAACTCGATACAGCTGAAAACGATATTTATCTGACCACACGACATGACGCCACTCTGGAGAGGTGCAGTTTTGGTGATCTCAGTGCAGGCGAGGAGTAATGTCCCATGACGAGCAGTCATCACTGGCACACGAGTAGGGCGTCGGCTCCTGTTGCCCAGGGTATGCAGCATACACAGTACCGTTAGCTTGCTGATGCTGCTTGAGCTTCCGACATTTAACCTGTATGAAATTTGCTCCGTGTTTGCCGAGCAGTCGGTCTGTAGGGACCGGGATTGTCTACGTCGACCCGGTCATCAGTGGCGTATGATAGGTCACCGCTTGATCCCTCTGGGCGCTAGTACGTCCGTTGATGGTATACCCGTGGTACATCCTTGATACGGTTGCCCTTGGGAATTCTAGGGTTCATACCACTTGGGCGGTAGAATCGCCCATCTGTCTTGCGCCAACAATGTGTCCACAATCAAAGTCGCTCTTATCACCAGGTTTATCTATGTTCGTCGATGGCGATATAGTGTTGGAAAACCCTGCTGTTCGCCTATTTATCGCCTGTGTTTGGTTTTGAGTCTGCTCCACTCTACGCATGGATGCCCACGTCAACTGACCATCACCCCTATCTCTAAAGTTTGGTGTTATGTGAGTCAGAACAAAGAAATACATGTATATTGCTACAAATTGAACTGGAGGAGTTTTTTTTTCTTATCGTTTAACATAACTCTAATATAAACTTTCCTCGTATTTTCAGCCATTTTATTATGTTGATAGGTGTCGCAAATAGACTATGTTTATGTGCGATGGCACCCAATATAAGCTGCATATTTTGCAATTTTCCTCAAGTATGATTTTGTCTGTTCGTGGCATCACCATGCGGTCCAATTGGCACATAATAATGACAATAAGCAGAATGTGAAAGATGCAAGTTGGAAATCATAATACGCGCTATTGATAAGATTAAGAAGAACAATCGACGAAGTTTTAGCTGTTCTTTGACACAGCTTCTTCATGACCAGTGGCACGTAAATTTTTTAATCGCATGTGAAAGTATCAGAGGTGTTGACAGTCACGGATTTTTATTTTCAGTTGCTTCCACGCGCTCTATAGACATGGTGTGGATGCCATGTTGTTGTCAAGTTGTGTAAACGGTACAGGAAGTTGTGTTTTGCATTATTAATTATGTCACATCCGTCGTGAAGAATTTAGGCCAACGCACGAACAAACCTTGATTCACAAGAAAAATAAAATAATTTTGAATAAACGTTACTCTTAATCTCATAGATATTACAATGGTTGTAGCATAAAATTTGTAAAATGCACTGTTGATGTCCTTATTAACAGCACATCCGAAATCTCTTGGCGTAGAATAGAAATAAAACTTTCCAAACTTTCGCACATCAACCAGATGGCTTTTTCAAGGAAGGTAGACAGCTAACTATAAACTGAATAATAGAACGTTTCAACAATTTGAACGCGGATACAAGAGACCGAAAAATAACCACTAATAGAACGTTTCAACAATATAAAAGGGATACAAGAGACGGAAAAATAACCACTGCCCTATCAAGAGAAGTCAAGTTCAAGTCCATGGATCCTATATGGAGTGCTGTAAAGAAATTAGCTTCATATACTCCACACCCAAATCTACTGCCATTCGCGAAACCTTGGAAATCTTGACCAGCTGCCAGGCTTGCAATGATAGCGTCTCTCTGGAGTTGCCACGTATTTGGAATCAATTCTTCAAATAATGCTGCGTTTTCTACCATAGTACCGCGTGCGCAACTAACGTGACCTCGTTTCTTCGAAATATCGCGTTTGCTCCTATTCATTTATCCTCTAGTCAAGTCAGTGCGTTCAAATTGTTGAAACGTTCAATTATCCAGTTTGCAGTTAGCTGTCTACCTTCCTTGAAAAAGCCACCTGGTTGATGTGCGAAAGCTTGGAAAGTTTTATTTTTATTCTAAACCAAGAAATTTCGGATTTTTAGTATAGTTATACTACGTATTTTGAGTCTATTATATGGATTTTGCGTTGTTCATGATTTTGTGTTTGTCACGTTAGTTTTGGATATTAGTGAATGCAAAATTTGTCAGTGTTAATTTGAAATTAATTCTTTGTGCTCGGAACAGAGGTTTGAGTTACGCCGGCTAAGTGTGACACGAGTACTATGTGTATTGTTGCGCGTTCAGGTTCTTTTCCTTTCCTCGATCGGATAGACCAAGATTGCAAGCAAATGGATGACTCCATCTAATTTTAAGTGGTCATGGAGACTGAAAAATAACTGTAAAATGACCGTGATTTTCATTAGCTTAAAAAAGTAGAGGTAGATGTTTGATTTTGTCTAATTTTTGGACGAAATGAAATTAGACACCTACCTTCCGCTGGTATAAGAATATGGAATGTTTTTTATACTGATTCCTACCTTAATGCCTTCATTATTGCATCCCTTGGCTCGTGGGAAGCCAAGAATGACCATGAACACTTAAAATTAATTCTGCTCATGCGAAACTTATGCCGAATTTCCTTATTTCTGACGTAATTAGGTAGAGGAATTTATATACTGAACGCCTGATTGGCTACCGTCATTACACTGATTCTGATGCACTATATTTTTGATTCCCATAATTTGCATTTTTAATTTTGTATATCCGCCCCTGTGGCCGAGTGGTCAGAGCCGTAGATTTCTTACTAGTCGTCCGAGCTGCTCCCACTCTCTCCCTTCGCTATAGCCCCTGGCACCAAATTACGGACCGGCGCCTGTTTTGTAGCCCTCAGAGTTTCTCATGTTGGTTGTGAACCCCGAAGGAAATGAAAATTTTTGTATACGCAGTATAAGGAATTGGGTTCTTATCATTGTTAACTGTTTTTTATTTAAAATTGTATACTGTCTACCTTTGTTTTGTAGAGTATTTTTTTTTATTGGAGATTTAACGACCACCGTGAGCAACTCAATGGGCTATAAGCAGTCGCCCGTCCCTAATTTAGGGTCACTGGTTCCAGGGAAGGGAGAGAGCCAGTGCCGTAACACAAACACAACATCCATGCCTTACCGGGATTCGAACCCGGACCCCTTACGGACGAATGATCAGAGGCCATCGCTTAGACCACTGCGGGTCGGGGCGGCTTGTACAGTATGGTCATGATACTGTATAACAAAACGTATTTTATTACACACGGTCGAGTCACATTATTGTAACCACCTGCTAATATCAAGAGTACCCGCCGTGTGCTGAGCGTACAGGAGTTAGACGGCTGGGAGTGACTCAATAAGGTACTGGAAGGTGTTCACAGGTATGTGGAGCAATGCTGACTGCAGTTCATCTGTCAGCTGCTGGAGGGTGCGTGATGAAGAGTCCATAGAGTGAGCAACGTGATCGAGATGGTCCCACACATGCCCAATTGGGTTTAAGTCTAGAGAATTAGCGGGCCAGGGAAGTACTTTGAAGTCTTCATTGTGCTCATCCAAGCACTTTCGGGTGTTTCTAGCTGTGTGGCACGTCGCATTGTCGTTCTGGAAGATCCCATCCCCCCAGGTAAGAAAATTAACAATTATGGATGTACGTGGTCTGCAAGGATTAACTCATAACGAATTCGGTCCATAGTGCCTTCCACAGGTATGAGTGGACTCAGAGAATGCCAGCACGAAAACATTCCCCAAGCCATACCGCTGCCCCCACCAGCTTGTGTTCTGCTAGCAATGGTTGAAGAGTGTTTGTTCTCCGATGTTTCTCGCTTGTACGCCAACGTCCATCCGTTCGATGAAGCAGAAAACGTGACTCATCGGAGAAGGCAGTTCTTTTAGCCATTCAGCGGCGCCGAATTCCGATACTGCCGTGCAAATGTATGCATTTTCTGCCGATGCTCCTTCGTTAGCATAGGTGCAGTAACCATCCGTCTGCATCGGAGCACCAAACGCATCAGGGATCACTGAACTGTTGTTTTAGACACACTTCCGGTAGCCCCATGGTTCATTCGGCCAGTGAGTTGCTGCAGTTTAGCTTGTGGATCGGCCCTCACGCACCTTCGAAGCCGATTTTCACCTCTACATCAGGGGCACGTGATGTTCCGTGCCCCTGATGCAGAGGTGAAAATTCGCTTATTCGCAATGGGGCCATTTCTCCAATCACGATACACTTTAACCACAGCAGAGCCGCCCCGGTGGCGCAGTGGTCTAAGCGATGGCCTCTGATCATTCGTCCGAACGGGGTCCGGGTTCGAATCCCGGTGAAGCATGGATGTTGTGTTTGTCTTACGGCACTGGCTCTCTCCCTTCCCTGGAACCAGTGACCCTAAATTAGGGACGGGCGACTGCTTATAGCCCATTGAGTTGCTCACGGTGGTCGTTAAACCTCCAATCAAAAAAAAAAAAAAAAAAAAAACACACAGCAGCACACGAACAGTTCACAAACTGCGCTGTTTCAGAAATACTGCCACCCTTGGCCCGAAAGCCGAAAATCATCCCTTTTTGCAAATATGACAAATCGCACCTTTTATCTATGACAGCAACGAGTGATATGTTTTCATGTGATCATATGTAGAGGATTTTAAGAAGAGAGTGTCTGACCCCAGGTCTTAAACAACCCTTAGAAATAGGAAGCTAGGAGATTTATGCTAGAGTGCCCGATAGGAAAGTGACACGGAAGCGAAGTAGAAAGGGGAGGAAGACGATCTTATTTATTACCGGGGGACCAGTACCCGGGGTCCGACGGCTTAATGTGCCCATCCGACGCACGGCGGGTATTTAGTGGATCGAGCGTTCGTACCTGCCTGGGATCGAACCTGAGGTCCTTTCCGTGGCAGTCACGAACGTTGACCACTAGGCCATCCGCGACCCAAATGTTTTCATATGATCATGATGATCATATGTAGAGGATTTTAGGAAGGGAGTGTCTGACCCCAGGTCTTAAACAACCCTTAGAAATAGGAAGCTAGGAGATTTGGGATAGAGTGCCAGATAGGAAAGTGACACGGAAGCGAGGTAGAAAGGGGTAGGAAGACGCCCTTATTTATTACCGGGGGCCCAGTACCCGGGCTCCGACGGCTTAACGTGCCCATCCGTGCGCGGCGGATATTCAGTGGATCGAACGTTCGTACCTGCCTGGGATCGAACCTGAGGTCTTCTCCATGGCAGTAACGAACGTTGCCCACTAGGCAACCCGCGGCCCCAATGTTTTCATATTGCCTACAGCACACCTTATATACTCCCCAAACCAGCCTCGACACGTGCCTTCTTTCATTGGCTACCCGCTGTTGACGTCAAAAGTAGGAGGTGATCACAATAATGTGACTAGACTGTGTAAATTCTGGGCTTTTCCTTAACTGCTATCCATTTGAACATACGAGTATATTAATTGGATATTCTCCACAACAAAGATTGCTGATTGCGTCTTCCCTTTGAATACGCTGTACAAATGTAAATATTTAAATTAAACTATAAAACTGGTCTTTATAAACAGTTTTCAAAGACTTTTGAACTGTACCCAGTACTACTTGGGATTTTGGCAGTTTGAATTCTGCTCTATATTAAACTTTTCTTTTGCCAAAAAATTATTCAATATTTTGCTCTACGCTTTTAGCGATTTTCAAGTCCGCTGCTGATGTCAATTCAATCGTCAGTTTCATTGACACATATTGTAAGATACTGTATCCTGCATACATACAAGTTTTGTAATGTTGTATCCCTGCATACATACAAGTTTCCGTAAGAAATGTTGTTTTTTGCAAGAATTGTTAAAGCAGCATATTTTTACACTGGATTAATTATTGAAAAATCTTAATAAAGCCACATACCACATAACTATCAAGCCGTAGAATAACGAGATAGGTTTGATAAATATCTTATTCTCCAACATTTCAGGAAATATATTACGAGCTTGGAAATAGTGTCTCACTTTCACAATTTAAAAAAAGAAGAAAGTATTCGCTGCCCTAACGACTAAAATTTGAGTTCCCCATTTTTTTATAATAACAAATCAGGTTGCGTGTCTGATGTCAACATTAAAAAAATTTGCTGTAAATGTGGAACATTTTATGTCCATTTGCTAGCAAAATTATGAATACTTATAGTACTGAAGGATAACTGGTATTCATTAAGCACTCTGCAAACTATTTATTTACTACTTGCTTGTCTTGGAAATGTTTTAAATCTGGAAGAAAATATCAAACGACACATTTTGGAGAATAATTACAGTTCTAACTTTAATCGCAGAGGCAGTGGATTTCAGTACAAACTGAGATAATGGATGTATGATGTCTTTGTTCTACAATTCTGATTTTTTCATGGCACCTTGAGCCAACTACCCTTAACTGAGGATTGGAGGCTCCTTAAAACTTAGATCCTAGTGGGTATCAAGAAAGTGAGATGTAAATATGATATACCTAAAAGTACAATTTAATATATGCACTGCACCCGTCCATAAACTTATCCCACCTCGCCACAACAATGCATCCAGCCCAGACCCCAATGGTTTATAAGTAGGCCAGATACTTGCCTGCTGTACAGCATACCGGCGACTGTGGTGCTCTCTAAAGACGATGAATTGAGTCAGTTCGATCTTGGGTAAATAGTCGGTGCGAAGAAGATGGGGCTATAAATACGAGGTCTGATCAAAAAGTATCTGGCCGCATGTTTGTTCTCCTAAACTAGACATAGCACGGTACTGAGACTCAGTGGATCGCGACCTCGTAATTTAGTGCGCATGAATGAATTTTTACCTTGCTGTCGGCTGGCTCATTTGGAGCTTGGCAGTGAAGGTTTAGCGTTGTGAACTCCGTGCCCGTCGCATTCTTGTCTTGTGCTGCAATGACTGAGGAAGTTGAACTGAGAATCTGCATCAAATTTTGCCACAAACTCGGCTACACATCAGATGAAACAATTCAAATGATTATCCCAATCGTCCCAGTGAAAGAGTCCAGAGTCTCCGAGCAGGGCCGGCTGGACAATAGGGGCAACCGGGACGGTCGCCCCGGGCCCCGCGACTTTAGGGGGCCCCGCAATTTAGAAAACAAAATATATTTCGGTAAAAAAAATTTAACTACATTTTTCTTTTTTTGTAACTTTTGGGGCGCAAGGTCCTTAAAAATATATTTTTAAAGTTTTTTGTTTGTTTCCAATCTCCCCATTTTTGAATACGTCGTCCCCCTGTTCTCGTACGGACACTGAGATTTGCAGATTTGAAATGATTTTTGTAACCACCTTAATCTTTTCCGCATTCATGAAATAGCAAATTAAATTTCATCATTTTGTGGTATCCTACTTTTATATATCCAACAATTTGTGTGAAAATCTGATACTTAAATTTATGGAAATAAAAAGAACAATATCCAAGTTACTTTCGGACTACATATGGAGGCCACTTTTCCAACATTACAAGAAATTGGAAAAAAAAAAAAAGCAACTTTCATATATGAACGCGTATAAAAGTTTAGAATGTCACTAATTTGTCAGTAACTCCACTGTGCATTAAAAATCAATGACTAAACATGTAACAGGGGAAAAAACTGTTTATACCAATTTATTTTAGAGGGATCCTTATTATATTTCCTATAGAAAAATATTCGCAATGAGAAAATATTCGCTAAGCAGGTATCTTTTTATCATTTTGTGAATAAGCTGTTATAAGAGTCACAATGCAACCTAAACCTCTTCTCCCGGGAAAGAAAATCGTAGATTTTAACACTTTTTACTTTCTCTCTCTCTCTCTCTCTTTTTCTTTCTATCTTTCACTATCTCTTCCCCTCTCTCTCTCTCTCTCTCTCTCTCTCTCTCTCTCTCTCTCTCTCTCTTTTTCTCTCTTTCTTCTGTCTCTCTTCCCTCCTCTCTCTATTTCTCTTTCTCTCTCTCGCTCTCTCTTCCTCTTCCTCACTTTCTCTCCCCCTTTCTCTTTCTCTCTCTCTCTCTCTCTTTCTCTATTTCTCTTTCTCTCTCTTCCCTCTCTCTCTCTCTCTCTCTCTCTCTCTCTCTCTCTCTCTCTCACTCTCTGAACTTTCAGTCTGTATTATGGTCGTTTTCTTAAGCTGCTTTAAGCTTAAGAAAACGACCAAATACTTCTTTGAGATAATCGTTTTGCCTTTACGGTAGTGTTCGTGTGTCTTTCTCACGAACGGTAATTTTCAGAAACGACTTTATTAAAATATGAGATTTATTTTTTAGTGCCCACAATGAAATTTTGCTCTGGGCCTTGCAATGAAATTTCGCCCAGGGCCCCGCAAGAGCTCCATCCCGCCCTGTCTCCGAGACCTAAAAAGGTGGAGGACGTCCGCAACAAATTTACAGTCATGCTGAACGGTATTTTGTGACCGTCAAGTCGTAGTTCATTGTGAATACGCTCCAGAAGGACATACTGTAAACGAAGTAATTCTCCGTCGCCTACGAGATGCAGTGCGGCAAAAGATGCCTAGGCGGTGGCAGCAAGGTGACTGACAGCTGCACTATGAATATGCCCCCGCCCTTTGTTCTCACCTCATTCAGGCCTTTTCGGCCAAACAGCCCAATGTTCTTCGAGACATGGCTCCCTTGCGACTTTTGGTTGTTCCCGAAGTTGAAAATGACTTTGCAGGGGAGAAGATTTGACGACACAGGGGAGATCGAGAACAATGTGATGCAGCACCAACTGGCGATCCCTAAACGGGACTTTAAAAAATGTTATGATCAGTGGACAGACCTCTGGAAGAAGGTGCCTACTTTGAAGGGAAATTGGACAGCAAGACAGCAGGCTACTTTTGTATTTTCCTGTCCGCATATCGGATACTATTTTATCACACCTTGTAGGTCAGATACCAACCTGCTGTATAGCTTACTCACGATTTTGATGATGGTAAACATGGCGACCTGAGCGAGTTCGATCTTTAGCAGATAGATTGACGAAGACTGAGTGCTCCATCTCCTGGACTGTAGAACGTCTGGGATTTTCGCCTGTGACCATCGCACGTGCTTATCAGGAGTCCATCAGGATCAGCAAAACCGGCAGCCTCCCAGGAAATGTGGCTGCAAACACATCGTTGATATTCGACGCGAAAGCCACCTCTTCCGCATCGTAACACCGGAACGGAGGATTACAGTGGAGAGGATAACGTTGACACTAGACGACGGAGCAACTTTAAAGCTTTGTGCAAAGGCCATTCGAAGTACGATGGCACAGCTAGGCTATCGACCTTCACATCAAGCATCCTTATTAACAGCACATCAATCGGCAATGAGGTTGCAGGGGGCGAAGGATCGTAACTTGGTCCGACGAATTGAGTTTCCATCTACACTGAGTTAACTTTGCATTGAGAACACCTACCTAATAACGTGTTGGTCCACCTTTCTGTGCAATCATTGATTTGCAGACGCGTAGGAACAGATTCTACAAGGTGTCGAACGCCCGTCATGCATAACTTGACCTATGTCCGCTGCAGCAGTTCTGTCAGTTCACGCTGATTCTGTGGAGGTCGATCAGCAATTCTCACACCCAGTTGTAGCATATCCCAGAAGTGTTCAATTGGATTACAGTCAGGGAAGTTTGGGGGCCAATTCAATGCTGCGAATTTGTTGCGGTGTTCTTCCAACCGCTCAGTAGTTACACGAGCCAGATGACACGAGGCGTTCTCCAGTTGAAAGATGGCGCTGTGTTCCTGGGTAAAACTTCTGCACACATGGATGGAGATGGTCGGTTAAAAGGTATCTGTAGTGTCTACCATTCAGTGTTTGTGGAATGATAATCAAAGGACCTAAGGCTTGCCTGGAGAAAACTCCCCAGACTAGAACACCTCCTCCACCGGCTTGTTAAACTCTGCAAACAGGCGATAGGGTTTCATGGTGTTTATGCCATATGTGAACCCGGCTGTCAGCATGGTGCAGAAGGAAAAGGGACTCATCACTTATAACGAAGTAAATTTCTCCGTCATTTTTATCCGCGCCGGGGTTCGAACCCGGGTCCACTCATTCCGGAATAAGTTCCTCTACCAATTAAGCTACGCGGACATTTTATTCTGATTCCTAACTGCCTTTATGTCGTGTGCGTCCTTCTGGCAGGTACGTCACATCTCCTCGTACGTTACATCATCTCCCCCTTATTTTTCTTTTTTTTTTTTTTTCGAAGTGCTGGAGAAAGGATTCTCTTATTTTTCCTATCTCGCGGTGTGGAAATAACATCACACCAATGCGAGATTTTGAACGGTCGGGTCATCCGGATAGTTCGGGCGCCATTATAACGAAGTGAATTTCTCCGTCATTTTTGGTCTACGCCGGGATTCGAACCCGAGGCCGCTTATTCCGGAACAAGTTGCTCTACCAATTAAGCTACGCGGACGATTACTCTGATTCCTATCTCCCTTTATGTCGTGTGCGTCCTTCTGGCAGATACGTCACATCTCGTGGTACGTTACACACTCCAGACGATCTTCTCCTATCCATCGAGGGTCCATTGTCAATGTTCGCCGCCCGGGTGGCGCAGTGGTCTAAGGCGCTGGCCTCTGATCATTCGTCCGTAAGGGGTCCGGGTTCGAATCCCGGTCAGGCATGGATGTTGTGTTTGTCTTACGGCACTGGTTCTCTCCCTTCCCTGGAACCAGTGACCCTAAATTAGGGACGGGAGACTGCTTATAGCCCATTAAGTTGCTCACGGTGGTCGTTAAACCTCCAATCAAAAAATCAAATTGTCAATGTTCATTGGCCAATGCGAGGCCTTGTTTGCCATGAGTGGACGCCATAATGGGCACTCTCGTTGTTCTGTGACTGTGAAACCGCAGGAGTAGCAAGGTACGGCGCATGGTGCACGTGGAAATAGGTCGAACTGCACCGCTGCTGTACTGTTAGATGAGATGAAAGACGTCGTTGATGACACCCGACGCTCACCTCTAGGATCCACTGCGCATGGCTGACCAATGTGAGCCTTTCTTCTGGATATCTGTTGCATGGTTAATCCAGTTCTGGAACACCCTTGATACAGTAGTACGGGAGCAGCCAACAAATGCGGCTGTTTCCGACATACTGACACCTGCCCTCCGGGATAACTATCTGGCGCCGCGGTCAAATTGGCTTCAGCTGCCACGTTTCTCCATTACTGGCAAACGTTTACTGATTACATACAGAACATGGGTGTGCAGAATTTATAGAGCCGCACTTGATACCACGTGGTACGTCTTGTCGCTCCGAATGTGTAAAATGGGGATTGTTCCAAATGCAAAGCACTCTCAGTGTATAATACATTTGTACACCGAGGATGCGTGCATGACGTAGACCACACAAGGCAGTGGAGTCAAGTCGGGGTGTTACCCACTTGTGAAGGCACTGCAATGTCCTGGAGGGTGTTTAGGCTGGCAGTCTTCGAGCTTCTTGTGCATATAGTGACAGATCAGCATCACTGCTATCCATTTCCCGCAGCAGAATGGGTTCTTTCAACAAATAATGCCCCGTCTCATCGCTACTGTTTGGAGAATGACGGGTTGGAAGAGAATTCCAGTAAATTCATAGCACTCGAATGGCCCTCTCGCTTTCCTGGGTTGTACCCAATTCAGCATGTGTGGGATGAAGTGGAGGGCTACATTCGATCGTGAATTCACTACTAACAAGTCTCTGCTGTTTACAGACGTAGAATAATGGGGCACAGTACCACTCGAGCGTTTCTAGCACCTGGTATAGCTCATGTTACGTCTTGTTGTTACCGTTGCGAGGGCAAAAGATGGACCACACGTTATTAGGTGTGTGTGTGTGTGTGAAATAAAGTGTGCTTTCAGTGTATAACAGAAGCTGACGTGAAAACCCAGAATTGAAAAATCAAAACGAAATTTGATGCCCAAGTAATCAGCTACTCATTAAAAGATGTTTATGCAGTTCACACGCGATATTCTACAAAACAGAAACTATCTTACATTTAAGTAATCACTCATAGTTATTTCAGTTGTAAAAGTTTGGGGGCAGAAAAACAGTTCCGCTATGTATATGTGTGTACATTTTCGTTTGTTCAGGGTTTTAAACGACCACCGTGGGCTACTCGATGGCTATAAGCAGTCGCCCGTTCTTAATTTATAGCCACTGGTTCCAGGAAAGGAAGAGAGCTGATGCTGTAAGATAAACACAACATCCATGCCTCATCAGGATTCGAACCCGCACGAAAGTTCAGAAGTCAGCGGTTAGACCACTGCGCTACAGAAGCGGCCCGTTTATTTGGATATTACCAGAAGGCGACCGATTCGTGTCGTATAACTAAGCGGCACGTTTCCTTTTCTGTTAACACTTTTGTCATTGAATATTACAAGGGCGAATAAAAAAATTTCCACAATAATTTTTGCTTGACGTATTGCATTTTGTTAATACTTCGGGATGTCCAAATGTAAGTTAAACCCCTGAATTATTTTTAAGGTTTTCCCGACAGGTGGTAAGACTTTCTTTACTGTTAGGCATTCCAAACAGAGCTTATACATTTCACGTGTGTCGTCCCAAGAAATCATTTAGTTTTCTAATTCAACTAAAAGTTGGCTGCAAACCAAAAAGAGAAGCGACATTCGGGGACCACGGAAATCGCCGGAATATCTTTATTTCTCTGGAGCGGAAAGGAAGGCTGGACACCTGCGAAGAAACTAAATGCAGCGTAGCAATCTTCCAAGGAAAAAAAGCATATCAATATCCATTATTTTTATGTACGTGATGAAATAAATATTCATGAGAGTGTAGTGAAGTAAAAAAAAAAACGCAGGTAAATGTAGTTTAATTTATTGTAATAGAATTCCGAGTTTCCTTAAGGGGAAAAAAGCGGGCATCTACGCCATAAACTCCATTTCTAATTTATCTCTAAATAAATTAACAATTGTCAAAAAATCTGTGGGAGAGACACTTACTTGGTCTGCCGTGAAATTTTCCTGAAGTGGTGGATCTGGGCAGCGCCCTAGTAACAGAGTTTGTGACCTCACGCAGCAGAATAAGGCGATGGAGGTCACTGCTACGAGGCAAAAGCACCTGCCGATTTCCATGGCTCTCGCTGTTGCTTGCCAGATTAAGTTGTGTAAAAGGACAGCATAAGAAATACCGCTTTTATACCCGGGAAATGAACTCAGACCGCCGCCACGACCCACCAAGATTAAATCGACGATGACCTGCGCTTTAAGATATCCACTTATATTCGGGAACTTTAGCAATCAGTTTGCGGGGTTAATGCAGGCTCGTTTGAAGTTCGTACTAAAACAAGTTATTTCCCATTACGAAACGTAACCAGGAAAACGAGTCAGTAATGCAGGGAATTCGATCTCTAAGACACTGGATCGAATATCAAATTATAAGATGAGATTGGTACGCAAATTAAAGTTTATTATTTCCCTGTTAGGCTACAAGATCAAATCTAAATAAAATTAAGACAAACTTGTTTGTAAACTCGCGTGATACCAGAATGCTTCCAGGCTGAAGAGAGAAGCTGCAGCTTATGTCCCTATCAATAACTTCATTCAACTGCACTTTGTTATTGGTGTTGCAAACTGCAATGATTTTTGGTAGTGTTTTTGTTTTGTTTTGTTTTTACATGCGTACTTGTGCGTCATAAAGCGACACGTTTATGTTATCTACCTTTACATGTCAGTGCGTGTCGCTCCGGAGACCGCGTGGTCTGAGGCGCTAGTTTTTGATCATTCGTTTGAGATGAAACCCGTGCTCGAGTTACGGGTGAGGTAGGGGTGGTATGCTTGTCATTGGCTCTGTCCTCCTCCCTGGAACCAGTGGCACCTAAATTAGAGACAGGGGAATTTCTTGCAGCTCTTAGAGTTGTTCGTCGGATCGTTAAAAAGAAGAATGAAATAAAATCACTGCTCGTGGGCACGATATCTCCGCTTCTAGAAATCATACCGAAAAATTATTTTTGCGTCTGATATCTGCAAGAAATGCAAAGGTTTCTTATGCCTTTGCCGCATTCATAACACTCAGTTTTTCTACTAGTTAAGGGGTATAGGGTTTTTTTTTACATGCGTACTTGTGCGCATGTAAAAAAATATGCATTTACGTTCTTCATAATGTGTGTTGCTAGAAACAAACACGAAAGATTTTTGTGTGTTGCCATTAAGAAAGACAAAGAAAGACGAAAAATAACTTTGTGCAAGATTTACTATTGGTTTTTGGTTGCACTATTTTCCCCCTAGCTGGCATAAGTGTGTGTGTGAGTGTGTGTGTGTGTGTGTGTGTGTGTACACATGGTCGAGTCCGATTATTGTGACCACCAGCTAATATTCAGAGTAAATGCCGTGCGCACCGCGGACAGCAGCTAGACGGGCTGGGAGTAACTCAATAAGGTGCTGGAAGGTGTTCACAGGTATGTGAAGCCATACTGACTGCAGTGCATCGGACAGCTGCTCGAGAGTGCGTGGTGGAGGATCCATAGAGCGAACAACACGATCGAGGTGGTCCCACAAATGCTCAATTGGGTTTAAGTCTGGGGAATTAGGGGGCAGGGAAGTACTTTGAAGTCTTCATCGTGCTCTTCCAACCACTTTCGGACATTTCTAGCTGTGTGGCACGTCGCATTGTCGTGCTGGAAGATCCCATTCGCCCCAGGGGAGACAATCAGCATGTATGGGTGTACGTGGTCTGCAAGGATGGATTCATAATGAATTCGGTCCATAGTGCCTTCCACAGTTATGAGTGAACCCAGAGAATGCCACGAAAACATTCCCTAGACCATAACGCTGCTCCCACCAGCTTATGTTCTGCAAGCAATGGTTAAAGAGTGTTTGTCTCCGATGTTTCTTGCCTTACACGCCAAAGTCCATCCGTCCAATGAAGCAGAAAACGTGACTCATCGGAGAAGGCAATCCTTTACAAATCAGGACAGGTCCATTTCCAATACTGCCGTGCAAATGTGAGCATTTTCTGCCCATGCACCATCGTTAGCATAGCCATCCGTCGGCATCGGAGCCCCAAACGCAGCAGGGTTCGCTACAGTGTGGTTTTACACTCACTTTCTATAGCCCCCCTGGTTCATTCGGCCAGCGAGTTGTTCCACTGTCGCGCGTCGATCGGCCCTCACGCACCTTTGAAGCCGACGTTCATCTCTCATATCAATGGCACGTGTTGCTCCGCAGTTTCCACGTCGCTTATTCGCCATGGTGCCATTTCTCCAATCACGATACACTTTAACCACAGCAGCACACGAACAGTTCACAAACTGCGCTGTTTCAGAAATACTGCCACCCTTGGCCCGAAAGCCGATAATCATACCTTTTTAGCAAATCTGATAAAACGCTCCTTTTATCCATGACAGCAACGAGTGATACGTTTTCAGAATGCCTGCAGCACAGCTTATATACCCTCCAAGCCAGCTCACGACACGTGCCTTCTTTCATTGGCTACACTTTATTGACGTCAGAAATAGGAGATGGTCACAATAATGTGACTCGACTGTGTGTATATACACAGTGCGTCAAAGAATTTTTAAGACTGGCGTTAGATTTCAGCCTACGGTGACACCACCAGTGTAATCGCGAATGCGTTATAAACCTTGACCATTTGCTTGCTTTCTGCCAAAAGTACTGCGCAGTTGTTACAGTAACTCAAACGAAACGGCCGTTCATTAGAGAAGTAAAATTTTTTTCATGTTGAATTATTAAGATGGGACAAAGAGCTGTTATTAAATTTAACGCAAAACTTGGTAAAAGTGCCTCGGAAACGTACCAAATGGTGAAACAAGTTTACGGTGAGTTTTGTTTAAGTAGGCATCAAATGTTTTCCTGTGGCGCAAACGTTTTTTGGACGGAAGAGATACGCTAGAAGATTATAAGCGAACCGGAAGACGCCGCCCCGGTGGCGCAGTGGTCTAAGGCGTTGGCCTCTGATCATTCGTCCGTAAGGGGTCCGGGTTCGAATCCCGGTCAGGCATGGATGTTGTGTTTGTCTTACGGCACTGGCTCTTTCCCTTCCCTGGAACCAGTGACTCTAAATTAGGGACGGGCGACTGCTTATAGCCCATTGAGTTGCTCACGGTGGTCGTTAAACCTCAAATCAAAAAAAAAAAAAAAAGAACCGGAAGACCAAGTTCATCTAGGACACCTAAGATAATTGAAAAAGTGCGTAATTTCGTGACAAACAATCGATGTGCGTCACTAAGAATGATGGAAGAGTCTTTAAACATCAACAAAGAAACGATTCGAACCATCCTGCATGAAGATTTGGGCAAAACAAAAGTCTGTGCTAAATTTGTTCCACACACGTTACCCAATGAACAAAAATCAAGGAGAAGTGCACATTGCAGAGACATCATTTCAGCAGCTGAAAATGATCCAAACTTCTTAAAATCGATTGTTACAGGTGATGAAACATGGTGTTTTCAATATGATTCTAAAACAAAGCGACAAAGTGCGGAATGGAAGTCAAAAAACTCACCACTAGCCAAACAAACAAGAAAAGTTCCATCGAAAAGCAAAACAATGCTCATTACATTCTTCGATAGTAAGGGTATTATCCACAAAGAATTTGTTCCAAGTGGACAAACAATTACTGGTGAGTTTTATTTAAATGTTTTGAGGCGTTTGATGGGCAGAATTCGTCGCATTCGTCCAGAATATCGGGATGAAAACAGTTGGTGTTTGTTGCACGATAATGCACCCAGTCACACCTCACTTCTTGTTCGTAGATTTTTGGCGAAAAATAACGTCTGTGTGTTGAATAATCCACCGTATTCGCCTGATTTAGCACCCTGCGACTTTTCTTTGTTCCCAATACTTAAAATGACGTTAAAAGGGTGTGATGTTGATGAAATTTCGACCATACAAATAGCTTCGACGCGCGCTTTAGAGGCAATTCCGCAAAGTTAACTGGAACGGGCATTCGAATCATTATTAAATCGCTGTAACAAGTGTATTGAAGCCAGAAAGACTTATTTTGAATAACAAACTAAAACAAATTATAATTTCTTGTTTCTATTTCATTTTACAGACCCAGTCTTAAAACTTCTTTGCCACACTGTGTATATATATAAATTTAATGACCACCAAAAGTTTCCTGCGATGGGAGTCGCTCATCCCTTACTAAGCACAGGAATACTCCAAGTTCCCGACGATCTAAACCATCGGAGCAGACGACTATTTTCTAGGCATCTAATGTCTAGTCACTCTCCTTCCATGCACACTGCAGACGGCGCGTCGCTGAAGGTCGGTCAGCATAAGACACATGAACGGGACGCCATTTACTTAAGGCTATCTATCAGTAAAGATTTCTTCGGATTGTGGGCTGTGCGATCCGGATGTTGTCAGCGGTTAACTCAGGGACTGTGAAACGTGTTAAGTTAACTCAGACAGAACGTGCTAAGTGGCGTTCACCTGGCAGCCAATGGTGGCCTGTACTTCCCTGCACGTTCGCAGGGTGTGTTCTTTCTCATCGACCCATAAGCGGCACATCTTCACAAAGGCGGCTTCTGAACAGCCAAGAACACCGGTGGTTGCTGCGATGCTGGTCCCTTCTTTTCTCGCGCAGATGATGACTTTTTGTTCAAACTCCGACAAGTCCGAACCTTTCCCCATTGCACAGGCTTCGTTCTTGTAAAATTTGCCGTGCTGTTCGGTGGCATCACTGTTGCATGCTGTAGGATGGTCCCATTCGTGCACACAGTTTTGGTCAAAACGTTCTGGATCATGAATATAGAATTTTTTATAGACACTGTCCTACCATTAATATCCATACACCTGCATATATACAAATGACCTTCATTTATAAATATTAATATTGTATGCTGAAACCTTTGCCCCCCTAACGACTGCCTCTAGTCTTCGTGGAACATCTTCCAATATATTTTTTTTATTTGTAAATATGCGCCGATGTGTTCCGGCATTTGGCCTTCAAAGCTTAGCTTTGTTTCTTGGATAATTTCTTCTTCCACGCACTCGACGATCCAGTTCGTCCTAGAGATTTCTTATAGGGTTCAGGTCAGGTCTCTGTAGTCAGAGGTACACATGCCAGAGGCACACGTGCACGTAGTCCTGCATCCAGTAGACGGTTGCAGATTGTTCGCACAGTCACCTCAGGTGCAACGGCAGCTCGGATTTGCGTCGCAGTGGATGTTCTGCTTGACAATGCCGCTCTTCTTATGCGTCGATCGGTCCGCTCATCAGTCCGTCTGTGACTCCCGGTTCCGCGTCTTCTCGTGTGGGAATGTTCATCGGACCATCTACGCCACCATCGTACCACCACCGATACTTCCCGTCCAATTCGCTCCGCAATACGACGATACGACCACCTGGCCTCGCGGAGTCCAACTAGACGACCTCTCTCAAAGTCCGATAACTGCTGAAATCGTACAAGTCTTCCATGTCCAGGCATTGCAGCTTCTTCAAGGTCTTCGCACGTGTCCGTACGCCGACGACTGATTCAATTTACTTCGCCGTACTCCTTAAATACCACCGACGATAGTTTGCATATTATGCCGTGCTGTGGCGTAAGCGCTCACCGGTTGGTCCCGAAATTAACATCACACCTACGTAAACTCGACCCCATTAACATATGTAAATTTCATGATCGTCCGCCAATTCCTTCTTGGTGTTCTTTTTACACTTTCCGGCAGTGTAAATCATTTATTTGGAATTGAAATTTACCTGAGCATCTCAAATCTTTATAACTTCTAATGAGTGAATCTTTTGTTGTTTAAAAAGAAAATGCTAAACTAAAATAACCTCCAAAGTTCTCGTTAGAATAGAAACTCCCAGATTCTAACTAGTTAAATTATCGCATTTTAGCAAACCCAGTCACCAGTTAAAATTCCCAAATCCACATCATGAGATTCTTAATTTCTTAGCGGCATATGGAGGAATATGGGTTACCCATGTTCTCCCATATGAAACACAACGCAATGCACCAGTCGACCCTGAGCTTGGAGACCCTCAATTAGGGAACCCAACCTCACGGTAGACACCCATAGGCGGAAGATAATAGAGAATAAAGAGTAAACAAAAATGTCCGGCCTTTTTCAAATATTCATCCCACTGCGGCGAATAAGACGCAACAGATGGTTCACCAACCCAACGAGGGGGTAGTAATACGGAGTGAGTGGGCGCGGACAAATTTGTGTTTTCACAATGCATGCATTTTTATTAATTAAATCGTATAATGCTTCTTAAATGATAGGAGTGAAATAATTTGTAATTTTCCGTAAAGAGTTTTATTTCACCCTTTGAGAGCACGTATGCATTTATTTTATTGTTTTTGATCATTCCACTGAGAGTAGGATAATTGGAACGGCCATTTTAGAAATTATTGAAAACTGCATTGTGCTGTATCTGAAGGAAACCGCTCGAGATTTTAGGTTTTGCCAACAGAAAATAAGTTTCACTGAAATTGAATTAAAAAAAAGCAATAAGAAAATGTTGCAGCAATAGTGTTGATTTTTAGGAAAATGTCCTTTAAAAGCTCATGAAGTTCATTTCAAGATATTTTAAATATAATAACTCCGCGGATTGGTACGTTAGCTAACGAATAAATATCCGTTTAAACGAGACGGCCTTTCGTGTTAATCCTGTTCCTTGCTTGTAATAAATCTTTAATGCTGAAATAGCTTGAATTTGTAAAGCACTACACTCTGCCGAAAGGCTTCTTTTTTCCATGCAATTGAACATACAGCATAAACGTGGAGTTTTCTTTCCCTCTGTTATAAACCGATGGACAGTTTTTACGATCGTGACCCTGAAACAGGCCCCTAAGGTCAGAAGTGTTTTTCAGTAACGTTACGTTGCACCACACTTCTTCAGATCCTGCTATGGCTGCCGACTTCGCAAAACAGGTCATAATGACGCTGTGACCTGCGAAGGGATCGGATTTCGTTTATTGTTATAAAAAATTCTGTAGGCTGTTTCGACAGAATTCATATGCTCTTTTTCAAGCTAGATCGTCCAAAAAGCAGATGTTTGATCTGAACGACACTTTTGCTGTAGCCAAAACAACTCATTTTTTACTTTGTAGAAAGGAAACGAGAAACAGAAAAACAGAGTGGATGCGGTCGAAATCACCGACGTAATAAGCACCTATTTTAACAGAAAACAAAGAAAGAAAAAGCACTGCAATTCCGAATTATATACAACAGTGGAGTCCAGAAGTTTCCCGTACAAAAGAAGGCGGGTTTCGGGTACGAAAGTGATCGATTACTAGATCGAAAAAGGAAAAAAAAAAAAGTTTTCATGAACCTTGAAATTCATGTCTGAAATTGAGAAAAAAAAAACGGGGGTTGTATGAAAAAAATGCATAAATAAATAAAACAAATCTGTCAATTAATCAGACGCGAATACAAAGAAAATGCCGCAACTTCTGATTCACAGGCTTCATTAAAAATGTAACTCTGCTGTTATTGTTTTCTACTACGGAATCACAGAAAGTAAAAACCTCTTTGGTATGGTTTAGCTTTCATAGTTCCAGCTTTATTTTATATATTTTTATTTGGAGTTTAAGGCAGAATACTTATGAGCATATTCAACAATCGGGTGTGAGTGTTAAACAAATAAATACAGGTCGTAATTAAAATTCCGGAGGCATGCGCACATTTTAACCACCTGATCGAATTTCTGTTCGTATTTTTCAAATCTCGATACGTTCTTTAGGGCACGAAGGATTCAAATCTCGTTTTAGCACGTCTTTTGTAAAAAACAATCATGCTTCGGATTTGAAAAATTCTTTTTGCATTGAAAAGCTTGAAATATGCGAATGATGATCCTTCATTTTGTTTTTACTACGGTATACAATTTTTCCGCTAGAGGGCGTTAATGCAGAAGATATCGAATTCAAAATATATTTTAGTCCATATCATCATCAACATCATCACTGTCAACAATTTTCAATCCACTGCTGGACGAAGGTCTCTCCAAACCTGTTCCAAAACGGTCTGTCTTGTGCCAGTCTCCTCCATGTCACTCCCACATACTTTCGAATTTCATCCAACCATCTTCCAAGTGGCCTTCTTCTGGGTCTTTTCATGTCCCTTGGAATTCAGTCTAAAATTTCAGCTGTCCATCTATGGTCTGTCCTTCTGAAAATATGTCCAGCCCATTGCCATTTCATGGATTTTACTCTGATCATGATGTCTTCCGCTCTTGTCATTTCTCTTATCCACGAGTTCCTCTTCTTATCTCTCCTGGTTACACCAAGCATACATCTCTCCATGCTTCTTTGAGTTGTCTGCAACCTTTGTATGTCTCTTTTAGTTAAGGTCCACGTCCCTGCACCATATGTAAGCACTGGAACGATGCACTGATCAAACACTTTTCTTTTAAGACATAATGGCATATTGCTCTTGAAAATTATACTGTTTCTTCCAAAGCACTCCAGGCAAGTTTTATACGCCGATTAATTTCTTCATTAATGTGACCCTCACTTGATATCTGCTGTCCAAGATAAATGTAGGTATTGGTTATCTGCAGCTTTCCACCATCAATCGATAAATCTTCATTTCTTGAAAAAGCATTGTACATCACTTTTGTCTTCTGAAAGTTCATTTTTAATCCCACTTCTTTACTCTTGTCAGCAAGTTCCAGGATCATACTCTGCAGCTCTGATGGGAAGTTGCAAAAATGACTACGTCATCAGCAAAACGAAGGTGAGTTAGATAATCTCCATTAATCTTTATCCCTTTGTTTTCCCAGTTCAGTGATTGAAAGACATTTTCCAATGGGGCATTAAAGAGTTTGGGAGATATAGTGTCACCTTGTCTCACTCCCTTTCCAATTTTTATGGGTGCTGCATTCTCAAATAGCCCAATCTTTGCACTTGCATTTTCATATATGTTATTAATAATATTAATGTATGCATCTTCAATACCGCAGGATTTCAAAGCCATTGTAACTGCTGATTGTTTCACCGAATCAAAGGCCTTTTCATAATCGATAAAAGCCATGCACAATGGAAGTTCATATTCCCTCGCTCTTTCAATTAGTTCTCTCAATACGTGGATATGATCTATAGTGCTGTAGCCACTCCTGAATCCAGCTTCTTCTCTCGATTGAGCCATGTCGAGTGTCACTTTCAAGCGGTGTGAAATAACTTTAGTGAAGATTTTGTAAACCACTGATAGGAGCTGATAGGTCTGTAGTTCCTGTGATCCTCAATGTCACCTTTTGTATGTAGCAGAATCATTGTAGCGTTGTTCCAATCCTCAGGAATCTTCCCTTCATTAAGGCATCGAGTGAAACTTTGTGCGAGTACTGTTTCGATATCTCCACTTGCTTCTTGTATGATGTCAACGGTAATTCCATCTTATCCTGGAGCTTTTCCCCGTTTCATGTTCTTGATTGCATGTGCCAATTCTGCATGCAGGGAGGACTGGAAGAACTCTCGTACTTTTCGTAATATCTGGAGTACATGTATCATCTTTTATATAGATTTGAGTAAAAATCTTTCACTCTTGTCGAAATTTCACCTTTATTTCTTGTTACAGATCTATCTTCTTTTCTTAGAGTCATAATCTGTTTTCTTCCTTTATTCAGATGTCTCTTTGCTATCTTCAGGCTTTGGTTGTTTTCAATTGCTTTCCTCACTAGTTAACAGTTGAATTTCCTTACGTCTTCAGTGATACTTTTTCTTACCGGCCTGCATAGCTCTATATATTCAACTTTGGAAGTCACATCTCCTTTGGTTATCCTCATCTCTAATTAATTAATTAATCCTCATCTCTCTTCTTTTTTGCATCAGAATTTTTGCTTTTCCTGATAATTTATTCATATGCAACTTGTTCTTGGTACCAGCTATTTTTGTTGCTGTGTCCAGAAGAGCTTTGGTTAGTTTTCTGTTAACTTCAGAGATGTCCACTTCTTCCGACATTAGACCTTCTAGAGCAGAGAATCTGTTCCTCAGTTCCAATTTGAACGTATCATGATATTTTTTAAGGTTGGTCATGTCAATACACTTTGTTTGTTTTTTGAGCTTGCCACGCTCGAGTTTAGCATTGAGGTGCATCTTACATCGTACCATTCTATGGTCACTACCTGTGTTGAACTTGTTTAGCACACTGCAGTCTTCCATGACAAATTTCTTTTTACGCATAATAAAACAATTTCACTTGTCAATCCATTGGGATGCCCATTTCCTTTGCGGCTTTTTCTTGAAAAAGGAGTTCATGATGAAAAATCCTTCTGACTCTGCAAATTCTACAAGAGTATTTCCACGCTGGTTTCTGTTGCCGTGACCGAATTTACCTACTGAAGTTTCTTTCTGTTGCTGTTGCCCTATTTTCGCATATCATCATCATCATCATTGTCAACCATTATTAATCCACTGCTGGACGAATGTCTCCCCAAGTTTCCTGCACAACGGTCTGTCTTGTGCATGTTTCCTCCGTGTCACACTTGCATACTTTCGAATTTCATCCACCCATCTCCCATGTGGTCTTCTTCTGAGTCTTTTCCTGTACCTTAGAATCCAATCTAAAATTTCGGCTGTCCATCGATGGTCTGTCCTTCTGGCAGTATGTCCAGCCCATTGCCATTTCAGGGATTTAGCTCTGATCATGATGTCTTCCACTCTTGTCATTTTTCGGATCCACGAGTTCCTCTTCTTATCTCTCCTGGTTACACCAAGCATGCACCTCTCCATGCTGCTTTGAGTTGTCTGCAGCCTTTGTATGTCTCTTTTAGTTAAGGTCCACGTCTCTGCACCATACGTAAGCACTGGAAGGATGCATTGATCAAACACTTTTCTTTTAAGACATAATGGCATATTGCTCTTGAAAATTATGTTGTTTCTTCCAAAAGCTCTCCAGGCAAGTTTTGTACGCCGATTAATTTCTTCATCAATGTGACTCTCACTTGATATCTGCTGTCCAAGATAAACGTACGTGTCTGTTATCTCCAGCTTTTCTCCATTAATCGATAAATCTTCATTTCTTGTAAAAGCATTGAACATCACTTTTGTCTTCTGAAAGTTCATTTTTAATCCCACTTCTTTACTCTTGTCAGCAAGTTCCTGGATCATACTCTGCAGCTCTGATGGGGTAGTTGCAAAAATGACTACGTCATTAGCAAAACGAAGGTGGGTTAGATAATCTCCATTAATCTTTATTCCTTTGTTTTCCCAGTTCAGTGATTGAAAAACGTTGATCCGTCCGAACGGGGTCCGGGTTCGTATCCCGGTGAGGCATGGATGTTGTGTTTGTCTTACGGCACTGGCTCTCTCCCTTCCCTGGAACCAGTGACCCAAAATTAGGGACGGGCGACTGCTCATAGCCCATCGAGTTGCTCACGGTGGTCGTTAAACCTCCAATCAAAAAAAAAAAAATTCGTTGTATTTTCAAACAGGCGAATCTTTGCACTTGCATTTTCATAGATGTTATTAATAATATTAATGTATATATATAACCTGAAGTGGAATTGAATTGGAGACAGCTGGGATTATACAAATGTAACGCTGTGGGCGGCCCTGTAAACGGAAACGACATGACATACGCAGCGATTCGACAATATAAGGAGTGATGCGACGGGAATCAGTAAGAGTTGGACGCAGTATGGGTTACACGAAGGATCTAAGCGCATTTGATCGTGGGCAAATTGTCGGGGCCCGAAGAATTGGTCACTACATCTCGGAAGTCGTGCAGGCACTGAGATTTTCACGAGCCACTGTGTTACGGGTGCACCGTGAGTACATCGAATCCGGTAAAACCATCCCTGCAAGGGCCAACTGCCGTGGACAACAGCGTGTGGATGAGCGGGTTCATCGTCTGCTAGCTCGCATTGTAACAGCGGATAGACGGGCCACAGTGCAAAAAATCACTCGGCAATTTAACGCTGGTGCACAAAAACGTGTAAGCAGCCACACCATCCAGAACCATCTCCTCGCTATGGGGTACAGAAGCCATCGTCCCACGAGGGTACCGCTGCTGACCGCACATCACAGGGTGCAAAGATTAGCATGGGCGCGGGAACATCGCCACTGGTCCCCAGACATGTAGGAAAATGTTGCCTGGACTGATGAGTCGAGTTTCACGTTAGTACATGCGGATGGTAGTATACGAGTACGGCGCAAACCACATGAAGCCATGGATCCTTCTTACCGGGAGGGTACTCCTCAAGCTGGTGGGGGTGGCATTCTTGTCTGGGGACTGCTTACGTGGACTAGAATGTGACCCTTGGTATGTTGCGTCTTCAACATGCCACTGGGGACCTCATCTTGTAACAAGACAATGCATCGTGCCATCGCTCTCGAATTGTATCCGAATGGTTGGATGAACACTCCACCGACGTGACCTCGCTTCCTTGGCCAGCTAGGCCACATGACCTCAATCCCATCGAGCACATCTGTGATGCCATCGAGAGAGATTTTCTAGGCTCTGATCCCCCTCCATCAAATCTTCGTGAACTGTGGGAGCTTGTTCAGGGGTCGTGGATCCGTATGGTTTCCCAACGCTTCTGGTGTCTTGCCGAGTCCATGCCGAGACGAGTCGTCGCCGTCATCAGGGCGAAAGGTGGTGCTACAAGTTACTAGACAGGTATATCTAATTCAATTGCTCTTCAGTGGATACATAAGGGGTTATTGTGATGTTTTGGGGTTATTGCGATTGAAAAGGGCTCCGTGAAGAGCCATCGCCCGGAGCCTCGCATGGGCTAGGGCCGTCACTGGGCACCAGGAGTTTATGGAGACTGATATTATGCTTCATAAAAAGAGCGCTTTCTGGCCGGCCAAGCACAAATAAAGAGGATACGGAACATGTATCCCTCTTGGTTTGCCAAGCACATGTGAAGAGGATGCGGAACGTGTTCGACAGTGTTTCCCACGAAGTCCATTCGTACGGCCTCCAGGTAGTTGGGGTTACAATCTACACCGGTACACAGCGTTTGCACCTGACTGCCTACAAAGTGCATTTGACACAAACACTGCACGACTAGGATAAACCGAAACGTTTCGATTTTGCTGTTGATATGCTCAACGGGATTGATAATGAGGAAGGCTTCCTGAAACGTGTTTTATTCTGCGATGAGGCAATGTTTCATATCTGGGGTGTTATCAACAGAATTTGAGGGTCTGAAAACCCACAGGCTGTCCGTGAGATTGAACGTGACAGCCCTAAGGTTAACGTATGGTGCCGTCTCCTGCATCATCGGCCCATTCATTTTCGCCGAAAACACAATCACATCCAATGTTTAATTGGGCATGTTGAGTGAGTTTGTTACCACCACCCCCTCCCAACTGGAGGAATGCAACCGGCTATAATCTTCCAGCAGGACGGTGCACCTCCGCATTGGGCCGTTCGTGTTCGTGAATTTCTTGACGAAATCTTTCCGGAGTGATGGATTGGACGGGATGGTTCAATTATTTTACCTCCACGTTAACCGGATCTTACTCCCCTAGACTTTTTTCTGTTGGGCTATGTGACTATATGAAGGATATTGTGTACCGCACAAAGTTTCCGGATGTGCATGAGCTGAAGCACAGGATTACAGCTGCCATCACAGCAGTTCCTGAGGACATGATCGGGAGAATGTTGCAGGAGGTCGAATATCGTCTCGACGTTATTCGTGCAACCAACGGTGCGCATTTGGAGCTCTACTAGCATCCGAACAAACTTTGCAGTGTTCTGGTCAATATGCAATATACCGATTTTTGTTCTCTTATTCCATTTCTGTTTAATTGAGGGTCAAAGTTGTAAAGATAATTTTGGAACACCCTGTATATAAAACTAAATACGGAAAAGCATCAATCATTATGAAGAAAGCTGAGGGTAATCCCAGCTCAACAAGTAATTTAAAAGAATATATACTTTGAATACATTAAAATTTTATTTTTTAGTCCTTAGGTAATTGAGAATAAGTACACTGCTGGCTAACCAAAATGCAACACCAAGAAGAACACAAGATAGCAAAGCCAGATTTACTGGACACCTAACAACAGATACAAAGATAAAACGATTGAGCTTACAAGCCTGTGCGACTTGCGGAACACGCAGACATCAATAGTTCGTGTGGCCCCCATGGCTGGCAATAACGGCCGCTACACGCTGCGGCATCGAACGAAAGGAGCTTTAAATGTAAGCTTGGAGTATGTCTGTCCAGGCTGCTTCCACATGTTGCCACAGTTCATCAGGCGTAGCCGCGAGTGGTGCTTGCCTGGCCACTCGGTTGCCGATCAGCGACAAGACGTGTTCGATGGGCGACATATCGAGAAAACAGGCGGGCCACGGCAGCAGTGACACCTGGTGGGCCGTGAAGAATTGTTGCATGATGCGTGCCACGTGCGGGAGCGCATTGTCCTGTTGAAACGTGGCCGCTGGCAGGTCCTTCAGGTAAGGGAGGACTGCAGGCTCCAAAACGTCGGAGATGTACCGGTGGTTGTTGAGTGTACCGGCGATGGGCACCAGTGGAGTGCGGGTGTCATATCCAATTGTGCCCCAAACCATAACGTCCGGCGACGGACCGGTATGGCGATGCATAATGCAGGCGTCATACAGTCTCTCACCGCTGTGCCGCCACACGCGGATCCGACCATCGTGGTGTTGCAGGCAGAAGCGGGATTCGTCGGAGAAGACAATGCCGTGCCATTCCGCAGTCCAGGTGCGGCGTTCAGCGGTCCACTGCAGCCGCGGCACTCGCCGATGGTGTAACGTCAATGGTAATCGGAGCAATGGGCGCGGTGCTACAAGTCTCCCGCTCCTATAGACGACGTCGAATGGTACGTGCTGACACAGGTTGTTGCGCAACACACCCTAAGTCCTGCACTAACGTTCGTGATGTGACGGTGCGAGCCGTCAATTCCCGTCGCACAAGGTGCCGGTCCTCTCATTTGGTGGTGTGCCGCGGCTGCGGCAATCGCTCACGTCGGTCCGTCCGTCTCTCCTGCACCCACCGAATCCATACTCGCCTCACTGTGGTTGGATGTCGTCCCACACGGGCGCCGATGTCTCGGTACGATAAACCGCTGTCGCGATAAAGCACTATTCGTCCTCTGTCGAACTCCGAAACGTGCTGGAATAACTGCCGTATTCTGCGACGAGGCATCAGAAAGCTTCCCACGCACAGGTCCGGCAGCACAACACACTCCCACTACTTACACCCCGCATTCTGTGCACCCTTCTTATAGTGCTTCTCGGTAGCGTGCCGGACGCACATGATTTGCATATGCCCTGCAATGCTAATCGTTTGCATGTCCTCTCGCGGGAGACGCATGCTGCGAATTTCAGGCCAATCGGATGCTTCCTTCTTGGTGTTGCATTTTGGGTGGCCAGCAGTGTACAAGAGGAGATCGAGATAGAAAATACAAAAATGGTACTCAGGAAAGAAAGAATTCCCAAAGAAACAAGATGAACTAAATAGATCTTCAAAGAGGAGGTCATCTTAAATTTCTAGGAACTGGAAACAATGAAAGCGGGCACACTCCTGTTGAGCATAAACCAAATTCTATAGTCAATGAAGACTCAGTAACTGACGTAAAGGTGAAAATGAAAATACAGCTTCTTGTTATCATATCCAGGGTGTGAATAAATCAGATGAAATTCCTGCAACTTCATGTTATTTAGCAAATGAAGATTTAATTACACGTGAGAAGAAAAGAGGAAATTATTCTTATCAAGTTCACATCTCTGAAGCAACAAATGCAACCTTGGCCTACGCATCAAATGTTGATTCTCTACCCCTTATTCAAAATCTTCATCGATAGATCAGTACCTAGTCTTACCATAAATACTGTTACAAAGTATGCAATGAAATAACCAAAGAAATTTAAAGATATTTTGATATGCCTGTGATATGACGTAAGTAATATACTTGTAAATACATGGCACCAATCACTTTTCAAAATGACATCCTGTTTCCTTCACACAGTCCTGCAGTCTATGTGGCCACTCATCAATAGGGTCTCCACAGGGAAAGCTGCTACTGCCCGCACCAAAGAGCGTTTGAGACTGTCAATACTGGGGTGTCTCTTTCTGCAGGCCATGTCCTCTAGTGTGGCCCACAATTTGTAGTCCAATGGGTTGAGGTCTGGGCTGCTTGAAGGCCAATCAACTGGAGAAACGAAGTTTGGCAAATTCGCCTGAAGCCACTCCTGGGCTGACTTGTCCTTGTAGGCAAGCGCGGAATCCTACTGAAAGCTCCACTGTCGGTTTTGGAAAAGGGTGTGACTCACATTTTTGACCACTGGCTCTCAAAACCCCGTCCTGGTAGACGTTGGCGAATGCTTTCACTCCATTTTCACAGAAATGAAGCTCCTCGGTATTCCCGCAGGAGACTCCTCACCAAACCATGGCAGGAGGAAGATGATGACTCCTCATGATCCTTGGAGCTTTCTCCTGAGCTTCTCGTGACGTTGAAGTATGCACCGTCATTTTGGTGGTTGAAAGAATCTTCAATAGTGTTAATATTTTCATCAGAAAAAAGGATCTGTCTGTGGCGATTGTCTGCATAACGCTGTAGTAAACGTTTCGCTTTTAGCACCCACTGCTCTTTCAATGGTGGGTGAGGAAGTGCCCTGTATGCCGCCGATAAGCTCTCACCCTTAGGTCGCTGCAGCCTGCTTGACATCGACATTCTTGAAATGTTCAGCTCACGAGCAATCACTGATTATTTTCTGACAGGATTTCGACGAATACAGGCTGCCACTGCTTTCACCAACGGTACGCGGACGACCCTTTGTGGGGGCGGGGAGGTCAGCGACGGTCCCAGTCTCAAAGAACCTTTTTATAGTCCGGTAAACAAAAATTCGGCTGATTTTCAGCTTTTTCAGCATGGTGAAAATCTCAGAAGCTGATTTTCCAACTTTGTGCTGCGATATTACAGCAACACGATTCTTATAATCGCCCCCTCCACGGCAAGTACTTCACGAAACTTTCTGTGACTGAACTCACATTGATTCACTAGCTGCTTTATGCTACTTGGCTGGTCGATGACGTTGCACACCAGTTGCACGCCATCTGTCGAACGTTTGTATCAGTATTTATGCTAAGACTGGGTATATCTCATATGGGATCGTGAATGTTGTAATGCATGTTTTAAACAAATTGTTTTATATAGACAAGGGCTCTGCAAAAATTATTTCGCGGGGGCCCCACACACCCACAGGGGCGACCCTGTCCACAGACACACAATACCATGAACTTTTAGTTATTCTCAGCGCAGCTGATATCCAGCAAGAATAATTTTTCAAAGTGAAACCGAAAAACATCAAACGTGTTCATTTTTCTGTAGCTTGAACTATTTTTTTTTCATTCTGTTTTCGTAAAACTTGCAAATACGCATTTACATTAAATAAAACTGTACACCTTCAAAAAGGGGGAAATGTACAGGTTCTTTAGTTAATTATTATCTTTAACTTATTCTCGTTTTCGTGCTGTCATAAGTTGTAGAGTAGGGGTTTTAGACTCAAGTTTTCTTTCAAAAATCTGTTCGTTAAAAATTAATATTTCCTTTTTTAATTGCAATTTAAAAATTTGGATTTCTTTTGCATCGATTTTCAGGTTTAAATTCTCTCTCAAACGAACTTGGAATTTCGTTATGGCTGAAAATCATTCCTAATTATTATGTCACTCTCACAGCTTGAGTTCTCTTTAATCTTCTTCTCTCTGTTTAATAGTAACAGATGAAGAGCATGGGTCGGGCCAGGAAGGTTAATGGATGCAAGCGAAATTGTTAACTAGTGCTAGGTCATGCAACTCTACGGAGGACATGACATATATATATTTGTTAAACTAATTTAGGTGGGAATGTTACTTGCATCTATGGCCTTGCAGAAACCCATTTCCAACTAGGTCTTTGTGGAAGTGAGAAAATGCAGAGTTTTTGCCGGTCCTTGATAAAGCCAAGGCTCAGTATTCTCGACACCTTCTACATTCAGTTGTTTTACTTTATTTTTTTATCTTTTCTCCTTTTACTCACACAGGTAGATACATAACCTTTTCTATGTTGTACTAGGTGTGAGTCAAAATTATATATGTATTTTTTTGCTTAGGTATCTTCTTTATAGAAATTCTGGGGCGTTACATTTACAGGAGGTTAATAAATGTTTTTGGCATTTAAGAAGAGAGAAGTTGTGACGAATGCTAACACATACTTACACAATTTATCTGAAACTACGCCTATCCAAATATTGCTGCAACTAACACTGAAAATTTCGACATGTTTGCCTTTGATCAATTGAAGATTATATTTTCGGAACGTATTAAAGTTCGAGATATTACACTGCTGGACAATTGCTAAGGACGGATCATAAACGGCTATATAGCGCATAAAAAAGTAAGTGTGGTTGGATGCCAAGTGAAATAAAATAATGTCAGAATGCCAGGACATTACAAGAAAGACAATTTATTGTGCTCTGAAATCCAGAAGGCTTTGGAACGTGTTCAAGGGACAAACAGGCCATTTTGTGCAGAATACGTAAACGTGAAAAAAATGCAATTACCGTCAGCAGGAGTTTCGGCGTAAGATGTCAATACGGGATATGGCCACCATGGAGGGCGATGCAAGATTCCACATGTATCATGCTTTGCACAACATTATCAAGCAGCTGTTGGGGTAATTTATCCCATTCCTCTGTCAGTGCACGGATGAGGGTGTCCTTGTTTATTGGAGGGCATTGGCGACCAGCAAGACTCCTCCCCAAAGCATCCCACACATTTTCAATGGGATTCAGATCTAGAGAACGTGTTGGCCATACGAGGCGTTGAATATCCTCGCTCTCAAGACACTCCTGGACAGCGACTGTTCGATTACATGTTGCGTTGTCGTCCATGAAAATGAATCTATCACCGACAGCACCACGGAACATGCGAACATGAGGTAGCAGAACATCATTAATGTATCGTTGGCCAGTCATAGTCCCAGTTGGAAGCACATAGAGGGACGTACGGCCATTGATCATGATGCCAGCCCATACCATGACACTACATGTCGGATATCGGTCCCTTTCCTGTATGTTTGCTGGACAATATGCAGGGCCACTATCACGCCAGATCAGTTGTCGTTGACAGTCAGACGATAGACTGTATCTACTCTCATCTGAGAAGAGGACAGCAGACCAGTCGTTATCAGTCCAATTGCAATGTTGATGGCACCATTGCAAACGGGCGGTACGGTGACGTCTGGACAATGGGATGCACACAACAGGACGGCGGGCATATTGTCCTCCTTCATGCAAACGTCTGGCGACAGTTTTTCGGGAGATCCGCTTGCCAGTAGCAGCCATAAACTGATTTGCTACCTCACTAGCTGTGCTGCGCCGGTGTCTTTTTGTTGATTGCACTATGTACCGATCTTCTGCAGGTGTCGTACTGCGAACACGACCTCCCCCGTGACGTTTGCTACACTCTCCATTTGTTTGAAATGATTTCCAAAGCCTTGAAACAACACTGTGGCTGACGTCGAACTCCCTGGCAACATCTGTTATTTTTCGCTCTTCTTCAATCTTGCCAATAATACGGCTGCGCGTAAAATCATCTAGGTGATGTCGGGAAGACATACTGAAAATTGCAAGTTCGTCAATTGATTCTTTCCCTTTCAACTTTGCGTTTGAACAACAACGGTCAATACGCGTCAAATCCTTTATATCTCTTATCAGCGCTGTGACGTCACGAACAAGTTCGGCAATCCAAAATTTGCATACGCACAACACGTCTTACTGTATCCCGCACTTATGCTAATTTCCACATTTTCTTGCCTTCCATTTTATGGTTGCTATCGTTGCTATTGTCATCCGTCCTTAGCAATTGTCCGGCAGTGTATGATACACTGCTGGGTTCCCAAAATGCAACACCAAGAAGGAAGCACCCGATTGGCCTGAAATTCGCAGCATGCGTCACCCGCGAGAGGACATGCAAACGATTAGCATCGCAGGGCATATGCAAATCATGTGCGGCCGGCACGCCATTGAGAAGCACTATAAGAAGGGTGCACAGAATGCGGGGTGTAAGTACTGGAAGTGTGTTCTGCTGCCGGACCTGTGCGTGGAAAGCTTCCTGATGCCTCGTTGCAGAATACGGCAGTCATTCCAGCACGTTTCTGAGTTCGACAGAGGAAGAATAGTGGCTTATTGCGACAGTGGTTTATCGTACCTAGACATCGGCACCCGTGTGGGACGATATCCAGCCACAGTGAGGCGAGTATGAATTCGGTGGGTGCAGGAGGGACGGACCGACCGACGTGAGCAATTACCGCAGCCGCGGCATACCACCGAACGAGAGGACCGGCATGTTGTGCGGCGGATATTGACGGCTCGCACCGCCACATCACGAACGTTAGCGCAGGAATTAGGGTGTGTTGCGCAACAACCTGTGTCAGCACGTACCGTTCGACGTAATCTGCAGGAGCGGAGACTTGTCGCACGGCGCCCATTGCTCCGAATACCATTGACGTTACACCACCGGCGAGTACGGTGGCAGTGGGAACGCCGCACTTGGACTATGGAATGGCACGACATTGTCTTCTCCGACGAATCCCGCTTCTGCCTGCAACACCACAATGGTCGGATCCGCGTGTGTCGGCACCCCGGCGAGAGACTGTATGACGCCTGCATTATGCATTGCCATACCGGTCCGTCGCCTGGCGTTATGGTTTGGAAAGCAATTGGAAATGACACCCGCACCCCTGTGTTACGCATCGCCGGTACACTCAACAGCCACCGCTACATCTGCGACGTTTGGAGCCTGTAGTCCTCCCTTACCTGCAGGACCTGCCAGCGACCACGTTTCAATAGGACAATGCGCGCGCACACGTGGCACGCATCGTGCAACAATTCTTCACGGCCCAGAAGGTGTCACTGCTGCCGTGGCCCGCCTGTTCTCCCGATATGTCGCCCATCGAACACGTCTTGTCGCTTATCGGCAATCGAGTGGCCCTGCAAGCACCACCCGCGGCTACGCCTGATGAAATGTGTCAACGTGTGGAAGCATGCTGAACCGACATACCCTAAGCCCACATCCAAAGCTTCTTTCGTACGATGTCGCGGCGTGTAGAGGCCGTTATTGCCAGCCATGGGGGCCCCACGAACTATTTATGTCTGCGTGTTCCGCAAGTTGCACGGGCCTGTAAGCTCAATCGTTTTATCTTTGTATCTGTTGTTATGTGTCCAGTAAATCTGCCTTTGTCCTTCTTGGTGTTGCATTTTGTGTGGCCAGCTGTGTATTATTGCATTTACAACCGCGCTTAACAGAACTAAAATTGTTTCCTACGAAAACCCGAGAAATCGACCGAAAAGCCTTAAACTTACTGTGACGTACCAATGAAGTGACGTAAGAATCAAAACGGCAAGTTGCACCAATAAGCCAAGATCGGTGTTTTGTAATTCAGTCAGGAGAATAACTGGCACTGGGGCGAGGAGAAGTGGCTTCGAATTACACCACCGGCAGAAAGGGCTTTATTTTAACATTGGTGTCCGAACGTACACTCTTAAGAATTTGGGAATAGGTTGCACCAAAAAGTGGCGGTGCATACACCAGCTGCACCACTTTCTGAGGAAAGATGCACCATTATGTGGTGCAAACAAACCCACAATATGGTTCAACAGTACACTACTTTATGGAGTAAGGTAGCACCATAAAATGATGCAATCTTACACCATCAAATGTAAGGATGCACCATTTTATAGTGCAACCTTTCTCCATAACATGGTGCAAACTTGCACCACTTGTTGGTGTAACTTTTCCAAAACGTGGTGCAGTTCCACTTATTGGTGCAACATATCACCAAAATTAAGTGCAGTCCTTTTACATTACTGCTTTATGGATAAAATATTTTGAAATCAGGGTTTCTGTGTAGAGTTCCAAAACGTTTGTGTTTACTTCATCAATTTAGAAATAAATGGTTCCTTTTTTTTTTTTTTACTTTTTAAATTTTTCTCGCATATTCGGAAGATTTTAATCTTCATTGCTTATGTTAGCCCATATAGTCTCAATTTCAAGATGGGCAATTAATGCCGCAATTTGAGCTTTTTACACTACATTAGAAACTACTTCCATGTGAACAGCCTCCTCAGAAAACTAAAATTGTATTGGACTAAACGTGGCTAGGCACATATGTAACATCAGAAAGTTCAACGTGAAAATAATAAAGTCAGGAACACCAGATATATATGTGCTACAAAAATTATTTTCATAAGTTACCTTATTAACTTGAGTGAACACTTCTTTAAGATTTTCCAAACTCGCACTCACTGTGACTACAAAACCAACATGGCGGCACAACACGACACCTGTCTCCGTCGGATGACATGATGAGGAAGACGCATGCGCCGTTTCCTTCAATGCCCCAAAATGTAGTGCAAGGTAACGCCGCTCTGACTGCATTTGATAATTTGCACAAAAACTTGGTGCAAGTCAAAGGTTTTCATGCACCACTTTATGGTGCAAATGTGAAAATCGCACCAGATCATGGTGTAAATGTCAGATGCTGCACGATATTGTGGTGCAACGTTGAACTGAAATTTTTAACATTGTAAAAATGAACCCCCTGGCCGTGAGGTGTGAAAATAATATGGGATGCTTCTTCCATCAGCACGTCGTCAGGAATTAATGAGCATTCCTTCTTCTACGCTTCGAAAAATGTGTGATGCATTTTTCACACATCCCTCCTTTAAGCATGGTTTGTCGGCGGATCTCGGAAACCTACGATTCCGTCCCAGCCCTTTCTCAAGGGGAAAGGGTATGAAAACAGGCGAAGGCAACAGGCGAAGTATACGTATGAAAACAGGCGAAGTATACGTATGAAAACAGGCGAAGTATACGTATTAAAACAGGCGAAGTATACGTATGAAAACAGGCGAAGCATATGTGTGACCTACCACTGAAGTGACGCAAGAGTCAAAACGGCAAATTTGTCGCGATAAGCCAAAGTCGGTGCAGTTCAGTCCGGGGAATAACTGGCACCGGGGCAAGGCGAAAGGGGTTGGAGCTCCACCACCGGAAAAAAGGGGCTTAATTTTTGCAATACTCATATCTTCCAGATTCAAAAACTTAAAATTTGGATTTCAAAAGCAGATATATGATGATAAACACTTATACGTATCCAGTAAAATAAACGTGCTTCAGAAAAGTCAGAAAATACACAGTAACTGCTTGGCGCGATCTGCTGTGGTATACGTGTAAAAACAGACGAAGTAATTTAGAAATAAAAATTTCTGAGTTGGATACACAGACATTGAGACAGACAAACCTTACAATGCGGAATGGTTTTCTAACACTGTTAATTCCGATGTGAAAAACGCCAAAGATCGGGCATTAAAAGCACATGTTTACAAAGAGCATTCCCTAAGATTAAAATATTCGCCTTCTGTTATTCGAAACTGTTCTATTCCCAGAATAGAAGTTTAGGGCTTGAATTCAGAAAAGTCAGAGCTTAGAAAAAAATAACTTTAGATTCATAAAAATTATTTTACATAGAAAAAAAGATTTACTATGATACAGCTGGATATCAAAACTTACACAGGTCCAAATACTGACTTGCAAAATGAATACAAATGAACATTTATTAAAAAGAAAAAATAAACTTTTATTTAAGAAACGAATGAACACATTACATTGAATTTGTGTTAATCAAATTTCACGTTTTTTTTTTTATTCTTATTTTTTTTCGTGAACTTTTGCAGAGTTTTTTTGTACCTTATTATGCTTTCTAATCCGGTTTTTTCGCCCCCCCCCCCCCCCCCGTGGCGCAGTGGTGTAAGGCGCTGGCCTCTGATCATTTGTACATAAGGGGTCCGGGTTCGAATCCCGGTGAGGCATGGATGTTGTGTTTGTCTTACGGCACTGGCTCTCTCCCTTCCCTGGAACCAGTGACGCTAAATTAGGGACGGGCGACTGCTTATAGCCCATTGAGTTGCTCACGGTGGTCGTTAAACCTCCAATCAAAAAAAAAAAAATCCGGTTTTCTTTTTTCTCATTCGTTGTACTCTACTAAATCACCTAATGTTCGAACGGCTGAAAAGAGGGCCCCCAAAATAATGATATTTTACTTTATAAGTACAAGTTTGCCCGCGCCGCGCATCGAATCCGGATCCCCCTAAATCCGGAGTAAGTTGCTCTCCACCTGAGCTACGCGAACATGGGCTCTCACTGCTATCATCTCGTGTGCGTCCTGCGGGGCAGGCACGACACATCTACCCCCCCCCCTCTGGAAAGAGTGCCGGGGGAATGGCCCACAGGTCAGCTGCGACCTTGTGTCGCTGTAGGCAGTCATCCCATGAAGAACATCGCAGGCAATTTGGGGTGGCCGCCCCGGTGGCGCAGTGGTCTAAGGCGCTGGCCTTTGATCATTCGTCCGTAAGGGGTCCGGGTTCGAATCCCGGTGAGGCATGGATCTTGTGTTTGTCTTACGGCACTGGCTCCCTCCCTTCCCTGGAAGCAGTGACCCTAAATTAGGGACGGGCGACTGCTTATAGCCCATTGAGTTGCTCACGGTGGTCGTTAAACCTCCAATCAAAAAAAAAAAAAAAAATCCGGTTTTCTTTTTTCTCATTCGTTGTACTCTACTAAATCACCTAATGTTCGAACGGCTGAAAAGAGGGCCCCCAAAATAATGATATTTTACTTTATAAGTACAAGTTTGCCCGCGCCGCGCATCGAATCCGGATCCCCCTAAATCCGGAGTAAGTTGCTCTCCACCTGAGCTACGCGAACATGGGCTCTCACTGCTATCATCTCGTGTGCGTCCTGCGGGGCAGGCACGACACATCTACCCCCCCTCTGGAAAGAGTGCCGGGGGAATGGCCCACAGGTCAGCTGCGACCTTGTGTCGCTGTAGGCAGTCATCCCATGAAGAACATCGCAGGCAATTTGGGGTGGCCGCCCCGGTGGTGCAGTGGTCTAAGGCGCTGGCCTTTGATCATTCGTCCGTAAGGGGTCCGGGTTCGAATCCCGGTGAGGCATGGATCTTGTGTTTGTCTTACGGCACTGGCTCTCTCCCTTCCCTGGAACCAGTGACCCTAAATTAGGGACGGGCGACTGCTTATAGCCCATTGAGTTGCTCACGGTGGTCGTTAAACCTCCAATCAAAAAAAAAAAAAAAAAAAAAATTTGGGGTGTGGAACGTAACATCACACTGATTTAATTTTTAGAAGCACTGAAGAAAAGATTCTCATTTTTCCTGTCTCGCTGTGTGGAAAGAACATCACAACATTGCAAGAAACTTAACAGCCGGTTCATCCTGAAAGTTCGGGCGCCAATATAACGTACAAGTTTGTCTGCGCTGGACCCCTCACTCAGGAGTAAGGCGTTTTCCCAACTGAGCTACGCGGACATGTGCTCTCACTGCTATCATGTCGTGTGCGTCCTGAAGGGCAGGTACGTCACAACTTCTTCTTTTACCATTTTGCTTCTCGAAAAATGATATATTAATTAATATTACACTAAAATGAACTCAGAAATTGGGGTGTTATATCTAACAGGCCGCTCCAGTGGATGAGTGGTACAAAACGTTTACTTCAAATCATTCTTCCGAGATGAGTCCTATCCCGGTTGAACCATAGATGGCACTGCCTCCTCCCTTCCCTGGAAGTACTGGCCGTAAATCAGAGACAGGACGCTGTTTGATGCCCATTAAATTGCTCACGGTTGTCGTCAATCCCCCAAACTAAACAAAAAAATTGGAGAAATTTGCTTAGAACGTGGTGAACATTTTGTTCTTTATTTCGGTATTTAATGACCGCCTATATTTCCCTTAATTTTGTTTTCCTCGTTCAGTCCGGTTTAAGAAGGAATCACAATATTTACGGCAAGAGTAAAATTCAATGGGAAATCTGCTTTCATCAGACGCGAATAGACTTCATCCATGTTTGGGCTCTTTCGGGGAACTGTCAGCGGGATGGAATGGGATGATATGCGACAGCAGATTTTACACTGCATGTAGCATAAATGTCAATTAAATCAGTGCCACAAACTAACCGCATGCAACATAATGTACACTGAAGTGCCGAAAAAACTGCAATGCCTCTCTAATACCGCATTGGTCCTCCTCGCGATCGGAAAACAGCAACAACGCAACGGGGTATGAATTCCACGAGCCCCCTGTAGTACTGCATAGACAGTGCACAACATGCTTCCTGAACAGCATCCCTCAATTCCATAATATTCGTCGGTTGAGGATTCCTGGTATTGACGGCACGTTGAACACTATTCCAAATGTGTTCGATGACGTTTGAATCCGGCGGACGAGGGAGCCAAGTCAGGATGCCAAACTCCGTGTAATATTCGTCCAGCCATAGTCGGGCGATTGTGGATGTGTGCGGCGGCGCATTGTCGTGCTAAGAGAGGTTGCACCTGTCGTAGTGGCTGCAGGACATGAACAGGTGTAAATGATCCCCAATGATGGTTTCGTAGGCTCCAGTTCCGGAACCGATGGCACACCTGGGTGTGCCGTCGACTTCGGAATCACACAGGACAAGGGAAGGTTGCACTATCCAAACGCTGATGTTACTACTGGCCCCAGCATTGAATTGCGCTGTGATTTGCGACAATTTTGCATGCCGGGTGTATGTTACGATGCGTGCCAGACGCCGCTGTCCACTATCATCCAGGGCTTTTTTACAGCCACATCGATCTCGCACTCTGTGTAGTCCAGGTACAGCCTTGAAATTGTTGACCGTGTAAATCCAAATTTTCGAGATGGAGTCACCCATCTTCCGGACGCTGACTATCCTACCACATTCGAAACTGCTTAAATCCTAATAAGCTGCCATCTGAACTACGAATGCTATTACTTGAGCTTACGGCGATGATATCTGCCTCTGTATGTACGTCGTTTGCGGACCGATACCATTTACCGCATGGGTGTGGTGGCGTGTAACGGAAATGGTAGTGCCCTTCCCAGTCTTTATTGGCACCCCAATGTAAATGCCAATTATACTTCAGAAACCATCCTTTCAAAAGTTTCGACTTTTCTTTCTTAACAAAGGCTTTACCGCGTGTTACTCCCGCTATTTCTTCTCCATCAAGGTATCACAAAAACCCCAAATATTCAATTTATGCATTGTTTTAAGGATGGTGGGCAAATCGTGTAGGTTCCAAAAGCCATTCTATAAGTATGGCCCTGGTAACTCTAATTCCACCAATGTATATAATTGTCGATGATTCATATGGTTAGATACAACAGAATGATTCGAGCACATGGCTCTTGTTTAGTCACGTATTGAAATGTTTCACTTCTAAGAAAAACTAGCGTTCTGCTTTCATTTATGGGTACAAATTGATAGCAAGTTTTCTTCTGCTTGTAATTCCGAGAGATTTGAATATTGCGTTTGCCTTCGCGATAGTGGTTCTTTCTCTTTCCTAAAACCAGTATATATATATAATCTTAGTCAGAAGTGAGCCAGTCCTCGTACACATAACGTCCACTAAATTACAAACCATTATTCTACACCGCGTTGGACCTCCCTTAGCCCGAATTATAGCACGTATGCTATTTTGTATAGATTTCACAAAGTGTTGAAGTGCATCTACGTTTACAGCATACTAGGCATTCACCAGACATTATTTTACCTGGCACAGATATGCCGGAACAAGACTTTGCTCCCGGAGTTGTCTTTCTAGCATGTCCCATACGTTCTCAATGGGTTCAGATTTGAGCTTTGTTGTGACCAGGCGGGCTGGTGAAAGTTCCTGTAATGCTCGATGAACCATTTTCGCGGTGGTCAGTAACATTATTGTCCTCGAAACAGCCGTCACCTGCTGAATAAAAAAGTCAACATGGAAGGATGAACTTCACCAGCAACAATGTTCAGATAATCCTTGAGAACACCTAGCCTTCCAACAATATCAGGGGAACCCGTTCTGTACCAAAAGGACGTGCCCCACACCATGACACCACCTCCAGAACCTTTGAGTTGTGTTTACGATGCAAGCTGGGTACTTTGCTTTATGGGGCTCCCGCCAAACTCGTCGGTACAGAACAAGATGTATCGCCACTCGTCGGACCACATGAATGGTTTTTCCAATGTCCATTCATGGTGTTCCTGACACCACTGTAGGCGAACTTTCCGGTTCTTCGCAGAAATCAGTGGTTTCCGTATGGGCATGCGCTGCTAATACCGATTCTCTTTAATCTCCTGAGCATAGTTCGTTGAGATATGGGTCGAGAAGAACCTTCACTCAAAGCTTCGGCCAACTGCTGCACACAAGAAGTCCTGCTTCCCCGTTCAAGCTTTCTCAGATACCGGCGATCTCGCTCTTGACAGAATGTTGTCGCGCCATAGTTACCCCTCTTAGGGAAGCAATGTGGGTTATTTTTCCATTGATTAAAGACCCTGGATATCTTACATTTTGAGAAAACAGTCCGCTCTCCTGTTTTTAATATCGTCGCTCCAGCCAGGCGGGCACCCAGAGTAAGCTTTATAACGAACTCCGAATGATTCTTTGTTTTTTCCATTGTAATCAACACTACTGACAAGAAGCAGTCATAAATATTTGCTTAGATCACGTGGTGACGCACGTCACCACGTATTTTGCATATACGCTGCATAAATGACGTTACATTTATGCAGCGTATATGCAAAATGCGCTGCATACAGCTGGTGTAGTAATAATTCTGCGGCTGGTGAGTGTATGAGAGATCTTTAATCTCGGCAAAAAGAAAAGAAATTCTTTATTTTGAGTGCAAAGAGGTACGTTTTACCAAGCATTTGAAGGCTTGACGTTCCAGATAACGTGCGATCGCTTCTAACTTATTCCACACTATGTGATAAATGGAAACATTTTTGCCGATATGTTGCAGAGATCTTGTCGCTCGCATCAATCGACGTAAAAGTCGAAAGCAGAAGAGGTATGACGCAGGGCCTGATTTCTGCACGTGCACAGGGCCTCAGAATTTGGAGGGGCCTCCAAACTACCTTAATAAAATAATATAAATTTTCAGAATTGAAATATGTTTTCCGTTATAGCACGAAATTATTATACGGTTCGATTTCAAAATTTAGGATGAGATTTTGGAAACTAATCTATTGTTATTTGGTACAAAGCTCAAGCATTGCGCTGAGCTGTGTAACATCTTAATCTCACCCTTATTTGTAACAATCAAAATGCAATGGGAACAGCCTATATTCGGAGCCATACGGTATATATTATACACGAAAAGCATTTCAGCAAACATGTAGAATTTACTAAAAAATATTTTTATTATTAATGTTAGTCACGTGAGAACAAAAATTGTGAATTAATATTCGTAATTATGTAGGGTTTATTTTTACATAAATAAAAATGCAAAAAAAGTTCAACTGACACTACTTTAAACTGTTGTAATAATTTACGTGGAGTGTTGCAATAATTTATCCCACAATGTGTGTGGCAGCTGCAGGACTTTGTGAGGGATTACGTTTTACAGCTTAAACTACCATTGGTTCATCATTTCCATTAAATTTATGGTAAACCAGGTGTTTTGAATTATATTTCTGGGAGGATAGTTATTTCTGTAAATGATACTATAAAGCAAAATAAGAATTCCAGAGTAATTAATGTTACAGTTGTAAGCTCTGCGGGTGGGGGAAGTACAAGCGGTGTGAATGCTCCTCTATTACAAGCCACATTGGTTGACTAGTATGTGGGATGTGTTTTAATGTTTTTACTGCTGGAAAAACTGCTTGCAAAAAAATATTTACCAGTAAATATTCTTTTCGACTGTTTGAAAATTTTAATCGAGGGGGCCCCCTGACATAGGATGTGCACAGGGCCTCGATTGACATAAGTCGGGCCCTGGTGTGACGTATACCTCAACTTTAACCTTCCTTTTGAATTTCTGTGTGCTCATGTAAATTTTCCTTCTCTACGTTCAGTATTTTCTGACTTAACGCCACATGATCTCTTTCCACGAGCTTTCCAAAGTTAGCAGCCTGACAGTACATCAAAGTGCAGTCAAAAAGGTAAATAAATGAAGTTCGAGAAGAATAAGACCTATATTGAGACTAAGAGCTGTATTAAGAGTAAGATCTATATTTAGAGAGTAAGAGCTGCATTCAGATTCAGAGCAATGTTTAGAATGCTGTGTTCAGAGCCTGAGAACTGATGTGTTCTGCGAGATATACTATGAGCTGGCGTACAATATGTAGTATAAGATTATTATAGTGAATTATACTTAATGACAGAGAGCAATAATTGTTTATTGATATTGTGACGAAGTAGTAACTTGGACGGCATTCGCCTTGCTTTACTCTAGCAACATATTGATGTGGCGAACACTTTTCGCGCTGGGAAATATTATAAAGTGGACTTGGGAAATGTAAGTACTGTTTCATCACTCTCCCTCGACGTTTATTTGAAAGTGTCAAATGAGAAATTTACCCATGTTTAATTAAGATTGCTGACACTACGAACAAGCAACGAAATAAGTAGAATAATAAGAGTTCAGAAAATTAAGTTGAAGACAAGTGACATTTAAGTTTATGTTGAAGTGAAGTAAACCTTAATCCGATAAGTCTATAGCATCTAAATCCTATTATTCTACAGAGATGATTGGCTCTATTTTCAATATATACACTGCTGGCTACCCAAAATGCAGCACCAAGAAGGACACGAGATAGCAAAGCCAGATTTACTGGACACATAACAACAGATACAGAGATGAAACGATTGAGCTTACAGGCCCGTGCGACTTGCGGAACACGCAGACATCAATATTTCGTGTGGCCCCCATGGCTAATAATAATAATGGCCGCTACACGCCGCGGTATCGAACAACAGAGGCTTTGGACGTGGGCTTGGGGTATGTCGGTCCAGGCTGCTTCCACACGTTGCCACAGTTCATCAGGCGTAGCCGTGGGTGGTGCTTGCCGGGCAACTCGATTGCTGATCAGCGACCAGACGTGTTCGATGGGCGACATATCGAGAGAGCAAGCGGCTCACGGCCGCAGTGACACCTGGTGAACCGGGAAGAATATTGCACGATGCGTGCCACGTGCCGCTGGCAGGTCCAGCAGATAAGGGAGGACTACAGGCTCCAAAACGTCGGAGATGTAGCGGTGGCTCTTAAGTGTACCGGCGATGCGTACCAGATGGGTGCGATTGTCATATCCAATTACGCCCCAAACCATAACGCCAGGCGACGGACCGGTATGGCAATGCACAATGCAGTCGTCATACAGTCTCTCGCCGTGGTGTCGCCACACGCGGATCCGACCATCGTAGTGTTGCGCACAGAAGCGGGATTCGTCGGAGAAGAGAATGTCGTGCCATTCCGTGGCCCAGGTGCGGCATTCAACGGCCCGCTGCCGCCGCACTCGCCGGTGGTGTAACGTCAATGGTAATGGAGCATTGGGCGCGGTGCGACAAGTCCCCGCTCCTGCAGACGACGTCGAACGGTACGTGCTGACACAGGTTGTTGCGCAACACACCCTCATTCCTGCGCTAACGTTCGTGATGTGGCGGTGCGAGCCGTCAATACCCGCCGCATAACATTCCGGTCCTATAGTTCGGTGGTGTGCCGCGGCTGCGGCAATTGCTCACGTCGGTCCGTCCGTCTTTCCTGCACCCACCGAATCCATACTCACCTCACTGTTGCTGGATGTCGTCCAACACGGGCGCCGATGTCTCGGTAGGATAAACCGTTGCCGCGATAAGCCACTATTCGTCCTCTGTCGAATTCCGAAACGTGCTGGATTGACTGCTGTATTCTGCGACGGGGCATCAAGAAGCTTCCCTCGCACAGGTCCGGCAGCACAATACACTTCCACCACTTGCATCCCACCTTCTGTTCACCCTTCTTATAGTGCTTCTCGGTGGCGTGCCGGGCGCACATGATTTGCATATGCCCTGCAATGCTAATCGTTTGCATGTCCTCTCGCGGGCGACGCATGCTGCGAATTTCAGGTCAATGGGATGCTTCTTTCTTGGTGTTGCATTTTGGGTGGCCAGCAGTGTATATAGTCGTACCTCAACAAAAAGGCAACCTTAAGATGGTAGGCAGAGGATCTTGGGAAAATGCGTTCCGCTTCAGTCTGTTTTCATACCGTTAAGAGCATTAACATTGCCCTCACTGTGTAATAGTAGAACGAGCAGATCCTGTGATTCTCTTAAAAGTCGCCCCTGCGATCTGCTGAGTGAAGAGTATAACATCGTGTCAGGTGGCTTTTTTAGCACGTCGTTTGTAAAAAAAGATCGCGCTTCTGTTATCGGTTTGTCCGTCCGTCCGTCCGTCTGTACCCACGATATCTCTGCAACTATCAGTCCTATTTGAAAAACTCTTTTTGCATTGGGAAGCTTGAAATATGCAAATGGTGATCCTTTATTTCGTTTTATTTACGATGTACAATTTCGCCGCTAGAGGGCGTAAATGCAGATGATTGTCGAATTCAAAAATACGTTTTATTCCACATATTTGCTTCTAAACATCCGATTGAAAAAAGTTATCATTCGATTCCATTTATGTCGAAGAGTATTTTAGATACAGTTACTTTTTCAAATTACGCATAGATTTTCCGCTAGTGGGCGTAAAAGTAAATTACATTTTCCCCGATAACTGTTCTTCTAAAACTCCGATTTCAAAAATATTTTCTTCAGCGTATACATCTCCTGAAGGAAAATCTTTTGCATAAAATTTCAAATTTTTGGTAAAGAATGCTTTTGCCACCAGGGGGCGTAAGTGTTGATTCTTGCTTCTGATGTATTTGTCATAAAATCGGAGCTTCTAAAATATCGATTGAAAAATTCTTTCGCGGACTGATGCCACTTACATCGATAAACCTTTTCGGAATGTTTTCTTCTTAAAATATTCCACAGTTTCTCTGCCAGGGGGCGTAGATGTATATCTTATTTTTGCCAATATCTCTACTTCTAGGAGTCCGATTTGAAAAATTCCTTCTTTGTTGGATAGTGTTTTCCGTGAGACATGTTTTTCATATAATTTCAAAATTTTCAAGTAATTCATAGACCTTCCGCTAGGGGGCGTAAATGTAAATTGCGTTTATTCCTATATCTCTGCTTCTAAATCTCTGATTTGAAAAATTCTTCCTGTATCGCATACAAGACCTGATGGAAAATATTTTTCACATAATTTCTAATGTTTGGTAAAGAATGGTTTAGCCACCAGGGGTCATAAGTGTTAATTTCCGCTTCTGAAGTATTTGTTGCAAAATCTGGGCCCCTGAAACCTCGCCTAATTTTTTTTTCTTCGACCGATACCGCTCATATGGAAAAACCTTTTGCGAATACTAAGTTCTTAAAATAATGCATGGTTTTCCCTCCAGGTGACGTAAAGCCACATCTTAGTTTTTTTTTTTATTATTATTGGAGGTTTAACGGCCACCGTGAGCAACTCAAATGGGCTATAAGCAGTCGCCCGTCCCTAATTTAGGGTCACTGGTTCCAGGGAAGGGAGAGAGCCAGTGCCGTGAGACAAACACAACATCCATGCCTGACCGGGATTCGAACCCGGACCTCTTAGGCACGAATGATCAGAGGCCAACGCCTTAGACCACTGCGCCACCGGGGCGGCCATCTTAGCTTCGTCGATATCTCTGTTTCTAAGAGTTCGTAAGCTCACGATTCCGTTTACAGCAATATCTGAGGGATTAAAAACCCGATTGAAAATCTTCTTTCTTTTGCCAGATCTATTGTTTTCCATACCGGTTCAATTGACTTTGAATAGCTTTGATAAATTTAATTTGCGTCAGAACGGATTCAAAAGACGTGCTTATTACACCCGAAAATTCGGTGTCATCTTTCTTGTTACATTCTTTGTTCTGAACTTTCGGTGAACACTGGCAGGAGATTTGTTTTTGCCAGCCACACAACATTTGTGACTTCTCTGTCACAGACGCCATCTTAATTGTACTTATGCCACAGCGCTCTTAGTGGTGGATGCGATAGACGAAACACGCCAGCACAGAAATTCTATGCGTGTTTTTGATCACTTATAAAAAAGGAAACGTATGTAAGAGTCGTCACTAAAGAATTGTAGCATACTGTAATCAGAGTAATCATTTATGAATATCCTGCTTTCTCTTCATGCATTTTCTGTAAGCACAACTCCACAACCACGACTTTCTGCTAATTTTTCAGCTTTTCTGATGACAAATTTTCCATGATGCGAAATTCGTTTTTAATTTTAGAAAACTTCTAGTTTCACTGTTAAAAATTGAAAAAAAAAAAAAAAAAAAAGACTTGAGATATCTTTAAGATGGTTGTTTGAGAATTTTACCTAAAGAGGTGTGCCTATTTCACCCCAGAATTCGGTATCATGTTTCTTTGTTTCTTTTTTCCAAAGAGATTGGTCTTCACTACCCCACCAACTTTAGTGGGACCTCCCCGCTGTCCTGAACTATTTTCCTTTAGCACCATAGTTTGTGTGAGGAAGCTAATGCACACGCAACGTTTTTGTTCGCTACCGTTCATTGTTATTTTTACAGATTTGTTTCTCGGCAGCATTTTCCATTGTTACCTACCAGCGAACGTCCACGAAAATCCTTTGTTCTTTAGAAAAAGTTTAGGAGAAACACAACCATAACCCGTTCAGCAGGTGAAAGCAGCAGTTTCAACAGGTATGATTGAATTCTAGCGTGAGTAGAGAAACGCTCCGTAAGACTATTTCCCTCCTCCAACTAGTCGCTGGGCAGAGTTGTGGATGCATCATTTATTTAATCTGTAATTAATGAACCGACTTGATTGGTGATTTACTTACTATTTCTCCATTTATTCTCATGACCTTTGTTGCCCCTACGCCCTATTAAGTTTTTAAGCAGCCGATGTACCTGAACCAAACGGTGCTCAAACTTTTAGGTGCAAATTCAACTAAAACACATTTGAAAACAATCACAGAAATAATACCAATATTCGTGGAAAACGGATTAAGGTTCCAAAGACTAGCTCGCAAAGTATTGGCTATCTCTTAATCTACATTATGTGACACAGTAATAATTGGAAAACATTTCTTAAACGATATATTAGATCACTGCTTCATCAAATCAGAAGCGTTTCTTTCTGTTTAATATCTTTTTTTCGTGGATTCTCAGCTTCAACCTGCTTACAAAGAAGATATAGAATTTTGACTTCCGAATAATTGTTAGACTAAAAGTATTTAGTAAAAAAAAATGCGAAATTACAGTTTCTTTCAAACTGGTATTCGAGTAGTATTTATTGATGTCCCTCTGTATTCAAAATCGACTCACACTAAAAGCACAAAATTGTGACTTTGTGAAAGCCGATACGTCGGTTGGTGAAAATCTTAATTTTTAAGTTTCTTGAAAAATAAACATAAAGGCACAACTGTGGAAAAGCCAGAGTAGAATCTGCTTTTCTAAGATCTGTCTTACGCTGCATTCCCAAATGACTTGCAAAGGAAGCGCATAATCGAATGCGGTAAACCCGGAATGAAGGTCAACTTTTCCCAAGAACTGGCAACTTTCGAAAAGGTGGTGAGGAAAGGAAAAAGTCGGGATGTGGAATCTCATGGTATCTCATGGGAATCTCATGGTAAAAGACCATGAGGAATCTCATGGTAAAAGAATTTTTACAATCCAGCAAACAGAAATTTACTAGATCTAACATGAACATTTTGCATTGAAAAAGTTCAGACGAGCACGACAAATTTTGGTTCTGCCATCGTACGCAAAAATAAATTTTTCAACTCGTGCTCCGAGGAGCAGAGATATAGTACCAAATTCCAAAACACATTTATGTCACCTCGGAGAAATTAGTGTTATAACCTCACGTAGTTATGAGATTAATAGCTCTGAAAGAGACAACTGTACCATGTCAAATACAAAAATATACATCGTACCCGTAAAAAGGCAAACAAGGAACGTCAGTAAATAGTGGAAAACTTGGTCCGTCTTACATCTATGCAATACTACAAGCATGTTTTTTCCAGTATGATTGCTAGACCAGAAATATCGTAGCGAAATTCAAATAAATGGCTACGCCACCTAACGGTATTTATTTCCATCTTAAAAAGCTTAAAAACATGTGTGCAAACCAAAAGCATGGTAATAAATTTTAAAAGATGTTTTTTTTTTAGTTTAGGCGCCTGACGTCTCCTATGAGACTCAATGGCTCTTCAGAGATGCTCGTCCCTGCTTTAGAGCCCCTGTTTCCAGGGAAAGAGATGATTAGCCAGAAGTACACGCCTCTGACCACACGGCCATGGAAGGAAAAGAAAGATTCAAATGCCACTAGGAGGAGCTGGTGGATTGATAAAGCACTAGAATCTCCATCGTTGAGGGACACTGAATTGTATTTCATCATTACAACAAATATTGCGATATTTCAATATGTATGAGCTCTCTGTAAACAAAACAATACACTTACTTGAAAAAGAGGTAAGTATCCAGGCCTGGTTCCATATCGGAGTATAGCACCCCTGCGCCACAGTCCTGGTAAGGGCAGTGTTCGTCAGGCCAGACCGGATGGAATATCTGTGCTCAGATATCCTGACAGCAAGAGTCCTAAGTGTGGATCCTATGTATATTTTATCCTCCTCCGATGTTGAGTTAAATTTCAAAGGGATGAAGTACACACCATGCTTGTTCATAGGATGAACAGGGTCTCTATCTCTCCGTATCATCGACAAAATGTTCTGGGACCGAACACTGAAATCCAGGTTGTATTTCGTTCAATGGTTCTTTAAAATGTAAACTATCGGCGAAACAAAGTCCATTGAACCAACGTAGCAGGCAACAGAAACATCACGATGCAAAGTTGTAACTGTCCTCCATCTGTACTCACTCAATAACCTGAGGAAGGTTCCACGTGAAAAACCATATGTCACTGCTATCTGTAAAAACACAGAAAGTTCTTCACGACGAAGATTGGCCGTAGAAGAATGTGTAAAGGCCCTGCGAGTTAAAAATCGCAAGACTGCATGCTTGTAGTTCCCCGGGTGGGCAGAGGTGCGAGGGATGAGCACATGGATATATGTTGGTTTTCTATAAACCGAGACGTTGACCACATTAGAGCCGTTTTTGCGAGATAGTAGTAAATCTGAGAAAGGTATGGATCCCTCCTTCTCCAGTTCCAGAGTGAATTTTAGTGAAGAAAACTGTGTAGACATAATTTTGACAAACTGGGGCAGCAAATCCACATCATATTTCCAGAACAAGAGGATATTATCAACGTACCTAAGGAATAACAGTGGTTTGAAAGAGCCGGTATCAAGATCACTACCCTCCAAGGTTTGTAAAATAATCTCCGCTAGGACGGGAGAGAGGGGGGGCTATAGGTGTCTCCGCTCTTTGCTAGTAAGTAACGCCTTCAAATTGAAAACACGTGCGGCGGTACACTAATTATAAAGCTGACATGACGGCCTCTACCTTATGGCGTAGAAGTCTTGTCATACTTCTACGTTAATTTAAAACAGCAACATACTAAGAAATAGTTCCTAAATGAAAGAAAACCTTAACGGCCAGACGAAACATGTAAAAAACAGAAGTCAAACTTACGGAAAAAGATGCTTTATTCAGGATGTAGAAAACACATCGTAGCATACCATATTGCACTAAACTCTCCACACACCACACAACGCTCTTTTCACAAAGCTCCTTTCAATAATCAGTTTGCAATACAACGCTCTCAAGCAATAGATTAGTCGTAGTTTTTATCTCTTGTTCTTATCAAAACTCAGGCATACGTAACGCTCATTCAACCTCAATTGTGTTACCAAACGTATTCGTTTGAGAGAAAGATATCACGTTAAGAGTGAATAATAACAGAATAAACTCAAGATTTACATAGGGAAAGAAACTAAAAAGGAAAGTTAATTTAGAATATACGTCACAACCTATAAAGGAGAAAGATTGGACTATTGCTAAGTTACCCTCAATGATATCATGTACCGAGTCCAAAGGTAGACTTGGGGAAAGTGAAACTACATCTAACAAAGTCATTATAAAGGAGGAACCCTGTGCGTCAAAATGGTTGATCCTCTCCAGAGCCTGAAAAGAGCTCCGGACCGATAACCTGGAATTGAAGGTAAACGGAGCAAGAAAGGAAGCTAATACTTTTTCTAAAGGCCTGGTCGGGTTCGCAAACCCCGAAACCATGGGGTGAACGGGGTGGCTTGGTTTATGGTTTTACTTTACCAAAAATCTGAGGGACTCTAGGTCCATTGGGGGGATGCATATTGTCCAAAATGTACCGGAGTAATAAGCCTTGGTTCTTAAGTTTACTAAGTTGAGAAATAGTGGCTGAGGTAGGGTCGGTCCTAATGATTGGATGAGGTATTTCGGAAATGGCTTCCAGCATCTTGGATTGATAGCATGACTTATCCAAAAGGATGATTTGCTAGGGGCTTATCTGCCGAGGTGATCGATAGACTAGGATTTCTTGATAAAGCTAAAAGTTGACTCCTTTAGTTTTTCAAATGCTGGTTAGATGAGCCGAAGTGCCCAGACATAGAGGCAGAAATAAATCCTGAAACCTAATTCCTGGCCACATCTTGCTCACCTACTGGCAAAGCTCGAATAATATTCTCTACCTGAGGAATAATTTTAAATGGGTGACACTGTACATCGGGACAGCTGAATTTAAATCCTCGATTTAAGTCATGCTCTTGAGTGGAAGTAAGGAGCACGGAACTTAAATTGATAAATGAAGACTGTGATGCAGGACGGTGTCCAATTACCTCTGAATCTGGGGAAGACCGACTACTGAAGGCAACCAAATCACGAAGTTTTTTTAAATGGCGCCTCCGAAATCTCTCCACCTCGGTATTCAACATGGTGGAAAAAATAGTCAAATATCTGCCGAACAAAATAGGATGGGTACGTTGGACAAGACAGGAATAAGCAGAATAAGTTTTCCTGTTCAGGTAATCAATGAGTCCTCTTTCGGTTCTAATCTCCGATGGTAGGCGCTTTTCTTCGGCAGTGTGCAACACAACAGAATCTCTGCGTGAAACTGGCAGGCATCTGATTCTTAGATGTTTAGGCAGTGATTGTTTTTGCAGTGATCTGCAATTCAGCAAGGAGGAAAGATGGGTTCCTTCTAATGACAATTTCCGGTGTAAACCGTAGAAGATCTTTGCAGCGTAAACCGTAGAAAATCCATTACCACAAATTAAATAGGTGTAGACTATATACCGTTCACAAACACTCCAAAGGCATCAAAGCTTGAAGGGGAAGCAAACAATTCGTGCTGAAATAATAGTAGGCAAGATAAAAAAAAAGTTGCCTAAGCACGATTCAACCAATGCACAATTAGTCTAGTCACATTTAAAAAATGAAGTTAATATACAGCTAAAAACACTAATTAGCTGTAAATAAACTTCATTATTTAAATGTGGTTTGGCAAATTGTGCGTTGGTTGAATCGTACTTAAACAGCTTTTTTATTTTGCCTACTACTATTTCCGCACGAATTGCTTGCTACCTCTTGATAAAGTACACTGCCGGACAATTGCTAAGGACGGATGACAATAGCAATGATAGCAACCTGTAACGTACCAGGAGATGTGACGTACCTGCCAGAAGGACGCACACGACATAGAGGCAGATAAGAATCAGAACAAAACGTCCGCGTAGCTCAATTGGTAGAGCGACTTATTCCGGAATGAGGGGATCCGGGTTCGAGCCCCGGCGCGGATAAAAATGACGGAGAAATTTACTTCGTTCCGAACTATCCGGATGAGCCGACCGTTCAAAATCTCGCATTGGTGTTATGTTATTTCCACACCGCGAGATAGGAAAAATAGGAGAATCCTTTCTCCAGCAATTCGAAAAAAAAAAAAATAATAATAATAATAAGGGGGAGATTATGTAACGTACCAGGAGATGTGACGTACCTGCCCGAAGGACGCGCACGACATAAAGGCAGATAGGAATCAGAATAAAACGTCCGCGTAGCTCAATTGGTAGAGTGACTTATTCCAGAATGAGGGAATCCGGGTTCGAACCCCGGCGCGAATAAAAATGACGGAGAAATTTACTTCGTTATAAACCATAAAATGGAAGGCAGGAAAATGTGGAAATTAGCATAAGTGCGGGATACAGTAAGACGTGTTGTGCGTATGCAAATTTTGGATTGCCGAACTTGTTCGTGACGTCATAGCGCTGATAAGAGATATAAAGAATTTGACGCCAGATATAAAGAATTTGACCGTTGTTGTTCAAACGCAAAGTTGAAAGGGAAAGAATCAATTGACGAACTTGCAATTTTCAGTATGTCTTCCCGACATCACCTAGATGATTTTACGCGTGGCCGTATTATTGGCAAGATTGAAGAAGGGCGAAACATAACAGATGTTGCCAGGGAGTTCGACGTCAGCCACAGTGTTGTTTCAAGGCTTTGGAAATCATTTCAAACAAATGGAGAGTGTAGCAAACGTCACGGGGGAGGTCGTGTTCTCAGTACGACACCTGCAGAAGATAGGTACATAGTGCTATCAACAAAAAGACACCGGCGCAGCACAGCTAGTGAGGTAGCAAATCAGTTTATGGCTGCTACTGGCAAGCGGATCTCCCGAAAAACTGTCGCCAGACGTTTGCATGAAGGAGGACTATACGCCCGCCGTCCTGTTGTGTGCATCGCATTGTCCAGACGTCACCGTACCGCCCGTTTGCAATGGTGCCATCAACATCGCAATTGGACTGATAACGACTGGTCTGCTGTCCTCTTCTCAGATGAGAGTAGATACAGTCTATCGTCTGATTGTCGACGACAACTGATCTGGCGTGATAGTGGTACTGCATATTGTCCAGCAAACATACAGGAAAGGGACCGATATCCGACATGTAGTGTCATGGTATGGGCTGGCATCATGATCAATGGCCGTATGCCCCTCTATGTGCTTCCAACTGGGACTGTGACTGGCCAACGATACATTAATGATGTTCTGCTACCTCATGTTCGCATGTCCTGTGGTGCTGTCGGTGATAGATTCATTTTCATGGACGACAACGCGACATGTAATCGAACAGTCGCTGTCCAGGAGTGTCTTGAGAGCGAGGATATTCAACGCCTCGTATAGCCAGCACGTTCTCCAGATCTGAATCCCATTGAAAATGTGTTGGATGCTTTGGGGAGGAGTCTTGCTGGTCGCCAATGCCCTCCAATAAACAAGGACACCTTCATCCGTGCACTGACAGAGAAATGGGATAAATTACCCCAACAGCTTCTTGATAATGTTGTGCAAAGCATGACACGACGTGTGGAATCTTGCATCGCCCTCCATGGTGGCCATATCCCGTATTGACATCTTACGCCGGAACGCCTGCGGACAGTAATTGAATTTTTTTCACGTTTACGTATTCTGCACAAAATAGCCTGTTTGTCCCTTGAACACGTTCCATAGCCTTCTGGATTTCAGAGCACAATAAATTGTCTTTCTTGTAATGTCCTGGCATTCTGACATTAATTTATTTCACTTGGCATCCAACCACACTTACTTTTTTATGCGCTATATAGCTGTTTATGATCCGTCCTTAGCAATTGTCCAGCACTGTACTACACTGACGGAAAAAAATCCCAACACCACGAAAAAATAGTTGCAGCGGAATGAAATGGCGGCAATACATTTGTATAAGTAACATATTTAATCGATTAAGGTTTCAAGATCACAGCTTATTGTCAGCGCGAGAAGAGCCACTTTAAATGTGAAATGCTGGTACATTAATAACCGGTGTAACTGCCAGAATGTTGAATGCAAGCATGCAAACGTTCATGCATTGTGTCGTACAGGTGCTGGATGTCAGTTTGTGGGATGGAGTTCCATGCCTGTTGCACTTGGTCGGTCAATACAGGGACGGTTAATGCTGGTTGGGGGTGATGCTGGAGTTGTCGTCCAATGATGTCCCATACGCGCTCGATTGGTGAAAGATCTGGTGATCTGGCAGGCCACAGCAACATGTTGGCACTCTGTACAGCATGTTGGGTTACAACAGCGGTATGCGGGCGAGCGTTATCCTGTTGGAAAACACCCCTGGAATGCTGTTCATGAATGGCAGCACAACAGGTTGAATCACCAGACATCGCAAACGGCAGCAGGACTACGAGTGTTCCTGCTGTCATAGGAAATTGCCCCCCAGACCATAACTCCAGGTTTAGGTCCAGTGTGTCTCGGCCACAGACAGGTTGGTTGCAGACGCTCGCCTGGCCTCCTTCTAACCAACACACGACCATCACTGGCACCCAGGCAGAACCGGCTTTCATCAGAAAACACAACAGATCTCCACTCCGTCCTCCAATGAGCTCTAGCTTGACACCACTGACGTCGCAAACGGCAGTGGTTTGGAGTAAGTGGAACGCACGCAACAGGGCGTCTGGCTCGGAGCTATCCTTCAAGTAACCGATTTGTAACAGTTCGTTGTGTCACTGTGGTGGCAACTGCAGCTCGAATTACTGCCGCAGACGCGGTACGATGCACCACGGCCATACGCCGTACGCGGCGGTCTTCTCTCTCAGTAGTGCCACGTGGCCGGCCGGAACCCGGTTTTCTTGAGGCAGTACCTTCCTTTGACCACCGCTGCCAACAATCATGCACAGTGGCCACATTCCTGCCAAGTCGTTTTGCAATATTGCGGAAAGAAAATCCACCTTCTCGTAGCTCTATTACACGACCTCGTTCAAACTTCGTGAGCTGTTGATAATGGCTTCTTCGTCTTCTTAAAGGCATTCTTGACTAACATCACCACACTACGTCGAATCTCAACGATAACTAACGCTCACGAACGTTACAGCGCGTATTTACAGCAAACCTGCGTCGAGCGCAAAATTTGCATAGACGTCATCTTACAGATGTACTCTCACCGCCTACCAACTGTCGTTTATCTAAAACAACCCCTTCTTGGTGTTGGGATTTTTTTCCGTCACTGTATTATTCAGTTCAAGATAGATTTTGTTTATTGTAAATTATTTGGATGAAACAGGCCTAATGAAAATGCCCTTTCAAAAGCAATTGAATTTTAAACACTAAATGATCAAAAATATCCGATCGTGCCTTTTGAGTAGTGGATTTGCCCACATACGTCACAGCCATTGCCATTCAAGTTTAAAAAGATACACGTGGTCTGGAAAACATCATAGACAAAGAATGAACAGCAGAATAGACCGTACAGCAGAGCTCCGTTACTTTCAAAGAATTCCTGTCATAGTATGTCATCTTAGCAATAAGTCAGTTCGGGAAATTCCTGTCCTGCTGTAGCTGTTGCATTCAACTGTATGGGATATTATTGTCAGGTGAAAAAGCCTAGGTGCAAGAACAGCGCAATCGCGACCTGGTAGGCTATGTAAGTTGACAGTCCGGGACTACCGAGTGCTGAAGCAAGTGGTGCGACAAAGTTTTTTCTTCTTTGTTGTTGTTTTGTTTTATTTTGTTTCGGGGTTTAGCGACCATTGTGAGCAATCCACCCGTACCTAAATTCGAACACTGGTTCCAGCTAAGAGAAAAAACTATGACATCAGATAAACAAACCGCCCATACCTCACGCGGGTCGCCGCGATGGCGCAGTACTCTAAGTGCCAGCTTCTGACCATTCGTGCCGAGATGGGTCCGGGTTCGACTCTTGGTGAGGCATGGATATTATGTTTGTCTTACGGCACTGACTGTCTCCTTTCCCTGAAACCAATGGCCTTAAATTAGGGACGGGTGACGGCTTATATCCCACTGAGTTGCTCACGGTGGTCATTAAACCTCCAAGAAAAAAGAAAAGTCTCGGACGAATGGTCCGAAGCGAGAACCTCAGACTCCTTCGCAACCGGGCCGCTCAGAGTTTAAGGACTACGACGAATGACATTTAGGGCTATGAGCGGTTTCTCGTCCCTAATTTAGGACCACTGGTTCCAGGTAAGGGAAAGTGCTAGCGCCATCAGACAAACACAAGTACCTCATCCGGGACTCAAACCTTGACTCATTTCGGAAGAATGGTCAGCAGCCAGCGCACCAAAACACTCGTCCACCTGAGTAACTGAAGCATAAATACCCCAGGCGAAAGAAGCAATGTGTATTCGAATACAGGAGGTAACTCAGAGTGATTGAGAGAGGAAAATGTCAACACTGTACCCTTAAGCATGATGAAAATGGAACGCAAGCTGCTCATAAACCTTTTCTTCCCCAAATTTCTTAATGTTTTAAGGGGTCATATTAAACTATATCTTACCTGACTCACTAACTTAATTCTCATAAAATAAATCCCTGTTAAGTAGGCTTTGTTAACACATTGATACACATGCATAACCGTCTGTACGTGGTTCTCTTCATGAGACACCCAGTGTACACTGTAGGAATGAATGAAGTATTCGGTTAGACACATGTTGTGCTTTGCCAAGATGTATTCAAAATGCAATATTTTTTTTTTCGTTTCACGAAAGAATGCAACAGAAACCAATTTTGAAAACTCTAATACCCTGGAAAGCAATTTATCCAAAGAAATAAAATTCAACAGCATTTGCACTAGAGACTCAAGAAGTACACTCATACAGGGCTGTAGTTGAGGGTATACGGCGGTATACGCCGCATACCCTCTGCTTTTTTTTTCACAGAATAGCGTATACCTTCAGTATCCATATTATCAACAGAACTTCTATCTCGAACATCGCTGCCAAGAGCTGAACATCTTAGAAAAACAACCATAAGAATTATAGAGAGCTTTGGAGAAACTCCTGGGGAAAAAACTCATTTAGCATTAGCAGCGAACGAGGAATTAATATTTTAAAATATCCCATTGATTCCTAACAACAAAAGTGTACCTATTAACCAAACCAGTTTATTCAAAGCACGGTCGACAGGATGAAATCAAGACTGTGTTCAGCTTCAAACAGTGAAAATGTACAACTTCTTAAAGATATTTCTTCATTAGAGCGAATAAATATTACTGTAAAACAGACGACGTGCGCTGTGGAGAACTAGAAACAAGGCGAATCTGTAGACGTTTTAATGTTGATGAAATGCAAGCTATTCAGAGACTGAGAGAATATACTGAAAACGTCCAAGTTGTACAAGAAAACTTAAAACCCCTCTTAAGAACGATTTCAACTCGGCCTTTTTCGACAGCTGAATGCGTACGAGGATTCAGTTTAACGAACAACATTATAACCGATCTCAGAGCATCTTTGTTAATCTCCAATGTATCTAACCTGATGTTCATAAATTCAAATGAACCGCCCATTGAACGATTTAATCCAAAAGGATATGCAAGATCTTGGTTGATGAATCATCGTTCAGCAACTGATAGTAGATCAAGAGTTTCTTCTAGAGAAGAACAGTGCTGTAAGGACTTATCTCGTCAGTTTTTTTTTTTTTTTTTTTTTTTTTTTTGAGGTTTAACGACCACTGTGAGCAACTCAATGGGCTATAAGCAGTCTCCCGTCCCTAATTTTGGGCCACTGGTTCCAGGAAAGTGAGAAAGCCAGTGCCGTAAGACAAACACAACATCCATGCCTCACCGGGATTCGAACCCGGACGCCTTTCGGACGAATGATCAGAGTCCATCGCCTAGACCACTGCGCCACCCGGCTCAGGGTTTATGCGGGATGTATTTCATTAAAAAATAAAATAATCTTGTGCATGCTCTTCAACAAGTCATAATTGACAGGAGAGAGGAGAAAATACTTTATTCATATTGGTAAGTGAGCTCATAGTACTCCCACGAGGGTACCGTACCTTTTTTTTTATCCATGTAGTATAACCTCTGATTTTTTAGGATTTGCACATAGTATACCCTCTGCTGATTTTACGACTATAGCGCTACACTCATATGCATAAAAAACAGAACACCTAAAAAGAGTCGAGCTACGACTTAGATTTTTACAGGACATGGTACAATATTGCAGAAATTATTAGCATTTCGGCGTCATAGGTGCATGCGTACCGCGTTTAGGCAAATCAGATCACGCATCGTCACAGACCGTTTTTTCTGTTACAAGCGCCGCGTGGCATGCTCGGCCGTTTCAGACCGTTTTTCTGTTACAAGCGCCCTGTGGATCACGCAACGAACAGCCGTTTTTCTGTTACAAGCGCCGCGTGGCATGCTCGGCCGTTTTAGACCGTTTTTCTGTTACAAGTGCCCTGTGGATCACGCAACGAACAGCCGTTTTTCTGTTACAAGCGCCGCGTGGCATGCTCGGCCGTTTCAGACCGTTTTTCTGTTACAAGCGCCCTGTGGATCACCCAACGAACAGCCGTTTTTCTGTTACAAGCGCCGCGTGGCATGCTCGGCCGTTTTAGACCGTTTTTCTGTTACAAACGCTCTGTGGATCACGCAACGACTGGCCGTTTTTCTGTTACAACCGCCGCGTGGCATGCTCGGTCGTTTTAGACAGTTTTTCTGTTACAACCGCCGCGTGACGTGCTCGGTATGTCAGTGCTTGGTCAGCAGTGGGTAAGGATGTCTCATCGCCGTGTAAGAGTCAGCCGTGAGTAAGGATGTCTCATCGTCGTGTAAGAGTCAGGCGTGAGTAAGGATGTCTCATCGTCGTGTAAGAGTCAGCAGTGGGTAAGGATGTCTCATCGCCGTGTAAGAGTCAGCCGTGAGTAAGGATGTCTCATCGTCGTGTAAGAGTCAGCAGTGGGTAAGGATGTCTCATCGTCGTGTAAGAGTCAGCAGTGAGTAAGGATGTCTCATCGTCGAGTAAGAGTCAGCAGTGGGTAAGGATGTCTCATAGTCGTGTAAGAGAGTCGTACAGTCACATCAGCGAGTTCGACAGATGTCGCGTTATCGGCACGAGAGACTGCAATGCTTCCCTCCGGGAGATTGCCGGTTGTGTGTGGCTCAGAGTATCTGTCGTGTCAAGAGTATGCAGAGAATGGTACGAAGAGGGCGTAAGACATGAAGAGCATTACCTATGTGTATTTCCATCATACACAGACGACGCCGACTGACAAGAGTCATCTCATGAGGATGTCTTTGAGTGATCATTCTGCATCATCAACGGCACTGGCGCAGCAGTGGGAAAATGTGACGCATTCTTCCATGTCATATTTAATAGTACGTCTCCCTTTATTACCATTAAGACTGCAAGCTCCTCCGCCTCTCCTCTGGCTACCTTTTACACCACAGTAATGGACTGCCATGCTGCAATTGTGCATCGAATGAAGGGAGTAGCGTCATTAATGGCACAGTATCATGTTTTCGGGCAAAACGCGCTTTTGTTTAGACGAGAAAGATGGACGCATCTGTGCCTGCCGTCAACAGGGGGAGGCATCGGGAAGAGTGTATTCGCACCAGGAATACCGCACCAACACGAGGACTTATGGCCTGGGAGGCTATGGGGTACGAAAGCAGATCACTTCTCGCGAGTCAGTGACACCATTACCAGCGCTCGTTACATCAATGATATTTTACGGCCGGTCGACCTTCCGTAACTCCAGAATGTCCTCCGAGGCCATATTTAAACAGAACAATGCTACACTGCATGTTGCACCGCCGGCACGTGCGTTTTTCAGGGATAACAGCTTTCCACCGCTGCCGTGGCCGACTAGATCGCCGGATTTATATCCCGTAGAAAATCTCTGGGATATGCTCAAACGACAGGAGCAGCAGTAACACCACTCGGTAGCAACTCTTCATGTAACTTGGACACACGTCAGGATGGCTATTCCACAAGTGAATGGTGATTCGCGCACTATTTAATTCGATGCCTCAGCGCGTACAGCAAGTGATACAAGCTAGAGGTGGCTAAATCGATTATTAGCTACATCGATGCACCTTATACATATGACGCCGAGATGCTAATCATTTGTTCTGAATTATGTAATGAACATATCCTGTAAAAATTAAAGTCGCAGCTCGATTCATTTCCAGTGTTCTGTTTTTTTGCGAACAAGAGTGTACTTTCATAACGAGATGGTTTTTCGAATGTAACGTCGTGCAGAAGTGCTCCACCTCGACTCAAATCATACCATAAGATCCCCAAGATGTAAGGATATGGGACAAGTGAGCAAAACCGTCCAAACAAGGAATCCAAAGGATACAAAGGCACTTTATTGTAAAGGTAGCTTCTAGCACAACTGGACAGAAGACAGAAACGTCCATGTGACAGGCGGCTGCCAAGAAAAATCCAGTCTTTACTAGGGGATATGATCACCCCTGACTGCGTTGCAGGATTTACAACGTCTGTCCATGCTGAGGACGAGGTTGTCAAGGAGCTGTTGAGTCATCGCGGTCCATTCCTCCTGTAGCGCCAATTGCAGCTGCGGAATCGTTGCTGGCGGCTGGTGAGGTGCTGCCAAGCGTCTCCCGAGAAGGTGCCACACGTGTTCGATTGGATTTAGGTCCGGGGACCTTGCGGGTTAATCCATACGTTGAATATCTTCACTCTCCAGCAGCTCTGCGACAGCCACTGTACGATGAGATGTAGCGTTGTCTTCCATGAAGAGGAACTCAGGACCCACAGTACCTCTAAACAGACGCGCGTGAGGCAGGAGAACCTCGGTACAATAGCGGACACCAGTGACTAAACCTCCTTGGAAGATGTGGAGGTCAGTATGGCTACTGAGCATGATACCGCCCCAAACGAGAACTGCACCATCTGGAAACCGCTCCCTTTCGATGATGTTGAAGGTGTAATTGCGTGTTCCCTGCTCTCTCCAGATGTGTATATCCAGAATCGCTCGTCAGACTAAATCGGCTCTCATCCGTAAAAAGAACTCGACCTCATTGCTGATGTGTCCAGTTCTTGTGTTCCTGGCACCACAGAAACCGCCGTCTCCGTTGAGTAGGCGTTAATGGCACACACCGTACAGGTCGTCGTGCCTTTGTGCAGTCTCCTGGCCACGGTAAAACGCGATAACGGACGTCCAGTTGTCTGTTGCATGTGCCTTGCGATTTCTCCCGCTGTCTCTTCTCGTCTGTAGGACAATATACCGGTCGTCCGCTGCCGTGGTTTGCTCGTGGACGACCACTGCTAAACTCTCGGACAGCTGTTCCTGTCGTTTGAAATGCTCTCCAAGCTCGTGAAACGATGCTGTGAGCGATCCCGAACTCCTCGGCCACACTAGTCACACTTCGACCTTCTACGAACTTCCCAATGTCGCGAACTCGGGTAAAGTCATCCAGATGTCGTCTACTGGATTGCCTGTTGGCCATATCTCACGGTGGCAGCAACTCGACGTCGTTCAAACCGATGTACACCGTGCTATATCGTACACCGCCCGTGTGCTTTATACCCTTCAGACCCCCCCCCACGTCATGCTGCATATATGCGCATGCCCTACCGTACCGGACCCTAGTCTATCTTCTGAGTGGTCTTTCGGTCCGTTCTGCCTGCTCGTTCCGCTGTTATGCTGATTTATCCTCTTCGTCCTTAATTTTTGCCCACCAGTGTACTTTCTTGCTTTCTTGGACCTGGGTACAGCCCGGTTGATATTTGCATTTCCTCTTTTTATATCGGGGTTCAACGGCCATCACGAATAACTCTTAACGCTGTAAGTAGTCGCGATTTTCATTTCACTTTTTTTCAAAATCTTTTTCGTATGGTCTCGTGTAAGAACCACGTGCTAGAATAAGGTATTTTCGCTGTATGGCCTGACATTCTATTACCACAAACGTGGAATCGTTCGCTTATTCTGATACTTGCAGGGACGAGAGAAATGCCGCTATGGACGAGAGAAATGCCGCTATGGAATGAAGTAATAGAAAGTGTAATAATTTGAGCCTTCAGAAAAGTATTAAAAACAAACTACGTTAGTATTTCCCAAAATAATCTTAAAGAAAGATTTTAGAAGGAAAGTAATGTGAATGAAATCTCATTAACCGTAAAGATCCTGGAGGCTCCCTATAAAAAGCTATACTGCCCTCTAACAGCAATGGAAATAAACAAGCAAATATTGCACCATCTTAGATCTGTTATTGAGATCATTATTTTTTTCATAACTCTACATTTTCTCTATTTTTTCTCTGTAATTTTGTTTAATTATGCAACCTTTGTACAGGAAAGTAGTGTTTTCAAGTTACACGAAAATACCGCTTACCTCTAGGATATGTTGCACTAATAAAATGATGTTCCGTTTTCTCATTTGGGTGGCATCGGTCATCGGTCTACCATCCGTCACGGCCTTCCGACGCCGCTGACTCCAGGAAGATTCACCAATAAGACATGCGTCGAAATTTTTCCTGAGAAGGTAACAAATGTACAGCGATGACAATGTTCATTTAAATATCTACACGTCTTTTCCTTGGGAGTCTTAACATGATGGCATAATTAACTTGAGAACGCAGTTCACGGAAGTGCAGTTACCTTTGTGCTGCACTTCCGTGAACTACGTTTTTTTTTTATATATAATTTTTATTCTCGCAGAAGATAACAAGAAAGATGACACTGAATTTTTGGTTGTAATGAACACGTCTTTCTAATCCTTTCGGGAGAGAATAAAATTTATCAAAGTTATTCAAAGTCAATGGAAATGGTTAGAAAAAAAAATCAACAGTATTTAAAAGCAGCTGAAAGCTATGCTTTTTTTTTTGATTGGAGATTTAACGACCACCGTGAGTAACTCAATAGGCTATAAGCAGTCGCCCGTCCCTAATTTAGAGTCACTGGTTCCAGGGAAGGGAGAGAGCCAGTGCCGTAAGACAAACACAACATCCATGCCTCACTGGGATTCGAACCCGGACCCCGTTCGGACGAATGATCAGAGGCCATCGCTTAGACCACTGCGCCACCAGGGCGGCGAAAGCTATGCTTCGAAAATTAACAAATGGCGCACAAAAAAGTTTCTGATAGCCGAAAGAATATCAGAGACATAGAAAGTTTCAAATCGAACCGTTTAAGTCACAAAATAGAAGGAACATTGTACACTGAGTGGCCACTTTATTATGACCACCCCCTCAGTATTTCGTTGGGCCACCTTTTGCCTTTAATACTGCATTGATTCTTCGTGGCGTGGACTCCACGAGATGTTGATAGGTGGTTTGTGAAATCTGAGACCATGTTTGATGAATAGCACTTTCCAGGAGTGTGAGACTACAGGGATGTGGATCCAGCTGTCTGATGGCTCGTTCAACTTCTTCCCAAAAATTCTCAATAGGGTTGAGATCTGGAGATTGTGGGGGCCACCTAAGCAAAGTAAACTCACCGGCATGTTCCTAAAACCAATCCTGTAGAATTAGAGCACTATGGCAGAACGCATTATCTTGTTGAAAGTACCAATTGCCTTTGGGATAAACCATCCACATGACAGGATTCACTTGGTCCGCAACGATGATTAGATATCATGTGCCAGTCAGACGTTGATTAACACGAATTAAAGGGCCCAAAGCATGCCAGGAAAACATTCCCCAAACCATAGCATTACCTCCACTAGCTTGAAGGGTTGTAGCAATGCATTTGGGGTCCACGCTTTCGTGCTGTTTCCGCCAAATTCTCACTCGGCCATTGGCATGGTGCTACTGAAAACGTGATTCATCGGACGACGTAATTTGTTTCCAATTATCGACTGTCCAATCCTTGTGCTACTGTGCGAACTGGAAACGTTTTCCTCTTGTTAAATGCAGACAACAAAGGTGTTCGAACAGGCCTTCGGCTGTCATATCCCATCCGATGCAGTGTACCGCGAACAGTACGTGCAGAGATCATTTGAGGGGATCCTTGATTAAGATGGTCTGTAATTTGCTGCACTGTTGCCCTTCTGTTTTCTGTTACCAGTCTGGACAGTCTCCGTTCCGCCCGAACAGTCACTAGTTGATGAAGACCAAACGTTTGTACGTAGAGACCCAGTTTTTTGGCCGACAGTCCAGTCTTTAAACACTTTAACAACAGCTGCTCTGGAACATTTCACGAATGCGGCGGTTTCGGTGATACTCGCTCCATGGTTCCGAGCTTCTACAATCAACCCACGTTGAAAGTACGTCAGATCGCATCTTTTACCCACCTCGTCACCCAAAAATCACCTCTACTACTGTAGCAAGCACTAAGTTTTCCCTTTTTACATTAGCCTCGCTGTCTGGCGGCAACAGCATGCAACCATAGCTCATTTACTTAAAACTGTCAGGTGGTCATAATAAAGTGGCCACTCAGTGTATAACTCTACGCTTTCTAACGGAAGTATTTTGCAGAATCGGAAAGTTTAAAATAGGCGAAAAATAATCTTCATGGCAAAAGCTATACTAAGAAAAACAAAACTTTCCAAATACGTCTCCCGGAAGCAGAGATAGCGACAAAAAGATTTTGACCTTTACGCCCCCTAGCGGGAAAGCTGTGCATTATTTATAGAGAATAATGTTTTAATGTTTCCCATCTTTATTGTGGGGAATGGCATACAGTAAAAAAAGAAATTTCTCAAAGGGTTTTTAGAAGCGAAAATACAGCTGCAAACAGAAGTACACAAACACCACCCAGCGACAGAACTGTGAACTACGAAACTCCTCAAATAGAAACTTAAAGTGTTTGCACAAGGCAAATCGTATCCGGCGTTAAACGTATTTTTTAAATCGCACATTTAGAAGCAGAGGTATTGAGAAAAAGAAATTAAATATTTGCTCCCCCAGCGGCAAAATTGGGCATTATTTTGGGAAGAAAATACACACCAAGAGTTTTCATAGTTGGTAGTATCTGATCGAAAAGGAATTTTTTCAATACGGTCTTTATTCTCCCAGAAATTGCTGTAAGTGGAAACGTGAACTTACGCACCCTAGTAGCACATTTGTACGTTAAGAAAAATTTGAAATTATATGAAAAACATTTCGCACCGAAAATGTTCTCCAACAAAAACAGAATTTTTCAAATCGGACTCTTAGAAGCAAAGATATCGATAAAGCTGGCGGAGAAACTATGCACTATTTTAAGCAGAAGGTATTCTCAAAAGAATTTCCGAAGTGAGGGGTATCGGTCCACGAATGAAGTTTTTCAATCGAGTTTTCAGAAGCTTATGTTTTGCTGCAAATATCTCAGAAGCAGAAATAAACACTTACGCTCATGGTGGCCAAACCATTTTTTATCAAAAATTAGAAACTATATGCACAACATTTTCCACCAGAAGCTGTATCCAATTCAGAAAGAATTTTTTCAAATCGGGGTTTTAGAAGCAAAGATATCAGGGAAAACGCAATGAAACTCTAACGCCACTAGCGGGAAATCTATTTACTATTTGAAAATCTGAAAACTATATGAGAAGCATTTCGCACCGAAAACGTTCTACAACAAAGGAAGGATTTTTCAAATCTGACTCTTAGGAATAGAGATATCGATGAAAATGAGAGATACATCTATTCCCCCTAGTGGGAAAACTATGTGCTATTTTAAAAGGAGGTATTCTCAAAAGGTTTTTTCAAGTATGCTGTATCAGTCTATAAAAGATTTTCTTTCAGTTGAGTCTTCAGAAGCTTAGATTTTTCTGCAGAAACATCAGAAGCAGAAATAAACACTTACGCCGCCTGGTGACCAAACCATTCCTTACCAAAAATTAGAAATTATATGCAAAACATTTCCCATCAGAAGCTGTTTCCGATGCAGGAAAACATTTTCAAATAGGACATTTAGAAACCGAGATATCGGGGGAAACGCAATTTAACTTTACACCCCCTCGTGGAAAATCTATGCATTATTTGAAAAAAAAACTGCGGCTGTAATAGTCTTCGTTATAAATGGCATCGAAGGGAAGAAAGATTTTTTTTCAATCGGATGTTTAGAAGCGGAATAAAATGTATTTTGAATTCGATATCATCCGCATTTACACCCTGTGGCGGTGAAGTTTTGCATAAAAAAAACAGGAAGACAATGATCATCATTCGCACATTTTAAGCTTCCTAGTGGAAAAGAATTTCTGAAGTCAAACAAACAGTTCCAGGAATATGGTGTCCACAGACGGATGGACGGACAAACTGATAACATAAGCACGATCTTTTTTTACAATAAACGTGCAAAAAAAGAAAAAATATATTTGTTTAATTTAAGCACGGTAGTGGCTAAATTTAAAATTAATTAGACAAACAATTGTCTGTAATATGCGGTTATATTATTCTTGTTTTTATGCGGTTTATTACTTTTTTCTGGAGTTTTACGTCCAAAATGCAATTTTTATACATATGAGAAGTACCCAGTCCTTAATTTCGGTCACTGGTTCCAGGAAAGGAGATAGCCAGCTCCGGAAGACAAACTCGCCAGCTATGTCTCATCAGAAACTCGAACCCAGATCCAACTTGGACGCCCAGCGAGATGTTTATCATTGTAACGTGAAACAAAAGCAACGAATATCAATCACATGCACACTGATAAACAGTGATCTTAGATTATCTGTTTATAGGAGTATAATACGAGTTGTGAAAAACAAAAAGTATCCAGACTGGTTGCATAAGTTCGGAATAGCGCCACACGGCAGGAAGCGGTTGGACATTGGAGTCTACTACGCATGTGCCGTGAGTCACGTCTCTCCTGCTCACCCGAGTTTTTAGAGTAGTGCTTTGTTCTTATGTGTGCGAAGCTGTTCGTCGCATTTGTTCTTATGTGTGCGAAGCTGTTCGTCGCATTTGTTCTTATGTGTGCAAAGCTGTTCGTCGCATTTGTTCTTATGTGTGCGAAGCTGTTCGTCGCATTTGTTCTTATGTGTACGAAGCTGTTTGTCGCATTGTTCTCATGTGTGCGAAGCTGTTCGTCGCATTTGTCATGTCGGAAAAAAAACTTATCAACGAATTTCCATCAGATTTTGTCAAACAGTTGGCGAACCTTACAAAGACATATACTTAAAGTTACAGAAAGTCTATGGAGAGGATCAGAAAGTCTATGGAGTTGGATACTTAAAGTTACAGAAAGTCTATGGAGAGTTTGCGAGCGGTATAAACGTTTTAAAGATGGTTGTGAAAGTACTAAGAGTAATGAGCGGCCTGGGAGGCACATAACCAGCAAAAGTGAAAGCAATGTCGAATTTGTGCGGGAAAATCACTGAATCTCTATTCGTGAGTTATCTGGAGACTTGAACATAAGTTCAGCGGCGCACTGGAAATACTCAGGGGCCACCGCGAAAAAACATTTGGAGACCCTTTTCGAAAATCAATTAGCTTTCAATTACTGAAAATTTTAACTTTCATATTATTTACGGGCGTTTTAGTAAATCAAATTCTTTGGAACCTGCAGACATTTTTCGTAAAAGCAAAATTGTTGCACTTTATTACGTCAACACAAATGTGCACATGGCCTTGTAATTTAAGTGATTGCCTTGGTTTCATACCGATACAAAGTACTCCAAAACACCTATACGCTAAAGTTAATCATATTATGCAATTTTTATTATCTTTGAGAACTAAGGTCTTGTGACATGCCTTCCCAGCAGGACGCACACGATATAAAAGCAGATAGCAGTCAGAACGAACGTTCGCGTAGCTGAATTGGTAGAGTGACTTATTCCGGAAAGAGGGGAACCGGGTTCAAGCCCCGGCGTGGACAAAAATGACGGAGAAATTTACTTCGTTATCGTCTCTTTAATTGAGCGTCTTCAAATACACTGAAGAGCAATTGAATTAGAGACAGCTGGTGTTATGCAAATGTGGCGCTGTGGGCGGCCCTGTAAACGGAAACGTCACGACGTATGCAGCGATCCGATAAGGAGTGATGCGACGGGAATCAGTAAGAGTCGGACGCAGTATGGGTAAGACGAAGGAGCTAAGCGCATTTGACCGTGGGCAAATTGTTGGGGCCCGACGAATGGGTCACTCCATCTCGGAAGTCGTACAAACACTGGGATTTTCACGCGCCACTGTATCACGGGTGCACCGTGAGTGCATCGAATCCAGTAAAACCATCCCTGCAAGGGCCAACTGCCGTGGACAACAGCGTGTGGATGAGCGGGGTCATCGTCTGCTAGCTCGTATTGTAACAGCGGATAGACGGGCCACAGTGCAAGAAATCACTCGGCAATTTAACGCTGGTGAACAAAAATGTGTAAGCAGCCACACCATCCAGAACCATCTCCTCACTATGGGGTACAGAAGCCATCGTTCCAACGAGGGTGCCGCTGCTGACCGCACATCACAGGGTGCAAAGATTAGCATGGGGCGGGAACATTGCCACTGGACCGTAGACATGTAGAAAAATTGTTGCCTAGACTGATGAGTCAAGATTCACGTTGGTACATGCGGATGGCAGTATACGAGTACAGCGCAAACCACATGAAGCGATGGATCCTTCTTGCCAGCAGGGTACTCTTCAAGCTGGTGGGGGTGACATTCTCGTCTGGGGACTGTTTACGTGGACTGAAATGGGATCCCTGGTAGGTGTGACATCGTCCCTCACAGGTCAACGTTAGCGGGATATCCTGGACGATCATTTACTCGCGTTTGTGCATCTTCAACATCCCACTGGGGACCTCATCCTGCAACAAGACAATGCAGCTCCCGAATTGTATCCGAATGGTTGAATGAACACTCCACTCGCTTCCTTGGCCAGCTAGGTCACCTGACCTCAATCCCATCGAGCACATCTGTGATGCCATCATCAGAGATGACCCTCCTTCATCAGATTTTCGTGAACTGTGGGAGCTTGTTCAGGGGTCGTGGATCCGTATGGCTTCCCAACGCTTCCGGTGTCTTGCCGAGTCCATGCCGAGGCGAATCGCCGCCGTCATCAGGGCGAAAGGTGGTGCTACACGTTACTAGACAGGCATCTCTAATTCAATTGCTCTTCAGTGTAAGCGTCTTTGAAATGCCTCACAATCACACACACAAAACATGTTAATCTCGTGTGTCAAATAAATGACTTTTTCCGGTTTATACGAAAATACACAAGTAAGCAAATAAATTAGTAAAAATTAAGAATTGTGGTACAAAACATATAATACTACTTCAATTATTTACTCCCGAATATAAAAAAACACGCTTAATATAATATCCTAATGTTTTGCGTATAATAAATTATTTTTTCTTGACTTTCTCATAAAATAAAAAAAAGACACAGCTCTTTACTTCTTCGTTCCAGCGAAGAACATGTTTTAGAAAGGTCATTATATTCTGAAGAATGCGTAGTTATCTACAACATTTGCAATACATAACACCTTATCCTCGTTGATATAAGAATTCTACTCATTGAACTTACATTTTTTCTACATTTTGTCGTTAACATACACGCATAAAAACTTTTGCTATGGCCGTGAAAGGGGCCTCAAGTCCTGTGGAATAACTGCTTTCCCATCATCCAGTTTTTATGGTCGAAAACGCTTTTCTAAGGACTTTACTTATTTACTGAAAAAAAAAAAAAGAAGCAAAAATTGTTTTGCTTGTTATTACTTCATTCAAAACAACCTGAATTCTTAGCTATTTCTTTAACAAGTTTCTGCAAAAAAATTTAAAAAAATATTTTTGCCATAAGGCTAGAGGCCTTCTTAGTCGTGAGGTCCCCTATTCAATGCGGGGCTTGCGGGGGATATCAGTACGCCCCTGCATAAGTTTCAGTTCAGTCGATTCTTACGGGCGACTTGGGTATGAGACGCGACTCAGCCAAATTTGTGCCAAAACTGCTCTCAGCTGGATGAAAAGAGGCCCGTGCTTCAGCTGCTAGTGATCTATTTGAGTGTGTCGAAAACGACGAAAACTTTTTAGAAACTATCACAACTAGTCATGAATCGTGCGTTTACGGGTATGACCCCGAAACTAAGGCGCATTCTTCAGAGTTGGAAGACCCCAAATTCTCCCAAACCCAAAAAAGCACGGCAGAGCAGCAGCAAAGTGAAGACGATGCTGATTGTTTTCGCTTTCAAAGCGTAGGTTGAAGAAGCGTATGTGCTCCAGCTCTGTCTGTCTGTCTGCCTGTCAGCACGATAACTCGCGTAAAAATGGTTCGATGAAATTTTATTATGTAGTAGGGGACAACCTGGGGACGAATCCTATTGAAAAAATGGGCGGAATGGCGTCAAAGCTTAGGACATAGGAGAGGGATCCATTCCAATGCCCTTATGCGTCATGACTTGCGTAAAAATACTTCGATTGCGACAAAACTTTGACATGTTGTTCCGGAGGTATACTGAACCGGTTCTGTTGAATATGATTGAAATGGGGTCAAAGATCAGGACACAGGAGCGAGATTTATTCCACAGCCATTATCCTCATAACTTGACTAAAAAAATGCTTCTGTTGAGGCAACACTTTAGTATGTTGTTCCGGAGGTATACTAAACCAATTCTATTTAATAACATCGAAATGGGGTCAAAGGTTAGGGCACAGGAGAGAGATTTATTCCACTGTCATTATCCTCATAACTTGAGTAATAACTTGAGTAATGATTCCTGGCATGTTGGAAAGCGTATCATAATCAATGCATTGCATGATTTTACTAACTTGGTTTTTTCAGTCGTGAGGAAAGTACGTTCCAGCAAGCCAGGCAATCAACAAGGAATACTACTGTAAACATTTACGGCGTTTGAAAGACGCAGTTCGTCGCAAAAGGCCTGCATTGCATGATGGGGAGAGCGGCAACTCCACCCTAGCAACGCGCCTGCTCATGCATTGCAACTTGTGTAGCAGTTTCTTGCTAGAAACCGCATTACACAGGTTCAACAGCCATCTTATTCCAGATCTCACTCCCTACGACTCATTTCTTTCCGCAAAAAATCAAATACCACTTGAAAGGAAAAAGATTTCAAGATACTGAGACACAACAGAATGCGACGAAGCAGCTCTTCTCTGTTTCAGAAGATGATTTCAAACAAATCCTTCGAGCAGTGGAAACAGCGCTGGGCTAATTGTGTATCTTCGAAGGTGAAAAAGTTTCAGATCTTGAACTTTTTTTTTGACAAGTCCGGTTACGATACTTTTTAATCACATTTTGTAAACTCAAGAAACGTTGAGCTGCTCCAACGCATAGCCTAAAATAAGCCTTCCTGAGGAGAGCTATTTCTTGAGTTTATTCTAAGCCTAATAAACGGATAATTTAATACCGCTGTTTATCAATGTGTACGTGATGTTTTTTACTGTTACACTTCATATAAAAATTCACCACTGTTGTTTTCAATAACGAATTATTTAACGTTTATTCTGATAAACAGTGATTTTAGTGCATGTATATATGATTGGTACATTTGTTTCTTGTAATAATTAATGATTCCTCACTCTGAAACGTACCACTGAGATGTCGAAGAGTCAAAACAGCAATTTACAGCGATAAGCCACAGTCGGTGTAGTTCAGTCTAGAGAGTAACGGGTTCCGGAACGGGGAGACTTGGTTTTTAACCTGACCGCCGGCAGAAAAGGACTTTATATTTCCAACTAGTGTTGATTTATGTATTACTAGCCTGTTGTGCAAAAATTAAGGACGAGACGGTTTTTCGAATGTAACGTCGTGCAGAAGTGCTCCACATCGACTCAAATCATACCATAATATCCCCAAGATGTAAGAATATGGGGCAAGTGAGCAAAACCATCCAAACAAGGAATCCAAAGGATACAAAGGCACTTTATTGAAAAAGTAGCTTCGAGCACAACTGGACAGAAGACAGAAACGTCCATGTGAAAGGCGACTGCCAAGAAAAATCCAGTCTTTAGTAGGAGATATGATCACCCCTGACGGCGTTGCAGGATTTACAACGTCTGTCCATGCTGAGGACGAGGTTGTCAAGGAGCTGTTGAGGCATCGCGCCCCATTCCTCTTGTAGCGCCAATCGCAGCTGCAGAATCGTTGCTGGCGGCTAGTGACGTGCTGCCAAGCGTCTCCCGAGAAGGTCCCACACTTGTTCGATTGGATTTAGGTCCGGGGACCTTGCGGGCCAATCCATGCGTTGAATATCTTCACTCTCCAACAGTTCTGCGACAGCCACTGTACGATGAGGTGTAGCGTTGTCGTCCATGAAGAGGAACTCAGGAGCCACAGCACCTCTAAACAGACGCACGTGAGGCAGGAGAACTTCGGTACAATAGCGGACACCAGTGACTGAACCTCCTTGGAAGATGTGGAGGTCAGTATGGCTACCAAACATGATACCGCCCCAAACTAGAACTCCGCCACCTCCAAACCGGTCCCTTTCGATGATGTTGGAGGTGTGAATGCGTGTTCCCTGCTCTCTTCAGATGTGTATACTTCCAGAATCGCTCGTTAGACTAATTCGGCTCCCAACCTAAAGAGAACTCGACCCCATTGCTGATGTGTCCAGTTCTTGTGTTCCTGGCACCACAGAAACCGCCGTCTCCGATGATCAGGCGTTAATGGTACACACCGTACTGGTCGTCGTGCAAATAGACCACCTTTGTGCAGCCTCCTGGCCACTGTAAAACGCGATAACGGACGTCCATTTGTCTGTTGCATGTGCCTTGCGATTTCTTTCGCTGTCTGCCGTCTGTCTCTTCTCGCCTGTAGGACAATATACCGGTCGTCCCCCGCCGTGGTTGCTCGTGGACGACCACTGCTAATCTCTCGGACAGCTGTTCCTGTCGTTTGAAATGCTCTCCAAGCTCGTGAAACGATGCTGTAAGCGATCCCGAACTCCTCGGCCACACTAGTCACACTTCGACCTTCTTCCAACTTCCCAATGACGCGACCTCGGGTAAAGTCATCGCGATGTCGTCTACTGTATTGCCTGTTGGTCGTTCAAACCGATGTACACCGTGCGATAACTTTCACCGAATTGCTGAGCATGATGATGATGATCAAATGTAGAGGATTTTAAGAAGGGAGTGTCTGACCCCAGGTCTTAAACAACCCTTAGAAATAGGAAGCTAGGAGATTTGGGCTAGAGTGCCCGATAGGAAAGTGACACAGAAGCGAAGTACAAAGGGGGAGGAAGACGCCCTTATTTATTACCGGGGTCCAGTACCCGGGGTCCGACCGCTTAACGTGCCCATCCGATGCACGGCGGATATTTAGTGGATCGAGCGTTCGTACCTGCCTGAGATCGAACCTGAGGTCCGTTCCGTGGCAGTTACGAACGTTGCCCACTAGGCCACCCGCGGCCCCGAATTGCTGAGCGTACACCGCCCGTGTGCTTTATACCCTTCCGACACTCCCCCCACCCTACGTCATGCTGCATTTATGCACGTGCCCTACCGTACCGGACCCTAGTCTATCTCCTGAGTGGTCTTTCAGTCCGTTCGTGCCTGCTCGTTCCGCTGTTATGCTAATTTCTCTTCTTCGTCCTTAATTTTTGCACACCAGTGTATAAAGTAAAAGCTATATCGGCAATTAAATTAAGACTGGTAAATCAAGGTTTATACAACTTTGTAGTACAACTTCCCGGAATAGAATATTAGGATAAAAAAATGTATTTGAATTATTTAGTAGTTGTCACGTCCAATGTTAATAATTCAAAAAGTTTGAAAGCAGAAGGCTTATGCAATGCTATTTATTGACATTAAAAGTACCTTATTCTTGTAGCGAGGACATCCTCATTCCCACATTTTGGTGTGGCTTAAAGATAGGATATACGTACAGAGAGTTGATGAACATGACCACCCAGGAATCAGGGCCAGTGATGCACTCGGTCGAGTGTATACTGTCCATCCAAACAACTCGGAATACTCTGTCGGTCGGAATTCACATCGAATTAAGCAACCTAACAACGAAATTTTTTATGAAGGTACCTGTAGACATCTTCTGGTACACCTCGAAACTTCTTGTGGAAATCCTATCTTGTTCCAGCCTTCTTTCTCGTTCTTCTGCTGTTTCTTGTTCTCTTCTCCTTCTTTGATTTTCTCTATCCATTCTTTGTGTTCTTCTTACACATTGTTTCTTTCTGGGAGGTTGAGGCATAGTATGGTGACTTTCTGACGTATGACACTTTTGAATTAATAACGGAGATTGAAAAACAACGTCCTATTTTCTTTTTTTTCTTCTCCGCCCTCAAGGTCATAATACAATTGGCAAACAACCCTTAACAAAAAAACATGTGCCTTTCCGCTTTCTTTACCGCTTTCTTCACATGCAACCTGATCACACCCAACGCGAAGGCGCGAAGATAAGTAGTTCACGATAAATTTGAGCCATTTCTTTTTTAGAATTACGTTAAACAACGTTCTATTTTCTAGCTCACAACGTCGTCACAGTATGATGACCTTCTGACGTATGACACTTTTGAATTAATAACGCAGATTGAAAAACTACGTTCTATTTCCTTTTTTTTTTTTTTCTTCTCCGCCCTCAAGGTCATAATACAATCGGCAAACAACGTTTACAAAAAAGGGCATAATAAATGTATTTACGAATGAAAATAGTCGTAACGGAATTCTAAAAAAGAAACGCCTAAAATTTATGGTGAACTACTTTTCTGCACGCCTTAACGTTCGGTGTGATCAGGTTGATGCCTACAAAGCGGAAAGACACACTCAGATCGGGTAGAAGCGCGTAACATTAAATAACTAAAAATCAAATTCAAATTTAAAAAAAATCGCTTCAACGTGCACCAGAAGATGTCTACAGGTACCTTCATAACAAATTTCGTCGCTCTAGGTCGCCTAATTCTATGTGAAATCCGACGGACAGACACACACACAGTCTGTTTTATATAGAGAGAGATTTCTGATCTATATCAGCAATTAGCTGTGGAATGACACATGAGAATGAGAGCCGTACTCATAACAAGGTAAAGCATCGAGCGCGACGTGATGTTTAAGACAGCAGTTGTTCTTCACTATAAACAGCGACATAATGGCGATATTCAAAATTTTCGGCAGCTGTGTATGCATAAGCACTAAGAGCTTGCGTTGTGTACCGTATCTCTAGTATTCTGTAGCACGAGCGATCTGTTGAAAATCCAGGATCGAGGTCCTGACGTAAAGGAAGTTAACCATGAATTTTGCCAACCAAGTTGACTGAATATAGTAACGCCCAACAGAATTCCTCCTTTGTGTATTTCAAGAGAAGGAAAAGCAACAATCAAATATAACTCCATCAGGAATGATATCAGGATTTCTGCTTCGTTTTTACCTTTTTTCCTCTTCCTTTTCTTTTTTTTTTTCTCTGTGGTATCGTGCGCAGCTGCGAAACCACTGTACAGGAAAATAAGCCTTGACTGCTGAATAAAACCGTAGTTTTCTACCGTGTTCTATCTTAATCCTTAGTGCAAAATGTTTGGGAACTTATTCCTCTGGGCATCTTTCGCTGCAGCTCTTCATTTCTGTGGCTCAGTTCCTATGCTTCCAACTCCTGGGAAATGTCCCAAGCCAGAGTTTGCAGATGTGTTTCCTGGAAAGGTAAGGCTTTAAACATATACAGGCAATCTATAGGTGAAACAAACGGATGAAAACAAAATATCACTGAACTCGAGTTAAAGCAGATGTAAGCGTTGAAAGTGCCCATGTTTTGATTGAGCAGAGTATAGTTATTTATTTGGGTAATAAATTAATTTATTCTGTTTCCATAAATTTACCATAAGATTGCGTAATATGGCGTTAAAATATACTAAATGAACGCCCATCAATAATGACGGGGGAAATAAGATATGCAGGGTAATTTTTTAATAACCAGGTATTCTTTTTGTTTGCGATGTCCAAATGTCAAAGTATGTTTCATGAACATTACAACGATGAACAACAATAAAAAATAGCATACTGGTTGAGACAGGGATTCGACAATTAAAACAGACAAACGCTTTTTCCACTGCGCCACCAAAGTGGATCAAACGTTCAAACGTTCAGACAAAGTAAATTATATTACATATTCCCTTTTTTTCTTATGAATATTAAAGGCTATTTTTATTACTTTTTCCAACCATAGGTTGAAGAAGCGTATATGCTACAGCTTTGTCCGTCTATCTCTCTGTCTGTCCGCACGATAACTCGCATAAAAATGATTCGATTTTGATGAAATTTTAGTATGTGGTAGGGAAGAACCTGGGGAGGAACCCTATTGAAAATGAGCGAAATGGGGTCAAAGGCCAGAACATAGGAGCGGGATCCATTCCATCGTCCTTATGCGTCACAACTTGCGTAAAAATGCTTCGATTGCTACAAAACTTTAGCATGTTGTTCTGCAGGTATACAGAACTAGTTCTGTTAAATATCATTAAAATGGGGTCAAAGGTCAGGGCACAGGAGTGAGATTTACTCCACAGCCATTTTCCTCATAACTTGACTAAAAATGCTTCTATTGCGACAAAACTTTAGTATGTTCTTCGGGAGGTACACTGAATCAATTCTGTTTAATACCATCGAAATAGAGTCAAATGTCAGGGCACAGGAGCGAGATTTATTCCACTGCCATTATCCTCATAACTTGAGTAATAACTTGACTAATAACTTGAGTAATGATTCCTGGTATGTTGGAAAGCATATCATAATCAATGCATTGCATGATTTTACTAACTTGTTTTGTTCAATTTACGAGAACTGTTCGGATAAAAAGAGGAAAAATGTTTTATTCGTACGTTAAAAAACAGCATTCATTGTAACGCACAGTTCCATCCGCCGGAATTGCACGTTCCCCCTAGCGAAAACGAATACATAGATTCCGTCTGGGAAAACTTCCTAGGCTGCGTACGCAACAGCTTGTGCACTAGGGATCAATACGTGCCAAGGCTAGAAGATACTGAATTTTTTTTATGCGGGATAAAAGGAAAAGCATGTCGGCTGGCAAAATAGAGACTGACTTGTGTCATAATCGCCTGTTTCTTGTATGGCCTTCGCATAAGTCTGATTCAGATTAGCAAAACGAAAAGAAAATTTAATTTACACTCGAAAGCTGGTTTCCTCAAAAAACATGTATTTTAAGAGACACTTCATTTAGATTTTATGGCAGAAATTTTACTATCTTTCTCTTTTTCATCACGACGATTTATACCCTGCCTCCGGTACGGCTGAACTGAAACCTGAAACACTGAAATGAAATTTTGTTTTTACTGTATGATTTTTTCCGTTGGCTTCAATTACTCTTAAAAAGGTGTAGGGGTAATGATCACAAAGTGAAACGGAAGACATTGAAGTGCAACATGAAGCAGCTGCGTCCATTAGTTACGTATAGCTGAAATCAACCGGGCGGACTGGAAGTTGAAAGCTGTAAACGGGCCCGGTTGCATGTTGGAAGTCTTAAACGAGCCATGCCAAGCTGCAAGTTGCAAGTCTTAAAAGAGCCAAGCTATTTGCTGAAAGTCTCAAAAAGGCAGGGCGGAGCTGAGCTATAAATTGGATTTCTTAAACTGTCCTGGTTATATGTTGAAACTCTTAAACGGCCCAGGCTTCGCGAATTAAGAATCTTGCAGATTTTTGTCATGCACCACTCGTTACACTGTGCTGTCGGAATGGAAATATTTCCCTTGCAACTTTGAATAGGAGTAGAAAGATAGAAATCATTTAGAACTAAGTCTGGAAAGTAAGGGAGATGAGGTGACAGAAAAACTTAGTCCCCGAGTTTCTGCGTAAGGGTCCACGGTAACTTAGTGTCTCATGCAAAATTTATCATGCAGATTTGATTGAATCTTCAGCACAAAATATCTACCAAAATGTTAGCTTCACTGCGACTACTACAGCAAAAAATCTTTACTAAAGAGGTTTTTAAAAGAAGATGCTATTTCCATTGCTTTTTTCGCCTTCGAAGTGAAGCCTCCTTGTACATTGCAAGAAAACTTTAAACCACATTTGCTGTTTTCATTTGAACTACCTACATTTTTTTATCTATTAATTTACAGTGGAAACCAGATTATCATTAAAACTTTGGTCCCATTCTAGCAAAATTTGATGATGGTAAGAGTGATATAGGAATAAATAAACTTTTCCAAGAATTTTATTTAGTATTGAAAGAGATACAACTTTACCAGAGCCTCTCCGGTGGCGCAGTGGTCTAAAGCGATGGCTTATGACCATTAGTCCTAGTTGGGTGGATTCGAATCCCGGTGAGGCATGGATGTTTGTCTTTCGGCACTGGGTCTCAATGTGTTATTTGTCCAACACTGGCTCTCTGTGTACATTGGTCATTTAGTATACTGTAAAACCATGTTTGATGTGTATTTGTTCCCACTGTGCTACTTGATTAAGACTGGTCTCTCCGCAAATTGATCAATTGGCATACTGTAAAATGTATGATATGTACTTGTTGCTGTATCATGTCTGATTGTTTGTCATGTCTCTGTACGTCCAAGTCCAATAAATAATTTCTTTAAACCCCCAATAAAAGAAAACCACTTTGCTAGTTAACAAATCCTAGAGTTCAACCTAGTGTTTTTCTACGAGTATTGGCACGAAACTCTCAAACCGAAATTTATTGAATTTCCTCAGTAATTTCTGAGATGAAGATAAATTGCTGCGTGTGTCCAACTCACATGCTTCGACAGATGATAAACAGTCGGTGTATGCGAAAAGGAAATTTTATGCAGTGAAGTGTCAACAGTTTATAAACTGTAGACACAAAGGGAAGAGAAAGACACACATGTTCGAAGGATGGGCACAATTCGCTATAAAGAATGCTTTACCAAGTACAACATTTGAATAATTTAGAGCCATTTCGTTAAAAAATTTCAGTGTGAATACCCCGAAGAGCCAGGTCATTATGACCAACGCATCTTTGTGCAAATCGAAGCAACTGCAGGTAAACGACGGTGCGTGTGAAGGTCATGAAACAATATAACTAACACCTGATACTGAGCTCTGTTAATCAATGTGATTCTTGTTCTTCAGGTGGGAAAGGCAGCTTACTTAATCGAGTTTGACAAATAGCAAATTGAAAAGGCCAGAAGACTAGGTCAGAGCATTTCCCAGACGGCAAGGCTTGTGAGGTGCTCACGGTCAGACGTGGCAGAGTCCTCTTCCGTTAAATCTGAGAAAGTTAAAGGACTGTCTGGTGAACTCCTGGTATGCTGTAGATGTAGATACATTCCAAAACCTCATGCAATCTGTGGCAAACGACACACGTGCCATAATTCGGGCTAAAGGAAGTCCAACCCGGTATTGAGTAAAAGGTTCCAATTCAGTGGTTGGTATGTGTGCCTGTTTGACGTAATTTGCTAATCACCGCAGATTTTATTATTTAGTCCAATACATATATTAGAGGTATGCAAAAGTTTCCGCCGCCCCAGCTGGCGGGCGCTGAGGGGTTCAAACCGGCCGGTGACCAGTGCAGTCAGTTCGTATACATGAACCAAGCATGGCGATCGATAAAGTTCATTTGCGGCACTCTTTGTCATTCATGTTTAATTTAGGGAAAGGCGCGAGTGAAGCATGCAGTTCAATATATCAGGCGTATGGCGAAACGGTTATGGGTGAGCGGACGTGTCGAGAATGATTTGTTTGGTTTAAGAAAGGTGATCTAAGCTTGGAAGACAAGCCACGTGCAGGTAGACCACAGGAACTCGCAGGCGAAGAGCTGGAATTGCCGTTGCAAGAGGATGCCACACAATCGGTGAAACGTTTCACAGTGGCTCAATCAAAGGTGGTACGGCGTCTACAGGCCTTGGGAAAGATCCAGAAGATTGGTAAGTGGGTTCCGCATACTTTAACGGAGCGTAATATTGGTCAAAGATTGGGTATCTGCATGTCGTTGCTGAAGAGGTTTCAAGGGAAGAATTTCTTGTGGAAGTTTGTCACCAGGAATGAAAAATGGGTCTATTGCGACAACCCCGTACGCAAGAGATCCTGGGTCGACCCAGGCCAGCCATCAACATCCACTGCAAAACAGGATATCCACGGGGGAAAAGTGCTGTTGTGTGTGTAGTGGGATATGCCTGGAGTGCTGTACTTCGGACTGTTGAACCCGGGTGAAACAATCACTGCACAACGATATAGCGATCAGTTGATGAAACTGAACGCCGTAATCGAGCAAAAACGCCCATGGACAGGTAGGTCGCCGCCCAGTCATCCTGTTGCACGATAATGCCAGAGCACCTGTCGGTGCCACCACGAAATCAACCCTTGAACAGTTACACTGGGAGGTTTTGCAGCACCCGGCCTACTCCCCGGACATTGCAACCTCAGACTTTCATCTGTTTCGCTCTATGCAACATGCCCTAGCCCAACAGCGGTTCACCACAGTTCCAGAGGTGGAAAATTTCGTCACTGCGTTCTTCAGCTCATAACCCGAGTCCTTTTATCACAGGGGCATTCATTTGTTGCCTGAAAAATGGCAAAAGGCCATTGATGCTAACGGCCAATATTTCATTAAATAAATGTGTACTGGTTTCCTGATTGTTCCTGTCTCCTCTCTCCTTAAAACGGCGGAAACTTTTGCATATCCCTAACAGAAACACTTCAAATTTAAGTTAAAATAAAAAACATTGACTGAATCTTAAGGCATTAAATTGGCGCATAATGATGTACCCAGGGCCTACAAACCCCATGAAAATCTACCAAGGCAAAGAAGAAATCCGGGAGAGTTGTGGGTCTCTGGTAATCCCAGTGCAGACTCTCGAACGTGAAAAATACAACACTGAGACAGAAGTATATCAACTGAAAAATTTATTCATTGTTTGGGATGGCGCTTTGTGTTACTAATTCATGCATACGTGTGATAATGGGCGCGCGCGTGTGTTGGTTTATGTTATCAGGCAGCAATTAACTATCATTTTGAGTAGAAGCCACAGTTCATTTTCCTAAAAATAAATTTGCTTTCACTTTCTTATTACAGAGGGTGAGTCGAAAGGTTTTGCAATATTTGCATAAACGCGTGTGCTGCGGCGGGTATGTCACGTGTTTAAACTAGTTCAAGTCGCGCACTGCAGTCAGTCGAAAGGTATATAAAGTGGTAGTCGTTTTTGCTGCTAACAGCATTGCATGTCGTCGTTCTGTCTGTGGTTGGAACGCCTAAAAGATGAACAGCCACAACCGGCTAATTTGGGAACTTTTGCCTTTACGAGTATGAACTTGGCCATAACGCTGCTCAAGCAACACAAAACATTTGTCATGGGAAACGGGAAAAGTTCCGTGGACTACAGCAACGCAACCAGATGGTTCAAGATATTTCGCTCAGGTGACAGAAGCCTCGACGGTTAGGTAGAGCGCTAACGTGGATTAGGAGGCCGTGCGCCAGGCCGTAGAGGCAAATCCGACAACCAGCACTCGGAGATTATCAGGCGAGCTGAGCATATCACAGACCACCGTAGTTCGTCACCTTCAGGAGCTCGGCAAGGTCTACAGGAGCTGCCGCATTATCCCTCACGAACTGACGCCAGCTGAAGCACCCTCCGAGTGGAAGTGTGCACAAAACTCCTAGTAAACCCGCGCGATGTACGTTTCATCAAGAAAACTGTTACGTGCGATGAAAAGTGGGTCTATTTCCGTAATTCCAACAGACAACAGCAGTGGTTGAGCCCGGGCCAGCCTTCAGAACCTGTTGCCAAATGTGGGATCTTCGAACACCCAGTGATGCTCTGCGTCTAGTGGAATTTCGAGGGGTTAATCCATTACGAATTTGTTCCAGACAGTCAGATTATCAACGCCAACCTCTAATCTGAACAGCTGGAGCGGATGTATGCCGTTTTGGAGGAGAAGTACCGGGTACTGGTGAACAGAAAGTGCGCTCTCCTATAACAGAGAAACGCTCGGCCTCATACCCCGCGAACGACCCGGGCAAAACTTCAGGAACTTGGGGGCATCGAACTGATGCCACACCTATCAAATAGTTCGGATCTTACCCCGTCGGATTATCAATTGTTTCGGTTCATGACCCAGTTCCTTCGCGGGTGGCGCTTCAGCAAACAGGAGGAGGAGGCAGCTGGGGTGAAGGAGTTCTTCGCCTCGAAGGACAAGAACTGGTACCGCCGCGGAATCGAAGAACTGCCAGACAGATGGCTAAAGACGGTGCAACACGATGGACTATACTTTGAATGTTAGTCAGCTTTCGTCATAAAGGTACTTATGAAAACATAAAGTGATCCAAATATTGCAAAACTTTTGACTCACCCTCTGTGTTTTTGCGGACTGTATGAAAAAAAGAAGATGGTACCAGTTTGATATTCATACGTATCATTGGATTAAATTTAAATGCATAATAGTTTCAGTCTGGTATATACGTGTGCGTGTTTTTTTTTTTTTATTATTATTGGAGGTTTAACGACCACCGTTAGCAATTCAGTGTGCTATAAGCAGTCGCCCGTCCTTAATTTAGAGCCGCTGGTTCCAGGGCCGGGAAAGAGCCAGCGCCGTAAGAGAAACACAACATTCATGCCTCATCCGGATTCGAACCCAAACCCACCTTGGACGAATGATCAGAAGCCATCGCTTAGACCACTGCACCATCGGGGTGTCGTGTGTGTATGTGTGTTTGTGTGTGTGTGTGTGTGTGTGTAAAAAGTTTTGATACGTATGTATGATAAAATCATTGCTGCGATATTACACTCGTATGTTTATTTCAAATTAGCATTTGATTTTTTTTTTTTTTAGAAGTGATCGCTACTATCAACATGAAAGTTTTGCCTATAACTTACCGTTCAGTATTCCGTACCAAAATCGTAATCGATCACAGTTAGCTGCATATTTACTGCACTAAAATATAAGCTATGGCGGTATTGCGTAATTGACTTTAGTTTCTTCATGGCAGGAAATAAATTTGATACTACTGCGCATTTTGCAAGAACCATATTCTTTATTTCCTTCTCACTTTTTCAGCATTTAACATCATTTATTCAGTCACTTTTCTCCTCTCCCAAATTCAAGTTAGTAATATTTATCCAATCGGCACTTTTTTGAGACTCAGTTAATTCCGTTTTCAAGCTCACTACATTTCGTCATCAAATAATGTCGGTTCAGAAACTTCAAAACTATGAAGACGATCAGATCAGATGTAAAAAGGGTTTAAGAAGGGAGTGCCTGATCCCGGGTCTTAAACAACCCTTAGAAATAGGAAGTTAGGAAATTTGGGCTTGATCTCCCGATAGGAGAGTGACACGGAAGTGAGGTAGAAAGGGTGAGGAAGACTCCCTTATTTCTAACCGGAGGGCCAGCACCCGGGTTCCGACGGCTTAACGTGCCCATTCGACGCACGGCGGATATTTAGTGGTTCGAGCGTTCGTACCTGCCTAGGATCGAACCTGAGATTTCTCTGTGGCAGTCACGAACGCTGAACACTAGGCCATCGGCGGTCCAATCAAAACGAAAATTTACAATATTTCAAATATTAATTCAAATCTTGTTAAATGAATTTCAGATGCAGTTCATAATATTCTGTCCTGAGTTTATGTTTAGCGCGTCTTTTGTAAAAAAAGATCGTGCTTATGTTATCGGTTTGTCCGTCCGTCTGTACCCACGATATCTCTGCAGCTATTAGTCCGATTTGAAAAATTCGTTTTGCATTGGGAAGCTAGAAATATGAGAATGATGATCCGTTATTTCGTTTTTTAAACGATGTACAATTTCGCCGCTAGAGGGCGTAAATGCAGATGATGTCGAATTCAAAATGCATTTTGTTCCATATATTTGCTTCTAAATATCCGATTGGAAAATGTATTTTATCTTTCGATTCCATTTATGTCGAAGAGTATTTTAGGTAAAGTTACTTTTTTAAGTTACGCATAGATTTTCCGCTAGGAGGCGTAAAAGTAAATTACGTTTTCCCCAATATCTTTTCTTCTAAAACTCCGATTCGAAAAATTTTTTCTTCAGCGGATACAGCTTCTGACGGAAACTTTTTTGCATTCAATTTCAATTTTTTGGTAAAGAATACTTTGGCCACCAAGCGCCGTAAGCGTTAGTTTTTATTTCTGATGTTTTTTGCAATAAAGTTTGAACTTCAAAAATCTCGATTGGAATAATTCTTTGGTTGACCTATGCCCGTTACTTCGATAAACCTTTTCGGTATATTTTCTTTTTAAAATATTGCATGGTTTCTTCGCCAGGGCGCGTAGATCTATATCTTGTTTTTGTCAATATTTCTGCTTCTAATGGTCCGATTTGAAAAAATATTTCTTTATTGGATAGAGTTTCCGGTGTGACATGTTTTTCATATAATTTCAAAATTTCAAGTAATTCATAGACTTTCCGTTAAGGGGCGTAGAGGTAAATTTCATTTCCCCCGATATCTGTGCTTCTAAAACTCCGATTTGAAAAAATATTTCTTTATTGGATAGTTTCCGGTGTGACATGTTTTTCATATAATTTCAAAATTTCAAGTAATTCATAGACTTTCCGTTAAGGGGCGTAGAGGTAAATTTCATTTCCCCCGATATCTGTGCTTCTAAAACTCCGATTTGAAAAATTCTTTCTGCACCGGATGCAACTCCTGATGGGAAATTCTTTACATATAATTTTGGTAAGCAACATCATTCCTTTTCGATGCCCCCATAGACTGGAGCCCTAGGTATTTTCGCAACATTGTTTCGTTACTCTGGAGAAAAATCCTGTAGCAGGGTATGCATGGGAAAGACTATATATGGTAGTAATCTGACGAGAAACATTATATATGGTAGTAATCTGACGAGAAACGTCAAGAAACATAATGAGCGTTATGACTAAAAAGGTAATAATAAGATAAGCACAAACCTTAATTATGTTTCTGGTACAGTCGTTGATTTTGGAATGCTGTAACGGGAAGTGAAATATACCCACTTTCCAGAAAAAAAAACCCGTAGTTCATCTCACAAGAATGTGTTGGTGAAGTTTTAGATTTGCTCCAATGTTTCGTGTTTTGTAAAAGCAGTGAAGATCTTAAGGCTCTACGAGACCCGCCATCTTGTATTGCTGCTTGCTCTTGTTAACTAACGGGCAAGCGTATTTCACAAATTGCTCGGGCAATTTTGCACATTTTGGAACACCGTTTGTGGCTAACGCAAGATATATGATAAATAAAGAGTTCCCTGGTTTCAGAATTTTTATTGACCTTTCCCTTCATTTTTATCTGCAGAGAAAGTCGTACCAAGGCGTCTTCCATAGTTTTATTAATTAATAAAAATGCTTAAAGTGTCCAAAATGAAAATCTGAAACCAGGGAACTCTTTGCTTATCATATATCTTGCGTTAGCCACAGACGGTGTTCCAAAATGTACAAAATTGCCCGAGCAATTTGTGAAATACGCTTGCCCGTTGGTTAACAAGAGAAGGCAGCAATACAAGATGGCGGGTTTCGTAGAGCCTTAATTGCATTTAGTGTTCAACGTAATCTGATATTTCTACTCTCTTATGCGTAATGGTTTCTTTTTTACTTTTTCTCTCCTTGCAGCTGAAGGGAAGATGGTTTGTTATCAGGCATACTGATTCTATGGTACCACACATGCAAAATTGCTATACACTCAAATTCTCCCAAAGGACTGATTTCGGTTCCGATATAGGAGTGACCCTGACTGTGTCAAATCCGTAAGTTGGAATTCATTTTCTTTTAATTGTTATCTTAATACAATTTCTTTATGTTGACTACGACAGCGATTATTCAACTACTAGCTACAACTCGTGACAAATGACGAGTATAAAACAGAATGAAATGAAATTAATTCAGCATCTGCTTAATAATTATATTTTTAGTAAATGTGTGCTGCTCATGTTGTAAAACACACGTCATCACCATTAGCGACAACTGAAAAAGAAAATTTTGTTACGTCACACTTAGCTTTCTTTGGGACGATTGTTCAGTGACTCCTCGGGTGAAATTATGCCAACGTGCGACATACAACTGTGTGACGCAGGTTAGTTAATATGGATCCACCTAAAAACTTTGCCCAATGCTTCCAACGGTAAAAACTTCTGTAGACATTTTTTCGCAATTAATGCATTCCCAAGAATAAAAATGTTCATATCGATAAAAATAATTTTATATCATTGGCGCCGACTATAGGGGGGCAAAGTGAATCTTGCCTCCCTAATAAATTTACTAGGGAGGTAGTGCCAACCCAATATTTTTGGTCCTCTTTAATTGAATAATCGCTTTGGCCGTATAAAGTGGCCCAAGCTCCACCTTATGAGGACAAAGCGATTTATTTCCAAAAAAATTATAAATAACGAAATAAGTGAACTTTTTCCCCATATAAAGCATTGCTTATTTCATAAGAAACTTGAGGGTCAGCCCCGTATTTTGCTCGACATGTTTTCGTCATGTTTAAAAGAATTATGAAAAATAAAATAAATAAAAATACGGAAACGTATAAGCTCTATCGCCTTTGTGTATGTATTTATTTTTTGCGCTTCTCGTTCTTTGTTTGAGTTGAGTAACAGTGCTAATTTTTCATATTTTTGATAAACGTTTGGAAACAAAATCTCTCGGGATATTTTTATCAAATCGCAGGCTTAATTTCATTTTTAAAAATATTAATATTCTGCAAAAGAATATTTCTATTTCCTTGTTCATTTGCTGATGGTCAATTACAATTGCGTTTCAAAATATACGTCGAATCTCGTTGTTTATCTTTTTGCGCCTCCCCTTCCCCTCCTCCCTTTTAATTTTTATTTTCCTCCTGACAAAGGAGCAGACGTGATCCTCCTGCGTCTAATCTCTTCACGCCTGCCCCCTCAATAATTTGGTGAAGTCGGCGCCCCAGCTTTATATAATAGCCTACTATACTCAATACTTCCTGTAACTTAACCATAATTATAGTAAGAATCAATAATTTTTTCTTTGGTGGTGTTGAAACCCACGAGAAGATGGCGCCACACGCATATGTGACATACTAAATGCAATCTTGTCGCATTTTTTCAATAATTTTATAAATTTTCGTTATGGAATAAACATTTGAGTCCATGCATGCGATAGTGTGGAATGTTTAGAATGATTTGAGCCACTTAGATTAAATTTTCTGGTAATAATTTAGCTGGAAATGTCGCAGAATGAGCTTGTTGGTTTATTTCGGAATTAAAAATTAGCAGTACCTACAGGTCTGTTAACATTTTCAGCTAATCTACTGTCAGAAAATTTAACCTGTGGTTCAAATCATCATACATCGCATCGATGGACCTAAGTGTTGATTCCATTAGGAAAATTAATAAAATTATTGAAAAAACTGCAACATGATTGCATTTAGCAAGTCATATATACATGTGGCACCATCTGTTTGCAGATCTCAACACCACCAAAGTAAAAGTTACCGATTCTTAATATAATTAAGTTTTAGAAAATATTAAGTATACTAGGTTATAATATAGAGTTATTTGTATCGAAGTTCCAATTTTCATCCTTGGGAATGCGTTAATTACGAGGAAAATGTCTACAGAAGTGTTTACCCTTGGAAATATAGGGCAAAGTTTTTAGGTGGATCCACCATTGTGCGTTTTTCGTATTATTATTACTATTATATTACAGAGATTCCACCTCTTCCTTAGGTTTGTCTTCTCTTCCTTCCGGGATGGGTACGACGTACCAAGTCTGGGAAGTGGCATTTTTTCTCTCGGTCGTCCAGGAACTTCCTTACTGTCCTATAAGTGTTCAGGATAGCTGCCTTCTGTAGTCCCATGTAGGTGTTAGGTTGAAGGTCTAGTGTTTGTATAGGGCTCTGAATGGTCTTAGGTGCAACTATATGTATTACTATGGGGACGGTGGTGACGTTCTCCATATTACTATGGGGACGGTGGTGACGTTCTCCATATGCCACATTTCCTTGACTTCGAATCGTAGGTCGTTATACTTTAACAGCTTTTCTCCGTGCGTCTTCTGGATGTTGCACGTGTTAGGCACGGCTATGTCAGTGAGGTATGTTGACTTCTTCTCCTTGTCGACCAGAACGATATCGGGCTGATTGTGGGGGACTCCCCAGCACATCTTGTGGGTGTTGTTCTCTAGGAGCGTTATTGGCTCATACTTGTAGTAGGGGACAGTCTCAGTTGTAATGAGGTGGTGCTTTCCAATTTCTGATGGACAATCTTGGCGACTTGATTGTGCCTGTTTGTGTGCTCTGTTTGCGTGAGGACTCTGCACCCTGATGTGATATGTTGGATGGTCTCTGGCGCTTTATGGCATTGCCGACATGTGTCGCTTTCCACTGGCATGTCCTTCGGGATATGCTTCCGGTAGTTTCTGGTGTTTACAACTTCATCTTGTATTGCTATCATGAACCCTTCGGTCTCTGGGAAGAGTGATCCATTTGTTAGCAATGCATTGGATGCAGTCTTATCCACATAGCCCGATTGCAGATCGTTGTAGTGCCTTCCGTGTAGAACTTTCTTGCCCCAAGTTTCTTCTTTTGGCTCCCTCGTTCCAATCTCGATGTTCTGAGTGGAGAGGTCTAGGGCTGTGTACTTCTTGTACTTTGGTTTATCCTTTGCTCTGATGGAAGTATTTATTATTATTATTATTATTATTATTATTATTATTATTATTATTATTATTATTATTATTATTATTATTTTCTTTATTCGAAATATACGAATCACAGCCTCTGACAAACAAAATAAACAGCAAATTATCATTGACTGGTTTTGTTGTACTGATACGAGTTTCCACCGGCGACCTAGGTATCAGTCAAGAATCGATGTAAAATATATGATGTCCCAAGTAAAGCTGTCTTCTGCAGTTCTGTAGGTGGCATATCAGAAAGTTGCAATTTTTCAAAATGATTCATAAAATGTTTTTACATTGTTCCAAGTGCCCCGATGACAATGGGGACTACCGTTGTGTGTTTGGTCCATAACCAGGTAACTTCTATGGCCAGATCTCTATATTTAGCCATTTTTTTCCAATTCTTTTTCATTGACTCTGGCATCTCCAGGGATTGCTATATCAATTAGCCAGACTTTCCGATTTTCTATTTTTTTTTTTTTTTTTTTTTTTTTTGGTTGGAGGTTTAACGACCACCGTGAGCAACTCAATGGGCTATAAGCAGTCGCCCGTCCCTAATTTAGGGTCACTGGTTCCAGGGAAGGAGAGAGCCAGTGCCGTAAGACAAACACAACATCCATGCCTCACCGGGATTCGAACCCGGACCCCTTTCGGACGAATGATCAGAGGCCATCGTTTAGACCACTGCGCCACCGGGGCGGCCCGATTTTCTATGACTGTTATGTCTGGTGTATTATGTTCTATGTGTTGATCGGTTTGAATTCTGAAATCCCACAAGATCTTGACCATTATTTTCAATGACTTTCTCGACCTTGTGTTTCCATGAGTTTTTCGATGCTGGCAGATTGTGCTTTCTGCATAATGACCAATGAATCAATTGTGCAACCCTATCATGTCTAACTTTGTAATCTGTCTGTGCAATTTTGCTACATTCACATATTAGATGAGACACAGTTTAATCTTTTTCTTGGCAAAGTCGACACTTTGGATTATCACTGACTTTCTGGATTTTAGCCTTCATAACATTTGTTTGCAATGCCTGTTCTTGTGCAGCAAAAATCAGACCTTCTGTTTCTTTCTTGATGGAACCCGATTTCAGTCATGCCCAAGTCAAGTTGTTGTCACTTTTCCCATCAATATTCTTTAGAAATTGTCCATGCAGTGGCTTGTTCTTCCAGCCGTCTAATCTGCTTTCAAACTGTTTCCTCTTGTATTCATCCTTGTTTTCTGTTGTTTTTAAGATATTTTCACTATTCACTGCCTGAAGTAGCTTTTCTCTGCTTCTGTTGATGTAATCATTCAGGCTTCTTTTTTCTTCCTCTACTACCTGTTGTACTTGTAGTAGCCCTCTGCCTCCAATCTTCCGAGGTAAATACAATCTGTCAACATCACATTTTGGATGGAGTGCTTGATGCATGTTCAATAACTTTCGAGTTTTCCGATCCAGTATTTCTAATTCACTTTGGGTCCAATCAATTATTCCAGCTGGGTATCTAATTACTGGAATGGCCCATGTATTTATGGCTTTGATTGTATTTCCGCCATTTAGTTTTGATTTCTATATTTTTCTTACTCTCTTGATATACTCACTCTGAGTCAGACCTTTGACTTTTGTATGTAAGATATTATCTGATTCAAGAACTCCAAGGTGTTTAAAATTTTCATTATCTGACAATGATTTCATTATATTACCATTTTCTAGTTCTATTCCATCCATATTCTGGACTTTTCCCCGGCGCATGGATAGTGATGCACATTTTTCCAGTCCAGATTCCATCTGTATATCATCACTAAACATTTGCACTGTATGCAGCAATGTTTCAAGTTCGGCGGAACTTTTTGCATAAAATTTAAGGTCATCCATGTACAGCAGATGGTTTATTTTTCCATGTTGGTCCGAAATGTGGTAGCCCCTTTTTATTTTGTTCAAAATCATTGACAACGTAATTAAAGAGATTATAAACAATAATGACGACAAAGAATCTCCTTGAAATATGCCTCTCTTGATATTAACTTCTCCGAGTTCTTCACCATATGCATGTAACACTGTTTTCCAGTTTTTCATATTTTCTTTGAGGAATCGGCAGATGTTCTTGCTAACTCCAAATAGTTCCAAATAAGTGTTAATCCAGCTGTGGGGCAATGAGTCAAAGGCCTTTTTATAATCTATTCATGCCATATTCAAATTCGTTTTTCTTCTTTTGGAGTTTTTTAGTACCATTTTGTCAATTAGCAGCTGGTCTTTTGTGCCTCTTGACCTTTTGAAGTTCCCCTTCTGTTCTATTGGGTACAAATTGTTTCCTCATTAGTAGTCATATATTGATCTTGCTAGTACTCTTGTGAAAAGTTTGAATGTTGTTGGGAGGCATGTAATTGGACGATAGTTAGTAGGTTCATTGCCTTTTTCTTGATCGTTCATTATAAGGAATGTGCGACTTGTTGTCATCCAATCTTCTGTGGCAGAATTCTGTAGCATTATATTGAATTGCATAGCTATTCGTTGATGAAGACTTGTAAGATACTTCAACCAAAATTCGTGCAATTCATCTGGCCCAGGTGCGCTCCAGGCTTTCACATTCTTTACTTGCTGTGTAATCATATCAGTTGTTATCATCAGATTATCTATGTGTATTCCTTTCAAATCTTTACGAACATCGTTGATCCACAAACAATTTTTATTATGTTCAACTGGGCTTTCCCAAATTCCTTTCCAAAATGTCAAGGCATCTTTCTTGCATGGGCTCCAAATAGTCTATTTGGATTGCCTTTTGTCTCAATGATTTATAAAATACTTGTTGCTGATTCCGAAATTGCGCATTTTCTTTGTACTGTTTTATGTGTCCGTCATATCTTTCAATTTTCTTTGCAGTAGCTGTTACTCGTTGTTTTAATTCTTCCATAATTTCAACAATTCTTTTTCTTTCCAGGTCGTATTTTTTGCAGAGTCCGTCTTTTATTTTTCTACTTTTAAGCTTCCCATCTTTCAGGCATTTTAAGTTACTAATGTCACTACGGAGTTTATTTAATTTATTTTCTAGCCGAATTTTCTCCTTAGGAGTGCCAGGCATTTTCTTCTTTGGCATCTTGTAACCAAGTTCCATGGTTACTATGGCAGCTGTACTGTACATGAGCTGGTTTGTTTCCTTTAAAGTATGAGTTGGAATTTTGCCCACGACATCATTTACCATTTATAACAAATGTTTCACTTGTTTGCTTCGTATTTGGCGAATTACAGGAAGTCTTTGTCGTTCCTCACCTTGCATCATATGGATTAATATTTTCTCTTTCAGGAGATTTTGCTGTTGTGTCAATTCATGGTTGTCATGTTGTTTCACAGATTGTTCTTCAGGTAAAATATTTTCTGCAACTTGATCTTCGGGATTTACCAGTACAAAGTTTTCCACGACGTGGTCCTTATTTTGTGTTGGTCCTTCTTTTGCCAATTTCTCAATCTTTTGCAATTCCAGTTCTGTAAATACCTTGTTCCTGATGATAAACCTTCTTTAATTCATTATTGTTTGTTCTGTTATTCCACTGTCTGGATGTTTTTCTTTCCAAATTTGCATCATTCTTTTTTGAAAACCGCGGGCTGATGGATTTGCCTGGTAAAAGCATTTCATGATTTCTCGATTTTCAGCAACTGTCCAAGTTTTCCGTTTCTTTTGTTCCAGTAGCATTGCAGCAGCCTGTCCTGGTTCCTCAACAGGATCTGCTGAGCCCTGAAGCCCATTTGTCGACAGGTGTCCAGTAGCCAAAGCACCTGACGCGGTCTTTGTTGACCCTGGTGACGACCGATCCGGTATGGAATTCCTTTTTCTTTCGTCTCATCATGGTTGATGGTTGTTGGGTACTCTTAGTCCGGCTCCTCAGTCAAGACCTGTCTGGCTTGGGTGGCCCTGCTGGTAGCGATGCTACCGCCAGCATAGCTCTCAACCTCATCTGGACATACAAGACCCACCACCGCGACAAGGTGGCACCCTCGGTGGGGATTATTATTAATATTATTACTATTATGACTGTTTATAATGAAATTAAATGAATCTCATATACTATTAACATAATGTGTCAGCAATGAATTAATGCATAGAAAAAAATACAAGAAAGCATGGGTTAGCTTTATGCCAAATCGCTTTTAAATATTCACTTTCGCGGTAAGAGAATAAGTTCTAGTTCCAAAATAACGTTATTAAATACGAGCATGGAACTTAATTTGGCGTATTGATTAACCCTACCATTCTCTTGTGCAGCATCAAAAGAAGTGAAAGGAAATATATCGTTTAATCATTTATAAATCCATGTTCTTCAGAGGTCGTTTGTGAGTGACAAATCGAGCAAAAATTCTTGACATAATGTTTTTGTGTTGCTAATGCGTTGTTGAACGGACTTTGATCGTGTAGAGTAATACAGCTTTCACGTCTTGTCAGAATAATTTTTATTATATGACATCAGCAACAGCTTTTTTGCAAATTCTGTCTACAAAGCATACGTTGTTCCGCAGAAAAAGGCGTTACACTTCAGTTAAACTTTGAGTAGTCTTTCAACACCTCATCACTTACAAGATAAAACTGAGGAGTTAGTACGTTCATTAGAGTTACTTTCCCACCCTCAAGAAAAACATTCACTGTCTAGTAGCTGATATATTTATGAGTCAGCTACTAGCATAACAGTTGTAAAATTCAAGAATTAGAGGAATCTGCAATATCCACTAGTCCCTTCGCGTCGTTCAAAATAGAGAGGCAAAGAGTTGGTTGTCTGTTGCCATGGTGAACTGACGTGTCTCCTATGTGCTCTGGCCCGAGTTCCTTTCTGGTTTTTATGCAGTGATGTGCTTTTATTATAGTTGAAGCATCCAACTTTGTGTGAATTGAAGCATTCAAGAAGATACTTCCCTTTTTATGTTATGAAAAGTTGTCAAATACTAAACTACTGAGGAAGCTGTCGTTGCCCTAAATGAGAGCTATTCAACGGTGTCAGCTCATCTAGATGTTTTTGATATTTGCTCTGTAAATGAAGTTGATGTTTCGAATTTGAATGCCTTCGTTTCCTCTGGAGATGATTCAGCAGACACTTATCCAGTAAAAAACTCACCACGATTTGCGTGAAATTGCCAGCAGTTGATATATCTGATGAAGATAATCAGAAAGTGTTGACACAGAAGCTGAGCTTACCGAACAAAACGTTCACATAGAAGTGCATCTTCCTGCTACCGATTTTTTCACGGTGAAATATTCATATGGCTCTTGTTGTAAGTAAGCCAACTTGTGTCTAATTTCTTTCGTTTCTGTTGGTGTCAAGCTTGGTTACGTTTTTGGTATTCAGATGCTCTGCAGAAAAAAGCCAGCATAGTTGCCATGAACTAAATCACAGCGTTGTTGAAGTACGAATTGCGCGTGGTTTATTTGAATATGCTCGTAGGGCTATAACAAGATAATAGAGAGACTGTGATTGCAAGATACCTCTATCGACAGAGTAAGCTTATTGATAATAAAATGCCACATACGCAATCCCTCCGAAAGTAACTTTCAGCGGCACTAAAATTCTCTAGATCGACGATTGGTGACGTGATTTGTAAATAAAAACGGATTGGGTCTAAATCTGCAGAGAAACGACCCGGTAGAATGCAAATAAACATTGTCTTAAATCACACAAACCTTATGTAAAACTATTGGGACAGATGTTAGCACCAGTAGAGTGGCCAGGAGGCAGCATGACATGGGTTACCAAGGTCGAGCAGCCACATACAAACCGTTAATCACTTCGGCTAAGCCACACGCCTACTAGTAAAGAACATCAATCTTGCAATCTTGAACTGTAGACAAATCCAAACTGTGCTTCGGACTGAATAATCACTGTACACAGTCAGCCTAATGATAATTCAGGGTGCGGGAGATTCCCGGGGAAAAGTACCTTCCGGTTTGCATTGAAGCAACAATGAAGTTTGGTCGAGCCAGCGTGATGGTATGGAGCTGAGTCTGTTGGTTCGTCTTGAGCCCTGTAGTAGTTTTAGAGAAACCTATAACCGTTGAGTTCTACCTAGACGTCCTGGACAATTATGACCTACCAATGTTGTGGTATTACTTTGGAGAAAGCCCACACCTCTATCAGCAGGAGAAAGCACCATGCCATACTGCTGTCGTTTTTACATATTCGTTTGACGACATGGGCATCGAAAGACTGTACAGCCACGAGTACTGACCTGAACCAAGGCCGTCAAGAAAACACAAGTCCATGACATTAGAGAGAGGAGTTCCCTCTGTCTGTGAGTTCATTTTTACGTTACATGGACTGGTGCGTCGGTGTCGTGTGTAATGTCACACACGGCAGCCTTGGAAACCAATCAGAAGCTTTGGTTTCCACGTGACGTCACTAAAAGAGAGCAATCATCTCTCTAATGCCATAGCCTTGTGTTTTCTAGATGGCTTTGCCTGAACCCTATATAAAATCTCTAGGACAAATGTGATCGTTGAGTGCGTGGAGGAAGAGATCACCCGACAAACAAAGATGAAGCGATCATTGCTTTGAAGGCCGAATTCAAAAGATATCGGCGGACAATTAAACAAAATATAACTAGAAAATCATAAGTGCATAAATGCACATAGTAAATAATACGTGGCTATAGAAAATGAATCTATAGCTACTATTTACAGTAGCAAAATACTGTTCTTCACGTGTTTATACTAGCAATTTTAAGCAGAAGTCAACAGGTTCCTGGTGACTTCTGCTTAAAATTGACAAAAAGCAAACTACAAGCAGCACAATCAAAAGGACTTACCCCAACTTTGAAAAGTAGGCCTACATCCATTGTCGTCCGGCTTCCTCTGCTAGTGAACGAATATCAGCGGTCGATAAGACATACACTGAAGAGCAATTGAATTAGAGATACCAGTCTAGTAACGTGTACCACCACCTTTCGCCCTGATGACGGCGGCGATTCGTCTCGGCATGGACTCGACAAGACACCGGAAGCGTTGGGAATCCATATGGATCCACGGCCCCTGAACAAGCTCCCACAGTTCACGAAGATTTAATGGAGAAGGGTCAGAGCCTCGAACATCTCTCTCGATGGCATCCCAGATGTGCTCGATGGGATTGAGGTCAGGTGACCTAGCTGGCCAAGGAAGCGAGGTCACGTCGGTGGAGTGTTCATCCAACCATTCGGATACAATTCGGGAGCGATGGCACTGTGCATTGTCTTGTTGCAGGATGAGGACCCCAGTGGGATGTTGAAGATGCACAAACGGGAGCGAATGGTCGTCCAGGATATCCCGGTAACGTTGACCTCTGAGGGACGATGTCACACGTACCAGGGGTCCTATTTCAGTCCACGTAAACAGTCCCCAGATGAGAATGCCACACCCACCAGCTTGAAGAGTACCCTGCTGGCAACAAGGATCCATCGCTTCAAGCGGTTTGCGCCGTACTCGAATCCTGCCATCCGCATGTACCAACGTGAATCTCGACTCATCAGTCCAGGCAACATTTTCCCACATGTCTAGGGTCCAGTAGCGATGTTCCCGCGCCCATGCTAATCTTTGTACCCTGTGATGTGCGGTTAACAGCGGTACCTTCGTAAGACGATGGCTTCTGTACCCCATAGCGAGGAGATGGTTCTGGATGGTGTGGCTGCTTACACGTTTTGTGCACCAGCATTAAATTGTCGAGTGATTTCTTGCACTGTGGCCCGTCTATCCGCTGTGACAATGCGAGCTAGCCGACGATGATCCCGCTCATCCACACGCTGTTGTCCACGGCAGTTAGCCCTTGCAGGAATGGTTTTACCGGATTCGATGTACTCGCGGTGCACCCGTGACACAATGGCTCGTGAAAATCCCAGTGCCTGCACGACTTCCAAGATGGAGTGACCCATTCGTCGGGCCCCGACAATTTGCCTACGATCAAATGCGCTTAGATCCTTCGTCGTACCCATACTGCGTCCGACTCTTACTAATTCCCGTCGCATCACTCTTGATGTCATGGAAAGTCTATGAATATTGTCGGATCGCTGCATACTTCATGTCGTTTCCGTTTACAGGGTCGCCCACAGCGCCACATTTGCATAACGCCAACTGTCTCTAATTGAATTGCTCTTCAGTGTAATAATGAATCAAACTTCATGTATTTTCGCGATATCAGTAATTTTCCGTCATATGGACGCGGAAAAGGTGAGAACAGAATTTTTCTTTTAATATGGAATCACTGAAAGGTCCCCTTAAATTTTTGGGTTTTTCCAGTAACACCTCATAAAAGCGGCGATTTTTAACATGAGGAACGTTAACAGGGATATTTATGTTAATTCACTTATAAAAAAATCCGTGAAATTCAAATTGTTTCATTTCACGAAAAAGGTTGAATCAAGAATACGATTCTTTATTTCAAAAAAGTGGCTCATGATTTTCAGAATCTTTTTACAGTACAGAAGTTCGTAACATAAACGACTTTAATTGGAATGTTACCTATATTTTTGATTGAAATATGGTAAAGCAAAAGGCATGCGATATTTACGCTTTAGTTGTCGACTGGCAAATTGCGTAAACGGTTTTAGTGAATGACGACATGGAAAATCTAATAGTGTCACATAGTTAAACAATTTTACATAATTTCTTACAACTGCTTTTACGCACTTAACATGACGTAAAATGATAGATTATTTTTATTTTATTTTTTATTAGGACGAAGATACTAAAAATAGCAATTCCAATTTCGCATAGAGGGAATATCAAAGTGAAAGTAAATAAACCAATGAAAATCAGGTTAGCCCCAGGTAAGTATTAGTTTTCCAGGTACAAAATTTCAATGCATCTCCGTGTATTTCTTCATTAGGGCACATTTCGCAACTTGATGAAAGACGATAAAATTGCGTTTGCCGACAGCAAAATTCCAATTCTGCAATGCTACATTCACGTACAGTGGTTTTGCATTTTTATACATTTTTTTCCATTGCCAAAATATTTGTTTCATTCTTTATCTCAAAGACTACAGTGTTTTGACGATTTTATATAGATTAAGATAATACAACGTAGTTGTCACAAATGTTTATTTTTTCAAGTCGACCATGATTTCGCTGGGTATTGACCTAGCTTCGTCAGGACGAATATCAGGTTTGCCTGATGAAGCTAGGTCAATATCCAACGAAATCATGGTCGGCTTGAAAAAATAAACATTTGTGACAACTACGTTGTATTATCTTAATCTATATATTTGTTTCATGTCTAAAAAAAGGGTGAAAGGTATATATTTCGCAACAGTAACTTACCGAATAGCAGAATCCTCCCACCTTAAACATGATAGTTAATTCATTTTTATATGAAAACTGCTTACTAGTTTGACTTAAATTTTCCACCTTATCTGCATGACATTTTATCTGTACATTCTGCACAGTTACGTTCTAAGAAAACATTACATTTAGCTGATATGTTTCTATTTTGAAGGAAATAATTGAATTTTAAAAAGAGTATTACCGCGAAGATAAATTTGCTGCTCTGTTACATGTTTTTCTTAATTCAAAGTTTAGACATGTCCAATTTTTTCCATATGGTGATCCATTCAAAAAATAATTTCATTCGGTAACAGTTGCTTAAACTTTGACATTTTTCTATTTTCTGTTTTTTTTCTATACACAGAATTTTTCAGCAAAAGCTGCTTGTTTTAAAGACTTTTTCTAATGGCAAAAGATCAGAGAATTTAATTGATTTGCATGCACTTAGGCTATGTTCCACGTGATGTTCCTATGTTCCATTCACGGCACCAAGCCAGGTTCTATCTTTATGGCCTTAATGTTTTATCTATTTTGTTTTTAATGTTTTACGATTTTTTTTTCACGTTTTACCATTATGACTGAAACAAGAGCAACAAGCGTGTACACGATTTATGGTTCTTGTTTCAGTATAAGTGGTATAACATCAACAGTACTAAAACTATTTAGAAGAAGTGCAAACTGGAATTCACGAAAGCCAGGTTCTCAAAAAGTCACGTTTGAAAAAATCAAATTAATATTTTGAATTTAATATGATGTTCTATGACGTTTACTCTAATTTAGCCTTCATTTTTCAGTTGTTTTTCTCTATGTAAATTTTGTCTTCGTTCTCTTTTAGCGTTCATCTTTAACGTTATATTTTCTCACTCACCGATTGTTATGATGGCAACAGTCTTCAGGTCAAGGGTGAATGGCGTGTGCATGGTTGACAAGCAAGTCGCTGCATATATAACGTGTTAAGCCCGCAGCAAAAAGTGTGTGGTGTATTAATAGTAGTCGTGGAAGCTGTCTTATGCTGAAGTGGTTTGTTCTTGAAGCCAGCGTCTATCTGTGATATATACAGGGTACAAAGGAAAGTCCTTATTCAGGGCAATAACTGCAGAAGAACCGGTCCGAGTGGTACACAAGTTAGTCTATGTAGTCTATGTATAGGAAGGGGACGATGGCCGATCGAATGAAAGTGATTGGAGCGCCCCTAGCGGCAAAGGTAAGAAGTTAGGAAACCTAACTCGCGAACAACGCCAGATAGAAACAAAATTCCAATTACAAAGTTGTAGTGCATCGTTTAATTAATAGGAAATTACATAGGTTGCGCACGAATCATGTACATGGATGGGTCAAAATGCTGCTAAGTGAAATCGGTAAAGCGGATGAAACAAACACAAAACTAATGGCACGAGACAGAAGCTGTGCAGGCTTATTTATAATACTGAAAAATGTTTACAGGAGATATGCCTACTTACAGGCACAACGCACATCTGCGCGAACTTAATGTACAGCCGGTTCGAAGTGGCCACCATCTGCTACAATGCACATTCCAAGGCGTGTAAGAATAGCTGGCAGGTGTCACTGTGTTACAGGCGCACACAATGCGGTGTCGTAAATTTTCCAGACTAGTTGGTTCTGTAGCATACACTTGTTCCTTCAAGTAACCCCACTGGAAGAAGTCCAAAGGTGTTAAGTCCGGTGACCGCTGAGGCCATCCCACCGTACCGCGATGACCAATTATCTGGTGTCTGAATGTTTCAACCAGGAAACTCCGTACGTTGGCTTCTAAGTGAGGTGGTGCACCATCATGTTGGTACCACATGCGCAGCAGTTCTCTGAGGGGAAGATCATCCAGAAAGTCAGATATCGGGCCCCGTAAGAGCTGAAGGTACCGTTAAGCTGTTAATGTCCCATCATAGATAATAATAGGTCCAACTAGTGTGTTTCGCCAAATACCGCACCAAACGTTAGTTGCCCAACGTCGTTGATGTCGAGTAGCTCGTCCCATAAATGGGTTGCTCAGAGCCCAGTAATGGGTGTTATGCCGATTTACTATTCCGTCCCGTGTTAAACGGGACTCATCTATCCTCAAGGTATCGGCCAAGAAGTTTTGAGTAACCTAAAACGTGTTATGCACGAAGTTGCAGAAATCGAAACGCCTTCCCTGGTCTCCATCCATCAAACCTTGCACTAGCTGAACGTGGTACGGGTGAGCTCCATGCTCGTTCAGGATTTGCCAATCATGTTGTGCTGTTAATCCGCATGCTTCGGCGACTGCTATGGTACTAATGTTGGGATTGGCAAGGACATATCCCAGGACAGCCTCCGGATGCACTGTAACACCCGAACCAGTAGGTCTGTCCGATCGCGGACGTGCCTGTATGCTTTCGGTCTCTCGGAGGCGGCGAACACAGTTGTTAATAGTCGCTGCAGTTGGATGTTGACCAGTCGGAAAACGTTCGACATACCGCCTTGCAGCTTCGTGGACATTGCGATGACATTCGCCATAAAGCGCGACCATTTCACAGTACTCAGCGTTCGAGTAGCTCGCCATCAGTGTTTGCAACGTGTACGTTGACTGACGTTCAAATCCCCAGCCTCAGTATTTTATCTCACTGACCAGCTTCTACGTCACTATCAATATTTACATACGCATTTGAATCGTTCTCCATCGTGGGCCGGTATTTTGCATTGCCTAACCATCCAGTGACCGAGTGCACTTTATCAGCATTTTGACCTGTCCATGTACATAATTCATGTGCACCATATGTCGTTTCCTACTAATTAGACGATGCGCTACAACTTTGTGGTTGGAATTTTGTTTATATCTCGCGATGTTCTCGAGTTAGGTTTCCTAACTTCTTACCTTTGCCACTAGGGGAGCTCCAATCACTTTCATTCGATGGGCCATCGTCCTTTTCCTATACATAGACCTAACTTGTGTACCACTCGAACCCTTTCTTCTGCAGTTATTGCCCTGAATAAGGACTTTCCTTTGAACCCTGTATATTGTTAACGGCAGTGGCGTATGCTGATTCGGAGAACTGGGTAATCTATACTTAGTTGTAAATCGAAGTAATGCAGCTACACACACACACATTAAAATTTTCATTTTACCACAACATTAAAATTTGCATTGCAGTTGCAGATTTAAGAGCGTTTTAGACAATGTACATCATAATATAATTATACACGACAACTAGTTTACATACTAATTCACCTAACAAATTATATAATTACATTCAGCTAACTTAAACATGAATTCTAAAGGAATCGTTTGTACCAAATTTTTTGTATTGCAGCGTTATGGAAATTGAACTGGGGATTTGTCAGCTGTTCCAGGCCATTGACTGAGGAGAGCTTAACTACTAAGTCTTTCTTGGCTCCAATGATTTTTTCACACAGTATTTTCAGGGCTAAGGGGGAGACACGGCCAGCAAAATTTATTTATATTTGAACATCTTGCTAAGCATGGAGATTCATAATACACGGAATCGAAAAAGTGCCTAGTATATTCACGATTCTTATCTTTGTATTTTGCAGTAAGACTTTGCTCAAGATTGTCTCATTATTTATAATATTTTCTTCAAATTATCTATAACACATTTGTGCGATTCCATCACGCTTAATATAAAACGCACCCTCAATTTACCAAAATTTCAACTTAATTGAAACGATGAAAACAACAAAAAAATATAAGGGTGGTAAATTTGTGTCGTGTGGCTTTTAACTCGCGAATTTTTAAACACATGCAGTCCATTTTCGGACATCTCACAATCGAAAGATGGTCTTACCTCTCAGCTTTCCCGTAGCTTGTTCGAAGTCGAGCATGCGCAATAACCTCGTTTTTCGCTTCCAAGGTTAAACCTTGGCATCTCCACTGATATGCGATCCCCCACTATTCTCTGGTGGAATTCTCCCAGCTTAAAGATATGTCCGTTTGCTTCGCATTGAGACAGCAGACTCAAATTTTACCATTCCAGATTTGAGTGGATATTTATTAAATGAATGAAAATAAATACACTGACGGAAAAAAATCCCAACACCACGAAAACATAGTTGTAGAGGAATGAAATGGCGGCAATACATTTGTGTAGGTAACATATGTAATCGATTAACGTTTCAAGATCACAGCTTAATGTAAGCGCGAGAAGAGCCATTTTAAATGTGAAATGCTGGTACATTAATAACCGGTGTAACCGCCAGAATGTTGAATGCAAGCACGCAAACGTTCATGCATTGTGTCGTACAGGTGCTGGACGTCAGTTTGTGGGATGGAGTTCCATGCCTGTTGCACTTGGTCGGTCAATACAGGGACGGTTAATGCTGGTTGGGGGTGACGCTGGAGTTGTCGTCCAATGATGTCCCATACGTGCTCGATTGGTGAAAGATCTGGTGATCTAGCAGGCCACGGCAACATGTCGACACTCTGTAGAGCATGTTGGGTTACAACAGCGGTATGCGGGCGAGCGTTTTCCTGTTGGAAAACACCCCCTGGAATGGTGTTCATGAATGGCAGCACAACAGGTTGAATCACTAGACCGACGTACAACTGTGCCGTCAGAATGCGTGGGATAACCACGAGAGTGCTCCTGCTGTCATAGGAAATTGCTCCCCAGACCATAACTCCAGGTGTATGTCCAGTGTGTCTCGGCGGCAGACAGGTTGGTTGCAGGCGCTCACCTGGCCTCCTTCTAACCAACACACGGCCATCACTGGCACCCAGGCAGAACCGGCTTTCATCAGAAAACACAACAGATCTCCACTCCGTCCTCCAATGAGCTCTAGCTTGACACCACTGACGTCGCAAACGGCAGTGGTTTGGAGTAAGTGGAATGCACGCTACAGGGCGTCTGGCTCGGAGCTGTCCTTCAAGTAACCGATTTGTAACACTTCGTTGTGTCACTGTGGTGGCAACTGCAGCTCGAATTGCTGCCGCAGACGCGGTACGATGCGCCACGGCCATACGCCGTACACGGCGGTCTTCCCTCTCAGTAGTGCCACGTGGCCGGCCGGAACCCGGTCTTCTTGAATCAGTACCTTCCCTTGACCACCGCTGCCAACAATCATGCACAGTGGCTACATTCCTGCCAAGTCGTTCTGCAATATTGCGGAACGAAAATCCACCTTCTCGTAGCCCTATTACACGACCTCGTTCAAACTCCGTGAGCTGTTGATAACGGCTTCTTCGTCTTCTTAAAGGCATTCTTGACTAACATCAGCACACTAAGTCGAATCTCAACGATAACTAACGCTCACGAACGTTACAGCGCGTATTTACAGCTAACCTGCTTTGCATGTTCCGAGGGGCGCTACTAGCGCCACACGTATGCGCCGAGCGCAAAATTTGCGTAAACGTCATCTTACAGATGTACTCTCACCGCCTACCAACTGTCGTTTATCTAACACAACCCCTTCTTGGTGTTGGGATTTTTTTTTCCCGTCAGTGTTTATCACAGAAAATTTCATAACTGATTTAAGAAAAAAGATGGTCCATTTCCGATTCCCTAGATCCTTTTAAGTATAAGCAACTGGTTAACGGGTTGTCGTATGATGAAATGCAATTGTTACGGTGTTCGATTATTGTGCCTTATAGCAGCTCTTTGCAGGTGCCATAAAAGCATTGTACTTCACGAAAGAACCAACATCATTTGCGTTAATAAATTACTCCTGTATTAATATTCCATTCTCTTTTTGGGTCCTGAAGTTATATTAATTACTGAATTTATTATGCATACTTTATTTTTCACCTGTCATCTACACGTACCTCTCAATTTCTCTTCCGTTTCTTTTACTTACCATTCTCGCTTCTCGCTCCTGAAGCCCTCTTGCAGTCCACACAACCTCCCTTGCTCATTGCCTGAATTCTTCTCCCTATCCAAGGGTCTTTCTCTAAGTTCGGACCCCTCCAAGACCCCTTTGCTTGGCCTCAGTTACATGTCCCTAGCTTGAAGGTCTGATGCAGTAAACACTAATTAAGCAGTGTGGAATCGTTCGCTGATGGCTATAGCTCTGACTTCTGCATATGCCATAAAATGATTAGGCCCTTAGAGGTTTCTAAAACGACCCTCCACGCAAAAAAAAAAAAAAACACATTCCCTGTGAATCTCGCCTTTACGAGTCCAATTACTGATTGCCGCCTAAGATAAAGCTTTGGAAATTACCACTAGAAAATTCCCTGCTTGGAGAAATGAATTGATATGAGATAAATGCTTTAAAATACTACATCCACGTAATAATATACTGTATTTCATGTTAAGAGTTCATTTTCTTTTGTTGTTGTTGAGCGTTTAACGACCACTGTGAGCAACTCAATGGGCTATAAGCAGTCGTCCGTCCCTAATTTAGGGCCACTGGCTCCAAGGAAGGGAGGGAGCCAGTGCCGTGAGACAAACACAAAATCCATGCCTCTGCGGGATTCGAACCCAGATCCACTTGGACGGACGGTCATAAGCCGGCGCTCAGACCACTGCGCCACCGAGGTCGGCTTATAGTTTGTTAATTTACTGTTGTGTTTATTAACTCAAGTTAATAAGTTTAAGTGACTATTGCTGTTGTTGGAATAATTATCTAGAGAAGTTCTTCATCAGTGAAGTCAATATGAGATATTGACGGAATAATAAATAAAAAAGAACTGTAAGTAATTTTTTCTTGAACTTTATTTGAGTGATTCCTGTTTCTCTTAAAGTGAGTGAATAAGAAGAACAAACTTTACGTAGGGTTCCCTAAGCTACATATACACGTTTAAACATTGAAGAGCATTACGGTACGATCAAAACTAAAATTATATGATGTAAAATTTTGAAGATGACAATCCGTTTTTCGGTGTAAATATGACAAGGATGGTAAGTCAGCTAATATCCGAAAAACGAAAAGTTTCGTCGTTCATTCCCGCTCTAGAACGATAAAATTTTTAGGTTTTCGGATATTATCTGACTTACCATCCTTGTCATATTTACATCAAAAAACAGATTGTCATCTTTCAAATTTGTATTGTACGGTGTAATTCATAACTGTATTGAATGGTGTGTATTTCATGATTATATGATGTCTTTCTCTCTTTTTCTTTTCTTCATCATTATTATTTTTTTATATATTTTGCTCGGAGTGCAATTGTTCCAAATGATTCTGAAATTAAGGAAAGCTTCCTCCATTCAATGTTTTCCTTTAATAAGAAATGGAAAATACAAATAAGGTAATTTTGCACAAACAAGTAAATGTTGTCATTTATCTGAGTCATAATCCTTCTCTTATGTTATGGCATCCTGTTATTTCAAGAAATTTCTAATTGACATGGCGGTACTATACAGCCATAGGCCAAATCAGTGCGGCCATTCCTGCTACCACGAGTTGGTGCGTCTCACAGAACGTAGCAGTGACGTTATCGAAGAAAAGAAAATCGAAAAAAAAATATGAATGTTATATATCATGCAGGGATTCACTAAATTCTGTGAAAGCAGAAACCCGGCAGACGTGCTCATGGGGAAAAAAACACTTTAGATAAGAAAGGAAAAAAAAACTGGACTTTTGTAATGCATTCGATGTTCTTTTTACACATATCAGCGAAAGATCAGACAAGCACGCAATACATGAAAGCTCGTCTGTAGTTTTATCAATTAGAACACTGTGGCTGATTTCATGAACATCTGTCACCTTGCTGGAGAACCTGGCATAGCACGTGATCAGATATCCTATAGGATATCTCATTTCGTATTTGAGTTTCAGGGGAATTTTTATTTGATCACCCTATGACTGATCTCAATGAGAAACACGAGTCTGTACACTGAAGTGCCATTAAATTAGGAAAACCTGCGTAGCAACGCGTTACTACGCAGGTTGCTACACGACGAGGCATTGAATGCACGAGTTTACGAAATTGTTCTGCAAGTATCTCCAGCCATACATGTACCCATAATTCGCTCAGGTTCGTAGCCGATGTGACACATGTCCCAATAGTCTGTTCGACAGTATCCCAAATATGTTCAGTTGGTTTGAATCCGCGTCTCCTCGTTCCGGAGTGAGTTGCTCTAACCGACATAATGTATCGCTTCAGATTTGTCGTCTTGACACGTGCTTCACCCCTGTAGTACGTCACACTAGGTGGCCATTCAAGCTTTTGAAATTCACTACAATGATTTTGTAACCATGCGGTAGCCAGGCGAAACCTGTGGTATTGGCTGGAATGCGCCATTGCCGCTGCTGGAGGATATGAATGGGTATAAATGGTCGGCTAACATGTCCACATATTTGGATGCACTGACAGTCAACTGTACACATACCAAAAGCCCCAAAGCATTCCAGCTTAAAACATCCCAGACCATAACTGAGCCACTATCAGCTTGTGCTGCTCCAACCTGACATGCAAGGTCAAACTCACTATCTAACTTGACAGACTGTGAGTTTGTGAGAAGGTTTTGTATTGAGAGAGTAAATTGATTTCGTTGCCAGCAACGGTGGCGCAGTGGTCTAAGCGCTGGCTTCTGACCATTCGTCCGAGATGGGATCGGGTTCGAATCCCGGTCGGGCATGGATTTTGTTTTTGTCTTACGACACTGGCTGTAATGTAATTTCCCTTCCCTGGAACCAGTGGCCCAAAATTAGGGTCGGGCAACTGCTTATAGCCCATCGAGTTGCTCACAGTGGTTGTTAAACTCTCAATAAAAAAAAAATAAGATTTTGAGGCGTAATGTTAATATGAGCTGTTCTTGTATTGCGTGAACAGATTGTTATGTACTTAAAGAGTGAGAAGTGGCACACCTATTGTGACATCTTGTTGACTGAAGTCTATTTAGCGTATTTTATTTTTTGGTTTGGGAATTTAACGACTACCGTGAGCAACTCAAAAGGCTATAATCCGTCGCCTGTCCCTAATTTAGGACCAGTGGTCCCAGTGATGAGAGAGAGCCAGTACCGTAAGACAAACACGACATCCATGCCTCACTGGGATTCAAACCCAGACCCATCTCGACCGACTGGTCACAAGCCAGTGCATAGACCACTGCGCCACTGGGGACGGCCTAGCGTAGAGTCGAAGTCTGATGTGTAGAGGACTTGTTGATTTTAGACTTTGAACAATGGACAATTTTCCGAATAAATAAAGAGGTTTGGATTAACATAAGTAGACTTTGCAATCATTGAAAGCTGGCCAATTTCTTGAAGTGATATGTAGGACTAATTAATATTTTCAGCATGATAACGAAAGGCTGAAAATTACTCGGGTATCAAATGAAGTTGATTCGCTAAGTTAAGCTGTAACATCTTTTGAAGTGAAGCTAACGTAAAAGTACAATTCCATAAATCCAGATAAGAACTTTTATTTTATAAGATTTAACGAAATGGATAATTAAGTAAACATTTTTTAAATTGTTTTTACTGATTATATTACTCCAATATTATATCTCACATAGAAACTGCAACTTTTATGATTTGGCGAGAGTGTGTGTGTGTAACATACTATATTTTAAACACGCAGGTTTGGTGAATATATATTCAAGATACATACGTATGTATCTTGCACATCCACTCACGCATATTGCCGTAGTTGACATATCGGCAACTGACAGCTGCTTGTTGAATATGAAATATAAAAATCATCAAAACTTCTCTAAATCATGAGCAATGTGTGAAACGACAATTTAAATTATTTCTTATTTCATGAGTACTATTAACGTAACTGTTTCATCGCCACACACCAAGATAATTTATGCGTTTATACTTTAATTTGTACAGAATCATGAAGTTAATGGTTTTCAATACCAAAACTCTCATATATTTGGCCAGGCATTTTATTCGATGTACTGCAATTTTATGGTTAACATTGTATTTTATATTTACTTGCTGAAGATACATACATTTAGCTCTTTTTACATACTTTTAAATCATCATGATTTTGTTTTAGGCATGTGATTAATTTTGGCAAGATAATTTGCAAATTCTTCTTTTGCTATGCAAGTGTATAACATCGCAGTTACATTTTTCATCTGTTTGGGAACAGAAATGTACATTTTCAAAATAATAAATCGGGCAGAGGTGTAACTAAGGCGGGGCAGACGGGGCCGGCTGCAGCTCAAGAAAGGGCGCAAAAACCACTTTTTGCAGATTGATTAAAATAGGAATTGTAACTTTTACACCGGTTTCTGGTACACTAAAAATTCGAATTTCTTCTTCAAAATATTCAGGGGATTCCAGTTGCTCACATTCAGGTATGAAGGAGCGGTTATATGGACCGTCGAACTACGGCTTTCGTCAACAACAATGGGGTTGGCAGGGTCTTTTTTTTTTTTTTTTAGTTGAGTGGACTAGTGATACGTTGCAAGAGAAGGGTGTGGTTCACATTATGGAAGATTCTCTGAGGACGATTCGATCATTTCTGCGGCTGTGAGCCACTACTACACTGAGAAAAACATTTTGTTAATTCAACAAAAAATTTTGTCGATATACAGTCAACAAAAAATGTTGTTGAATTTGCAAAATTATTTTGTTTGAAAATTATTGTTTAATGATTTAACAAAATTATTTTTATTACGACAAAACGTTTCGTTCATTTAACAAAGTTATTAGGTCAATTTTGGGGAATTTGTTAAATCCAACAAAACATATTGTGATTTTTTTTTTATTGGAGGTTTAACGACCACCGTGAGCAACTCAATGGGCTATAAGCAGTCGCCCGTCCCTAATTTAGGGTCACTGGTTCCAGAGAAGAGAGAGAGCCAGTGCCGTAAGACAAACACAACATCCATGCCTGACCGGGATTCGAACCCGGACCCCTTACGGACGAATGATCAGAGGACAGCGCCACCGGGGCGGCCATATTGTTATCATGACAAAATGTTTTGTTGCTGCAACAAAACATATTGTGTCACGATAACAATATGCATTGTTAGATCAAACAAATTCCCAAAAATTGACCTAATCACTTTGTTAAATGAACAAAACGTTTTGTCGTGATAACAATAAATTTTGTTAAATCAACAATAATTTTCAACAAAATAATTTTGCAAATTCAACAAAAAAATTGTTGACTGTATATCGACAAAAAATTTTGTTGATTCAACAAAATTAACAAAACGTTTTTCTCAGTGTACCAACTAAATTCGGACCATTTCAGTTGGTACGGAAGGTTCGAACACCCAAGCAGTTGCGAAAAGTTACACCAACACTTACAGTTTGATTGTGCCTCCTGAGTAAACATGACATTAGGGTATGACATTAATTTTATTTTGTCGAGAAGTGTATTACACTGCCCGATATTATTACTAACGTACGTAATATGAAAATTCTATATCTATCAATCTATATTTGTAATTTAATAGTTATATACGCAAACAATTCTTAAATTAGTAAGACATAAACACACACACACACACACACACACACACACACACATGTATGAGAAAGAAAGACAGATAGGGGCGCAACTTTTTGTGGGTTGTCCCGGGCGCAGAAATGCCTAGTTACGCGTGTGAATTCGGGTATAAGTCATGAATGATTAATAAGGAAAATGTATCCTACTTTCGATATCTACTTATTTGAATTACCATGTTCAAACAATTTTTTTGACTACATGTCTGTTACCAAAAAAAAAAAAAAAAAAAAAAAGGAAAGAAAGAAAAGAACGTTGGCGTAATATGCTCATAAAAGACAACAATTCCCAGTGAAAAGTAGGTGATTTAGAGATTTTACATAGGTCATTTCATATGCAATGCACACAATTTGTTTTTTACTACCGCAAGTGTCTTAGGCGATGTCGCTCCACAGTCCTTCTGTGTAGTCTCCTTTCTTCTGACTGACTGACGGAGTCCCAACGCTTTCGGAGGTCCACAATTCAAGTCAGGTTTCCTCTTTTTTAGCACGTCTTTTGTAAAAAAAGATCGTGCTTATGTTACCGGTTTGTCCGTCCGTCTGTACCCACGATATCTCTGCAACTATTAGTCCGATTTGAAAAATTATTTTTGCATTGGGAAGCTTGAAACATGCGAATGATGATCCTTTATTTCCTTTTTTTTTTTTACGATGCACAGTTTTGCGCTAGAGGGCGTAAATGCAGATGATGTCGAATTCAAAAATATGTTTTATTTCACATATTTGCTTCTTTCATCCCATTGAAAAAATTATTTTATCTTTCGATTCCATTTATGTCAAAGCGTATTTTAGATATAGTTACTTTTTCAAATTACGCATAGATTTTCCGCTAGGGGACGTAAAAGTAAATTACATTTTTCCCAATAACTCATCTTCTAAAACTCCGGTTGGAAAAATTTTTTCTTCAATGGATGCACCTCCTGATGGAAAATCTTTTGCATATAATTTCAAATTTTTGGTAAACAATACTTTGCCCACCAGGGGGCGTAAGTATTAATTTTTGCTTCTGATGTATTTGCCATAAAATCTGAGCTTGTAAAATATCGATTGAAAAAATTCTTTAGTGCCACTCACATCGATAAACCTTTTTGGAATATTTTCTTCTTAAAATATTCCACAGTTTCTCCGCCAGGAAGCGTAGATGTATATCTTATTTTTGTCAATATCTCTACTTCAGGGTTCCGATTTGAAAAATTCCTTCTTTGTTGGATAGTGTTTTCAGTGTGACATGTTTTTCATATAATTTCTAAATTTTCAAGCAATTCACAGACTTTCCGCTAGGGGGCGTAGAGGTAAATTGTGTTTCCCTTTATATCTCTGCATCTAAATCCCGATACAGCTCCTGATGGGAAATCCTTTGCACATAATTTCTAATTTTTGTAAAAAATGGTTTGGCCACCAGGGGGCGTAAATCGTAATTTCCGCTTCTGATGTATTTGCAGCAAAATATGAGCTTCTAAAATCTCGATTGAAAAAAACGTCGTTTGTAAACCGATAGTACTCATGTCGACAAACCTTTTAGAAACATTTTCTGGTTTCTACGCCAGGGGGCGTAGATGTAATCTTATTTTTGTCAATATCTCTACTTCTAGGAGTCCGATTTGAAAAATTCCTTTTTTGTTGGATAGTGTTTCCAGTGTGACATGTTTTTCATATAATTTCAAAATTTTAAAGTAATTCATAGACTTTCCGCTAGGGGGCGTAAAGGTAAATTGCTTTCCCCCTATATCTCCGATTTGAAAAATTCTTTCTGCACCGGTCTTGTATGCGATACAGGAAGAAATTATGTGCAAAGGATTTCCTGATGGGAAATCCTTTGCACATGATTTCAAATTTTTGTAAAAAATGGTTTGGCCAACAGGTGGCGTAAATCTTAATTTCCGCTTCTGATGTATTTGCAGCAAAATATGAGATTCTAAAATCGCGACTGAAAAAAGTCGTTTGTTGACCGATACAGTCATGTCGACAAACCTTTTTAGGAACATTTTCTTCTTGAAATAATGCATGGTTTCAACGCCAGGGGACGTAGATTTATAATTATTATTATTATTATTTTTTTTTTTTTTTTTTTGTGATATTTCTACTTCTATGAGTCCGATTTGAAAAATTCCTTCTTTGTTGGATAGTGTTTCCGATGTGAAATGTTTTACCTCTAAATTCAAAAATTTCAAGTAAATAATAGACTTTCCGCTAGGGAGCACAAAGGTAAATTGCGTTTTCTGCGTTATTTCTGCTTCTAAAACTCCGATTTGAAAAATTCTTCCTGTATCGCATACAAGACCTGATGGAAAATATTTTTCACATAATTTCTAATGTTTGGTAAAGAACGGGTTGGCCACCAGGGGGTATAAGTGTTAATTTCTGCTTTTGATATATTTGTAGCAAAATCTAAGCTCCTGAATACTCGACTAAATTTTTTTTTCTTGGACCGATACCGCTCATATGGAAAAAAACTTTTGAGAATACTTTCTTCCTAAAATAATGCATGGTTTTCCCACCAGGGGACGTAAAGTCACATCTAATTTTTGTCGATATCTATGTTTCTAAGAGTCCGATTTGAAAAATTATTTCTGTGTTGGAGAGCGTTTCCGGTGCGAAATGTTTCTCATATAAATTCATATTTTTCTTAACGCACAAGTCTGCAACCAGAGGGCGAAAGCTCACGATTACGTTTATAGCAATATCTGAGGGATTAAAAACCCGATTGAAAAACGTCGTTCTTCCGTCAGATACTATTGTTTTCCATACCGGTTCCATTGACTTTGAATAGCTTTGATAAATTTAATTTGCGTCAGAACGGATTCAAAAGATGTGTTTATTACGGTAAACGGTAAAAATACCCCAGGGGAAAAATACCCCCGGAGAAAATACCCCGGAAAACTGAAAAGCGGAAAAAATGTCACCGGGAAAAATAACCCCGGAAGAAATACTCCCAGAACAAACGGTTCACTGTAAACTGCCACACAGGAACACTGATGTGTGGCAGTATTCCGGTGTGGCAATTTACCGGCAACCCTGCCACACATCTTTCAGCAACTTGGCTACAAAAGTTCAAAAAGTATGGGGAGGTCTATAAAGATTGCCGTTTCTAGGCCTACATTGATAACTGAATGCCGCGGGTGGCCTAGTGGTCAGCGTTCGTGGTTGCCATGGGGAGATAACCTCAGGTTCGATCCTTGGCAGGTACGAACGCTCGAACCACTAAATACCCGCCGTATGTCGGATGGGCACGTTAAGCCGTCGTACCCTGGACATTGGCCCCCGGTAATAAATAAGGGCGTCTTCCTCACCCCTCCTACCTCACTTCCGTGTCACTCTCCTATCGGGCACTCTAGCCCAAATCTCCCAGCTTCCTATTTCTAAGGGTTGTTTAAGACCTGGGGTCAGACACTCAGTTCCGGTCCCGGACGATTAGTCCAACGACGATTGGTCCAATGCCGATTCGTCCAATGCCGATTCGTCCAATGTCCGATTCGTCCAATGCCGATTCGTCCAATATTACGATTGGTCCAATGCTGATTCGTCCAATGGTACGATTGGTCCAACGCCGATTCGTCCAATGCTCTCATCTTACCAACGGTAACCTTTTTTATTTTCCAGAAAGGAATAATAATTTAAATTATTATCCTCTTAATATCCTTTTGAAAGATAATTTCCGTATATTTAGTAATTGTAAACATTTTTCATAAACCTGGTAAAACGCACTCAATGGAGCATTTCTCAGCTGTTTGCAAAACACCTAGGCCGCGGGCATTTTTTGAAAATTTTTATTTACAACCTAGATATTTGGTATTTGTAAATATGTTATAAAACCTAATAAAAGGCACTCACCGTATCATTCCTCAGGTCTTTACGAGACTCCTAGGCCCCGGGCCTTTTTAGAAGATTTTAAGTTACAACTTAGATATTTGGTATTTGTAAACATTTTATAAACCTTTATAAAAGGCACTGAACGAATCATTTCTCAGCTATCTACCAGGCACCTAGGTCGCGGGCCTTTTTAAAAGATTTTAAGTTACAACCTAGACATTTGTAAACATTTTATAAAACTTTATAAAAGGCATTAATGGTATCATTTCTGAGGTATTTGCAAGGCACCTAGGCCGCGGGCCATTTTAGAAGATTTTAAGTCACAACCTAGATATTTGGTATTTGTAAACATTTTATAAAACTTTATAAAAGGCACTCATCGTATCATTTCTGGGGTTTTTGCTAGGCACCTAGGCCGCGGGCCTATGAATTAATATTTCGTGCTTAAGTGAAAGGGCAATATCATTAACTTGATTTAATATGTAAACGTTATGAATATGATATCGGTAGAATAAAAAGTCTTAAAAAGGCCTAGGCCTAGAGCCTATGAATTAACATTTCGTGCCTAAGTAAAAGCTCAACATTATTAACTTGATTTGATATGTAAACGTTATGAATCTGACATCGGTTGAATTAAAACTGTTAAAAAAGCCTAGGCCTAGGGCCTATGAATTAATATTTCGTGTTTACATAAAAGCGCGATATTATTAACTTGATTTAATATGTAAACGTTATGAATATGACATCGCTGGAATAAAAACTGTTGAAAAGGCCACTGTCCAAACCCCGACCAGTTGTTTCCATTGGGCAGTTGGCGGCAAACCCCACTGCATTCTACAAACAGAAACGGAACACTAGTATTTTATATTATTTCATGCAAAAGAGAAACATTGAAGTTGATAGAATGGCTCGTACATCAGTAACTTCATACGGCAGCAAGGACAGTATAACAAGAAAACGCGATTTCAAAAAAAAAAAAAAAAAAAATCTATAACCACAATATTACGCATGAAATGTAACATTATTTTACATTCTTTGGACTACCGGTACTTTCGTATAACATCGGAGATAGAATCAGAACAGATGAGACTTTTATAGCACGAGTAGCACTTCGGACAGATAGGACGGAATTGGACCAATCGTCCATTGGACGAATCGGCATTGGACCAATCGTACCTTTGGACCAATTGTCCATTGGACGAATCGTCCCTTTGGACGAATCAGCATTGGACCAATCGTCGTTGGACGAACCGTACCAGACCCACTCAGTTCCTAAAATCCTCTACATATGATCTGATCTCATCTGATAACTGAATTGGGAACTCCAAACGAATTTCGCGAAAACGTTCCATGTAAGCCAAGCGAGAATTGTACTTTAATTTGAAGAAATAAATTGCCGAGGATCCGAGGTACTTTTGGTTGGGGGGAGGGGGGCTCAATCCCAAACTTCCGTAATATTATATTCTGGGCCGCTGGAGTCTGTCAATGTATCCAGGCTGTTCCCCTTGAAGCGTCCGCGAGGTCCGTGAGCTTTGTGGGTGGGGAGTCCCCCAAAATGTTAAAATGGACGTAGAGCTGTAAACATTAGATCCATGCTTTACGTAATGATTCTGTACAAGATCACGAATTTTCAGGAGGTTGGGGTGCAAGTTTCTAAGAGCGCAGACAAGTGTTCAAGGTAACGGATTTGCTCGCAATTTCTATGCTTCATGTGGTGTTTAATGATAAGCTATGTATGCCCTTCCCCCTCCCCCAGAAATTTGGTGAAGCCTGTGAAAGGGATACGAGGTGCTTGGTTTGGAGGGCTCTACCCCCAACTTCCGTAATTTTATATTCTGGACCTCTAGAGTCGGTCAGTGTATCCTCGATGTTACCCCTGAATAGCTCTTGGAAACGGGGGTGGGGGTTACCCCTCTATCCTGAAAATTCGTGGTCGTGTACAGAATCATTATATAAAGCATGGTACTGATGTTTATAGCTCTACGTCCATTTTAACAATTTGGGGGAAAGCCCCCCCCCCCCCATTTCAAGCTCATGGAGCTCGCGGACACTTCAAGGTGAACTTCCTGGATACACTGACAGACTCCAGCTGCCCAGAATCTAATATTACGGAAGTTGGGAGTTGAGCCCCCCCCCCCCTTCCTCCAACCAAAAGGTACCTCGGATCCTCGGCAATTTATTTCTTCAAATTAAAGTACAATTCTCGCTTGGCTTACATGGAACGTTTTCGCGAAATTCGTTTGGAGTTAACAATTCAGTTATCAATGTAGGCCCAGAAACGGCAATCCCCCCTTTTTGAACTTTTGTAGCCAAGTTGCTGAAAGATGTGTGGCAGGGTTGCCGGTAAATTGCCACACCGGAACACTGCCACACATCAGTGTTCCTGTGTGGCAGTTTACAGTGCATCGTTTGTTCTGGGGGTATTTTTTCCGGGGGCATTTTTTTCCGCTTTTCAGTTTTCAGGGGTATTTTTACCTACATCCGCTTATTACACCCGAAAATTCGGTGTCATCTTTCTTGTTTCATTTGTCGGACGCGCTGGGAAACTGCCGCAGAAAGGTCCTCCAGGGAGGAAAATCGCCGTCCACGCAGGCGTTGTTTGAGCTCGGGGAACAAGTCAGTCTGGTGGACTCATGTCTAGGCTATAGGATCCGTGAAATAACACTTCCCAACTGTACTTCAGCAAAGCTGTCACCACCTTTCCCATGTGTGGTCTTGCATTGTCGGTTACTGTGCGTTTTCTGCGCACGTTTTGCAGGAAGTAAATCATATGCTGCCATGACACCTATTTCACGTTGTACTCTATCTGTCATGATGACACTAAGGTGTTCATACGCGAAGATCATAATTTGCTCGACCTTCGATTGTACCCATCGGAATTTTCGGGGTCGTGGGGAAATTGACTTCTCCACTTACTCGACTGCAATTTCAACTCAGGTTCGAAGTCCCTAACCCACGTTTCCTCAATATCAACAATTCGTAACAAGAAGACATCGCCTTCAGCAACAATCTTTGCTTCAGCAATGTTGCATTGTCCACACGAGTCTGTTTCTGTGCTGCAGTCAAGTCATGAGAGACCTATCTGGACGATTTTTTTCTTTTCTGCAGATCGTTCGTCAAAATACGGAATACTAATGTTGCTAAAATTTCTGTAGCTTCTACAATTTGCTCGCATGTTGCTCGCCGGTCTTGTTGGACACAATCTGTGACAAGTTTCACACTTCGTTTATTCGCTGACGTTTTCGGCCTTCCTGACTTCGGCTGGTTGTTTATGTTTAAACGTTCTTCACGAAAGTGAATAGCTCAGCGAACTGTACTCCGGTCTAATGTTTCACCACCACAAACCTCACGTAAAGCACCAAAAAGGAAAAACAGATCTGGCACATCCAAGGGAAGGTTCCCTCAACTGGATCGTACGCATATCAAAATACCGTCTTTTTCAAGAAGAACAACTAAATTTTCTGTCATAAGGCTGCCTAATACAACAAATAAGAGCTCACATTATCACTGGTTTTTTTTAATTAATTTTTAATTTTATTCCAGAACATAAGTTACTTTATTCCTAAAGAATGCCAGAAGACACGACTACACGGAAAATTAAAATTGCTTGGTTTCCCTCCTATTAAACTATAGAGAAAAATAAAAAAGAGTTTCATAACAGCCAACTTATAAGTTATACCAAATCATACAGTACATGGCGCACTTGCATTCAGAGAACCAACAGAAATAAAGATGAGAGAAGAAAAGAATATCTCTCGTATTTCACTTGATGTTTTGTTTACTTAAAGGGAGAGGTAAATATATAAATTGTTTATCCAATGCCCAAACTAAGAGAGGGAAAAAATTGAGGCATTTATTTTTCTTTTGAAATCAACCATCTAACACAAGATGAAACTCAAGTTGAAAAACAGAAAAGAGATGACAACTGCTCTGTTCCAAAGTACATTTTTTTCGGCATAACAGAAACTGCTGTGTTCCAAAGTACATTTTTTTCGGCATAACAGAAACTGCTGTGTTCCAAAGTACATTTTTTTCGGCATAACAGAGATAGAATTACAAGCTTAACTTCAGCGAAAAATAAACCACCATCGTTTGTGTACCTCATGTTGCATCGTTCGATATGTGATTCCTGTGCACGCCTTTTGTATGTACTTGTTGATAGACTATCTGATTCTTTTTATTTGTTTGAGAGCTTAACCGCCACCGTGGGCTATAAGCAGTCGGCCTTCCCCAAATTAGCGCCACTGGTTCCAGAAAAAGGTTCAATACAGACAAACACAATATCCATGCCTCACAGAGATCCGAACACATCTCGGGCGAATCAATGCTTAGACCACTGAGCCACCGGAACATCCCGTCTGATTCTTGATTTCAGTAAATGTCATATTTTTTCCGTCATTGAATTTCAAGTGATCATTTTTGTGCTGTGTGTGTTCATAAAAAGCAAATGCAAAAAAAATTGAGGGGAATACTACGTGTGACACAAGGAACAGAGACCAACTTCCACCTAGTTCATGTTGCAACGAAATAAAGTGGAAGGGATCTCTAAGTACGCCCATCATATTCAAATGCTTGTCGTTGAGATTTGTTGATGGTGATAAAGAAAAAAGGAATAACGAGCAACTGTTATATTCTCAATGCTATGGAAAAATGGGGTTAATTATTCTTTGAAAACAAATCTCTTTATCTGTAGTTAATTCCTGTCAGTATCTCACAGTGAAATGTCCCGGTGGAGCAGTGGCCTAAGCGCTGACATCTGACCATTCGCTCGAGATGGATCTGGGTTCGAATCCCGATGATACATGGATGCTGTTTGCTTGTTTTTTTATTAACCCTTTAACCGGCTAGAACGAATTAACTCGGGGTTAGAAAAAATTCCTGAAATCTGCTCCAACGAATATATTCGCTGTCTAAGAAGTGGACCAAACGTGGCTGGAACTAGTGAACCCGCGCATCAGAAAGCGTTGCTTTTCCCCGTAGCTTTGTTATCCAAGGTTGTCTTTTAGGAGGATAATCGACAGTACTCCTTTCTGACTGATCATCTGATAAAATGGCTAAAACAATGGGAAGCACATCAGACCGGAGAGAGAGAAAGAGAGCGAGAAGAGCTTTAGGTCACTTGTTTCTACCCAGTTCCAAGATGTTCGCGTCAAGGGTACTATGCTAGTACTTCCCTATCATGATTTGGGTAATGGAGCACAAGATAAAGGAGTAGAAGGGAAGAAACTATGAATCTATCATAAGTGACAGATTTATGGCCTGTACTGTTTAGATGAGAGCGTGAAAGGAATTTTTTTGCCGTAGTTTTCTTAAAACTCGGCCGCTATATGAACATTTTTCTTTGGGGACGTCAGGAAATTTTCCGCAGAATTTGGTTCAGGTACATGGGCCCCTTAAAGGGTTAATACAGTACGACGGCAAACTGCATGAAATGAGAAAATCGTAGTTCCGGGAAACAGATGGATATATTAGCTTGTATCGGGGTTAAATGCGCCCCATAAGCAACCCTTACGGCAATGATGGTCACCCGTCCTAAAATGTGGAACCACTGGTTCAGGACAGTGCGCGGTACTGTGTCTCATTCGGTAATTACGCCTGGGATCAGTTTGAATGACTAGCCAAAAACCAACTCCTCCTCACTAGGGCCTATGAATGTCTGGCATGCAATATGCCTCCTTGAGAAAAAAGTACTGAAAAGAATTCGCATCCGGTCAGACTGTCTTTCCCAAAATTTTGGTACAATATCACATTGTTTTTAACCAAATATTGAACACGATTTATCGACACGAAATCATGGCGCAAAAATGACAGACGTGCAAACATTGAAGATAAATAGCAAAACTAATTAACGCTGACATATTCGAAGAAAATGAAACAGGCACTGAAACTTTGTTTACTGCAAATTCTCATATGGTACATCATGAAATTTAAGTTATATGCTATGTGAAATTTTTACAAGCAATTTCAAAGACAAAAATGTATTTTAAATGACAGGAATGATGACTGCACAAATTTGAAACAAAATGTTTATTTCAGTTATGTTTCCAAGTAATATGATGATCACCGATTTTTATGAGAAAAACGGATGCATGGCATTTTGGTCACACTTTAACATGGGATTAACGTGCATGAGTAAGTCACTCTTTTTCCTGATAAATCATTCTATAAGCCATTTCTTATCATGTTTTTCATACCTCTTGCTTTACAGCATTAGACTTTATCAGTGGAATTTCGCAGGGCTGACAACAAGAATTTTAGACTGGTCTTCCGGCATTTCTCTTGAATACATTCAGTGATTTTATTGGATCAAACATATCAGACTCCGCGATAGACGAATTTATGGTATCCCTGGAAGTAATTAATGAGGCTTTTATATAATACCATAAATGTCTGTTTAATGGCATGAACCAAACTGCTTTCTTTGAAACCCTTCTAATTATATCAATTTCTTGAAAATTTTCATGGAGATATTAATTATATCTGTTATACAAATCTAGAAAACCTGTGTTATAACGTAGATGCCGCCTCAGAAAAATCGCTCAAATTTTAATATTTAACTGAAATTTTCTTAAAATCTAAGAAGAAAGTTTGTCAATATGTGTCCGAAAACCCATTTTTGGAAAGTTTAGATAGCGACCTACGAAGATAAATAGAAAAACTTTTGGCCTTTCTTTTGTTTAGCATAGTGCTTGTTGTGAACATGCAATGCAGCGTGTCAAATGAAAAATGCATCGCAGAGAATATTGAAAAATAGTGCATTCGCAGCGTTTTTATGAATAGAGAAACCGCTGTTTGCAGAAAGAAAAAGTGATGTCTGGAAGTTCATAGAGGAGGCAGAGCACCAAAACATCAAAACATGCGTGAGTGAACATTGATGAGTATCTCAGTAGGCAAGTACACAAAGTAATGATCTCGTGCAGAGAGATCGGGGAAGACCTCTCTCGATGCGTGTGTGTCCAAAATTAAAACAACAAACTCATGAATAACGCAAAATTCACACGACAAAGTTCAACGATGGTTGGCACGGACATACATATATTAATAATGCTGCAACACACAACAGAAAAGGAATTCCATCACCGCATGGAAGTCCGAAAGTGATGTAACAAGTGGAGCGGATTTCGAGCTGTTGATAGAAAGTGAGAACAGCGATAAAATTCTTATCCACAGCCTTATAAACAGTTCTCGTGCTGTTTATAAGGCTGTGGATAAGAATTTAGAGCAATAAGCGCCACTCTTTCGCGTCCAAGTTCTATGGGGACTGGTGTTATTGTCCGTAAAAAAGAAACGGGAGCCAACACCTTTCCTGAAAAGCCAAACATAAGGCTCTAGGATGTAATTCCTGTACCTTGCAGCAGTCAAGGTGCCTCTTGGAAATATGTGCAGCGGCATGCGTCTATCCAACGTGGTGTCAGCCCAAACCAGAAGTCCGCCACCACCGTAGTGGTCAATTTTTTAAATCTTGGAGGGAAGAGTTCGGGTTCCCGCCTCTCTCCAAATATAAACACGTCGAGGAACTGTGATTAGGAGGTACCGTGACCCGTCACTAAAGAGAATATAGTTCCAGTAATCAGTGGTTCAGGAGTGATGTTTTGAGTCCCACTTCACACGAACCCTTCTGTGCAATGTGGCGAGTGCGATATATCAGGTAATCCCCAAAATACTATCGTTTTTTCAATGTGTGAAGAAAAGAAAGAAAAGCGTACCTGGAACAGATGTTTTAATCCATATAAAAAGTACCCCCGGTAATTACAACCTTCTCCCATCGATCGACAGGGTTTTGAATCCCAGACTTGTAGAATTCCATGGGTTTCGATGCAAAAAAGGCAGAACCTCCTCCACATTTCGAAGTGTAGTCCCAGCAAGATGGTTTTGCAGGCTGCGAAAGAGGTGGTAGTCGGATGGGGCGATGCCTAGGAAATATGCTGGATGCGGAAGTTTTTCCCATCCGAAGCCCTTGCAGCGTTGCATTGGTCATTTTCGCCGTGTGTTGTTTTGCGTTGTCCTGCTGCAGCAGCACGCCTTTACGATTCACGAGTGCTGGACGTTTATCCTGCAAAGCAGTGAGTAGAAGCTACAGCTGCAGACAGTAGACTTCCCCTGTAATGGTTTTGTTGGGTGGCAGCAGCTCGTAATGGGTTATGCCTCGCATATCTATTACACCACACAGACATCAAAACCTTTTGTGGGAAACATCCTGGTTTCGCCACTGCCGCTTACGCTTAATGTTGTGATAAACAATCCAGTTTTCATCGTCCGTGACGATTCTGTGGAAAATCGGCTCCCTTTTTTCATGGGAGAGCAAAGAAGTGCAAATGTCCACACGCTGTTGCAGCTGTTGTTTAGTGAGATCATGGGGTTCTCACTTATCCAGTTTCGACATATAACCGAGGTCCTGCAGATACCGGTGAACAGTGGAATGGGTTGAATGAACAAGTGTGGTCAATTCCTCGACTGTTGCCTGCGGATTTCCCTCAACAGCAGCTTTCAGCACGTCGTTATCCAGCTCAACAGGCCGTCCGGGTCGTTGCATATTCTTGAGGCTGGTGACCCCCCTTCGAAATTTCTGGAACCAGCGTTGACATTTCCAGACCTCCAAGGTCCCCGGACAGTATACGGCATTGATGTTTTGTGTTGCTTCCGTCGCTGAATGTCGATGGTGGAACTGATACAGCATAATGTGCCTAATGTGGTCTTCTGACACTGCCATTTCCTATGCGGTTTAAGTACACAACAACTGCACCTAGAATTCCCGTTTGCGGTCTCAAGTGACTTGAAGGTCTACTCGAGTGATCCCTTTTATACTCACCGTGTTCGACGTCATAGTCTGAGCACCAGGAGAATCACTACTGTTGGGCTTGCGTAAAACGACATTACTTCGGTGATCACCTGATAGACCATTGGCCCTTCTCGCATACAGATCTTTCTTGTGAAGTCTTCTGTAAACCTGTTTCCCTCGATATCGTGGTTCCCATACCAGGGCAGAGCTCCTACGAGAGTTGCCTAGCTGTCGACTCTCTATAGAGGCGAGCTGTTAGAGACAAATACCTGTCGTCTTGATTTGTTGTGGATAGTGAACGTGCTTGTTCCTGCTTTCTGGTTATTGTTCCGGTTTCCTGACTCTGTCTCCAGAGATTGTAGACCACTTGCCTCGACACATTGAGCCATCTTGCTACCTCAGTTTGCGATTGCCCTGCTTCCAATCTATCGATCGGTCTTCACCGTAAAAACTAGAGTTCGGTCGGAAATCACGTAACTGTGTTTTTGTCACCGTTACTGAAAAATCACTGTCACCGTTACTGAAAAATCACTGTCACCGTTACTGAAAAATCACTGTCACCGTTACTGAAAAATCACTGTCACCGTTACGACCAGTGACAAAGAGTAACAGTTCCAAAGTCACTGATAAGAATGTCACCGTTAGCCGTGTTCGGCCAATGCTTGGAGTCCAAGCTCGCAAAACATGTTGTGACGTATATTCTAAATTAACTTTCCTTTTTAGTTTCTTTCCCTATGTAAATCTTGAGTTTTTTCTCAGTTACACTTCACACTTAACGTGATATCTTTTCTTTCAAACGAATACTGTTGGCAACATAATTGAGGTGGAATGAACGACGTGACGTATGCCTGTTATTAGATAAGAACCAGATATATAAACTACGAGTAAACAGTTGCTTGTAGAGCGTCGTGGAACGATTAATGTGGAGCGTTGTGGAGCGATTAATGTAGAGCGTTGTGGAACGTAGCGTTGTTGGTGTGTGGTGTGTTTAATGTTGAGTGTTGATACCGATATGTTATGTTACGATGTGTTGGAGAAAACATCTTGAATAAAGCATCATTTCCGTAAGTTTGACTTCTGTTTTTAAATGTTTCGTCTGGCCGTTAAGATTTAATTTAGGAACTCTTTCATCGTACGGTGATGTTTTAAAATAACGTAGCAGTACGAAAAGACGTTTACGTTATAATGTCGTTTCTGTTTAAACATCACAGAGGTCGCTAGTAATGCCAGCTTTCTTCAGAAAAAACTAGCTTTTCGTTCCTCGTCTCTTCACGAGGAGCATTTAGGAATGGACGTGAACGATAATAAAGTCTTAGTGCTATTCAGCATTCAACATAATGGAATGTCTTACGCCTAGCGTATAAAAAAACCAGTGAAATTTGGAATTATTTCACCGTCGTTGATGAAAATTTTGCTTCGTGTGATATTTGTAAACAAAAGCTTTCTTACAAAAGTTCGACACGCCGTTGCGTAACTGCTCCATCACCTCACGTCGTAAACAGTGATTTTGTCACTGATACTGGTAAGACGGTGACTCACCATCCCGTTACAGCTCCGTCATCCCTGTACATGTAAGCGGTGATTTTGGCACTGTTTAAAGTCACCGTTACTTCAGTGGAACTGTCACCGTTGTCACTGTGACAGGAAAATCACTGTTGAGTCCACCTCTAGAAAAAAGCCTTCTAAGTGATGGTGCGGTGCCATTCTTCCACTAACAGTTCAACCCAAGCGTGTCGCACTCCGCTCAGGACAACGTCTATCAAGGTCGCGAGTCTTCCAGCTTAATGACGTACGGTATCATTTGCATATTTTCACGGAAGATAGCACAATGTTGATTGGGTATGTCAATTGCGCGTTTCTCCTTGCACATGTCTCTGAAAAGTCTTTAAATTGGTCATCACGTTTTGGATATATTCTCGAATTTGTGCTTGTCACGCTGATTTTGCACACCAGTTTAGTTCATCATTTTAGTCTGTTACAGATTTTGTAGATATACTTTTGAATCATTTCAGCATAAACAAAATTTGTGAAAATATTAATGTCTATTAATATTCAAGAAACGCATATAGCATATTAAATCCGTTTATTTCTTATGGTGTAGTAATCACAGAGATTCGCCAAGCTTTCGCACTCCACTGGTAAACTTTTTCAAGGCAACGGTAGACATTTTTATGTCTACCGTTGCCTTGAAAAAGCCTCCCAGTGGAGTGCGAAAGCTTGACGAATCTCTGTGATTACTGCACCATAAGAAATAAACGGTTTTAATACGCTGTATGCGTTTCTTGAATATTCATATTGTGATGTATTAAAAATAACGTTAATGTCTATTTTATCAGCAACCTGCGTTAATATTTCTTTGTTGTAATCACTTAAGGAATCATTTAGACATGAAAGATGAAAAGTAAAAATAGAACAAAAACAAAATAACGGCATGTAGTTTTTGGAAAAAAGATTCCCGGTTAAACCTTTATAACAAAGTAAATTTCTCCGTCATTTTTATCCGCGCCAGGATTCGAACCCGGGTCCACTTATTCCGGAATAAGTTGCTCTACCAATTAAGCTACGCGGACATTTCATTCTGATTCCTATCTGCCTTTATGTCGTGTGCGTCCTTCTGGCAGGTACATCACATCTCCTGGTACGTTACATCATCTATCCCCTATTTTTTTTTTTTTTTTCGAAGTGCTGGAGAAAGGATTCTCTTATTTTTCCTATCTCGCGGTGTGGAAATAACATCACACCAATGCGAGATTTTGAACGGTCGGGTCATCCGGATAGTTCGGGCGCCATTATAACGAAGTAAATTTCTCCGTCATTTCTGGTTTACGCCAGAATTCGAACCCAGGTCCCCTCATTCCGGAATAAGTTGCTCTACCAATTGAGCTACGCGGACATTTCATTCTGATTCCTATCTGCCTTTATGTCGTGTGCGTCCTTCTGGCAGGTACGTCACATCTCCTGGTACGTTACACCTTCCTTAACTATAGAAAATTCAGTAATTCTCCATTTTTCAAGTTTTCCCTATTTTAAATCCTAAGTTCAAAACCCAAAACATTTACTGTAAAAACTTTCACCTTCGAAAAATTTATTTTCATTCAACTCTCCCCAAAAGTTTTCAGCTTTCCCCCAACGTGAAGTTCCTGGATAAACTCTTGCTCGAATGGTGAGTTGTGTACCCAAAATTTCGTACGCTTGATGCATTTGACAACAAGGAGAGTTTCGAAATCTTAGTCGTCTAAAATAAAATTAGATAGATGGTCCTATGATGTATTAAGATAAATCATAAGGATAAGGATTGGAATTTCATTACTAACATGAAAGATTTCAATTTTTATATTAAGCCAAAGGGTCTAAATTTTAAAACTGAAAAAGTTATTTTTTAACCTATGGCTTAAAATGGGTAATACTTGTGAATTGCTATTTCTTTGTTTTCTGTGGCTCATAAAAATACGGCACTTTAACAAATTTCCTTATTTTGGTTATTGATATTTAACAATTTATCTGCTATCTTTTTTTTTCTTTTTTTATTTCAGAGGGAGCCTGGGTCCTTTGCAAGAATACGAACAATATTAAGCCTGAAGTGATTGCTAAACTGCAAGAAGGCGTCTCGAAAGCATCGAATATAGGATCTGGAGTATTCATTGAGCCAAATTATCAACTTTGTAAATGACCACACTACCATGATTTATAAAAATAGCGAAGATACATCATAAGCGTATTAAAATATAGCGAATGCTGCGCAACCTTTTTTCATTTTGCTTAACACGTACAATTTCACCAAAGGAGAAATAATGCACACCTAACTGCACAAAAAAAGTGTTGTATGTTTTGCTGTATTAAATTCGTGCTGTCTTTAATAAATTGTGACCAAAAGCAAAAGCAATTCGATGGCTTAAAATTTTGGAACTTCACACTCAATTAATAAACTGAAGCAGCCTGCATTTTTTTTTATTAATTTTTGCACTTTTGATAAAAAAAGATGATTTCTTTTACAAAATTATCCTGGATGTATAATATGGGTTTTTAATCCGCAGAATGGCAAAAACTTTGTATTGATATTTTGTAATCAACTGTTAAGAGTGTAATCAGAATTCTATGCACTGCGTTGAAAAAAAAAACTTGTCCGTTAAGACCAGTGCGTAATGGCACTGCTTTTATAAGGGTAGTACAAATGAAACATAGGCTCAGGAGATGCGCCGTTGTAGTCGACATGGGTCGTCGGTAGTGAAGCCGCCGTAGTCAGACAGACAAGAGCAATGAGCCAGGGCAGGTGGTCAGTTGTCGTAAAACAGCTGGAGAAGGCAACAGGCTGTTACTTAACTGTCGTTACAACATGGATATGTCCAAGCAAGAGAAGCCGCCCCGGGTGGCGCAGTGGTCTAAGGCGCTGGCCTCTGATCATTCGTCCGTAAGGGGTCCGGGCTCGAATCCCCGGTCAGGCATGGATGTTGTGTTTGTCTTACGGCACTGGCTCTCTCCCTTCCCTGGAACCAGTGACCCTAAATTAGGGTCGGGCGACTGCTTATAGCCCATTGAGTTGTTCACGGTGGTCGTTAAACCTCCAATCCAAAAAAAAAAATCAAGCAAGAGAAACGTCCTGTGATCCAGTTTCTGACAGCACATCGTGTTATCTTTTGTAAGTGCTGACATCCGAATCCACGACTCCCTACCCCAGAAAGGCTGTTCTCCGAACTGAAATACGCCGGCAAGCTTATTGCCAATTTGACTCGTACATCAGGGCAGTAGCTCGTCATCTACGTCATGTAGCTTACTACTCGTACATTACAACAGTAGGAAGGCACTAGGCCAGCCGAGAATTTTTAACGCATGCAGAAGCCTGCTTTCTGAGGCTGCATTATCCACCACAACAATGGTTTGTTGCATGATGGCGCGGTGCTCTACTGTATCATATCGAAATGACTGAAGTGGTGCTCTACTGAACCATGCGAAAATGACTAAGGTGATGTTCCACAGTACCATGCGGAAATGACAAAGGTGGTGCTCTACAGTACCAAGCGGAAATGACAGAGGTGGTGCTCCCCTACTACCATGCGGAAATGACTGTAGTGGTGCTCTACTGCACCATGAGAAAATGACTGAGGTAATGCTCTACTGAACCATGCGAAAATGACTAAGGTGGTCGGAAATGACAGGGCTGGTGCTCTATTTTACCATGCGGAAACGACTGAGGTGGTGCTCTACTGTACCATACGAAAATGACAAAGGTGGTGCTCTACTGTACCATGCGGAAATGACTGAGGTGATGCTCTACTGTACCATGCGGAAATGACTGAGGTGGTGCTCTACTGTACCATGCGGAAGTGACTGAGGTGGTGCACTACTGTACCATAAGGAAATGACTGAGATGGTGCTCTACTGTACCATGCGCGAATGACCGACTCGCACAGTAGCTGCAAATTGGACCGTAACACAATCTCGTAGCGAACAGCCCATTCCACCTCCTCCTAAAAATGCTTGATGGGTTTTAAATGCGGGAAATGTGCAGGACACATGAATAAGCAAAACTAGCCGGCATGTTGCTAGAACTATTTCGGTGACGATACGAACCTTGGGCGAGGGTGCGTTATCATGCGGAACGTGTCCATCTGCTCTCATCCTGAGAATAAAACTGTAATCATGAAGGGATGAATTTGGTCAGCAACGACGTTCAGATACGTCATGGCGCTCAGATGTCCTTCGATGGGTATTAGATTACCCATCGAAGGACATCTGAGCGCCAAGACGGTGGCAAAGTCACGTCACCGTAACTTTGCCACCGTTACTGCATAAATCGCTTTCATCGATACGACCTTTTACTCAAAGTAACAGTTCCAAAATCATTGTTAAGTATGGCCTTGGTGACCATAACGTTCTAAGATAAATCTTCACTGCAAAAAAATGTTCTGAAATACACCAGACATTTTGTATTATTCCTTTCGTGAAGTACCGAATCATATTTGTGATACAACCTTTTCCATGAAATGACGGGAAAGAGCTGAATTTCATGGATTTTCTTACACCCGGAAAATCCTGAATTTTCCGGGACCTTTCCGCAATTTCTTTCGTATACAGTAGATTCCGATCAATTGGGGCACATTGGAGCTAGCCGCCCCGGTGGCGCAGTGGTCTAAGGCGCTGGCCTCTGATCATTCGTCCGTAAGGGGTCCGGGTTCGAATCCCCGGTCACGCATGGATGTTGTGTTTGTCTTACGGCACTGGCTCTCTCCCTTCCCTGGAACCAGTGACCCTAAATCAGGGACGGGCGACTGCTTATAGCCCATTGAGTTGCTCACGGTGGTCGTTAAACCTCCAATCAAAAAAAAAAAAAAAAAAAACATTGGAGCTAGAACACTTTTGCCCAATTAAGCAGCTGCTCCAATTATGCGAAGATTAATTTCAAAGAGCTCATTTGTGGTGTTCTCCTAGAACTGTCTCCAAAACACGGCTGTCCCGATTAACCGTGGCCCAGTTAACCGAAATCTACTGTAGTAACTGTCAATTGCTGTTTTTAAGAGGTGTTAACGAAAAATTCTAAATTTTCAAGAAACTTTTCCGCAATTCCTTTTGTATATTAACGGGAAAACTCTTTTCTCATTTTTCCATATTCGTTTGACGCAATATTTCCGGAAGTAGGAATGATTCGATGGAATACTTGAGATATGAATAAGTATTAAATTTCAATCGTCTGTCGGAGGACCTGATTTTGAAGTTTGCCACCAAGTTCGGATATTGTGGTGTGGTTTTTTTATTTTTTTATTGGAGGTTTAACGACCACCGTGAGCAACTTAATGGGCTATAAACAGTCGCCCGTTCCTAATTTAAAGTCACTGGTTCCAGGAAAGGGAGAGAGTCATTGCCGTAAGACAAACACAACATCCATGACTCACCGGGATTCGGACGCAGACCCCGTTCGGACGAATGATCAGATGCCATCGCTTTGACCACTGCGCCACCGGGCGGCGGATATTGTGGATAGCAGCATGAAACTTTGGTTATTGTGGAATCGCATATTCCGTCTCCTTTCGCCCTATCTGGCGCATCAGCTATTGTATATTGTATTACCGTAAGAAATAGGGCATTCAAATTATTGTACATGGGATTGTAGGATGTCTATAATTGTCCCTGTGAACCTCTTAAGACAAAAGTTATTATAGCAATTAAGAGTAAATTTTATATTTAGGGATTTTGTTAAATAATTTTGTAAAGCAGAACATTTCACCTCTCCTTAAATGTAATTGAAGATCATTGTCAGTTTAAAAACATCTGTAGTTCCAAAGCATTCTGTTGCTTTGAAAAATTACGAAAAAAAAAAATTCTACTGAAAAAAAAAATCATTTAAAACCTGTTCAGAATTTTTTTTTGGCTCCAACAGAAAATAAAACAAATTAATTACTAGGACTAATAGCGAAAAATATTTCATCATCGCAATATTCGAGTCCCTCTTTATTTCTGCGTTAGACTTTATTCTCAGATGCGTGTCTTTCTAGCTCAATCGGTAGCACGCTCAGCTGTTCATTGAAGAAGTAATCTGCCAGAGGTAAAAGATTCGTTAACTTTATACACCAAGAAAGAAAAATCTCTGGTAAAAGGGATAGTTAAATCAAAGATTTTGAGAAATTTTTGTATAAATACGGGAAAACCTGAAACTGACTTTTCTGAAAAAAGAAGAATTACTGACAATGGAAAATCTGTCAAAATCCGGAAGTTAGAAGAAACGGAAACTTTTAAAACCGGAAATTTCGTTAAAAGACGGAAACTTATCGGCGACTGTGCTGCACGTCCCAATTTACACTGCTTATTTTGTACAGTGCACACAAGCGGTGATTTTGTTACCTTTTAAAATCACCGTTACTTCCGTGGAACTGTTAGCGTTGTCACTGGGACGGAAAAGTAACTGTTAGACCCACTTCTAATTAGAAGGGCTAATGTGTGCCAGAAAACCAGTATATAGTGGCTAATGGCCAATAAAGTTGACACCAGTTAGGATATTTTCATGGCCTCATGTAACTTGCGACAAGTTCGAATCCTACCATGCACATGATGCAGAAGGAACCTTCATTTGACCGTTCACGTGACCTTTCCGTAATCCATAGAGGTCCAGTGACAATGCTGCAGCGCTCAAAAGAGATGCGTTTTCGTGTGCAACGCCTTCAACATCGGCTCTCGACAGGGTCCAATGTCCTTTTGCCTAATCTAGTCACCAGCCAGCGATTTTTGTCCTACAAAATCGCCAATTGCTGAAAGTTTCATACCTGCCACAGCATTCATGGTAAACTCTTGCTAAGATTCTACTTGAAAAGACCAGGAAAAGGACTGTCTGGGAACCGCTCGAACTCTCACGCCTAGCTGCAAATATCATGCCACGTTCAAATTCACTCAGATCACTCGGTTTCCCTATTTCTATCCTCAATCGGACGCTAACTGATGCTCGACGAGCTGGCCTGCCTGATATACACTGAAGAGCAATTGAAATAGAGACAGCTGGCGTTATGCAAATGTGGCGCTGTGGCGGCCCTGTAAAGGGAAACGACATGACGTATGCAGTGATCCGACAATATAAGGAGTGGTGAGACGGGAATCAGTAAGAGTCGGACGCAGTATGGGTAAGACGAAGGATCTAAGCGCATTTGATCGTGGGCAAATTGTCGGGGCCCGACGAATGGGTCACTCCATCTCGGAAGTTGTGCAGGCGCTGTGATTTTCACGAGCCACTGTGTCACGGGTGTACCGTGAGTACATCGAATCCGGTAAAACCATCCCTTCAAGGGCCAACTGCCGTGGAAAACAGTGTGTGGATGAGCGGGGTCATCGTCGGCTAGCTCGCATTGTAACAACGGATAGACGAGCCACCGTGCAAGAAATCACTCGGAAATGTAACGCTGGTGAACAAAAACGTGTAAGCAGCCACACCATCCAGAACCATCTCCTCGCTATGGGAACAGAAGCCATCGTCCCACGAGGGTACCGCTGCTGACCGCACATCACAAGGTGCAAATATTAGCATGGGCGCGGGAACATCGCCACTGGACCCCTAGACATGTGGAAAAATGTTGCCTGGACTGATGAGTCGAGATTCACGTTGGTACATGCGGATGGCAGGATACGAGTACGACGCAAACCACATGAAGTGATGGACCCTTCTTGCCAGCAGGGTACTCTTCAAGTTGGTGGGGGTGGCATTCTCGTCTGGGGACTGTTTACGTGGACTGAAATATGACCCCTGGTACGTGTGACATCGTCCCTCACAGGTCAACGTTACTGGGATATCCTGAACGACCATTTGCTACCGTTTGTGCGTCTTCAACATCCCACTGGGGACCTCATCCTGCAACAAGACAATGCACCGTGCCATCGCTCCAGAATTGTATCCGAATGGTTGGATGAACACTCCACTGACGTGACCTCGTTTCCTTGGCCAGCTAGGTCACCTGATCCCAATCCCATCGAGCACATCTGGGATACCATTGAGAGAGATGTTCGAGGCTCTGACCCTCCTCCATCAAATCTTCGTGAACTGTGGGAGCTTGTTCATGGGTCGTGGATCCGTATGGCTTCCCAACGCATTCGGTGTTTTGTCGAGTCCATGCCGAGACGAATCGCCGCCGTCATCAGGGCGAAAGGTAGTGCTACACGTTACTATACAGGTATCTCTAATTCAATTGATCTTCAGTGTATACAACACGCCAAGCTCACGTCAGGTCTTATACGTTGGAGTGAGTCATTTATGTGGCGAGGGCAGGTGTTCTTAATAAACTGGCATCTCAGTGTAATTCTTGATGGAAGTAATACACGCTTCGTTTGCTAGGTTGCGTCAGCATATTGGGTTGGAAAAAATGTAATGTCCGCTGACAAAGTGTCCGAAGTCGAAATCCGAGCCACGGCGGACTTTGGCCACTGAAATTGCACGGCACACCTGCCTGACATCAGCAGGTAGGTGGTTTAAGTCAGTGGAAGTTAGCCGTCAAAAGGCAAAGATTGTAACCGCCAGCCACCATGGAAGTGGACAAGGAGCACATCCGTCATTGCATGCCGCATGAGTTTCGTCGCGGTGGCACCTCCCCAAGTGCTGAAAGGAACATTACCAGTGTGTTCTCCAATGCCATATAACATTGTCAGTGCTGTCTTTCGCGGTTTCCAGAGGGAAATTTTGAACTGTCAGACAGTCCCAAAGTCGGAAGACCCGCAACAGTGGACATGGACCTTCTAAAGTCTTTAGTGGAGACCGACCCGCGTGTGACCAAGCGGGAGTTAGCCGAACATCTGATGACTACCCACATGAGCATTATCACTCACTTGTGTCAAACTAGGAAGGTGCAGAAGAGGAGAGTTTGGGTACCCCATCAACTCACAGTTGAGCAGAAAGCAAGTGGCATGAGTTCATGCGTTTCCATGCTTCCACGTGGCCAAGCTGAACCGTTCTTGGACCACATTGTGACAGGTGACGAGAAACGGGTCCTGTAGGAAAATGACAGCGCCCGGAAACAGTTTTTAGACCAAAAACAAAAGCCTATGCAGACCCGCACAGCTGGCTTACACCCACGTAAGGATCCTGCTGCCTGTTTGGTGGGATATGTGGAATGTCGTGTTTTTAGCACGTCTTTTGTAAAAAAAGATCGTGCTTATGCAATCGGTTTGTCCGTCTGTGCCCACGATATCTCTGTAACTATTACTCCGATTTGAAAAATTCGTTTTGCATTGGGAAGCTTGAAATATGCGAATGATGATCCTTTATTTCGTTTTTTTTTTTTTACGATGTACAACTTCGCCGCTAGAGGGCGTAAACGCAGATGATGTCGAATTCAAAAATACGTTTTAATCCACATATTTGCTTCTAAACATCCGATTAAAAAAATATTTTATCGTTCGATTCCATTTATGTCGAAGAGTATTTTAGATGTAGTTGCTTTTTCAAATTAAGCATAGATTTTCCGCTAGGGAGGCGTAAATATAAATTACATTTTCCCCGATAACTCTTCTTTTAATACTCCGATTTGAATTTTTTTTTTCTTCAGCGCATACACCTCCTAATGGAAAATCTTCTGCATTAAATTTCAAATTTTTTGGTAAAGAATACTTTGGCCACCAGGGGACGTAAGGTTAATTTTTTCTTCTGATGTATTTACCATAAAATCTGAGCTTCTAAAATATCGATTGAAAAAATTATTTCTTGGACTGATGCTACTCACATCGATAAACGTTTTCGGAATAATTTCTTCTTAAAATATGCCACAGTTTCTCCGCCAGGGGGTGTAGATGTATATCTTATTTTCGTCAATATCTCTACTTCTAGAAGTCCGATTTGAAAAATTTCTTCTTTGTTGGATAGTGTTTTCAGTGTGACACGTTTTCCATATAATTTCAAAATTTTAAAGTAATTGATAGACTTTTCGCTAGGGGGCGTAGAGGTAAATTGCGTTTAACCCTATATCTGTCCTTCTAAATCTCTGATTTCAAACATTCTTTCTGCGCCGGATACAGCTTGTGGTGGAAAATCGTTTGCGCCGCCCCGGTGGCGCAGTGGTCTAAACGATGGCCTCTGATCATTCGTCCGAACGGGGCCCGGGTTCGAATCCCGGTGAGGCATGGATGTTGTGTTTGTCTTACAGTACTGGCTCTCTCCCTTCCCGGGAACCAATGAGCCTAAATTAGGGACGAGCGTCTGCGTATAGCCCATTGAGTTGCTCACGGTGGTCGTTAAACCTCCAATAAAAAAAAATCGTTTGCACATAATTCCTATTTTTTGCGTAAAAATGGTTTGGCCACTAGGAGGCGTAAATCTTAATTTCCGCTTCTGATGTATTTGCAGCAAAATATGAGCTTCTAAAATCTCGATTGAAAAAAACGTCGTTTGAATACATGGCGGCGTAGATGTATATATTATTTTTGTCAATATCTCTACTTCTAAGAGTCCGATTTGAAAAATTTCTTCTTTGTTGGATAATGTTTCTAGTGTGACATGTTTTGACATGTTTTTCATATAATTTGAAAATTTTAAAGTAATTCATAGACTTTCCATTAGGGGGCGTAAAGGTAAATTGCTTTCCCCCTATATCTCTGCTTCTAAATCTTGGATTTGAAAAATTCGTTCTGCGCCCGATACAGCTCCTGATGAGAAATCCTTTGCATATAATTTCTAATTTTTGAAAAAAATGGTTTTGCCACCAGGGGCCGTAAATCTTAATTTCCGCTTCTGATGTATTTGCAGCAAAATATGAGCTTCTAAAATCCCGACTGAAAAAAGTGTCTTTTGTACACCGATAGTACTCATGTCGACAAACCGTTTAGAAACATTTTCTTCTTAAAGTAATGCATGGTTTCTACGCCATGGGGCGTAGATATGTATCTTATTTTTGTCAATATCTCTACTTCTAGGCGTCCGATTTGAAAAATTCCTTCTTTGTTGGATAGTGTTTCTAGTGTGACATATTTTTCATATAATTTGAAATTTTCACGTAAATCATACACTTTCCGCTAGGGGGCACAAAGGCAAATTGCGTTTTCTGCGTTTTTTCTGCTTCTAAAACTCTGATTTGAAAAATTATTCCTGTATTGCATACAGGACCTGATGGAAAATATTTTTCACATAATTTCTAATGTTTGGTAAAGAATGGTTTGGCCACGAGGGGGCATAAGTGTTAATTCCTGTTTCTGATGTATTTGTAGCAAAATCTGGGCTCCTAAAAACTCAACTAAGTTGTTTTTTTCTCTTGGACCCATACCGCTCATATGGAAAATCCTTTTGGGAATACTTTCTTCCTAAAACAATGCATGGTTTTCCCACCAGGAGACGTAAAGTCACATCTTATTTTTGTCGATAACTCTGTTTCTTAAAGTCCGATTTTAAAAATTATTTCTGTGTTGGAGAGCGTTTCCGGTGCGAAATGTTTCTCTTATAATTTCATGTTTTTCTTAACACACAAGTCTGCAACCAGAGGGCGTACGCTCACGATTCCGTTTACAGCAATAACTCAGGGATTAAAAACCCGATTGAAAAACTTCTTTCTTCCGTCAGATACTATTGTTTTCCATACCGGTTCCATCGACTTCGAATAGCTTTGATAAATTTAATTTGCGTCATAACGGATTCAAAAGACGTGCTTATTACACCCGAAAATTCGGTGTAATCTTTCTTGTTTTACCTGCTGTCGGACAACACCACTATCACTCACTGCCGAAGTGTACTGCCTGCAACTCGACGATCAGCACGCAACGCTCACGTCTAAACGACAAGCCCTGTTGGACCGCAAAGGGGTCCTCCTACAGAAGGATGGAGCAAGACCTCGCACTACACGGATGGCCGGTCACAAAATCAGGGACCTGGGCTGGAAGCTCCTGCCGTACCCAGCATGTTTCTCAGACATTGCCCCCAAGCGACTACCACATTTTCCTGTCGTTGCACCATTGCCTGGATGGACAGAAGGTCACCAACCGGAATGATATCGAACGCGCACTTACTCACTTCTTTGCGTCGATACCGCCACAGTTTTACAGGGACAGTATTCAGCAGCTGCCCTGACGATGAGAGTAGGTCGTAGCATACGATGGTGACTGCATTTTAGTGGACTGATTTGTACTTGTATATACGGTAATTAACACTTTTCTGTTGCCTTGCATTTGCAGACATTACTTTCTTTCCAATCATATATTTCTCGATATCTCTGCTTCTAAACGACTGATTTAAAAAAAAAATTGGATTTTATTCCCGTTACAAATAAAGCTTTTCGTCCTTTCTCCCTGGAGGTGCTCGTTGTGATGTCATAGGCCGGCACTCCTACATTTTTCGACTCGCACTTTCAATCTTGCACTGCTCCTATTTCTTTGACCTGTCTACCATTTGTCGTATTTGAGCCTTGCGGCTCCATTTAATGTAACTTAGTTTCTGATACGCAGCACAAATGTCCCTTGGGACATACGAGGTAGACAGATGTGTCTAAAACTTTCCTGTATATGAAAACCCAACAAAAAACTACTGCGTATCTCAGAGCATATTTAGTAAGATGCTGTGCCGATCTCTTCTTGGTGAAAGACCCTTCTTCCATCCCACAGCTCCAGCTTTGAAGAATTTGCTATTTTTTTTTTTTTTTTTTCACAATGCGTAGTTCAGCCGCTAAGAAGGGGTCAGTGTGTATTCCCGTTTGCAGAGTATTTCTTAATTTATTGGTAAAGTTTGATTAAACAAATCCCCTTTTGATTGGATATTCTCCACTATGGAATATTTTGTGTCCATTTTCTTCAGATACCGTTCAGTTTTTCTGCTAGGAGTACAAAGTTACATTGCATTTTCCTTCATGTCTCTGCCTCCAATTGTTAGATTTCAAAAATTTATTTTTCTTCTGTTAACGCAGAATTTAGCCACTAGCGCACGTAAATAAATGTTTCCAGTAGCAAATGATTTACAGATAATATCAATTAGTGGCGTATATTCCATGCTAGCTGCGAAGCCCAGAAAATGCACAAATAAAAATCAATTATCAACGGTATTAAAATATGTCGATGCTTTTGCTGCAAAAAAAGAATAAAAAATAAATAAACGTGTTCGGATTAGCTTCTTTCAACGAAGAGAATCATTCCGGCGAGCAAAGACCAACGGGGCTTCTAACGGAGTCAGCATTGGTGTGATCGTGACACAACCAGCTCTACCAGTCTTCGCTGTGTGATTCGAAGACTTTCGATACGATCGCGAGCTAGCGTTTCCATGAAAACATGAAGGAGCGGGTGAAGGGTGAATGGGCCATTGCTTTTGGCCAGAAAAGAGAAGACTTAGGACTCTAGGTGCGATAGCCCAGGTCTCGGACCCAAGATACGTCCAGCATGTTTCCCAGACATTGCCTCCAAGCGTTGGCAATGTGGTCAAAGATATTATTTTTTTAACTGTCCATGCACTGTGAAGAACACTGTGCACATTGTGTGTTTTAATTAATATGCAGTTTTTTCACTAGAGAGCGTAAATGCATTTTTTCCAATAATTTTCTTCGTTTTTTTAAAATCCGCTTTGGAAAATGATTTTTGTGTCGAACAAGATTCATAAGAGAAGCGCATCAGATCTGAGAATTCGATGTCATTCTTCTTATATTTTTCCTCTAGGTTTTTAGTTGTATTTTTTCCATGGAACTATTCCATAGACGACACATAACTACTAAAAACCACAGACATGGTTTACAGGATGTGGGAAACAGTTTATTACGAATATACACGTGTTGAGTGCAATGAAGTTAAAGTCGAAAAGTCACAATACAGAATTGCTAGAATACAAGACATACATTGGGACATACCGACCGCTCCTCGGTTGTCAACTTACATGTTCATTTATTTTCAATTTACGTTGACCTCATTTTCAAGCACATGTAGTTTTTACTGCGTGATTCACAACGTACAGTACTGGCCGAAATGAGTAATTAATACAAGTACCTTAAGAAGGATGCTCACAATATATGATGATGGGTCGTATTAACTGCTGGTCGCTCATTCAAAGGTTTTTGTTTGGCACTGACCTTGGAATGAGCAAGAAAAACGGAAAGGAAGGAAATAAAAGCTTGACAGGCGTTGCATATTTTCCGATTGAAAAATAAACTGAGTTTAAGAGTAAATGCTATTCCTTTCTCATCAATACCATTTGTTTTTTGATACCCAACAGAAAAGAAAAACGAGATCGTATTCGAGAATGAAAGAAGATGCAATTTTACTCCTCAGAGACTTTTTTGCTCTGTTATTGAACTTCCAGAAACTAGTGAGGTTTTTATTCTTTTGATATTTTACATCACTTTTAAATAAGTTCTTGAAAAATGCATTTTAAAATAAAAAGCTCTTCACTCGAAAGGTAGACCAAAACAAGTCGTTTATTCAGCGATGCGTAAAATAAGTGAAACAGAACGGCATATGATTTTTCCCTCCACTGGTGAAATTTCACGTGCGCATGATATTTTTATTTTCTTTCGTCCGTTTGGTTGACTTGCAAAAATATTTCAAGATAAAAAGAAAGACCAAATGGTCTGAAAAATTGGATGGATTTTATGCCCTTCTCTTGTTTTTCAAACCATTAATATAAGTGAATTTTACTATACAAAAATAGTTTTAATGCTTTTAGGAAAAAGAAATCAAGTACACTTTATAAAAACATCAGCTGTGTATCAATCAATCCATGAGGTAGTGTCAACGCATACACTCGCAGTTCGATTTTAGCAAAATTTTGCGACAATAATTGATGTGATGTAAGAAAGGTACTGTAAAACAACATCTAAGAACTTAGTAGACTTCTTGCCATAGAAAGTAAGAATTCTGCTCGCATATTGTAAGTGCAGAACGTAAGCCGTAATTTTGAAAAAAACTCAGTACTAGAACAATATACACGTTGAGAAAATATCCCTTGCTCATTTGCAAGAAAGATACTGCGGCGTTAATTTTTGCACATTGAGCTCTTCTCTTAGCTGCCGTAACAAGCAAGAATCTTTTGCTTGTTTTTATAGCAAAACACATTCAGCTGCGGGAACAAATTTCTTTAGCTATTCAGAAATTAGCTGTTACAGAAAAAATTTTGTAAGTTGTACAATGCAATTTGCTGAATCAACTAAATACAGTAACTATGCGTGCCATGTTTACTGCCATTAACAACAACGCAACTGCAGCAAACTGTAACTAAATATTTGACTAGGTATTTTGTCGAGCACAATAGACTTGATGACATTGGAAACTCCCACCAAGAAAATAAGTTTTGCTAAATATACTATCCACGACTTTGTATTTTCTGCAAGCATTGCCATTCCATTTCCCACGTGCAGCACCAGCTTATCGCGTCATCCATATTGGAGTTGTAGGTTGCGCTGGGGATTTTGTGTGTGTGTCTGCGTGCGTGTGCGCGCACACACACGCACGGGGATTGGTTTAGTTTTATGTTGTTGTTTTTTGTATTTATTGTTTTGTGGGGTAGTGAAGAGGATGGGGTTGTAAAGTGGTTCTAAATAGAAAGTCTGTTTTGAAAGCAGTGTGTAAGGAAATCCTTTAGAGCCTGGTTGATCAGTTTAAGTAAAATATAAACTTTGTAACTTTAAGATCCTAGTATAAAGATGGAAAATGAAAGAAAAGAAAAGCGTTAGCTAAAGGAAGGAAGATTTTTCGATTACGTTTCATAAGAAGATCGTAACGGAAGTGGAGGAGGGTTCCTCGGCCTCGAGTGTGTGTGTGTGTGGTGTTTAATATGTTCGTATCGTTATAGTAACTATGGTGTTCTCGAATACAACAGCAACAGAGAGCTGGGACGTGAGAAGTAGATTGTTCAGATATTTGAATGTAGAAAAGTCCAGATGAATTTAGTTTCGTAAGTTATTTTACGATGCATCAAATGCCTTATATCCACGATAAACAAAAACTTTTCTGAAAATTTTCAAGTTTTCAAAAATTATCTGACTTACCATCCTTGTCACATTTACGCCAAAAATCGGATTGTCATCTTCAAAATTTGTAAAAACTTTTCTGGTGGTACTTTCCAAAAAATGCGAATATTTGTTGCAAATTTGTATTCAGAGTTACTAAAAATGATTAAGCATTTTTCTCTACATATTTCCTTTTCAGTAAAAAGAGGTACATCTCGTGATTTTGATAGCTTTTAACTGAAAATTAATCGTATTAATAACAATCGATACAGCAGGAGATATGTTTAATCTTACTACATGGTATTAAGGTATTGTTGACCTAAATGCGTTTCTACCAGTGCTGTTTAAAACAGCTAGTGGTCTTGCTGATGAACGACGTTTATTTGCTGGAGTATTGTTTGTAGCAGCAAATTTGTTGAGCTAGACCCAGCAAAACAGTTGGTAGTGCAACAAGAAATACTTGCCGTAATACCCAGAAATCTAGCTGCTGTTGCAAACAAGAATTTAGCTAATCTACGTAGTATGCATAGAATGGCTATTTTCTGTGCCTGTTTTCACTAGCGAAATTTGCTACCATTGCAGCTTTTTTAGCACGTCTTTTGTAAAAAAAGATCGTTCTTGTGTTACCGGTTTGTCCGTCCGTCCGTCTGTACCCACGATATCTCTGCAACTATTACTCCGATTTGAAAAATTATTTTTGTATTGGGAAGCTTGAAACATGCGAATGATGAACCTCCATTTCGTTTTTTGTTTTTTTTACGATGTAAATTTCGCCGCTAGAGGGCGTAAATGCACATGATGTCGAATTCAAAAATACGTTTTATTCCATATATTTGCTACTAAGCACCCGATTGAAAAAAATATTTTATCTTTCGATTCTATTCATGTCCAAGAATATTTTAGATATAGTTACTTTTTCAAATTACGAATAGATTTTTCGCTAAGGGGTGTAAGAGTAAATTACATTTTTCCCGATAACTTTTCTTCTAAAACTCCGATTTGAAAACTTTTTTCTTCATCGGATACACCTCCTGATCGAAAATCTTTTGCATGTAATTTCAAATTTTTGATAAAGAATACTTTGGCCACCAGGGGGCGTAAGCGTTAATTTTTGCTTCTGATATATTTGCCATAAAATCTGAGCTTCTAAAATATCGACTGAAAAAATTATTTCGTGGACTGATGCCACTCACATCGATAAACCTTTTCGGAATACTTTCTTCTTAAAATATTCCAGTTTCTCCGCCAGGGGGCGTAGATGTATATCTTATTTTTGTCAATATCTCTACTTCTAGGAGTCCGATTTGAAAAATTCCTTCTTTGTTGAATAGTGTTTTCAGTGTGACATGTTTTTCATATAATTTCAAAATTTTAAAGTAATTCATAGACTTTCCGCTAGGGGGCGTAGAGAGGTAAATTGTGTTTCCCCCTATATCTCTGCTTCTAAATCTCCGATTTGAAAAATTCTTTCTGCACCGGATGCAGCTCCTGATGAGAACTCCTCTTCACATAATTTCAAATATTTGTAAAAAAAAAGTTTGGCCACCAGGGGGCGTAAATCTTAATTTCCGCTTCTGATGTATTTGCAGCAAAATATGAGCTTCTAAATTTTCGATGGAAAAAAAACGTCGTTAGTAGACGGATGCTACTCATGTCGACAAACCTTTTAGGAACATTTTCTTCTTGAAATAACGCATGGTTTCTACGCCAGGGGGCATAGATGTATATCTTATTTTTGTTAATATCTCTACTTCTAGGAGTCCGATTTGAAAAATTCCTTCTTTGTTGGATAGTGTTTCCGATGCGAAATGTTTTTCCTATAAATTAAAAATTTTCAAGTAAATCATAATATTTCCGCTACGGGGCACAAGGGTAAATTGCGTTTTCTGTGTTATTTCTGCTTCTAAAACTCCGATTTGAAAAATTCTCCCTGTATCGCATACAAGACCTGATGGAAAATATTTTTCACATAATTTCTAATGTTTGGTAAAGAATGGTTTGGCCACCAGGGGGCATAAGTGTTAATTTCTGCTTCTGATGCATTTGTAGCAAAATCCGGGCTCCCAACAACACTATAATTTTTTTTTTTTTTTTGGACCGATACCGCTCATATGGAAAAACCATTTGAGAATACTTTCTTCCCAAAATAATGCATGGTTTTCCCACCAGGGGACGTAAAGTCACATCTTATTTTTGTCGATATCTCTGTTTCTAAGAGTCCGATTTGAAAAATTATATCTGTGTTGGAGAGCGTTTCCGGTGCGAAATGTTTCTCTTATAATTTCATGTTTTTCTTAACACACAAGTCTGCAACCAGAGGGCGTAACTCACGATTCCGTTTACAGCCATATCTGAGGGATTAAAAACCCGATTGAAAAATTTCTTTCTTCCGTCAAATACTATTGTTTTCGATACCGGTTCCATTGACTTTGAATAGCTTTGATAAATTTAATTTGCGTCAGAACGGATTCAAAAGACGTGCTTATTACACCGAAAATTCGGTGTCATCTTTCTTTTTCTTTCTGTTATGGCAAAGTATGGTTTTTAGTGTAATAGTATATAATATGTACTTTCAGATGAGTGAAACGAAGAAAAACGACCACCGTTCCCCATAAGAGGGAAACATTCTGAAGTACCAAAAAGTTATCTATTGATTTGCCCACTGTTTATAGTTAGGAAATTTTTTGAAGAAACTGTGTTGCTAAAAATATCGAAACTTTGTGATGAAAGCAATATTTCACTGGAAGCACAATTTATTACATACACTGCACCAACCCACAAACTTGCCCTACCCTGCCACAATAATAAAATAGATCAAAACCCCCTGAGGGCTACAAACAGGTCAGATGCCTAAAACACCTGCAACTGTGCTGATGGGTAAGCACGGTGATCCACTAGCAAACTTCGTTCGGTCGCAAATAATCTTTGTGAGGAAGATGGCAGCTGCATCTCCGTGACTACAGAACGTTTGGGATTTCCGCGTGCGACTGCCGCACATGTTTCCCAAAGTTACATCAAGACTGGCAAGATCTGCATCCGCGGGGGAGAATGCTGCCATAATCGGGCCGTTGCTGTTCGAGAAGCACCGCCATCCCCGTGCAGCAACGTCGAATGGTTGGCCATGTTCAAGAGGATGATGTCAGTATTCAACGACGAAGCACGTGCAAAGGTTTACACAAAGACCGTTCGACGTATGATAGCAGAACTATGCTAAGATAGACGACGGCCACATAGAATGAATGCTATTGTTAACAGCACGAGACAGGTCTACAAGACTGCAGGAAAACATCGTGGATGACTGGAAAGGACTAGTCGGTCTGACAAGTCTAGGTTCCAACTGCAACGCACAAAAGGGAAGGTTAGTGTGTGTGACATAGATCACATGAGGTATGAGCCCCAACGGGTGGAAGCGGTATAATGTTCTACGGAGTACTGGGCCACCTTAGGGCCCCTTATACCTGCTGAGAACAGCATCACCACACAAGACTGCTGCGACCATCTACATCAGTCCACGACTCTCCATATAGTCATGGATTATGGTGCCGTAAATCCTTGTACGATTTCGTCAAATTTCTCTGTCACATGGAGTTAAATCTGGCGGTAGATGAAAATCACCTTTCAGGTTTGTGAAAACACAAGTTTCCCCGTCGCGGACAAATTTTTGTTTTCACATTGGCGCCCGAACGTAAAAGCAGATCTACTGGCCGTTGTGTTCTTCGAGAAATGTGTGATGTTTCTTCCACACATTGCTTGGAATTAATGAAAAATTTCTACTTTGCTTCAAAGACAAAAAAGAAATTATAGGGAGATGATATGACATACCACACAGGTGAAAATATGTGTCAAGACGACAAATCTGCAGCGAGAGTCCGCGTAGCTTAGTTGGGAGAGCGACTTACTCAGGAGTCCGTGTAGCTTAGTTGGGAGAGCGATTTACTCAGGAGTAAGGGGACACGGATTTGACGTCCGTGTAGCTTAGTTGCGAGAGCGACTTACTCAGGAGAGAGGGGACACGGATTTGACGTCCGTGTAGCTTAGTTGCGAGAGCGACTTACTCAGGAGAGGGGACACGGATTTGACGTCCGTGTAGCTTAGTTGCGAGAGCGACTTACTCAGGAGAGAGGGGACACGGATTTGACGTCCGTGTAGCTTAGTTGGGAGAGCGACTTACTCAGGAGAGAGGGGACACGGATTTGACGTCCGTGTAGCTTAGTTGCGAGAGCGACTTACTCAGGAGAGAGGGGACACGGATTTGACGTCCGTGTAGCTTAGTTGGGAGAGCGACTTACTCAGGAGTGAGGGGACACGGCTCGATGTCCGTGTAGCTTAGTTGGGAGAGCGACTTACTCAGGAGTGAAGGGACACGGCTCGATGACCGTGTAGCTTAGCTGGAAGTAAGGGGACACGAATTAGATGTCCGTGTAGTTTAGTTGGGAGGGCGACTTACCTAGGAGTGAGGGGACACGAATTAGATGTCCGTGCAGCTTAGTTGGGAGAGCGACTTACCTAGGAGTGAGGGGACACGAATTAGATGTCCGTGCAGCTTAGTTGGGAGAGCGACTTACCTAGGAGTGAGGGGACACGAATTAGATGTCCGTGTAGCTTAGTTGGGAGAGCGACTTACTCAGGAGTGGAGGGACACGGCTCGATGTCCGTGTAGCTTAGTTGGGAGTGAGGGGACACGAATTAGATGTCGTGCAGCTTAGTTGGGAGTGTGACTTACCTAGGAGTGAGGGGACGCGAATTAGATGTCCGTGCAGCTTAGTTGGGAGAGCGACTTACTCAGGAGTGAGGGAACATGAATTAGATGTCCGTGTAGCTCAGTTGGGAGAGCGACTTACTCAGGAGTGAGGGGCCACGGTTTGATGTCCGTGTAGCTTAGTTGGAAGAGCGACTTACTCAGGAGTAAGGGGACACGGCTATGTCCGTAGGGGACAAACTTGTGTTTTCCCAGGTGTTTCTCTGAAGTTCTGCTATTTAAGCTATCATTCCCACCGATAAAGCAAGTGTCCCGTTTCCCCGGACATAGCAAATGTCACACCATGAAGAAATGCACGAAGTGAGGCGAAACTTGCCACACATGTAGACAAGTAGGTGGGAAAGAAGTGATTTAATTCTTGAGGAATTACATGCATACGATGGGCGAGGAGACAGTATCATGTGGCTAAAGTCCGTAATTGTATGACCACCAAGCTGTACTATTCATTCAGCAGCACGACGTGGCATCGAGTGGAAAAGTCTCCAGATGGCGTTCGTATTGCTGATCATGCGTCGTAGACCTGTGGCCACAGTTCATCGACAATGCGAGGTGGTCATACAGAGGAGTTGAATCATCTGCTAGTGACGTCACACACGTTCTGCACTGGTGATCGCGCTGACAAGGGTAACCACTGGACACCTTGTAGGCACAGTCTGATTATGTCTGCAGTATGCGGACGAGGGTTATCTTGTTGAAACCGTGCATCAGGAATACCACGGAGACATGGCGACAAAAGGGGCTGCAATACCTCATTGATGCATCGTCGTGCTGTCATTATTCATACCAGCGGTGAACAGCGGTTGAAACTGATAATGACCCAAACTATGAAATCAGATTGAGGAGCCGTACGGCACTTACTAATAGCAGCAATATCACCCCCTGACAACGTCGTCTCTACCCTCTCCATCGGCGATCATCGGTGCTGATACAGAAGCGAGACTCGTCGCGGAATATGAAATGGTTCCATTTCTCCCGCCAAGCATGTATTGTACGGCCCCACTGCAATCTTGCGTGAGGATGTGCTGTGGATAATGGCACTCATTGAAATGGCTAGAGGGAGAGAAAACCTGATTCTACCAATGTGCGATTCACAGTCCGTGTAGCTACGGGGATACCCATAGCTGCCTGTACACTACTTCAAATGCCGTACTTATGGTTTGTAACGCTGCTACGTCTGGCCGTCAAGTTCGGGGATTAAGGTGTTCGGATTTCCATCTACGTGCACCATTTCCACTACCACCACTTACCTTCTTCCGAACAATGTCGCCATATTCGACCAACAGTTCTGGAATCCCGATGCGTTTCCGCCGCGATGCGATGCACATACCAATTAACCGTGAGTGGCCGTAAGATGAAGACTCTGGTAAAGGTGTCCGTGTGATGGGAGAATTCCCGATGATGTCGTCCAGCGATTCGTACTCCTTACACTTGCTTTCGCCACTAAGATAACTCTGGCGCAGTGGTCTACCCACACAGCACAGGACGACCATTCTTAGATAGGCCGAGTTGTTTTCGCTCTCATCTCCCTCACCTATCACGTGATTCGTCGGCAACTGCAATCTTTAACGTAACCCAACTATCGACACCTACCCATTAATTTGAGTGGCGCTCTGAGAAGTAATTCCTAGTGCGGCATTTCCAGAGTCGGGTAGTGTATTATTTCGTTATTTGGGGATATATTGACAGTGAGATATAAATTTGCCTATTCACTATCTTCATTTAAATTTTATAGTGAGAGAACTGTTGTAGAGGTTGATTAAACAGTACTGTAGGCCTGATATCGGAAGGGCTTTGAAAGCCTTAGAAGCGAGTTGGCTAATTGGAGGCATTTTCAATGTCGGGCAGTGTATTATTTCTTTATTTGGGAGTATATTGACAGTGAGATATAAATTTATCAATTCACTATCTTCATTTAAATTTTATCGTGAGAGAGCAGTTGTAGAGGTTGATTAAACAGTATTGTAGGCCTGATATCGGAAGGGCTTTGGAAGCCTTAGGAGCGAGTTGGCTAATGGGTAAATCCACCGCTTGTTTTGACATTGACTAAACCTGTTAAGAGACATGGCAATAAGGTATCCCTTTAAATAATGCAAGCTCTACAAAGCAAAGTATTCAGCAAAATTTCAAATGCGACATGGTTCGTCATCAAAATGAACCATCATAAGAACTGTTTCATGCAGAAAACGTCGGAAGTCGCTATCAGCATAACTAATAGTTGCTACTTCGGTACTCGGGTGGTCATAACCCGTACACCCATCGTATGTTTTGATTCTGGACCCCACCCTGAAACCAAGGCCTTCCTTTTATAGCCCCCCATACACTCATGAGCGCTGTTCGACACTGAAACAAGATAGATGAGATCAAATTATTTGGCGTAATGAGCACTTTCTTTTACCCTTCTCTTGCAATCTCTTCCGGATGCATCCGCGACTAGTGTCCGTACCCCATTCATCTTTTTTCACTGGCCCTGTTACATTACTGGCCACCCTCTTCTTCGTCTTCTTCTTACCCGTGTTCTCTATTCCCATCTACTCATCCGCAATGCCGCCCCTCTTCCCATTCTTCCTCTCGGCCACCCTAGCTTTTGCCCAGTCTGGCTCTCCAGCTTCTTCTGACCATTGTGCCATCGTTCTTATTATTCAAGCAGTTCCAGCACAACCCCGTACAATTCGTCCATGGACTCTTGACGACACTCTTCTTACAGATCCAGACTTCTGTACTTCAGTACGCTCCTTCCTTGAGGACAAACGACCTCAACTTCAATCAGCTCCTTGTGGTCTGACTTTTTGGTTGGACATTAAACAACAACTCGTTCTCCACGTTCGCAATCTTTCTTTTAAAGCAAAAACGCTTCAAAACATGCGTCTCAACCATGTCCGTTCCATGCTCTCCATCCTAAGCCTAAGTGATCCTCTCTTCTGCCACTATCAAGAAGAACTGCGATCAATCCTCCTTCCTCTGGCTCAACAAGCTCTACGACGTCTCCGGCTACAACATCTATCGCCAGACGCATCCAATTACGATTTCCTTACATCCATGGAAAAAACACGAACAGCATCGAATTCACTTCGGCACCTTCGCCTCGCATCTGGAGAAGTGTCTGATGATCCACTCACTCTATGTTCCCAGGTCCGAAAGTTCTATACAGAGAAGTTCTGTGAATCTCCTCCGCCATCCTCTTCAGCTTTGGCATCACTTCTTTCTAACCTACCACAAGTTCCTCCCCATCTTGCCTCTTCTCTCCTCCTTCCTCCCACGTTCTCTGAACTATCCTCTACGTTTTCTTCTTTAAACTCTAGGGCCGCACCGGGTCCGGACGGCCTCACTTTCCTCTTCTATAAATCCTTTCTACCTCTCCTTCTACCATTTCTCTTTTCTGCACTTTCTGCTGCTTTCAATCACTCCCCTCTACCGAGGCGATTCACAGTAGCATATGTTGTACTATTCCCTAAGAAAGGTGATCTCCTTGACCTGGGGAATTGGCGCCCTATCTCCCTCTTAAATATAGATTATAAACTTTATACTAAACTTCTTTCCCAACGCCTTAACCCCATTCTCACTCACATTCTCTCCCCAAATCAAACTTACACAGTTCCCGGTCGTTCACTTTCTCATAACATCCATCTACTAAATGATCTAATCCATCTTGCCCGATCTCGCTCTGAACCCCTCGCCCTTCTCTCTCTTGACCAACAATCCGCTTTTGATAATATCTCACATTCCTATCTATCGGCTACACTCCTTCACTTCGGTTTTCCTCCTTCCTTCGTCTCTCTTCTTTTCTCACTCTATCAAGACGCCGTTCTCCAGGTCAAGCTGCCCACCTTTCTCACAGCGCCTATTCCCTTCCGCCGGGGAGTGCGGCAGGGTTGCCCACTCTCCGGACAACTCTTTGCAATCGCAATTGAACCCTTCCTCCGCTCTGTACACCAATCTTTTAAAGCAGTTCTGCCACCACTCTCTGCCTGCAGAAGACATCATGCCACTACCTCTGTTGCATACGCAGATGATGTCACCATCTGCATCCGACATGACTCACAGTTTCCGTGTCTCCAACGTCTATTCGCAGCTTATGCCTCATGCTCCGGTGCAGCGCTCAACTCATCTAAAAGCACTGGTTTATGGTGCGGCTCATGGGCACATCGTGTAGACACCCCTTGGGGAGCAAGCTGGTCGTCCATCTCACAGCGCTTCCTTGGAGTTCATCTTGGTTCCTTGCAAGCTGCCCCCCTCTACACGTGGAATGCTATTCACCCACGCTTGCTCAGGTCAACTGCCTCCTGGAGGAGAGCCCAGTTCTGCTCATCATTCTTCCAGAGAGCTCGCCTCTCTCGAACTTACCTGATTTCCTTGTGCACACACTCTTGGCTTGGTGTCAAGTCTCTACAACTCCGCCTTCATGAAATTACCCGATGTCTTACTTCTCTGATTTGGACCTGCCACCACTGGGTCAGTGTCACAAAGCTTTGCCTCCCTCCGGATCACGGCGGCATCGGACTCCTTGATACACAGGAGTACTACAAGGCCGTCAGAATCACTACTTTTCTCCGTCTCTTCACGTCGCCAGTACCAGATGCCGTTTTAGCTAGGGACGTCATCGCCTCCCCGAGCAACCCTAACTTTTCTTTTCTCTCCTTACTACTCATGGACCACCGACCCCTCACCCTCATTCGACTTCCCCCTGTTTACCGTGAAGCTCTAACTTTCCTTCGTTCCCTCCCTCTCTCTCGTTCTCCACCTGATTCCACAACTGAGCTCCTTGCTGAACCCCTCTTTTATTCTTCGATTATTCACCCCTCTCATCTTCCGTACTTTGCCTATCCTACCTGGCTCCGAGCAGGTGTGGTAACAGTTAAAGATCTCACTAACCCTGACCTTTCTTGGCGACCCTTCGCCAGCCTCCCTCCCTCTCTTCTCCTCTCCTCCTCCTCTCGTGACATCTACGACTCTATTCTTTCATCTATCATTTCTCAATTTCCTCATCTTGCTTCCCACTCAGGTCTTTTCTTTGTTCCTTCTGCTTCTCTCCCATTTCCTCTTTTCTTGCTTACTTCTGGCTCAGCTCATCCCATTTCTTCTCTCTCGGTGTCAGCTCTTTATCGGTTCCTCTCTATGTCCCATTCTTCTTCTCCTCTCCCCATTCCTGATGTTCCCCCTGCTGCCACTGCTACGGTGTGGTCAGCCGCCCTGTCTCCTCTTTCTGCTCCTCTAGAAATTAATACCCATTGGCTTTTCCTCCATCGCCGCCTTCCTGTTCCCTCCGTTCTTTTCCGAATGTCTCTTCTCGATTCCCCTCTTTGCCCTTTCTGTGCTCGGGAGGCTGATGTCTCCCATGTCTATCAACACTGTGTTATATTACTCCCAATGCTGAACTTGGCATTTACTATCGCCCAATGTTCCATTACAGCAGATCTTACATTTGATGCATATCGGACTCTTCTGCTACAGAACTATCCCCCAGTCAAGCTCCCATCAGTCTGTGCCTATATTTTTATTTTAGCGAAGCATGTGGGAAGCAAGATGAGGAAATAGTGGGAAGCAAGATGAGGAAATCTACGTGTTTCATCAACGCTGCAGATATTTGACTACTCCTCTGACTGTGCATGAAGCTTCTACGGCATTATTATGCCATTTCCGCGACCGTCTGACATCTCGACTTCGGCTAGAGTATTCTGTTGCAGTTACTCAGCGTCGGGAGAGCCAGTTCCTTGCCACCTGGTCACCGGCTGCCTCGTGGTTTACCAGCTCGCCAGCGTCATTGTACCTGACGGTCGGCAGATTTGGTATTTGACCTTTTTGAATCAGAAATGCATATGTAAATATCAACAATCTGTTTTCAAGATCTTTGCACAGCTTGGAAATTTACCGCATGGGTTTTTTATAAAGGGCTGTACGTGTTTACACAGCAAATTGTTTTTTGTGACACTCATCTTGTATTTTTTTTTCCTACATTGACGTTCAAGTTAGTTCGTCTTTAGTTTACATTTTGAGTATAAATATTGCAGTTAGTCATTAGCATAGTGCTGTATAAACATAGATATTGTTTCTGCAGTGTAGTTTTTTGTAATTTTGTTCTATTTTGTTTCCCGAACATGTTTGCACTGTGCTGTATAATTGTACATAGTTTTCAAAATATTGCGGAACAAGTAATCCATCTTATTTGCATCAGAATGTCCAAGTTTAGTTATTTCCTGTTATTAAACATTCCAATGATTTGTCTGATAATCAGTTTTTTAAATTGCATAGTACTGTACATCCTTGTAAATATGTTGTGTTAAAACTCACTGTCATATCGTACCTTCTTTCAAGAGACATGTTGACTAATGATTCTTACTGTATTTATTTTTGCACAGGTTAGTCAATTGCATGGTGTTGTACTCATGAGTAATATATTTTGAAAAACATTTTACCTATTTTGTTCTTTTGTGTAAGGTGATGCTTGGTACTATCATTCTTCTATCACTACATATGGATAGTGAGAATATGTTAAAGCTTTATTCATCGTGTGTTTTCTTATTATACTTACATTTTCTATCTGGTCAACAGAATAGTGTTACATTTCTGTATATGGTCCGATTTTGATTTGTAACATGTTGACACTGTGCTGTATATCTGTACATTGTTTTTGAATATTGCCGAACAGGTAATATATTATATTTACACCAGGAAGTCCAAGTTTGTTCTTCTCCTGATATTCATCATTTCATTGATTTGTCTTATGATCAGTTTGTCAATTGCTTTGTACTGTACATTCTTGTAACTATGATGTGTTACACCTTACTGTCTTACTGTTGTTGTTTTTTTTTTTTTTTTGCAAGAGAAATGTTGTTTTCTGAAGCTCTCAATTTTCTTGAACAGGTTTGTTAATCGCACAGCAATGCACTTATGAGCAATAAGTTTTTTTTTTTTTTTTGTTAAAATATTTCCTCAATGCCCAGACATGCTTGTCGCTGTTCATTTATCACGAGCTGTAATTTTGCTCCATTTTTCAACTTGTGCACTATGCTGTATATTTTTATATAGGTTTTAGTAGTTTAACGATCTTTGATCGTATTTTATTTGTATTTAGACGTCCTTATTAGTTCGTCTCCTGATTTCTACCTTGAATAAAGATATTTTGAAACCACGTGCGATTCGCTAAACTCGCGTCGAGAGTGCGACGTACAGTGGTGGTTCCTGCTTTTCTGTTCCCTCCATTCTTCACCACTTTCGCATTTCTTCCTCTCCCAACTGTGTGCACTGTTTTGTCCCATGTGTTGACTTTCACATACGTATATATTTCCTGCGTCTTACTCACTCTCCTGGACCAAAACATTTTTACAATCCTTTTCTGTGTATCTAATCTTTCGCACTCCTCTATGGACTATCAAGTGTCATGCTCCCTCGTGAGAACATTCAGCTGTCTGCTCTTTCGTGTGCGCTGACATCCATGCTCACCATTTAATTCGCAGGAACTCCTCATAGTAATCGCATTTCGCTCAATGCTATACTTAACAGCACAATGTATCTTTCGATTACGAGCTCGACTCACCAGTTAATTCTGATATCATCAAAGCCCGGGACTCTACCGGCCTTCCATAAACTTTGGATTCCAAGTGGCACATTATTTACTATTATAAATAATATCCCGATCTTGAATGACATAACTGTTTTGTCACTACATCATATTCCGTATTTTTCCTGTGACAGTTTTTTATGTATATACTTCTTTTGGTTTTTGTACGTTTTGGTATTTTTATTGTTTTTAATAAAGAATTATTGAGTGTCTGTTTTGAAACCTTTCCGACAAGAAACGAAAATTTCAAGTCATATTTTCGGAAAAGAAAAATTTTAGAGAAATAGTGAATGAATTCATGCCCCACTCGGAGAAAAAAACTTCGCATAATTTAAAATACGCAATGTGTAATGTTCTTAACCGTGAAAAGAACCGTTTACGAAAAAAAAAATCGAATTTCTACAATCGGAAAAACATTCACAAATACAAATCGTTACTTTCTGCCGCCAACCGCTGGAATGTGTGCTGTGAAATTCACAAATTGTGCACAAAACATTTCTCATGGTAGAAAAGACATCTAAAGCAAACGGATTAGTTCAGATTGAACAATCAAAAGAAGAGACGTAGAGGGAAATGTGATATAACTTTACGTCTCATAGAACGAAAGTTGTGCATTACGTAAGAGAGAAAATGGTTTCAAAATGATGTTCACAATGAAGAGTATCCTACAAAGCGAGCATTTCTCCGTAGGATTTTTAGAATTTGAGGTATTCTTTCACAAAAATAGAAATATGCGCTGAAGTCCACTGGCGGCAACGTTGTGATTAGGAAAAAAAAAGGAAAGAAATGTGCGCAAAGTATTCTTCATAGCAAAAACATTGCAGATGGAAAAGAATTTTTTTCAAATACGACTTCTGCAAAGAGAGGTAGTGTATAAAAAGTAGGACATATTTCCGACTGAATTACTCCGGCAAGGCTTATCGCTACAGCTGCCGCTCACTGTAGAAGAAAGGATTTTTTTGTTAATTCCAATGTGTTGAAGAATTATCACACATAATTTTTTTTTTTTTTTTGTCGAACTTCACGACCAGCAGATTCATTTTACTTCTCTCTTCGGACGAGGGGACAGTTTTGTTTGGATTTTTTCTCCGAGCAAGAGGAGAAAAACCCCTTCAAAACTGTCCCCTTGCCCGAAGAATGAAGACCCTCTTCATTCCTAGAAAGCGCGGCCACGCCTTCTCTCTGAAAACTATAAGTTCTTAATTGCTTCGCTGCCCCTCCCCCTCTTCTCTTACTCAATCGCTTTGATTGGGACGGCTGAAAAGCAATAATGACCTGCTCCTCTCTTCTCTCACATCCGCGAAACTATAAATCTAATACCCCGTGTGTTGCATGAGAAAAAGCTTACTTTGACTGTTCGTTGCCCAGCTCATCGAAATGGCGGGAATTCAAGGAAAATGATTCCAATGCTTTATCTCTCAAAATGGCTACTGAATCTCACTTCTGATAATATGGAAGCCCCGGTTACACCAATACAGCAAAACAAGCCCTTTTTATGACTCCACATCTTCCTACTCCGGAGCTGGACATTCTCTGATCTGAACTACGCCGGCAAGGCTTATCGCTGCTGCTTGCCGTCTTGATTCTTGCCTCATCTAAGTGGTATGCCATAGTGGAAGGCTCTGTATAATAGAAAGAAACGTTTGTATTGCTGCTGTGGCCACTGTAGCACACACACTCCTGCAATTTTTCATTTGTAGTGAATTTCTTACCTCCTAAATCCTCCTTGGAAATCGTTTAGAGCTAAGTCAGGACTGTAAGGGGAATGGCTGAGTAATTCCTAGTCCATTGATGCCACAGCTGTCATTCTCCCGTGAATTGTGTGCGGCCTAGCGTTGTCATGCAATAAGATGACGGACAATTTTCCTGGCCTTTTGATATGGATGACCAGTCGAAGCTTCTTTTATACGATGGTAACATACACTGACGGGAAAAAAATCCCAACACCACGAAAAAATAGTTGTAGACTAATGAAATGGCGGCAATACATTTGTATAGGTAACATACTTAATCGATTAAGGTTTCAAGATCACAGCTTATTGTAAGCGCGAGAAGAGCCATTTTAAATGTGAAATACTGGTACATTAATAACCGGTGTAACCGCCAGAATGTTGAATGCAAGCATGCAAACGTTCATGCATTGTGTCGTACAGGTGCTGGATGTCAGTTTGTGGGATGGAGTTCCATGCCTGTTGCACTTGGTCGGTCAATATAGAGACGGTTAATGCTGGTTGGGGGTGGCGTTGGAGTAATCGTCCAATGATGTCCCATACGTGCTCGATTGGAGAAATATCTGGTGATCTAGCTGGCCACGGCAACATGTCGACACTCTGTAGAGCACGTTGGGTTACAACAGCGGTATGCGAGCGAGCGTTATCCTGTTGGAAAACATCCCCTGGAATGCTGTTCATGAATGGCAGCACAACAGGTTGAATCACCAGACCGACGTACAACTGTGCCGTCAAGGTGCGTGGGATAACCACGAGAGTGCTCCTGCTGTCATAGGAAATTGCTCCCCAGACCATAATTCCAGGTGTAGGTCCAGTGTGTCTCGGCCGCAGACAGGTTGGTTGCAGGCGCTCACCTGGCCTCCTTCTAACCAACACACGGCCATCACTGGCACCCAGGCAGAACCGGCTTTCATCAGAAAACACAACAGATCTCCACTACGTCCTCCAATGAGCTCTAGCTTGACACCACTGACGTCGCAAACGGCAGTGGTTTGGAGTAAGTGGAATGCACGCCAGAGGGCGTCTGGCTCGGAGCTGTCCTTCAAGTAACCGATTTGTAACACTTCGTTGCGTCACTGTGGTGGCAACTGCAGCTCGAATTGCTGCCGCAGACGCTGTACGATGCGCCACGGCTATACGTCTTACACGGTGGTCTTCCCTCTCAGTAGTGCCACGTGGCCGGCCGGAACCCGGTCTTCTTGAGGCAGTACCTTCCCTTGACCACCGCTGTCAACAATCATGCACAGTGGCTACATTCCTGCCAAGTCGTTCTGCAATATTGCGGAAAGAAAATCCACCTTCTCGTAGCCTTATTACACGACCTCGTTCAAACTCCGTGAGCTGTTGATAATGGCTTCTTCGTCTTCTTAAAGGCATTCTTGACTAACATCAATACACTACGTCGAATCTCAACGATAACTAACGCTCACGAACGTTACAGCGCGTATTTACAGCAAACCTGCTTTGCATGTTCCGAGGGGCACTACTAGCGCCACGCGTATGCGCCGAGCGCAAAATTTGCGTAAACGTCATCTTACAGATGTACTCTCACCGCCTACCAACTGTCGTTTATCTAACACAACCCCTTCTTGGTGTTGGGATTTTTTTCCGTCAGTGTATGTAACCAGCACATCATAGATTTGACATGGCCGACCCGGTGGGGCAATGGTCTAAGTGATGGCCTCTGATCATTCGTCTGAGACAGATCCGGGTTCGAGTTCCGGTGAGGTATGGAGGTTGTGTTTGTCTTATGGATCTGGCTCTCTCCCTTCCCTGGAACCAGTGAACCTAAATTAGGGACAGGAGACTGCTTATATCCACAGAGTTGCTCACGGTGGTCGTTAAAAATCCAATGACAAAAAATTTGACAGAATTAAGCTATTCCTTAGAGCTTATATGAAGACGGTCCCTTTTATTCCAATTCCGTGCTGCTGCGTAAGTGAAGCAAATTCTCACATTTCAGGCAGAAAGTTGTACATGGTGGGTGGAAAGGTCACTGAGAGGTCAGATAAGTAGGTAGCAGGTCATTAATATGAACTCCCGCTCCTCCTGCGAATATCTGGACACTGGTGTAAACGACGGGAGCCACGCGCTATCCGATGGGAGAAGGAATAACGAAAGGGAGTCAGACTCAGACAGAGAGAGAGATAGATAGATTGCGAGAATTTCTCCCAGCTAGGAGGGGAAAAAACGCCGGCGAAGGAATGATGGCTGTCGTCAGGGCAGAATAAAATAATGAACCAAGTCTCGTCACTCGTCACGTGATCTTTTGCAGAAATGCATCTTCTTCAGACTTAAAGCTATACAAAAACTCTGTGCAGGTGGCGGCTCGAAACGACTTCTGATCAAATGTCAACGCCTTTTGTACCACTCACTTTTCTGAACAGCCGGTACTCATGGCTGATTTTTTTTCACTATCAACACTGACTTTGATTGTAGCAGCTATGTTACATTCCTTTACACAAGGCTTTTTTTCAGAGTCGTGCCAGTTGAAACAAATGAGATTCTTAATGCTGTCGAAACATGATTAAAAATGGAAATAATTGCAACTTTTAAAAGACGATACTTTTTATGTACAATGTTTTTAGTTGGTTTTAATCGCAAATAAAAAGTGTCGTCTTTTAAAAGTTGCAGTTATTTCCATTATTAATCGTGTTTCGACAGCATTAAGAATCTCATTTGTTATTCCCTTACCCTCCTGTTTTCCAAAGCAATCCGTTGCACAGAGTAGATGTTTATTTCGGTCATAGCAGTAGGCGACACAAAACTAAATAACTAAAAAAGAAAGAGGTTCATTTGTTACTTCTTCTCTGCCCTCGGAATACCTTTTGGCCGCCCCGGTGGCGTAGTGGTCTAAGCGATTGCTTCTGATTATTCGTCCGAGATGGGTCCGGGTTGGAATCCCGTGAGGCATGGATGTTGAATTTCTCTTACGGCGCTGGATCTCTCCCTTCCCTGGAACCAGTGGCCCTAAATTAGGGACGGGCGACTGCTTATAGCCCACTGAGTTGCTCATGGTGGTCGTTGAACCTCCAATCAAAAAAAAAAAAAAAAGAAAGAAAACTTTTTGCACCAATCATAGACACAGCGTTTTATCGCCATACTGTTCTTGAAATCTCTGAAAATCTAATTTCACCTTCTCTTTCACAAGAAATTGATTAATACAGAGCTGTTGTACACTCGTCGACACTTCTACAGTAGAGGTGGGTCGTTCGCCAACGATTCGTTAAAAAGAACTAATCAGGAAACAGTCGTTAGCGAACGAATCTTTCCTGAAAAGAACGATTCCGCAAAAGAGCCGATTACCTGAATGAATCAGTCAGAACTACTCAAAGCTAATGTCTTTGGAACTACTTTTTACTAGACATCAAAATTTCACCACGGTGTCTGGATGAGGTTCATGTTCTATTCGTAAAATCTTACCTTATTCAGAAGTGTACAAATGCAATAAATTATATGAACGTTTCGAAACGAACTGACAAGAAACCCGAGGGAAACAAAATTTCCATAAAAATTGAAAACAAATTTGAACTTTAAAATCGCCCACTAAAACGGAAACTGTCAACGAACGAAAGGATCCGACTCATAATAATTTCGCTAGATACAAATCGTTCTCTAAACCGGAAGAATCAAACGAACAGAACGAACGAATTGGTCCGAACGAATATTTTTAGTGAGTCAAATCGAAAGAGTTGATTCTTTCAAAAGAATCGGTTTGCCCATCTTTGTTCTACGGGCTTCAGGCTTCCCACAATGCACCTCTCAACCGCCGCATGAGCGATACTACTACTTTCGTGAAGGGAAAGCTCACACATTTATCTTACGGATTCTATCGCAATAGGTATAGGATATTAAGAGTTACAATAAAAAGTCCAGGTTAACCTTGTACAATAAAACAAAAGTACCACGGTTCGTCACACCATAATTTAATGTATTTAAAGACGTCAAATCTGCCACACAAAGGTTTACTATGCTAACTAATTACAAACTTATTTTTAGTTACTGTTGTGCACAACAGCTGGTTTCGTCAGATAAGAGAAAAATAAGGAAAACAGATAATCGCGCCTCTGATGACATCACAAATGAAATCCATTCTCCGTGTTTTTAGGAAGATCCTCATTTGTAAGTACATGACGTTTGGTTAACGTATTTCAGAGAGGAATATTTATATGCCGAAGTCAGTGGAGGAATTTTCGACACAACTGACTCCAACAACCCACGGTCGCTCAGTGGTTTTCTGGTGAGAACGGCGATTCTGACTAAATAAAAGAGAAACAAAATACATAAAACGACAATCAGAAAGTTTAAAATAAATGTAAATGGCACACCAAAAACAGAGCTCACAAAGATTTTAACAAATGCAAAGGATATTCCGCTCACAGGAAGATGATCTACGTTATTAAGACAATAAATTAATATGAGAATAAACCACAAAAAATCTTAGCCATTTATTTTATGTGAATGTTATAAGCTTTCCGAAACGTACAAATGAAAAGACAATTCACTTAGGATATTTAATCATTTTTATTACGAATGGTAAAATTACACTTAGTTTTATGGTTTTCTACGTAAATATGACAGCCAACCTGACAATACCTAGGAATACTCGCCAGCTGACCGACGAATGTGAGTTTATTTAATACACTCAATGGACAAAACACACTTAATAGCGTGTTGGTCCTCCTCTAGTGCGAATAACAGCCTGTTCACGCCCAGGCATCAACTCAATCAGATGTCGGAGGATCTCCGGAAGTAATGTCAGCCATCCCTGTAACAGCATTGTCTACAACTCCGCCCGAGACGTCGGTCCAGCATCCATGAATCTAATGTTCCGCTTCACGATATCCAAGAGAACTTAGCCGCCCCGGTGGCGCAGTGGTCTAAGCGATGGCCTCTGATCATTCGTCCGAACGGGGTCCGGGTTCGAATCCCGGTGAGGCATGATGTTGTGTTTGTCTTACGGCACTGGCTCTCTCCCTTCCCTGGAATCAGTGACCCTAAATTAGGGACGGGCGACTGCTTATAGCCCATTGAGTTGCTCACGGTGGTCGTTAAACCTCCAAAAAAAAAAAAAAAAAAAAAAAGAGAGAACTTACACAAGGTTTTAATTCGGGGGCCTTGGGTCAACAGGATAGTTTAAAACTCAGATGAGTGTTCCTCGATTGATGATTAAGTGGTGGGGCGGTGCATTGTCCTTCTAATGTAGACTATCAGCTGCAGGATACGCGAAGGCCATGAAAGCGTGTCAGTGATCAGCCAATAGATGCTAGAAGAGCGCATGGGGTTAAGAACCTCTCCAAACACAGTTACAGACCTAATGTGTTCGAAAACATCACAGAGCCACCACCGCCGTGAACAGAGACGACCTGGAACGACGGGGCCATAGCCTCATGCTGTCTTCGCCACACCCGCACCCTCCCCTGAGCTCTGTGCAGCTGAAAACGGGATTCATCTGACCACATGACGTGGCGTAATTTCCGATGACGAGCAGGCACACGAAGGGCGTAGGCTACCGTAGCCCAGAGTATGCAACGTGCGTCGTACCGTTCACTCGCTGACGCTGCTTGAGCCTCCGACATTTAACCTGGATGTGATTTGCGCCGCCGTTGCCAAGCGGCCGGTCTGTTCTAGCCGGGATCGTCTAAGTCTACCACGGCTATCAGTGACGTGTTATCCGCCATCGCTTCTCTCTGGGCGCTGGAACGTCTGTCGATAGTATACCCTCGGTACACACTTGATATGGTTGTCCTCGGGAACCCTGCGGTTCTTACATCTGTCTTGGTGAAGTCAATGCATCCACGATCAAAATCGCGCTGATCAACACGTTTACGTCGATTGCGATACACTGCTGGGAAGCCCTGCTGTCCGCCCTATTTATCATCTGCGTTCGGTTTGGGTCTGTTGAACTCTGTCAGAGAGATGCCCATCAACTCCCCATCACAACTATCTCTAATGTATTGTCTATGCCGCCCCGGTGGCGCAGTGGTCAAAGCGATGGCCTCTGATCATTCGTCCGAACGGGGTCCGGGTTCGAATCCCGGTGAGGCATGGATGTTGTGTTTGTCTTACGGCACTGGCTCTCTCCCTTCCCTGGAACCAGTTACCCTAAATTAGGGACGGGCGACTGCTTATAGCCCATTGAGTAGCTCACGGTGGTCGTTAAACCTCCAATCAAAAACAAAAAAATGTATTGTCTACTGAGTGAACAAGCTGAGTAATCTTCAGTGGCACGAACATAAGGTATACAGAGATTTCCTTGAGCAGAGGGATAATGTTCGGAATGAACTCAAAGAGCTTTGCAAGCTTGTAAACAGATTTTAGAAACGCATTAAAGACATCTTTCATCTGCGTGTTCTGAGAGGATCGTAACGACAAAACACATCAAATAGAAAACGTCAGCAAGCATTCTTTGCAGACGCTATATCCATGATTTGCAAAACAGCATAGGCAAAGAAGTGATTTCAAGAACCTTACATATTTAACTGAATTTATTTCATTTACACGTTACACTTCGATTGTACTACTTACCTTGTGTTTCAGAAACTCGTGTTCCTGTGCTGATGCAAAAAAATCGAGCACCGAATGTTTTTACAAATTTTCTGTTGTTCTGTTGCCACTGTTTACCGCATGCGTTTTGAATTTCAAAACAGCTGAAGGGTTCCGGTTATGAGATTTGTACGATACTTCTAAATGTACCAATTCGGATAATATGCATGCTAAAAATTTTGTATGTACTTGATGAGAGAGTGACACTTTTAAAACTCTCATGAACACCAAAAGTAAAGCACAGCCATCCATTTGGAACTTTGAGTTGCTGGTTCCACAGAGCAGAGAGAATGAGAAGCAAAAAGAAAACGCTAAGTCTTTGTCTATCCTGATCCTGAAGCTTAGGCTCTCGACACGAGTGGTGAGTCTCCTAACTATCGAATCATTCGACGGCAAATTTATTACGTAATATATAATCACGATCATTATCAACCATTTCCAATCCACTGCTGGAATACAATATATGCTCCACAACTCTCTGTCTGAAGATAGTCTCCCCCATATACAGCATAACAAAGTATTTGTCGACGACGGGACTCAAACCAGCATCGTTCCGCTCCGGAGCCGAATGCATTCTCAATAAAGCTGCACAGACAAGGGTTTATCGATACTATTTGCCGTTTTGACATGTACGTAACCTCTGTAGTACGTCACATATAACCTCTCCACCCCACCACTTAAGAAAGGCGTGACATGAAATCGCATATCTCGGGTCCTCCGCAAATCATGCTTGAAGCAACTCTCTGTAAAAAGAGAAATTGTCATTAATTCCAAACGATGTGTGGAAGAAGCATGACAAGTTTTTCGAAGCAAAGAAGGAATCCTCATTAATCCCAAACGATGTGTGGAAAAAACATCACACATTTTTCGAAGAACCTAACGGCCAGTAGATCCATTTTTACATTTGGGCGCCAATGTGAAATTCAAATTTGCCAGTGGAGAGACTCGAACTCACATCTTTCTACTCCGGAGCTGAATACTTTCTCACTTTAAATACACCGACAAAGTTTGTCTCTGCAACTTTGCTGTCATGACATGCGTGTCATCTTTGAGCTAGGTAAGACACACATGCCACTCTACCATGCTTTCGAACTTCATAAAATCGTCTGCCACGTGGTCATCTCCTGAGTCTTTCCCTGTCCGTTGTTATCCAGTCTAACACACTCTTCGCTAAAGAAAGCAAAGCATTTCGGAAAAGTCGTCCGCTCCTGGTGAAACACCTCATGTAAGTACTTCAGGGCCGAATATGCAAATGATTAAAAAAAAAACGACCAATGACTAAAAAGTGACCCGCTACAGCGGATTGCGATTACGTTAACCTCCACGGACTGTGAGGATACAGCGACGTCAGATCCGCGCACAATATAAGCAGTGGGGCGAGTTTGAGAGAGGACGTATAATTTGGCTGAGAGAAGCCGGTTGATCAAGTCGCCGTATTGGTATTTGTATTGGTATTTGGGTCGGAGCAATGCGGCAATCGGACGATGTTGGCGCCAATGAGAGCACAACACAGCGACAAGGCAATCGAACGACGTTAGAGTCAATGAGAACACAACATAGCGACACGGCAATCGAACGATGTTAGAGTCAATGAGAGCACAACACAGCTACACGGCAATCGAACGATGTTAGAGTCAATGAGAGCACAACACAGCAACAAGGCAATCGAACGATGTTAGAGTCAATGAGAGCACAACATAGCGACACGGCAATCGAACGATGTTAGAGTCAATGAGAGCACAACACAGCTACACGGCAATCGAACGATGTTAGAGTCAATGAGAGCACAACACAGCGACAAGGCAATCGAACGATGTTAGAGTCAATGAGAGCACAACATAGCGACACGGCAATCGAACGATGTTAGAGTCAATGAGAGCACAACACAGCTACACGGCAATCGAACGATGTTAGAGTCAATGAGAGCACAACACAGCTACACGGCAATCGAACGATGTTAGAGTCAATGAGAGCACAACATAGCGACACGGCAATCGAACGATGTTAGAGTCAATGAGAGCACAACACAGCTACACGGCAATCGAACGATGTTAGCACCAGTGAGAGCACAACATAGCGACACGGCAATCGGACGATGTTAGAGTCAATGAGAGCATAACACAGCCACACGGCAATCGAACGATGTTAGAGTCAATGAAAGCACAACACAGCGACACAGCAATCGAACGATGTTGGCACCAGTGAGAGCACAACATAGCGACACGGCAATCGGACGATGTTAGAGTCAATGAGAGCACAACATAGCGACACGGCAATCGGGCGATGTTAGATCCAATGAGAGCACAACATAGCGACACTGCAATCGGACGATGTTAGAGTCAATGAGAGCACAACATAGCGACACGGCAATCGAACGATGTTGGCGGCAATGAGAGCACAACACACCGACACGCGGGCAGTGAACGGTCTAGGGAAAAGTCAGAACACTAGGTTTTAGCGATTGAGAGAGTCGCACGAATGCAACCGAATTCGTGGGTCTCAACCATCCGTGGCCATGTTGCGTCGTCTACAGGTACGGAAGTGACCATCCGGACCGTTGGCAGACGACTTCCGGCACGTTGGATACATTCGAGGAGGCCACTCCGCCGCCTACTACTCACCAGCAAGCATTGCCAACACCGGTTGCAGTGGTGTCGGGCCCGATCAACGAGGAATAGTGTCCATCGTACAACTTGAATAATGTCAGCAATAACAAACTCACCTAGTAAGACAGTGAGATACGCATGAATCATCATATGTCCTAGGCTTTACATATTCGTTAAAGAATTTATTACGTAAATACAGCATATTAATAGCAATGAAGTGACCGACTCCTTTATCACATATAATATCAAGCTGCAAAGAGAGTGTGAGAAAGAAAAGGCGGGTGTGTACGCTATACTGTTGGTATATCCTGACAACACTGGAAAGATATACTGTATATCGAAATGGCAAAGCGATCTTTGACACTAGATGTAAAGAACATGTGCGAAGCGTGAACCAGGACATGCATAATACAGCCTGTGCCAGAGAAGTCATGCATTAATCGGCCGCTCCTGTATGGAATAGTAGAAGAATTGTCCCTTACACGAACTTTAAAGAGACTGCCATCAGGGAAACAGTCTAGATCCTATCCAGCACTGTAAAATGCAATGATATGGTCTCTACTAAACTACCAATGGTTTGTCATGCGTTAAGGTGAACGTCAAGTAATTTTGCTTCCTATACTTCCAATGGAAAAACTTCTGTACACATTTTCTTCGCAATTATTGCGTTCCCAAAGATTTAAATTTGAACATCGATTAAAGTAGCTTCATTTTATAACTTGAAATGCTTAATATTTTCTAAAACATAACCATAATTATGCAATCCAACATTTGTTTGTCTACTGACGTCATCAAAGTACAGGCCGCGCCATCTTTTCTGGTTTCAACACCACCAAAGGAAAAGTTATTGATTTTTAATATAATTATGGTTATGTTTTAGAAAATATTAAGTATTCCAAGTTATAATATGAAGCTGTTTTAATCGACGTTCAAATTTTCATCTTTGGGAACGCATTAATTGTGAAGAAAATGTGTACAGAAGTTTTTCCGTTGGAAGTATAGGAAACGAAATTACTTGACGTCCACCTTAAATGAGGAAACACATCGCGGCGCGCAGTATATTTACTTGATAAAAATGAATGTAATATGCTCGTGATGTCACCCACGTTAATTTCAAAAAACCATCTTTGTTTCTTATGTGTTCTAATTCTCTGCATTTTTATGTTTACCACTGCCTTGAAAAAGCCTCTCGGTGGAGTGCGAAAGCTTGGCAAATCTTTGTGCATATTACACTACAAAAATAAACGGATTTAATATGCTATCTGCGTTTCTTGTGTATTCACAGTCTGGTGTAAATAAAATGATGTTAACAATAAAGGATATATTTTCATACTCAGGTATTTCAAAGCTCCAGGCTGGCAGGTGTACTCTACAGCATAGTCTTCGTAGTCCGCAGAGAGAATTGCATATTGCAGGCTGATGGGAACTATAGCAATCAAAAAAAAACAGTCGGTAAAAAAATTTCAGATTTATGAAAATTATTACTCACTGTACACAAATCAAATGCAAAAACGAAAACAAAATGATCACCAATAAAAAAAACGTTTTTAAGGGTATTTCAGAGTATTGCTCCCAAGAGCCCACGCTGATCTTACGATCCTCTTCATTCAAAATGGTGATCAACACTAAACGGCAGCTCGTAACGAAACATCTGCCACGTTTAGTTGCAGCAGATTAATCAGCTGCTTACAATTCAACGGCATTAAAAATGTCGATCGAGTTTTATGCGGCAGTAAATTGATAGCTTGGTCCTCTGTGGGTACAAAATAGTGATCGCCATTCTAATGAAGTGGAAAAGAGGCAGTTCTAATGCATTCATGCGCAATTGGTTAAGGTTTTCAAAAATGTTTCAATTTGTTTTGCTTTTACGTTTCCATTTTTTGATTAAAGTAGACGATGATTCCAAACTTTTGGCTCTCGTCGAAAACTCCAAACCAGATAAAAGGCTATCAGCGTGTTATTTTATCTAGATGTAGAGCAAGTGAAAAAGTTTTTCTTAACTTTTTCATTTGCTGAATTTTGTTATTATGAACATGGTTTTGAATATGTAGAAATGGAAAATGAACCTTAAGCACATTAGTACTTTTCTTGGCAGGTGCAACAACTATGTTTACTGTAACTAAGTTTCAAATACTGTTCTTCCTTTTCCGAGTCCTTACTAAAGCGATAACGGAACGATGCGTGGCTGAAGAACTTTAACATATTCCTCGATAAGACATTTCGGGACCACAAAATGCATGACATATCATTGTTTCTATGGAGCCTAGGTTTGGTATGCTGCAACAGTAAATTAATATAAGCGTAAAACATGGCAAAAATGCTCTGGTAAAGATATTTCTCATTCACCCTCGTATGTACACAATATTTTTTCCCCAGTTTCAGAGTTGTTGGATACTTGCAAAATTTGGGGAAGACCTTTTTTCCGGTAAAAGAAAAATACAAAAACGAGGGATTGATCTGTGTAGGTTATTTTGGAAGTGATGGAACATCAGGGGCGTTGCCGTTAGAAACACAACTATTTTGAATTAAAAAGAAAAACAGGTACTCCAGGGCGTTAACCAAAACGAAGGGTAGCACCAAACAGAAGTCATCGCTCTTTTTACGCTTTTATAAGTGAGTCACGGAAACATTTACATCGGCCGCTACCGGGGGAAAAATCGGTGGCGGCCTATGTGAATTTTTCCGTGACTCACTTATAAAAACGTGGAAAGAGCGATGACTTCTGTTTGATGTTCCTAATCCACGTCACTTGTCTGTATTAATTCTTCATTCTCCTCCTAGTTATTTGTTCAGTTGCTGCTTACCATCATTGGTGAATCTCCAGCACTGAGCGTGACTCCAAGATGCAACTTGCCAAGTGGCTTGGCGGCAGTTTTGCAAAATAGTTAGCTAGTCGTATGTGAGTCTGGAGCAATTCGAGGCCGCTCTGGTGCAGTGGAAGAATGTCATGCGCGTAACTGGAAGACCCTGGATTCGGTTCCCGGTGGCAGCCGATGTGAATTTTTCCGTGACTCACTTATAAAATCGTGGAAAGAGCGATGACTTCTGTTTGATGTTCCTAATCCACGTCAATTGTCTGTATGAATAGTAGCACGTTTCCACCAGGAAGAATTGCTTCGAATGGCAGCTGTCGTGTAGAACTAACCTCAAGACAAAATTCGAAGTGTAATGCGGTTCATGTACACGAAGAATCTTCTAAAAAAAAGAAGTCGAAAATCTTACTGTAGCTTATATCTCTAACAGGATCCCACATGTGATGAAATAAATCAATGATGAGCACATTGCAGGAAGCACGGTAGCAGTTCGTCTCCGTCTCACTTAAAAAAAGCATTGAATTAACAGGAATATTAAGGACTTTCTCCTAATGGAAATCGGAAACCACTCTGGCAAATTGAGCTCTGTTATTAGTGGCCCCAATTAATGACATGCAATCAACTTAGTCCAGTCTTTCATATCATCAAACCAAGTGAGGTCTCCTCTTTCCGTTGGTGCTTTCTTTTAACACCAATTGGAGAATGCTAAATTTATTACTCCACATTAGGTATTACAAGTGAGCAGCTTATTTTCTTTTCGCCTCACTTAGCAACCTATTCATTTATTTCTTCATTTTTTTTAATTTTGTTCCCCATGGAATCCCTAAGATCGTTTAAAAAATACACATCTCAAATGCTTCTAGAATTTTGTTGTGTTCGTCCAAGCCTCAACCCCATACAAGAGAAGTATCCACCATACGTAGTCAAATTTCTACTTCACCATACGTAGTCAAATTTCAACGTTCAAATCACTGTTTCACGAAGACGAATTCACTTTTACCAAGGATTGTCTTGGCAATTCAGTTCTTCATTACCAAGGGAAAATAATTATATTTCTACGTCACGTGAAGTACAATAAGGTTCCGCCGTTTTATTACAGCGGAACAAAGTTACCAATAGGACCTGGCTTATCAAATGCAGCAGTGGTTGACACAGATGTTCATTTGGGCCGGAGCTCAACGGAGTGCTGCTCTGTTACCTCTTCACTTGGGCGAATATTTAAATATTATCCGGAGCCCACTGGAGCTCCGAATACACATTTCTTTAGTATAGCCGAACGTACTAGCAAGATAGCGTTGTTAAAATCAACCATCCTTTCAGTAAAGGCTTTGAATGTGCAATTTCGGACACTAATCCTACCTTTAATTAGAAATGGTGATAGGAAAACTTTGCTGATTTCAATATTGTGGCTTCGCTGCGGTCGCACTGCATATTGGTTTCATCCCTCACTTAGGACTCCTGCACTTTTTTGTTAGAAATTAAAACCTGGGTAAACACGCAGCTCCAAATCCAATTTTCTTGCACGTAATTTCCGCAACTTTATGGATGGCTTTGGTGTGCTATCATTGGACTAGCTGATCACACTTCCAATTTCTAAATTCGCTGCCTGCTACGCCGCAACTACATTTGCTGGAAATTACACATCCATTTCTCTACGTACATTTGTAATTCTTGCACTCGTAGTGCAACTTGTTCTGAGATCTTGAAACAGAGGTCATCGCTCTTTCCACGTTTATAAGTGAGTGACGGAAATATTCTCATTGGCCGCCACCGGGAATCGAACCCAGGTCTTCCAGTTGCGCGCCGGATATGCTTCCACTGCACCACAGCGGCCTCGAATTCCTCCAGACTCTCATACACTAACTGCCAAGCCAATTTGGCAGATTGCTTCTTGGAGCCCCGCACAGTGCTGGGGATTCACCAAAGATGGTAAGCAGCAACTGAACAAATAATTAGAAGGCGACTCAATAATTAACACTGACATTTGACGTGGACTAGGAACATCAAACAGAGGTCATCGCTCTTTCCACGCATATAAGAGAGTCACTAAACTTGTGCTAGTCGTACTCGTTTTTTTATTGTTCGGAGATATTTCACTACTAACAAAATTTCCCACATTCCTTTCCTCACGCACATGAATTATAGTCGCATTCACAGTACAGCCAGTTCTGGAGTTATTCTTACGACATTGTTCAGTGTTCAGTGTTCAGTGTTCCCTCTTCTCTGGTGCACATGTCGTTTTTCGCACTCATAGCGTACCATTTCCAAGTAGCAGTTTCGTGGTTTTTCTCCTAGAGAGAGAAGAAAATTAGGTAAAACCTTTCGTCACGTTTTATGTACTTGCTTTGTGTGTTCTCGTCTACACATTCTTAGTTACCTGAGTGCAACGATGCACACATTTCATTCCTCCAATAAATCGCTGTTCAATCAAATGCCTACCGTGCCGGTTGCCGAGTACACACGTGTAGCTAGTTGTACTCGTTTGGTCCGAGTTAGACCCCCGGATGGGACATGGTGCTCGTTCAACAGCACTAGTTCTTATCTTCCTTAAAATCAGTGGCTCCACGTCAGAGACTAAAGACTCCTTAGAGCCTTAGATGCCCATCGGGATCATTAAATCCTGAAGCAAAAAACGTTAATGCCTTGAAACGATACAGAGAAAATACCATAGAGTTCATCGTTTTTTTTTTCATGTTGTGTTTGCTTCTAGTTTTATTGTTCCTATAGGAATATGTAAGGTAATTAAGGTTACTGTCTCCAAGGAAGAAGAGGCAACAGGAATCTTGAATACAACTTCAAACTTCATGCACTAGCGGGAATTCGAAATCGAGAACTGTCAAGATTTGAACATAGCGTGATCATCGCATGCCTACTGAGAGGCAGGAATTTCGTCTGATCATGTGGCGTTCTAAGGAAAGTTGGTCTATTCGGACGACACCTGATCAGGCGAAGTTGGCCTTCAAAAGGAATTATATTTTTCGATCGAGGTATACAGGGTGTATACAGTAAATTCGAGCACTAGCCGCTTCACAGGCAAACGAAGGCAGAGAACGATGTGGAAAAAACGGAATTGGTGATAGTGCCATGAAATCGATTCCATCAGTTATACGTCAGCGCCCGTAGGGGCGAATTTATTCCCCGAAATTCCGAAAACATGACAGATAAAGAAAAAACAATTGCAAAGTTAAAAAAACATAATTTTATTTTGCTGCAAATCGGTCATAAAATGCGGGGATCAAAGGTAAATTTCAGGCTGTACACTGAGGACGCAAAAGTATCCAATGGCAGTTTTAAGCGGTGCACCATCACTGGATTGCTGTCAGGAGACGGGAGAACCCCTAAATAGAGAAGATATAAATCGTGACACTAGAAATCCCTCTCTGTGTTCTTACGAAGCTGCCTTTTTTTTTTTTTTTTTTTTTCTAATTGAAATTCAATCTGCTCACATGTGGTAATCATAGTTTCGTACGAAGCGGGAGAGAGGATTCCAGTATCGTGACCTATCTTCTCCTTCGCTTACGGATCCTTCCATCTCTAGACAGCAATACAATGATATTGCACCGCTTATAAATGTCCTCCGATACTTTTGCCTCAGTATACAGCGTAAGTTCTCCCGTTGACCCCACTTTTTATGGCCGATTTGTAGCAAAAGAGAGATGCTCTCCAACTTTGGAATTCACTATTTTCTATCTATCATATTTTCGGAGTTCAGATTTCTGAGTTGCGAATTTTCCGCTAAGGTGCTGATGTAGAACTGATGGGATCTGTCCCCTGGCAGTTACACCACTCTCGTTGGTTCCACGTTGTTATTAGCCGCTGTTCGCTTGAACCTTTGGATACATTAGCTCAGCGTACAGCCTAAATTCGTCCGCTGATTCTCACGTTTTATTACCGATTTAGAGCAAACGAATGATGATCTCGAACTTTGCAATTGACCTTTTTGCCCTATCTGTTATGACGTTCGAGATATAGGTCTGAGAATTCGCCACTAGGGGGCGTTGACGACCCATAGGGGCAAATAGTTACACCAATCCTGTTGTCTCAAAATCGTTATCTATCTCCGTTCGCCTATGAAGCGGCTAGTGCGCGATTTAACCGTACACCGTAAATATTAGATACCATACAGACAGCTTTGATATCATTTAGTTGAATGAGCATTAATCTAGTAATTGTAACATTTCGTTCTAAATGTGTATAGGTTATACACGTAGTTGTATTTCTGACGCGAACAAACAGCATGAAAGACGAAAGTGATTCATTGGAAATAATATTCACTCTCTTTCTCTCTCTCTCTCTCTCTCTCTTCTTAACATTATTTTTTATCTTTATTATATATATTGTTATTGATAAGCAAGCAAAGACAAATTTTGCCATTCAAAACATTCTGGATTCTATCATGAAATCTTGTGAATCTACACGTAATTTCTTATACAATTTCTTTTATAACAGCAAAAGGTCACCTAGTTAGAGGCAAAGAGGCTGTTATTCTCTTGGTGAGAATGACTACATTTCCATGACGATGGCCCATGGTAAGAGTTCAAATGCATGAAGTCTTTACGCAAGCATTCATCGTCTCATTAACCCTTTAACAACCATAACGCCCAAAATTCCCGTACATACAAACGACCATAGCCGCCCGAAACACCTGTCTAGAGTGAGTCAGATTTCCTACCTTTACCTGTTCCATAAATTCGCACGACCTATGAGGGATCTGCAGGTGTCACCGTCAGTCACCATTGTTGTTACTAAACAAAGTGAAACAACAGACAGTTTCGGAAGTTATGGTATTTAGAGTGATACCAGACTTTAGGGTCATGATCATTAAAGGGTTAAAGAACTAAATATACCCCTATTAAAAAGCCCAGCAACAGTAGAAAGGGTATTTAACTTGTTAACCTCTGATAGACGCACAAGAATCAAAAGGTAAAGGAGATAAAAGATATCTCGACGTGCAAGTTAAACATTGAGTAAGCATCAGTGAAAGGCAGCACATAAGTTTAGCGTAAGGCGGACAGTCTCAATAAGATAAACATATTTTGCCATTGTGAAAAACATTCTGGATTTGTCATCGAAAGAGACAGGTAAGCCGTCAACAAAAAATATAAAACACACGTAAACTTACATTTCTCAAAATTCATTCGATATCCTCCTTTCGATGAGGGTTTAATCGATCCACTTTCTTTCACTAAACTGTGACTGAAAAACACAAAATCATAAAGAAGAGAAAGAAATACATGTATTGTACAATACAGGCTGAACACCGAAAACAAATTGCAAAAAATGAAAGAAACAGATATAAAAAAAGTATTAAATGGAAGCTGATTATTCAAATGCCGCACATTCAAATGAAATAGTGTGAAGTATACTTTAACCTTTCTTTTTAGTCCTTGTGTTTTTATGTAAATTTGGTTTCTTCTGTTAAAGGCTTTTCAAGTTTAATGCCACTGATTCCTGTCCGATGAATTTGAGTTCATGCTACCCTCGCAACATATCAAATTGCAATTACATAATCGAAAGCTTGACATAAGAGCTGATGGGTTCAGTCTTCGACAGGCAAGTCACGTTGATGCTACGATGTTAAAACGAGCTTCTGTTAGTAATCTGTGTTAGTCAACTTTTTGTTCAATATTGATATACGACTAATTAGAGAGCTTGCGAAAGTGTGTGTGTGTCCACATTGTTCCGAAAGGATTTTATGTGACGGTGCTTGTTGACGTGTCTACTGGATCTAAATAAAAAGAGGTTTGTTCTAAGTGCGACTTTTTACTCAATCTGGCCGTTATCTAGAAGAGTAAAATTAACTACAGTGGATCCCACTTAAGAAGTTCCCGCTTAAGAAGTTTTCCCGTTTAAGAAGTTCCCGCTTAAGAAGTTTTCCCGTTTAAGAAGTTTTGCCGTTTAAGAAGTTTTATTTTTAGAGTCCCAATTTTTTTCCATAGTGCTAATGTTAATTTTTTCCACTTAAGAAGTAACGATGTTTCAAGTTTTCCCGCTTAAGAAGTTGTAAGTGTCTCAAGTTTATAAGTAAGAACATACGATTTTGGGAACTCGTGCCGCAGATAAGTACATGTCAAAGAAGTTGGGAGGAAACGTTTCCCCGTACATGAAGCAAGCGAAGCCTCTGCCGGCTTCCCACGGTCAACGCAGGGGTCATGTTTACTCCCCCCCGCCCACTTCTTCTGCGTCTGCCCTTTCTGTATCACAATCGCCTTTACTTCTTTACTTTGAGGCTGGGAAAGGAAATACCTGCTGAAAGTTAGTCATTCTGTCAGATCATTAAAGGGTTTGCACCTCGCATACGTGGAGTTAAACGTTTAGTTTTATTGTTGAAATGCGTTGCTAGAAATATGGCGTCTAAAGACATCAAAAGAAAAGCTTTATCTGTGGTTGAGAAACGAAACATTATTACGCAAGTTGATAAAAACTTGCATTTAACTAGGATGCAGATAGCAAAAGAACTAAATTTACCTGTTACAACCCTCAACGGTATAGGGGCAAAACGTTCACAAAGATGTTCCCACTTTTGAAATGCAAAATATCGACGATATTTGCGACATTGAAATGCAAGAGGACAATGAATCAGAAACCCAAGAAAATGAGTGCAGGCCAATTCCAACTTCAGCTGAAGCTGGTAAAGCACTAGAAACTTTTCGCCGCTTTATAGAAAGCCACGAACGTGTTCCAACGGACATAATGAGAAATTTGAGGGAAATGGACCCTTACTTTGTGAATCTAGCGGAAAAAAGGAAGAAACAAACGATTTTAGATCAGTATTTTTGTAATCCTGTAGCATAATAAATGTAGCTTTCAATCCTCATATTCAATTTTGAAATGGGTAAGTTGTGAAATTTTTTGTTACTTTAAAATTAACTAAAATATAATTTCTGTATTTAATCTATGCAATATTTTTAATCGCCAAAGTCTTAGAAAACCCAATCACATACTTCCCGTTTAAGAAGTTTTCATCGCTTCGTCCCAACGAAGACTTCTTATGTGGGATCCACTGTATTGTATGTCTGATTAAGGACTTTCAGCTACATCTAACATTTAAGCTATCGAAGTTCAACGAAAGCTGCAGCAACAATAAGCCTAACAAGTTACAGCATTTAGCGTTCTACAGTAAAGCGAACGCAACATTAACGTATTTCTGAAGTTAAAGTTTATATATCAGTTCAAGACTTCAACTAATTTAACAAAAACATTATAATAAACAAAGTCCCACAGGTTCAGGATTTTTGCATTTGAAGTCACGAAGTACTATGCTATTTAGGCACGCCGCGTTTTAGAAGGGAAAAAAGTTTAGGAATTGAAACTAAATTTTTGGGCAACTCTAAGAAGACGCTGTTGTTGCACGCGTCACAACTAGTGATGATCTACGAAGTTTGTCGAAAGGCTGTTGATTTAGAATAAGAGTAGGGAGCTTATTTTTTAATACCGTCGCATACAGAGACAACTGACTTGAATTTCACTTCTCTAGAGAAGTGATGTGAACACTCTTCCTTCCTTGGCGTCTCTTTTGTGTTTGCTTATTCAGGTCCCAACAGAACGTTCGGTCATTTAAATGAAATATCGTTGACTACCATCAGGGAATAATAGCCGTATGGCATAAATACCAGCAACATTGGTGATTGGAGATCTGTCAGAGTATCTTGTAATAAGGATGTAAGAGACCTTATGATGACACCGAGGCCTGACTTCTTTAGGGCGTTCTTGAGAATGGTAGGAAATACTTGCAATATGTTTCGAATTTCCTCTCCGCGCGAAAGAAACTTTCTGACAAAAATATAAAATTTCTACAATCTCTGATTTTTAACCTTTTCCAGCTAGGAAAAAGAGAAGTTTAACATAAAGTGAAGAAAACGAGAAATACATTTTTAATAATATTAGCAGATATTATTTTCTGCACGGAGGAAATCTGCGAAATAAGTGGTGAATTTATTCAGTTTCACTACTGTTAGCTCAATTAGGCGAAAATTTGCAAAGGGCTAATTGCTGAAAATTAACGAAGAAAATGAAAAACTTTAGTCTTATTGCCTTTACCTCCAACAACAAAATGTTTGTGAAGTAAATGAAAATTTTCAGTTTTATTGCCTTACCTTCAACATCAAAATAAGTGGGAAGTAAATGAAAAATCTTTCTTCACTTTTATTTCTTTCAATAGGCAATCTACGTAGGAAATATAAGATTTATTCAACTTTCTTCTTTTATCTCCACCAGCAAGAACTTTGCAAAGCAAACGTGCAACTGAAATGCCCTGGAATTTAGTGCCTTTAACGATCGATTTGTAAGACATAAAAACTCGTTGTTCATGTTGCGGCGTATATATTCATACATTTTCCAAACCCGCCCAATTTTGGTGCTTTAGAAATAACACGTTCGCAGACCTAAAAACTTATTTTGTGAAAAATAAAAATTCTTGTTCATTATATCACTGTGCCACTTTTTCTGATTTTCAAAATTCGGTAAACAGCCGTGAGAATACTGAAACTTGTAAAAAATATTTCCTTTTTGTTTGGACGAACACCTCTTTTCCAAATACTGCAAAAATATTGGAACACCACTGTACATTTTTGTTATTATGTCCAAAGCTCGAGTGTAAGGTTTCTTCCAGTAAAAAGTACACTGTAGAAAAAAATGTGTTACTAATACTGTATTATCGCTCGGGTTCCTAATTGGGTTCACCCGGCGTAATATTGGGAGCCAAGGGGGTGTCGAGTGGATTGTGATTCTGCGATTCCCTGATTTAGGGCTGACGCAGCTTCAGAATCCACTGACGGGGCGGGGCGTTGTGTTTCACACAGCAGATTTTCCTTTGGGAGTCAAAGGGTCCGCTGTGTGCCGCAATGTTTTTGTGAACGTCTAGATTTAAAATAAAAAGCATAAGTGACAGTGATTTGCTAAGTTCCGGTTCCAAAAGATATATATATTCTCCAAATAATCTAGGGTTGAGCACACATATTGTAGTTAACGATACACTCATCATGGAACTGAGACAAAATTAACAACAAAAACAATTTATTGGTTATGATTTGGCATAATAATAAATATACGCTCATGATACTAGCAAAAATGATTTAAGACTCTCTGACAGGAACCTGTACTAAATTGAGTATTTGCTAAAAAAATTATTTACTCTATGTGTGTGGACTGCTCCGATAAACAAGGTATGAGGGGACACCAAAAAAAGAATAGGATGGATTTCCTACCTTAACCTCCGAATCTGGCCTAGATATCGCGCTGCTGACCACTCCTGAGCCGGGAGAATTCTCGTCCGCCAAACACTTATCGTGGTTCCTCCACATAGGGTATACTGGTCTGCGATGTCTGCCCCGGTCCGTCAAACTTGGTGTGGGCCCTCGTCATCCTTTGCCGGGTTCCTGATACCTCATGGCGTGTCCACGTTTTGGACCACCAAAAGAAACCCAAGTGACAAGTCACCAGTAAAAAAAAAAAGTGCAAGTCAAGCACCTCGACTTAGAAGAACAAGCGAAAAGATGAAAGTGACGAAGTTCTTCTCTTCCCTTGTAAAAATTTCGTCGACCCCCAAGAAGACCCACACTACCTCAAAATATCCCATCATCCAATCACTTGCTGGCAAACGCAAGCCTCCCTGCATTAAATTCCCCAGCGTAGATCTTACTGGTCAGAGAATTAACATTTTGATCTTCCATTCGTTAGGGGGCCAAGATTCCTACCCGCTCCAGTGGAATTCTGAGAACCCCTGAAGTCACGTTTGCCCCGTGATACAACCACCGGCCATAAATCCTTACCCCAATTAAACTGTTAGGCCCGGTTCCAACAAGTCTCCAGTCGGCCCAACACGCATTGTTGGTGCTATAGACGGTGGACACTTCTATTGCCCCAATAAAACATACTTCAAAGCCAGCTCGCCGATGGCTGTCGCCAGCGTTTACTCCTTACAGTGTCGGTCTGTCCTGTGCCGCCTTGTGCTGGGAGGGGGGGGGGACGGAGAGGAAAAAAAAAAAAGAAAAGATTCACCCGAAAGTATATGGCAGAATAAAACGTACTCCTTCTTCAAAAAAATACATGAATTAATAAAAATGAATAAATAAATGAATTAATAAATAAATGAATAAATGAAATAATAAATAAATGAATTAATAAATAAATGAATAAATAAAATAATAATTAAATAAATAAATAAACTAGGGAATGGGTTCTCGACTAAATGTGCAGCGTTCGAGTCGAAGCGCTGTCACAACTGGAAACAATATACTATCTAATTTTACTGTGTATAATGCTCATGCTTTCTGTTAAACGACACTAACCTGCAAAAGTGGCTATGTGGAACACTGTATAAAATGCACATCATTTCGATTATTGTTTGATGAGAAAGAAATAAAAAGAATATTTGCAATTCGACTGCAACATACGGAGAGATAGCCACAAAATGGAAATGTGCATTTATAAATCTTTTTTTCTCTGGCGGAAATTTTTTGACCGGGAAATCGCAAAATATGCGAATGAAAATAATCTTGGTTATAATTACAGTGATCCAATGCTGGAAAAAAAAGAAAGAAAACAGTGGAAAGTTCCACTGCGAAGTGCAGTAGCAGAGATTTTGTGGAAAGTGTAAGCCTAGACTTATGCCACGCACAAGAAAATCTTTAAAGAAAAATCAGGCGGAGATGTGTGAAAAATCTTTATTACATCTACTAGTGAAGATACATGTGGAAGCGGAGAAACTGTGAAAAATACACGTAGGTACAAATATTCCTCCGAACGGTACAGTTTTCCATAAAAAAAAATCTTCAAAGCATGTTGTTGATTTTGGATATAAATTCAACTATCTACTGCTAGAATATTTTTTTCAGTCTTACTCCAAGAAACAGAAGCATTGTACCAAATGGAATTATATATTTTTTTTTCATGGAAAATTTGAAAATCACATCTACAATGGTTGTGCCTGTTGAATGACAGAGGAACTTTTGTGAACCATCCGGTAGAAGTTGATATAACGTAGGAAAAATAAAATTAAAATTTCCTCTGTTAGAGGAAAATAACGCCTCATAAAAAGCTAAAAGACGTATGAAAACGTTTAGGTATGATTATAGCTACTCTTTCAAAAGAAATTTTTCAAATTGGATTTGTGAAAGTGAAGATGTTATGCCCAATATCAAACAAATATTTACTCTGTCAATAGAAAATGTTTGCTACACAGATACCAAACAAATCCCAAAAAACATTTTGTTCATAGTTCCAGTTTAAAATATTTCTCAATTCCAATATTTGGAAGTGAAAGTATCCTTCCAAACACGCACATGAACACACAAATTAATGACACTTAGTAAAAAACCCGTTAATCAGGGCAACTTGAAAAGGTTTGCTCATCATTGTTGTTATGGTTAGCGCTAGTTTACGAGCATACAAAGGTATTTTACGAATCCAATACATAGATACAGAAATATCACGTCCAGAGACAGATTAAAAGCACATACAGGGACACTATTCGCATCCATTAAAAGAACGTAAGAAAAAAAGAGCTACTCTATCTGTAAAAGCCGGCTGATGAAACGGAAAATGTACACATTAGTAGTATATTCCGGCCAAATTTTTTTTATATTCGATAAAAAATACATTTTTTTACGAAGAGGCAGTCGCATTATTTTTTTCCTAAAACAATGCGTGAAGTGGTGTTATTTCCACGCTCCGTCTCCGCCGAGAAAAGAAAAAGAAAGAAATTGAAACCATCATTCGAAAAAACTACCCTTCAAAGCAACGGGTGTCATTGTCATCCCGTACTTCCGAAAACCACATTTTTATTACTTTGTTTTCGGTGACTTCTGACAGTAAGGATTATAGCCATGTTTGTTTGTTCATGAGTCAGCGTTTTTTAAGCGGTCGGTGTTTCCCTTTTCTCAAGAACAGCAACCGCGGAGAAAAGCTCGTTAACATGTGATAAGCTGCTGATGGGAAAAAAGGAAGAAGAAAAATAAATATTCTAACGCAGGGCAAACTCGCAAAAAAGGAAATAAAGAGGTCATTTTAACTGTTGATGAATGGCGGTTGTGTGAGCAAAAACGGGAGGGATCGCCGAGATATGGATTGGATGGACATTGAAGCTACATGGTTATGAAGCTATAAACTCGGAATTTTGGCAGTACTAGATAAATACATTAAGGTAAAATTCTTTTGATTTCATTTAGCTGTTTAATTAATAAGCGAGTGATCTACGATGGACTGTAATCAAGTAAAATTCTATGAACTCTGAAGTGTGCATAGTAAGAGTGAAACTCAAGAGATTGTGTATATTGGAAAGGTCCATGGGAAGGAACTAATATTTCAAGTTCCAAAAAGTTTTCTTATATGAAGAAGTGCGTACTCGTATGCTTAGCTAGTCGATGGATATATTAATCATAATTTGATTCTGAGTACGTAACATTATGTCATATTTGCAACCCATTCTCTATGTTAAGTGGTGTTAGTTCGTTATCTGCTCTCATTATCCTACAGTTGTACGATTAAATTTTGTATTTAATCGAAATAAAAATTGCTCCCTGGTGGTAATTGTGCAGTACTTTTCCCTTTTTAATTGCCTCTGATCCAGTATACGAACACAACCACTCTGATGCTTTTTTCTGCTTGGTGTGGTAAAGTAAGTCCTACGCGTATTGGCCACTAGTAACGCGGCAACATCTACAAGAGAAAACGTGCCGAAAAGGTACAGAGAGTAACTGATTTTAAGGTACAGAAAGTAGAGCGTGTTCATAAAAGAATGGTGGATTTCACAGAAGTGTAAATTCGTTAGTTTCTGGTGACGAAATGTGATGCATGCATAGAATCGTCACTCAGCTGTCCAAGGTTTTTTATGCTCTCTTCGCGGCGCAGACTCCGAAAATTCCCGCTTGGCGGCGCTGGTGGCGGTGACTTCGAAAATGGCGAGCCAGGAGGAAAAGGGTTTCTGTGTGCACTGAATCGAAGTGTCTAAATCTGTCGTGACAGTGCAATGTGAGTTCTGTTTACGTTTCCAGAAAGACGCACCACATGAATATAGCACTCGCAGGTGGTACAGGAAATTTGTGGAAACCGGATGCCTCTGCAAAGGCTAGAGAGTTCGGGCCGTCCAAACGTGTCCGATGCCAACGTTGGAAGAGTGAGGGAGACATATCAGCAGAGTACGAGGATGTCGCTGGTTAGAGGACACAGAGAGTTGCAAATGTCAAAAACGTGGTTGTGGAAGTTGCTGCGTTAGCGGTTGACAATGAAACCGTATAAATTGCGGTTGATGCACACACACTCTGAAAGCAGTAGACAAGGAACTGAGAACTCTGTTCTCCGAGGACATGTATGAGAAGATGAGACAAGATGGTTTCCTCGAACGTCTCGTTTTCAACGACGATGCAGCTTGTCAGCTGAAAGGAAAAGTCAATAGGCACAACGTCCGCATGGACACGTGGATGACACAGCCTCCACATGCAGTTATTGAGTACGAGCATAACTCCCCGAAGGTCAATGTCTTTTGTGCTGTCTCGTACTGGAAAGTGTATGAGCTTTTTCTTTGCCGAAGCAATAGTGACTGGTTCCAGCTACCAGGATATGTTGAAAATCTGGTTGTTTTCACAACTGGACAGTGATTACAACGACTACATTGTCCAACAGGATGGCTTTCCCCCTTTTCCTGGACGTGCTGCTGATGCGGACAACAACCTCCTCCGGTGGCCACCCCGGTCTCCCGGACCTAACGCCGTGTGACTTCTACCTGTGATGGTACGTAAAAGACACAGTTTACAAACCTACAATGCCCCGATCCCTCCGGAATCTCCAGGAAAGAATTACCCGTGCTGTGAATGCCCTCACACCGGACATGCTCGATCGGGACTGGCAGGAATTAGACCACCCCTTGGATGTATGCCGAATAACGAAAAGTGCGCACATTGAGGGACTTTGAGTGACGCACATTAAATTTGTACAGTTCTATTTCGATTGAGAGATGTCGTGACTGTATAATGTAGGAAATACCAAAAATAATCTGTGAAACCCCACCATTCTTTTATAAACACCCTGTATGTTACACATCTGTATGAATTTTCTTGAGTATGAAACATTCGAATAAGAATTCTGCTATGAAGTACGGCACATGGGACTAAATACAACCATTCGGCTTGTGCAGATAAAATATAGTTTTGCACAAACGACTGCTTTTGTGACTGCATATAATAATGTAATTTAACGATAAAATCAATTCCTGAAAAGCAATAATAATTTTGTAGTTAAAATGCTAAGCTACACTCTCTTTCGTGTATTTTTACATGTGTATGTGAATGTTTGTGATCATTGGATGTGCAGAAATATAGATCAAATACATACGTCACAGGATCCACTTCGGTAAAGGTGATATCTAATCCGCTTTCGTTAGGCTCGTAATAAACAGCGCTGCAGTCGTGGCCACTGACTGGAAAAAATTCTGACTTCGCAGCCACATACCATTGTCCTTGAAGCTGAAAAAAGTTAGCGATATTAAAGCACCCATTGTTCAGTGAGAATATGAATCTAACTACAAAACCCTTAAGGAATGTGTTCATCCCAATCTGAAACTCTATACTGTCGCCTTTCTGCTAATTATCTCTATGTTGAAGCTGCAACGAATATACACAGTCGCATCAGAATAACATGACCCCATTACCTAATAATGGGAATTACCACCCTTGGCCCGGATGACAGCCGCTAGACTACGTGACATAGACGCAATGAGGCCCTGGAAGGTTGCCAGAGGCACACGTACCCATTCGGACTGCAGCACAACACGGAAGTGACGTGGTTGTGGGTTTGCACGTCGAACCTGTTGATCCTAATAGTTCCACAAGTGCTCAATTGGATTGAGGTCGGGCGATTCCCCCGACCAAGGGAGAACGGAGACATCGCTGTCGTGTTTCGGGAACCAGTCACGCACCCCGTTAGCGACGTGGCACGGCGCATTGTTCTGTTGGTAGACACCATCACCACCAGGGCAAACGATCAACATGAAGAGATGCATGTAGTCAGCGAGGATTCACATGTATTCATTGGCGTTTAAGGACCCATCCAGTGGTACCAGGAAAATATCCCCCAGACATGCACACTACCACCGCCGGCCTGTATTTGACAGACAAGCGTGTCCCGCTGTTAGTTCTCGTGTGTCTGACGTTACCACCCGTCACTTCTGTGGAGTAGAAACCTGGATTCATCGGAGAGGGCAACCTTTTTCCACTCTTCCACTGTCCAATGACAGCAGTCCCATGAGATCTGCAGGAGTCGTTGCCGATGGACCTAGGTTAATATGGGTGCTTTGAGGCAGCGCCGACTCCGGAGACCCATGCATGACAGGGGTCGTTCTATTGTTATCGGCGACACGTACCTGGGTACCCCAACGTCCTTTTGCTTGGTCAATTGCTGCACTGTTGCTCATCGATTGCCCTTTGCCAGTCGACAGAGGCGACGCTCTCCTCTGGGGTCGATGGCCTTTGGAGCTCCCCAGTTATGACGTCATGAGGTACTCGGTGTGCCAGCGGTTCATTCTGGGTACACCCTTACTACAGCACCTCGCGAACAACCTACAAAGTCTCCTGTTTCTGAGATGCTTCCACCCTTGGCGCGGTAGCCGATGATCATTCCTTTTTAAACGTCTGTCAAATCACTACCGCTGGCCATTCTGCTCATGTAGCTCACTATGCTCATCTGTCCTGGCCGGCCGCCTATATCTCCGTGTGGTCGACCTTGTCACGTGCATTCTGTGATGTGCCTGGGCGGGTACACTGTGATTCCGGGGTGGTCATATTATTCTGATACGACCGTGTGCATTTTGTCGTCCTCTTGGCTACACGGGATTCCAGAGCAGAGCTACATAGCTTACACCTCTTTTTCCCCTTTTTTTTTATTACCAAGGCTGAAAGCTTCACAGGAATACAATTGTAAAATTTCCTAAAATTCGGTCCAATCAGGCACAGCAACATGGAAAATCTTGTACACCCTACAGAAGCAACATTAATTGCACACACATGATTCCAGGAATTAGTTTTAGGAATAACATTTTTCAAAAAGACTGAACGCATTCACATTTACAAAATTCCATTCAGCTAAGCAAAGACGGATTTAGGGCTTTGTGCCCCTTAGGCCTGAACAAATTTGCCGCCCCTACTCCTCTTTAAAATAAAGAATTTGATGGCTACAACTTAATTTAACTCATTCGAATCCGATCCAGGAGCAAAACGAAATATTATTGGGGAGGAATGTAGCCCATCGAAAGCTATGTACAAATAAAAGTAATAATTTAAAGTTTAAATGTGGTAAAAATATAAACAAGAATTTTTCTTATATCAATTAATAAGAAAATTTCGCATATCGTTGACAAAAATTCCCTACTTTTGACTTCCGCTATCAATTCCTAAATTGATTAAAGATTTGTAATTAATCAGTTGCTTTGGTAGAAGTTTCTGTCTTCTTTCTTTTCCTTTCTTTTTTTTCTGATTTCTAATGCTTTGACACATGGCAGCGCAATTCAGCCCTTGCCTTGCCTCCTACATTGTATTCATTCTGAGGGGAGATGGGATAGTTTCGCGTGAACATCCTGGAAATATCCCCCTCTAAAGCCCAAAGCGATCTTCCTTGATGTACACCAGAAAACCTTTTTTCGGGCTCCAAAGAGCAACGTTAACACCCAGCTCGTTTCTCCCACCACCCGTTCGTATTCATCACAAGTCGAAGAGGAAGGCGATTATGGGAATTCGGAAACAAAATCCTGTATACAACAGTTTTCGGACTAAATAATAGTTTCCACTTTTATTTTAATTTAAAAATTTTCTTTCATTAATTTTTAAGGGGTTTAACAAATTAATTTTTACTACCGTTGAAATTTGCCGTCCTTGGCCCGGACCTAGTGGCTAATGGGAAATCCGTCTCTGCAGCTAACAACAGCACACATCTATGAAGGATGTCTGCTTATTCAAATGGACTAACTATATACTTGTAACGACAATTCTACTTCACAGATGAGACGACGTGCTTCACAGATGAGACGAACGTGCTTCACAGATGAGACGACGTGCTTCACAGATGAGACGACGTGCTTCACAGATGAGACGACGACACAGTCTAACGAACGCGCGCGGAGACCACCCCCGAAGAGTTGTTCGTTATGGAATGAATTCGTTTAAGTTATTAATTATCATCTTGTGTTACTGGTGTTGTATGTTCTAATAAAAATATTATGGATATGGTGGCTGATTGTATTAGTAGTGCAAGATTGAATTCCCCTAGACGCAGCGAGTTCTACATGTATACTTCTCTGAGTTCTTACTAAAGAACAAAGCCGAAAACATAAGAAAAACTTTAGAATTTAAAACGAAAGATGCAAAATAACCTGAAGATTAAAACGCGCAACGCAGCAGTTATGAAAATTCAGAATTCACATTCTATTAAGAGACTGAAGCAAAAAAGTTTTTGACTCACACCGAGTACAACAAAGAAAAGGTTATGTATTGACCCTGTATACTTCTCTGAGTTCCACATGTATACTTCTCTGAGTTCCACATGTATACTTCTCTGAGTTCCACATGTATACTTCTCTGAGTTCCACATGTATACTTCTCGATGAGACGTACCTACACTGCAGGACGCACGTGAGATAAAGGCAGATAGCAGCGCGAGTATACGTCCGCGTAGCTCAGTTGGGAGAGCGACTTATTCCGGAATGAGGGGACCCAGGTTCCATGCCCGGCGTGGACAAATATGACGGAGAAATTTACTTCGTTATAATTTCGAAATTTAACAGTTTATTCGCAGCAGATCTGTGATCAAAGAATATTTGTGACATGTCGAGAATCGTTATGAAATTTACCATAAGAAGCTCTCCAGTTTGCTCTTAAAATAACTTCTGCTGAGGTTTCACTTGTATATATTCTTTTCCTTGCTTACTTTCCCTTATTATTACTTTTTTTCATTTTTCGTGGCCGCGCATTTAAACCATGCCTTTGTGGATGCAATATGCTACGTGTATTTCTACAAAAAACTCTATGGAAACAAATGAAATTCGGCAACAAGGTGTCTTCATCAGCGTTCGTTTGGAATTAGAATCAGCGAACATAAAAGGGATACAAGAGACGGGAAAATAACCACTGCCCTATCAAGAGAAGTCAAGTTAAAGTCCGCCGATCTTATATGGAGTGATGTAAAGAAATTAGCTTCATACTCCACACCCAAATCTACCGCCATTCGTGAAACCTTGGAAATCTTGACCAGCTGCGAGGCTTGCAATGATAGCGTTTCTCTGGAGTTGCCACGTATTTGGAATCAGTTCTTCAAATAATGCTGAGTTATCTACCATTGTACCGCGTGTCCAACCAACGTGACCTCGTTTCTTCGAAATATCACGTTTGCTCCTAATCATTTATTGTCTAGTCAAGTCACCGCGTTCAAAGTGTTGAAATGTTCTATTATCTAGTTCGCAGTTAGCTGTCTACCTTCCTTGAGAAAGCCATCTGGTTGATGTGCGAAAGCTTGGAAACTTTTATTTCTATTCTACGCCAAGAATTTTTGGATTTTTAGTATAGTTATACTATTTTGAGTATGCTGATGAATTCCGAAAGCTCTACAATTCCGCGCATATGTTTTAGCGTTATGTTGCTGAATGTGAACAAGTTTCAAGTAAATGGTAATTACAGTATATAGAACTCGACGAAAGAGCTGAAGTTTTTGGGAATAACCTACGGGACAACGAAATCGTTCAAGGAACGTCGAAAAACATAGCTGCAGAAATACGGCGGTAGAAAACCGTCATTTACGTGCATCGCCTCTGATTTTCAGTAAATTCAAGAATTCTGGTTCCACCTGCGAAGGTCGCAATGAAACGAGGTACGAGAGCCGTATCGCAACATCGCTCGAACAGAGTGAGATGTCAAAGACAGCTGTATACATTGTCCTGCCAATAATTTCGTAGATTATCTGAAGACAAAAATCTAAGGTTATAGACTTGCCATATAGCAACATAACAGCAGTTAAGAACTGGCCGGTCACAGACTTTCGAGGAGAGTTGTAGCAGTTTCGAAAATGATTTACTTAAGCCTATTCTCATATAAGATGTAACAAACTAACAGAACAGCTGTATCGGACAAGAAAATGTCTTTACGAACTGATTTGGGAACATTTTATGGATATCTTCTTGAAAGAATACAAAAAATGTTTTACACCACAACATAGCTGCACATCGATAAATCTTTATTCACAAACCACAATTATCCTCTTTGGCTGACAGACGGTCTCATTGGGGAGGTCCGCTACATCGGTTTAGTTATCAGCATGACTTTCTCACATAACAGCTAACTGTGAATGAAATATGCGGCTGGTTCTTTCTTCTGTTGTTGTTGACCGGCCGTTGTCAGAGGCTGGTTGAGTGAGTACTGTGTGATTGATTGCGAATCAAATCGACTGCCGTTCCAATAGACTCTGTTAGCAGAGCGAGGGGAGTTGTTTTCTCCCTCAAAAACTTGATTTTTCTTCTTTCGTTTTCAAAACGAAGGGAAGAAAAATTTTTTTTTTCATTAATTTGAAAAAGTGTTTCGGTGCAGTCAGTTCGGACTTAGAAAAACTGTCCTTGTAAGGGCAAAGTCCGGGCTGCGGTCAAAGCACGGTGCGCAACTCTGACACACGAGCGGGTACGTCGTCGTCGCCGGTCCCCCTGATCTACGGATCAGGCCAAATCCCGCACTCAACCAGGGTCAAGTGCAGGTTACAGCGGAAAGAACCCTAGAGTACCGCTGAGCACTTGACTGTCGAACGTTTTAAGTCTAACCGACCAGGGACACAGGTCCCAGGGCTTGCACTCGGCTAGCAACCCGAGTAGAGAGATGGCAGAGGACGCAGGGGCTCAAACCCCCGGTCCAAGTGAGCCCGTTGAGGCAGACTGCGACTTGGGAATTCCGTCGGAATTCGCAAGCGCAGTCAACTCCTTCTTCCAAGAGTTGGAGAGGATTCTAGAGAATCCTTCAAACAAGGTTCTGGTTAACACCAGAACCAAGATAAGAAAAGTAGCGAACTCGCTACAAGCAGCTTGCACCAAGCAAGTGATAGAGATGAGTCTCATCCAAGGGAGACTCCAGGAAAGAAGTGAGCATGCTAGCGCGGCTCCAAAGACATATGCCGAAGCGGCTCGAGCGAAGCCAGGCAAGGGGAATACGGCCCCTAAGCAAAAAACGTGTAAGAAGGAGGTAGCCAAGAAGGTGGCACCCAAGAGGGTCGAGAAGAGGCACGTGCTTCTCGTTTACCCCTGCAACAGACAAGGGTTCTCCTCGTCGGAAGACGTAAAGGCGGCTCTGCAAACTCAGATTTGCCCCGCCAAACTCCAGATTGGGGTTAAGGGAGTTAGAAAGGTCAATGGGGGAGGAGTAATGGTGGAATGCTCCTCCGCCAAAGATATAGAGAAACTGGATTCGGAGCTAAAGAGCAATGCAGTGACGAAGGAGAACCTTCGGTCCAGATTGCCAGCTAAGAGGAATCCAAGGTTTATCGTCTACGGGATAGACGGAAACCTGTCAAGGGAAGAGGTCGAGCAATGTCTCATGGAACAGAACCCAGAGTTGGAGGAGAGCAGCCTCCAGCTCAAGTTCTCGTTGAAGGTGAAGGGTGGGAAACGCCACTGGGTAGCAGAGGCGGACCCACTGACCTTCAAAAAAGTAATGAAGCGAGGCAAGTTCGGAGTGGGATGGACCGTCCACTCAGTAAGGGAATATCTGAGGGAGGTCCGTTGCTACAGGTGTAACGGGTTCGGGCACTTTAGATCAAGGTGCACCGAAGAGCAGGATAGATGTGCCCGGTGTGGGGAAACCGGGCACAAGCGCCAAGAGTGCAGCAATAGCCCGGTCTGCACTAACTGCTTGGCAAACAACAAGAGATTCAGGCGTCGAGTGGATGTAGGCCACTCGAGCCTAGACAAGGAATGCCCAAGCCTTGTCAGAGAACTGGCTCTGCTAAAAGAACGCACTCATTATGGATAATAAACCAAAGAGAGGCGTTAAGGTGCTTCAAATCAATCTGCACCACGCACGGGCAGCAACAACACAGGCCCTGGTGACAGCCACTGAGCAAAAAGCTCATATTCTGCTATTGCAGGAACCATTCGAACAGGGGGGAAGAGTGGTGGGCTTCCCTAACTCCTATCGGATCTACCACCCTAGGGTGGCAAAGCCCAGGGTGGCCACGGTCGTGAAAGACCCGTCCCTAGCGGTTCTCGAGATAAAATGCTCCGAGAACGTGGTCGCCCTCGGCGTGGAAAGTGGTGATGCGAAATTTTTAATGGTGAACGTATACAGTTCTCCGGCAGGCAATTTGAGAGAAACGCTGAATGAGCTAATGGCTCTATTAGGGAATTCCCCAGTCATGAGATAATAATAGCAGGCGACTTCAACGCGAAGAGTCCTCTCTGGGGCAATCAGAACGAGGACGAACGCGGCCAGCTACTAGTGGACTTTGCCAACGCGGCAGACCTGAGTTTCTTGAACGATCCAGAGAGCACCCCGACCTTCCAAGGGGCGAGGGGCTCTCTTGGATCGACGTGACTCTCGTCAGAGTCTCAAAGCGCAGCCTTGTCCAGGATTGGCAAGTACTGGACGACGAGAGCTGCAGTGACCACCTAGCGCTATCTTTCGTTTTGGGATCGGAAAAGCCCATCCGACCCAAGCGCAAAAGATTCTTAATGAAGAATCTAGACTGGTGGGCTTTTAAAGCCAAGTTAACTACCTTGTTGGGAGGTAGGAGGGAAGAAGAGGCCGCAGAAGTGTCGGACCTCAACTCCTCTTTGAAGAACTTACCAGTCAAATAACAACGCTATGCGAGAGTAGTAGGGGAAATAAAAGGGGAGCCAAGGACCCCCACCCCTGGTGGTCGGAGAAACCAAAAGCTCTTAGGGCGAGAGCTAGGCGGAGTAGGAAAGCTCTGCAAAGAGCAAAAGCTACTCCGCAAGACAGGGAGTGCACAGAAGTGCATAAAAAGGCTCGTTCAGCATACAGGAGAGAACTGAATTCTCGAAAATCTCCTACTGGAGAAAACTGTGTGAGTTTCAAACTCCGGCTGACCCTTTCGGGATCCCCTATAAGATCTCGAGGGGATCCATAACCGAACCGCTAAAACTAGCAGCGGTAGAAAGGGCAGACGGTAGCCTATCAAAGACTCTTGATAGTACCGTAGAAAGTCTCTTGGATTACCACTTCCAAGGAGACGAGGGAGAAGGGGACTCCCTCAACAAAAAGAAATAAGGGAAGAAAGTCGGATCCTGCCGGACACTGGTGAGGACCCCCCTTCACGAGAGACGAAGTGGAGAATGCCCTCTCCAGTCTAAATACGGGCAAAGCACCAGGCAAGGATGGGTTCGACCTCAGCATAGTCAGAGAAATCTACTATGCAAATCCCGGGTATTTTGTGGCGCTCCTAAACGAATGCCTCGGAGGGGAATCTTCCCAGACTTGTGGAAAACAGCGGTGCTAGTTCTTTTCAACAAGACCGGAAAGAACAAAAATGACCCCGCAGCCTATAGGCCCATCTGCCTCCTCTCGGCGTGGAGCAAGGTGCTGGACAAGCTCATAACGAACAGAGCGCTTAGCTTCCTCATGGAGCAGGGGAAAGCTAAACAGGAACCAATTTGGTTTCCTTCCGAAGGGCGTTGCGCAACGCAGGCAATTCGCAGCCTCCGAGAGAGGGCAGAGAGGAACAAAGCGGAGGGGCTCCATACCTGCTTCATCTCACTAGACGTGAGGGGGCATTCAACAGTGTCTGGTGGCCAATGGTTTTAACCAGACTTAAAGAACTTGGCTGTCCAAGGAACCTGTTCAAACTGATCAGCAGCTACCTGTCTGATAGAAGAGTCGAGTTCGAAGCGGGGAATGGGCAATCCTCGCGTTCGTACCATAGAGGGTGTCCGCAAGGATCCAACTCCGGGCCGCTCTGGTGGAATATAGTTGCTGATTCAGCACTGAACCTAGACCTGGGGCCCGCAGTGGAGATTCAAGCCTATGCGGACGATTTCGTTCTCGTGGTCTCCGCCTCAGGGAGACACGTGATCGAAAGAGAAGCACATAGGGCCTTGGATGTGCTAGAAAATTGGAGCAGAGAAAGCAAACTGTGCTTCGCTCCTGAGAAGACCACTCTGCTAGCAATAGCTAAGAGAGGAGTAATGAAAACACCACCCCAGTGCAGATTCCAAGGGTGCACTATCAAGGCGGTGCGTGAAATGAAATACTTGGGTGTGGTCCTGGATCAGAGTCTATCAGGGCTGCCACACCTGAGGCACCTTAGAACAAGGTGCACGATGATTCTCAATAGATTGAATGGCATGAGGTTAACGGGCAAAACCAAGAAGGCCATCTATCAGAGAGGAATTGAAAGAATTTCTGACGTATGCAAGTGGGGCATGGTGGAACCCCACAGTCAGAATGAAGACGGGGATAAACCAAATCCAAAGGTTGGCCCTATTGGGGATAACCGGTTGTTTTCGCACAACGTCAACCCTAGCACTCCAAGTGCTGGCGGGGTGCGAGCCGGCAGACCTAGTAGTGGAAAGGGAGGCAGCAATGCACTGCCTAAGGTCAGGCGAGGACGCCTACCTTCTCGGTGCGCCGCATCGAGCCTCCGACATGGGAGATGGAAAGTGTGGACTGGCAGATCCACCCTGCCGAGGAAATTTGCCCACCGTGGGACAAGGAGAAACCCACGGGAGTTGGGCATGAGCTGTTCACGGACGGCTCAAAGTTGAAGGGACAAGTGGGGGCAGGCTTCTGTGCGTTCTCGGACGGGAACGAAGCCACTGCAGGAAGCGTGAAATTATCGCAGAATGCTTCGGTCTTTCAGGCTGAACTTCTGGCGATAGAGATGGCACTCACCTGGGCACTCCCCAGGCGTAGTGACGAAAGAATAAAACTCTACTCGGACAGTGAGGCAGCACTGCAGGCTCTGAGTAGATTCAGGGGAAGAAACCCCATCGTCCAGAGGATCAAAACCCTCTTGAGGGCAGAGGGAGATGGGGCAGTTAGTTTCCACTGGGTACGAAGCCATGTCGGAACCCTAGGAAACGAAAGGGCAGATCAGCTGGCGAAGGCAGCCACGCTGAAAGAGACGGTCGACGTGCAATGCAGAACGCCGCGAAGGTGCATTCGCGCAGCACTAGCACGTCGGACCATGACCGAATGGCAGGTCAGATGGGACACGGGAGAGACAGGGCGGAAGACACACAGAGTGTTTCCGAAAGTCTCGACCAAACGAGCACAGACAAATAAGTTCCTGAATCAAGTACTCAGTGGCCATGGCATCAGCCCTGAATACCTAGGCAGATTTGCCATCAGGAACTGCACTTGTCCCTGTGGAAAGAGAACGGCAAGCATAGAACACTGCGTACTTGAATGCAGTGGCTTCGCCGAATGGAGAAACACACTGATCCCAGGTGTGCAAAGAACGCGAAGATTGGATCTGCTCATCCAATCTTCCGTTAACAGGGAGGGGGATAATAGCCTTGGTTGAAAGGCTAACCCTCCAGCAACATACCATCTTCCCCAATCAAACGGGGACCGAAACGCAGGAGGTGAACGTGCACACCGAAAGCGAATCGGAAGATGAATGAGGGTAGAAGTCTGTGGGAAAGCAGACGAAGAAACCACCATTGTAAATATTCTGTAAATAAATTTTGCTATCTCTTGATGTTGTAAGTCCTAAGCATGAGGACAGTGTATACATGTGTGTAGGTGTTTGAAAAAGAAAATAAAGGGAAATTATTCCCAAAAAAGTTCGAGGGCAAGGAATCTTCCAGTCAGCGATAAAGTAAAGAAACGACCTATCCCGCCAGACAGAGCGGGAACCCAGACAAATTATTCTAGGTCGCCTGCCAGCACGTCACCACGGGCTGGTCTCTGGGCCATTGGGGTGGCCAGGGTCCGAACCGCGTCTCAAGGCAGGATAATTGTCGCAACATTTCAAAAATAACATCCAAGGTGCTCAACAAGTCCCCGTGGAGCCAAGACAGATTGGCGGAACGGGACAATGAAATCAGTATATATTCTGTTGTTGTTGCTGTTGTTTCACTGTTTAACCACTCCAATGGGTATCTAAGAGTATGTACAAAGAGTCGACAGTCTAAATTTTTGTGCCACAGGCTCCGGATACAGGGCCAGCTCCACGAGACAAACCCATCCATGCCTTTATAAGATACAGGGCCAGCTCCACGAGACAAACGCCCCATCCATGTCTCGATAAGATACAGTGCCAGCTCCACGAGACAAACGCCCCATCCATCCAGGTCCACAAGACAAACGCCCCTTCCATGCCTTGATAAGATACAGGGCCAGCTCCACGAGACAAACCCATCCATGCCTCGATAAGATACAGGGCCAGCTCCACGAGACAAACGCCCCTTCCATGCCTCGATAAGATGCAGGGCCAGCTCCACAAAACAAACGCCCCTTCCATGCCTCGATAAGATACAGGGCCAGCTCCACGAGACAAACGACCCATCCATCCAGCTCCACGAGACAAACGCCCCATCCATGCCTCGATAACCCAGATGAACAATCATCCGTTTACATCCTGCATAATGTGAATAACAGAAGAAAATGACAAATCTACATCACCTGGAAAAGGATAACAAGAAATAATCCAGTAATATTAATCGCTCAACACCGACGCCAGTGCCCACTCCGCCAATGGGGTGTCGTGCAGCTGTTTAATAAATTCCTGTGACAGCTATGAAGCCGAACTCTGTAATGGTTACTTTCTTCTACAGCGTTCAGCAATATACTAAACATCATTGCGCAGTATGATTGCGTACAAGTTCTCTTTTGACTACGGGGATATTTTAAATGGATGCTCATCATATTCTAATTTTACACTCCCAAATATACACTGCTGGACAATTGCTAAGGACGGATCATAAACGGTTATATAGCGCATAAAAAAGTAAATGTGATTGGATGCCAAGTGAAATAAAATAATGTCTGAATGCCAGGACATTACAAGAAAGACAATTTATTGTCTCTGAAATCCAGAAGGTTTTGGAACGTGTTCAAGGAACAAACAGACCATTTTGTGCAGAATACGTAAACGTGAAAAAAATGCAATTACCGTCCGCAGGCGTTCCGGCGTAAGATGTCAATACGGGATATGGCCACCATGGAGGGCGATGCAAGATTCCACACGTCGTGTCATGCTTTGCACAACATTATCAAGCAGCTGTTGGGGTAATTTATCCCATTCCTCTGTCAGTGCACGGATGAGGGTGTCCTTGTTTATTGGAGGGCATTGGCGACCAGCAAGACTCCTCCCCAAAGCATCCAACACATTTTCAATGGGATTCAGATCTGGAGAACGTGCTGGCCATACGAGGCGTTGAATATCCTCGCTCTATAGACACTCCTAGACAGCGACTGTTCGATGACATGTTGCGTCGTCGTCCATGAAAATGAATCTATCACCGATAGCACCACGGAACATGCGAACATGAGGTAGCAGAACATCATTAATGTATCGTTGGCCAGTCATAGTCCCAGTTGGAAGCACATAGAGGGACTCACGGCCATTAATCATGATGCCAGCCGATACCATGACACTACACGTCGGATATCGGTCCCTTTCCTGTATGTTTGCTGGACAATATGCAGTACCACTATCACGCCAGATCAGTTGTCGTCGACAATCAGACTATAGACTGTATCCACTCTCATCTGAGAAGAGGACAGCAGACCAGTCGTTATCAGTCCAATTGCGATGTTGATGGCACCATTGCAAACGGGCGGTACGGTGACGTCTGGACAATGGGATGCACACAACAGGACGGCGGGCGTATAGTGCTCCTTCATGCAAACGTCTGGCGACAGTTTTTCGGGAGATCGGCTTGCTAGTAGCAGCCATAAACTGATTTGCTACCTCACTAGCTGTGCTGCGCCGGTGTCTTTTTGTTGATAGCACTATGTACCGATCTTCTGCAGGTGTCGTACTGCGAACACGACCTCCCCCGTGACGTTTGCTACACTCTCCATTTGTTTGAAATGATTTACAAAGCCTTGAAACAACACTGTGGCTGACGTCGAACTCCCTGGCAACATCTGTTATTTTTCGCCCTTCTTCAATCTTGCCAATAATACGGCCACGCGTAAAATCATCTAGATGATGTCGGGAAGACATACTGAAAATTGCAAGTTCGTCAATTGATTCTTTCCCTTTCAATTTTGCGTTTGAACAACAACGGTCAATACGCGTCAAATCCTTTATATCTCTTATCAGCGCTATGACGTCACGAACAAGTTCGGCAATTCAAAATTTGCATACGCATAACACGTCTTACTGTATCCTGCACTTATGCTAATTTCCACATTTTCCTGACTTACATTTTATGGTTGCTATCGTTGCTATTGTCATCCGTCCTTAGCAATTGTCCGGCAGTGTACTAAACATCATTGCGCAGTATGATTGCGTACAAGTTCTCTTTTGACTACGGGGATATTTTAAATGGATGCTCATCATATTCTAATTTTACACTCCCAAATATATATCTTCCTGTCGGAATCTGTAAAGGGTAAGAGTTTACAGGAAGAAACCCCCAGAACATATCTGTATTGGTAGAAAATGTACTTCGAGAGGGTGTCTACATCGAGTAATATTCTCCAAGAACAATCAAAAACATATACCATTTAATGACATATATTCCATGGATGCTCTCGAAGTTTAAGGGAAATATTCTTTACAGTTACTATATAATTCTTGAAGTCTCTCACATCTTTTATACAAAAGGCGTAAGAGACTTTCAAGTATGTTTATTTGCTACCGACTATAAGCCTTCGATCATTTATTCTGAAAATCGAAACTATGTGCGCTAAAATTAGAGAAATTCTTGGAGGCTTTGTAACTTGCCCACAGGAATTTGGAAACGGTTCGCAGTAGAAAGCAGACATATACTTAGTTTCACAGGTGAATAATACAGTCTTAGCTTTCAACCCGTTCATTTAAGTACAGTAGTATACAATGGCTATAGTCGCATGCAAGAAAGGGATCCAGTTTCCCTTCTCACCTCAAGAATGTTCTAGAGACTGGAGTAGATTCAACTGGCGGCTTTCATAGAAAAAGAAGAGCGGCAACGTCACAGGTGTTACAGCACATCATGACATCCGGCGTGCACACGTTCCTCTAGATGCACATCTAACGAATAAGTTTCAACGTTTTTTCCTTTTGTTTCATTCTAAAAATTACTACTCATGACACACTATCGATCTGTAGTTTGGATGTACTGAAAATGATTTGGTGAGTGTTACTGAGTTGCTGTCTGAGAAAAGCCTTCACTTAAGTTACTCTCATGACGCTAATAGTGGAAACGGGTGCTATTGTTAACTTATTAGGGACTATTTCGGATATCATCATTTAGTAGAAATCTGCAAATTGTAAAAACTGGTCGGCCCAAACTTATTGCTTGTAAACTCACTACACAAACAACAGATTTTGTACCTAAATTTATTTCTGAAATAGACCAGAAAACAATCAGGTTACGCACCTAAGAAAGTATGTGTAAACTGTTTCGAAACAGCAAAATAAACAGTTATTCTGATCTTAACCCTTTATATGGGAATGGTAGTTCTGATTATCTGAATGCAACCTTAACTCAGTTCCTTATTAGCCAATAGGACAATACAGCGTGTCCACGTTTCTATTGGCTAGTTGAAAATAGAGTATAATAAAAGAAAGAACCAGATAACTAATTTGAAGAAGAAATGTTTCCTCAGAAATACATGGGAGCATATTGAAAGCAATTATATTCAAGCAGCACATAAATTCAAACCAATCAGAATTTGGCACCGAACTGCTTGTGGTTTATTCGTCTTTCATGTAACAACTAATCAGAAAACTTGAAAATTGCATAGCACTGGAGCGGGAATCGAACCTGCGTCTTCCGATTTCCGTTCTAGTATGCTAACCTTTACACCAACCAGTTCAATGAACTTTCAAGCAACTAAGGCCATAGGAATCTGAAACCTCAGATTTTTTTCGTTAGTCGAAGCTGTCAGCCACATCATAACATCATGTGACCATGTCACATCCAGGGTTGGAACGTCATTGTCCTGGGTGATGTAACAGTTAACGTACTCGAACGGAAATATGTAGATGTGGTTTCGATTCCTGCTCCAGACTGATGTAATTTTCAAGTTTTCTGAAGAGTTGTTACATGGAAGAACAGTAAACCACAAGCAATTCGGATTCTGGTTGATTTTAATTTATGTGGTGCTTAAATGTAATTGCTTTGAGCCAGATAGCTTTTGGCAATCAAGCATTTAGCAAGTGCTTGAAGTTACTGATAATTTAACAGAGACCCGACGGTACTCGTAAATACTGTTAAATGTAAGTAATCTGCTCTGATTAATCAGCATTCTATGAATCTAAACGTTTCTTTTTGATTTGATAATCATAAGGTTAGTACGAGAAAATCTGAAGTTAGCGTATAAAGGGTTATCTTAGTGTAGAGTTTTCGAGGCAGCAAAAATCAAAATTTCGTGTTCTCTCGATTACTTTTTAAATACTCGGACTTGGACAGCCTTAACACTAGTAGCTACAGGGGATGAAATGCCAAAATCATTGTCGTTCCATTGTTTGAGCTCTCGTCTGCATATTCTGCGGTTATGCTACAGCGCTCTTTGGCCAAATTTGAGCCTTGCTCAAAGAATTTTAATAAACTAAATTAAACTAAACCCCTCATGGTAGCTGATTTCGGCTGTACAGTCCAGTCACGTGATGTATTTCTCAAATAGAATATCTGTAAACGGATGTCAGGGACATGATAGTTAGTTAATCTCAAGTATGGATCTAGACTGAATTAAAGGTTCGCTCGAATTTAAAGTTCCATGCAATACACACAAGTAAAACTGATATTGTAACAGAACGCACACACTGTTCTAGGCATTAGAGAGTTCCTACAAGTAGAAAGACAAATGACATAGATTCTACAATATCTTACCTTACTTAAATCTACATTTTTTGCGGCTTCAGGAAGACGAGGACATGGGCCAAGAAACAGTTGCCCGGATGCTCCTGCCACTGCTACAGCCAAGAGTAAGATACACAGCATTATGGAATGTTGCAAAATCTGTAAAGATACAGAACTTGTTGTTATTTTCCACAAAGACAAGGGGAAAGTAAACATAAGTTACAGAACTTTATCGTGAGAATCGGATATTAAAAAGCCTTTTTTTTTTTTTTAGAGCAGAACGACGAAATAACATAATTTGAAGCCAACAGCCGTGTAAATGCGTAAACAAGCAACAACCACATTTTAGACATATGTTTCTGCTACATTTCTCTTTCTCTCTGTTCGCTAAATTGGGAGAGTACATCTACTAGGATCTGGTGCATTTGTATGCTACATAAAAAACTAACACCAAAAACTGCTGTAAAGTGTTAATCAATTTTTTAAAAATATCTATTACCGTACTGCATATATCGTTTAGTTGTGCATATACATATACTTATTAGCTACGGCTATTTGAGGCTTTTGCTTCTCTCCGTCATATTTTTAAACTGTTAATAACTGTGTCCTACCTTTTTCGTTAACCTGTAGAGAAATTTTGTCATAAGCTGAAAACAGTATCCCTTGAGTTATTCAATACCCAATTGCGAAATTATCTAAATTTTTCTTGTTCCCTTGTCATTCCTTAAATACAGAAATTTAACGTGGGCCAGGAACATCAAACAAAGATATTCGCTCTCTCCACGGTTACAAGTGAGTCACGGAAAAATTCTCATTGGCCGCCACCGGGAGTCGAACACAGGGTCTTCCAGTTACGCGCCGGATATGCTTCCGCTACACCACAGCGGCCTCGAATTCCTCCAGACTCACACATGCTAACTGCCAAGCCAAGTTGGCAGGTTGCTTTTTGGAGCCCCGCACAATGCTGGGGATTCACCAAAAATGTAAGCAGCAACTGAAGAAATAATTAGAAGGGTTTGACTCCCGGTGGCGGCCAATGAAAAATTTTCCATGACTCACTTACAAACGTGGAAAGAGCGAAGATCTTTGTTTGATGTTCCTGGTCCAGGTTAAAATGTCAGTATTAATTATTCATTCGCCTTCTAATTATTTCTTCAGTTGCTGCTTACCATCTTTGGTGAATCCCCAGAATTGTGCGGGGCTCCAAGAAGCAACCTGCCAACTTAACTTGGCAGTTAGCGTGTGTGAGTCTGGAGGAATTCGAGGCCGCTGTGGTGTAGCGAAAGCATATCCGGCGCGTAACTGGAAGACCCTAGGTTCGACTCCCGGTGGCGGCCAATGAGAACTCCTTAAATAATGGATCTAAGTTTTTTTCTGCCTTCCACTTAAGTGTGATGCTCTGGCTCTCCTATATAGTATCACTCATGAAGCTCTTTTAGACGAAATGCGTTGAATATGGTCGAAAATTCAAAAGGCTTTTTTAACACTGTTTTCCGTAATACACATGTGTGTAAGTGCATGCTTAAGACCTCACTTTGTCCATCTGCGGGCAGTATCTGTGCAGCTATTTGCTCTATATATGTAAAGTTCTTTTTCCATTAGAAATCTCGAACTACGAAAATGATGATCCATACCTTTCGGTATTTTTCCGATGTGGCCATTTGCCTAGACTTAAAAAACAAATCCAACTCTGATACTTTTTCACAGATATAATCTATCATGAAGAATATCTTGGGATCATATTCTGCATCAAATAACGCACAGATTTCTCACTGCAGAAACGCTGTTATATTTTTTCCTTCTGCACATGTGCTCCCAAAAATACGTTTTAAAAAAATCTCCTCTGACACATATATTCTATAATGAGAAACGTTTAGAGATAGACTGGGACAAATTCTAGGGAATGAGGCTGTAAAAACTGTAGGAGGCATTTTTGAGGAAAAGCTGGCAAATGATCTTTTTGGTATGTTTTTGGTGTGCTGATTTCAAAAATGTTGTCGGCCACTCTCGATTTTGGTGTTATATGTTTCAAATTACTAAAAAACAAAATGGCGACCATGCGAAATGAAGTACTTATAACTTTTGAAGTAACTGTAGTAAAACAATGATCTCGGTGTCTAACATTACATTTGTAGGTATATTAAATCCAAATTTCAATTTCTACTCTTAAATTTGATGTTGCATGGCTTTTATCGTTAAAAAATTCTGCCAGACTTCCACTTTCCGATGAATAAAACCGAAACTTTGATGAATAAAACCGAGTCATGTCTTTGTTACAATATTACAAGCTGAAAAATTGGCACAGAACAGTACATGATGTATGGTTGAATGGCACTAATGACACAAAGTAATATAATGGGAAGCATAACATCACCATAATATATTAACAGTATGTAGAAAACCCGTCAGTTATTTTTATCGATCCTTATTATTTATACAAACATATACTTTTTTTTTACTCAAGGATATTCATGCATTCCTTACTACCATTATCTGCACATTTGCAAGCTGCAGTACGTACAAGTTTGCCTTTTCTGCATGAACAGTTAGCGAATATATACAACCACCCTTACATCCACAGGAGACAATGTCTTTCGGAACTGATGGGAATTATAGCAGATTTGGAATGAGCTGTTCATCAACCATTTTCCATTCCATGGTATATGGTGGCGGTAACACAGGTTTTGATATGACCGACTGACTCCATACCATGGCTTGACAGTGGGCCCGTTGTATATGAAACTTAACAGCGTCAATTGTAAGGGGAAGTGCTTGTGGTGTTTTTCCTTTGCTGAACAGCTTAACTCTGACTTCGTCACAGCTGCTTGCGTCTGGTGCGTAATACAACTTCCATATGAACTTCTCTGTCTTATGTATTGTTTCTTGTTTCAATTCGCCTATACACAGTTGCAGTAGGGGGTCATGATGAGTATTAAATATTTTCCATGCTGTCTTGTTACTGATCCCAGCAATATAGGAAACAGTGGCACATCCTGTTATGGAATGAAATGGGAGGAGACTCTCGAAAACAGAATCTTTAAACGAAACTGTCTGTCTTATTTCATGCACAGGAATGTATTTTCTTTATTTTGATGTTCCTGCTCTCACCCACAACTTAGTACAACCAACATATCTGTATCATGTGCTGAAACAACAATGCTAATCGGCATTTTCTGTCTTATTAGGGCCAAAAGTTTTAGAACACAATACTAAATTTTCTGAAAATAAAAACAAACATTCAGGTTTCCCGATATTAACGTTGTGGCAATATACTTTAATAATAATAATGTTATATTATATGTTAATGCATTATATATGCACGGTCTCATTATTATATACATGCGCACACATATATATATACACACACACAGTTATACTATACTACGCATGTTAATAATACCACTGTTCATTTCACTGCACAGAATTTTTGTTATTTAATAGTTAGTAGGATTCCGTAGTCTATTTGGTCTTCAGAAAATATGAACAAAACGCAATCTTCAAGACAAAAACACAAAAGCACATACAGTGTTGAAAACTCAACCGTATAATGTATTGTGTACACTTGATGAAATTGTCTTGGAATATGAAATTAAATTTCTTTAAGACACCTTAATGACACTCCGAAAATCCTCCGCGGCTATTTTTTGCAAAGGTACCTTCATGATATGTTGCAATAGTTACGCGTCATAGCTGGCCACCCCGGTGGCGCGGTAGTCTAAGCGCTGGCTTCTGACCATTCGTCCGGGTTCCAATCCAGTGAGGCATGGATGTTGTTTTTGTCTTACGGCACTAGCTCTCTCCTTGCTCTGAGTCAGTGGCCCTAAATTAGGGACGGATGACTGCCTATTATAATCCATCGAATTGCTCACAGTGGTCTTTAAATCCCCAAACAAACAAAAAATAAATAAATAATAGCTTTACTAAAGGTGCGACTGATTTGCAAGAGATGTATTATTTTGTAGCAATGTAGCTCGTTGTAGGGATGGCATAATGACAACATAAGAATACCTAAAGATACAAAAAAGGGGAGCTCGCAGTAAGTAAATAAAATAGGTTTTTATATTTTCGAAGTGTTTTCATTGGAAAAAAAAGACACTTTATTTTCCATCCTGCTTGGCAGCGTGATGATCTCCAAATTCAGTGGTAGCTACGCACATGTTTTTTAACGTCCATTGTTTCCAATAAAAGCATTCCGGAAATATAAAAGCCGACAATTTTAGTTACTACAAACCTCTTCCTGTCTTTTGGTGTTCTTATTTTGTTACTCTGTCATTTCTACTGTAAGGTTCATCATTACAAAATAATATATCGTCATGTAAATAATTACCGTGTGAATAAAGCATACTAACGGAGATTCCTTGAATATCAAAGGCAGCATGTGACAGACAGTTTAAAAAGGGTTCGGGCTTGAAGGGCTTTATCATCCCCAAGGTTTTCTGAACATAAAAAGAGATAGACAAGTAAGCTTAACGCAATATAAAAACCCAACTATTCAAACAGACGACGAAGGGGATCTACCAGCCAGCAAATTCAACCACAAACTTCATATGGTTAACGACCAGCAGCTGATTTTAATAACATTACCACAAACCTTGAAGAAAGGCATATTCCAGACCATTAACTTGTTAATTGTAACACAAATCGTTACATTAAACGCTTTCCACACTAACTAACGTTAAAAAGCTCTCAAAAACCGGGTAGACAACTTTCACGTTCAAGTAAATATTTTCAGTGTTTCTGCGGTTAGCTGCAGATTTTGAACAGTTCTGTCGTCATCGCTCTCGTGATTAAGTGCAGCGTCATTTTTAGTGTCGTCATGAACGATTACGCAATTCCTACGCTCTTCCACTGTTGTCATGAATGAGTACTCCCTTTCTGAAACCTGTCTCAGCACCACTCGCAGTGGTTTCAAGAAAATTCATGGACCACCCAAAAGTCAGTGACATGTTTCAACAAGAATAATGCCACTGCATTCTCATGTGTAATAGCCAGCCATTTTCACATGAAAACTCGAATCTCAAACTTGAAAAATGTCGTAACATGTGTAACATAATTTCTTTTAAAAAAGGGAAGATTTTATAAAACTGTTTCATTTTTATCCTGAATACTACATCATATCAAACAAAGCCGCCCCGGTGGCGCAGTGGTCTAAGCGTTGGCTTATGACCATTCATCCGAGGAGGGTCCGGGTTCGAATCCCGTGAGGCATAGATGTTGTGCTTCTCTTACTGCACTGGTTCTCTCCCTTTCCTGGAAACAGGAGCCCTAAATTAAGAACGGGCGACTGCTTATAGCCCATTGAGTTACTCACGGTGGTCGTTAAACCTTCAATAAAAACAACCAAAAAAATATCAAACTAAAGCGTAAACTTACCCAGTCAAGGGGAAATTGCACGACAGAAAGGTGGAAAATAAATGGATAAGCTCGATGCAGTTATTCAATACAAAAAAAAAACTTCTACTCCTATTTCTGGAGGAGATATTAGCTAACAGCAAATATGCTGCTACGAAAATAAAGTTTTAGAAAGCTAAGTTTGGATGGTAATGGTTTAGAAACAGGTAAACTAAATTTCGAAACTAATAATGTTTCTGAAGTTTTCTTTATCATCTAAAGTGCGTTACGTTAAAATTAGTTAAGATATAAAAAGTAATTTAAATCAAGTATTGAATTGTCAGTTAGCCTGTGTATTTATCACAACTTTGGAGAAAATGTACACCAAAAATAAATATGTACGTATGAGATATCTCGCTTATATTTATAATTTTCTAATCAAAAAATAATTTTTCTTAGCCGCGTCCTAAAAATAAACATCGTGTAAAATCAAATGCAGATATACTCTGAGCCATTCATTGGGAAAATTGTGCCTTGAGAAGGGATGAAAATTTTGCTGAAACTCTTGAACGTACTCGGTCATTCAATAAGAATTTTTCTAAAACGTTTCTAGAAACACAAGCGCCATCACATAACCACAATTCCGTCATCTAGAGGTCGTACGTGTACTAAGCGTAAAATACGGAAGGTGAGTCAAAAGTTTTGCAATATTTGGATCACTTTGTGTGTTTATACGTACCTCAACGACGAAAGCTGACTAGCATTCAAAGTATAGGCCATCATGTAGCATCGTCTTTATCCATCTGTCTGCCAGTTCTTCGATTCCGCGGCGGTACCAGTTATTGCCCTTCGAGGCGAAGAACTTCTTCACCGCAGCTGACACCTCCTCTGGTTGTTGAAGTGCCACCCACAAAGAAGGACGTGGGCCATGGAACGGAACAAGTAATAATCTGAAGGAGCAAGCTCCGGACTATATGCTGGTTGTGACATCAGTTCGATGCCCTCAAGTTCCTGGAGTTTTGTCCGGGTCGTGCGTGCGGTATGAGGCCGATCGTTGTCCTGCTGTAATAGAGCGCATTTTCTGTTCACCAGTGCAGGATACTTCTCCAAAACGGCATACATCCACTCCAGCTGTTCAGTGTAAAGGTTCGCGCTGATGGTTCCCTGATGGTTCGAAAGTCTGGAGCAAATTTGTAATGGATTATCCCCTCGAAATTCCACCAGACACAGAGCATCACCTTGTGCTCGAAGCGCCCACATTTGGCAACAGGTTCTGAAAGCTGGACCGGGCTCAACTACTGCCATTGTCTCTTAGGATTACGGAAATAGACCCACTTTCCATCGCACGTAACAGTTCTCTTGACAAAACGTACATCGCGCGGTTTTCTAGGAGTTTCGTGAACACTTCCATTAGGCGGTTTGCTTCAGTTGGCGTCAGTTCGTGAGGGACAATGTGGAAGCTCCTCTCGACCTTGCCGAGGTCCTGAAGGTGACGAACCACGGTGGTCTGTGATATGCCTAGCTCGCCTGATGATCTCCGAGTGCTAGTTGTCGGATTTGCCACTACGGCCTGGCGCGTGACCTCCGAATCCACGTTTCGCTGCCTACCTGACTTTGGATGATCGTCGAGGTTTCTGTCACCTGAGCGAAATTTCTTGAACCATCCGGTTGCGGTGCTGTGGTCCAAGGAACCTCCCTCTTTCGCAAGACAAATGTTTCGTGTTGCTTGAGCAGCGTTATGGCCGAGTTCAAACTCGTAAAGCAAAAGTTCTCTAATTAGCTGGTTGTGGTTGTCCATCTGTTAGGCGTCCCAAGCACTGACAGAACGACGAAATGCAATGCTGTTCACAGCAACGACTACCACTTTATATCCCTTTCGACTGACTGCAGTGCGCGATCTGAAGTGGTTTAAACACGTGACACACCCGCCGCAGCACATGCGTTTATGCAAATCTGGCAAAACTTTCGATTAACCCTCTGTATAAGGAATAATCAGAGTGATGCTTATGCAAAGAGAAATAGAGGCGGAGAAAATGTGTCCACAGCCGGAAGAGCAAGAGGACAAAGTGATAGCATCAGCAAATAAATCACTTTGTGACATGCCTACATTCATGGAAAAATATGGTAAAAGTTAAATATTTCGACACTTCTCCCGAAAAGCTTTTCTTAGATAATACCACAAAAAAGGCTTTCAAAATACACCTCATTAACTGCAAATTTTTCCGACTCTTCCCTAATTAATCACGTGGATGAAACCTCAATTTTAATTCGCAGTTTTAGTAAGAATTCAGATATCAAATCTCTTAAACATTCGTTTAATTACAGCGCTAGGACTTTTATGTTTTCACTGAATGAAGAATAGACAGAAAGGCAGAGGTCTAACGAATGAACATATAATGTCACTTTCAGAGAAACGCTGTTCAACAGTGAAGCTGCAACTTACGCTCAAATGATTAAACCTTCAAAAAGTACCCACCGATAACCGCAGCCTTCAGCGAATCTTCTAGGAAGGTCAATATCAAATGGGAAAGTTAAAAAGAACGAGGAACTACTTATAGGTTGAAATGTGCATATGAAGAGCTTATCGTCTACCAGATTACCTGTGGAAATTCAGCACATGTTAGGAGCGTGATAATTATTTCTGATATCAGCCATTGCTCACTGTCTAAATATACACACCAGTTTCTGTGAGACTATTATCAAGGTTTTTCAACATTATACAGCCCTAAAAAAATGCGGTAGAAGCCTCTTATAACGAGGAGCTCGGGTCCAACGAAAATCCTCGTTAAATCCGAGCAATCGCTAAATCCGTTATGGGGTGAAAAATCCCCCCATGTAAAAATGTGCAAATATGATAATATGCATGTACGTTTATATTATATATCCATATACACTCAGTGGACAAATTGTTGTGACCACTAGAATATTTCATGCAAAGTAGCTATCCGCCGTCACAGTGGCGCAGTGGTCTAAACGCTGAATTTTGACCGTTCGTCCAAGACAGGTCCGGGTTCGAATCCCGGTGAGGCATAGATGTTGTGTTTGTCTTACGGCACTGGCTCTCGTCCTTGCCTGGAAACAGTGGCCCTAAAAATTAGGGACGGGCGACTGCTTATAGTGCGGCCGCCCCGGTGGCGCAGTGGTCTAAGCGATCGCCTCTGATCATTCGTCCGAAAGTGGTCCGGGTTCGAATCCCGGTGAGGCATGGATGTTGTTCTTGTCTTACGGCACTGACTCTCTCCCTTCCCTGGAACCAGTGACCCTAAATTATGTACAGGCGACTGCTTATAGCCCATTGAGTTGCTCACGGTGGTCGTTAAACCTCCAATCAAAAAAAAAAAAAGAAAAAAAGCTGTTTGCGGTGGCCGTTAAACATTCAATAAAAAAAAAGTGGCAATCTCACAGATGCTGCTGGCATAAGATGGCTCAATCGGTATAAAAGCGGAACGCTGAAAGCATGCAGAGACCAATGAAGTGCATTGCGTAAGGAATCATGGGTAAAAGACGCAATCTGACGGACTTGGAATGCGGAATGATCGTGGGTGCTGGAAGCATTGGTGCCAACATCAGCAAAACGGCTGCACTTGTGAAATGTTCGAGGACAGCAGCTGTTAAAGTTTACAGAGGCTGCGCTACCAGTAAAAAAACCCGGTTTTAATGCAAGGCGTGTGGTCGTCAACGGTTACTGGATGTTCGAGCTGAGGGGGAAGTAGACAAACTTGTCCAATCCAACAGGCGGGCAACACTTCGTCAAATTACAGATAATCTGAATATGGGACCACGTCTGATAGGCCACACAACGTACTGTTCGCCGCATATTATAATACATCATATGGGCTATAGAAGCAGACAGCCTGTCTGTAAGCCATTGCTATCTGCAGCGAAGAAGAAGAAGCATCTCCAGTTCGTTCAGAAACACAAGAATTGGATAGCAAATGAGTGGAAAAAGGTAATGTGGGCCAACGAATCACATTTTCAGCTACACCCTGCAGATGGAAGGGTGAAGATATGGAGAGAGCAGCACAAAAGCATGGACCTATCTTGTATTGTCACTACTCTTCAAGCTAGCGGAAGCAATGCTATGATCTGGGGAACGTTTTCGTGGGAGTATTTGGGCCCTTTGATTCGTGTGGAGCAACGTCTGACTGCCCAAAGGTATTTAAAAATCTCGCCGACTAAGTCTACTCAGTTATGTTCATGGTTTATTCCAATGGAGATGGATACTTCCAGCAAAACAAAGCTCCGTGTCGTAGCCCTCATATTGTACGCGAATGGTTTGAGGAGTATCCCGTGAGGCCACCCCGGTGGCGCAATGGTCGAAGTGTTGGCTTCTGATCATTCGTCCGTGGTGGTCTGGGTTCGAATCTCGATCAGGCATGCATGCTGTGTTTGTCTTACGGCAACGGCTCTCTCACTTCCCTAGAACCAGTGGCCCTAAATTAGGGGCGGGCGATTGCTTATAGCCCATCGACTTGTTCACGCTGGTAGTTAAACATTCAATAAAAAAAAGGAGCATCATAGAGACTTTTTCGCGCTACATTGTCTTCCTCAATCACCGGATCTCAATCCAATGGAGCATTTGTGCGATGAAATTGAAAGAGGCATCAGAAAGCTGGATCCGCTAAAATCAAATCTTCAAGAGCTGGAGTGTGCAATTCATCGCATTTGTGCTAATATACCTCGAGTCAAATACACGAATTCAAGAAGTACGTATTAAGGGCAAAAGGTGACCTAACAACGTGTTAACCAGGTGGTCATATTAATTTGGCCACTCAGAGTATGTCATAATATACCGTAGCATTTTTTCACCATTTTCTGGCTTTCTAATGATGGCTACTTTGTTCTTTGCAGATAACACTTTTTCCTTAGACATTTTGTCACTCATTAGAAGTTACATATTCCTACATTGATGGCTACGAAAGGTTGACCGTCATTTACATAAATACATGGAACAAAAGCAGCACCAATATTCCCAATGCAACGCTCACGTTCATTCGAAAGATAAAACAGGCAATGGGCACAATTCCAGAAATTTTTACCTTCTGTTCCCCTCAGGCCACATTCCCATTCCATTGCTGCCCTATTCCTCTCTGCAATCGTCACCCAGAAATCCACTCAATGCATGTGCGTAAACCCATCACCTTATTGTCTAGGAGTTGAACGACTGTTTTTAATTTTTTTTTTTTTTTTGCCGCAAATGGAGAGGCCCTATTGGAGTGTGCGGCAGAGTCATTGGTACAACTCACTCGTTGAGCTTTGATGTACTCTCTCACCTTTGCTTCTCTATCAACATCCTTCCACAAGCACACTAATATTCGACTTGTAATTTCGTCCTGTATATGCCACCATTTCTATTCCTTCATTTCAGGACAGTGCACAGTCCAGGAATGAAAATATTTCTCTGCCTCGTCAAATATGGAATTTCATTCAATTTTGTTACTTTGCTTTCAAAAGTAATCGTCTTGGGTTTCTCTCCCTCGTTAAATCCGGAGATTTTATAAAATTTTGTTCATTAAAAAAAATCAGATCAGCTTTGAATTAACGTTATACGAAACAAAAGTTCCTATTTTGAAAAAAAAGGAATTACTTTTAAAAATAGAACACGAACAGAATAACATTATAGCAAACAACAGTCCTGGTACCCACGTGCGATAAATTCTGCAGTCGTGGAGATGGAGCACCCCAGCTTCCTAGCACTGAATATATTCCCACGTGGAGATGGAAGACTGAGTATATTTGAAACCCAGCTTCCTAGCACTGAAAATATTTCAGTCGTGGAGATGGAGCACCCAGCTTCCTAGTCCACAAAGATGTGGCCGCAAACTGGCCGTTTATTTTCAAGGTGAGAGCTGCCTCTCGTATCGTAAGGTCGGAACGGAGGGCAATAGTGGAAAGAATAACGTCTGCATTCCACGACTGGGCACATGAGAAGGTTCAAGAACACGACTGGGCTGCGGCAAGAGTCGCCCATATCGAGTATCCCTTGTTAACAGTATGTCACAGGGCAATGGGGCTGCAGAGAACGAAGTAGCATCGCTACTGGGCCGTGAAAGACCGGAAACGGTGGATTGGTCCGACGAATCGAGTTTCCGACAACAGCACGCTGAAGAAAATGTGTCTGTATGAAGTAGACAGCAAGAAGTCATGGACCCCAACCATGAGATCGGAGTGTTTCAGGTAAGTAAAGGCGCTGTAATGTTCTAGGGCGTGCTTTGGGGGGGGGGGCATCATGCCCCTTGTAGCTATTGAGACTGCCATGTTAAGCCTATGTTAATCTATTCTCCGACTACATACACTCTTTCTTGGGTATCTCCCACAGCAGGATGTCTTCTTTCGACAAGACAATGCCCCATCTTGCTGGTTAGAGGAGCATTATTATAGTGTATTGCAAATATATTTTGGTGTATTGTAAATATCGTGAAATAATAACTCGAATTATACAACGAGAAAAGCACAGAGAAATTCATCGTCAGAAAAACCTCTTAAGAATTCTTCGGGGAAACAGAAATCCCTTTCGCTGGCCGGACCACCCACCATTACAGAAGAAGGAATGATCTCGTACCCCCTCCTCATTCGTCCCCTCAGTACAAGAGACAAACTTTCTTGCAGAAGCAAATACCAACTCAGTGAACTAATAAATCAGTTGACAATATTTTGCGAGCGATTTTTACGCCAGCTGTCGGCGTGAGAGAACGCTGACCCTCACCAATTTGCAAATTCTTGCGTCGTCGAGCATACAACAATGCAGCCATTTTCCACCAAAGTGTAGAGAACAGGAATGAGGGGTGAGAATCAGCAGTCAGAGTTAGGATATCGAACAGGGCAGAACGGTTCTCTCAGGCATGTAGCAAGAAAGAGAAAAGAGCTTGAATTTTAGGCGGAAGAATAAACGAAAGTCCAACATATCCCTTCTCCCAGCTGGAAGTAACAAATATTTTGGTATAACAGTATTTCCCCATTCAGAGGAATAAAATTTTTACGTAAGAGTTCATTCATTTGTTTGTTTTTCCCTACTGCTGATACCGCTTGGCGTCCGTTCAACCGTCATTAAACCTATTAGCATCCGCTCGAAGTTAAACAATCTATAACGAAGTGAATTTCTCCGTCATTTTTATCCGCGCCATGATTCGAACCCGGGTCCACTCATTCCGGAATAAGTTGCTCTACCAATTAAGCTACGCGGACATTTTATTCTGATTCCTATTTGCCTTTATGTCGTGTGCGTCCTTCTGGCAGGTACGTCACATCTCCTGGTACGTTACATCATCTCCCCCTTATTTTTTTTTTTTTTTTCGAAGTGCTGCTCTTATTTTTCCTATCTCGCGGTGTGGAAATAACGTCACACCATTGCGAGATTGTGAACGGTCGGGTCATCCGGATAGTTCGGGCGCCATTATAACGAAGTAAATTTCTCCGTCATTTTTATCCGCGCCGGGGTTCGAACCCGGGTCCACTCATTCCGAAATAAGTTGCTCTACCAATTAAGCTACGCGGACATTTTATTCTGATTCCTATCTGCCTTTATGTCGTGTGCGTCCTTCTGGCAGGTACGTCACATCTCCTGGTACGTTACAAATCCTGTTGTTACAATTTGGCGGACACGACAAAGTTGGTAAAATTAAGCCAACAGCATTCCAGTAAGTTCGAAATTTTCGAATGTCACTCTCACTTTCCAGATTTGAATCCAATTTAGCAGGTTGGAGAAACTGGAGCAACTTCGATCCCGAAACCCACAGCCATCAATTCCCTGTGTTTTACGGACGACTGTCCCGAAATTATAACCAGCAGTGCTACCCGAACATTTCCAGCATCTGGTGGAATCCCTACCACAAGGTGTTGGTCATGTTGTGGAGTTGAAATATTAGCCCACGCGTTGTTAGGTGGGTGTGTATAAAATATTGTCCTTTTACTACTGTTGTGCCATGACATCTATCTTCTTCAAAAAGTCAGGAAATTCATTTGGATTGTACAGTGATAACCATGACCAGGTAGTTTACTTTACCTTTGTATAAACATTTTTTTAGTAGATGGTAGAACCAACCGTATAGCATAGTTTTAAAAAATATATTATTATAATTAACACAGACATTTCTGGACAAGAAATGTTTGTGTTCATTGCTTTGGTTTTCCACACGTTTCTGAAGTATTGCAAAATATACTGATTTGTCGAAACAAAACACCTGAGGATCAGATGGCCCGCCTCTTTTCCCAAGAATGCACTCTCAGGCTGTTTACTTATATTTTACATTTGATGACTTTCTTAAACATCGATGGTTGTCAGAAGCTATCGATTGCAAACACCCCAAGAATGCACTCTCAGGTTGTTTACTTATATTTTACATTTGATGACTTTCTTAAACATCGATGGTTGTCAGAAGCTATCGATTGCAAACACAAGTGTTAGAAAAAGGTGAAAACCGGGAACACAGGACAAACGGAACATCCATGCCATGATGCGAGCCAGAAATATGCAGCCTAACATCTCGGTTGACGATATGCGCTGTAAAAAGAATCATTAGTGATGAATAAAGAAAACCTGGAGCTTCTGTAATTTTCAAATGAGAAAATACAGAAATATCACGAATAACGGGGAAATCATGATGCTCATGACCGGGATGGAAGAGATGAGAATTTAGCCAAGGCACCCTTCTCAAGGAAACTTTCTATACAGATAGTGTGCACACATGTATGAGCTCCTATAGAGTTGTACAGAGTCACTGCACTTCAATGATGCACCGATGAGTGATTTGTATGGAAGGAAAGTAAAGACGAAAAAAAAAAAAAGTTAAAAAAAATGAAAAATACTGCACAGGTGATTAGATCGTAAACCCCTGGGAAAACTCAACGTATCTCTGGTACTCACTACCCAGCAGGCAAGGAAGGCCTTGGTCAAATCTATAGCTTTCGTAAAAGGTTTAAGAAAAAGAAACTGCTGCTTCTTATCCAAGAAGGTGCAGTTTCCTTCATCCTAAATCATTGGTTTAAGTTCTTACTTCATGAAAAAAAAAAAAAAAAAAAAAAAAAAAGGAACAGGAGAGGGGGAAGCAGCTTTATTTCTGTTGCCAAGTCATTCTTCGTAGTTTGCTGCGCAGATGGCCGAGTTGTCCGAGGCGCTGGCTTCTGATCATTTGCCCCAGATGGGTCCGGGCCCGAGTCCCGTGTGAGGTATGAATGGTGTGCTTGTCCTGACACTGACCCTGTCCATTACTTGGAGCCAATAGGGACGAATTTTGGACGCTTGCAACTCGAAGAGCTGCTTATGTTGGTCGCAAAACCCCGAAATTAAAAAACAAAAATTCTTTGTTGTTCGTGTAGGTGCAGATGTACTTTCAATGGTGTGTTTTTTATTCTTAAGAAACGTCTGACCCCTAGAGGTGATAATACAGAATGATGGAAAGGAACTACTACTAGCTAACAAGAACTTTAAAGCAACGATCTAATACTACAGCCAATTACATATGAACTTCTACACCGCCTTTAGCGAAGGTTTAGAGTTATTTTTTCTAAGGTTTTACACCTATCAGTACTGGAATACTGCAATCTCCAACGTTCCGCAGCAAGAAGTTATCACACGCATTGAAAGGCGGGAAGTTTTTTATCTCTTATTTTTCTCTTGAACTGTTTTAAAACGGCAGCTGTTATTAATATTTGCTAATGAAAAGTTCGTAATTGCGCGACATGCTAAAAAATTTGTGATGGCCAACCAGAGATTAAACCGTCACAAAATTTTGGCTACTCTCATTGTAGGACTTGTGACGTACTATAGATGTGGAGCGCGTGTCAAGGCATTAATTTTGCAGCAATACACTCCGTCGATGTAGTTTAATCGGTTAGAACAACTGACTTCGGAGCGAGGAGGCGCGCCCCGTTTCGTCACCAACAAATTTATGAATTTCACATTGGCGCCCCGTTCCCGTCACCAAGAAATTAATGAATTTCACATTGGCGCCCGATTGTGGAAAATGGATATATTGGCCGTTTGTTTCTTCGAAGCATGTGAGATGTTTGTTCCACCGTCTGGAATTAATGAATAATTCTTTCTTTGCTTCAAAGAAAAAACAATTAATAAACAAAATTAAGAGGGAGATAATGTGACGTGTTACAGAGTGGAGCACGTGTCAAGACGACAATTCTGCTGCGATACATTCCGTCAGTGTAGTTTAGTCGGTTAGAACAACTGGCTCCGGAGCGAGGAGGTGCGACTTCCATCTTCGTCACCGACAAATTTGTGAATTTCAGGGACTCCGATGAGTACACTAAATAACTGGTAAACTAACTGCATCAATGCTGATTTCGTGGTAAACGTTTTGTGTAGCATACAAAATGGGCTTTGTTACTGTTATTTTTTATCGTAATCTTCAGTAGCACATCTTAAACAGCGACTGTTCCAATAGATGCCAGACCATTACTTCAGAAACTAGAATGTATGCAACAGGGAAGTTTGACTCACTTTATTATACATTATCCAAAACGAAAGACTTTTAATCTTGAATAAATTGTAGCTTCAAATTAAAAAAAAAAAACGAACACATATACACTCACAAGGACAGAGACATCTGAGTACTACACTAAACAAACGCAGAGTACGAATAGCGATACACGATCTGACTGAGTTCTTCCTTCCCACAGGTTGAGAAGGAAGCACTGATCACGTGTCACGTGCCCGGTCTCATCCCTCAATTCAAAGTCCAAAATAATATCGCTCTGCACTTTCTCTATGAGAGTATGACGTATTTCGGTTAATAAGATTTCTCAGTGTTGCATGTTCAGTAAAAATCAACATGAGGGTTAGGTTTACAAAACAGGTTCACTCCGTAAGCTTTCATCGAAGTACAAAGGTTACCCAGAGCATTCTTTACTTGACAGGCTACATTCATTAAATCAAACTTTTAGATTTTAGATGACTAGAGCAAGAGATTAATTTCAATAAATAGCCTGTTCTATAGATAAAGAAGTTCATCCACTTCTTAGTAAGGGTTTTTCTTTGCTCAAACTTCTACAACAGAACGTGCTAGTATAGGTTTTATCAGCTATTGTTTTATTCCTTCTTATAAAGCATTACTTATCACGGCTATAAACACCATGCCGATCTTCCCAACATGAACAATCAGTAAGCCCATTTCACGCAAACATAACTCATTTCAATGTAAAAACAGATACTTATTGTCACGACTTTGCTCTAGGATTATTTACATCATGTATGCGTACATAGCAAGAAATGCTATAGGTTTTACCAGCTATTGTTTTCATTTCTCAAGAAATGCTATGTACACATTTCTGTAGAACAAAACCAAGCAAAACAACTCGCCAAAAAATTGTAATAAATCCGATTCAATAGTCATCTGGTACTTTATTTTCTTTTTCTATTCTAGTTCTATACAGACAGCCTTTTTCTTTTCTTTTTTTCTTTCTTAATTTTTAGTATGACTTGTAATACAGATGTTTATGTTAAGAATTATCCCTAATTCGCATTGCTCCACTTCTAAACACTTCTGCTTGTATCAGATAGCTGTAACCAGTGGCGTATATTCGAGGCTAGCTAGGCTATCTGCGAAGCCCAGAGAATACACAAATAAAACTGAATTAAATATACACAACTAAAAGTCAATTATCAACGGTATTAAAATATGTCGATACTTTCGGTGTGAAAAAAAAACGCGTGCGGATTTGCTTCTTTGACTCAGTCTTGCGAGCGAAAACCAACGGCATAACGCAAGCAGCTCTTCCAGAGTCTTCGCAGTTCTGATGTGAAAACCTTACGTACCATCGCCTGCTATCGTTTCCATGACAACATGAATCAGCTGGTAGAGGGGAATGGGCCATTGCTTTGGGAAACGGTTCACTCAGAAAAGAGAAGAGTTAGACTATCTCAGCCACTCGCATACTCCCGCCCATAAGTGTTTCGCGAGAGTTGTTTCAGTTTTTGTGAAGTGTCGATGAATTAAAATCAGAGATATTATATCTTAAATTCGTGGCTTTGTTGGATTCGAACTGTTTTGATAAATTTTGTGAAATCTTCCCTGAACATCGACTGTTAGAACTTAAAGAACTCCATGTGTCAAATTTTGATACAGCTCGACTAAAAAATGAACTGAAAGTGTTTTATTCCCTTGATGAATACAAAAACAAGTCAGTAAGAGACATTACGTGTTACATAAAATTAAATAAATTGGACATAGTGTCTAGTGAGGTGCACAAATTAGCAGAGCTCATATTAAACTTTCCATCAACAACTGCAACTGCCGAAAGTTTTTCAGCATTAAAAAGAATCAAGATATACCTTTGAGCCACACAAGGACATGCATATTCGAAAAACTTGGCTGTTTTGTCAATAGAGAAAAAACATTTTTTTCAAATATGAAAAAGTACTCAGAAGAAACATTTTATGAAAACGTAACACTCAAGTTCACACAAAAGGAAAGAAGCATGTACAAATAAAGTATTCAGAAGAAGAATGGAGTTCATGCACAAATAAGTGTTCAAATCCTAATCTTCATAATTATTTGGTATCATGTTAGCAATGGCATGTATCTAAAATTTAGAAAAAAAGTTACTTCTATCACTTAACAATTAAAAATTAAACTTTGCAATTTAAAACAGAAACAGTACTGGAGGGAGGGAGGGGGAACGGGTGAGATAGACCAAATATCGGACCCAAGATACGCCACTGGCTGTAACAATACATTTTCCTGTTTTCTTGAAGCAGAATTTTTTCCCTATGTGGCGTAAATGTAAATCGGTATTTGGAACGCTATGTCTATTTCTAAAAGTCTGGTTGGAATGTATTTTTCCCATCGAACAACTGCACCACCATAATAAAAATCCTTCGTAAATTTTCCCAATAAATGGAGACAATTTGTGTTTATAATTGCAGAAAACTCAAAGTTTTTAGAATTCGGACCTATAAAACTAAAATTTCCAGTCAGCTGTAACCACCATAAAGTCGTGTAATGTTTTACCGATTTTCCAGGAGTGTTTTAAAGCCTATGATAGAAAGAATGATACTAACCTTTGGTAGGCTTGTCTTCTTCCGCTGATTTAAAAGGGATTTTCTCTTTTGTGATGATGTGCTTCAAAACACCGTTTGTTTTGTTCACCAGCTTTGCAACACAAACGGTTTCTTTTCCGTGAGCCGAGATCAACCGTTTTTAAGAGTTGGCATACAGTTTGAAGCTACGCACTTTGTACGACACGTTAAATTCGACCGAATATTGCGCAGTTGATCACGCGAAAACATCTTTCACAACAATGGCAAACGTCTAAGGAAGTTGCTTTTCTGGAAGAAAATTTGGAAGTCGTTCTTACTAAGTGTTTCCCAATTCAAAATGGAAATTAATCCATTACTATTCTTCGCATAAGGAATAAAAAAAAAAGGTTATTCGCAATAACTAAATAACAGTGAATTTCACAGCTGTTCCCTGCAGTTATGACACATCTAGAATATATATATTCCAATATTTCACATACAGATGCTATATGGACATAGAATGACATTCATAAAAAAGAAAGTAATGTGTGCGTGCGTTTTCATAAGGACCTACTTTTTTGGACCAAAAATTCACTTTTTTTTTCACTACAAACATTTTTCGTTTAATTTTATTTTTTAAATACTGCAAAAAATTCTCTGAAATTCACGATCCATTTTTCCATGATTTTTTTCATGAATTAACGAAGCATATTTCTGATACGACCTTTTCCGTGAAATGACGGAAAGAAACTTCAATTTCACGGATTTTTCGTGCGCCAGAAAAATTCTGAATTTTCAAAAACCTTTCCTCAATTTGTTTCTTATATAGAAGGTAAAGCGCCGTTTTTAAGATGTGTTAACGGAAAATTCGAAATTTTCAGAAACCTTTCCGCAATTCCTTCCGTATTAACGGAAAAAATCCGTCTTCACTTTTGCCGTATCTGTATGACGAAAAATTTCCGGTAACAGGAGAGATTCGCAAAAATACTGGAGGTCTGATTAATAGTTAAATTTCGAAGAATCTGATTTTGAAGTTCTGTAGCGAGATCGGATATTGCTGATAGCATATTGCATGAATTTTGGTTAATGTGACACAGGATATTTCTTCACCTGTCTCCCATTTTGTGCACCAGCTATTATAGATTGTGTTACCGTAAGAAACCGGATATTTAAATTATTGCACAGGCGATTGTGCGATGTCTATGTAGTCTTTGTACCCCCGTCAGGCAGAAGCCATTATAGCCATCAAAAGCAAATTTTATGTTTAGGAGTTTTGGGAAATAATACTGTAAAACAGTACATTTCCCCCTTTCTTAAAGTTAACTGAATTGAAAAGATCTCAAGTTCCAAAGCATTCTGTTGTTTCGAAAATTCACGATTAAGAAAAGAACACTTAGTTTGTCATAAGTCCTCCTACAGAAAAAATTTAATTATTACAAACGTGTTCAAAAAAATGATAAGCTACAACAGAAAATAAAATGACAAAATCACTCACATTAATTGAAAAAAAAATTATCATCGAGCAATTAGTTTTACCTTGAACGTAAGTGCGATTCCGGAGATATTCTAGCACCGTGGTTAAGACTTGCGGTCTCCTTCTGAAATAAACGGAATTGCTGATTACGGAAAAACCTGTAAAAATACGGACGTACAAAAAAAAACGGAAGCTTTTAAGAACGGAAATTTGGTAAAAAAACAAACACTTACCAGCAACTTTGCTGCACGTTATTTTCAGAAATTTTCCATGAATTCACCCCGTTTATTTTATACAGTGGACTCTTGGTAATGAGTATGTTTAATCTAAAATATCCCGTTAAATGCTAAATTAAAGGTTCAGCATGTTTAGGAAATCACTCTAGTGAATTGTTTCGATCATGTAGTTTTTAAAGATCTGTTTCACGTAAGAAGTCTATTGGCACGTCTTCTGAAAAAAAAAAGGGGGGGGGTTAAGCTCTTATGTCATCATGATGTCCGTCTGTCTGTGAGCACCGTATGTCCGCACCTGTAAGTCCAATTTGAAAAATTCTTTTTACATTGGGAAGCCTGAAATGTGATAATGATGATCTATTTGCTCTTTTTCCGATGCAAAACTTCGCCATTACAGGGCGTTAACGCAAATCCTATCGAATTCAAAGTACATTTGCCCCATTCTATTGCTCCAATACTGAAAACATTCTTTCTTTCTTCAGATATCGTTTACCACGAAAACCATTCTGGGTGCAATTTCTTTTTTAAACAATGTAGTTTCCCCGATAGGAGGTGTAAATTCAAATGCCGTTTTGCGCGATATTTCTAGTAATAAAAGTCCGATCTGAAAAATTGTTTCTGCGGCGTGTAGAGTTAGTTAGGAGTGATTTGCATGTAAAATCTGTTTTTTCGCAAATAAAAGTTTTGCCACTACGGAGCGTAAGTGAACATTTCTGTTTGCTATTTATTGGCAGTATCTGCACTCCTGAAAACTCGGCGGAAAACATTCTTTTTTGGTAGAATACAACTCAACACGCGGGAAACCTTTTGTGAGTGCTTTCTGTTAATTTTGCACTATTCTTCTGCCAGGGATCATAGATTTATATCCTATATTTCTCAGTATCTTTGCTTATAACAGCACGATTTTAAAAACAAATATTTTTGCGGTACAGTATTCTGGTAAGGAATGTTTTGCATATATTTCTAGTTTTTCTTAGCGAACAGTTTTTCCACTTAAGGGCTTGAGCTCATATTTCTGTTTACAATACATTTTCAGCAATATCTGTGTGCCTAGAAATCTAATTGAAAAATTATTTTACAATCTCAGGTACTCCTAATTAGGAAAGCATTTTATGCAGATTTTCTACCAAAAATAATATTCGTAAGGGGCTAGAAATGTCTAATGTATTTTTCTCGATATCTCTGTTTCTTAAAGTCTAATTTGAAAAATTATTTTTTAACTCTGGATACGGTTCACTTTGCGAAACATTTGGTATGTACGCTTGGATTTCTTTTTTTTTTTTTATTGAAGGTTTAACGACCACTGTAAGCAACTCGACGTGCTATAAGCAATCTACCGTCCCTAATTTAGTGCCACTTGTTCCGGCGACGTGCGAGAACCAGTGCCATAAGATAAACACAGCATTCATGCCTCACCGAGATTCGAACATAGACCCTTCTCGGACGAGTGGCCATAAGCCAGAGCTTAGACCATTGCTCCAGCGAGGCTGCCTTAAGTTTTTACAGTCCATAGTTCTGACGGTATGTGTAATTAATGTGCACTAGACGAAACCTGTCGGAAACGACGGTTAATTTTTTTTTTTTTTTTTGAAAAAATGAACTGGTATAAAACAACGAATGTAAATTTTATTTGATTGACAAATTTATTCAACCACTTCAGTAAAGACAATAGTCCAGGTTCGAGATTTTTTTTTTTTTTTTTTTTTTTTTTTGGCTGAAGGTTTAACGACCACCGTGAGCAACTCAATGGGCTGTAAGCAGTCGCCCGTCCCTAATTTAGGGTCCCTGGTTCCAGGGAAGGGAGAGAGCCAGTGCCGTAAGACAAACACAACATCCATGGCTCACCAGGATTCGAACCCGGACCCTTCACGAACGAATCATCGTAAGCCAGCCCTTTGACCACTGTTCCACCTAGGCGGCCGAGTTCGTGATGAGCATCACGACTGCACCCTTTTTCAGTCGTAAAATGTGAGGCGGAAGTCCACTCATCTCGATCGTGTAGAAAAATTCAAGTGGATAGCGTACTCTTTCACTCGCGTCTTCAGTCATAACTGTGTTTGTAAATGTAGTTGGAATGAGATTCGCGTTGCGAGTACTGTTCACCCGTCGGAATCAATGATTAGTTGTTTATTTATTTATTTATTTATTTATTTTGAAAAGGATAAACTCATATGAAACAACAAATGTAAAACTTTATTTGACTGACAAATTCATTTAACCACTTCAGTAAAGACAATAGTCTAGGGTCGTGATTTTTTTACCGAAATTTTAACGACCACCGTGAGCAACTCAATTGGCTATAAAGCAGTCGCCCGTAATATTTTCACTAACAATGGTCAACGGAATTGAATGCTTATTTACATCTATACATAATGGGAAACATCTTACCTACGTGAATAAACTGGATCAAATGAATATTACATTGTATATATACATCACACAGTCCAACGGCATAACGGAATCAGGTCTTCGAGAGTTTTCGCTGTTTAGAGGAGAACTTTAATACCAATGCATGCCAGCGTTGTTTTGCAGAACGATTGGCTCAGAAAAGAGACTTCGGACTTTGGACTATCTCAGTCCCTCCATGTTTCCGCCTTCAACAGCGCGTGAGTCAACCGCGGGCGATTGAATATCAATCGCATGCTTCTCCCATAGACTTTACATGGGAAATTTGCCGCCCCACAACGCTCGAACCGTTGGCCCAATCTCATTTTTCTCATCGATTGGCATATCTGCATGGTAAGACCTTTATTTTGATACCTCAACCATATCTTTACGTTGAGCTGTTCTCTCAAAATAGGACTCACAGTAAAACACCTTATAGAATTAATATTCTATAACGTTTTTTATTCCTGTGTGCAACTGTATTTCCGCTTTAAAAAATGACATTCAAAAAATTTTTTTGCACTGTATACCATTCTCAAAGTAAAGATTTTTTTTTTTTGCTAACTCTGCTTCCAGAAGTCGTACTTGGAAAAACTATGTCTCCTTTGCTATGAAGAGTAGTACTTCGGGCATATTTTCCATTCTTCCGTTATTTACAATGGACCCATGTGACGTCAGAAGTGGATTTCTGCGTACCAACATGGCTGCTGATTCAATGTTTTCGCTATTTGATTATCCCTTACTGTTGCCTAATTTTTACAACCCTAACGTCATGGATTCTGCCGAGGAATTAATAGAGCTACAGGGCGAAGAAGAAGAAATTAATTTCTTAGAAGAACAAATCAAGGTTGCAAAAATATACAAAGACAATTTTGTGTTCGATGTTTATTTCGCATGACGCAGGAAAGCATCGCCGTTAGTCATAATGAAGTTTTTAATGTAGCATTTCTCGTACACGCTATATCAAATTTTCATGTTCTTATTGCCAGACATTGGCGAAATATAGGAAACATAAGATTTAGTACCTTGTTTTGTAAAACAGAAACATTGAAAAGCTCAGACAAATACGTAATAAGGAAACAAACTAGGGTTCGCACGCTAGGCAATCTGCTTAAAAATTAAATGAATGCGTAAGATTAAATAAAAGAGAAATTATAGATATGTTTGTTTTATTCTTTGAGGAAAGTAGAACTTAATTCGTAATTTACCGATCCAAATATTCCATCAACTTTCGCCTACCTTTTTTTTTTCTTTTTTTAAATAGAAATTCGAAGGAATACTACGAGGCTTCAACTGCCTTTGATTCGTAGTGTCATAATGTCCAAAAGCTTTTTCGTTAAAGTGGACAAAACATATTGGAGAGTGCACATCGGAATGAAAATCACCGCGTTTCATTTTACACAGCCATTCCCTTAATAATTTCGTCTTTTTCAGCGGAAAACTAAAGAATGTTTTTCTTTCGTCTACACAATTTAGGTTGCAGGATTTATTAGCACAACCGTACGATGAGCAAAAGTTAGACATGTCGTTAATAAATTTACGAAAATCGCGTTTTTCCTGAACCTTGCAACGTAACGCCATGTTAAGCAATGGGAAACTCTTGTTGGTCCTCGGCCACGGAAAGGCTTTCCCATGATGCAATGCTAGGTGAATAAGGTCCATTCGGTCGCCAGTGGGTTTCAGCGTATATTTCTTTTTGAAAAAAAAGGATCTTCATTTCTAAAAATCCCCTGGAGAAATCCTTCCTTGGTAGGATACTCTTCATTATGAAGAGTACATTATTTTGCATCCATTTTCTTCTTTAACTATCACACATCGTTTTCACTAGGGAGCGTAAATATAAAACACTTTTTCTTCGATAACTTTTCTAATTGTTCTATTTGACAAATCCCTTTTGCCTCTGATATCAGAAACGTTTTATGCACAACCTGAGGTTTTTCGAAGCACACACATTTCTCTGCCACTAGTTTACAATCGAAACACATACATAAATAGCTATTTCTATTTGTGTACAGGGCCGTCTCTAAGCAGGGTGTTACCCCACACCCCACCCACCAAAATTATTTTTTTTGGAACCTTTCGATATTTCAAAAATGCGATTTTAAAAGACAAAGTTTTGTTAGTATTTGAAACTGTTTTTATGTCTCATGGCAAAAACTTAATGCGTTTTCTCCATGAAGACGAAGAAGTGGCAAAGAGCCAAGGACTAGAATGTCCCATCGCAATGAAAATCTAATACATGGGTATACTGAAAGTTTCTGTGGCGACGAGGCTATGCCAAATTTGAGTTCCATGATTTATTTCAGATTACTCTTAAGCACGCTGAAAGCAAGGAGTTTTGATTAAAGTACCAAGAATCACATCAAAACAAAACCAACGTTGTAACATAATCACAGAAAACCCAGAAGACTATTACAGGATTTCAATTTCTGTACCATTTTTAGACATGTTTTTTAGTGCTTTGGAAATTAGATTTCTCGCACACAAATTGGTCTTATCAGGATTCGAGTCATTTTTCCTAACAAATCCTAATGTGCCACCATCTTCTCAAGATACTGATAATTTTAAAATTTTAACAGAATTTTATACAGGTGACTTGAATGGCTCGCAAGAACTGATGGCAGAATTGATACTGTGGTATCGTAGGATCGCCCGCAAAGAAAAGGAGCACTGGCCAAAAGATGCATTAAGTGTTGTAAAACTGTGCTCCAGTGAGGTGTTACTCAATATGAAAACATTGTTTGACATACTTGGTACTCTACCAGTGACAACTTTAGAAAGTGAGAGTTCGGTTTCAAAACTGCGTCTCTTAAAACCATATCTACGCAATACCATATCAGAAATGAGACTCAATGGGTTAGCATTACTTCACATTCATCGAGAACACACACCGAAAACTGAAGAAGTTTCAGATGAACTAGCAAAAAAAAAAAAACAGAATGCTGGGGAAATACCACTCAAGTAATAGTAAGTAAAAGTAACGTTAGAGTTGAATCAAATCAAAAAAATATTTGTTGAAACGAATGTCGTCAGCGTCAAAGACTATTAGTGTTACTGTACAATGAAAACAAGTTAGTAAAATCATGCAATGCATTGATTATGATACGCTTTCCAACACACCAGAAATTATTACTTAAGTTATGTGGATAATGGCTGTGGAATAAACTCGCTCCTGTGTCCTGACCTTTGACCCCATTTCGATGATATTCAACAGAACCGGTTCACTATACCTCCGGAACAACATGATAAAGTTTTGTTGCAATAGAAGCAGTTTTACGCAAGTTATGAGAATAATAGCTGTGGAATAAATCTGGCTTTTGTGCAATGACCTTTGACCCCATTTCGTTGATATTCAACAGAACCGGTTCACTGTACCTCCGGAACAACATGATAAAGTTTTGTCTCAATCCAAGCATTTTAGGTAAGTTATGATGCACAAGGGCAATGGAATGGATCCCACTCCAGTGTCCTGACCTTTGACCCTATTTCGCCCATTTTCAATAGGGTTCGACCCCAGTGGCTCCCTACCACATACTGAAATTTCATCGAAATCGAACCATTTTTTACGCAAGTTATGACGCATAAGTGCAATGGAATGGATCCAGCTCCTATGTTCTGACCTTTGACCCAATTTCACCCATTTTCAATAGGAATCGTCCGCAGGTGGTTCCCTACCACATACTAAAATTTCATCGAAATCGAACAATTTTTACACAATTTATGACGCATAAGAACATGGAATGGATCCCGCTCCTATGTCCTGACCTTTGACCCCATTCCGCCCATGTTCAATAGAGCTCGTGCCCAGATGGTTCCCTACCACATACTAAAATTTCATCGAAATCGAACCATTTTTACACGTTATGACGCATAAGGGCAATGGAATATATCCCGCTCTTATGCCCTGCCTGAACTTTGATCCCATTTCGCCTATTTTCAATAGGGTTCGTGCCCAGGTGGTTCCCTACCACATACTAAAATTTCATCGAAATCGAACCATTTTATCGCATGTTATGACGCATAAAGGCAATGGAATGGATCCCCCTTTTATGTCCTGACCTTTGACCCCATTCCGCCCATGTTCAATAGGGCTCGTGCCTAGATGGTTCCCTACCACATACTAAAATTTCATCGAAATGGAACCATTTTTATGCAAGTTATGACGCATAAAGGCAATGGAATGGATCCAGCTCCTATGTCCTGACCTTTGACCCAATTTCACCCATTTTCAATAGGAATTGTCCGCAGGTGGTTCCCTACCACATACTAAAATTTCATCGAAATCGAACAATTTTTACACAATTTATGACGCATAAGAGCATGGAATGGATCCCGCTCCTATGTCCTGACCTTTCACCCTGCTTCGCCCATTTTCAACAGGGTTCGTCCCCAGGTGGTCCCCTAATACATACTAAAATTTCGTCGAAATCGAAACATTTTCACGTGAGTTATCGTGCGGACTCACGGACGGACGGACGGACGGAAAAAGCTGGAACATATACGCTTCTTCAACCTACGGTTGGAAAGCGTAAAAAACGCCGTTATACAAATGAAGAATGTTTCACTAGAAGGTAAACTTTTATTTCTTTCTACAATTACTTGTATCTTTTAATCATTTAACAGTAAGTAGTGTAGTATTCTTGTTTTCTGCACACAGAAATAGCAAAATATAAGTGGTCAGAATAAAAAAATATCCTGACCACTTATATTTGTGTGGTGCAAACAAAACACAACAACGTAGCGTAACTTTGCACCACGTCATGGTACAAGGTTGCACTATGTTGTTGTTTTCTTATGTTCCTCGAACTACCACAAAATTTTTAGAGTGTATGCGATTTTGCCTTCTTCTTTCAGGACTACCACACAGCATCATTGCCTGAAAAAGTAGCCATCGGAGCTTTTAAATCTAAACAAGTTACACTGCTTTAAAATATTAAGGGATATTGCGGTAGAGATCATTCACGAACAGATATATGATGAATTGGTATCGACAACATGAATGTGAGACAGTCGGCGCATGAAACATGATAAAACAGACAACACACAAGCCATTTGAGCAAACTGAGAATAACATTATGGCAACATGAATATTGCCACAATATTATTGTTCAAGTGTAACTGTACACCTGGTAGTGCAGTTATTTTTTTTTTTTTTTTTTTGTTTTTTGTGTGAGGTTTAACGACCACCGTGAGCAACTCAATGGGCTATAAGCAGTCGCCCGTCCCTAATTTAGGGTCACTGGTTCCAGGGAAGGGATAGAGCCAGTGCCGTAAGACAAACACAACATCCATGCCTCACCGGGATTCGAACCCGGACCCCTTCGGACGAATGATCAGAGGCCAACGCCTTAGACCACTGCGCCACCGGGGCGGCGTAGTGCAGTTACATCTGAACAAATGGAGAAAAGTGGTGCTTACTGACCTCTAGTAGGGTATGTGGTTACCAATGACTGCTATAACCCGGCTTATGGGTGAGACATCGAAAGAGCGGGATTGTCCAGCAGTTCGTGAAGGACACTCGACCACTCCTCGTTGAGAGCACTGTCCAGTTACTTAAGTGTCATGGGGGGGGGCGAGTTGCAAAACGTCTGCACAGAGCAACCCACATGTGCTCGATGGGGTTGATAGCAAAGGCCAGTCCATACGCTCGATGCCTTTTTCCTTAAGAATGATATCCACCAACTGAGCGCGATGCGGGAGTGCATTATCATCCACGAAGAGGAACGTATTACCAACTTTTGCGGCATAGGGAGCAAATATAGATCGCAGGATCTTGTCTGGATATCTGACTGCCGTCAGCGACCCACAACAGATGGCGTAGGGGGCTGTACGATAGCCAATCCTCATTCATCCGTGAAAAGAACGAAACACCTCTGTTCACAGTCCCAACCACGGTAGTCTTTAAGCTGGTTTGCCCTGGCTCTCCGGTGATATGCAGAGAGAGAGAAACACACGCCATCTGTCGCCTGGCATTTGGTACATTTTGGTGGAGTCGACTGCGTACTGTCTGTATGGATACGCGTCTTCCTGTAGCAGCAGTAAATAGGCGCTTCATATCTCTCTGCCCTATGGAAAAGCGTCCACTGACTATTGATGACGCTTTGTGCTGCTCTAACTGCTTCTCTTACTGTCTGCTACGTCTGTCCAAAGGCTCTTCTGTCTGTCGATTCTGGTGCTGAGACATAATTCAACTGAAACACAATGCAGTTGCAGCATCCTGCTGAAGGAGAATAACTTAGCGAGCGCGATACCTATAGCTGGTTTGCTTTGCGCTGCGGCAAAGTGCGTACATGCGTTAGTGATGTTTATTTGCATGTTCTGATCCCCTTCTTGTTGTTAACATCTACCGCTTAGAGGTTGACCTTTCAACGCAGAGTCATAGAGGATATGTCTAATGTGTACAGAAACGCGCCACAAAAATGGGATATTATGAAACACGTTTTCGTAGCACGCAGCTAAAAAGCCATAGCGTATCCACACAAAGAAGAGAAAATGTGTAACATACCGTTTTGATATATGCTGATATATGTATTTTCCGCAAAGTACGAGGCATCGCATGAAAAAGTGCATTAAAACTGAAGAAATTCGTGAGGTGAATAATTTTTTAACTTAAAAATTGCTCCCAAAAGTCTACGTATGAAATTCAGCTGCAAACTGAATATACAAATAATAAATTGCATTATCCAAGAGTAATATTTGTTCAGAGGCCATCAAAAATGGCATGTTACATACACAAAGGCTTCTCGGTTTTCTCACGCAATGATTTCAATTTTCAGTACATCTCTTTTGAAGAAATATAGCGAACTGTTCTGTAAAAGAAGTCATATAAAACACCATATCCTAAATGTCTACCAATATTTGCTGTTTAATCAATTTCATTAAATAATTTAAACGATATGTTCGCTAATCAAGTGAAAACTTTACTTATAACCAAAGATTAAATAAGGCTTTGTTCTATAAAACATTAATCCCCCTGTTATTGGGAGTTACAATTTACATATATATATATATATATATCATCATCATCATCATCATTGTCAACCATTATCAATCCACTGCTGGATGAAGGTCTCCCCAAGTTTCCTCCACAACGGTCTGTCTTGTGCCAGTCTCCTCCATGTCACCCCTGCATACTTTCGAATTTCATCCACCCATCTCCCATGTGGTCTTCTTCTGGGTCTTTTCCTGTCCCTTGGAATCCAATCTAAAATTTCGGCTGTCCATCGATGATCTGTCCTTCTGGCAGTATGTCCAGCCCATTGCCATTTCAGGGATTTAACTCTGATCATGATGTCTTCCACTCTTGTCATTTTTCGGATCCACGAGTTCCTCTTCTTATCTCTCCTGGTTACACGAAGCATGCACCTCTCCATGCTACTTTGAGTTGTCTGCAGTCTTTGTATATCTCTTTTAGTTAAGGTCCACGTCTCTGCACCATACGTAAGCACTGGAAGGATGCATTGATCAAACACTTTTCTTTTAAGACATAATGGCATATTGCTCTTGAAAATTATGCTGTTTCTTCCAAAAGCTCTCCAGGCAAGTTTTGTACGCCGATTAATTTCTTCATCAATGTGACCCTCACTTGATATCTGCTGTCCAAGATAAACGTACGTGTCTGTTATCTCCAGCTTTTCTCCATCAATCAATAAATCTTCATTTCTTGTAAAAGCATTGATCATCACTTTTGTCTTCTGAAAGTTCATTTTTAATCCCACTTCTTTACTCTTGTCAGCAAGTTCCTGGATCATACTCTGCAGCTCTGATGGGGTAGTTGCAAAAATGACTACGTCATCAGCAAAACGAAGGTGGCTTAGATAATCTCCATTAATCTTTATCCCTTTGTTTTCCCAGTTCAGCGACTGAAAGACATTTTCCAATGTGGCATTAAAGAGCTTCGGAGATATGGGGTCACCTTGTCTCACTCCCTTTCCAATTTTTATGTGTGTTGTATTTTCAAACAGCCGAATCTTTGCACTTGCATTTTCATAGATGTTATTAATAATATTAATGTATGCATCTTCAATACCGCAGGTTTTCAGAGCCATTGTAACTGCTGATGGTTTCACCGAATCCAAGGCTTTTTCATAATCGATAAAAGCCATGCACAATGGAAGTTCATATTCCCTCGCTCTTTCAATTAGTTCTCTCAGTACGTGAATATGATCTATTGTGCTGTAACCACTCCTGAATCCAGCTTGTTCTCTCGGTTGAGCCACGTCCAGTGTTACCTTCAAGCGGTGTGAAAGAACTTTAGTGAAGATTTTATAAACTACTGATAGGAGACTGATAGGTCTGTAGTTTCCGAGATCCTCAATGTCACCTTTCTTATGTAGCAGGATCATTGTAGCGGTGTTCCAATCCTCGGGAATCTTTCCTTCATTAAGGCATCGAGTGAAAATTTGGGCGAGTATTGTTTCAATTTCTCCACTTGCTTCTTGTATGATGTCTACAGTAATTCCATCTTCTCCTGGAGCTTTTCCCCGCTTCATGTTCTTGATTGCATGTGCAACTTCTGCTGGAATGACTGGAGGAACTCTGGTACTGGTATCTTTCATGATGTCTGGAGTACATGTATCATCCCTTTCATATAATTTGGAGTAGAAATCTTTCACTCTTGTCAAAATTTCGCCTCTATTTCTTGTTACAGAACCATCTTCTTTTCTCAGTGCCATAATCTGTTTTCTTCCCTTACTGAGATGTCCCTTTGCTATCTTTAGGCTTTGGTTGTTTTCAATTGCTTTCCTCACTAGTTCACAGTTGAATTTTCTTACGTCTTCAGTGATACTTTTTCTTACTGTCTTGCATAGCTCTATATATTCCACTTTGGACGTCACATCTTCTTTATTTGTCCTCATCTCTCTTCTTTTTTGCATCAACATTTTCGTTTTTCCTGATAATTTGTTTACATGCAACTTGTTCTTAGACCCAGTTAATTTTGTTGCTGTTTCCATAAGAGCTTTGGTTACTTTTCTGTTAACTTCAGAGATGTCCACTTCTTCCGATGTTAGGCCTTCTAAAGCAGAGAACCTGTTCTTCAGTTCCAACTTGAAGGTATTATGGTGTTTTTTAAGGTTGGTTATGTCAATAGATTTTGTTTGTCTTATGAGCTTGCCACGTTCAAGTTTAGTGTTGAGGTGCATCTTACATCTCACCAATCTATGGTCACTACCTGTGTTGAACTTGTTTAGCACACTGCAGTCTTCTATGACGAATTTTTTGTTACACATAATAAAATCAATTTCACTTGTCGTCCCATTTGGATGTCTCCATGTCCATTTCCTGTGTGGTTTTTTCTTGAAGAAGGAGTTCAAGATGAAAAACCCTTCTGCTTCTGCAAACTCAACGAGAGTATTTCCACGCTGGTTTCTGTTGCCGTGACCGAATTTACCTACTGAAGTTTCATTCTGTTGCCGTTGCCCTATTTTTGCATTGAAATCTCCCATAATTATTTTCAAGTGCTGCTTACCTTTATTATTTAGATGACAAATTTCCTCATAAAATTCTTCAATTTCTTCTTCAGGATGACTTGTGGTGGGTGCATAAGTTTGAATAATCTGAGCCTGGTATCTTTTCGAGAGTTGGATAACAAGTCGTGCAGCTCTGTCAGAGGAACTTTCAACTTCTACAACTTTATCCTTCAGTTTCTTGTTTATTATAAATCCAACACCACTAGTTCTGCCAGTATCTGTCCCACGATAGTAGAAGAGATGTCCACTTTTCAGTTCGATGAGATCTTCTCCTTTTCTCCTTACCTCACTTAGCCCCACGATGTCCCACTTGATCCTTTGTAGTTCCTCTTCCAATTCAAGAAGCCTTGAATCAGAAGATAGGGAGCGTCCGTTGTACGTAGCCAAGGTCAGCATCAGATGGCAGCCTAGTCCGGTCCTCCGGGGATTCTTAGCACCCTCTGCCTTCATGTCGCACTGGCCGCTGCCTTGGCCAGGTACATTCCAGCTGCCGGAGACTGAGGGCCAAGATTTAAGTTGTTTAATCATTTTGGAGGGGTTTGGCCATAACTCACCACGCTGGCCAAGCGGGTTGGTGAGTGTGGGATAGAATTTCCTCTAATCCCGATGGTATAGTTATACCGCTATTGGCGGTCGTCAGAGCCCCTTTAGTGGGAACAGGATGTACCACGAGAAGGCGGGGTTGACATTTGTCAAGGAGAGGCTGTGATGTTACGCATCACCTGACCTTACATCTCTCTCTCTCTCTCTATATATATATATAAGGATGTAAGGTTCCTGAGGATTGGAACACCGCTACAATGATCCTGCTACATAAGAAAGGTGACTTTGAGGATCTTGGAAACTACAGACCTATCAGCCTCCTATCAGTAGTTTATAAAATCTTCACTAAAGTTCTTTCACACCGCTTGAAGGTAACACTGGACATGGCTCAACCAAGAGAACAAGCTGGATTCAGTAGTGGCTACAGCACAATAGATCATATCCACGTGCTAAGAGAACTAATTGAAAGAGCGAGGGAATATGAACTTCCATTGTGCATGGCTTTTATCGATTATGAAAAAGCCTTTGATTCGGTGAAACCATCAGCAGTTACAATGGCTCTGAAAACCTGCGGTATTGAAGATGCATACATTAATATTATTAATAACATCTATGAAAATGCAAGTGCAAAGATTAGGCTCTTTGAAAATACAACACACGTAAAAATTGGAAAAGGAGTGAGACAAGGTGACACCATATCTCCGAAGCTCTTTAATGCCACATTGGGGGTGTTTTTCAGTCGCTGAGCTGGGAAAACAAGGGGATAAAGATTAATGGAGATTATCTAACCCACCTTCGTTTTGCTGATGACGTAGTCATTTTTGCAACTACCCCATCAGAGCTGCAGAGTATGATCCAGGAACTTGCTGACAAGAGTAAAGAAGTGGGATTAAAAATGAACTTTCAGAAGACAAAAGTGATGTTCAATGCTTTTACAAGAAATGAAGATTTATCGATTGATGGAGAAAAGCTGGAGATAACAGACACGTACGTTTATCTTGGACAGCAGATATCAAGTGAGGGTCGCATTGATGAAGAAATTAATGGGCGTACAAAACTTGCCTGGAGAGCTTTTGGAAGAAACAGCATAATTTTCAAGAGCAATATGCCATTATGTCTTAAAAGAAAAGTGTTTGATCAATGCATCCTTCCAGTGCTTACGTATGGTGCAGAGACGTGGACCTTAACTAAAAGAGACATACAAAGGCTGCAGACAACTCAAAGCAGCATGGAGAGGTGCATGCTTGGTGTAACCAGGAGAGATAAGAAGTGGAACTCGTGGATCCGAAAAATGACAAGAGTGGAAGACATCATGATCAGAGTTAAATCCCTGAAATGGCAATGGGCTGGACATACTGCCAGAAGGACAGATCATCGATGGACAGCCGAAATTTTAGATTGGATTCCAAGGGATAGGAAAAGACCCAGAAGAAGACCACATGGGAGATGGGTGGATGAAATTCGAAAGTATGCAGGGGTGACATGGAGGAGACTGGCACAAGACAGACCGTTGTGGAGGAAACTTGGGGAGACCTTCGTCCAGCAGTGGATTGATAATGGTTGACAATGATGATGATGATGATATATATATATACTATCACACATTTTCATGATGAGCTCTTCAGAATCTCACGTAAAATTGTCCACGTACAAAGCAAAAGTTTGCGTAAATTAAGGGAAACTGTTTTGACTGATTACTATGAGCTTTGTCGATCCTGACTGCAAAACTTACATCGGAAACAGAAATCTCTTATACTGTAATGGTGAAGTTTGATGGTATTACGAGTATTGGAGTCCGCAGAATAAACGCACCCTCCGCCCCTTTCCTTCTACATTACTCGTAATTACAGTGACGAAGTTTTTTTTTAATGTTTGTACTACTGCACAGTGCCTGCAAATTTAGATTTTTTTTTTCATACCATGGGAGTTCCAATTTTTTATTTCAGTACACGCTGTGGTACTCCTAATATCCCTGAAGAGTTAAAAATTTAAAACTGATGATTAACCGTTTGCTTAACACACCATTTGTAGCCAAAGCCATTAGTCGATGTCGGCCTGGGTTACGTGTTGCTGATTGTGATCGCAATAAAAGGATCCAGAAGAACGACTGCATTTTGAAAGTTACACGATATGACAGCAGTAATATGATTTGTGCACGTAGAAGGTGAGAAACCGAGGAACATTCAGAAAAGGATGGTTAAAGTTCCTGGTGATAACTGCTCAATGAAGCAGCGAATGCATGTGCTGAGAGGAAATGAATATCCGCTTCGAATATTTGTATAATATTGTTCATCGGGGACTTTCGATTCCGTAAGGGCCATCCCGGTTGCTGAGTGGTACGAGGAGCTGGCTTCTAACCATCCATCCGAGATGGGTCCCAGCTCGGATCCCTGGTGAGGCATAGAAGGGGTGTTGTGGCACTGGCTCCCGCTCCTTTCTGGAACCAGTGGCCCCAAATTAAGGACGAGCACTACCTATAGCCTATTGAGTTGTTTCAGTGGTCGTTAAATTACCCTCTCAAAAAAAAAAAAAAAAAAAAGCATAACGTCTGCGTATGGTGGATGCCTGCCAACTCACTGAAGACTTGAAAAAAAGAACTGTTCTGCATCCTATGCTAATTTTTATGCATGAAGCTGAAATTTAATGCCACCAGCGTCGGTCACACCCTTTCTGCATGAGACTGCACTGTAGAAACAAGAAAGATGACACCGAATTTCCGGTTGTAATGAGCACGTCTTTTGAATCCGTTCCCATGCGAATTAAATTTATCAAAGTTATTCAAAGTCAATGGAGCTAGTTAGGAAAGCGATCACCGGGTTTCTACAATCGATAAGATATCCAGAAATAGAAACAACGACTTACTTTTGCCAGTAGCTGAAAAGTACGTTACGAAAATTAACAAATAGCCACAAAAAGTTTCTCATAGCACAAGGAAGGTATGTGAGACAAAGATATTTTCAAATCGAACAGTTAAAAAGAAGAAATATAGAAAAAAAAACATTATATAACTCTACACCTTCTAACGGAAGAAATTTGCATAATGAAAAAGTTGAAAATGGGTGAAAAATATTATTCATGGAAAAAGTTATGCTAAGGAAAACAAACTTTTCAAATACGTCGCCTGAAAGCACAGAGATAGCGAGAAAAGGGTTTCGATCTTTACGTCCCTAGCCGAAAATCTTTGCATTATTTAAAGAGGATAATGCTCCACATCTATATTGTAAAGAATGACATACAGTAAAGAATAAATTTCTCAATAGGGTTTTTAGAAGCGGAAACACAGCGGCAAACTGAAGTACAAAAACACCACCTAGAGATAAACTGTGAACTATGAAACACCTCATTTACCAACATAAAGTGTTCTACAAGGTAAATGGCATCCGGTATTCAAAGAATTTTTTTAAATCGCACATGTAGAAGCAGACATATTGACAAAAACGGATTAAGCATCAGCGTCACCTAGCCGCGAATATGTGCCTTATTTTGGGAAGGAAATATACACAAAGTTTGCGTAGCTAGTAGTATCTGACAGCAAAAGAAGTTTCTCAATCGGGTTTTTAGTCCCGTAGGTATTGCTGCAAACGGAATCGTGAACTCACGCCCTCTAGTGGCACATTGTGCGTTAAGGAAAATTTGAAATTATATCAGAAACATTTCGCAGCGGAAACGCTGTCTTACAAATATATATATTTTTTAAATTGGACTCTTAGAAGCAGAGATATCGACAGAAATAAGATATACACTACGCCCCCTGGCGGAAAATCTATGCATTATTTAAAGTATTCTCAAAAAGTTTCCAGAGATGAGCGGTGTCGGCCCCCGAAAGAATTTTTACAGGAGCTCAAATTTTGCTGCAAATACATCAGAAGCAAAAATTACACTTGCTCTCCTTGATGGCCAAACCATTCTTTACCAAAAATTAGATGTTATATGCAAAACATTTCCCATCAGGATCTGTATCCAGTATAGGAAGATTTTTTCCAATCGGAGTTTAGAAGCAGAGATCTCGGAGAAAACGCAATTTCCTTTTACGTCCCCTGGAGAAAAATGTATGCGTAACCTGAAAAAGTGAGTGTACCTAAAATATTATTCGATATAAATGGAATCGAAAAGTAAAAGATTTTTTTTCCAATCCGATGTTTAGAAGCAAATATATGGAACAAAATTTATTTTGAATTCGATATCATCTGGATTTACGCCCTCTAGCGGCGATATTATGCATCGTAAAAAAAACAAAAACGGAATGCCAAAATCATGATTCTCACATTTCCCAATGAAAAAGGAATTTTTCAAATCGGACAAATAGTTGCAGAGATATGGTGTCCACAGACGGACGGACGGACCGACAAACCGGTAACATAAGCATGATCTTTTTTACAAAAGGCGTGCTAAAACGATGCAGTTTTTACGGAAAGTTACCGTAAATCGCTACAGAAAAATGCTGTAATCACGTTCATCAGTTTAAAGCCGGAAAATCTACAGTTCGGGGATAACAACACCAATTAGTCGTCAGCAGGAGCAGAACAGGGAAACTGCGCGTGCTCATTAATAGCTTGAATTCTTGTAGTTACCAAGCTGAGTTGTGTGTTGTATCGTCTGTCGCGTTACGAGTTCTCCGGAAGTAGAATTCTTTAGTCGGAATATTTCGTCGAAACGACGCAACAGTAGGGTTATTTATATATTTTTAATTATTAATGAGGCGTAGGAACGTATTTTTGTCGCGAAGCCTCATACATTGAGGAGGGTTGCCGCTCCTCAATTATTTTTGCTTTTTTCAAAGCAACAATAATCTGTTTCACAAAAAATAATCAGTTTACAAGATTCAGAATAGTAATCAGTTTACAAGATTCAGAATAGCTACGTGCTCCATATCTTATATTTTGTGTGTATTTATGTACGTATGTACACGATGAGGCATTACATTACGACCACCCTCAGCCTACAGAAATGAACGCGCCTGGAGACCGAAAGGCGGCGCAGGTGAAGTTCACGTATAGCAGTATATATACAACCTGAGGATCGGCTTTCGGTGAGTAGAGTGTTCGGAGTCAGAATGGAAAAAGCTTCCGATGTATCGGAGTTTGATAAAGGACAAATTGTGATGGCACGTCTCCTTGGAACTACGATCTCGGAAACTCCGTGGCTTGTGATCTGTTCACGTGCTGCTGAAGTGAGTACGTATCAAAAGTGATGCGCAGATGGCCAATCGACGAACCGTCGTGCAGCTGTGTGTTGTCCGCAGCTCATTGATGCCAGAGGGGAGCGGAGATTATCGCGCACTGTTTGTTCACAGCGACCGCAGGGCCACAGTGCGACTAATCACCCGCAGCGATAACAGTGGTGATCAGGGCAATATGTCACAGCACACAGTTCATCGCAGCCTTCTACGCATGGGCCTGCCTAGCCGAAGATCCAGCAGTGTCCCCATGCTCACTGCACGCCATCGCCAACAACGCATGAAATGGGCCCAAGATCATCGAGATTGGACCGTGGATGATTGGAAGAGAGTGACCTAGTCTGACGAATCAAGATTCCTGGTGCATCACGTAGACAGCCGAGCGCGGATACGCCGATTACCAACGGAGGCTATGGCACCTGGATGCACTATTGGGCAGAAACTGGCCTTCGGCGGCGGTGTTATGCCGTGGGCTTTTTTTTTTTTTTTTTTTTCTTTTTTGGGACACTTTGGGCTTCATTATCCCAAAGCACAATCCCTGACAGCTGTCAGGTATCTGAACATCGTTGCGGACCAAATTCACCCATTCATGCAATTGTGTTCCCTGCTGGTGATGGCCATTACCAGCAGGATAATGCGTCATGCCACACTGCCAGAATCGTCAAGGAGTGGTTCGAGGAACATGCTGGTAAGTTTCTGTTAATGTCCTGGCCTCCAAATTCACTTGACATGAACACAATCGAACATTTGTGGTTCGACTTGAAAAAGCGAGTTCTCGCTAAATCACCCCCACCCGAAATGTACGGGAAGTGGAGGACCTGCTGTTGACATATGGTACCAGATACCCCGGAATACCTACCGCCACCTCATCGAATCGATACCTTGCCGAGTGGCCGCTGTTTTGCGCTTTAAAGGGGGTCCTACATCTTATTAGGTAGGTGGTCATAATATGATGGCTCATCGATGTATAATTCTTTGATTGATTAAGATGGGAGAAAAATGAATAATGAAATGAGCCCATGGCAACTACGAGTCAGGTGAAGTAAGGGTACAAATAAAAACCTTAAATCATCTGGTGGAATAGTAGTAGGCATTGATATGTTTAGTGACTTGAACTAACTGCACGTGTCTATTAAAAGCAGAAACGACTACTTAGAGCGTATGCAATCAGATAAACTTTTGCAAGATAATGCGGGTGGGGGCGGAGATTTTAAATAGCAATTCTATTACTTCTATTTTGCTTCGGCGTGTACCTCTAAGTGTAGGAGAGAATCGATGAAAAAACTTTCTAGGGTCTATAGGTCAGATATTAAAATAGTTATTTTCCGTAAATAGTACGACATAAATGTGTAAGATTTACGTTCCCTGACGATTCCTTTACAGTTATTTTCTGTAAATAATAAGGCACAAATAGTAACACTATACTAGTGATACGATTTATTGGCGTAGGAAATAGACACATAAGCGTCTCCAAGCTTTCGCACATCAATAGATGGCTTTTTCAAGGAAGTTAGACAGAGACTGCAAACTGAAAAATAGAACGCATTAACAATTTGAACGCGGGAACTTGACTTGACAATAAATAGATACGACGTTATATTCATTTAAAGATACGAGGCATCACGTTGGTTGCACGCGTGGTATCCTGGTTGGGAGAAGGCGTTACTTGAAGAATTGGTTCCAAATTCGAGGCAACTCGAGTGAGACGCAATCAGTGCAAGTATCACTGTTGGTAGTAGCGCCTATATGAGTACTTTTAAGGGGGGGGGGGGGGTTGAGAAAAATCCTTACCTCCTTCAAGGCTGTCAAACAAACATTTTAGTAAATGTACAAAATACTAAAATACAATAAAAATAATTGATACAATCAATCACTAATATCTTATTATTTTTAAAAATGCTTTTAAAAAGGGTTTCGTCTATTTTAGTGTTTTAAATTTATCAAAAATTTGGCTATACCAACGGCTGGAGGGGGGTCTCGAGCACTACCCCCCCCCTTGTGGGCGCTCTTAACTGTTGCTACTGATCTCTAAGGTTTCCCGAATGGCTGTACATCCATTCTGTACATCCATTCGGGGGCTGTACATCCAACATCCATGCCTCACCGGGATTCCCGTCGTCACTTCTGGTATACATTCCACTGGGAGAGGAGGTTTTTCAGATTAGGTAGCTAATTTCTTTATATCATCCCACATAGGAGTAGCTGACTTGAATTTGACTTCTCTGGATAGTGCCGTGTCTACTTTTCCGTATTTTGTGTCCCTTTTATGTTCGCTGACTCTGATTCCAAACGAACGCTTGGTCATTCCAATGTAGTATCGTTTAGAGCCGTCCAGATACTGTAGGGGGATCTCATAAACACCTGTTTCCCAGGGGAGAGGTGGTTTTTCACTATTTCTCTTTAGCATAGTATATAAAGATGCAGGAGACCTTATGCCGATGCCGTAGTTCCTCTTCTTGAGGGAGTTTTTGAGTTTGTAAGACACATTTCACTAGTATAGTGTTACTATTTACTACTTAATTGGTGTACTGTTCCTCGTTATCAAATACGGCACAAAACTACTATTTTTACAGTCTAAGACGGCAATCCCATTAAAGGTCCAAAGCCGTAAAATTAACAGTCAACTTTTTTACAGTGTATGCGAACCAGCCCTAATCCCACTGAAGTAAAAACAGTCCAAAGCAATACCGTCTGTAAGGAAAGTACTGACTGTGTTTTAAGATAGTAAAGGAATCAATCTTGAGAGTTATTTGGAGAAGAAGAACATCGATAGTGCATCTTACTGACACCTTTTTAAGAATGACCTGGGGAGTTCAATCCGTTCCAAAAGTCGGAGCCTACTACGTAAAGTTTTTTGTTCACGAAGTATTTCCAAAGCCGTTAATACGTACGTAAACTATTGTTCGTGCAGTCGTACGCTAGCTATTAATTGTTTTACCCTTTTAACATAAGTAGACTATATATCTGTATTCTTAGCACCCTCTGCCTTCATGTCGCACTGGCCGCTGCCTTGGCCAGGTACATTCCAGCTGCCGGAGACTGAGGGCCAAGATTTAAGTTGTGGAGTCATTTTGGAGGGGTTTGGCCATAACTCACCACGCTGGCCAAGCGGGTTGGTGAGTGTGGGATAGCATTTCCTCTAATACTGATGGTATAGTTATACTGCTATTGGCGGTCGTCAGAGCACCTTTAGTTGGAACAGGATGCACTACGAGAAGGCGGGGTTGACATTTGTCAAGGAGAGGCTGTGATGTTAAGCATCACCAGCTCTTTAATGCTACATTGGAAAATGTCTTTTAATCACTGAACTGGGAAAGCAAAGGGATAAAGATTAATGGAGATTATCTAACCCACCTTCGCTTTGCTGATGACGTAGTCATTTTTGCAACTGCCCCATCAGAGCTGCAGAGTATGATCCAGGAACTTGCTGACAAGAGTAAAGAAGTGGGATTAAAAATGAACTTTCAGAAGACAAAAGTGATGATCAATGCTTTTACAAGAAATGAAGATTTATTGATTGATGGAGAAAAGCTGGAGATAACAGACACGTACCTTTATCTTGGACAGCAGATATCAAGTGAGGCTCACATTGATGAAGAAATTAATCGGCGTACAAAACTTGCCTGGAGAGCTTTTGGAAGAAACAGCATAATTTTCAAGAGCAATATGCCATTATGTCTTAAAAGAAAAGTGTTTGATCAATGCATCCTTCCAGTGCTTACGTACGGTGCAGAAACATGGGCCTTAACTAAAAGAGACATACAAGGCTGCAGACAACTCGAAGCAACATGGAGTGGTGCATGCTCGGTGTAACCAGGAGAGATTAGAAGAGGAACTCATGGCTTTGAAAATGACAAGAGTGGAAGACATCATGATCAGAGTTAAATCCCTGAAATGGCAATGTGCTGGACATACTGCCAGAAGGACAGACCATCGATGGACAGCCGAAATTTTAGATTGGATTCCAAGGGACAGGAAAAGACCCAGAAGAAGACCACATGGGAGATGGGTGGATGAAATTCGAAAGTATGCGGGAGTGACATGGAGGAGACTGGCACAAGACAGACCGTTGTGGAGGAAACTTGGGGAGACCTTCATCCAGCAGTGGATTGATAATGGTTGACAATGATGATGATGTTGATGATGATATCTGTATGCGTCTATATGCAGGGCCGGCCCTAGGCGTGGGCGACGTGGGCACAAGCCCACGTCGGCGGTCATATGGAGGACGGCTGGCCGGTACTCTGCTCTTATTTTGCTTTAGCTTTTTCATATAAATATATATATTATGTTTATATGATAATGATCTAAAATATACTGTTTCATAAAATTCATATTATTTGCCCTTTTGTGTGTGTGTGAATTAATCGCGTTTGTTTCCTCCGTATTATTACATAAAAGCGAATTCCTAATTGCAATATTTCATAGCAGTTCTCATTCTTTGCCGTTCTTCTTAGCCAGTATATTTAGCCTTTCTATTTTTGAAGTCTGTATTTTGCGTCTCTTCCTGGAGAAGGAAATACGGATGAAGTTGGGAAGGAAATACGTCTTGTTTTGTTTTTTCATTTTTTCTTTTTCGAAGGATTTTGAATTATTTCTTTTAACCTAATTGCTAATGAAATCCATATTGCTAATATAATAAAAAGAGAAATTAAATAAAAATGCGTACACTGCAAAATTCAGGTAACTCTTCAATCCCTGTTTTTCTTTAGATACCTTTGTACATTCAGTGCTATCTTAATGGGTTGGTCTTGAGCCTCGCATTAATCAAGGAACTCCAACTTAATGTTTCAATCGAAAGGAAAAAGAAATTTCCTGAGAACTTTAAAGTGTAAAATCAGTATTTGGGAATTTTCCGTGTAAGTTAGTTTGACACCCCCCTCCCGGCTGTATGAAGGAAACATATCCCGTCGTCACTTCTGGTATACATTCCACAGTCGCCCGTGAAATACAAACTGGCAATTTGTGCAGGTTTTCATTGAATTTTTGGAAGATAATTCCATAAATAATGCTATCACTATGTGGACTGCGCGTGCCTCAAGAAAAGTGAGTGTGTGTGTGGGGGGGGGGGGTGCAACAAAACATCTTAATTTCTTCTAAAGGCGGCCAGACCTCCACCTTGCCCACGCATGAACAATATCTCGGGCCTGCCCTGTCTATATGTATGTGATAAAAGTGAAGAGACACAGCAAAAGTAAAACATAGTGACAGTAACAAATTAACGAGCAAAGGCTATAAACAGCAATATTCTTCGGTCCCTTTGATTTCGTTATAACCGAGTTTCACTGTATATGTCAAATTTTCTCGGAAGTAAATGGTATTGGACGCAATAAGAACTTTTCAAAGCGGACTTTTACAAGGAGGGATATCGAGAAAATAAAATTATGCGTTCATCTCAGGGAGAATAAATGCCGTGCATCAAAATGATGCGCGGTAAGAGGCAACTGACGCTAAAAGGAATTTTTTTCAGTAGGATTTTTAAAAGCAATGATATGGAGTAAAATGTATTTTGAATTCGAGTATCCGCATTTGTGCCCCATATCGGCTAGGTTATACATAGGGAAAAGGTCGAAAAGTATGAATAACTGATCTCGCGGTTCAACCTTCTCAAAGCAAAAATAATTTTCAAATCGATCTAATAGATACAGAGATATGGTGTCCACGTGTACTTCTTTCAAAGGTGTGCTAAAATGTTGTCAATAAATTTTGAATTTACTCTCATGTGTTATAACAATTATGATAATAATAAAAGTAATATTTCTACACATGTTCCTCATGTCTAAAAGAGATATATGCCTACGCAAGCTGATTGACCCACCGGTATCTTTTGATTTCAGTACACCATGGACCATTCAAGCAACGACCCACTTTCTCCTATTCCTATTGTATGAATTTTTTGAACGAACGAATAATTATTTTGGTACTTATGAATAATATTTTTTAACATCATTTGAATTTTATTTCTGTCTGAAAAGTTATTTTCTTAAAGAGGGGGTGGGGGTGGGAGAACAATTTTTCTTGTATTTGTATGTTGGGCGTTTGCTCTGAAATGGCATAACAGAATTGTTTGTACTAATGTGGAGAGAAGAGCCCCTGAACCAAGCACGCTGTTATAAATTAATTAAGCTAAAGCTAACTACAGAGGTCGTTGGACTTGAAGCTTAGGATCACTGGTAGTCCTTACTTCATTTTGTTAGTCTTGAAGGAGGCACTAGTACCCATTGTGATAGCTCATCATCCCCATCCCCTTATCCACAAACTGAGACAGGGCACAAATAGATTCTCCCGCAGAGATATTCCAAAACACATGTCCAGCCCACATTTATCTTAAAAGAAACAACGATTTGCCATTACTGGTTCATTGGTCAAAATGATAGCTCATGTGTCAAAATAATGGGTAGATTTAAAAAGACGTCTACTCAATGAGGAAAATACCATTGCACAGTAGGTGATCATTGACCAAATAAATATAAAAACTAATAGCGTAGGGAATTTTCTTTAGCCACTCCGGTGAAGCAGGCTTCTGACCCTTCGTCCGAGATAAGCCTGGGTTCGGATACCGGGTGAGGAATGGATGATGTGCTAGTTTTACGGCACTGGCTCTCTCTCTCTCTCTCTTCCCTGGAGACACTGGCCTTAAATTAGTACGAGAGGCTGCCTATGGCCTTTAAGTTGCTCACGGTGGTGTTTAAATCCCCAATTAAAAAAATATTGCTATGTGGCATGTGCACATTTAAACTTTTAGAATGATCTTCATGAGACTCGTTTCGTTGCTGTTGTTGTTAATTTTAATAACACCAAATTTTTCGAAGGAAAATTATTATCTGGTACATGCATTCAATCATGAGCGGATTTTTAAAATTCTTTTGTATTGTCAAAATTTATTCACGACTGAATTCGTTTTACAAAGCATATTTCAGCAGTTCTCTTTCATCCAGGATCTAACAAAAAAATTTCATGAGAAATTTATGAGGTGTTTCCGTATAAGTACGAGTGTTTCAATAGCGAACCGCATGGTTAAAGTTCTGAAATTGCTTTGGTCATTCCAATCCACTTATGGGTATTCAAAATGTCTTCATTTTTTTTTTTTTTTGGCAGAAATTCTACTTGAGAAAGGGGTATAAAGTGGCGCTGGACAGACAGGATGGATATTATACATAGCTAGTAGGCAATATCTAGGAAATGCAGCAAATGACAGATATTTATATTTCATCATTTAAAATGCGATAGATGAAATATCTTTTCTTTTAAACTTGTGTCAGTTCTGATTCAGCTATAGAGGTCATATTTCGTGCCCATTTTAACCTCGACAGAATTTGAATTATTTCGAAACAATTTTGTCATTACCTCGAATATTGATTTTACTTTGACTGGACAAAGTAAACTTCGTCGAAATTACGAAAATTAAAACAAAATGTTTCGATAACTGATATATTGCTCAGTATGGAAAACATCTTCAATAACAAGGAAAAAACCGAAGCAGTCGTCATAAGTTATTTAAATTACAGCATCATTTTGATTACTTTATTTGAGAATGAATTGTATGTAGCAAAACAAATATCAGATATCAAATGAAATAGCTGATGTGGAATGATTGACGTAGTAAAAAATTATCCAAGCACATTTGGTGAGAAAACCGAGTCACCTGAATTTTTTGACGACGATATAAAAAAGGGTATAACTTATCCTAGACAAAAATGCAACAAACGTTTTACCTAAAGAAGTGAATACCACAAGGGAAGTAGAACTTCCGGTTTTATTCCACATATAGAACTGTATTCTTATCGACGCATTTGTGCAAGTTTGATCCCCAGAAGAACCGGATTCGTGAAAACACGTGTCCTTTCTATTAAACATGCAAGCGATGAAGTATGAGGGCAATAAAAACAAAAACAAATACCTTTGGTTTGGGCATTGCGTCCTTAACGTAATACATCTGTGTAAGTGTAGAAATTGCAAAAGTACGAGTTTCTGCGGACAGGTGACGCCACATTCAAGGAAGTGGGAATTAAGCGTTTGTCGGCATGATGTCAATCTTTAAATGAGAAACACTGTGACGTCTGGACCAAATGGATTAAAAAAAAAAAAAAAAAACTTGCTAAATCTTCATATTTCGGGATTTTTCGCGGTAACAGGAAGTTCCGCATAATGTAAATTTAATTATTACTGAAGTTGTTTCCACAGTTTTTGCGAGGAAAAACCACTTTGATGCATGCATAAATAGTACTTAGCTATTCATCTAAAACCGAAGGTCAGCTACTTAATTTACTGAATTGAAAACTTTTTTTTTTTTTTTCGATTGGAGGTTTAACGACCACGTGAGCAACTCAATGGGCTATAAGCAGTCGTCCGTCCCTAATTTAGGGTCACTGGTTCTAGGGAAGGGAAAGAGCCAGGGCCGTAAGACAAACACAACATCCATGCCTCACCGGGATTCGAAACCGGACCCATCACCAGGGGCGGTCCGAGAGGCTAGGTAGGCAGCTGCCTAGGGCGCCACGAAAGAGAAGGGGCACCAAATTAGCCCATGGATTTGTAAATTCTCTTTCATAGTAAAATTATTCGCTAACTTTGGTTTTTATCAACTGGTCTCTATTCTTGCCACAAAAATGAAAGCTGAATACTCCTTTGGCGTTTTTCTGGTGCGTGCAAAGTTCCTATATATATAAAGAACAATAATTCGAAACTCAAAAAAAAAAAAAAGGGCGACGAGGTGCAAAATTTGGCTATGGTTCTACATGTCTACAAAGTTTCGTGGTTCTGTTGCCGTTAGTGTGTCCGGAACGCGAACTAATAGCAGTTTTTTGCTAACCTTAACTTTGAAATACAATAGCTCTTGAAGTATAGCCAGAATCGAAAAACCGTTTATTTCATCGTATTCTTCAAACAGTTCTCTACAAACGATGTAAATTTCATATTTTTGTGTTTAATACTTTTTGCGCTGCGAGCTAGGAAATCGCGAGTGTCGCAAAATTTCTAAAACAGCGGTGGCGACGGCAGCGGCAGTTATTTTTTTTTTAGAATAGAGAGATAAGGCTTAAGTGACAAGTGGAAATCTTAGATTTCCTCGCTCACCTGCATCTTTTTTTCCCCACCAGTAGGAAACTTGTCCCGTTCGTCCGAAAAGGGGTCCGGGTTCGAATCCCGGTGAAACAAGAGTGTTGTGTTTGTCTTACGGCACTGGCTCTCCCACTTCCCAGGTGTCAGTGGCAATACATTAGGGACGGGCGATTGCTTATAGCCCATTAAGTTGCTCATTGTGGTCGTAAAACCTCCAATCAAAAAAAATTGTCCCAAAAGCGAGGGAAGAAGTTTTAGCAAATTAAAGCTGATAAAGACTTATTTGAAATCTACAATGGCGCAGGAACGGCTCTCGGCTTTATCCATAATTTCTATGAAGACGATATTGCACAAAAAATTGATCTTTCCGAAGCAATGAAGAGGTTTTCTCAAATTAAAACCAGAAGTGATCAGAAGTGAACGTTTCTTGCAAATAACGCAGACAACTATGTATGATTCTACCGTTTTGTGAGTAAAATTATTATTATTATAAATTAGATTCCACCTCTTCCAGGGGCGGCGGAAAGTGAATTTCGTTGACCGGGCCCGAAATTACGAATCGTGGTGCACTTCTATCCCTTCCCGCTTCCCGGAACAAACAGAAAAAAATGGCTAAGGTGCTTTGTTAGGGATTAGGACCACCTGACCACTTACCTAGAGGAACTTTCTAAAGCACACCACAACAAAAAATCGCACATATGCCAAATAAAAAAAATAAAATAAAAATCTTGGCTAACATTATTGAAATCATTGACTGGGACCGGGCCCTGGCGGCCCGGGCGGTTCCGCCGCCACTGACCTCTTCCTCAGGTTTTTCTCTTCCTTTCGGGACAGGTACGACGTACTAAGTCTGGGAAGTGGTATTTATTTTTCTCTCAATTGTCCAGGAACGTCCTTACTATCCTACTAGTGTTCAGGATATCTGCCTTCTGTAGAGTCTCTATAGAGCTGTGAATGGTCTTAGGTACAACTTCTGTGGCTGATATTAATATGGGAACGGTGGCGACGTTCTCAATATGCCACATTTCCTTGATTTCGTATCGTAGGTCGTTATACTTGGACGGCTTCTGGATGTTGCACGTGTTGGGCACGGCTATGTCAATGAGGTATGTTGACTTCTTCTCCTTGTCGACCAGGACGATGCCTGGCCGATTGTGGGGGATGGTCTTATCTGTTCCATTACATCTTGTGGGTGTTGTTATAGAAGTGTTGATGGCTCATACTTGTAGTAGGGGACAGGCTCAGTTGTAATGACGGTGCTTCCTTTCCAATTTCTGATGGATGATCTTGGCGACTTGATTGTGCCTACTCGTGTACTCTGTCTGTGTGAGGAGTCTGTAACTTGCTGTGATATATTGTGATATATTGGATGGTCTTTGGCGCTTGATGACATTGCCTGCATGCGTCGCTTTCCACTGAAGTGTCCTTCAGGATATGCTTCCGGTAGTCTCTGGTATTTACGACATGATCTTGTATAGCCATCAGGAACCCTTCGGACTAGGGGAAGAGTGATCCGTTTGTTAGCCATAAGTGATTATTATTAATATTTATTTATTTATTATTGTCATTATTATATTGGACAATTTATTTGTAGCGTAGCATATAATAATGAGTTAGTGACATATCTACTGAGCATATTAAGTTGAGATTAGAGCTATTTTTTACCGTGTTTGGGTGTTTCCTACTGAAAAAAAATCAAAAGAAGGGGTGGGTCGCGAAATTCAGCCCATGTTTATATTCCTGCTTACACTAAGACAGGCCCTGAATATCACGGACGAATGATAATAATCAGCGCTTAGACTCCTGCGCCACCGGCTAGCGTTATTTGATTATCTCCAGATGAATGACTGTGATGTAGCGAATGCTTGGCTTGTAGAGCAATTCAAACTTACTGTGATACATTTTCCACAATGAGAATATCTTCAGAGTCATTCAATAAAATTTTTATTGAAAGTAAGATCTTTGATTAGAGCAACAATGCACCTAATTTAGAACAGCAAAATGTTACTCATATTGTCAATAATGAAGAAACTCCAGGGTCCTCAAAGGAACATTATCGAATTCGAGTATTCATTTCGGTAGCGAGTAGAGTAATCAATGAATTCAAAAGACGCATTACTGAAAACTACAATGTTCTTCAGGGAGTCAGCGAACTTCACCCAAGTAGCAAGTCGTCCCTCGACTTACTGCATCTGAAGCTTTTAGATGAACATTACCATTGTGATGAGGAAAGTGTTGAAGTTGAAGTGAAGCTTTTGCTAAAGATGATAAGACGGTATGAAGTGGAGAACCAATGTGAAATAAAGACATTATCACATCTACTCAGGGGCGTAGCCATAGGGAGTGTATGGGGTGTCAACCCCCACCCCCATTTGGTATTTTGATTTCTACTCGGTAAATCAGCTCTGACAAAAATTGTTGAACTTTGTAGACAAAAAATTCTTTATTAACATCTACGTAAATGAAAAAAAAATGAACCATTATTTCTCTGCTGCTTAACCACAGACACAGCTGAGGCAGTGGCGGCTTTTCAGGTGAAGTAGGTGAAGTGCCTCTTCACCTATTTTTACTTAAAATAAAGTTTTATTCAGTAATTTGTATAATATATTATTTTTTGTCTCTATTGTGTTACAAAATACTCAAAGTTTTGATTAGATATCAATTCACATAGCGCGTTCAAGACGGAAAACAGTGCAAGTGAAGAGCCGAAATGAAAACCCTTGGAAGTCTGCAGCTGTCGACCGAGTTGCTATGGTAACCGTGACGTCAACCTCCCCTATCTGGCCACTGGCGCGTAAGTGAAGTGTTTTATCTTTCGGCTCCTAAGCTCTGCAGATGGAATCGTGACCTTCGAAGGAGATCACGGTGAAACGTTATGTTTTACCCAGGGTATCTTGCAGTGTTGTGGTACATGCTTTCCGAAAGGGATTTGTTTTTTCGTGCTTTGTGATTATTTGTCAAAAAGTTTAGCTGTTACTGTAGTTTCGTGTACAGTTTAACAGTTAGTGATAGTTTTTATTAAAGTATGTATCCTGTGAACGACATTGTTTGTAATTTATTACAAACTCCATTTAATCGGTGGAAAGATGAAGATAAAAGAGACATTTTACTTCAAGGACGACCGACGGATTCACTGAAAATTGTTGCCAAAAAAGAAATCAAGAAGAGCGGTAAATCCTACAATATTAATTTTAAAAATTGTTGGTTTACTGAATATAAATGGCTTTGTAGTATTTCTGTGTTACAAAAATTATCTTGTTGGCCCTGCTTACTTTTTAGTAATAAACATTCGACGTGGAATAAAGACGGATTCTCAGATTTATTAAATATAACACGCTGACTTCATAAACATGGTGATTCTAGCGAACACCTAAAATGCGAGTTAATGCTAAGGAATTTTGGAAAAAAATCAGAACACCATTGCCGATGCCCTGCGGGAGAATGCTAGGCTTTTGAAAATGCATTTCAACGAAAACGTTCGTTTAAATAGACTTTTCCTGCAGACAGTGATTGATGCAGTATTATATTTGAGCAAACAAGAACTAGCATTCCGTGGCCATGACGAAAGCATGGACTCGATAAATCGTGGAAATTTCAAGGAATTACTTTCATTGTTGATATCAAGAAGTCCTTTAGAAATTCAAAATCAATACGAAAAGATAAAAAATGTCTTCACAGGTGACTCAAAAACTATTCAAAATGAATTAATTGAATGTATTTCTGAATATATAAACGATCACGTTAAAAATGAAATAAATGAAGTTCAATGCTTTTCTATTCAAGTAGATGACACCACAGACATAAATCAGACTTCTCAGTGCTTTTTAATAATAAGATTTGTTGATTTGGAAGGTGTATTGGCTGAGCGATTTTTGGGTTTCCACGACGTGAGTGGAGATCGAACGTCAGAAGCTTTATACAAAATGTTAGACAAAATTTTGGAACAACTCGATTATCAACACAAATTAATAGGACAATGTTACAATGGGGCAAGTGTAATGTCTGGACACTTAAATGAGCTCCAGAAAAAAATCAAGGATAAAGCTTCTCAAGCTGTATCCTTGATTTTTTGCTTAGCACATCGTTTGAACCTTGTATTACAGCAGAATTTTTCAAAAATTTCAAAGTGTCGTATATTTTACGCAAGCCTCACTGGAGTTCCTTCGTTTTTTCACCACTCAGTGAAGCGATCTTATACACTCACATCTACAACCGCAAGACGCATACCAACCATAGCAGAAACTCGATGGTCCTCCACTTCGAAGTTAGTAAGTGTAATTGTTGAAGATTGGGATAAATTCAAGGAAGTATTTGAATTTCTGACAAATAGTGAGCAATCAGATAAAAAATCAATTCAACTTGCCAAGGGATTTTTAAATGATATGAACACTTTTGAATTTACATTTTTGGCAATAGTATTTAATGAAATTTTTGGCCCCATCGATCTATTATTCGAAATTTTGCAGAAAAAATCACTAGACATAAACTACTGTGTAACTCAAATTAAAAAAACTCGTGAAATTTTGAGTCATAAAAGGAACGATGAAGTATTTGAAACATTGTTTGGAAAAGCTAGCAAAATCACAGAAATAAGCAGATCTAAACGGGAATATGCTGCTCTTACACAAAAAACAATTTTTCAAAATTATAAACAATTGTATTTTGAAATTTTAGGCCACATTCGTATGGAAATGGATATAAGATTTCAAGACTGTGAAAAACTTCAATTTGTTTGTCTTGCTGACACAACCAAATTCGAACAATTTAATTCAAGCTTTCTCTCTCACGCTTTTGAAAATCTACAACATTTTTACGGAAAAATATTTACTAAACTCCAGCGCCTTAAAAATGAACTGAGTCTTGTACATGCCAACGAAAACCTAAGGAATATATCGACTCAAGAACTTCTTCGAATGCTTCATGAAGATAAAGACATTTTTACAGAAGCTTATAAATTGGTTGCCCTCATTTTAACCATTCCATCTACAAGTGTGTCAGTGGAAAGAAGTTTTTCTTGCCTTAAAACAATACAAACCTGCTCAAGAAACACCATTTCTCAAAACAGACTTGCTTCTTTGGCGAATATTTCTTTTCAGAAAGATATTTTATTGATGCTTACGAAGAAACAACCATTCAATGACGACATAATCGACAAATTTGCAGCTTTAAAAGAAAGAAGAATTGATCTAATATACAAAAAATAGGTCAGTCCTCATATAGCGATTTTCACTGAAGATAGTAGATATCTTTTCATATTGCTCTTGTAGCTCTTCACCTATTTTTTCAACCACGAGCCGCCACTGAGCTGAGGAGGACGAAAGTTGTTTCTGTGACCAAACCATCTCCACGCATTTTCCTTTCAGGAATATTCTACTAATGCCAGCATGGCTGGGGTCTCAGAAAGGGACGGAGACAAAGTAAAAACACGTGGTTTACTGGAGTCGCTGGTTGTCAACCTCTATATAAAAAAATAAGTCGGACCTGGTGACCGCCCTAATAGTCCCCATCTGATGTATTGTGCTCTGATTAACATGTCATAAACAACATCCGTAGCCTGATAATCAACAGTAATTGAGCGGTTTTTGCCATGCGAGATATGCTTTGACCTCGGACTTCAGAATACGTTCTCTGCCGTGGTAACGTTCTGGTTGAACCTAAGTAGAAACTGCCTCCAGCCTTCTGTAGCGTTCAAACAAAGAAGAGCAACTCAATGGGCTATAAGCAGTCGCCCGTTCTTAATTTAGGATCACGGGTTCCAGGGAAGGGAGAGAGCCAGTGACGTAATACAAACACAACATCCATGCCTCACCGGGATTCGAACCCGGACCCCTTCCGGACGAATGGTCATAAGCCATCGCTTAGACCACTAAGCCACCGGGGCAGCCCTCTTCTCTTCCTCATGTGACCAATGAATGGAAACAAATGAGATAGAATAGCGGCGATTTTGATTTATGCGTTGATAGTTGGTTAACTACGTAGAAGAGGTGCAAAAATGGAACGAAACGACATTAAAAGACGTAACAGGTACAAAGTTGAATGTCTGCAATGTACAAAGCAATTCGATATGGATTACAAGAAAAAACATGAAGGACTTTGTCACGATAAGCAACCAGTGAAAGTGAAATGTGTTGGATCTCCTGCAAACCCTTTCGAAGCAGCTGCAAAAAGAAAAAACAGCATGAAGAGACCATTTTGAAAAACAACACTATCCATGGATATACGGGTGGAAAAAGGAGACTGTTATTTCCAGTCAAACCAACATGGAAGTTTCTGACTGTGACATAAAATCAAATGTGCTGAATGAGAACATAGCGGGAGTTGCTGGTATCAACAGTAAAGAACCTGAAAATGAACCACCCTTTTCGAGCTCTACTGTATACTGGTCAGTTTCAAAATTTTCTAAATTATAACGATGACTGTAAGGAAATAATTAACCATGATTTAATTTTAATTGAAATTTTGGATGTTACAGAAATTATTCATCAGCAATGTTGAAAAATATTAACTTCTTGCAAAGATGCGCTATCAAAACGATCATAAAATGCAGGAATAGTTTATGATAGTTTAAGCAACTGCAGCAATGTCGAACATGATCCTGGTATGAGAAAGCACATTAAAACAGATGTTGAGAGAAAATATTTAGTTTTAATTGGGCCTCACCTACCTAACTTAGCAATTTTCCCTTCAAACCCTTCTATTCTTGCTGCCAAGCAGAGACGTTTTTCTCCTTCATGGTATAAACAATATACTGATTTAGACTATAGCATTGTTAAAGATACGTACTGCTTATTGCTTTGTCTTAGTGATATAGTTCTAAATAAAAAAAGTGACTTAGCGGTGAACGGGTAAGTCAAAAATAACTCGGAAAGAATACTTTCAAAAGCTTTTTAAAGTTTGACTTGTTTTAATCATTCATAACTTTTTATTAAATTTTATTTACATGATTTTATTAATTTTTGTTAAAACTGCTATGTTTAGGCAACTTAAAACAAACGAATGAATGTTACGTGCGAGTCACATTTCAAGAATATAATTTTTTTTTATTTCTATAAGAAATTGCCTTTGGGATGACCATGATTCTAAACGATTTCAAATATTCAGTATTAAAAATATATTAAATATTCAGTGTTTTTGATTTATTTGGGCTCTCCTATGAACTAGGGAAGGCAGTAATGGATATCTGCCTCCCGGATGGCGCAGTGGTCTAAGCAATGGCTTCTGGCCATTCATCCGAATCGGGTCCGGGTTCGAATCCCGGGAGGTAAGGATGCTGTCTTTGTCTTACGGCACTGGCTTTCTCCTTTCCCCGGAGCCAGTGCCCCTAAATTAGAGATGGGCGACTGCTTGTAGCCCATCGAATTGCTCACGGTGGTCGTTAAACTCCCCTCCAAGGATAATTTGGGGGGGGATGGGGGCGTTTAATGAACACCATGAGTATCCAGGGCTATAAGGCACTGAATATTCATGGAATGAAAAGGGTATAAAGCAATGGACAAAATGAAGAGTGTCGGTAAAGATAAATTGGGGAAATTGTCCCAGCATTTCTCTTTTAAAGCTCACAAAGCTGCGCTAGTGGTTTTTTGCCATTATTCGCAAAAAGATACGTCGATATTCTTTTAGACAAAAATAAAAGGGCTAGTGTAATTTTCAAGAAGAACATGATAGAGAATTTAACACCCAAGTTTTAAATATTTTATTTGATGTTGCCAGAACATTGGCCAAGCAAGGCTTCGCGGAAATAACTCAGATGAAATTGGAAATTTTCATCAAATCGTATACTTAATTTCTCGTCATTGCTTGATAATGAAGAAATGGTTAGGTGAAAAGAAATTAAGGCCGTATCATGTTACGTATTTAAGTGCTACCTCTCAAATTGAATGTATTAATTTGTTGGCCAGAGAAGTGAGACAAGTCATAGTTAATGACATTATTTTTTTCAGACGACAAATATTTTTAATAAAATGAATTTATGATAATGAAATATTCAAAAATTCAAAACTGACGGCATGCCCGACATGAAGTTAAGTCGATCTGATTTAATTGGGAAAATTCGGTAATTTCCATTCATACCCCCCCCCCCCCAATATAAACACTTTAGCTATGCCTCTGCATCTACTCAATCTACTTGAGGAGTATCACTAGCATTCCATGAGCTATACAAAAATTGGTGGTTATTGCGGCAACAATACTAGCATCCAGAATATTCAAGAAACGTTTTAAGCGTAGTAAATCCGTTTACTTTCGCCAAGCGTTCACTCTCCACTGGCAGGGTTTTTCAAGGCAATGGTAGGCGTAAAATACAGAGAATTAGAACACGTAAGAAACAAAGGTTATTTTTTGAAAGTAACTAATAAGACAATGAGATACGCAGGATCCATCACATATGCCTAGGATTTACATATTGGTTGAGAAATTTATTGCGTAAGTACAACATCTCAATAGCAATGAAATCACCGACCCCGTTATCACATGAAATATCAAGCTGCAAGGAGAGACAGTATGCGAAAGAAAAGTGGGTGTGTACGCTATACCGTTGATGTATCCTGACAACACGGACAAGATATACACTATATTGACAAAGTCACCGGACACCTAGAAAAGAAACACAACATAGCATTTATTGACATACATCAGTACGGTGTCAGTCCACCTTTGGCCTTAACGCATGCACTGACCCTTCGAGACATGCTTTCGACAAGGTTTTGGAACACACCGATAGGTATGCGCTTCCGTTCAGTACATAATCCTTCCGCTAACTGTTGTTTAGTAGTAGGCCTCGGTCCCAAACTTCTTGTGTGACGCTCTAATTCATCTCATAGGTGCTCTATGGGATTAAGATCAGGATTCTGTGCTGGCCAGTCCACACACGATACGGAATTTTCGTCAAACCACGCCGTAACAGTCTTTGATTTACGGCTCGGTGCATTATCCTGCTAGTACCAACAAGGCTCGGTTCCATAGTTTTGCCACAGAGTTGGTGAGGCATAATTGTCCAGAATATCGAAGTAGACGTGCTGATTAACAGGTTTGTCCACGATAAGCAATAGGCCGGGACCATACCGCGAAAAACATCCCCACACGAGTACACTGCCAGCTCCAAACTTGACCGTAGGAACAGTACACTGTGGTAAATAGCAGTCCCCCGGCTTCCGCACATCCCCACACATGGCCATCAGACTGATGGATCGTGTATCTCGATTCATCAGTAAATAAAATTAATCAGTCCATAGGACCCGTTTCCATTGATCTTCGGTCCACGATAAATGTTCTTTACACCATGCTAAACGACGAGTAGCCTTCCGAGTGGAGATGAAAGGCATATGAGCAGCCGCACGACCACGGTAACCCGTGGCATAAAGTTCTCTGCGAATGGTACGTGTACATACCGAGGTTCCAGCATTTTTACTCACCTGTATACTGAGGTCTTGTGCAGTACTCCATCGATTAGCTGTAACGACTCTCCTGAGGCTTCGACGTCCTTTTTCACTGATTTTCTTTGGTCTGCCGGTACGTTTTGCTGCTAAAGGCACGCCATGTGTCACCCACTTATTCAGTACATCCAAAACAGTTGACTTGGGTATGTTTAAACGCCTCTCGGTTTATCTTATGGACAACTCACTAATTCTTTGTACCATTTTGGTAAAGAACAAGAACCAACAATCTTTCCTTTCTTAAAGTCAGTTTTCTCCCGCCACTACATTTTCACTCAACCTCACAAAGCGATATGATCGTGGACAGCTGCAGGCTTGTTTTTATACCGTTTGCAGCTGAACCGCGCATCTGAACAACGCATCGGATCCGTTCATTTGCTTTAGAAGGGGTTTCCGGTGACTTTTGTCAATATAGTGTATATCAGAATGACAAAGCGATCCTTGGATACTAAATGTAAAGGACAAGTGAGAAGTGTAAACCAGAACATGCATAATACAACCCCCGCCAGAGAAGTCATGCACTGTTCCGTCGCTCCTGTATTCCTGTATGAAACAGTATAAGAATTACCCCTTACACGAACTTTAACGAGACTACCATCAGTGAAACAGTCGTAATCCTTTCCAGCAAAGTGCCATGCAATGACATGGTCTCTATCAAACTACCAATGGTTTAGCATCCGTTATTAAAAAAACACACATCGTGGCATACCTCATAATTACGTGATAAAAACTCACGTAATATTTCGAACTCGGACCCATCTCGGACGAATGATCAGAAGCCATCGCTGAGACCAGTGCTCTACCGGGACGCGTATTTATTTCACAAGTGAATGTACGGAATTTCGATTAAGACTATTTACGCCACGAGATTGGTTCAGAGAAACTGTGGAGATTGCGAGTAGGCGGCCTATGAGGAGAGTCATGTGACAGGAACACTGTCTTTTACCGGAGGAAGTTCTGCTTCCTAAGAAATTCACTGTGAGGTTACTTAACATATGTGACAAATGATCTATAACGAAGTAAATTTCTCCGTCATTTTTGGTCTACGCCGGGATTATACCCGAGGCCGCTTATTCCGGAACAAGTCGCTCTACCAACTGAGCTACGCAGACATTTGTTCTGATTCCTATCTGCCTTTATGTCGTGTGCGTCCTGCTGGCAGGTACGTCACATCTCCCCCCCCCCAAAGAGGGCCGGGGGCATGGCCCACGGGTCAGCCGTGACCATGAATCGTTGCAGGCAGCCATCCACTGTAGAACGTGCACTTGAGAACTCCCAGTCAATCTGCTGTGTGGAATGCAGCATCACACATTTTTATTTTTCGAAGCGCTGGAGGAGGAATTCTCTGATTTTTCCTGTCTCGCGGTGTGGAAATAACATCACACCAATGCGAGATTTTGAACGGCCGGGTCATCCGGATAGTTCGGGCGCCATTATAACGAAGTAAATTTCTCCGTCATTTTTGGTCTACGCCGGGATTATACCCGAGGCCGCTTATTCCGGAACAAGTCGCTCTACCAACTGAGCTACGCAGACATTTGTTCTGATTCCTATCTGCCTTTATGTCGTGTGCGTCCTGCTGGTAGGTACGTCACAAATCATATTGAATAATACGGTAAAGTAATTTTGTGCACGATATCATAAGGAATATCTGCAGTTTCTCAGATAAATACAAGTCGAAATCTAACTTAATATTAAAATTGAGGACGACTTCAATAAATAGCTAGTTGAATACATACTCCGTATCGGCCAATAGATGGCAGCACGTCAACTTAGTACCTATCATGATTCGTGCCGTGAGAAAGTGTGTACATAAGGATACTAAAAGTACCCTTTTAAAGGTCCTTTCTATTACCCTTAAAAGGACCTTTAACAATGAAAAGTATATTTCCACACGGAAATATTTATTCTGACAATCAAGCTTTTTCCCTCATGAATTTGAAGAGGTCTAGCTAGAAAAAAAATAGAGTGATTTTGTATTAGCAAAGAACTACCAAATGACACGAAGTAAGACCTCAAAACAGTGTTCTGTTGAAATAAGACAGTTTCGCTGGAATAAATACTCCAGAATGTTGTTTGCCGTATATTGTGTCTGATAAAATAGTAACTGATCTGTCATATATATATATATTTCTAATATTTAGGAAATCCTCACATTTTTGTCCCTCCAAACTTCATCAACAATGCCTTCAATTCCACATTTCAACCACCCTTCTTCCCGAAAAAAAAAACAAAAAAAGCGTTAAACATCTCATGGGTTCTCCATACAAAACACATCAGTACTAATCCTGAGCTAAAGGAGGAGTGAGCGCTGACATGGTGACATCTCTCGGCTCTGTGAGAACTATACAGAGTGAAGCTACTTCGGAAGATAAGTCACAAGTCCATGAAGTCATGTTGATATAGAAACTCAAAAGTTCCCTTACCAATAAAGTACACTCTCTATTTACCTCCTGTCGCATTCCGACTGTACGGGTTAAACAACTGAAGGTAACCATTGTCGCAATGAAAACACTGGATCATTAAAATGGCTTATGGCGAGTGCAGCAAAGCGTTACTCTCCTCATAGACCCCTCCTACTCGCAATCTCCGAAGTAGCTCTGAACCAATCGCGTGGCGGAAATGGCCTTAGTTGTAATTCCGTACATTCACTTGTGAAATACGCCACAGGAGAAGCCCACGTTATTTTCAAAAAATTGTCTTTGTTTCTTACGTGTTCTAAATCCGTGTAGCCGCCCCGGTGGCGCAGTGGTCTAAGCAATGGCTTCTGATTATTCGTCCGAGATAGGTACGGGTTCGAATCCCGTGAGCCATGGATGTTGTGTTTGTCTTACGGTGCTGGCTCTCTCCCTTTCCTGGAACCAGTGGACCTAAATTAGGGACGGGCGACTGCTTATAGCTCATGGAGTTGCTCACGGTGGTCGTTAAACCTCCAACCAAAAAAAAAATTCCCTGCATTTTTTTCTACCATTTTTTTATTGTAACTTTAACGACCACCGCGAGCAACTCGATGGGTTATAAGTAGTCGCCCGTCCCTAATTTAGGGCCACTGGTTCCAGGGAAGGGAGAGAGCCAGTGCCGTATGACAAACACAAACATCCATGCCTCACCGGGATTCGAACCAGGACCCATCTCGGACGAATGATCCGAAACCATCGCTTAGATCACTGGCTTTTCTACCATTGCCTTCAGGGGCGTATTGGCCCACCGGGACACAGGGACATTTCCCGGTGGGCCCCTTCCGTATATTTTGTCTCTTTCTTTCTTACTTTCCATCAAACCACGGATCGAACTATGGAAGTCTAGTTTGCGGAAGAACCGTCGTGAGGAAGTTGTTCTTGCACGTCTCCGCATTGGGCACTGTCGTTTTACTCACCGCTTTTTGCTGTGTGGCGAGAGTGTCCCGGTGTGTGAGGCGTGCGACTGTCGTCTCACCGTCCTTCATGTTTTGTGCACTTGTGTTCGTTTTTGTGCTCATCGTTTTCGTCATTTTCACTCTCATCTGTTGGACGAAGGAGCAGCTACGCTGCAAACTATTATCGGTGAAGCCTGCGATACGAGAGCAGTGTTTTCATTTTTACGGGAAATTGACTTTTATAAACTCGTCTAGATTTTAACTTCTTCATTCTCATGTTTCATTTTTACTACCTCAGCCTGTTTTTAACCTTGTGTACGTTTTTATTGCTTTAGTTTTGTTTTGATGTCTTTTGTTTGGCGCTCTTTGGCCAACCATGGCCCTTGCGCCATTAAACTCAATCAACCAACCAACCAACCATCTTACTTTCTTAAAAACGTTTTCAGTTCAGTTGTTTTAAACACACAACAGTTTTATTTATAAACGAAATACACATAATGTAATTTAAACAAGTGGAAAAAAAAACTTTTATTTTCAATTAGGGAAAAAAATCCCCTTACCAGGCAACTGCTAGAATCCCAACTACAATAGATGGGCCATGTGTGTTTGCAAACATCTGGGTTCACTTAGTAGCTGAGGAACGAGAATGTATATACCGTATGGTGCTGGAGGTCGGGGGTGTGTACAAGACGTTTTATATATTCCTCAAGGAAGTGGGGTGGGTAGTTGAATTTTGTAGGAGGCATTAGTGCTGTGCTCATAAGAGCTGAGTTAGGGCTCAATTTTATGAGCCTGAGCCAGAAGTATGTCAGCCGCAGCCCGCCCGAGCCCGAATTTTATATTGCAAAATAGAGCCAGTGCCCGAACGAGCCCGAAAACTATGATTAATCTGTTTAGGTAGTAAAAAAATCTCCTCTTCCAAACTTCTACTCCTTCTTGCCCGTACAGTTAACCGATGTCTTTCTCAACTGTGAAGTGGGGAAGATATGTTGTTCTATTTCTATAGTTTCTTTGACCATTCATTTCATCTTAAAATGTTTCGAGGGGTCCGGCAGCGTATTTCACAAATGAATGTACGGAATTGTGATTAAGGCCATTTCCACCACGCCATTGGTTCAGAGCTACTTTGGAGATTGTGAGTAGGCAGTGCCTATGATGAGAGTCATGTGACGGAGACATATAGGCTTTTCTGCACTCACCATAAGCCATTTTAACGTTCGGGTATTTTCATTGAAACAATGGTTACCTTCAGTTGTTTAACCCGTACAGTCGGAATGCGACAGGAGGTAAATAAAGAGTGTACTTTACTGGTAGGGGAACTTTTGAGTTTTTATATCAACATGACTTCATGGACTTGTAACATATCTTCCGAAGTACCTTCACTCTATATAGTTCTCACAGAGACGAGAGATGTCAGCACGTCAGAGCTCACTCCTCCTTTAGCTCAGGAGTAGTATTGATGTGTTTTGAATGGAGAACTCATGAGTTGTTTAACGTTTTTTTTTCGGGGAGAAAAGGGGTTGAAATATGAAAGTGAAGGCATTTTTTATGAAGTTTGGAGGGACAAAAATATGAGGAATTTCCTAAATATTAGAGAAATATATGTATGACAGATCACTTACTATTTTATCACACACAATATACGGCAAACAACGATCTGGAGTATTTATTCCAACGAAACTGTTTTATTTCAACAGAACACTGTTTTGAGGTCTTAATTCGTGGCATTAGGTAGTTCTTTGCCAATACAAAATTATTTTATTTGATTCTTTTTTCTAGCAGCTAGATCTCTTTACATTCACGAGGAAGAAAACTTGATCGTCAAAATAAATATTTCGGTGTGGAGACATACTTTTCATTGTTGAAGGGCCTTTTAATGGTAATAGGAAGGACCTTTAAAAATGTACTTTTTAGTATCCTTATATACGCACTTTCACAACAGCACGAATGGTGATGGATACTAGGTTGACGTACTGCCATCTATTGGCTGATACGGAGTATGTATTCAGCTAGCTATTTATTGAAGTCGTCCTCAATTTTAATATTAAGATATATTTCGACTTGTATTCATCTGAGAAACTGCAGATATTCCTTATAATACCGTGCACAAAATTACTTTACCGTATTATTCAATATGATCACTTGTCACATATGTTAAGTAACCTCACAGTGAATTTTTTAGGAAGCAGAACTTCCCACGATATAACACTGATGTCCAAAATTAAGGTCACAACACATTTTTTACAATAGTTCAAAATAACAACCAGTAAAATGTTTAATATATACTTTTTTTTCGGTGAATCTAATGCGGGTGGAGCCGCGGGTGGCCTAGTGGGCAACGTTAGTGACTGCCACGGAAGGACCTCAGGTTCGATCCCAGCAGGTACGAACGCCCGATCCACTAAATATCCGCCGAGCGTCGGATGGACACGTCAAGCCGTTGGACGCCAAGTACTGCCCCCCCCGGTAATAAATAAAGGCGTGTTTCTACCTCGCTTTGATGTCACTTTCCTATCGAGCACTCTAGCTCAAATCTCCTAGCTTCCTCTTTCTGTTTAAGACCTGGGGTCAGACACTCCCTTCCCAAAATCCTCTATATATGATCAGAGTAGAATCTAATGTTAGCATCCACTCTTTGTTAAACGGTTAACATCCACTGTTTGTTAAACGGTTATTTTGTGAATCTAATGTAAGCACCCACTGTTTGTTAAACGGTTGAGTTTGGTAAGAGAACGTGAAAGTGATCGTTTTCTGCATCTGCGAATTTCGTCTTCAGAGTTGGGTTTCTTGCAAGAAAAATCACAAGATTGACTGATTTCAGTTGGAATGAGTGCTCGAAACGGTTTAGACGATGATTTGAGGTGGAGAGCCGTCGGCAAGCTTGAAGCTGATCAGTCTGAAGCGGAGGTCGCTCGATGGTTACAGGTGTCACGAAAGATGGCATCCAGGTTATGGCCCCAATTTCGAACAAGTGCTATCACCAGGAGTCTCGGCCAAGGCCGTCCAAGAGCCACGACACCTGCGGAGGATCGTCATGTGGCATTAACTGCCAAACGCCACAGACGGATGAGGGCTAGAGACCTTTCTCAGGACGTAGCTGCTGCGACTGGAATAACAACTTCGAGGCAAACTGTATACAGACACCTAGCAGAGAAGGCCCTTTACGCCCGGCGACCAATGGTGTGTGTCCCCTCACCAGATCGCAGAAGAGTTAAACGGTTGAGTTTGGTCTGTCGTGGAGCCAAACACATCTTTCTTGTGCAACAGCAAGATTGGGGCCGTGTACTTTTCTGTGATGAGTCTGGATTCAGTACACAAAGTGATTTTCGACGAGGCTTCATCTGGAGACAGCGTGGGGCCCGCTATCTTCCCTCCAACACAAGGGAAATCGACCACTTTGGTGGAAGTGGAATCCTTGTGTATGCAGGCGTCATGTTGGACGGCCGTACACCACTACACGTCTTTGATGGGGGCACTGTGACCGCACAGCGCTATAGGGATGAGGACCTTGAACCTTATGTGAGGCTTTTCCGGGAAGCTGTCGGAACGGATTTAATTTTTATGGACGATAACACCAGACCAGACGGAGCTCAGCTTGTCGACGATTTTCTGGAGGTAAAGGATATTCGCCGTATGGTGTGGCCAGCGAAGTCGTCGGACCTAAATCCTATAAAGCATGTTTGCGATGCTCTAGGAAGAGCCATTGCACGACGTCAACCCTCCAAGGACCCTCCAGGTGTTAAAATCTGCGCATTTAGAAGAATGGGATTTGTTGCCACAAGCTGTTATCAACAACCTCATCTACAGTATGAAAGCTCGTTGTGCGACTTATAAAGCTGTGCGGAGTAGCCACACTCCCTAATAGCCGGACCGTTCTCGAGATATGATGCATCATGTTTGGACCGTTTTTTGTCTAATTTGCGCATTGCACGCAATTTACTTCCTGTTAATTTTGTAATGTGCCTCCTATTAATTTTGTAATGTACCTCCTGTTAATTTTATAATTCAATATGATCATATTGCATGTCTCATAGTATGAGGAATCTATGTACCAAATTTCATTGCAATAAACCATTTAGTTTTCAAGATATCACAGAATATGTGTTTGTGATCTTAATTTTGGACATCAGAGTAATTCAATATGATCATATTGCATGTCTCATAGTATGAGGAATCTATGTACCAAATTTCATTGCAATAACCATTTAGTTTTCAAGATATCACAAAATATGTGTTTGTGATCTTAATTTTGGACATCAGAGTAATTCAATATGATCATTTGTCACATATGTTAAGTAACCTTACATTGAATTTCTTAGCAAGCAGAACTTCTCCCGAAAAAAAGACAGTGTTCCTGTCACAAGACTCTGTTCATAGGCCCCGCCTACTCGCAATCTCCAAGCTCTTAACCAATGGCGTGGCGGAAATGTTCTTAATCGCAATTCCGTACATTCACTTGTGAAATACGCGGCCCGGCAGCATTTAAGCAAACCTTACATTGATGCGGGATTGGGGGAATCTCGGCCAATCAGAGGGCGGTTTTCAGCTTCAGTGACGATACATATAGGTCGGACTTATCTTAATGTGTCACGTGGGAATTACTTCTGAGGTACGATCTGAGCGGCTTTAGTTTATGTGATTTCATGTCATTTTCACGTTCGTCGTTCACTGCCTTCCGGATTAAAAAATAAAGGAAATTTACATACACAAACAAACAAATAATTAAATAAATATATAAATACAAAAACATAAAGGGAAGTGGAAAGTAAGTTTTTTTTTAAATTCTGTAACGGTTATTCCATATCTTAGGTAACGATGTGAAATGTAGAATGATCCAATAGTCTTTAGTTATTGTAGATTATCAGGTAGTGTTTTTGGTGAATGTGTAGATTAGCGTCCTAAACTATTTCGTCGGAAAAATATTAGTACCTGAAAAAAGTGCGACGTACAGATTTTAGAGTATGGAAATTAATGGCAAATGGTGCAGAAATTTCATGTTTTAAATATCTTTTTAAGATTTTTATCGTAATATTTTCCTGTAAGTGAGATGCTGTGAAGAGATGCTGCGTTAGGCCTAACGTATTGCTACCGCGACGATGTCCAGGTTTGCTTCGTTGAAAGGAAGGTACGTTGCTGTACGGAAAAGACTGGCCGCAGAGTACAAGAGAAAGCGATTACGTTGGTGACAGGACAGCGATAAATCTTGTAGTGATACGCTACAGAAAATAGGTCCAGCATATGTACCCTTCATTTTGTTGTATCCTGTACGTTGTTGGCAGGAAAAACCGGAAAAGACCTCTTAGATTTGCAAAAGATACGTATCAGTGAGATAGAAACTGGCCTGCGAACGAAGAATTTACAGGGGAACCAAAAGTACAGTGTCACAGCAAATCAGCTACGAATGTAAGCCGTTCAAAGCAGAACCGAAAGTTATACTTCCCTAATTTTCTGTACAACATAGAAACGAATATTCGTACTTTCTATTTGGAATCAGGAAATCGTGAGTGAAGGAACGAAACATTTCTCACCATCTAATTTAAAACAATAAAAGCATGACTTCGCACAATACGTCAAATGAAATGAGAAACTCACCATCTATGTACGATATTTAATAAAATACGAAAGATATTTACAGTTAAAATACTTCACTAGCACTTTCGGGGTAACATTTACCCCATCATCAAATGGAACAGAGGCAATGTAGTACTCCCTTATATAGTAGTGCAACGATGCATTATGGGTATAAGTCATCAAACGTCGCATGGGCCGTGGCCGTTGGCATCATAACAGTGTAAAGAGTATAATTTCACAAGTTATTAGTTTAAAATATCAATACAAGGATTCGTTACAAATACAAAGTTATGATCAATTTGATATATAGTTGGAGTTGTAAATATACACTGGCGTACAAAAATTAAGGACGAGATGGTTTTTCGAATGTAACGTCGTGCAGAAGTGCTCCACATCGACTCAAATCATACCATAAGATCCCCAAGATGTAAGAATATGGTACAAGTGAGCTAAACCGTCCAAACAAGGAATTCAAAGGATACAAAGGCACTTTATTTAAAAGGTAGCTTCGAGCACAACTAGACAGAAGACAGAAACGTCCATGTAACAGGCGGCTGTCAAGAAAAATCCAGTCTTTAGTAGGGATATGATCCACCCTGACTGCGTTGCAGGATTTACAACGTCTGTCCATGCTGAGGACGAGGTTGTCAAGGAGCTGTTGGGGCATCACGGCCCCAACAGCTCCTTGACAACCTCGTTGCTGGCGGATGGTGACGTGCTGCCAAGCGTCCCCCGAGAAGGTCCCACACGTGTTCGATTGGATTTAGGTCCGGGCACCTTGTGGGCCAATCCATGTGTTAAATATCTCCAATCTCCAACAGCTCTGCGATAGCCACTGTACGATGAGGTGTAGCGTTGTCGTCCATGAAGAGGAACTCGATCAGGACCCACAGCACCTCTAAACAGACGCACGTGAGGCAGGAGAACCTCGGTACAATAGCGGACACCAATGACTGAACCTCCTTGGAAGACGTGGAGGTCAGTACGGCTACCAAGCATGATACCGCCCAAAACGAGAACTCCGTCACCTCCAAACCGGTCCCTTTCGATTATCTTGGAAATGTGATTGCATGTTCCCTGCTCTCTCCAGATGTGTATACGTCCAGAATCGCTCGTCAGACTAAATCGACTCTAATCCGTAAAGAGAACTCGACCCCATTGCTGATGTGTTCAGTTCTTGCGTTCCTGGCACCACAGAAACCGCCTTCTCCGATGAGTAGGCGTTAATGGCACACACCGTACTGGTCGTCGTGCAAATAGACAACATTTGTGCAGCCTTCTGGTCACGGTAAAACGCGATAACGGACGTCCAGTTGTCTGTTGCATGTGCCTTTCGATTTCTCCCGCTGTCTACCGTCTGTCTCTTCTCGCCTGTAGGATCATATACCGGTTGTCCGCCGCCGTGGTTGCTCGTGGAGGACCACTGCTAAACTCTTGGACAGCTGTTCTTGTCGTTTGAAATGCTCTCTAAGCTCGTGAAACGATGCTGTGAGCGATCCCGAACTCCTCGGTCACACTAGTCACACTTCGACTTTCTTCCAACTTCCCAATGATGCGACCTAGGGTAAAGTCATCCAGATGTCGTCTACTGGATTGCCTGTTGGCCATATCACACGGTGGCAGCAACTCGACGTCGTTCAAACCCATGTACACCGTGCAATAGCTTTCACCGAATTGCTGAGCGTACACCGCTCGTGTGCTTTATACCCTTCCGACGCCCCCTCCCCACCCCGTCATGCTGCATATATGCGCATGTCCTACCGTACCGGACCCTAGTCTATCTCCTGAGTGGTCTTTCGGTCCGTTCTGCCTGCTCGTTCCACTGTTATGCTAATTTCTCCTCTTCGTCCTTCATTTTTGCACACCAGTGTAGCATTTAAATTACGAAATAAAAGAAAATCCACAAAAAAGCCAGAGAGAAATTAGATTCAAGTTCTAGCGTGAGCCCGATAGTAGGAAATACTGACGATAGTGTGTCGGCGAATTGTTTTAAATCATCCTTTGAGTGATGCCAGAACACAAGGATGTCGTTGACGTACCAAAGGTATAAACTAGGAACTAAAGGGGATTCATTGAGAACTTTGTTCTCAATGTATTGTAGCAGGAATTCTGCTAAAACTGCGGAAAGTGGGGATCCCATGGGGTAACCCTCGGTTTGTAAGTAGATTCTGTCAAGAAATTTGAAATACGAACGCCGTTTGACTAAACAAAGTGCGTTCATAATACGTAGCTCAGATTTCAGTGGTGGGAACATTAATTTCAGCAAGTTTGGCCTCTATGATATGATGAGTGGTGTCCACGGGTACATTAGGATACAGTGAAACTACATCTAGAGAGGCTAAAATGAAAGGTCAGCATTTGGCTGAATCATTGTGATCCTTTCTATTGCCCTAGTGGAGTTTTTAATAGAATACGGGGAGCTCTCTGCTAACTTAGCCAAATATATGGTAAGAGCTTTTTCAAGTGGTCTGGTAGGGCTAACATAGCCCGCAACCAAAGGTCTAATAGGTAGCCCCTCTTTATGTAGTTTAACACGGCCAAAGATATCGGGCACACGACAACCAGGTGGGGGAATAAAAGCTTTAGAAAACCATTCAGGGAAGTTATAAGAATTCTTCAATCGAGTTAATGCTGCACATGTTGCTTTTGCTGGTTCACGCTCAAATACTTTGTGCGCCGTGCGGAATAGAAGATATGGCTTCAAGCATTTTATCCCTATAGCAGGAGTTATCCAATATGACCGTCTGATGCGTCTTGACCGCGGCCAAAATTGAAATTTCATTATTATTTCTAAGCTGGGCTAGCTACTGTATTTCTTCATTATATAGTAATGATAGTTTAGGTTGTTGCTGTGGTTTGCCTTCTCGTAGTAGTCTATCAATATGTAAGCGTGTAACATCATGTTCGGCTTCAGGTAAGTTTTCGATAATATGCTCTACTTGTGGGACTGTCTGAAAGACGTTAACTTTGTGCCTCGTATATGCGAATTTGGTTCCAATTTATACCTTAGGTACGTCGACGACATCCTTGTGTTCTGGCCTAACTCAAAGGATGATTTAAAACAATCCGTCGACGCATATCGTCAGTATTTCCTACTATCGGGCTCACGATAGAACTTGAATCTAATTTCTCTCTGCCTTTTTTGGATTTTCGTTAATTTCGTGATTCAAATACTAACTCACTGTCCTTTTGTGTCTATCGAAAGCCTACCGATTGTAACAGCCTTATCCCGTTTAACTCTTCACATCCAACTCCACAAAAAATTTTCTGCTATCAATTTTCTTTTAGAAGAGCCTTCACGCATTCTTCAAATGATAGTCATTTCCTGTCTGAGATACAGTTCATTTTTAAATTAGCGGATAAACATGGATACCCCAGGACGATGATTAATAGATTATACACTAGAATATCAAGTGAACGAACTATTAATCTGAAGCCAGATACAAGGCCTAATAAACGATTTGTAGGAGCATTGGACCAGCATCCCCATATCACTAACACACCATCTCGTATCTGTTCAAAACATAATATACAATTCGGCACCCCTCTCGAAAACCCTCCTATCATCAGTTTAAAAAGATCGAGCAACAACAGATATTATGAACAAATGGAGTGTGTATAATATTGCACTGCTGAACCCCTCAACAGGAGAAAATGTTAACAACTACGTAGGCTCGACCGGAAGAAGTTTGGGTACCCGTGTCCAGGAACACAAATACGATATCCGAACCAACAGCAATAACACAGCTTTATCAAGGAATATAGTAAACGGAATTCTACAACCAGACTGGGTAAACATTAGACTACTGGACACTCCAGCATATATACACTCGCTGCATTTTGTTGAAAGTATGTACATCGAAGCTTTATGGGACAAATGATGTAATGACTACTTGCCTGTGGACATATCAAGAATTTGGAAAGAGCGTATTACTAACCTGAACTTTAAATTATAGTAATACATATTTACAATTCCAACAATATGTAAAATTGATTATAACTTTGTCTTTGTAACGAATCCTTGTATTGCTATGATAAACTAATAACTTGTGAAATTATACTCTTTACACTGTTATAATGGCAACGGTCACGACCCATGCGACGTTTGATGACTTATACCCATAATGCATCGTTGCACTACTATATAAGGGAGTACTACATTGCCTCTGTTCCATCTGATGATGGCGTAAATGTTACCCCGAAAGGGCTAGTGGGGTATTTTAACTGTAAATATCTTTCGTATTTTATTAAATATCGTACATAGACGGTGAGTTTCTCATTTCATCTACTTTAAAAACAATGACAAAACATGACCGAGCTATATTCTTTAGCGTATGAGCACATGATGCTTCGCTCTACTGGCAAGAACGTACGCGGATGCACTTGTAGTCATCCGCGCGTGAATGACACGCCGCAGCGCATCTTCTTTTCAGCGGAGCTAAGCTTCGCATTGTCACCGCACCGATTCGTTAGGTCTACCGCAGCGTCTATTACGGTAAAAATCTTTAAGTGACATTTAAAATATGAAATCTCTGCAGCACTTGCCATTAATTTCCATACTCTAAAATCTGTACGTCGCACTTTTTCCAGGTACTAATATTTTTCCGAGGAAATAATTTAGGACGCTAATCTACACATTTACCGGTAAAATTACTCACAGAGAAACTAAGGTAATGTATCTCAATATTACAACGCCGCTCTGGTGGCGCCGTGGTCTAAGCGATGGCCTCCGATCATTCGTCCGAACGGGGTCCGGGTTCGAATCCCGGTGAGGCATGGATGTTGTGCTTGTCTTACGGCACTGGCTCTCTCCCTTCCCTGGAACCAGTGACCCTAAATTAGGGACTGGCGACTGCTTATAGCCCATTGAGTTGCTCACGGTGGTCGTTAAACCTCCAATCCAAAATCCAATATTACAAGAGACTGTTGGAGCATTCATGTTAGGAAAACTGTCAAATTTTTCATGTGAACATACTGGTACACTCTTCCAATGGTTATCATATGGTTTGAAAGATTTTACTCACAGAGAAACTAGCATTCTGTATTTTTATTACTATAATTGGGAATTTTGTAAGTCCATCTATGATTCCTCAAAGAGCTCTCTATCTTGTTACGGACAAAAACCATTAAAATTATGTGTTTGGAAAACTTTGACAGAGAATTTATTCTTCCCCCAAAAGAGCTTTCCCTATCTTGTTAGAGACATGCCGGGGAAATCATCCACACGTTTACTAACATAATTCCTCGAGCATTACGAATCAATTATAAATAGAAGGAATATATAACACACCTCAGTGAAAAACACTACCTGATATTCCTTAATAACTAAAGACTATTGGATAATTCTACATTTCACATCGTTACCTAAGATATGAAATAACCGTTACAGAATTTAAAAAAAACTTACTTTCCACTTCCCTTTATATTTTTGTATTTATTTATTTATTCATTCATTTGTTTGTGTATGTAAATTTCTTTTTTTTAATCCGAAAAGCAGCGAACGACAAACGTGAAAATGACACGAAATCACATAAACTAAAGCCGCTCAGGTCGTATCTCGCAAGTTATCCCCACGTGACATATGAAGATAAGCACCACCCATATGTGTCGTCACTGAAGCTGAAAACCGCCCTCTAATTGGCCGAGATTCCCCCAGTCCCGTATCAATGTAAGGTTTGCTTAAAAGCGGCCCCGCATCAAGAAAATTTGGGAGGCACAGCAATTTACGTATGCTAACAGCATTGGGGTAGGGGCTGAAAAGGGCTAATTTTTTTCACTACTTTGGTTAAAGTAGTGAAAATACTCACCCACTTTTGATAAAGTTGCAGAACAATGCTAGATAATGGTCATTATGGGATGTCATCATCATCATCATTGTCAACCATTATCAATCCACTGTTGGACGAAGGTCTCTCCAAGCCTCTTCCACAACGGTCTGTCTTGTGCCAGTCTCCTCCATGTTACTCCCGCATACTTTCGAATTTCATCCACCCATCTTCCATGTGGTCTTCTTCTGGGTCTTTTCCTGTCGCTTGGGTTCCAATCTAAAATTTCGACTGTCTATCGATGGTCTGTCCTTCTGGCAGTATATCCAGCCCATTGCCATTTCAGGGATTTTACTCTGATCATGATGTCTTCCACTCTTGTCATTTTTCTGATCCACGCGTTACTCTTCTTATCTCTCATGGTTACACCAAGCATGCACCTCTCCATGCTGCTTTGAGTTGTCTGCAGCCTTTGTATGTCTCTTTTAGTTAAGGTCCACGTCTCTGCACCATACGTAAGCACTGGAAGGATGCATTGATCAAACACTTTTCTTTTAAGACATAATGGCATATTGCTCTTGAAAATTATGCTGTTTCTTCCAAAAGCTCTCCAGGCAAGTTTTGTACGCCGATTAATTTCTTCATCAATGTGACCCTCACTAGATATCTGCTGTCCAAGATAAACGTAAGTATCTGTTATCTCCAGCTTTTCTCCATCAATCGATAAATCTTCATTTCTTGTAAAAGCATTGTACATCACTTTTGTCTTCTGAAAGTTCACTTTTAATCCCACTTCTTTACTCTTGTCAGCAAGTTCCTGGATCATACTCTGCAGCTCTGATGGAGTACTTGCAAAAATGACCACGTCATCAGCAAAACGAAGGTGACTTAGATAATCTTCATTAATCTTTATTCCTTTGTTTTCCCTGTTCAGTGATTGAAAGACATTTTCCAATGTGGCATTAAAGAGCTTCGGAGATATGGTGTCACCTTGTCTCATGTACCATCCATTATACATGACAACACAGAATTCAGAGTGAAAGCTAATAATATCAAGAATTTATTTTGAAATAATTGTAAGATTATTTGCGGGGGTGTTTATGTACGATCCCTTTCCTCCGAAATGTTCTACCTACGCTCCTCGTGTTGTGATAACTGACAAACGCTGCAGATGAAGGCATTTACGGAGATATCATTTCAACATGAAGTTGCAAAATGCAGTGGCGGCTCGTGACAACTGAAACAGGTGGGGCCAGTAGCCGAAGTCAAACAATGAAATAAAAATAACTGTCGTTATTAGGCCAACTATTCAGACCCCCACCCCCAAGATTCCTTTACTCTGCCTCTGTTTACCTCCTTGGCTCAATAATGCCCAAATCAGGCAGGAATGTGTCCACTATTGTATTGCACACGAAAAAAAATTTCCTCAGAATAGAATGCATAACTATTAACAGAAAAATTTTAAAACTCCTTAAATAAAATTTTTACCTTAAAACATATGAGCATTAATTTATGTTAGTTGTGCTTTCTGTTTCTTCAGATTTCTCAACTGAGGAACATTCACAGAATTCACAGGATAAAAAATGTAGTGAAAAAATAATAGCTCCAAATATATGCAGGGAATGAATGTTTCATGAATTTCGTCCCATATAGAATGAGTACCTTTTTTAAATCCTTTTTTTTTAAAGAACTTGTGAAACCTAAAAACATATATGTACTCATGTGCAAATTATACTTACAGGTTTTCTCATTTATTTATTTATTTTTAACATAGAAAATCATCTTAGCTAAAACTGAAATTAGTTCTGCAAAGCGCTTTGCAAACTTTATACTCTTGGAAACTCAAATTCTTGGGCTGATAAGCACCGAGTTTTTTTAAGTAAAGCTTTTCGACTCAAATTCTTGGGCTGATGAGCACTGTGTTTCTTTAAGTGAAGCTTTTCGACTCAAATTCCTTGGGCTGATGAGCACTGTGTTTCTTTAAGTGAAGCTCAAACTAAAAATTCTTGGGGTGATAAGCACTGAGTTTTTTTTAAGTGAAGCTTTTCTTCCAGATTTAAAGCAAAGAACGGGGATTTTAACAAAATATCCACTCCATTCACTGTACTCGACAAGCAAAAGAGTCACGACACAAAGGAACAACACATCACCAAGAGAGACACACACACAGAAAAAACAACTAACTTAAACTACGACATTTGAAACCCTGCCGCCACCCTTGAGTTAGGTCGGGGTAAGCTACTCTGTCAACCCACGGCGTTAAGGAAATAGATACTCTCCCGGCCAATCAAATTAGCGCGGGGCCAGATAGATCAGGCCTCACAGCTTTTTTGCACACGCGGTTAAGGCAGTGTTGTATGTAGGTCATCATACTGAATGAGACGGGGAGGAAATAGTCTCCTCTTCGCTTGCGTAGTGATATTACTGGGGCATGATGGAGCTGGCCCCAATAACCTCACACTCTGAACATGATCTCTTTCCCCAGTGAATAGTTTTTCGTTTTTGAAGGAAACTTTTCCCTTAGGAAATAGTTTTTGAAGGGGAAGGGGTTTTTTTTGGATTGGAGGTTTAACGACCACCGTGAGCAACTCAATGGGCTATAAGCAGTCGCCCGTCCCTAATTTAGGGTCACTGGGAAGGGAGAGAGCCAGTGCAGTAAGACAACACAACATCCATGCCTGACCGGGATTAGAACCCAGACCCCTTACGGACGAATGATCAGAGGCCAGCACCTTAGACCACTGCGCCACCGGGGCAGCCGGGGAAGGTTTATCACCCTGTAGTTAAGAGAGAAAATAAGAATCAGGGCAAAAAAAAAATTTCTAGAAATACAAATTTTTAGGTGGGGCCCGGTTCCTCTGGCCCCTAATGACGAACCGCCCCGGGCAAAATGTTTTGTTTACGTTGTTCAGTAAGGTGTCTTTACAATACATAACCGCAGCATAAAACCACGTTTTGTAATTGAAACACATACGAATGTATGATCACTAAATGAAGAATTTGTTCGCCACGATATTTATAAGTCTTGCCCGGTGGCGCAGTGGTCTAAGCGATGGCCTCTGATCATTCGTCCGTAAGGGGCCCGGGTTCGGATCCCGGTGAGGCATGGATGCTGTGTTTGTCTTACGGCACTGGCTCTCTCCCTTCAATGGAACCAGTTGCCCTAAATTAGGGACGGGCGACTGCTTATAGCCCATTCAGTTGCTCACGGAGGTCGTTAAACCTCCAATCAAAAAAAAAAAATCTTGAGATTTCTATCTGTGACTGTCCACAATAGAAAAATTATAAAAATTGCAGTACAAATAAAAAATTTTACAGTGTAAAAGTTCTGTATTTTTTTTTCATTTATTTAAATTTACAAATCATGCCTTATGAGATAGGATTTTTGGTACAACTCCAACATAATTTTGGTAGTAGAAGTTCTCTCTCTCTCTCTCTCAAATATTTGCTGGAATTTCAGTCCACTTCGTTCAAAATTTAAGAACTGGAAGCTCAGTGGTCTAAGCGATGGCCTCTGATCATTCGTCCGAAAGGAGTACGTGTTCGAATCCCGGTGAGGCATGGATGTTGTGTTTGTCTTACGGCACTGGCTCTTTCCCTTCCCTGGAACCAGTGACCCTAAATTAGGGACGGGCGACTGCTTATAGCCCATTGAGTTGCTCACGGTGGTCGTTAAACCAAAGGTATGAAAATCAAGATTATTTTACGATCTGTCAAACATAAAAAGGCTATATAAGCAATTTTTTTAAAGAAAAATTTAATGTTCTTACTTCAGCGTTCTTAAAAGAAATTTTTAAACAAATATAAATATTGAGTGTGTCCAAAATTAGAAGCTTCTCCAGTGCAATTTTTTTTAGTTGGAGTTATGAGGTATAACGACCACCAAGAGCAACTCAATGATTGATTGATTGATTGATTGGAGGTTTAACGACCACCGTGAGCAACTCAATGGGCTATAAGCAGTCGCCCGTCCCTAATTTAGAGCCACTGGCTCCAGGGAAGGGAGAGAGCCAGTGCCGTAAAACGCAACATCATTACATTATTTTACTAACAATGCTACCCGAAAAACTGAATCATTAATTAACAACGCTAATTTAAAACATAAGTAAACAGAAATCCATATCTATTAAAGTTCAAGAACATTTCAAAAACACTGCAAGAAAAAAGGAAACCAACATCAAGGAATACATCTGAAACATCTCTACACATCAAAGACACTATCGTCAACCACATTATGTTTCTTTATGTAAGCTTTAAGATCCTCTATACGTTTATTGTATGTTTCATAATAAGTGTCTAAAAGTTCAGGAACAGGATTTTTCGTAATTATCCAATTCAACACGGCATCCAAACGAAGTACAATAGCATTTAACTTATACATATTTAACTCGTAAAACTCCGGAGTGAGTGGACATATCTTTTTATTAGGCACGAAAAAAATTTTCAATTCGAAAAGACTCAAAGTTTCGTCATAATCAGGGCAAGATGCGCAACTCATTGAGCTATAGGGTAATTCCATGTGAAATCAACCAGCAAAAATAGCATTTTCAACCTGACCATTTTTGATTTTTATGAAACTTGGTATATTTGTACAATTCATCAATATAAACAGATATGAATTTTTTCAGAATTTTTAATGCATGCGTTTTTGAGGTATTGATTTTTGAATTTTTTTTTTGATTGAAGGTTTAACGACCACCGTGAGCAACTCAATGGGCTATAAGCAGTCGCCCGTCCCTAATTTAGGGTCACTGGTTCCAGGGAAGGGTGAGAGCCAGTGCCGTAAGACAAAACCAACATCCATGCATCACCGGGATTCGAACCCGGACCCCGTTCGGACGAATGATCAGAAGCCATCGCTTAGACCACTGCGCCAGGGGGGCTTTGAAATTTCAAAAATACCCTGAGATTTCATCATCTGAGCAAACTTTAACTGCCAATCACTCGGGTTCTAGTATAGATAGGGTCATAAATTATGGCTCAGTTCAAAGATCTTGAATTGGGCTTTCATTTGATATGCCACATGACACTATTGAGAAAATGTAATGTCAATTTTAAAATTTTAAAATTGAAATATTAAAAAACATGTGTTTTTTTAAAAATCTGAAAAAAAATTATGTTTAACAAACATTATTTTTCTACATATCCTGAAAGTTTCATAATGGGATCGCTATAGGATCACTATAAAAAAATGAATAACATAGAAGGACGTTACTAAACGCACCATCAGTGACTGAGGAATTGCTTATTTTGTCTGTCTAAAATGTTACCCCTGGTCTTACAAACACTGCAAATGTTAATGAATTAATTATAATTAGTTAAAAAGTTAATATATATCCATAAAGGTAACAAATTGTGTTTCTTTCCTAGGTTTTAAAGTAAAAGTAAAGTAAAAGATGGATGCCAGCAGACCATCCACATCAAAAGTTTCAAGTGTGGTTTACAACAGTTGCAACCCCCTTGAGAAACCAAACCATAAATATAACAAAAAAAATCTGCGACCAGTTTCCAAGGATCTATTGCTACAGTACAAGTTGTTCAAAACTGGAGACAAGATCTGTGATAGTTGTCGTAAAGCAATCCAGAAATTTCACTCTGAAGCTGCTCAACATTCCTCTTCACCTTCTGACAGCTATAATGAACAAGAAGCCGAAGGCTATGCTTTTCCATCTGAAAACATTGAAGTATCAACTCCTGAAAAAGAGCATGCTATAGAAGCATTTAACAGAAGTTTACAATGTCTGGATAAAACACCAATCAAGAAAAAACGCCTGCAAGAAAGAAAAAAACCCTGAAGAGAAATATAATAAAGCCCAAGAAGCGTTTCGAGCAAAATTATTAAAGTTAAGTCCTGCTTCGGAACCAAAGGATATTTCATCTCCTGAACCAGAAATTATAAGACAGTTGAAAGAAAAATTTCATTCCACAGAAAATAAAATCATAAGAATGCAGATATTGAGTACACTGCCTAAATCTTGGTCACTGAAACGAATTGAAACAAAATTTAGAGTTTCAAATTTTATGGCCAGAAAGGCTAAAAAGCTAGTAAAAGAAAAAGGTATCATATCATGTCTTCTCCTGATCCAAAGCCAGGAAAGACTTTAGACAAAGACACAGCAAATTGTATACAAGAATTTTATGAGAGTGACGATGTAAGCAGCCAAATGCCAGGAAGAAATACTTTTTTCCATTAAAATAGATAATAAGCGTCAACAGGTACAAAAAAATTGCTTCTGAGTAATTTGCGTGAATTGTATACTATTTTTAAAGAAAGATTTCAAGAGAAAACTGTGGGGTTCTCCAAGTTCTGTGAACTTCGCCCTAAGCATTGCGTTCTTGCAGGAGCAAGTGGCACACATTCTGTTTGTGTTTGTACAATGCATCAGAATGTTACACTGATGATGACACAATGCAAGTTACCTGAATTAACAGGAGACACTGTTCAGCCAATAAACTCCTATAAAGATATCCTTGCAAACATAATTTGTGGAAACCCTACTCCTGCATGTTACTTCAGTCAGTGCAACAACTGTCCAGGATTAGAACAGCTCAAGCAACGATTTGAATATTGTTTTGATCTAAATAGTATAGAAAATGTGACATTCAAACAATGAATGCAATTAGAGAAGAGGACAGTACTTGAAACATTATCAAAATCCGCACAGGAGATTTTGGACCTGTTGTTTGGAAAACTTCCAGCCCTGCTTCACCATTCCTTCATAGCAATTCAACAGTCAAGTTACTTAAGACATCTTAAAGACACAATAACAGAAAATCAATACATAGTAATTTGTGACTTTGCTGAAAATTATTCTTTTGTATTGCAAGATGCAGCTCAGGGTTTTCACTGGACCAATGCCCAAGCAACCCTGCATCCTATAGTTATATACTATCGAGATGAGAAAACTCAGAACCTAGGACATGTTAGTTTTGTTATTATATCCGACCGCCTAATTCACGACAGTATAGCTGTCCATCTGTTTCAGCGTTACCTAATTAATTTCATGCAGTCACATTTTTCTCAAAAACCTGAAAAAATATTTTATTTTTCGGATGGAGCAGCTTCACAGTACAAAAACAAGTCAAATTTCCTCAGCTTGTGCTACCACGAGACTGACTTTAATATAAAAGCAGAATGGAATTTTTTGCAACAGCACATGGCGAAATGCATGTGATGGGATAGGAGATACTTGTGAAGCGATTAGCTGCAAAGGCAAGTTTACAACTTGTTCGTAATAATCAAATTATGACCCCACGCCAACTCTTTGAGTGGGCCACTGCTAATATTGCCTCCATTCACTTTCGGTTTGCAACAACAGAGAATTACTAAGAGGAGGAAATTATCCTTAAAAGTAGAATAGCTTCTGCTAAGACAATAAGTGGTATTCAGAAACTCCATTGTTTCATTCCTGCAGGAAAACACAAATTGCTAGTCAAAACTTATTCACTTTCTGAGCATTTTAAAGAAGAGATATGTGCAACAGATGAAGGGGAAGAGAACATTAGTTTTGAAAATATGGTAGGTTTTGTGATTAGTAAGTACTCAGAGCACTGGTGGTTGAGATGTGTACTTGGTGTGAATGAGGACACAGAAGAGGTAAAAGTGAGCTTCCTGGAGCCGCATGGTCCATCTCCATCATAGAAGTATCCTCAATCACCGCATATAATGTTGGTTCATAAATCTGATGTTTTGTTAAAAGTTGGCCGGACAACAGCTACTGGAAGAGTATATAATTTAACAATGACTGAGACAAAGAAGGCAAATCAAGCACTGGCATACAAGTGCGACAAAACTTAAAAGAAAGAAAAAAAGCAGGATGCATATAAAAGATAAAATAATTTTGTAAGTGTAAATATGCACACAGAACCTTATACTAAATTATGAAATGAATTACTTTGGGACACAGTTTCAAATTACTTAGATGTTTATTTTCATTCTCTAACATTCACGATATTTAAAAGAACAAGTATGACATTTTACACAAACCACATAAAGAATACCTTTCCAGTCATGGGTGCCGCCCCGGTGGCGCAGTGGTCTAAGGCGCTGGCCTCTGATCATTCGTCCGTAAGGGGTCCGGGTTCGAATCCCGGTGAGGCATGGATGTTGTGTTTGTCTTACGGCACTGGCTCTCTCCCTTCCCTGGAACCAGTGACCCTAAATTAGGGACGGGAAACTGCTTATAGCCCATTGAGTTGCTCACGGTGGTCGTTAAACCTCCAATCAATAAAAAAAAAAAATAAAAATAAAAAAAACAGTCATGGGTGGAACTGGTAAGTACATCTGGCACATTTCAGTTGCATTGTTCTACGTTATTATTTTTTTATAGTGATCTCATAGCGATCCCATTATGAAACTTTCAGGATATGTAGAAAAATAATGTTTGTTAAACATATATTTTTTTCAGATTTTTTAAAAAACATATCTTTTTTAATATTTCAATTTTAAAATTGGCATTAATTTTTTTAATAATGTCATGTGGAATATCAAAGTAAAGCCCAATTCAAGATCTTTAAAATGAGCCATAATTCATGACCCTAGCTCTACTAGAACCCGAGTAATTGGCAGTTAAAGTTTGCTCAGATGATGAAATTTTAGGGTTTTTTTGAAATTTCAAAAATCAATAAACCGCCCCGGTGGCGCAGTGGTCTAAGGCGCTGGCCTCTGATCATTCGCCCGTCTGGGGTCCGGGTTCGAATCGCCCGGTGAGGCATGGATGTTGTGTTTGTCTTACGGCACTGGCTTTCTCCCTTCCCTGGAACCAGTGACCCTAAATTAGGGACGGGCGACTGCTTATAGCCCATTGAGTTGCTCACGGTGGTCGTTAAACCTCCAATCAACAACAACAACAACAACAAAAATCAATAAGCCGGTGGCGCAGTGGTCTAAGCGATGGCCTCTGATCATTCGTCCGAACGGGGTCCGGGTTTGAATCCCGTGAGGCATGGATGTTGTGTTTGTCTTACGGCACTTGTTCTCTCCTTTCCCTGGAACCAGTGACCCTAAATTAGGGACGGGCGACTGCTTATAGCCCATTGAGTTGCTCACGGTGGTCGTTAAACCTCAAAAAAAAAAAAAAAATCAAAAAAAAAATCAGTAACTCAAAAACGGATGGATTAAAAATTCGGGGCCGTCCCGGTGGCGCAGTGGTCTAAGGCGTTGGCCTCTGATCATTTGTCCGTAAGGGGTCCGGGTTCGAATCCCGGTCAGGCATGGATGCTGTGTTTGTCTTACGGCACTGGCTCTCTCCCTTCCCTGGAACCAGTGACCCTAAATTCGGGACGGGCGACTGCTTATAGCCCATTGAGTTGCTCACGGCGGTCGTTAAACCTCCAATCAAAAAAAAAAAAAAAAAAAATTCGGAAAAAAAATTATGTTTGTTTATATTGATGAATACTGCAATTATACCAAGTTTCATAAAAATTAAAAAATGTCGGGTTGTGAGCCTTGTAGATTTGACATGGAATGACCCATAAGCAGTCGCCCGTCCCTAATTTAGGGCCACTGGTTCCAGGGAAGGGAGAGAGCCAGTGCCGTAAGACAAACACAACACCCATGCCTCACCGAGATTCGAACCCGGACCCCGTTTGGACGAATGGTCAGAGGCCATCGATTAGACCACTGCGTCACCGGAGCGGCCCCTCCCCCAGTACTATGATTGCCATTGTTTCCAGAGCAACTGTACTTTTTGTTTTGTTTCTTAAATAAAAAAGTGATTTTCAGTTGTGATACAATTGGGAACCTCAACGAACTATAGGGGGCGCTGCGCAAACGTAAACAGACTTCTCTAGTACGGGTAACGTCGCACGTGTTTCCATAAAGTCGAATGTTAGAATGGCTGGTTTGTCGCTTTCAATCCTTGAAATAATGAAATTTGTGGACGCTTCCAAATATTCAAGATGCATTAAAGAAGGGGAAGTGATTGTTAATGTAGGCCATATAATTTCTTGTGGAATTAAGAAAGAAGATGGAAGAGAAATTCTCATAGTTTCGCACTGCATTCAGTCCACGGCAATAACGTCGTCGCCTCACTCCATCAACGGTGTTTTAGATACAAGTAACAGTGAAATTTCTATAAAGTCATTTGAGTGCTCTTGTAAAGCGGGCAGAAGTGGAACGTGTAAGCACTGTGTAGCAGTAATGCTTTACTGTAACAGGTAATTTTTATTTTTTCATTTTCAGGCAAGTGATATAGTAACACCGACAGGGGTGTTCTAATCCGGATTACTATTAAAAGCTGACATTTCGTTTCACTTGACGTTTCCCAGGACCCATTTTCAATACTGTCAACAATAACATTTGATAATTTTTAACATTCTGTTCCTAAAAGGGTTTGTGAATTGGTAATTGTTGATCATCATTGGGTTCTGCGTTTTTGAACCGATGACTGTTAACAGAACATTGTAAATCTTGTTCCATAATGAAGTTTAAATTTATATAGATAACAGCAATTATTTGTTTTCAAGATTAAGTAGAAATGCGGATTTTTTAATTACTACTATGCAATAAAAACATGCTGCCTTGTTTATTATTCATTCAAAGACGTTACTAGGTTAGTAGCATTTCACTGGAAGGATTTCAAACGCAAGGCACAAACGTTTATACTAATTTGTGAAAAACATAGCCGAAACCTTGGGAACGACATTGCGGGACACAACAATATGATTTGTTCTTCTTCACGGAATTCTCCATTATTCAACTCTCTAATTCCAGAATGAATGCAAAAATACACCAAACTACGACAACTGAACGTAATGAGCGATCTACCAACAGCCAAGCATTGAGCCAAAAACGTTACCCGTACTACAGTAATTCTTCCTTTTGCCGCTAGAGGGAGAGCGGACCGCTGAGATTGCCAATAGTGTCGCAGAACTACAACTGAAAAAGCCCATTTGCAAAAAATTTCCCGGTCACTTTTGAGACCGCCAATCCGTCGCTGATTAAACCTCCATTAAAAAGAATCATGGAACAATGCGCGCTGGCTTATGACCATTCTTCTAAGATGGTTTCGGCTGCTCAAATCCCGGATAAGGAATGGACAGTGTGTTTGTCTTAAGGCATTTACCCTCTGCCTTCCCTGGAACCGGTGACCCTTAATTAGGGACGGGCGACTGGTCACTAATTGTTTACGGTGGTCATTAAACCCCAGATGATAATAAAAAAACTTGGAAACAAACAAAAAGAACAAAAAGGAAACTTTTTGTACTGTTTTGGAGTACTGATTCCTTCTGGGTAAAGCAGCAGAGATGTAAAGGTGTAGGGTCAAGTGCTGAAATACAAAGATAGTTTTATTCCCTTGCACAAACAGATACATACACTTTTCTGTAAAAATCTGCTGGTTTTCAACAATCAGTAAATAATTTGTGGGCAGTTAATTTCCTGTGAAGAGATAACATATAATGTATGTTTGTGATGCAACGTACTAAAGACCTTGGCAACGTACTGCTGCCGCCCCGGTGGCGCAGTGGTCTAAGCGATGGCCTCTGATCATTCGTCCGAACGGGGTCCGGGTTCGAATCCCGGTGAGGCATGGATGTTGTGTTTGTCTTACGGCACTGGCCCTCTCCCTTCCCTGGAACCAGTGACCCTAAATTAGGGACGGGCAACTGCTTATAGCCCATTGGGTTGCTCACGGTGGTCGTTAAACCTACAATAAAAAAAGCGTACTGCTCAACAATAGGGATGGGCTTAACAGTGACTTTTCGGGAACTTTCCAAAAGCCGCCCCGGTTGCGCAGTGGTCTAAGCGATGGCCTCTGATCATTCGTCCGTATGGGGTCCGGGTTCGAATCCCGGTGAGGCATGGATGTTGTGTTTGTCTTACGGCACTGGCTCTATCCCTTCCGTAGAACCAGTGACCCTAAATTAGGGACGGGCGACTGCTTATAGCCCATTGAGTTGCTCACGGTGGTCGTTAAACCTCCAATCAAAAAAAAAAAAAAAAAAGAACTTTCTAACCGTGACGTTCCAAAAAAGTAACTGGGACAAGTAACGGTGATAAAGTCACTGTTTGTGACAAGTAACGGTGATAAAGTCACTGTTTGTGACAAGTAACGGTGATAAAGTCACTGTTTGTGACAAGTAACGGTGATAAAGTCACTGTTTGTCACAAAAACAAAACCTATACTTGTATGCTCAAATTAGTCACGTGGCGAAATCACAATCCACAGGAACGTTTCATTAATCGGCACTCGGCACTTCGCTTCGCAGTTCTCGTTCTGAGTTCTCAAGAGGATTCGTGTTCGTGCTATTTCCGAGATTTCCACTGACAAACTAATTAGGCACTTGTATTCTTAGTACTTTTCATAGGTATTTTAGTTACTTTTCATAGGTAAGTAACGGAGGAACATTAAATATGAAATCTTTTAACTCCCGAAGAACAGATAGTAGTCAAGCTCGTATATGAAAAATTATCAAGTGGAAGATAAATGAATTGTTCGGTCTGTAGACAGACTTAAACACAAAAAAAAAGATTTTTATTCGGGTATATATATATATTTTTTTGTGAATAATTGCATTTTTCTGAAATTTTCTGCTCGAGCCCTAAAATAAAAATCTTGGTGCTCTAGAACTTCATTGAACGGTGGTTTGGGTGCTAAATAGCATACATAAATGTCAGCCGCCCCGGTGGCGCAGTGGTCTAAGCGATGGCCTCTGATCATTCGTCCGTACGGGGTCCGGGTTCGAATCCCGGTCAGGCATGGATGTTGTGTTTGTCTTACGGCACTGGCTCTCTCCCTTCCCTGGAACCAGTGACCCTAAATTAGAAACGGGCGACTGCTTATAGCCCATTGAGTTGCTCACGGTGGTCGTTAAACATCCAATAAAAAAAATCATTCGTCCAAACGGGGTCCGGGTTCGAATTCCCGGTGAGGCATGGATGTTGTGTTTGTCTCACGGCACTGGTTCTTTCCCTTCCCTAGAACCAGTGATCCTAAATTAGGGACGGGCGACTGCTTATAGCCCATTGAGTTGCTCACGGTGGTCGTTAAACCTACAATAAAAAAACATAAATGTCACTTAAAATAAAATAAAAAAAAAAAAAACACCGTCAGATAAATAGCTTTAAAAATGAGATTACTGAGTGAAAAGCTGAGCAAAACCTATATTTAATATCAGTTATTTTGGAGCGGTTAATAAAAGTAGCTTGATTTAAAAGTGAGATTACTAAGTGAAAAAGATTGGAAATATTTATATTTAATATCCAGTGATTTTGGAGCTGTTAACGAAAGTAGCTTGATTTGGGAACGCTTGATTTACAACGTACCTGTCGTTCCCCGGAAGTAGCGTGAATTTGGAATCATCATCATCATCATCATCATTGTCAACCATTATCAATCCACTGCTGGACGAAGGTCTCCCCAAGTTTCCTCCACAACGGTCTGTCTTGTGCCAGTCTCCTCCATGTCACTCCCGCATATTTACGAATTTCATCCACCCATCTCCCATGTGGTCTTTTTCTGGGTCTTTTCCTGTCCCTTGGAATCCAATCTAAAATTTCGGCTGTCCATCTATGGTCTGTCCTTCTGGCAGTATGTCCAGCCCATTGCCATTTCAGGGATTTAACTCTGATCATGATGTCTTCCACTCTCGTCATTTTTCGGATCCACGAGTTCCTCTTCTTATCTCTCCTGGTTATACCAAGCATGCACCTCTCCATGCTGCTTTGAGTTGTCTGCAGCCTTTGTATGTCTCTTTTAGTTAAGGTCCACGTCTCTGCACCATACGTAAGCACTGGAAGGATGCATTGATCAAACACTTTTCTTTTAAGACATAATGGCATATTGCTCTTGAAAATTATGCTGTTTCTTCCAAAAGCTCTCCAGGCAAGTTTTGTACGCCGATTAATTTCTTCATCAATGTGACCCTCACTTGATATCTGCTGTCCAAGATAAACACACGTATCTGTTATCTCCAGTTTTTCTCCATCAATCGATAAATCTTCATTTCTTGTAAAAGCATTGAACATCACTTTTGTCTTCTGAAAGTTCATTTTTAATCCCACTTCTTTACTCTTGTCAGCAAGTTCCTGGATCATACTCTGCAGCTCTGATGGGGTAGTTGCAAAAATGACTACGTCATCAGCAAAACGAAGGTGGGTTAGATAATCTCCATTAATCTTTATCCCTTTGTTTTCCCAGTTCAGTGATTGAAAGACATTTTTCCAATGTGGCATTAAAGAGCTTCGGAGATATGGTGTCTCCTTGTCTCACTCCCTTTCCAATTTTTATGTGTGTTGTATTTTCAAACAGCCGAATCTTTGCACTTGCATTTTCATAGATGTTATTAATAATATTAATGTATGCATCTTCAATACCGCAGGATTTCAGAGCCGTGGTAACTGCTGATGGTTTCACCGAATCAAAGGCTTTTTCATAATCGATAAAAGCCATGCACAATGGAAGTTCATATTCCCTCGCTCTTTCAATTAGTTCTCTCAGTACATGGATATGATCTATTGTGCTGTAGCCACTCCTGAATCCAGCTTGTTCTCTCGGTTGAGCCATGTCCAGTGTTACCTTCAAGCGGTGTGAAAGAACTTTAGTGAAGATTTTATAAACCACTGATAGGAGGCTGATAGGTCTGTAGTTCCTGAGATCCTCAATGTCACCTTTTTTATGTAGCAGGATCATTGTAGCATTGTTCCAATCCTCAGGAATCTTCCCTTCATTAAGGCATCGAGTGAAAATTTGGGCGAGTACTGTTTCAATTTCTCCACTTGCTTCTTGTATGATGTCTATAGTAATTCCATCTTCTCCTGGAGCTTTCCCCCGCTTCATGTTCTTGATTGCATGAGCAACTTCTGCTGGGAGGACTGGAAGAACTCTGGTACCTTTCATGATGTCTGGAGTACATGTATCATCCCTTTCATATAATTTGGAGTAGAAATCTTTCACTCTTGTCAAAATTTCGCCTCTATTTCTTGTTATAGAACCATCTTCTTTTCTCAGAGCCATAATCTGTTTTCTTCCCTTACTGAGATGTCCCTTTGCTATCTTTAGGCTTTGGTTGTTTTCAATTGCTTTCCTCACTAGCTCACAGTTGAATTTCCTCACGTCTTCAGTGATACTTTTTCGTGCTGTCTTGCATAGCTCTATATATTCCACTTTGGAAGTCACATCTTCTTTAGTTGTCCTCATCTGTCTTCTTTTTGCATCAACATTTTGGTTTTTCCTGATAATTTGTTTACATGCAACTTGTTCTTAGACCCAGCTAATTTTGTTGCTGTTTCCATAAGAGCTTTGGTTACTTTTCTGTTAACTTCCGAAATATCCACTTCTTCCGATGTTAGGCCTTCTAAAGCAGAGAATCTGTTCTTCAGTTCCAACTTGAAAGTATTATGGTGTTTTTTAAGGTTGGTTATGTCAATACATTTTGTTTGTCTTATGAGCTTGCCACGTTCCAGTTTAGTGTTGAGGTGCATCTTACATCTCACCAATCTATGGTCACTACTTGTGTTGAACTTGTTTAGCACACTGCAGTCTTCGATGACGAATTTTTTGTTACACATAATAAAATCAATTTCACTTGTCGTCCCAATTGGATGTCTCCATGTCCATTTCCTGTGTGGCTTTTTCTTGAAAAAGGAATTCAAGATGAAAAATCCTTCTGCCTCTGCAAACTCAACGAGAGTATTTCCACGCTGGTTTCTGTTGCCGTGACCGAATTTACCTACTGAAGTTTCATTCTGTTGCCGTTGCCCTATTTTTGCATTGAAATCTCCCATAATTATCTTCAAGTGCTGCTTACCTTTATTATTTAGATGACGAATTTCCTCATAAAATTCTTCAATTTCTTCTTCAGGATGACTTGTGGTGGGTGCATAAGTTTGAATAATCTGAGCCTGGTATCTTCTCGATAGTTGGATAACGAGTCGTGCAGCTCTGTCAGAGGAACTTTCAACTTCTACCACTTTATCCTTCAGCTTCTTGTTTATTATAAATCCAACACCACTAGTTCTGCCAGTATCTGTCCCACGATAATAGAAGAGATGTCCACTTTTCAGTTCAATGAGATCTTCTCCTTTTCTCCTTACCTCACTCAGCCCGACGATGTCCCACAAACACCAACGAGAACACCAAAGTGTTCTCGTTGGTGTTTGTTGTTGGAATAATACGGGAACCAAAGTCAAGGAGGTTAAGCCGCCCCGGTGGCGCAGTGGTCTAAACGATGGCCTCTGATCATTCTTCCGAAAGGGGTCCGGGTTCCAATCCCGGTGAGGCATGGATGTTGCGTTTGTCTTAGGGCACTGGCTCTTTCCCTTCCCTGGAACCAGTGACCCTAAATTAGGGACGGGCGACTGCTTATAGCCCATTGAGTTGCTTACAGTGGTCGTTAAACCTCCAATCAAAAACAAGAAAACAACAAAAAACAAGGAAGTTAACCTCGTTGACCAAAGTGTTCTCGTGATTTTGTAACGGTGATTTTTGCCGCTGATCACAAATCGTGACCGTCACATGTTTTGTACTCTACTCTACTCAACAACGTTACTTTGAACGTATGCTGTTCAAACGAAAGCAGTAGAAGTCTATTGGGTCTATCCTAGATGTTATTTAAAATACATGCCTTTCATGTGATTTGTTAATGCTTGCGCGCACGATTACGGGATCACATTCTGTCAATTTTCAAAGCCTAAATTAACGTAATTTGGTCAGTAGAAATAGTTTATAATGAGAATCCTACTATGATCCTACTACACATGGTGTTTGTTGTTGTTACGTGATAAAGTTTTCAAGATGGCTCATATATCGTTGAACCAGTACTTACAATTGGTATGTTTGTATTATTGCTTTCTTCATTCGCTTGAATTTTTAAATATGGTTCTTGAGATTCATCTTATTGTTGTGACTTACGGATGGGTTAGGATGTTGACGTTTGTCGTGCAGATGTACATGGGTTACATCTCTTAGTGATCATAGTGACAGCTGAAGGGTGGTGGTGTCTGTTTTCTGGTTCACAATCTTGTTTCTTTTTGATCCATTCTGAAGTTGAAGTCTGTTTCTGTTCGTAGCTCTGGTTGTTCTGCAATTAAGATAAGTTCAGTGAAACTTTTATGTGTAGCTGTGGTGCTAAGAACAAAAATTACATCTGGGGAAATGCAGCCGATGGTGCAGTGGTCTAAGCAATGGCTTCTGATCATTCGTCCTGCCGCCCCGGTGGCGCAGTGGTGTAAGCGATGGCCTCTGATCATTCGTCCGTAACGGGGTCCGGGTTCGAATCCCGGTGAGGCATGGATGTTGTGTTTGTCTTACGGCACTGGCTCTCTCACTTCCCTGGAACCAGTGACCCTAAATTAGGGACGGGCGACTGCTTATAGCCCATTGAGTTGCTCACGGTGGTCGTTAAACCTCCAATCAAAAAAAAAAAAAAAAAAAAAAAATCATTCGTCCTAGATGGGTCCGGGTCCGAATCCCGGTGAGGCATAGATGTTGTGACTGACTTATGGCTCTGATTATCTCTCTACCTTAGAGTCAGTGACTGAATTAGGGATGGGCAACTGCTTATAGCCCATTGAGTTGCTCCTGGATTTGTTAAAGCATCAATAATAATAATAATAAACAGCTGAGGAAAAGAATCAAATGAGAAACTAAGAATAAAAATGATAAAATAAGAGCTGGGTAGTACAATTGGTTAAAGAGAGAGAGAGAGAGATGTGACATAGTTTGGAACCTTTTTTTGAGAATTTTACCTAGAGTAATTGTGCAAGCTTCAGAATTTATCAAAATATCCTTTTCAGTTGCTTTTTGAGAAGAAAATTTTGAAAAAACAATTTTTTGAGAAAATGGTCACAATCATGTTTGCAGACTTTAATGTACCCAGTGCATTTTGACATTTTTACACCATTTTCCTGCTTCATTAAATATTTCTGATAACAGACATAATTTCAAATTGTTTGTTCATACAGTTGAGTTAAAAATACCCTCAGCAAGTTCAACAGGAAAGCCAGTTTGTTTACATCATATGTGGTTGTGTTAGGTAACAGTTATCCATAGCTATGCTCCCTACTAATGGAAGGGGATGACATTTATGATGTAAGTGAGGGGAAGGTTGGAAAACTATTACATAATTAGCAGAGTAAAACTCAGGAACTGTCTTCATTTTTTGCAAAATGCATTATCATGACTAGCCGAGCCTAACATGGTTAAAGTGGAGGTATGAGTTGAAATCAGCCAAAAAGCAAACTGTGAGATAATTTTGTAACCTTTCATCAGTTGTATCAAAGTTGTGCTTGGGAAAGAGGTGGGAAAGCACAAGTATAGATAATAACCATGTGATTGCTGGCGGTTTTAATAGGTGTACGAATGCAAACAATTGGATGTTGTTAGCTTACCTACTGTGCATGCTCAACATATTTTTAATGAAGTAATATGAATAATAAATATGTGAAATGTTATTTCAGCTATTGGAATTGTTTATTAAGTAGTAAAATGTCAAAATAGATGTACTCAGTTACTTAGAATTTGTAAAAAACAAGTGTGTTTTTAAAAAATCAAAAAATTGGTGTACAAAATATATTTAATGTAGATATTGTATAGCAGATAAAAATGCAGAGCTGGTGCATTCATTACATTTCAGTGTTACTGCTCAGTGGTTTACTTGTGCATGTGTGAACTGATTAGGGATTTTTGTCTCCTATGGCATGTAAATTGTGTTGCTTCATGGCTCAGAAGTTATAGCAAATACTCTATCTAAATCAAACAATCTCCATGCGTACAGTATTTACATTGGCTGTTGTTCATGTTACAAATAATGTGTGCATGTAGGGCTACATTAAAGTTCCCCTATAATTATATTTGCTTGTCAGGATGATGTGCCGTAGTGAACAAATAAGCCATGCAGAGATATAGTCATATCTCTGTTGCAAATTCGGCTGGACTTCCAAAGCACTGCAGGTCAGTGGGTAGGATTGTCGTCATGATTTTTCGTGTGCCACTATGCGACATAATGGCACATAATCCTGACAAGCTAGTACGATATAAATAATTCCACAAGGAAATGCAGAATAATGCATGCAAGTAGAATAACAACAGATTTTCATAAAGTTAAATAGCATTCATAATTTGCTTAGATGGTCTTTAATATAGAGTTGAACTGATTTTCTAAACTAGCTTGGATTTAGGAGGCAGTGATATCACATTATCACAATGCAAATGTTATTGCCATTAGTTTAGATGGCCTTTACTACACAGTTTAATGAAATGATAAGTATAATTAAAACAACTGGATAGAAAGTAATTGCTATTTCAGATATTTGTATTGTTTGCTCATTTTTATTTCATTTATGTTTGGTTGAAGACTTATATTTTAGACTGACACTATCTAGTTACATCCTCAGCTGTGTCATACCCCTGCTGGGCAAGGGGGGAGGGGAGGCACTGCAAACACTGTGGAGAGATACCCACAGCATTCAGAAGTACTTCTGCAAATTCTAATATATTCTAATTCAGATCCACAATTTAGTTCCATAAAATGCAGCTAAAGAATATACTCAAAAATGTGAAATAGATAAAATTATGGTGCACAGCATTGTGAAATACATGCAGTAAATTTGTGTTGAAAGCTTGTAGCATGAAGTGAGTGGCTTAAACATTAGGCATCTTTCATTTAAGATCATTAATATCAGAGCTTGAAAGATATTTGAAAAGTTACATGCCTAGCTGGGCATGTGGAGAAATATTTTTACCTACCTGTCTAGGTAGTAAAAGGCTAGATGTCCAGGAAAATTAATCTTTGAAGATAACAAATCAGAACCCTCCATTTTTTTTTAAGTTAAAAAAAATATGAACTTTTTTTTATGTGTTTTGCGTTTCCGTTTTAAAGCTCTGTATTCAAAATGTTCGATGCACAAATGTGTGTATCTCAAGTTTTAAGATGATGATGCTGGAATTGGTATGAAATGGTGTATGTTGATGAAATTGATATTTGAGAAATTTAGTGATTCTGCGGTGTTCCTTTTGCTGAAATTTCCACCCTTTGCACTAAACACCAGAGGCTTGTTCCATCAGAGGCATGCATCCTGTTGTTGAGTATAAACAACATTTGGAGCAAAATTACATATGGTTCTAATTTCTGGAACTAGATCATAATATAATTGAAGAAATGATACTCTTCTGTCCTTGGCACTCCGTAACAATAATGCAACTTTTGGTGATTAGCAGTGAAAAGAAACACAACATGAAATGGCTGTCTTTTTTTCTTGTAGTAGGAAATTCTATTCCAAACTTCTTTATTTTTAAATTTAGTTGCCCCGATCAGGCAACTAGATTTTTTATTTATCTGCCTAGGCCAATAATTTACATGCCCCGGGTATCTCAAGCATGGTATTTTTCAAGCCCTGATTATGAATTTTGAATAAAGAGTACTAGCAAACTTTTCCATATGGACTAACACTTGTTGCCTAAAAGAGGAAATTGTTTGTAAAATATGTTATTAGAAGAAATTTTTAAATTATCAGTCCACCAAGAAGGTATCTGAATGGTACAGAGGGTGAGTCGAAAGTTCTGCAATATTTGCATAAACGCATCTGCTGCGGCGGGTATGTCACGTGTTTAAACTAGTTCAAGTTGCGCACTACAATCAGTCGAGAGGGATATAAAGTGGTAGTCGTTGCTGTGAACAACAGCATTGCACGTCGTCGTTTTGTCTGTGGTTGGAATGCCTAAAAGGTGAACAGCCACAACTGGCTAATTAGGGAACTTTTGCTTTATGACTTTGAACTTGGCCATAACCACAGCACGGAAAACCAGATGGTTCAAGAAATTTTGCTCAGGTGACGGAAACCTAGACGATCAGCCAAGGCCAGGTAGGCTGTGAACCGTGGATTCGGAGGTTGTGTGCTAGGCCGCACCGGTAAATCCTACAACCAACATTTAGAGATTATCAGGCGAGCTGGGCAGATCACCATGGTTTGTCACCTTCAAGACTTTGGCAATGTCTACAGGAGCTTCTGCATTATCCTTCACAAACTGCCGAGTGGAAGTGTGCACGAAACTCCTAGAAAACCTGCGCGATGTACGTTTCATCAAGAGAATTGTTACATGCGATCCTAACAGACAATGGCAGTGGTTGGGCCTGGGTAAGCTTCCTGAACCTTTTGCCAAGAGTGGGCGCTTTAAGCACAAGGTGATGCTCTGCGTCTGGTGGAATTTTAAGGGGATAATCCATTACGAATTGGTTCCAGACAGTTGGATTATCAACGCCAACCTCCACTCTGAACAGCTGGAGCATGCCGTTTTGGAGGGGAAGTACCCCGCACTGGTGAACAAAAAGCATGCTCTCCTACAGCACGACAACGCTCGGCCTCATACCACGCGAATGACCCAGGCAAAACTTCAGGAACTTGTAGGCGTCGAACTGATGCCACACCCAGCATATAGTCCGGATCTTGCCCCTTCAGATTATTACTTGTTCCGATCCATGGCCCACTTCCTTCGCAGGCGGCACTTCAACAACCAGGAGGAGGTGGCAGCTGGGGTGAAGGAGTTCTTCACCTCGAAGGACAAGAACTGGTACTGCCACGGAATCAAAGAACTGGCAGACAGATGGCTAAAGACGGTACAGCACGATGGCCTATACTTTGAATGCTAGTCAGCTTTCGTCGTAAAGGTACGTATGAAGACATAAAGTGATCCAAATATTGCAAAACTTTTGACTCGCCCTCCATACTTACAGGTGTTAAAAAGTGTTTTCAAACAATCAGCAGAAAACTATAATTTTTTGTTTCCATTTGTTGAGGTCAATGTTGCTGAATGGAGTCTTTATAGAAGATATTGATTAAATAAAAAAATATAGCAGAAATCTCCATGTGACCATGTAACACAATAACAATGGATCTGTGCATTTAAGCATGGGTAGACAAATCCAATACCCAGTAAGGATCTTTTATATTAAAGCTTTACTTAATTAGGCCAAAAAGTGCACTAGCCCCAGTGTGTGCCATTAACCAGAATCTAACTGTACTGTCATGTTTAACTAATATGTGGTTTTTTTTTCCCCCTTTGACATTCAGGCTGTTTATTTTGTTATGAAAGCACAGTTGATGTAGACATTTTAACATACCAAGACAGACAGCTGGGTTTTTAACACGTCTTTTGTAAAAAAAGATTGTGCTTCTGTTATCGGTTTGTCCGTCTGTACCCACACTATCTCTGCAACTATTAGTCCGATTTGAAAAATTCTTTTTGTGTGGAGAAGCTTAAACTATGCAATTGATGATCCTTCATTTTTTTTTTTTTTTTTTTTACGATGTACAATTTCGCCGGTAGAGGGCGTAAATGCAGATGATGTTGAGTTCAAAAATACGTTTTATTCCACATATTTGCTTCTAAACATCCGATTGAAAATTTTTTTTTTATCTTTCGATTCCATTTATGTCGAAGAGTATTTTAGATATAGTTACTTTTTCAAATTACGCCTAGATTTTCCGCTAGGGGGCGTAAAAGTAAATTACATTTTCCCCGATAACTCTTCTTCTAAAACTCCGATTTGAAAATTTTTTTCTTCAGCGGATACATCTCCTGATGGAAAGATGGAAAATCTTTTGCATATAATTTCAAATTTTTTGGTAAGGAATACTTTGGCCACCAAAAGGCATAACTGTTAATTTTTGCTTCTGATAAAATTGGAGCTTCTAAAATATCGATTGAAAAAATTCTTTCTTTCGCCGCCCCGGTGGCGCAGTGGTCTAATCGATGGCCTCTGATCATTCGTCCGAACGGGGTCCGCGTTCGAATCCCGGTCAGGCATGGATGTTGTGTTTGTCTTACGGCACTGGCTCTCCCCCTTCCCTGGAACCAGTGACCCTAAATTAGGGACGGGCGACTGCTTATAGCCCATTGAGTTGCTCAAGGTGGTCGTTAAACAAAAAAAAAAAAAAAAAATTCTTTCGTTGACTGATGCCACTCACATTGATAAACCTTTTTGGAATATTTTCTTCTTAAAATATTCCACAGAGTCTCCGCCAGGGGGCGTAGATGTACATCTTATTTTTGTCAATATCTCTAGGGGGCGTAGATGTACATCTTATTTTTGTCAATATCTCTAGGGGGCGTAGATGTACATCTTATTTTTGTCAATATCTCTACTTCTAGGAGTCCGATTTGAAAAATTCCTTCTTTGTTGATTAGTGTTTTCCGTGTGACATGTTTTTCATATAATTTCAAAATTTTTCAAGTAATTCATAGACTTTCCGCTAGGGAGCATAAATGTAAATTGTGTTTCCCCCTATGTCTCTGCTTCTAAATATCCGATTTGAAAAACTCTTTCTGCACCGCATACAGCTCCTGATGGGAAATCGTTTGCACATAAGTTCTAATTTTTGTAAGAAATGGTTTGGTCACCAGGTACCGTAAGTCTTAATTTCCGCTTCTGTTGTATTTGCAGCAAAATATGAGCTTCTAAAATCTCGATTGAGAAAAAAGTAGTCTGTTTATCGATACTACTCATGTCGACAAACCTTTTAGGAAAATTTTTTTCTTGAAAAAATGCATGGTTTCTACGCCGGGGGCGTAGATGTATATCTTATTTTTGTCAATATCTTTACTTCTAAGAGTACGATTTGAAAAATTCCTTCTTTGTTGGACAGTGTTTCCGATGCGAAATGTTTTTCCTATAAATTCAAAATTTTCAAGTAAATCATAGACTTCCTGCTTGGGGGCACAAAAGTAAATTGTGTTTTCTGCGTTATTTCTGCTCCTAAAGCTCTGATTTGAAAAATTCTTCCTATATCGCATACAAGACCTGATGGAAAATATTTTTCACGTAATTTCTAATGTTTGGTAAAGAATGGTTTAGCCACCAGGGGTCATAAGTGTTAATTTCTGCTCCTGAAGTATTTGTTGCCAAATCTGGGCTCCTGAAAACTCGACTAATTTTTTTTTTTTCGACCGATACCGCTTATATGGATAAACCTTTTGAGAATACTTTCTTCCTAAAATAATGCATGGTTTTCCCACCAGGTGACGTAAAGTCACATCTTATTTTTGTCGATATCTCTGTTTCTAGGAGTTCGTAAGCTCATGATTCCGTTTACAGCAATATCTGAGGGATCAAAAACTCAATTGAAAATCTTTCTTTCGTCAGATCTATTGTTTTCCATACCGGTTCCATTGACTTTGAATAGCTTTGATAAATTTAATTTGCGTCAGAACGGATTCAAAAGACGTGCTTATCACACCCGAAAATTCGGCGTCATCTTTCTTGTTTATTTACATGACCAGACCAATCATTTTGACAACTCTTTCTTCTGGACAATGGCATTTTGCTAGTCATAATGTGATGATGATTCTATTTATGAATCTACACCACTTTGAACCTTTGTGTACTTTTGACAGTATTTTAACTTCACAAAATTCCCACATACACACACAAAATTTGCCATGCATACATAAATCTTGCACCAAAGAAAAAAAGGGTATTATCTTTAAAAGACCTGAACTGACCTCTGTTTTTAGCACGTCTTTTGTAAAAAAAGAATGTGCTTCTGTTATCGGTTTGTCCATCCGTCTGTACCCACGATGTCTCTGCAACTATTAGTTCGATTTGAAAAATTCTTTTTGCATTCGGAAGCTTGAAATATGCAAATGATGATCCTTTATTTCGTTTTTTTTTACGATGTCCAATTTCGCCGGTAGAGGGCATAAATGCAGATGATGTCGAATTCAAAAATACATTTTATTCCACATATTTGCTTCTAAACATCCGATTGAAAAACTTTTTTTATCTTTCGATTCCATTTATGTCGAACAGTATTTTAGATATAGTTACTTTTTCAAATTATGCAATTATGCATAGATTTTCCGCTAGGGGGCGTAAAAATAAATTACATTTTCCCCGATAATTCTTCTTCTAAAACTCCGATTTGAAAAAAATTTTCTTCAGCGGATACATCTCCTGATGGAAAATCTTTTGCATATAATTTCAAATGTTTGGTAAATAATACTTTGGCCACCAGGGGCGTAAGTGTTAATTTTTGCTTCTGATGTATTTGCCATAAAAGCAGAGCTTCTAAAATATCGATTGGAAAAATTATTTCGTGGACTGATGCCACTCACATCGTTAAACCTTTTCGGAAGATTTTCTTCTTAAAATATTGCGCAGTTTCTTCGCCAGGGGGCGTAGAGGATACATCCTATTTTTGTCAATATCTCTACTTCTAAGAGTCCGATTTGAAAATTTCCTTCTTTGTTGGATAGTGTTTTCCATGTGACATGTTTTTCATATAATTTCAAAATTTTCAAGTATTTCATAGACTTTCCGCTAGGGGGCGTAGCGGTAAATTGTGTTTCCCCCTATATCTCTACTTCTAAATCTCCGATTTGAAAAATTCTTTCTGCACCACATACAGCTCCTGATGGGAAATCGTTTGCACATGATTTCTAATTTTTGTAAAAATAGTTTGGCCACCAGGTGGCGTAAGTCTAAATTTCCGCTTCTGTTGTATTTGCAGCAAAATATGAGCTTCTAAATTCTCGATTGAAAAAAATGTCATTTGTTGACCGATACTAATCATGTCGACAAACCTTTTAGAAACATTTTCTTCTTAAAATAGTGCATGGTTTGTAAGCCAGGGGGCGTAGATGTATATCTTATGTTTGTCAATATCTCTACTTCTAGGAGTCCGATTTGCAAAAATCCTTCTTTGTTGGATAGTGTTTCTAGTGTGATATGTGGTTCATATAGTTTGAAAATTTTCAAGTAATTCATAGACTAGGGGGCGTAAATGTAAATTGTGTTTCCCCCTATATCTGTGCTTCTAAATCTCCGATTTGAAAAATTCTTTCTGCGCCGCATACAGCTCCTGATGGGAAATCGTTTGCACACAATTTCTAATTTTTGTAGGAAATGGTTTGGCCACCAGGTGGCGTAAGCCTTAATTTCCGCTTCTGTTGTATTTGCAGCAAAATATGAGCTTCTAAAATCTCGATTAAAAAAAAAAGACGCTTGTTGAACGATACTACTTGTCTACAAACCTTTTAGGAAAATTTTCTTCTTGAAAAAATGCATGGTTTCTACGCCACGGGCGTAGATGTATATCTTATTTTTGTCAATATCTCTACTTGTAAGAGTACGATTTGAAAAATTCCTTCTTTGTTGGATAGTGTTTCCGATGCGAAATGTTTTTCCTATAAATTCAAAATTTTCAAGTAAATCATAGACTTTCCGCTAGGGGCACAAAAGTAAATTGTGTTTTCTGCATTATTTCTGCTCCTAAAGCTCTGATTTGAAAAATTCTTCCTGTATCGCATACAAGACCTGATGGAAAATATTTTTCACATAATTTCTAATGTTTGGTAAAGAATGGTTTAGCCACCATGGCTCATAAGTGTTAATTTCTGCTTCTGAAGTATTTGTTGCAAAATCTGGGCTCCTGAAAACTCTACTAATTTTTTTTTCTTGGACCTATGCCGCTTTTCTTTATAAATCTATTGAGAATACTTTCTTCCTAAAATAATGCATGGTTTTCCCCACCAGTTGACGTAAAGTCACATCTTATTTTTGTCGATATCTCTGTTTCTAAGAGTTCGTAAGCTCACGATTCCGTTTACAGCAATATCTGAGGGACTAAAAACCCGATTGAAAATCTTCTTTCTTTCGTCAGATCTGTTGTTTTCCATACCGGTTTCATTGACTTTGAATAGCTTTGATAAATTTAATTTGCATCAGAACGGATTCAAAAGACGTGCTTATTACACCCGAAAATTCGGTGTCATCTTTCTTGTTTTTTTTTCTGAAATAGGATATATTTAAGGCACCAGATGGAGAACAAATCAATGCATGAGGTCAGGGCTCAATTTCTTCGAATAGCAACTAGCAAATTGCTAGTGTAAAAACAAATTTGCTAGTGAATAAAAAACAAAAAACGGGCATAGCAAGTATTGCTAGTAAGGTATTTTTTGGTAAAGGCGTACGTAGTTTAGTGTCCTAAATTATTCAACTAAATATTTTGAGAAAAAATTGTATACTTATTTTAAAGTATATAATTTGACAGAAAACGATAAAAAAAAATCAGCTGTACTATGAATTTTATAGATTTTTACTGTAAAATTTACCGGCCAGCACAGGGATGTTAACTAACCTTACAGTGAGTCGCCCCAGCACTGTCGCGATGTTATCCAAGGCTCCGCTGAAATGAAGGTCATGGTCTTGTGTTTTTAGCACATCTTTTGTAAAAAAAAATGTGCTTATGTTATCAGTTCGTCCGTTTGCCTGACTGTCCATCCGTCTGTGTTTAACATATCTCTGCAACTATTAGTCCGATTTGATAAATTCTTTTTGCCTTGGGAAGGTCGAAATATGAAAATGATGATCCTTTATTTTGTTTTGTTTTTTATGATGTACAGTTTCGCCGCTAGAGGGTGTAAATGCAGATGATATTGAATTCAAAATATACACGTACATTTTATTCCATATATTTGCTTCTGAACAACCGATTGAAAAAATTATTTGACCTTTCGATTCTATTTGTGTCGAACAGTATTTTAGGTATAGTCACTTTTTCAAGTTATGCAAAGATTTCCCACCAGGCGGCGTAAAAGTAAACTGTGTTTTCCCCGATATCTCTACTTCTAAAACTCCAATTTAAAAAGTTCTTTTTGCACCGGAAACAACTCCTGATGGGAAGTCTTTTGAATGTAATTTCTAATTTTTGGTAAAAAAATGGTTTGGCCATCAGGAGGCGTAAGCCTTAACTTTGCTTCTCATGTATTTGCAGCAAAATCTGAGCTTCTAAAATCTCGATTGAAAAAATCTGCTTGTGGACCGATACTACTCACGTTGACAAACCTTTTTGGAATATTTTCTACTTAATATAATGCATGGTTTCTCTGCCAGGGGGTGTAGATGTATATCTTATTTTTGTCAACATCTCTGCTGCTAAGAGTTTGATTTGAAAAATTCCTTCTTTGTTGCATAGCCTGGGGCAAAATGCTTTCATATAATTTCAAAATTTTTAAGTAATCGTAGACTTTCCGCTAGGGGGTGTTAAGGGAAATTGTGTTTTTCCGATATTCCTGCTTCTAAAACTCGGATTTGAAAAATTCTTCCTGTTAAAACTCGGATTTGAAAAATTCTTCCTGTATCGCATACAGCTCCTGATGGGAATGTTTTTCCTATAATTTCCGATGTTTGGTAAAGAATGGTTTGGACACCAGGGTAGCATAAGTGTTAATTTCTGCTTCTGATGTATTTGCAGCAAAATCTGAGCTCCTGAAAACTTGACCGAAAAATATTCTTTCCTCGACCTATACCGCTCGAATCGAAAAACCTTTTGAGAATACCTTCATAAAATAATGCATGTTTTTCCCGCCACGGGGCATAGATTCATCTTATATTTGTCAATATCTATGCTTATAAGAGTCTGATTTAAAAATTCTTTTTTTTTTTTTTTTTTTTTTTTTGGAGAGCGTTTCCACTGCAAAATGCTCATATAATTTCAAATTTTTCTTAACGCACAAGTCTGCAGCTAGAGGGCATAAGTTCATGATTCCGTTTGCAGCAATATCTGCTGGATTAAAAGACCCCGATTGAAAAACTTCTGTCTTCAGTCAGATAATACTGTTGTTCTCCATACTGGTTCATTTTCCCTCCATTTTCAAGTTAAAATACAAATATTTATGAAATAAAATGATATTTAACAACAATACTAGGCAGAGGAAACATCACGTGAAAAATAAAATTACAATTACGGGAGAAATCTTCAATGCGTCTAACTTCCGTTTTCGAAAGTTTAAAAAGTTTCAGGCGGAAAACAACCTCCACCACTACTAATTGCTCCAAAATTTCTGTTCAGTTACGTATCAATCTCCAGGATAACCCAAATTATGACGGAAAAGGATAAATTGCTCGTAGCCATTGCACTCTCATGCCTAAAGATTACAGCGAAATTTTTTCGCAGTCGAATTTCCGTTTTCGGAAATTTTTCCTCCATTTTCAAGCTGAAATTTTTCCTCCATTTATGGAATAAAATGATATGTAACAACAATACTGGACAGAGGCAACATGACAGGAAAAAGAAATTACGATTACAGAAAAAATCTTCAGTTCATTTACTTCTGTTTCTGAAAGATGAAATACTGTCCCGAGGAGTATTTTTACAAATTGGTAAAATTCTTCTATGCATATTTTTACGCATCGAGAACAATTCCCGATGCGTATTTTTACGCGTTGATAAAATTTCGATGCATAAACACACTCTTCGATGTGTACTATACGCGTAATTACGCATTTTGGTGAACTCTGATTATGGGTAAACTATGTAGCTGAATTTTAACTTTTTTAGTGTACTCGTTTAAAAGCAGAACTTCCGCTTTTGGAAAGATTAATATTGTGCACATGCCCATGATTTTGTTGGCATGGACATGTGAAGTTAAACTCACTACTGAGTGAAGCGAGTGAGTCAATAGAGGAAACTTTCGATTTCATTATTATTCCATATTTCTTCTGTAAAAAAAGAATCTGTGTTTTTGCATATAAAAAGTCTGGTATTTGAGTGTTGAAATTATATAAAAGTACTCTGCAAGAAAATTATGCTTTGCTAGTTTGTTTGTCCCTTTCATGGTGGTTGTGAGCCAACTTTATGCAAAAACTAGGTGAAAGCCTGTCAATATATTATTATATAGGAAATAAGATATGTTGAGTAATTTTTTAATAAGCAGGTATTCTTTTTGTTTGTGATGCCCAAATGTGATATGTTTCATAAACATTACAACAATAAAAAAAAGTGTATTGGTTGAGGCAGGTATTCAACAATTAAAACAGGCAATCACTCTTTCTGCTGAGCCACCAAAGTGGGACAAATGTTCAGACAAAAATAATTTGATTGTTTGTGATATAGGATCAATATGCATGAGCATGGGAACTATATATGGAAGTGTTGCTAATTGGAAGTCTATTTGTACTTTGATTGTTAGTGTTATTAAGATAGTAAATGTATTTAATATGATTGTGTTTTCCTTGATAATTCCCTTTTGGTATTTTAGGAGAATGAAGAAATTATTTATTGCCATACAGAATCAATAATGATTTTCTCTTGGTGCAAAACTGTTGCAATAAAATACAGTCAAACCTCATTAAACCTCCATATCTTGTTCACAATTCCAACCTAGCAGTGAGTGAGGATGGCAGTTTAATGAGGTTCATATGGAAAACAGGGTTAAATTTATTAAAGAATTGTATAAGGAAGAAATAAAACATACATTCTTATGTATCAGATCTCTAATTCTGAGAATGTAGAGGTTGAAAACACAGTGATTAAGTAAAGTTCATGATGAAAATTAATATAAAAACATGTTTTTTTTACATTTTCCAATAACATCACTGCTTTTTTTCAGTGCCATAAACATTTACAAAATAAGCTGTTGTTATTCTATTTTTCATCTTTGAAAAAAAAACTTTTTTTTTTTTTTTTTTTTTGAAATTCATTTATTAGGTACCATCCTAGAAAACAAACCAGATTCATCCATGTTATACACATATTTTAATTCACAGCTAAATGTGATTTGCCTCATCCACTGAACTTTCAGAGATTTCATTTGCTTCACCATGCCAGATTGTTAAGGTGCTAACCCATGGCAATTTTTGAAGACAATTACTGTAGCTAAATTCCTGAATTTGGAATTCTTTCCCAACCTGTCTTGCTTTTTAAAGAATAACTTCATCAGTAATAACTCCATGCTAGGCGTACCTGGCAAATACATAGAGCAAAAGCTATCTCTAAATTTTGTGTGTGCCGCTTTAAAATTTTTTTAACTGAGAGCAGTTTTTCAGATCCCATCCATTTATGTCTATCCACATTCTTTCATTAGCATGCCAAGATTCACCTGCACTGTTGCAATTGCCTCCTGTATACCACCACTTTTGTCCCTCCATTGCAGGACAGTGTGGCACAGATTTTCTCTCTCCTCATTAAATATGGAATTTCATTAAGTTTTGTTACTTTGCTGGTAAATCTGAGGATTGAATAAAATTTTGTTCATTAAAATGATCAAATTAACTTTTAATTAACATTATGCGAAATAGAAGTTCCTGTTTTTCTTGCATGAAAACAAATGATCTTGTTAATATAGGCTTGTTATAAGTGACTTGTGCTGTATTTATTGCTATATAACATAAAATACTGTTCACATTTGTGGATATGCTGCTTGCAGAGTTGTTCAAGGGTACTTGATATAAATTTTTAATATTTAAACTAATTGAAGTTAGATCAAATTGGCATTTTTGCTTTTGCTCTCTCATTTTTGTGTATTTTCTACGAATTTTCACAACTAAAACAAAGACGCACCAGGCATGATTTTTATTCATCTCCAGTGGCACACCTAGAAATATTTGACTTACGAAGGGTGGAGGGTTTTGGAAATATGTGTGTATATATATATATATGGGATGTAAGGTCAGGTGTTGCGTAACATCACAGCCTCTCCTTGACAAATGTCAACCCCGCCTTCTCGTGGTACATCCTGTTCCCACTAAAGGGGCTCTGACGACCGCCAATAGCGGTATAACTATACCATCGGGATTAGAGGAAATGCTATCCCACACTCACCAACCCGCTTGGCCAGCGTGGTGAGTTATGGCCAAACCCCTCCAAAATGACTCCACAACTTAAATCTTGGCCCTCAGTCTCCGGCAGCTGGAATGTACCTGGCCAAGGCAGCGGCCAGTGCGACATGAAGGCAGAGGGTGCTAAGAATCCCCGGAGGACCGGACTAGGCTGCCATCTGATGCTGACCTTGGCAACATATAACGGACGCTCCCTATCTTCTGATTCAAGGCTTCTTGAATTGGAAGAGGAACTACAAAGGATCAAGTGGGACATCGTCGGGCTAAGTGAGGTAAGGAGAAAAGGAGAAGATCTCATTGAACTGAAAAGTGGACATCTCTTCTACTATCGTGGGACAGATACTGGCAGAACTAGTGGTGTTGGATTTATAATAAACAAGAAACTGAAGGATAAAGTTGTGGAAGTTGAAAGTTCCTCTGACAGAGCTGCACGACTCGTTATCCAACTCTCGAGAAGATACCAGGCTCAGATTATTCAAACTTATGCACCCACCACAAGTCATGCTGAAGAAGAAATTGAAGAATTTTATGAGGAAATTCGTGATCTAAATAATAAAGGTAAGCAGCACTTGAAGATAATTATGGGAGATTTCAATGCAAAAATAGGGCAACGGCAACAGAATGAAACTTCAGTAGGTAAATGCGGTCACGGCAACAGAAACCAGCGTGGAAATATTCTTGTTGAGTTTGCAGAGGCAGAAGGGTTTTTCATCTTGAACTCCTTTTTCAAGAAAAAGCCACACAGGAAATGGACATGGAGACATCCAAATGGGACGACAAGTGAAATTGATTTTATTATGTGTAACAAAAAATTTGTCATAGAAGACTGCAGTGTGCTAAACAAGTTCAACACAGGCAGTGACCATAGATTGGTGAGATGTAAGATGCACCTCAACACTAAACTCGAACGTAGCAAGCTCATAAGACAAACAAAATGTATTGACATAACCAACCTTAAAAAACACCATAATACCTTCAAATTGGAACTGAAGAACAGATTCTCTGCTTTAGAAGGCCTAACATCGGAAGAAGTGGATATTTCTGAAGTTAACAGAAAAGTAACCAAAGCTCTTATGGAAACAGCAACAAAATTAGCTGGGTCTAAGAACAAATTGCATGTGAACAAATTATCAGGAAAAACCAAAATGTTGGTGCAAAAAAGAAGAGTGATGAGGACAACTAAAGAAGATGTGACTTCCAAAGTGGAATATATAGAGCTATGCAAGACAGTACGAAAAAGTATCACTGAAGACGTAAGGAAATTCAACTGTGAACTAGTAAGGAAAGCAATTGAAAACAACCAAAGCCTAAAGATTGCAAAGGGACATCTCAGTAAGGGGAAAAAACAGATTATGGCACTGAGAAAAGAAGATGATTCTGTAACAAGAAATAGAGGCGAAATTTTGACAAGAGTGAAAGATTCCTACTCCAAATTATATGAAAGGGATGATACATGTACTCCAGACATCATGAAAGGTACCAGTACCAGAGTTCCTCCAGTCCTTCCAGCAGAAGTTGCACATGCAATCAAGAACATGAAGCGGGGAAAAGCTCCAGGAGAAGATGGAATTACTGTAGACATCATACAAGAAGCAAGTGGAGAAATCGAAACAGTACTCGCCCAAATTTTCACTCGATGCCTTAATGAAGGGAAAATTCCTGAGGATTGGAACAACGCTACAATGATCTTGCTACATAAAAAAGGTGACATTGAGGATCTCAGGAACTACAGACCTATCAGCCTCCTATCAGTGGTTTATAAAATCTTCACTAAAGTTCTTTCACACCGCTTGAAGGTGACACTGGACATGGCTCAACCGAGAGAACAAGCTGGATTCAGGAGTGGCTACAGCACAATAGATCATATCCACGTACTGAGAGAACTAATTGAAAGAACGAGGGAATATGAACTTCCATTGTGCATGGCTTTTATCGATTATGAAAAAGCCTTTGATTCGGTGAAACCATCAGCAGTTGCAATGGCTCTGAAATCCTGCGGTATTGAAGATGCATACATTAATATTATTAATAACATCTATGAAAATGCAAGTGCAAAGATTCGGCTGTTTGAAAATACAACACACATAAAAATTGGAAAAGGAGTGAGACAAGGTGACATCATATCTCCGAAGCTCTTTAATGCCACATTGGAAAATGTCTTTCAATCACTGAACTGGGAAAACAAAGGGATAAAGATTAATGGAGATTATCTAACCCACCTTCGTTTTGCTGATGACATAGTCATTTTTGCAACTACCCCATCAGAGCTACAGAGTATGATCCAGGAACTTGCTGACAAGAGTAAAGAGGTGGGATTAAAAATGAACTTTCAGAAGACAAAAGTGATGTACAATGATTTTACAAGAAATGAGGATTTATCGATTGATGGAGAAAAGCTGGAGATAACAGACACGTACGTTTATCTTGGACAGCAGATATCAAGTGAGGGTCACATTGGTGAAGAAATTAATCGGCGTACAAAACTTGCCTGGAGAGCTTTTGGAAGAAACAGCATAATTTTCAAGAGCAATATGCCATTATGTCTTAAAAGAAAAGTGTTTGATCAATGCATTCTTCCAGTGCTTACGTATGGTGCAGAGACGTGGACCTTAACTAAAAGAGACATACAAAGGCTGCAGACAACTCAAAGTAGCATGGAGAGGTGCATGCTTGGTGTAACCAGGAGAGATAAGAAGAGGAACACGTGGATCCGAAAAATGACAAGAGTGGAAGACGTCATGACCAGAGTTAAATCCCTGAAATGGCAATGGGCTGGACATACTGCCAGAAGAACAGACCATCGATGGACAGCCGAAATTTTAGATTGGATTCCAAGGGACAGGAAAAGACCCAGAAGAAGACCACATGGAAGATGGGTGGATGAAATTTGAAAGTATGCGGGAGTGACATGGAGGAGACTGGCACAAGACAGACCGTTGTGGAGGAAACTTGGGGAGACCTTCGTCCAGCAGTGGATTGATAATGGTTGACAATGATGATGATGATTATATATATATATATATATATATATATATAAGAAGGTACAGTATGGCACAGAAGTCCTGAAGAACTCCATTTAAATTTTTATTGGTTACTTTTCCAGAAAAACCAAGATAGCCATTTCTTTTTATGGCAAGGGGGACGCTTTTAGGGCATAGAACTGGGGGTCTGATGACCCCATAGGGGGCAGCTTGGGGTTACTCAAAATTTTCAAATGGAAAGACTGGTCATTTGACGTATCATTGGAAACATCTCAGAAAATGTAGTTAACTGTGAAAGCAGTCTGTAATCAAAGTTATTGCCCACAATAGCAACACTAAAGTTCACTATGAGTGGTAGGAAAAATTGCATTACTTCTGACACATTTGTGTTCTTTCTTTGGTTTGTGTGAATGTACCATACTTATTGTGTTTTATGGCAAGGAACCATGTTTCTGGCCACGAATCAAGAGGTACGCTGATACTGTTGGGGGCGGTGGTCAGGGTCATTCAATAATTGGAGATGGAAGGGGGTGGGGGTAGTGTAATATGCCACTGGAAATATCTTTGTATTTGATGTAACATGGTTATTATGTTTTTCCTTATCTTTGTTAGGTGAAATGTTGTAGGCCAAGGTCGTGAAATTATTTTACTAAGAAATATTTCGCAAATTTATTTTATTGTGTCTTTTGATTTTGAAAACCTAATAGTCATTTTATGGTCAAGGTGACACTCTGGAAATAAAACCAAATTTGCATATGTTTGCAAAATGCAACGTTGCCTTGTTAGTCTGTAATGAAGTCTGCTATCGTCGTTGCAGGCCATCATCAGCATCGTGTTGTGACATTATGCAAATAGCGCAATGTGTCAATTATGCAGATTTCTGTCTGCATTGTTTTTGTCTTTGAACAGTAGTGAAATGTTAATGACATTTGAAGTTTCTGCTGGCATTCGAAGGTCCGTAACACTTATGTTCTGTGTTAGTTTGTGAAGATGACCCACACATATTCCTTTCAGGATTACGTTCAGCTATTGGTTTTGTACTTTAGGTATAATGAGAATGCTTCTCAAGCAGCTTCACAATTTCACCAGCAAAACACTGATAGGCCACAACCTTCTGTGAAAGCAGTCTGTAATTTAATACACCATTTCATGGAAACTCACAACCTTCTGTGAAAGCAGTCTGTAATTTAATACACCATTTCATGGAAACTGGACACGTCGTAGAGCAAAACAGAATGGGAAGATCAAAATCAGTTACCAATGTGGACAAGGAAATTGTTGTTTTAGCTAGTATCAAAACAAACCTGACATTATCACTACGGCATCAGGCTCAAGCAGCTGGTATGTCTCATATTTAACTGTTCACAGAATACTGATAGCTAAAACATGAAGAGGCCTCCCCAGTGGTGCAGTGGTCTGAGCAATGGCTTCTGGCCATTCGTCCAAGATGGGTCCAGGTTTGAATCCCAGTGAGGCAGGGATGTTGTGTTTTCCTATGGCACTGGCTCTCTCCCTTCCCTGGAGTCTGTGGCCCTAAATTAGAAACAGGCAACTGCTTACTGCCCATTGAGTTGCTCACGGTGGTCGTTAAACCTACAATAATAAAAAAACATGAAGCGCCTTCACTCTCTCCCCGAATCTGCACTTGTTTACATAATTGCTACAACTGAATAAAGATTTGAAATAACAGTAAAAAAAGTTTTTATGCAACAAAGGAGGAAATAATTTTGTTCAGCACTGCTAACTACAGAGGTGGTGGCTTCAGATGAACACACATTTTTGCACTTGGAACTACATATGCTTGCTTTTTGTGGTTGGCACCTCAGTTTTTCTTGCTATAAGGTAATGAACAATGGAATTTATTTACTGGATGACAGACTTTTTGACAAGTGCTGGTTGCTGCCAGCTGCTGAAAAAAAAAAAAAAAAAAAAAGTCATGGTGGCTACTGATAGTCACTTCCAAAAGCTGGCATCTCTGAAAGTAACAGTTTCTTCAGGAATTGCATGATGCAGTAGATGTAGCAAAGATTTTCATAATAACATATGTGCTTTCCATTCCTCTGTGTTCAGTGGCCAGTAGTGTTTTTTGTTTGATTAGTAGAATTTAGACCTTATTAGCCACTGTAGCCTGCTGTAGAAAATGCTTTTGTGAAGGTTACTTCATGCACATAGAGAAAAAAATGTTTATATTTTGTTATATACACACACACACACACACATATATATATATATATATATTTATTTATTATTATTATTTTTTTTTAGATTGATGAAGCCTTACAGTCTGAAGAAGGAAATGCAGCTGCTGTAAGTGCCCTGAAAATGTTCTTTTATTATAAGTTTGAAAATAAAAGCAAATAAATTTTCTGAGGCCTTCATATCTGAATACACATTTTTTTTTTTTTTTTGTACGTTACAAATGTTTATTCATGAAGAACAAATTCAGTAATTAACTTCTTGCTAAAATAATACAGCTATCCTGTTACAGTGATGTTTGATGCTAGTCTAACAACACACAATTTTTTTTCTAGCTAAAACATGGTATTGTAGATGTCTTTTTTATGCTATATATTTTTGTTCTACTAATTCTAACTGAACTATAATGCATTGATCCTGTTGAATGAAGCTAGATGTACTTGAGCGGGGGAGGAATCAGAATTTTTTACATTCAGGTAAAAAAAAATATGATTAAGTACCCCCCCCCCCATTGTATATCAGTTGAAAGCCTGTGTAAGTAATATTCAGGTGAGGTTTCCATTTCAAATCATTTTAGAAGTTGCAAGGGGAACAAATTTTCCTTTATAAAATAGTTATTAATAAAACATAAGTATTTGAAGTTGCAGTTGGTAAACTATGAATAACTACTGGAAGTTCCAATTTTTGAGGAAAATATAACTAAGTAAGGAATTACAAAATTTTGGTAAAGAAGAAATAGATCAGCCAGCAAAAAGGTTAGTGTAGCACATATCCAGTTAGAAACAAAATATATATTTTGTTATAATGATTCTTAATAGCAGGACAGATTTAAGGAGGTGGATTAACACAGGGCTGGAAAAATAATCTCCAGATCTAGGAGCCAGCTCCAAAATTTAGGAGCCAGGTGAAACGAAAGCAAATTTCAAAGTAATGCATGGTACAAACGTAATGCATGGTGATGTCGGAACAAAGAGTAATAATATAAGTGTATTGAGCACTGCCTATTACCCTAACTACTTATTGCTAAATGAAATTTGAATTTTGTCTATAAATCTCAGGGTTCTATAGAAACCAGTGGTCCATTGAAGCTGATTGATCAAATGTGCTGGTCTATTCAGGCTGATCATCATTAGGTTACACAAACTGTCAATATCCATATTTGATCTGAACTTGTTTTTTATTAAATTCGTCGAACTGAACCTTCGTGAACACTGAACACCGTTGAAACTGGCAGCACAGCAACTATGGCCATCAGCTTTGCAAAATACCGGAAATCTCTCCTTGTGGATCAGAACTTTTTCTAGCAGCTTGTGAAATTTCATTCCTTGCCTGATAACCTTAAATTTGTACCTCTCACCTAGCAGGCTGAGTAGTGTGGTTTCAAGAGATTCATCAGATCCAAGCTGTTTATGGAAGTGTTTACCCAGTGTTATTTGTAATGTCCGCCTTTCCAAAATTTTCTGTTATTTCCTGTTGGACACGTAAATATGTCAAAGACCTTTGTACACCTGTGAACGCTTCCAGACAGTCCTGGAAACCATTCCTCTAAATATTTGATGCTGAATTCCAGAAGCTTCTCCTTATCCATTTGAAATGAAGAATTGGTCTTATTGTCGAGCCCATTCAGCTGCATTTCTTGATGTATTCCTGTAAGAGTTGTGTTATTAACAAAATTATCTTCATGATGGCCAGGTGCATCCTTCATTATCTGAGGTGTTGAAATGGCATTTTTTACATGAAGTTCCACTGCACTAATGGTAAGTTCTTCCTTTTGAGAGACGAATTCTTAAACACAGACAGGAAATCTAAAAGAAAGTGCAGCATGATTGCAAAACAAATCTTTGAACTTTTTCAGAAGGCCCTTTGCAACTGCTGAAGCCTTGATTAAACGTTAACTCCCTCCTTCGTAGGATGTTTTGCCTGATAGACATTATACTTTGCTCTTACTATTTCCTGCAGCAATTATGTTGTACTAGGGGCCTCACCAGGGGATTATTTTGGTGATCGAGTTGAAGGGGGGGGGGTCAACTTTGGAAACGAGTAATTTTGCCTCATTCAGCTTGATTTGTAAAACAGGAATCCATATGTAAGATTTTTGTTTGAACCACAATTTGTGAATTGACCAGTTTAAAGAAAAATTTAGTGAATTTATGAAAATGCGATTGCCGCATTTTCATTGATATAATTAAACCCCATAAAATTAAAGTGAGAAAAATGGCAAGGTTCTTGTAAAGCAAAAAAAAAAACTTTCACCTCATCAGTCTGAGATTTAGCCATTTAGAAGAAAATAATACCGAAAAAAAAGCCGATTGTCAGCTTCCGGAATACTGCATAACACGGCTTTGGAAACGAAGTAGCGGGGCGTTAAAAATATGATTTTAGAAAAAAAAAAAATCTCAGTTAAAGCCATCTGAAAGTGAAAAAGATTTAAATAAAATAAAATGCAGATGTCAATTTCTGAAATGCCGCATGGCCACGGAAATGGATGGGATTGTTGCAAACGCTTAACAAATACAAATATGGATTTTGTAAAAAAAACCAAAAAAAACCAGCAATAATTATATAATCTGACTGAAATGAGGCTACAGTATCTGGAAGGCAAAAATTGCGATCAACTTCTGGAATGCCTCATAATGCGACCATGAAAACCGGAAGACAGACAATAAAAATATGATTTTTGAAAAAAAATAGAAGGAAGCAATAGGAAAAAAAATGTTGCAACGTTAACTTATGGAATGCCGACAGCCGCAAAAACAGAAAATGCTTTAAAAATATGGTATGGATCTTGTAATAAAAAAAAGAAATTGCCTTAATTTAACTTTCAGTTACAGTTAGATTGAAATTTAGGGCTCCACACATAAAAAAAAAAAAAAAAAAGGATGCGACCATTAGCTTCCGAAATGCTTTTATGCACTTTTAACCACCACGCACATCAAACGTGCGTGGTGCGTTAAAAATGCATAAAAATATTGCTTCCGAGATTCCAAGCTCAAGAAAAGCAGTTATATCTTATCAAGTTGAAGTTATCTCTTTGAAAAATATGAAAGAATAAAAGCTAAAATAAAATGGGTGAGGGATCTATCGATTACAGCTTTACATCCTAAATGGAAGCCAACGTTAAAAATGCATGAAAATTTCCCTTCTTTGTTTTAAAATTTGAAGAAATCTAAAAAAACCATTAATGAAAAACAGTCTGCACAGCTTTCTGAGAAATCTGCGATGCCCTCACCGCGTCACGCTGTTTCCACTCCCGGGCCAGCAGCTAAACCGAAGCGTGTGATCTTCAGTACTTTCGCGAGCTGACAGGTGAGTCACGTGACTCGGAGTGTAGCCTACACTCGGAGGTTTTCATCGCGTTTCTCTGCTTGAAACACACGGATCGCGACAAAAGCTGACAAAATTTATAAATGCGATTGAAGCAGAAAATTTCAGAGTTTGATTTCATTAAATTACAATTTGTTCAAGTTACATTCTGCATCTATAAACTCAAAGTAATGACTGCAAATTACGAAATTTGAAGTAAAAAAAGTTGGGCGCCAGGACCCAATTTCTAGGCGCCCGGGCGACCTGGTGCCCGGTAATTTTTCAGCCCTGGATTAACAGTGCCTGTAAGCAATGGCCATAAAAAAAAAAAAAAAAAAAAAAACAGAACTGCTACTGTATAACTGAGGAAAAGGGATTAAAGCCAATTGGAGTTTGCTGGGTTTTAAGTGGGTAAACTACTTTTTTTTTTTTTTTTTGTATGGTGCCAGGGAATTTAAGAGTAGATATGGATCTAAGTACACTACCTTAAATGTAGGAACAGTGCTTCAGGACTGCAATTTGCAACCTAGCCAGTTTCATAAAGTTATTCAAATAATAAAAAAGTATTGTTTAACTTAAAAAATAAATCTTAACTTTACTGAAGCTGATTTATCCTTGGAAAAGTAGTGACCTTGCCAAGACAGAGTGATCGTATTGATACTGGCATGGCCATGGCATTATCATATCACCATGAAATGTGAAATATTAAATTAGCAGAGTTTAGCAAATTCTGTACACAGTTTCTGTAGGACAACTAGGCTTTCTTTTAAGACCCCTTTCCCTCTTTTCCTTATTGCAAGTGGCTCAAATAATAGATAAGTAGAAATTTACCATTTTCCCCCCTATCGCTTTGGTTCTATTGCAGTGTGTGTGTGTGTGTGGACTTGTGTGCAATTGCAGTAAGGACAAATAATATTTTTGCGGATTATGGTTGAAGTTTCTTTTTTACATGACTTTTGTTTGTGGTTGATGTTTTTTTTTTTTTTTTTTCCATTTTATAGCATGAAGATAATTTTTGTACTCATGTAGTCAACTTAAAGATACTGGTAATCCTATAGCACAGCAGATTAGTGAGCATTGCTCCTCAGCATGGAAAGGGTGATTGGGGTCTTCATGCTGCATCCATATTAGGCTCTTTAAGTTGGAGACAAAAAATAAAAGGGAGGCCAAGGAAATGAAAGTTCACAATGTTTGAAATCAAACAAGATGACTGTGAAGTATGAAATGTGTGAAGAATGTGATGAATACCCACATGATATTCTAGCTGTGCCAAGGTTCTTTCAAAGGTGCAGATTTGATACTTCATTTAAATTGATGCTGATGCATGAGTTCTCTGCCTTTGAGAAGCTAACCAAAGAAGAGTCTTAGGATAAACATGCATATGTTTTAACTTTCCCTTATTGGTTACTGTGCTGCCATATATGATCAACTAGAGAACCTTTATAGTGAGCCATAAGTGTGCACCTTTTGAACATAGTCTAAAAATTCCATTGAAAAACAACAAACATATTTATCTAACACTACCCTGGTAAAAAAAAAAGTGCATTTCATATGAGATGAGTCTAGCTGGTTACACTTGCCATGTTAAATGAAATATTTATTTTACATACTTTGTCCATTTAGTACTTTTAGCATGCTGACTTAATGCATGATAGTTTAGAAATTCTGAAATTGGTCTGCCATTTTCAGTATAAAATATGAAGAATATATGCGTACAGAGCTGCTAGCTATTATAGATTTTCAGCCAATTTTTTTTTTCATTATGGACAATATCAAAAAAATTATGAAAGAGTACTTGCCAGCAGACCTGCTATGTAATGCATGGATATGTGCCCCTTTTTTGTGACCAACTACTTTCATACCAAATCATCAGAAGCACTAGAACTTTTTTTGGCCAACTGTTTGCTGTTAGCTTTTTTGTTGTTGAGGTCACTGACTTAGCAACAAAAGTGTATTCCAAGACAGTTAATCTCTTAGAAGTGGAATGCTTCCAATTCTGAAAAAAAAAAAAAAAATAATTTCTTTCATTTTGCCATTTTTTTTAATTTCCTCCATTAGTAACTCTGTGAAATTATTTTTTTAGCTTTTGGCAAAGCCTTTTGTATTTAGCACTTATACTCATCCCCAGTGGTCATGTGCTGCAGTTGTCCTGTGCAGGCCATACTGTTAATAAATAGCCTTTATTCCCCATCATGATTTTAAATGAATCAACTTATGTAGAGCAATGTCAGGTATGTGCGATTCCCCAATATGTATGTTTATAATCACTGCTAACTGATGTCACAGCATATAACAGGATTTGCCAAAAGGTGTCCGCAACAGCAAAAGTCAAACCTGAGGCCGAAAGCATTGTGTTGCCCTGCAGAAATGTCATAACATCTTCAGCATTAATGCAAAAGAAAACCCTTTTTTGTTGTTTACAGCATTAATTTCTTATAGTCACCAGTCCAGGAAATACTGTCTCTGAAAAGGACCAAATTCATTGATACATTTACATAAAATCAGGCATATCTGAAAGATAAACCCAGGATATTCTTTGGACTGTCAAATCTAAAAATGTAAAGCAGGCTTAAGTTGAGCCTTTTTATTTTCACAGTACCTACATTAAAATTTTGCTTGATATCATACATTTGTTATTTGCACTTCTCTTATTTGTCTAATACTTTATTGAAAAAAATGTTGAAAAAACAAGATTAAATCAGTTTTTGCTCATGCAAATTTATGTTGGGGCATTGTCGTAAACAGTAGCACAGTTAGTTTGTTTGAGTGCAGAGCTCTGGAAAAGTGTAACCTCTCTAAATTCTGAATTTGAGAAAAGGAATGTTCCCCAAGAAAGCTATCTTTTGCATATGCTAATGTAACACAGTGATGTTAAAAGCTGTAGCTGCGTTTCTTAAGGAATGTGACACACAATAGTTTTTTCCAAGGTTGCTGCTGCTGCTTTCATTTGATTCATGTGTGTGGTTGCCAAAGAAGTCAGCAGGATTTAAAATGACTAAAACATTGAGCAGTTTTGAGGCAGATTTTTAATTTAAAATTGACGATTAAAACTTCTTAATGCATAAGCTGAAAGTTTTTTGAAGATTTTTTTTTTTTTTCTAAAGTGCAGGTGTAGGGTTTGGCTCGCATATGACTCAGTTAAAAATATAATTAGTGGAGCATCTTTGAACCGAAAACACAATTTCAAGAAATCACCCATCTGCAGTCCTTTGGGAATAGTTCTCATTAATATGATAAGTGCAAAACCTAATCCTGTTTCAAAGTGAGACCATGGAATTTCTTGCTTGCAAAAATGAAGTGATACCTTCCTTGCTTCCCCTGTGGGACTTTGAGCATGTCACCCCACTTTTAAGGAGGGGTGCAACAAATGAATCTGTGATCTCCTGTGTTCTCACAGCAAGCATGGATAATTCTTCTTGCAACTGCCTGCTTTGTTGTTACAGAAGGGCAGATTCAGGAGCTTTTTAAAAATGCTGCATAAGTAATGCTATGGGCCTTTGAAAATTGCCATGACAACTTTGCCGAGGACAATGTTTGTATTAATAATGCAGCTTTAACAGACATGCACCTAAGGAACTATTGGGAAACTCCCATGGTGAGTTGGGTTTTGAAGGTTTTTAAAGAAGATAATTTTATTTCAGTATAAATAAATACATTCTCCAAACTTTTTAAAATCGGCTTATATGGAGGTAATGTTTTTTTACCGATTTTTAGCTATTGAACTAGAGGGGTTGGCTTCTACGTGAATGGGCTAATACACGAGCATATGTAAAGCACAAATTAAACATCCAGTTTATAAAAATGAATTGTCAAAAAGAAAAAGTCTTCTACATGATCGATCCATCAACTTTTAGATGAATTCTAGGCATAATGCCACTAACATGCAGCCAATTGTTATGTGACTACTTTTTTTTTTTTTTACTACTAGCTTGAAGAAACTGTTATGTCAAGTAACACAAAAAATTTCATTTCATTGTGATGTGTGCAATTAGATGCTATTGTTTTTCAGCAAGGATTTTGAACCCAAGTGGTACCACATACACTTATGTGCATCTGTGAGGAAGAGAAAGATGGAAGTAAACATGAACATACACACAGCTGTGTAATTACCATACCTTTTCTTCTTTTTTTATTAATGTATAGCTTATTTGTTTCACATAGATTTTTGGGTTCTGTGTATACTAAATCTTAATGCTGTTGAAAAAATTACACATTTTAAAAGTAATCCAATGTCCTTCCCTCTTTTTTATTCAATTTCTCTTGTTAGGAGTATTTATCATGTACACACCCTCATATAGCAAGTGCACGCCTTCAGTTAGAAAGACCTGAAACTGCAGTTCAAAAAGTTATGGAGAGTCCTTGGGATGACGTGGTGTCATGCCATATCAAGTAAGTAATGACTTATTTGCATTTTTATAATTTACTTTCGTCAATAACTGCCATTTATTTTGTTGGTGATGGGGAGAGGCATTAAACAAATTAAGACAAACTAGAATGTAGTTCTTCTTGCAGGAATAATAAAATGACAGAATTCTTCTAGTTTGCTGTTCACCACATAAACAGAAAACCTGTCATCCTGGAGTGGGAATTGAACTTTCGTCTCCAATTCAGAGACACATTCTGATTTTTTGTGTGAATAATTATATGAATATCCCATGTATTTAAGAGAAATATTTCATTATTTCTGTGTGGTGGTTTATAGTAGCCTATGCTACAGTGATGCAGCACTTGCTTCGGCTAGCGAAAATCTGAAGTTATTCAGATTCATAAGTGGTTATTGTTTGACTTCAGTTACTTGGAACTTCATTGCCCAGAGTGGTGTAATGGATATCATGCCCGAACAGAAATCGGGAGGTATGGGTTTGATTCCCGCTCCAGGACGATGTAATTTTCAAGTTTTCTGATATGATGTTATATAGTGAACCGTAAAATAGCACAACTTAGAGTCATATTTTGATTGCTGCTTGAATAATTATATGAATGTTCCATGTATTTAGGAGGAATATTTCTTCCTTGATTTCTGTACAATGTAGCTCTTTTATATGATACCTCTATAACCCTTCCTTTGGATTAATGCTGTACTGCAGTGACATATTTTTTCAAATACCTGATTTCTGATATAAGCAAAGTTGGAGTGAAAGATCATTTCATTTGATACCGTAGAGTAGTGCTATATCATGAACTACCACCAGTCATTTCTCAGCTAATAAATTATGTTGTCATTTTAATTCCGTGTTGTGCAACTTCAGAGTACTATATATATATATATATATATATATTCTATAAAGAAGATACCTAAGCAAAAAAATACAAATATAATTTTGACTCACACCTAGTACAACATAGAAAAGGTTATGTATCTACCTGTGTGAGTAAAAGGAGAAAAGATAAAAAAATAAAATAAAACAACTGAATGTAGAAGGTGTCGAGAATACTGAGCCTTGGCTTTATCAAGGACCAGCAAAAACTCTGCATTTTCTCACTTCCACAAAGACCTAGTTGGAAATGGGTTTCTGCAAGGCCATAGATGCAAGTAACATTCCCACCTAAAATAGTTTAAAAAATATATATATGTCATGTCCTCCGTAGAGTTGCATGACCTAGCACTAGTTAACAATTTCGCTTGCATCCATTAACCTTCCTGGCCCGACCCATGCTCTTCATCTGTTACTATTAAACAGAGAGAAGAAGATTAAAGAGAACTCAAGCTGTGAGAGTGACATAATAATTAGAAATGATTTTCAGCCATAACGAAATTCCAAGTTCGTTTGAGAGAGAATTTAAACCTGAAAATCAATGCAAAAGAAATCCAAATTTTTACATTGCAATTAAAAAAGGAAATATTAATTTTCAACGAACGGATCTTTGAAAGAAAACTTGAGTCTAAAACCCCTACTCTACAACTTATGACAGCACGAAAACGAGAATAAGTTAAAGATAATAATTAACTAAAGAAAACTTTGTGAAAGTTATATACCTTAAACAGTTAGTTGCAATATGTACAAAGTATTTCAGCAGTGCTTTAAGTGCATAATTAATTAGTTATTAAGAACTTAACTACTTTGAAAAAACAGCGCATAGACAGCGCATAGAAAAGGAACAAGCTTAGCCATCTTCTGTTCCTAGGTACCCCAAAAGACGCTCAAAGTTACAAAGAAAAGAAAGAGTTAAAACCCGCAAAAATGTTAACAGACAAACCAATGCCTAAAAGCTGAAAAGCTAAAAAACGACAGAGAAAAAGTACATGATGTACAAACATTGAACTTATAAAACCTAGAACCCAAAAACAAGGAAGAGAGCTTACCTCTTGTGTGACAAAAACTTTTCTCCTCACAAGAGAAGAACATGGCTGACCTCTTCCGCCACTCCTAGACAGCTGGGGGGCAGTGAGGTGGGGCTGATGGCCTCCTCATACAGCAAGAAACCAACGCGCGGAGATTTTAACCAGAGAAAAAAATATATAAACTTAAGACTGTGGATCTGTATGATCAGAAAGAGCAGAATTAACTCTCCAGAATACATGATAAATATTATAAAATACACGAGCAGTGTATTTAATAATCTTTGCATGTATTAAATCACCTTAGTGAGCTTCTATAGATTAATCAGAATCTTATTAATTTTAATGTTGGTTTTACTATTTTTAGTATAGCTATCCTGGTGATGAATAACTAGTTTTCTTTTTTATTTGTTTTATTTTCTTTTATAAACAGATTTTTAAGCTTTTTTTGTGATTTTGTTTATATTATTTAATTTTTTGTTTTAATAGGACCGTCATATCCATAGCACTAAGGTTCCTTTAGGTACACAAATAAAAAAGAAAACTAGTTATTCATCACCAGGATAGCTATACTAAAAATAGTAAAACCAACATTAAAATTAATAAGATTCTGATTAATCTATAGAAGCTCACTAAGGTGATTTAATACATGCAAAGATTATTAAATACACTGCTCGTGTATTTTATAATATTTATCATGTATTCTGGAGAGTTAATTCTGCTCTTTCTGATCATACAGATCCACAGTCTTAAGTTTATATATTTTTTTCTCTGGTTAAAATCTCCGCGCGTTGGTTTCTTGCTGTATGAGGAGGCCATCAGCCCCACCCTCACTGCCCCCCAGCTGTCTAGGGAGTGGCGGAAGAGGTCAGCCATGTTCTTCTCTTGTGAGGAGAAAAGTTTTTGTCACACAAGAGGTAAGCTCTCTTCCTTGTTTTTGGGTTCTAGGTTTTATAAGTTCAATGTTTGTACATCATGTACTTTTTCTCTGTCGTTTTTTAGCTTTTCAGCTTTTAGGCATTGGTTTGTCTGTTAACATTTTTGCGGGTTTTAACTCTTTCTTTTCTTTGTAACTTTGAGCGTCTTTTGGGGTACCTAGGAACAGAAGATGGCTAAGCTTGTTCCTTTTCTATGCGCTGTCTATGCGCTGTTTTTTCAAAGTAGTTAAGTTCTTAATAACTAATTAATTATGCACTTAAAGCACTGCTGAAATACTTTGTACATATTGCAACTAACTGTTTAAGGTATATAACTTTCACAAAGTTTTCTTTAGTTAATTATTATCTTTAACTTATTCTCGTTTTCGTGCTGTCATAAGTTGTAGAGTAGGGGTTTTAGACTCAAGTTTTCTTTCAAAGATCCGTTCGTTGAAAATTAATATTTCCTTTTTTAATTGCAATGTAAAAATTTGGATTTCTTTTGCATTGATTTTCAGGTTTAAATTCTCTCTCAAACGAACTTGGAATTTCGTTATGGCTGAAAATCATTTCTAATTATTATGTCACTCTCACAGCTTGAGTTCTCTTTAATCTTCTTCTCTCTGTTTAATAGTAACAGATGAAGAGCATGGGTCGGGCCAGGAAGGTTAATGGATGCAAGCGAAATTGTTAACTAGTGCTAGGTCATGCAACTCTACGGAGGACATGACATATATATATTTTTTAAACTATTTTAGGTGGGAATGTTACTTGCATCTATGGCCTTGCAGAAACCCATTTCCAACTAGGTCTTTGTGGAAGTGAGAAAATGCAGAGTTTTTGCTGGTCCTTGATAAAGCCAAGGCTCAGTATTCTCGACACCTTCTACATTCAGTTGTTTTATTTTATTTTTTTATCTTTTCTCCTTTTACTCACACAGGTAGATACATAACCTTTTCTATGTTGTACTAGGTGTGAGTCAAAATTATATTTGTATTTTTTTGCTTAGGTATCTTCTTTATAGAATGTGAATTCTGAATTTTCAAAACTGCTGCGTTGCTGCGTTTTGATTTTCAGGTTATTTTGCAACCTTCGTTTTAAATTCTAAAATTTTTCCTTAGTCTTCAGTTTTGCTCTTAAGTATATATATATATCATCATCATCATTGTCAACCATTATCAATCCACTGCTGGACGAAGGTCTCCCCAAGTTTCCTCCACAACGGTCTGTCTTGTGCCAGTCTCCTCCATGTCACCCCTGCATACTTTCGAATTTCATCCACCCATCTCCCATGTGGTCTTCTTCTGGGTCTTTTCCTGTCCCTTGGAATCCAATCTAAAATTTCAGCTGTCCATCGATGATCTGTCCTTCTGGCAGTATGTCCAGCCCATTGCCATTTCAGGGATTTAACTCTGATCATGATGTCTTCCACTCTTGTCATTTTTCGGATCCACGAGTTCCTCTTCTTATCTCTCCTGGTTACACCAAGCATGCACCTCTCCATGCTGCTTTGAGTTGTCTGCAGCCTTTGTATGTCTCTTTTAGTTAAGGTCCACGTCTCCGCACCATACGTAAGCACTGGAAGGATGCATTGATCAAACACTTTTCTTTTAAGACATAATGGCATATTGCTCTTGAAAATTATGCTGTTTCTTCCAAAAGCTCTCCAGGCAAGTTTTGTACGCCGATTAATTTCTTCATCAATGTGACCCTCACTTGATATCTGCTGTCCAAGATAAACGTACGTGTCTGTTATCTCCAGCTTTTCTCCATCAATCGATAAATCTTCATTTCTTGTAAAAGCATTGAACATCACTTTTGTCTTCTGAAAGTTCATTTTTAATCCTACTTCTTTACTCTTGTCAGCAAGTTCCTGGATCATACTCTGCAGCTCTGATGGGGTAGTTGCAAAAATGACTACGTCATCAGCAAAACGAAGGTGGGTTAGATAATCTCCATTAATCTTTATCCCCTTGTTTTCCCAGCTCAGTGACTGAAAAACACCCTCCAATGTGGCATTAAAGAGCTTCGGAGATATGGTGTCACCTTGTCTCACTCCCTTTCCAATTTTTACGTGTGTTGTATTTTCAAACAGCCTAATCTTTGCACTTGCATTTTCATAGATGTTATTAATAATATTAATGTATGCATCTTCAATACCGCAGGTTTTCAGAGCCATTGTAACTGCTGATGGTTTCACCGAATCAAAGGCTTTTTCATAATCGATAAAAGCCATGCACAATGGAAGTTCATATTCCCTCGCTCTTTCAATTAGTTCTCTCAGCACGTGGATATGATCTATTGTGCTGTAGCCACTCCTGAATCCAGCTTGTTCTCTCGGTTGAGCCATGTCCAGTGTTACCTTCAAGCGGTGTGAAAGAACTTTAGTGAAGATTTTATAAACTACTGATAGGAGGCTGATAGGTCTGTAGTTTCCGAGATCCTCAATGTCACCTTTCTTATGTAGCAGGATCATTGTAGCGGTGTTCCAATCCTCAGGAATCTTTCCTTCATTAAGGCATCGAGTGAAAATTTGGGCGAGTACTGTTTCGATTTCTCCACTTGCTTCTTGTATGATGTCTACAGTAATTCCATCTTCTCCTGGAGCTTTTCCTCGCTTCATGTTCTTGATTGCATGTGCAACTTCTGCTGGAAGGACTGGAGGAACTCTGGTACTGGTATCTTTCATGATGTCTGGAGTGCATATATCATCCCTTTCATATAATTTGGAGTAGAAATCTTTCACTCTTGTCAAAATTTCGCCTCTATTTCTTGTTACAGAACCATCTTCTTTTCTCAGTGCCATAATCTGTTTTCTTCCCTTACTGAGATGTCCCTTTGCTATCTTTAGGCTTTGGTTGTTTTCAATTGCTTTCCTCACTAGTTCACAGTTGAATTTCCTTACGTCTTCAGTGATACTTTTTCTTACTGTCTTGCATAGCTCTATATATTCCACTTTGGAAGTCACATCTTCTTTAGTTGTCCTCATCTCTCTCCTTTTTTGCATCAACATTTTCGTTTTTCCTGATAATTTGTTTACATGCAACTTGTTCTTGGACCCAGCTAATTTTCTTGCTGTTTCCATAAGAGCTTTGGTTACTTTTCTGTTAACTTCAGAGATGTCCACTTCTTCCGATGTTAGGCCTTCTAAAGCAGAGAACCTGTTCTTCAGTTCTAACTTGAAGGTATTATGGTGTTTTTTAAGGTTGGTTATGTCAATAGATTTTGTTTGTCCTATGAGCTTGCCACGTTCAAGTTTAGTGTTGAGGTGCATCTTACATCTCACCAATCTATGGTCACTACCTGTGTTGAACTTGTTTAGCACACTGCAGTCTTCTATGACGAATTTTTTGTTACACATAATAAAATCAATTTCACTTGTCGTCCCATTTGGATGTCTCCATGTCCATTTCCTGTGTGGCTTTTTCTTGAAGAAGGAGTTCAAGATGAAAAACCCTTCTGCCTCTGCAAACTCAACGAGAGTATTTCCACGCTGGTTTCTGTTGCCATGACCGAATTTACCTACCGAAGTTTCATTCTGTTGCCGTTGCCCTATTTTTGCATTGAAATCTCCCATAATTATTTTCAAGTGCTGCTTACCTTTATTATTTAGATGACAAATTTCCTCATAAAATTCTTCAATTTCTTCTTCAGGATGACTTGTGGTGGGTGCATAAGTTTGAATAATCTGAGCCTGGTATCTTTTCGAGAGTTGGATAACAAGTCGTGCAGCTCTGTCAGAGGAACTTTCAACTTCTACAACTTTATCCTTCAGTTTCTTGTTTATTATAAATCCCACACCACTAGTTCTGCCAGTATCTGTCCCACGATAGTAGAAGAGATGTCCACTTTTCAGTTCGATGAGATCTTCTCCTTTTCTCCTTACCTCACTTAGCCCCACGATGTCCCACTTGATCCTTTGTAGTTCCTCTTCCAATTCAAGAAGCCTTGAATCAGAAGATAGGGAGCGTCCATTGTAAGTAGCCAAGGTCAGCATCAGATGGCAGCCTAGTCCGGTCCTCCGGGATTCTTAGCACCCTCTGCCTTCATGTCGCACTGGCCGCTGCCTTGGCCAGGTACATTCCAGCTGCCGGAGACTGAGGGCCAAGATTTAAGTTGTGGAATCATTTTGGAGGGGTTTGGCCATAACTCACCACGCTGGCCAAGCGGGTTGGTGAGTGTGGGATAGCATTTCCTCTGATCCCGATGGTATAGTTATACCGCTATGGGCGGTCGTCAGAGCCCCTTTAGTGGGAACAGGATGCACCACGAGAAGGCGGGGTTGACATTTGTCAAGGAGAGGCTGTGATGTTACGCATCACCTGACCTTACATCCCATATATATATATACATATATATACTTAAGAGCAAAACTGAAGACTAAGGAAAAAATTTTAGAATTTAGAACGAAGGGTGCAAAATAACCTGAAAATCAAAACGCGCAACGCAGCAGTTTTGAAAATTCAGAATTCACATTCTATAAAGATACCTAAGCAAAAAAAATATACAAATATAATTTTGACTCACACCTAGTACAACATAGAAAAGGTTATGTATCTACCTGTGTGAGTAAAAGGAGAAAAGAAAAAAAAAAATAAAATAAAACAACTGAATGTAGAAGGTGTCGAGAATACTGAGCCTTGGCTTTATCAAGGACCAGCAAAAACTCTGCATTTTCTCACTTCCACAAAGACCTAGTTGGAAATGGGTTTCTGCAAGGCCATAGATGCAAGTAACATTCCCACCTAAAATAGTTTAAAATATATATATATAAGTCATGTCCTCCGTAGAGTAGCATGACCTAGCACTAGTTAACAATTTCGCTTGCATCCATTAACCTTCATGGCCCGACCCATGCTCTTCATCTGTTACTATTAAACAGAGAGAAGAAGATTAAAGAGAACTCAAGCTGTGAGAGTGACATAATAAATAGAAATGATTTTCAGCTATAACGAAATTCCAAGTTCGTTTGAGAGAGAATTTAAACCTGAAAAACAAATTTTACATTGCAATTAAAAAAGGAAATGTTAATTTATAACGAACAGATTTTTGAAAGAAAACTTGAGTCTAAAACCCCCTACTCTACAACTTATGACAGCACGAAAACGAGAATAAGTTAAAGATAATAATTAACTAAAGAAAACTTTGTGAAAGTTATATACCTTAAACAGTTAGTTGCAATATGTACAAAGTATTTCAGCAGTACTTTAAGTACATAATTAATTAGTTATTAAGAACTTAACTAAGCTTGTTCCTTTTCTATGCGCTGTCTATGCGCTGTTTTTCAAAGTAGTTAAGTTCTTAATAACTAATTAATTATGCACTTAAAGCACTGCTGAAATACTTTGTACATATTGCAACTAACTGTTTAAGGTATATAACTTTCACAAAGTTTTCTTTAGTTAATTATTATCTTTAACTTATTCTCGTTTTCGTGCTGTCATAAGTTGTAGAGTAGGGGTTTTAGACTCAAGTTTTCTTTCAAAAATCTGTTCGTTATAAATTAACATTTCCTTTTTAATTGCAATGTAAAATTTGTTTTTCAGGTTTAAATTCTCTCTCAAACGAACTTGGAATTTCGTTATAGCTGAAAATCATTTCTATTTATTATGTCACTCTCACAGCTTGAGTTCTCTTTAATCTTCTTCTCTCTGTTTAATAGTAACAGATGAAGAGCATGGGTCGGGCCATGAAGGTTAATGGATGCAAGCGAAATTGTTAACTAGTGCTAGGTCATGCTACTCTACGGAGGACATGACTTATATATATATATTTTAAACTATTTTAGGTGGGAATGTTACTTGCATCTATGGCCTTGCAGAAACCCATTTCCAACTAGGTCTTTGTGGAAGTGAGAAAATGCAGAGTTTGCTGGTCCTTGATAAAGCCAAGGCTCAGTATTCTCGACACCTTCTACATTCAGTTGTTTTATTTTATTTATTTTTTTTTCTTTTCTCCTTTTACTCACACAGGTAGATACATAACCTTTTCTATGTTGTACTAGGTGTGAGTCAAAATTATATTTGTATATTTTTTTTGCTTAGGTATCTTTATAGAATATACATATATATATATATATTTAAGAGCAAAACTGAAGACTAAGGAAAAAATTTTAGAATTTAAAACGAAGGGTGCAAAATAACCTGAAAATCAAAACGCGCAACGCAGCAGTTTTGAAAATTCAGAATACACATTCTATAAAGAAGATACCTAAGCAAAAAAATATACATATATAATTTTGACTCACACCTAATACAACATAGAAAAGGTTATGTATCTACCTGTGTGAGTAAAAGGAGAAAAGATAAAAAAATAAAATAAAACAACTGAATGTAGAAGGTGTCGAGAATACTGAGCCTTGGCTTTATCAAGGACCAGCAAAAACTCTGCATTTTCTCACTTCCACAAAGACCTAGTTGGAAATGGGTTTCTGCAAGGCCATAGATGCAAGTAACATTCCCACCTAAAATAGTTAAAAAATATATATATATAAGTCATGTCCTCCGTAGAGTAGCATGACCTAGCACTAGTTAACAATTTCGCTTGCATCCATAAGCCTTCATGGCCCGACCCATGCTCTTCATCTGTTACTATTAAACAGAGAGAAGAAGATTAAAGAGAACTCAAGCTGTGAGAGTGACATAATAAATGGAAATGATTTTCAGCTATAACGAAATTCCAAGTTCGTTTGAGAGAGAATTTAAACCTGAAAAATAATGCAAAAGAAATCCAAATTTTACATTGCAATTAAAAAAAAAAAAGGAAATGTTAATTTATAACGAACAGATTTTTGAAAGAAAACTTGAGTCTAAAACCCCCTACTCTACAACTTATGACAGCACGAAAACGAGAATAAGTTAAAGATAAATATTAACTAAAGAAAACTTTGTGAAAGTTATATACCTTAAACAGTTAGTTGCAATATGTACAAAGTATTTCAGCAGTGCTTTAAGTGCATAATTAATTAGTTATTAAGAACTTAACTACATTGAAAAAACAGCGCATAGACAGCGCATAGAAAATTAACAGGCTTAGCCTTCTTCTGTTCCTAGGTACCACAAAAGACGCTCAAAGTTACAAAGAAAAGTAAGAGTTAAAACCCGCAAAAATGTTAACAGACAAACCAATGCTTAAAAGCTGAAAAGCTAAAAAACGACAGAGAAAAGGTACTAAAGTACAAACATTGAACTTATAAAACCTAGAACCCAAAAACAAGGAAGAGAGCTTACCTCTTGTGTAACAAAAACTTTTCTCCACACAAGAGGTGAACATGGCTGACCCCTTCCGCCACTCCCTAGACAGCTGGGGGGCAGTGAGGGTGGGGCTGATGGCCTCCTCATACAGCAAGAAAACAACGCGCGGAGATTTTAACCAGAGAAAAAAATATATAAATTTAAGACTGTGGATCTGTATGATCAGAATGAGCAGAATTAACTCTCCAGAATACATGAGAAATATTATAAAATACACGAGCAGTTTATTTAATAATCTTTGCATGTATTAAATCACCTTAGTGAGCTTCTATAGATTAATCAGAATCTTATTAATTTTAATGTTGGTTTTACTATTTTTAGTATAGCTATCCTAGTGATGAATAACTAGTTTTCTTTTTTATTTGTTTTTATTTTCTTTTATAAACAGATTTTTAAGCTTTTTTGTGATTTTGTTTATATTATTTAATTTTTTGTTTTAATAGGACCGTCATATCCATAGCACTAAGGTTCCTTTAGGTAGTTAATAGGCATCCTCTAGCCAACTTCCTTACGGCTTTGATTGGTCAGAATCATATTATTAACTGTGTAGAAAATTAAAGCAGATCTGCCAACCTTACTCTATTATTCAGAATAATTTTTCTTAAAGTTCTTTTGATGAAGGAAGAAGGAATTTCGTTCTCTAGAAAACTTTCTAATAGTATATTAATGTGGTAATTGAAATCCAAATTGTTGCTGCAAATTCTTGAAATTCTTAGGACCTGAGAAATTAGTACATTCTCAATTACTTTGGTTGAAATGTTATTATTCCAGTGTAGATATTTAATTACTTTGAAAGGAAAATTAACTCTTTTATCAAAGAGGCTAATAGATGGGTTACCTCTGTTGAGCTTAATGCTTAAGTCTAGGAACTCAAGTTCCTGATTACTGTGGTTGGTTTTACATAAGTTAAGAGAGCTAGGATAGATATTATCAAAATCACTCTCTATAACTTCTGAATTATTGATACACAGCAGATCATCAATATATCTAACAGTGTAAAGGTAGTTATCTGAGCAGGTGGGGTGATTTTTAATGAATTTATATTCCTTAAAGAACAGGAATAGATTAGCGATATTTGTGGACATTGATGTTCCCATTGGAATACCGTTCACTTGCTTATAGAGAGTATTATTATATAAGATATGGTTATTTTTTATGCAGCAATTGAGATAAGAGTTCCAAGTTCCTACATCAACAAATTGGTTAAGTTTAAATTCTGCATACAGCTCCTTAAATGTAGTGATTATATCTGATAGAGGCAGATTAGTATATAGGTTTTCAAAATCATAACTATTAATATCTAGGGGACAAACTTTGAGTATAGTAGAAATTACTTCTGCATTATTATTAATTATCCAAAAATCTCTGTACATCAAGTTAGAACAGTTTCTAATGTGTTTCAAAACCTTCTTTAAGACATCTTCAAAAGCAAGATCTATTTTCTTTTTATGACTCCTTACTCCACTAGCTATGAACCTGAACTTCACAGGATCCTTATGAAACTTAACCGTTGCAAAAAGAAATGGAAATTCAGGCCCATATCTTCTAGTTTGTGGAATTTTAAGTTTCTTGAAGAATGCCTTAAACCGATTTTCTAACTGCTTGGTAGAATAACTTACGGGCTCGTATGTTACTCTATTATTGAGTTCCATAGTTAACAATTCAAAATAGAACTTCTTACAGATAATTGCAAAATTATTGCTAGCTTTATCCGTAGTGGTAAAAATAAATTGGTCTTGTAGTTTGGAGAGTGACCTTTTAGCTTCTCCAGAGAAAAAGAGATTTCTGTCGAAACAAAAGTCCAGACCTGCCAACTCACCGGTGAAGCTATTGATTATATTATATTTCCATTCTGCGAAGGCCTCAGCAATAGGCTGATTGTACGTCAAACTGGTTTTTACGATGTACTTATTTACATCTTGAGTGAAGCTCTCAAGAATCCTTTCTTTGGAAATTGTGAAGGAAGGTCTGAATTTAGAGCCATACTCTAATAAATTCCTAAGCTTTTCATTTTCAACATAACTCAAGTTTCCGGTGATAATATGGTTGTAATTCTTATCATAGTGAACTGTTTCTTTATGTTCATCACAAGAACAAGAAGTAATTACAGGAATGTAGCTCGAAGAGTTAAGTTTGTAGTTTTTAACTATTGACCCTAAGGTCTTAACATATTTAAAACTTACAATAGACTGGTGCCTGTGGATGGGAAAAAAAATTGCATTATTGTAGAACAGCTTCCTTACATTGAGATTATCGTAGGCTTTATTGAGGAACCTGATGGTGACAAAATTACTGGAAAATTCTTTAAGAGAAATTTTATCTTTAAGAATATGTTTAAGAATGTCCAGAACCAAAGCAAAAACATGCTTATCAACATGGTCAGCAGTTTCATTCCAGAATTTGAAAAAACATTTAAGGACAGAGTGCTTGAAGGACTTGAGAATTTTGTAAGTATTTTTAACAAAATTAGTGCCAGTTTTAAAGCTTTCCAGAGTTTTTAGCAAGTTAGCAAAATCAACTTTGCTTGATGTGCGAAATAACCTCTGTCCTCTATTACCTCTAGAGCAGCTCTTATTATTAACAAGAAAGAAGAGTTCACGAATTGAAAATTTATGCTGATTATGCTTATTGTCAGATAGAGTGGAATTAAGGCCATAGGGATAAAGAGACTGATGCTGCAAAATTTCAAGGGATTCAGTTTCTAGCCGAGCATAGAGGTCAGGAATAATATGTAGTACCTCTATTTTCACTTTGTCAAAACCATGAGTATGGAAATGCTCTAATTCAAAGGTGGAGTACTGGTTGGCGTTTGTGGAGGGGTTCACTCCTGAATTAGAGAACTTGTTTACTAGAGACCTGTGACCATTAATCCTAAGATGAAGAGGATTTTTACTTTGGCCAATATAGCTAAGGTTGCAGACAGTACAGGTGAGCTTATAGATGGTATTGTAGGCTTTGCAAAACTTGTTGGAGCAATTATCCTCAACAGAAGAATACAGGTTAGGATCTGCAGATTTACATGTCAAACAACGTTTGTCATTTCATAACTTTAGATTACCTTTGCCAGCGAGTTCATACACTATGGGAAAGGGTGCTAGCCTAACCGAGCGGGAGGACTTAAAATATCTGAGCTGACCTCCAATCCTTTCATCGTCCTTAGAACACCACTTGGGCCAAAACATACAAATTCTGAGCAAACCAACTAGGAAAAACTTTTTAGAAATAAGCAGTCCAAGAAAAGACCAAACTCGAGTATAAACTACACTCCAATAAGCTGCATCCAAAACATACTAAAAAGAAAAATTAGAAAATGAAAAAAACCTCAAGTGAAAAAAATAGTAATAAAAAAAAAAAAAAAAATAATAATAATAATAATAAAACATTTCAACAACTAGAATTTGCACATGAGCTGCTAAATAATAAATTGAAATTAGTTACTTAAGAGCAAAACTGAAGACTAAGGAAAAAATTTTAGAATTTAAAACGAAGGGTGCAAAATAACCTGAAAATCAAAACGCGCAACGCAGCAGTTTTGAAAATTCAGAATACACATTCTATAAAGAAGATACCTAAGCAAAAAAATATACATATATAATTTTGACTCACACCTAATACAACATAGAAAAGGTTATGTATCTACCTGTGTGAGTAAAAGGAGAAAAAGATAAAAAAATAAAATAAAACAACTGAATGTAGAAGGTGTCGAGAATACTGAGCCTTGGCTTTATCAAGGACCAGCAAAAACTCTGCATTTTCTCACTTCCACAAAGACCTAGTTGGAAATGGGTTTCTGCAAGGCCATAGATGCAAGTAACATTCCCACCTAAAATAGTTAAAAAATATATGTATATAAGTCATGTCCTCCGTAGAGTAGCATGACCTAGCACTAGTTAACAATTTCGCTTGCATCCATAAGCCTTCATGGCCCGACCCATGCTCTTCATCTGTTACTATTAAACAGAGAGAAGAAGATTAAAGAGAACTCAAGCTGTGAGAGTGACATAATAAATGGAAATGATTTTCAGCTATAACGAAATTCCAAGTTCGTTTGAGAGAGAATTTAAACCTGAAAAATAATGCAAAAGAAATCCAAATTTTACATTGCAATTAAAAAAAAAAAAGGAAATGTTAATTTATAACGAACAGATGTTTGAAAGAAAACTTGAGTCTAAAACCCCCTACTCTACAACTTATGACAGCACGAAAACGAGAATAAGTTAAAGATAAATATTAACTAAAGAAAACTTTGTGAAAGTTATATACCTTAAACAGTTAGTTGCAATATGTACAAAGTATTTCAGCAGTGCTTTAAGTGCATAATTAATTAGTTATTAAGAACTTAACTACATTGAAAAAACAGCGCATAGACAGCGCATAGAAAAGGAACAGGCTTAGCCTTCTTCTGTTCCTAGGTACCACAAAAAGACGCTCAAAGTTACAAAGAAAAGTAAGAGTTAAAACCCGCAAAAATGTTAACAGACAAACCAATGCTTAAAAGCTGAAAAGCTAAAAAACGACAGAGAAAAGGTACATAAAGTACAAACATTGAACTTATAAAACCTAGAACCCAAAAACAAGGAAGAGAGCTTACCTCTTGTGTAACAAAAACTTTTCTCCACACAAGAGGTGAACATGGCTGACCCCTTCCGCCACTCCCTAGACGCTGGGGGGCAGTGAGGGTGGGGCTGATGGCCTCCTCATACAGCAAGAAAACAACGCGCGGAGATTTTAACCAGAGAAAAAAATATATAAACTTAAGACTGTGGATCTGTATGATCAGAATGAGCAGAATTAACTCTCCAGAATACATGAGAAATATTATAAAATACACGAGCAGTTTATTTAATAATCTTTGCATGTATTAAATCACCTTAGTGAGCTTCTATAGATTAATCAGAATCTTATTAATTTTAATGTTGGTTTTACTATTTTTAGTATAGCTATCCTAGTGATGAATAACTAGTTTTCTTTTTTATTTGTTTTTATTTTCTTTTATAAACAGATTTTTAAGCTTTTTTTGTGATTTTGTTTATATTATTTAATTTTTTGTTTTAATAGGACCGTCATATCCATAGCACTAAGGTTCCTTTAGGTAGTTAATAGGCATCCTCTAGCCAACTTCCTTACGGCTTTGATTGGTCAGAATCATATTATTAACTGTGTAGAAAATTAAAGCAGATCTGCCAACCTTACTCTATTATTCAGAATAATTTTTCTTAAAGTTCTTTTGATGAAGGAAGAAGGAATTTCGTTCTCTAGAAAACTTTCTAATAGTATATTAATGTGGTAATTGAAATCCAAATTGTTGCTGCAAATTCTTGAAATTCTTAGGACCTGAGAAATTAGTACATTCTCAATTACTTTGGTTGAAATGTTATTATTCCAGTGTAGATATTTAATTACTTTGAAAGGAAAATTAACTCTTTTATCAAAGAGGCTAATAGATGGGTTACCTCTGTTGAGCTTAATGCTTAAGTCTAGGAACTCAAGTTCCTGATTACTGTGGTTGGTTTTACATAAGTTAAGAGAGCTAGGATAGATATTATCAAAATCACTCTCTATAACTTCTGAATTATTGATACACAGCAGATCATCAATATATCTAACAGTGTAAAGGTAGTTATCTGAGCAGGTGGGGTGATTTTTAATGAATTTATATTCCTTAAAGAACAGGAATAGATTAGCGATATTTGTGGACATTGATGTTCCCATTGGAATACCGTTCACTTGCTTATAGAGAGTATTATTATATAAGATATGGTTATTTTTTATGCAGCAATTGAGATAAGAGTTCCAAGTTCCTACATCAACAAATTGGTTAAGTTTAAATTCTGCATACAGCTCCTTAAATGTAGTGATTATATCTGATAGAGGCAGATTAGTATATAGGTTTTCAAAATCATAACTATTAATATCTAGGGGACAAACTTTGAGTATAGTAGAAATTACTTCTGCATTATTATTAATTATCCAAAAATCTCTGTACATCAAGTTAGAACAGTTTCTAATGTGTTTCAAAACCTTCTTTAAGACATCTTCAAAAGCAAGATCTATATTCTTTTTATGACTCCTTACTCCACTAGCTATGAACCTGAACTTCACAGGATCCTTATGAAACTTAACCGTTGCAAAAAGAAATGGAAATTCAGGCCCATATCTTCTAGTTTGTGGAATTTTAAGTTTCTTGAAGAATGCCTTAAACCGATTTTCTAACTGCTTGGTAGAATAACTTACGGGCTCGTATGTTACTCTATTATTGAGTTCCATAGTTAACAATTCAAAATAGAACTTCTTACAGATAATTGCAAAATTATTGCTAGCTTTATCCGTAGTGGTAAAAATAAATTGGTCTTGTAGTTTGGAGAGTGACCTTTTAGCTTCTCCAGAGAAAAAGAGATTTCTGTCGAAACAAAAGTCCAGACCTGCCAACTCACCGGTGAAGCTATTGATTATATTATATTTCCATTCTGCGAAGGCCTCAATAGGCTGATTGTACGTCAAACTGGTTTTTACGATGTACTTATTTACATCTTGAGTGAAGCTCTCAAGAATCCTTTCTTTGGAAATTGTGAAGGAAGGTCTGAATTTAGAGCCATACTCTAATAAATTCCTAAGCTTTTCATTTTCAACATAACTCAAGTTTCCGGTGATAATATGGTTGTAATTCTTATCATAGTGAACTGTTTCTTTATGTTCATCACAAGAACAAGAAGTAATTACAGGAATGTAGCTCGAAGAGTTAAGTTTGTAGTTTTTAACTATTGACCCTAAGGTCTTAACATATTTAAAACTTACAATAGACTGGTGCCTGTGGATGGGAAAAAATTGCATTATTGTAGAACAGCTTCCTTACATTGAGATTATCGTAGGCTTTATTGAGGAACCTGATGGTGACAAAATTACTGGAAAATTCTTTAAGAGAAATTTTATCTTTAAGAATATGTTTAAGAATGTCCAGAACCAAAGCAAAAACATGCTTATCAACATGGTCAGCAGTTTCATTCCAGAATTTGAAAAAACATTTAAGGACAGAGTGCTTGAAGGACTTGAGAATTTTGTAAGTATTTTTAACAAAATTAGTGCCAGTTTTAAAGCTTTCCAGAGTTTTTAGCAAGTTAGCAAAATCAACTTTGCTTGATGTGCGAAATAACCTCTGTCCTCTATTACCTCTAGAGCAGCTCTTATTATTAACAAGAAAGAAGAGTTCACGAATTGAAAATTTATGCTGATTATGCTTATTGTCAGATAGAGTGGAATTAAGGCCATAGGGATAAAGAGACTGATGCTGCAAAATTTCAAGGGATTCAGTTTCTAGCCGAGCATAGAGGTCAGGAATAATATGTAGTACCTCTATTTTCACTTTGTCAAAACCATGAGTATGGAAATGCTCTAATTCAAAGGTGGAGTACTGGTTGGCGTTTGTGGAGGGGTTCACTCCTGAATTAGAGAACTTGTTTACTAGAGACCTGTGACCATTAATCCTAAGATGAAGAGGATTTTTACTTTGGCCAATATAGCTAAGGTTGCAGACAGTACAGGTGAGCTTATAGATGGTATTGTAGGCTTTGCAAAACTTGTTGGAGCAATTATCCTCAACAGAAGAATACAGGTTAGGATCTGCAGATTTACATGTCAAACAACGTTTGTCATTTCATAACTTTAGATTACCTTTGCCAGCGAGTTCATACACTATGGGAAAGGGTGCTAGCCTAACCGAGCGGGAGGACTTAAAATATCTGAGCTGACCTCCAATCCTTTCATCGTCCTTAGAACACCACTTGGGCCAAAACATACAAATTCTGAGCAAACCAACTAGGAAAAACTTTTTAGAAATAAGCAGTCCAAGAAAAGACCAAACTCGAGTATAAACTACACTCCAATAAGCTGCATCCAAAACATACTAAAAAGAAAAATTAGAAAATGAAAAAAACCTCAAGTGAAAAAAATAGTAAAAAAAAAAAAAAAAAAAAATAATAATAATAAAACATTTCAACTAGAATTTGCGCATGAGCTGCTAAATAATAAATTGAAATTAGTTACTTAAGAGCAAAACTGAAGACTAAGGAAAAAATTTTAGAATTTAAAACGAAGGGTGCAAAATAACCTGAAAATCAAAACGCGCAACGCAGCAGTTTTGAAAATTCAGAATACACATTCTATAAAGAAGATACCTAAGCAAAAAAATATACATATATAATTTTGACTCACACCTAATACAACATAGAAAAGGTTATGTATCTACCTGTGTGAGTAAAAGGAGAAAAGATAAAAAAATAAAATAAAACAACTGAATGTAGAAGGTGTCGAGAATACTGAGCCTTGGCTTTATCAAGGACCAGCAAAAACTCTGCATTTTCTCACTTCCACAAAGACCTAGTTGGAAATGGGTTTCTGCAAGGCCATAGATGCAAGTAACATTCCCACCTAAAATAGTTAAAAAATATATATATATAAGTCATGTCCTCCGTAGAGTAGCATGACCTAGCACTAGTTAACAATTTCGCTTGCATCCATAAGCCTTCATGGCCCGACCCATGCTCTTCATCTGTTACTATTAAACAGAGAGAAGAAGATTAAAGAGAACTCAAGCTGTGAGAGTGACATAATAAATGGAAATGATTTTCAGCTATAACGAAATTCCAAGTTCGTTTGAGAGAGAATTTAAACCTGAAAAAATAATGCAAAAGAAATCCAAATTTTACATTGCAATTAAAAAAAAAAAAAAAAAGGAAATGTTAATTTATAACGAACAGATTTTTGAAAGAAAACTTGAGTCTAAAACCCCCTACTCTACAACTTATGACAGCACGAAAACGAGAATAAGTTAAAGATAAATATTAACTAAAGAAAACTTTGTGAAAGTTATATACCTTAAACAGTTAGTTGCAATATGTACAAAGTATTTCAGCAGTGCTTTAAGTGCATAATTAATTAGTTATTAAGAGCTTAACTACTTTGAAAAAACAGCGCATAGACAGCGCATAGAAAAGGAACAGGCTTAGCCTTCTTCTGTTCCTAGGTACCACAAAAGACGCTCAAAGTTACAAAGAAAAGTAAGAGTTAAAACCCGCAAAAATGTTAACAGACAAACCAATGCTTAAAAGCTGAAAAGCTAAAAAACGACAGAGAAAAGGTACATAAAGTACAAACATTGAACTTATAAAACCTAGAACCCAAAAACAAGGAAGAGAGCTTACCTCTTGTGTAACAAAAACTTTTCTCCACACAAGAGGTGAACATGGCTGACCCCTTCCGCCACTCCCTAGACGCTGGGGGGCAGTGAGGGTGGGGCTGATGGCCTCCTCATACAGCAAGAAAACAACGCGCGGAGATTTTAACCAGAGAAAAAAATATATAAACTTAAGACTGTGGATCTGTATGATCAGAATGAGCAGAATTAACTCTCCAGAATACATGAGAAATATTATAAAATACACGAGCAGTTTATTTAATAATCTTTGCATGTATTAAATCACCTTAGTGAGCTTCTATAGATTAATCAGAATCTTATTAATTTTAATGTTGGTTTTACTATTTTTAGTATAGCTATCCTAGTGATGAATAACTAGTTTTCTTTTTATTTGTTTTTATTTTCTTTTATAAACAGATTTTTAAGCTTTTTTTGTGATTTTGTTTATATTATTTAATTTTTTGTTTTAATAGGACCGTCATATCCATAGCACTAAGGTTCCTTTAGGTAGTTAATAGGCATCCTCTAGCCAACTTCCTTACGGCTTTGATTGGTCAGAATCATATTATTAACTGTGTAGAAAATTAAAGCAGATCTGCCAACCTTACTCTATTATTCAGAATAATTTTTCTTAAAGTTCTTTTGATGAAGGAAGAAGGAATTTCGTTCTCTAGAAAACTTTCTAATAGTATATTAATGTGGTAATTGAAATCCAAATTGTTGCTGCAAATTCTTGAAATTCTTAGGACCTGAGAAATTAGTACATTCTCAATTACTTTGGTTGAAATGTTATTATTCCAGTGTAGATATTTAATTACTTTGAAAGGAAAATTAACTCTTTTATCAAAGAGGCTAATAGATGGGTTACCTCTGTTGAGCTTAATGCTTAAGTCTAGGAACTCAAGTTCCTGATTACTGTGGTTGGTTTTACATAAGTTAAGAGAGCTAGGATAGATATTATCAAAATCACTCTCTATAACTTCTGAATTATCGATACACAGCAGATCATCAATATATCTAAAAGTGTAAAGGTAGTTATCTGAGCAGGTGGGGTGATTTTTAATGAATTTATATTCCTTAAAGAACAGGAATAGATTAGCGATATTTGTGGACATTGATGTTCCCATTGGAATACCGTTCACTTGCTTATAGAGAGTATTATTATATAAGATATGGTTATTTTTTATGCAGCAATTGAGATAAGAGTTCCAAGTTCCTACATCAACAAATTGGTTAAGTTTAAATTCTGCATACAGCTCCTTAAATGTAGTGATTATATCTGATAGAGGCAGATTAGTATATAGGTTTTCAAAATCATAACTATTAATATCTAGGGGACAAACTTTGAGTATAGTAGAAATTACTTCTGCATTATTATTAATTATCCAAAAATCTCTGTACATCAAGTTAGAACAGTTTCTAATGTGTTTCAAAACCTTCTTTAAGACATCTTCAAAAGCAAGATCTATTTTCTTTTTATGACTCCTTACTCCACTAGCTATGAACCTGAACTTCACAGGATCCTTATGAAACTTAACCGTTGCAAAAAGAAATGGAAATTCAGGCCCATATCTTCTAGTTTGTGGAATTTTAAGTTTCTTGAAGAATGCCTTAAACCGATTTTATATATTTTCTGGTACTTTTCATAACTTTTTTTTTTTTTTGCCAGTTTTATTTGAAGACCCACATAAAATTACAGTGCTATAGAGTCTATTATTTGACTATGGGTTCCCAGGTGGTCAGGAATAAGGCCTCTGTGTTTGTTCCATTAAAAAATGCTTTATGTATTCCACAACCACTGCAATAACTTTATGCATGCACATTAGTATTTCTAGTGAAAGAAAAAGGTTACAGAATTTATTTGAAGGCACTGAATGAAATCAATTCACTTTCTCAGTCTTTGGGAAACTGATAAACAAGTAAGAAAAATATATTATGAAAGGAAGGAAAACTTATACAGGCCTGCCAACCCTCCGGGTTTAGACCGGCATAGCCGGATTTCATTACATTTCTCGGAATTCCGGATTATAAATTAATATTGCCGAATTCCTTCATGATTTCCGTAGTGTAAATTAAAAAGTAACAAGGGGGAAAAGTTCGAAGTTCTCCGAGGCATCTGGCCGTTAGCGGAGAAGCGATGTTTCCCCTCTGAGTCAGCAGTTCTGCTCTGCCGTTGGCAGCGATGTTTACTCTTCTGTCCGCTAATGATCTCTGACAATGCAGGCACGGAACAGGCTTGGCGTAGGGCCGAACTAGATTCTGACTCTAGCCAGCCCTGCTCGCACGGACTCCTCTGCTGACGTCATAACGCAAACTTTTCTCAAATGCTCGGGCACGGGAGTGCTCAAGTGATGTGCCGACCAGAGTTCGCCAAAATGCATAATTACGCTTCTAATACGCATCGAAATTTTACCAACGCGTAAAAATATGCATTGAATAATTTTACCAATTCGTAAAAATACGCATTGGGACGGTGCTTCGTATTTCAGAAACTGAAGTAAACAAAATAAAGATTTTTTCCGTAATCGTAATTTCTTTTTCCTGTGATGTTGTCTCTGTCCAGTATTGTTGTTATATATCATTTTATTTCATAAATATTTGTATTTCAGTTTGAAAATGGTGGGAAAATTTCCAAAAACGGAAATTCGACGGCGAAAAGATTTCTTTGTATGAGGTGCGACTGCTTCGAGGAATTTCTCCTTTTCAGTCATAATTTGGGTTATCCTCAAGACCGATGCATAATTAAACAGAATTTTTTTTTATATTTTTTAACAATTTTTTATTTTTATTTTTTGTATGCATTATTGTAACATTAGTGCTTCAAATTATGTCCATTGATATTTCAAACATATGAAAGTATGCTTGCAGGATTTTCATTGAAAATTGCAGGATTTTTCTCTTCTTAAGGTTGGCAAGTCTGCTTATAAATCAGATGAAGCATAAGAAAGGAAAAGGAACTTGAGAAACAACTTGCTGGTGCTTAGGGATTATTATCTAATGTGAAAAACATTAATCAAGCTTTAAATAACAAATGATTTGCTGTTATACAAAGTGGTGAGATTCTTTTAAGTGTTCAAAAGAAAAATCTCCAACTGAAGGATTCCATGGCTACTCGTGACATTTCTTTCAAAAATTAATGGGTACAAGAAGCTTTAAGATGGGGTTTCACTAGAGATTTTTATCTTTTTAATTTAATTTAGATGAAGGCAAAGTATGCCACTTTAGTGTAGTGTTCTCCCTAGAGCCTTTTTACTGGGTGGCCTGCCCAGCTAATTTTCTCTGCCACCCAGCTATATTTCCTTTAATGAACTTTTTCACAATGCTCATAATAGTAAGAGTGGAAAACCTATTTCCACATTCACCACCAATATTTATGAGAAGTGGCTAAAATCTGTGTCAAATATTATTTATTAAACACTCATACATATCACTAAGCTGTTCTCTGAGATTCAGAGGTTAGCCCACAAAGAAATACAAACTACTAGATAATTTTTACCTACTGTTACCTTATCAAACTCCATTACAGCGATCTTGACATACAACACATGCAGTACACAAGATCTTCTATACTTCATACTCATAACCTTTTTCTCATACAGACACTCCTGAATCTGATCCTCCCATGACTTCCTTGGCCTTCCTCTGCCTTCCCTCTCTGCTACTTGGGCTAAAAAGATTTTCTTAGTAAGCATCTCATTACTCATTCTTTCAACGTGGCTAAACCACCAAAGCATATTAGTCTCCACCTTGCTAACAACATTTTGCTTCACATTACACAACTGCAACACATCTTCATTCCTCACACAATCAGAACGTGTCTTGTCACAACCCCCGTAGGTAATGCATTTCTCCAGCACACAAATGCTTCCTATGTTTCTTCTGTAGTACCCAGGTTTCATTGCTATACATCAGAGTAGGAACAATTACACTTTCATACACAGCCATGCGGGACTCTCTTGAGAACCCATCATTCCTGTGAAAACCTCCCAAAGCAGCCATGACTTTCAATGCAGAATTCACTCGCCTACTAATTTCGCCATCCAACTTGTTCTCTGTCAAATATGCTGTCTTAAATACACAAACTCATTCACCTGGTCTATCACTGTGCTTTTTAGACTTATATTACATTCAGTACTACCAGTTCCTCTCTCAAAAACCATAACTTTGGTTTTTCCCTTATTTATACTCAGTTTGAATTTCATGCAAACTTTGTGCATCCGAGTCAACATACTCTGCAACTCACGTTTGCTCTCTGCCAACAGGACAGTGTAATCAGCATACAGCAATCTGCACACATGGATATCACCAATACATAAACCAGTGTTATCTATTTTGGCATCACGCATGCACACATCCATAAATATATTAAACAGCTATGGTGACATTTCACAACATTGTCTGACTTCTGCACCAATAGAAAACCATTTTGATAAAACACCATTCACTCTCTACTGCAAGCTCTACTGCCAGCATACATGGCTTTTACACTGTTAAGTAGATTCCCAGTAGCACCATATTCATTCAATACCTTCTACAAAAGTGCCCTATTTACTCCATTGTGAGCTTTCTCTAAATCTATGAAGGCAGCAAAAACTTTCTTACGAACAGCCAGGTACTTTTCAATCATCATGTGTAATGCAAAAATTTGGTTAGTGCAGCCTTTACCAGGCATAAAACCACTCTGAACATCCCACACTTTCTCTGATGTAAGACCCCGTACTTTTTCAATAACAACCTTACCAAACACTTTCCCTGGTTAATATATATCAAATACGTGGAGATAATGTAAATGGACGATGTCATCGCTCCTTCCACGTCATTTATTAAACAACGCATAGCGACTGAAAAATTGTATTCCGGCACCACTGGGATCGAACCCCAGAACTCTCGATAACTAGTCGAGTGCGTTCGAATTTACGCTACAGCGCCAACAATTTTCAGCGCCATGCATGGTATATCAGTCAGCATCTGACTACACGAATACGTATTGATGGTCTCAGCAACTGAGATGGCGTCATCTGGTGGCATTTAACACAACAGCCATTTAATTGTGGCTGATAAATTCAAAGGGCGATAGAAATGGTTATATATATCAAATACGTGGAGATAATGTAAATGGACGATGTCATCGCTCCTTCCACGTCATTTATTAAACAACGCATAGCGACTGAAAAATTGTATTCCGGCACCGCTGGGATCGAACCCCAGAACTCTCGATAACTAGTCGAGTGCGTTCGAATTTACGCTACAGCGCCAACAATTTTCAGCGCCATGCATGGTATATCAGTCAGCATCTGACTACACGAATACGTATTGATGGTCTCAGCAACTGAGATGGCGTCATCTGGTGGCATTTAACACAACAGCCATTTAATTGTATCTGATAAATTCAAAGGGCGATAGAAATGGTTAATATATATCAAATACGTGGAGATAATGTAAATGGACGATGTCATCGCTCCTTCCACGTCATTTATTAAACAACGCATAGCGACTGAAAAATTGTATTCCGGCACCACTGGGATCGAACCCCAGAACTCTCGATAACTAGTCGAGTGCGTTCGAATTTACGCTACAGCGCCAACAATTTTCAGCGCCATGCATGGTATATCAGTCAGCATCTGACTACACGAATACGTATTGATGGTCTCAGCAACTGAGATGGCGTCATCTGGTGGCATTTAACACAACAGCCATTTAATTGTGGCTGATAAATTCAAAGGGCGATAGAAATGGTTAATATATATCAAATACGTGGAGATAATGTAAATGGACGATGTCATCGCTCCTTCCACGTCATTTATTAAACAACGCATAGCGACTGAAAAATTGTATTCCGGCACCACTGGGATCGAACCCCAGAACTCTCGATAACTAGTCGAGTGCGTTCGAATTTACGCTACAGCGCCAACAATTTTCAGCGCCATGCATGGTATATCAGTCAGCATCTGACTACACGAATACGTATTGATGGTCTCAGCAACTGAGATGGCGTCATCTGGTATCATTTAACACAACAGCCATTTAATTGTGGCTGATAAATTCAAAGGGCGATAGAAATGGTTAATATATATCAAATACGTGGAGATAATGTAAATGGACGATGTCATCGCTCCTTCCACGTCATTTATAAATGACATCATTATAAATGACGTGCTCCTTCCACGTCATTATAAATGACATCGCTCCTTCCACGTCATTTATAAATGACGTGGAAGGAGCGATGACATCGTCCATTTACATTATCTCCACGTATTTGATATATATTAACCACTTCTATCGCCCTTTGAATTTATCAGCCACAATTAAATGGCTGTTGTGTTAAATGCCACCAGATGACGCCATCTCAGTTGCTGAGACCATCAATACGTATTCGTGTAGTCAGATGCTGACTGATATACCATGCATGGCGCTGAAAATTGTTGGCGCTGTAGCGTAAATTCGAACGCACTCGACTAGTTATCGAGAGTTCTGGGGTTCGATCCCAGTGGTGCCGGAATACAATTTTTCAGTCGCTATGCGTTGTTTAATAAATGACGTGGAAGGAGCGATGACAACGTCCATTTACATTATCTCCACGTATTTGATATATATTAACCATTTCTATCGCCCTTTGAATTTATCAGCCACAATTAAATGGCTGTTGTGTTAAATGCCACCAGATGACGCCATCTCAGTTGCTGAGACCATCAATACGTATTCGTGTAGTCAGATGCTGACTGATATACCATGCATGGCGCTGTAGCGTAAATTCGAACGCACTCGACTAGTTATCGAGAGTTCTGGGGTTCGATCCCAGTGGTGCCGGAATACAATTTTTCAGTCGCTATGCGTTGTTTAATAAATGACGTGGAAGGAGCGATGACAACGTCCATTTACATTATCTCCACGTATTTGATATATATTAACCATTTCTATCGCCCTTTGAATTTATCAGCCACAATTAAATGGCTGTTGTGTTAAATGCCACCAGATGACGCCATCTCAGTTGCTGAGACCATCAATACGTATTCGTGTAGTCAGATGCTGACTGATATACCATGCATGGCGCTGTAGCGTGAATTCGAACGCACTCGACTAGTTATCGAGAGTTCTGGGGTTCGATCCCAGTGGTGCCGGAATACAATTTTTCAGTCGCTATGCGTTGTTTAATAAATGACGTGGAAGGAGCGATGACATCGTCCATTTACATTATCTCCACGTATTTGATATATATTAACCATTTCTATCGCCCTTTGAATTTATCAGCCACAATTAAATGGCTGTTGTGTTAAATGCCACCAGATGACGCCATCTCAGTTGCTGAGACCATCAATATGTATTCGTGTAGTCAGATGCTGACTGATATACCATGCATGGCGCTGAAAATTGTTGGCGCTGTAGCGTAAATTCGAACGCACTCGACTAGTTATCGAGAGTTCTGGGGTTCGATCCCAGTGGTGCCGGAATACAATTTTTCAGTCGCTATGCGTTGTTTAATAAATGACGTGGAAGGAGCGATGACATCGTCCATTTACATTATCTCCACGTATTTGATATATATTAACCATTTCTATCGCCCTTTGAATTTATCAGCCACAATTAAATGGCTGTTGTGTTAAATGCCACCAGATGACGCCATCTCAGTTGCTGAGACCATCAATACGTATTCGTGTAGTCAGATGCTGACTGATATACCATGCATGGCGCTGAAAATTGTTGGCGCTGTAGCGTAAATTCGAACGCACTCGACTAGTTATCGAGAGTTCTGGGGTTCGATCCCAGTGGTGCCGGAATACAATTTTTCAGTCGCTATGCGTTGTTTAATAAATGACGTGGAAGGAGCGATGACATCGTCCATTTACACTTTCCCTGGCACACTCAGTAAGCTAATATCACGATAGTTCTTTCAGTCAGTCTGATCACCTTTTTCCTTATACAAGAGAACAAAAATAGCATCCTTCCAATTCTAAGGGACCATTCTTAACTCCCAACACAACTGACAAATTTCAGTTAACCAGTCAATTATAGAGTCACCACCATACTTCAACATCTCTGCAGTTATGCCATCAACTCCTGGAGCCTTACCATTCTGAAAAGATTTTAGAGCTTTACACACCTCTTATCTTGAGATCCCTCCTGTGCTCCCATCCTTCACTGTGACGTCAACAGCTTCTGCCTCAAAATCACCTTTGCTTTCTTGATCTAAAACCTCCCAGAAGTATTTACCCCATCTTTCACTTAACTCATTGGGCTCTCATATTATTTCCCCAATCCTATTCTTCACACAACTTACAACTTTGTTTCCCTTTATTTTTCCTGAGTCTCATGTACTTCCAGAAAGTCTTCCTATCTTTCCAGAAAGCCAATTCATGCCTTTCCACATTCTCCTTCCTATCTTTTGTCTTACTCTGGCAAACCAGCTTAGTGGCTTCACGCTTCCTACAGCGATATTCATGCACAGAAACTATCTTGCAACATTCCCAAATAGACTTCCTTCTTTTTCTTTACTGCCTCTTCAACCTCACTGTTCCACCAAGCATCACCTCTGTTATTACCCGCTGTTGTGGTGCCACAGACCTCTTCAGTAGCAATGACAACACAGTACTTAAAACATTCCCACTTCTTTTCTACATCCCTCTCACAAGACTTCAGCTCCTTCAGTCATTCTCTGAGTACATCTGAATAGTGCTGATGATCTTCAGGGAGCCTTTCAACCTTTATTCTTTCCATCCCGGGCCTCTTCCTATTCCTTTTTCTCCAACCAACATTCAGTTTCACTTGTGACACTATCAAGTAATGATCAAAGCTAACTTCTGTACCTCTCATCACATGAGTATCAGCAACTAAGTGTTTCAGACGCTGATTGTGGACAACAAAATCTGTCACTCTTTTGACCAAGATTACGATTTTTCCAAGTATATGTGTGGATATACTTGTGTTTGAAAAACATATTAGATACACACAAACCATTCTCAATGCAGAGTTCAATTAATCTTTCACCATTATCATTCACACAAGGATCATTAAACTTATCCAGAACATTGTCAGAAATTGCATTCTACATTCCTACTCTAGCATTTAAATCACCTGCTATTATAATTTTCTCTGTAGCACCAAACTGGCTGAAAACTGCTTTTAGCTCATTCCAGAAATCTTCCTATCAGAAGGTTCTGAGTCACAAGGAGCATGCACTACAACAGTTACTATTCTCTAAAGTTTCACTTTCAAACGAATCCAAAGAATTCTCTCTCTTAGACAGCTATAGTGAATCAAGTTGTTCTTCATCTTTTCACTTAAAATCACACTTACACCAGCCTGTCCTCTCACATTATCCAATACTCCAGACCACACACTCACCGTTCCATTCACTTCTGTCCCAATTTCCTTCTTTTTGGTTTCACTTACACACAGCACATCCAATCTATACTTATTAATTTCTTCTTGCCATTTATATCTCTAGTATTCCATACACCAATCTTACACTCATTCAGCAGAGATCTCTTTCTGATTCGCCTTTTCTAGTTCCAGGGCAATTCCATGGTGGACCGTCCTTCTCAAGTGTGGTAGGTCCACCATATCCCACACGTAAAGTTCGGATATTGATTTCTTTGTGTCTTTTATAGTCAGGTAAGTACACCAGTGTGAGGGATTAGCCCACAGCTGACAGTTCCAGTTGGTCATTCAACCTAAGATTCTGGAACAAAACCCAGTGAGTTGGGGCCTTTTCACCAATGTCACACAGAACTAGCTGGCACCTCCAAGATTCACAGAGGCCCTTGTTGCTGTTCCATGTGTCATTGTTCCCACGGAGCGATACGACTTGTTAGGAAGTTATTATGTTATGTTACATTAATGCCTACCACAGCACTAAAGATGTTTAATAAGTATAAAATGTTAAGCAAAACATCCTTTTGTTTTTTTTAGCACATCTTTTGTAAAAAAATGATCATGCTTATGTTATCAGTTTGCCCGTCTGTCCATCTGTAAACACCATATCTTAGGAACTATTAGTCCGATTTGAAAAATTCTTTCCCTGTGGCGCAGTGGTCTAAGCGATGGCCTCTGATCATTCGTCCGAAAGGGGTCCGGGTTCGAATCCCGGCGAGGCATGGATGTGGTGTTTGTCTTACGGCACTGGCTCTCTCCCTTCCCTGCAACCAGTGACCCTAAATTAGGGACAGGCGACTGCTTATAGCCCATTGAGTTGCTCATGGTGGTAGTTAAACCACCAATAAAAAAAAAATCTTTTTGCATTGGGATGCTTGAAATGTGCGAATAATGACCCTTTATTATTATTATTATTATTATTATTATTATTATTATTTTACGATGTACAATTTTGCCACCAGAGGGCATAAATGCAGATGATATCAAATTTAAAATACGTTTTATTCCATATATTTGCTTCTAAACATCCGATTGAAAACATTATTTTACTTTTAGATTCCATTTATGTCAAAAAGTATTTTAGGTATAGTCACTTTTCAAGACACCCATAGATTTTCCACTAGGGGAGTAAAAGAATATGGGTTTTCTCCGATATTTCTACTTCTAAAACGCTGATTTGAAAAAAAAAATTCTTCAGCGGATACAGCTTCTGATGGGAAATCTTTTGCACATAATTTCTAATTTTTGGTAAAGAATGATTTGGCCACCAGAGGGTGTAAGTGCTAATTTCTGCTTCTGATGTATTTGCCACAGCTTCTAAAATCACGATTGAAAAAATTCGTTTGTGGACCGATGCCACTCACGTCGATAAACTTTTTTGGAATATTTTCTTCCGTAAATATTGCATGGTTTTTCCGCCAGGGGCGTAGATGTATATCTTAGTTTTGTCAATATCTCAGCTTCTAATAGTCCAATTTGAAAAATTTCTTCTTTATTAGATAAAGTTTCTGGTGTAAGATGTTTTTCACATAATTTCAAAATTTTCAATTTATTCATAGACTTTCCGCTGTGTAAAGGTAAATTGCATTTCCCTCGATATCTCTGCTTTAAAATTCGGATTTGAAAAATTCTTTCTGCACTGGATACAGTTCCTGATGGGAAATCTTTTGCATTTAATTTCTAATTTCTGGTAAAAAATGGTTTGGCCACCAGGAAGCGGAAGTCTTAATTTCCGTTTCTGATGTATTTGCAGCAAACTCTGAGCTTCTAAAATCTCGATTGAAAAAAATTCATTTGTGGACCAATACTACTCATGTCGATAAAGCTTTTTGGATATTTTCTTAAAATAATGCATGGTTTCTCCGCCAGGGGGCATAGATAGATGTATATCTTATTTTTTAAAATATCTGTGCTTCTAAGAATCCAATTTAAAAAATTCCTTCTTTGTTGGATAGCTTTTCCAGTGCAAAATGTTTTTCATATAATTTCAAAATTTTTAAATAACTCATAGAATTTCAGCTGGGGGGGGAGGTGTAAAGGTAAATTGCATTTCCCCCGATATTGCTGCTTCTAAAACTCAAATTTGAAAAATTCTTCCTGTGTTGCATACAGCTCCTGATGGGAAATGTTTTTCATATAATTTCTAACATTTGGCAAAGAATGGTTTGGCCACCAGGGCGCATAAGCGTTCATTTCTGCTTTTGAGGTATTTGTAGCAAAATCTAAGCTCCTGAAAACTCGACTGAAAAAATTATTTCCCGGACTGATACCGCTCACATCGAAAAACCTTTTGAGCATACTTTCTTTTTAAAATATTGCATGTTTTCCCGCCAGGGGACGTAGATGCATATCTTACATTTGTCGATATCTCTGCTTCTAAGAGTCCGATTTGAAAAGTTCTTTCTTTGTTGGAGAGTGTTTCCGCTGCAAAATGTTTCTCATATAATTTCAAATTTTTCTTAATGCACAAATTTGCAACCAGAGTGCGTACGTTTGCGATTCCGTTTGCCACAATATCTGTGTGATTAAAAGCTCGATTGAAAAACTTCTTTCTTTGGTCAGATACTAGTGTTTTCCATACTGGTCCATTGACTTTGAATAGCTTTGATAAATTTAGTTCGCTTCAGAACAGATTTAAAAGACGTGCACATTACACCCGAAAATTCGGTGTCATTTTCCTTGTTTTTCTTTAATTAAGGAAGGCACCATTAAAAGTACCAACCAGCTAAACTTTCTTGCCGCCCAGCTGTAAAAAAATCTAGGGAGAACACTATAATGGCTAAATCAGGACTTGAAAAATACCATGCCTGAGATGCCCGGGGCATGTAAATTATTGGCCTGGGCAGGTAAATAAAAAAACCGGTTGCTCAGTCTGGGCAAGTAAATTAAAAAATAAAGTTTGGAATAGAATTTCCTACTACAAGAAAAAAAGACAGTTGTCGCATGTCTTGTTTTATTTCACTGCTAATTACAGGAAGTTGTATTATTGTTACGGAGTGCCAAGGACAGAAGAATATTACTTTAATTATATTGTGCTCTACATCCAGAAATTGGGATCATATCCAGTTTTGCTCCAAATGTTGTTTGTGGTCAGTGATGGTATGCATGCCTCTGGTGTTTATAGTCAGCGATGGAGGCATGCCCTTCCAGTGTTTAGTGAAAAAGGACGAAAACTTTAACGAAAGGAACATGGCAGAATCACTGAATTTCTGAAAGCACCAATTTTCCATCGTCATACCATTTCTTACCAATTTCAGCATCATCGTCTTATAACTTAAGCTACACTCTTTTGTGCATTGAACATTTTTAATACAGACCCTTACAATGAAAATGCAAAACATGTAAAAAAAGTTTATCATATTTTTAACTTAAAAAAAAATGAGGATTCTGATTTGTTATATTAAAGATAGATTTTTCCTGGGCATCCAGCTTTTACTACCTGGGCACGTAAAAAAATTCTACTCGTGCTCAGCCGGGCATGTAACTTTTCAGATATTTTTCAAGCCCTGTAAATAATCTGCAGCACTGGCTTCTGACCATTCGTCCAAGACTGGCCCAGGTTCTTGTCCAAGATGAGACATGGGTTGTATGCTCATCTGATGGCACTACTTCTGTTGTCCCTTCCTTCAGACCAGTGGTCCTAAATTAGGGACAAGCAGCTGCTTATAGCCCTATGAGGTGCTCATGATGCTGTGCAGTTGTTAAACCCCAAAATGAATAATAATAATAATAATACATAGTATTCATTTTGAAAATCACCAAAATTTAATTAAAAAAAAAAAACCCCAGTGGGAATAACAAATAAAGCAATAGAGACCACACAACATTTTTCCTCTGGTGTTGTTTGTAAATGATCTGTATGTATAAAAAAATATAAGCTGGGTGGTGATTTGTTCAGTGAGTAATATGTCAGTCAAGGAGTGCTTTTCATCAGGGCTTCATTTTACGTTCATAAAACAGGCTTGCTGAATTGCTTTCACTTTAATGTGCATTACTGGGACATTCCGTCATATTCTGTTTCCCTATTAACACAAGGTTCTGTGTTCATTTGAAAACAGAAGAAAATGAAACCCTCTTGAACTTTTGAATATGCTGTGTAACAGTATAATTTCAGAGGATTTACTTAGTTTTTACTGTAAGTGGATATCACACATTTTTTGTTCCTAATGTGCTATATATTTTGTGTGAATTTCTCTGCCTCCCTAAGTTATGTTGCCTTTAAAAAATTCATTCATGATTATGCTGTATCAGTTATTTATCTTACTTTGACCATTAATGCATCATTGATCTGAGTATGTATTTCAACTTTTGCTACAATAATTCTAATTCTAGGTGTATTTATGCTATTAATAACCATGACTTTGTTGAAGCGTACAAGCATCAGTTCACCCTTGTACAGTATCCTTTTCTTATATTTTTCACATTTAATATTTGTGCTGTTGGCTTGTAAAAGTTAGTTAACAGTTTGGCATTATTTTGTACTACAGTCATTTAGTTTTAAATTTGCTATGATTTTGATATTGTTGCATTATCTGTTAGAAGTATGTATATCCTACTTATTGTAAATTTCATTTTCTTAATTCTTGTCAAATGTGATTAGAATGACTTTATAAACCAAAGATTGAATGCAACTTAGTATTCAAGGGAAAAGAAGGAAGAATGAAAAATATATGAACCTTTTTCATTCATAAAACATAAATTAGGTATTACTTTGTTCAGATTCATTTCACCATCTCAGAATGGATTTGCTCAATTTTTATTCCATGAATTCTTATCCCTTTCTATTGAATATCTGCGTGTCATAGATGTCATGTGTGATAATAATATTTCACATATGGAAGATAAAGTGAAGGTGCTGTTTGAATTAAGCATCACGTGTAGGGATTGTAAAAGACAAGTGTATTCAAATGCATGCAAAACGATCAGAGATGAGGTGTGCATATAGTAGCAAGTGGCAGAACTTTTTCGTATGAGAGCAGCATATACTAAGTAATTGCACAAAGCTTCTGTTCACCCATACACCCTGAAATTATCAGAGGTGATTGTATCTGTTGAGAAAGTAATTATCAGACTGAAACCGCTCAATAGTGTTGATGCTAACGGACAAATACGGTCAGATAGCTATTATGGACACAGCGGATTATAATAAAAAACTAGAGGACTTTATTTCCGATTCTGGATCTACGGTCTTATGAACTAACCCTCTAAATTCTTGGGTTGTACGGGTACAACGAGTTGCAAGACTACCTGCTCTTCCGAAAGATCTCAAGAATGCCTCCAAATTACTGCCTGGCCCTTAGATCCCAAAGCTCTTTGGTAGACTTAAACACCACAAGCCCGGCAATCCATTGAGACCGATTGTGTCCAGAAGGTCCACACCGACCTACCACTTAGAGAAGGCGTTATCCAGATTCCTGATTAGTCATCTACCTGAATCGGACGTTGTGTTAACTTCTACTTTAAAGTCCATCACGAAAACCAAGCAACTCACTGTTGAACAACATGATATTATCGGCAGTTTCAACATGGTATCCCTTTACCCATCAGTCCCCATGCCGGAAGCCATCAGAACTTTGAAAGAGGCTGTTTCTAATTCATCAGTTTATTCGCAAGAGTCTTGCCTCAGCATCTTCAAATTAATGGACTTGATCTCAAATTCCAGCTACTTCAGTTTCCAAGGGCACGTTTATAAGCAAGTAAATGGCGCTCCAATGGGATCTTCGCTTTCAGCCGTTCTCGCAGAAGCAATACTTCGCCCCATTGAGCAACATATATTCATTAACTTCACCCCAAGACCTACCACCAGGCTGTGATATGCATACATACATACATACATATCACCAAGCTGTTCTCTGAGATTCAGAGGTTAGCTCCAAAAAGAAATACAAACTTCCAGATATTTTTACTTACTGTTGTCGTGTCAAACTTCTCCATTTACAGCGATCTTGACATACAACTCGGGCTTCACTGATATCCATTACATGCCGTACACAAGATCTTTTTATATTTCATACTCATAATCTTTTTCTCATGCAGACACTCCTGAATCTGATCCACCCATGTCTTCCTTGGCCTTCCTCTGCCTTTCCTTCCTGCCACTTGGGCTAAACAGATTTTCTTAGTAAGCATCTCATCACTCATTCTTTCAACATGGCCAAACCACCGAAGCTTATTGGTCTCCACCTTGCTAACAACATTTTGCTTCACATCACACAACTGCAATACATCTTCATTCCTCACACAATCAGACCGTGTCTTGCCACAAACCCCCCGTAAGTAACGCATTTCTCCAGCACACAAACTTTCAAAATGTTTTATTCTGAGCAAAATGTACAGGGAACGAAGGCGGTAGGCGACATGTGCCTTTACAATGCCTGAAACCATAATAACAGGAATCAGATGTACACAAAGTGTGTGAATTGACATTATGCAAGGGGTATATACAATGCAAGTGAAATAGATGAGCGGACTACAAAACAAAATTACCGTAGTATATATTCAAGAAGTGCGCTATTTACAGTATAAGAGGTGTATATATATACAGCGAATGCGCAAGTTACAGTATAAGAGATGTATATATATAATACAGTGCTAGTGAGATAGATGAGCGATGATACAACATAAGTGCAACAGTGCAGGGTGTGATAATGGAAAAGATATACGTGAGACTGAATAAATGTACAATTTAGGCGAAGTATATACAGATGTGCGTGAAGCCATATAGGAACAGGGAACGAACTATGTGCAGCAAGTGAGATATACATACAATGCAATGAAAATATAAATACAAATGACGCAGAACATAATGATGCAATTGAAACGTGTACTATATACAGATGTGTACAAAAAGTGCATGACTGAGATATGTAAGATGCAGACAGTAAAGAATGAGCTTGTAGGACGGCTCCAAAACGGAGCATACACAGTACCAAGGAATATGTATATGTACAGAATGAACAGCGAAATATACAGGATGTGTATGTACAATTCATATGAGCAATATGACGAACGAATGAGCAGAAGATATATGACGAAATAAAAACATTGAGTATACAGGTACAATGTGAGGCACACCGAAAAAAAAAATCACTGCAAAAATCACTTATTCAGAAGAGGGCACCACAAAGTAAGTGCACGTGAATAACCTGCAAACACTAACAGTAAAAAGATAAACTGGAGATGGGAATAAGAAGAATGTACAGAAGATCTAAGTCTGACAAGCTTAGGGAGACACTCTCCGGATCCGGTGAGCCAGTCCAGGGTTCATCACAAAGATCAAAGCGGGGAAGGTCCCGACGTAGAAGACGGAAGTCAAATCAGAAGATGTAGGTCTGCAGAAGGCCCTGAAAACCAGCGGTGTAATGGTGACCATACACTCAGGAACTGCAGGCTCTGGTCAGCGGTCCTGGCAGCGGTAAACGCCAATCGGAGCCTGGAGGTCAGCCGGTTGCGGAATTGCGCACAGAGGGTATCTCCTGCTTGTAGGCACATTGGAGGTATGACGGAGTTGCAGATAGAAGCAGTAAATCACATTCTTTGCGAGTACAAAGATGTATGTGCATGGCTCAGATAAAGGCACCGGTGGCGAACAAGAAACCAGCAGCATACTGTATGAAGAAAAAGGCAGCTCTTTGGCACAGAGACACTTGGCAACGGTAAAGGCTAGATGTAGTAAAGGAAGGATCGCCGGGCAGTACTGGTAGATGTGTAGAACATCAGCATGCTCAGAACAGAAAATGCAGGTGGGTGCGGCTGCCAGCGTCATCCGAAATAACGTGGCCATACTCCACACCTAAATCTACTACCATTCGCGAAACCTTGGAAATCTTGACCAGCAGCGAGGCTTGTAATGATAGCATCTCTCTCGAATTGCCACGCATTTGGAATCGATTCTTCAAATAATGCTGTGTTTTCTACCACAGTACTGCGCGCCCAACCAACGTGACCTCATTTCTTCGAGTGTCTGATCACATTTGCGCCTATTAATTTATTGTCTAGTCAAGTCACCATGTTCAAGTTGTTGAAGTGTTCCATTATCCAGTTTGCAGTTAGCTATCTACTTTCCTTGAAAAAGCCATGTGGTTGATGTGCAAAAGCTTGGAAACTTTTATTTATATTCTACGCCAAGAAATTTGGATTACTAGTACTATTTTCAGTGAGATAGCGTTAATATTTTCTCATTGAAGGTTATATATAGTAAAGCATTACAAGAAGTTAAATTATTCTTAACTCTGGCAGTAACATGGGCAGCTCTGGTCCTTTCAAAATCTGTGTGTTAGGTGCAGAATGTCTCAGTGCTAGGTCATGTAGAACATCAGCAGGCAGGTGCTCTTCTTACGAGGTGGACACCAAAATATTCTTTAGCAGAGAGAAACTGAAGCACGCACTTGCATGAGCACAATGGTTCACGTGCAAGAACTTGGTCCTCACTATTGGACAGCAAAGCGAAGACAAGGGGAAGGAGACAGACCCAGTTGCAATCAATCAATCAATCAATCAATCAATCTCTCTCTCTCTCTCTCTCTCTCTCTCTCTCTCTCTCTCTCTCTCTCTCTCTCTCTCTCTCTCTCTCACACACACACACACACACACACACACACACACACACACACACACAGCGCATTTCCCATGATTCATACAACCGGGTGAAGGCATGAACTGACCTCTAGAAGGCACAGTGTGTTTTTAATGTCACTTGTTAGCATCACCAATATGTTATGTTTCCACCCTAATGATGATACCTTCCTTACTTGGTGTTTTCGATGGTTTTAGGCAAACTGAATGCAGATCATCTTTCTGATAAATTCCATCTGCTTTACTCTGACTATTGCAGACCATTATTTGTTTTCAACTTTTTGCTGGTTTTTGTTAGCCAGATATTTGGGATATCTCATTTGTACACAGCAGTAGCAACAACAATTTCCTTACAAATTCATTCCACTACTTCTGTTTTCTGAATCTAACTGCAGGTGGCTGTTTTTCTGTTTCAAGGAAAATTTGAGTTCATTTAAAGCCCTAACCACTTGAAAAGGGCGTATTTATGGCTAAAAGTTTTTAGCAAAACTCCCAGTTGTTTGTTTTTTGCTATGCTGTTTCTGGCCCGTAACAGGAAATACAAGGTATGACATTAAACCTCAAGGCTTTGTGCTTCCCAAAACTTCACTGAGTACTGGGGAACAGCTTTTAACTTCCTCTCACAGGGTGACCCTAAAGTTCACAAGTTATTTGTTTCAAAGCCCATCCCTATGCAATGGTACTGCAGCTGAATTTCACTAGATGAGTTCCAAGTACTTAAAAATTGCAATTACCCAATTTGCCTTCTAATTTACTTAATTTACAGGAAGTTTCATTACAATATCATCCACAACTGGGAAAGTTACCTTGATCACAGTGGCGTATCTTTTCTATACATATTTCAGGAACAAATTGTGCTCATCCTATTTCTTAAAATTCAATTTATTCTTGCTAAGATTTCATAAAAAAAAAAAATTAAAGATGAACTATTGTGTACTATTTCAAGCAATTTGTTCAAATAACAGCAAGAATATTTTGATGCTTTTGCAGCAGATCTCGGTTATGCCAAGGCGTGACCTCAGTACTTCATTTGCCCTAGGCAAAAATTGACTTTGTGCCTCCTAATGGCACCTTCGACTTAAAAATGTGATGGTTCTTAATCATTAAAATATCAATTTTCAGTCAGATATGAGTAAAATATTTTACCCTCAGTGACAGGAAACTAAAATTTAAAAGAAATACATATAAGTTATTCAGTATATAAAATTTAGGCTATGTGTAATCTTCTTACTAAAATTCTTCTAATGTGCTGCCTACAGTGTACTTATTTGTAAATGTCAGTGTACTTTGTTTTCATGCTTAGGACCACATAAACTTTAGATCACTTAACTGAAGGTTAAACATTAAGTGCACTGTTTATACTGTCATAGAAAACTCAAGAAATCTTTCCTTCAGTGTTAAAACTTTTATAATATACTCATGTTCATAAAAAATAGAACACCTGAAAGGAGTCCAGCAACTACTTTGATTTTTGCGGGATATGTTCATTAGACAATACAGAACAAATGATTAACATCTCGGTGTCATATGTACCAGGTGCTTCGATATGGCTAATAATCTGTGTGGCACACCTGAAAGGAGTCTAGCTACTACTTTGATTTTTACAGGATATGTTCATTAGACAATACAGAACAAATGATTAGCAGCTTGGTGTCATATGTACCAGGTACGTCTCTGTAACTAATAGTCAGTGTGGCCACCTCTGGCTTGCATCACCTGCTGTACGCAGTGAGGCATTGAATCAAATAATGTGTGAATGGTGTCCTGTGATGCAGTCATTTAGGCTGTATTGACTGACCCTCATCCAAAGTTCATCAAGAGTTGCTGGCAGGTGGTCATACCACTGCACTTGTCATTTTAGCATGTCCCAGAGATTTTCTATGGGTGACAAATCTAGTGATGTAGCTGGCCCACGGCAGAAGTGGAATGTTTTTATCCCTGAAGAAGGCACATGTTGTTGCTGCAACATGCGGTGTGGCATTGTCCTGCTGAAATATGGCCCGGGGACGTCCTGCAGGTACTGAAGGGCAAACGGCTGTGGAATGTCATTGACGTAACAGGCACTCGTTATGGTGATCTGGACTTTCACAAGAGGTTATCTGCTTCTGTACCCGATATAGCATCCCAGGCCTTAATGGCCGTTGTTGGCGCGTTATAACTGGCGCGAATGCTCGCTTCCCAACGCCACTCTTCCTGCTGTCGGCGGACGCAAAAGCGCATTTCATTCGAGAACATTATATTGTGCTATTCGTCATACCTGTAGTCTGAACTGCAGTCCAAACTGTACAGCTGACATGGAAAGATGTGTCACAGTTTACCATAGCTGTGTCAACGCCGTCGGTGATGCTATAAAGAGTCACTCAAAGACGTCCTCATGAGTTAACCCTTGTCCCTCGGCATTGTCTATGTATGATGTCCAGAACCTTCTCTTCATGTCCATACGCCTTTCTTTGTACCATTCCCTGCACACTCTTGGCATGAGGGACACACTGCAGCCCACACAACTGGCAGTCTTCTTGAGGGAAGCATTGCAGTCTCTCATACCGATAATGTGACCCCTGTCAAACTCACTGATGTGACTGTATGACTATCTGACATGACAAAGAGGCATCCTTACCCACTGCTGACCAAGCACTGACATGCCGACTCAGCCATGCAGCACTTATAACAGAAAAACGGCCGGTTTCCAGTCTGTGATGTTGCACGATCTGATTAACCTAGATGCATGCACCTAATCATTTCTGTGATATTGCCTGTTTAACATATTCTGTAAAAATGTAAGTCATAGCTCAACTCCTTTGTGTTCTGTTTTTCTATGAACGTGAGTGTATACAGTAAAACCTTGAAAATCCTGCATCCAGAAATCTGGCACTTTTCTTATTTCGTTTTCATGTGAACATCCTATGTTTCACCAATAACCATGGAAATCTCCCAATGTACCGTCTCAACAACACATCGGGATTTTTTCTCAAATTCGTCATTTCATTGGGCCGCGCTGAAGTGACACGGACCAATGAGGCAACGAATCGTCGTGTGCGTTTGAAATGCGTGTCGAACGTGTGGTGATGATCTGTGCTTGTTGGTGGCAATATGTGGACTCGATCGCGTAATGACGTCTACATCAGCCTTCACGATGCATTGCGGTGATTGTATTCGCGATGTTTCGTAGTTTCGTCAGTCGAAAAACCCTAACATCCCTGTAAAATTTATATCGGGTTTTCGCGATATGTTGATACATCGCCCAGCCCTAGCGGTGGCTCTGGCTTCTTCAAGTTTTTGCCTAAGCATCCGCCAAATCCAATTTTGTTCGACAGGATTTTATGATAAATAGTACAAAAAGGTAATTGCCAATATTTTCGCCAAATTTTTTTCCATCGCCAAAATGATTTTTTTTTTTTCGCAAATTGCAAAGAATGCTATCAGCAGTGCGACCCCTGCATATTTATAAGGCATAGACGCGCACATTTTCATTAAAGTGACCTGTTACGTGTAAGTACGTGCTTTACGGAACAGCTGTTATGCAATTTTTGGATAGCTTCGGAAATCCAGAATTTTCATAAATCCGGCACTCGTTCGGTCCCGTCGATGCCAGATTTTCGAGGTTTTACTGTATATCTATTTTCCCTGATTCTGTAACTTTCATTCTATAATACTGAGCGGAGCCTTTTTAGATTTGCATTAGTCTGACAATCTGATGTTAGTAGCATGTCGCCAAACATGTGGGAACTGCAATCTTATGAAATTAGCAAACCTGAAATATTTTGCTTTTCACCCAACTCAGAAAACTTTTATCTACCATTTCGTTTATTGACTACATGTTCCTTCTTTGTTTTTTTTATGATGTCCGATCAAAAAGTTCTGAGACTAAACCGATATACAACAAAGTTCTTATGTTACTTAAGTCTGGCTATGATCTCCCTCAAAGTAGTCCCCTTGGGCAACAATACACCGCTGCCAGCGTTTTTGCCACTGTTAGAACACTCCCTGGAAGTCCTGTTCGCGAGCCGCATCAAGCACCGTCTGCGATTCACATTGGATCTCGTCCACGGTTTCAAAAAGGCGACCCTTGAACTTCATCTTCGGGAACAGAAAGAAGTCGCAGGGGTCCCCAGTGATGATCTGCGACAGAAATGTTGGATCATTCACCACCTGCTGACGAAGACCTTGACAGAGTTCGACACAGAGCGCCTTCTGTTCGGGGTTCAGAATCTTTGGCAAAAACTTTGCAGCAATGCAGTGCATGTTCAAAACCGATGTCAAAATTCCTTGCACTGTTCTGTATGACACATTGACAATGGTAGCAGTGTCTTGAATGGTTCTCTGACAATCGTCGTGCACCAGGTCCCTATTTATGTCTACATTTTCGAGGGTTTTGCTTGTGGATGGTCGCCCTGACCTCTCATTGTCTTCCAGTGCCATTCTGCCACTTTTGAAGTGTGAGTACCACTCAGAACACCTCGCACGACTCATTGCTTCATTGGCATAAGCCTGTCGCAACATTTCTTGCATCTCTGTTCCCGATTTGCTGAGTTTGACGCTGAATTTGATGTTTGCTTGCTGCTCTAGTTTGCAGTCCATACCGAAATCGCAGCTGCGTTCTGCATGTGGTCACCAAATATCATGTAGCACAGTTACCGATGTTCACAGAATAACACCACTTGGCACAATGACTCATAAAGGTCCCTGCCTGCCTTCAACCGCTGCTCGTGCATCCGCATACTGTCATTTGTTGGCGCGCTATGCACCTAGTCTCAGAACTTTTTTATCGCACTACATATTCATAAATAAGGTGAAAAAGATACTAACCTTCAATGTAAAACAGAAAGAAGGGGAAAGTTGTTTTCTTATAGTATCCCTTAATGACATCTTAAAAAAAAAAAAACAAGTGGTAGAAGAAAATTTAAAAGATGTATTTCAACTGTTCATCTTTTTAGTGATTTGTTTTTCAAACATAATGTAGATTAAAAATTGGGTGATGATAAAAATCAACATATGATTAAAATCAGGGCCAGCTGGATCATAGGGGCAAGGAGCCCCGCAGTTTAGGAAATAAAATCATTTTCGGGAGAATTTTTTACAATTACTTTTTTGTGTGTAAGTTTTTGGGTGCAAATCCCATAAAAATATGTTGTTTTTTTAATTCTGTTTCCAATCCTCCCATTTTTGAATAGGTTGTCACCCTTTGCCATACAAATACTGAGAATTGCAAATTTCAAGTGATTATTGTAACTAACTTAATATTTTCCTCATTCATGGAATAGCAAATTAAATTTCATCATTTTGTGGCCCTTTTATATACTGCATTTAACAATTTGCGTGCAAACCAGGTACTTAAATTTAAAAAATAAAAGAACAATATCAAAATTGGTTTCAGGCTACATATGAAGGCCATTTATTTAGTGACTTTAAAAACATTACTAGAAATTAAAAAAAAAAAAATTGCAATATGAGCACGTATAAAAGTTTAAAAAGTCACTAATTTGTCCCTTAATCACTAAAACATGTATCAGGAGAAAAAACTGTTTATACGAATTTAGTATTATTCCCACCTAAGATATTCGCAATCCAAAAATGTTTGCTACGTAGGAGGTAGCTTTTTTGTCATTTTGTGACGAAGTTTTTATAAGAGTCATAATACAACCTCAACCCCATCTCCCCCGGGGAAAAAAATCATAGATTTTAACAGCTCTCTCTCTCTCTCTCTCTCTCTCTCTCTCTCTCTCACATTCATGATAGTTTTCGTTATCACGTACTATAAACCAGTGAAGCACATGTCAAGACGAAAATGTTGCAGCAATAAATTTCGTCAGTGCAGCTTAATTGGTAAAGTATTTGGCTCCAGAGTAGAGGGTTGCAGGTTTGTAGTCGTCACCTGCAAATTTGTGGATTTCACATTGTGTGTGTTCCTTATGGACATTTTTAACGTAACGACTTTATTAAAATATGAAATTTTTTTCCTAGTGCCAGCAATGAAGTTTTCTTCCAGAGCCGCGCAAAAGCTCCATCCGACCCTGATTAAAATCCATGGCACTGACAGCAGCCCCCTTGCTGGCCTATGCTAAAGGCTGTCCTGATTATTCAGTTGATTCTTACTCTGTATAGCAAAATTATCAGTTTATGTAATTTTGTTGACTGCAACTTTTTCTCTCTTGGACACCAAAAAAGGTAAAAAAAATAAAAATAATAGGTATAGTCTTTTTAAAGCTTTCTTCTGAAGTAAGGAGTGCACATAGTAGTAATTTGTTTAAATCTCAAATTTCTTAATAGTCTGTTCATTAAGAAGATGGTAGTGTAGAACACGCTAAGTTAGGTATAAAAGTTTTAAGGCAAATAGTATTTCAGCCATTACTATGGCCTTCATCAGTGTGACTACGATTGGTTTCATTGCCAGATTGGAAAGGTAAGTTTTGTAATGGTAACTCCAGGTGACGTGATGCAATGAGGGATTTCCAGATGTATGGAACGAAAATGGGGAGCTCAGAGTTGCAATTTTTGGAAAATAAAATTTCCAGACTTTCTCTAAACCTCAGAGCATACCGATTTTGGAAGGGAGCCAACTTTTTTGTATCGACCAAAGTGGAATAGCAGAAGTGTCAGCCATGGTAAGTAGAGACAAGGAAGAGTTAGGTTTCCCAAATTTCACATCAGATTTGTGTTCCTGAAGTCTTAAAAGAATTTTCTGGAATGAACTTCCTGTGTGCGCAGTTAATTCAACGTTAGTCTTGACCGGAATTTTATACACTCCAGGCGAAGAAAGCGGAAGTCTTGGGTCTCTGTCATTATGGAGGATAACAGAAATTGAAGGAGAAGAACGAATGGCAAGTCTATATTCTCCTCTTTTGAAGAACTGATGAGCTTGTAGGCAGAAAGTTCGTGGGATTGAGCCAGCAAACATTAGTTCCTTTTTTTTTGGTGAAACAGGTTAAAGAGCAACTACTGGTTTTTTCTTAGCATTTTGAATTAATTTAGAAACCAGGAGAGGGGAGAGCCATGTTGAGTAGCGATCAAGCGGATGTTTGCTAATTCATTTTTTAGATTAACTTCAGTGTTACAAACCAAATGAGCTCGATGAATGAAAGACTTGAGGGCTGACAGTTTATATTGGTGGAAGGTATGAGAATTGAAAGGAATAATGCTATTGGTAAAACCTGGTTTTCAGTAGACAGAAGTGGATAGAAGATTATTACATTTTGAGATGCTGACATCCAAGAAATTTATCTTGCCATCAATTTCTTCATTAGTAGTGAATCTAATGGACAGGAATTTTTCAGTGATTAAATTTGTGAGCTGCAATAGATCTTTTTTAGGATGAGGCCAGATGACAAAAATATTGTCGACATAAACGGAGCCATAAGGTAGGTTGTTGGTCATGTTGCATCACTATTGATTGCTCAATATTTTGCAGGTATACTTCAGCCAAAAGTGGGGAGAGAGGTGACCCCATCGGTACACCTTGGTTTTGTTGATAACATTGATTATTATAAAAGAAAAAAACTGTGTTGGCGAAGAGAATACAGGCAATCATGCAAATCCTTGGTTAAAGTGCCATCCATGGGGAATTGTTCTTTGAATTTATGAATGAGTAGCATGTGTGCTTCAAATTGAGGCATAAAAGAAAAAAGTGATTCAACGTCCAGGGTAAACATACTTGCATGACCATCAATGGAGTTTGGAAGTCTAGAGATGAATTCAGTAGTGGATGAGATATTGAAGGGGTGGTTATTAGTGATAATCTTGAATTGTTTGGCAACACATTTTTCCAGGTTACAAACAGGAGAGTTAGTATTTTCCACAAGAGGTCTAATTGTAGCATTAGCTTTGTGTAATTTAATTTGGACAAATAATCTAGGAGAATTGTAGAAAGAAGGGACGGAAAAATCTCCTAAGAAAACCTTTAATGATTGTAACATATTTAGACGATCCACAGATGATTTCAAAGCTTCCACAGGATTTTTAGAAAGAAGTTTGTAATTGGTGGAAAGGAGGAAATTCAGGCTTTTTGATTAAGGGTATCCTTTTTGATAATGACTGGAAGGCCGACTTTATCAGCCATACATACAGCTAAATTATTAGCTTTTAAGAACTGTTAAATTTTCAAGAGCTTTGAGGCAAACGTAGTATTAGTGACAACTTGAGTGTGCTTGCTTAATAAAAATGGAAGCAGCCTGAGTATGTAGTTTATGCTGATCATCGGAAGTGGTATTATGAATAGCAGATTCAAGCAAGGGGATGGTTTCCAAGAGATTCTCAGTTGAAGGAGGAGCAAATTTTGGGCCTTGGTTAAGACAGTCGTCGAAGTAAGAAAGCAGAACAAACGTAGACAAGTTGACAAATTTAGCGGCATCCGAGGTGGCTTGGAAATTTTATTTCTAAAAGTTGCAACTCTGAGCTCCCCATTTTCATTCCATACATCTGGAAATCCCTCATTGCATCACGTCACCCGGAGTTACCGTTACAAAACTTACCTTTCCAATCTGGTAATGAAAACAATCGTAGTCACACTGATGAAGGCCATAGTAATGGCTGAAATATATTTGCCTTAAAACTTTTATACGTAACTTAGCATGCTACCATCTTCTTAATTTGTTTGTTAGTTACGTGCATTGCCTACCACTCTTTTATGAGCCTGTTCATTGGATTGAATTTTGAAAGACTGCCATAGTCTTCCTTTTATAGTACTTTTAAGTGCCTTGCTTGTCTAATATACAAATAAATGTAGAAAGTGTAATTGCTGTTATTTTTTTCCTTCACTGTTTACATATTGTTCACAAAAATTCTTCAGTCACAGCGAGAAGAAAACTGGGCTCTTCCAATAATGTATACTTGTTGTCTTGATCTGCGTATCCTTGCTGGAAATGTAAGTACAATGTTTGTCAAAAATTTTTTTTTTTCTCTATGTTTTATAACGTTTTTAAAATGTAAGCATTTCTTCCGGTGGCATTCTTTGTTTTCTAGGATCCACTACATGTATTTTTTATATTCATATGTCTTGCCACTTAATCAATCATTATTTCATTGTTTTTCTGTTGTAGCAATTAATGAAAAATTTCTAAATTTTTTTTTTGATTTACTGCTATAACAGAAAAAAAATTGGGGAATGTGCACTTAAAAATGATTCTGGTATTGTTTCTACCTATCCACTGTTTGTTATGTTAGAGTTTTGTTTGAGTTTACTGATTAACACTAGTTTCACACAATAAGGCAATCAAAAATTGTGTTATAAAAACAGATTATGTTTAAAATTTTTAAGGCTGATGACCAGTTAAACAAGAAAGGGAAATCCAAGCCTGCAGAGATGTTGGAAAGGACTGCAGATCTGATCATGGGTTTCTTTAGAGTCTGTGCCAGTGATAAGTATGTTTTATGTTTCTCATTGTTATTAAAATCTTCTGTTGTGATAAATGTGTTTATTATTATGCCACACAAATATAAAAAATAATGCAGTTAGAAATAACAGAAGGATCACAACTTTGACAAGTGATTTGTACAATTCAAGTCCTATTTCGTATTCATTCATTCTACATTATCTATTTATTATCAACTAAGTACCTTTGTTACACTCAGGCATGTTTGGACCTCAGTCTGTATTAAAACAACAATTTGTTCTTGGCAATAAACTTTAACCATTACTTCTTGTCCATTCTAAGATTTTCAGGTTCTGTCATATTACTTCCTTATTTGTCAATGTCTGATTTCACACCTACTGTTCATTTGGTCCTATTTCCTACCTACAGTCCATCTGTTTCTAGTTCACACCTACAGTTCATCTGGTTTTAGTTCATGCATACAGTCCTTCTGGTTCTACTACACACCTACAGTCCTTCTACCTCTTCATTTGGTCCCACTGAATGTAACCCCTATTTAGACAATTTTGCATTGCTCGTTTTGATACACATATATACCAGGTGCGCCATGTAAAAGAGGCCCTGTGGCTAGATGTTGTTAGGCGAGTTAAAGTTGTTTGACGGGTTTCCATTTAAAACCGCTTTGTTCCACTTCTAACCAGTTTCTGCGTGTACAGCTGCAAAGGAATTCTCCGGAGTGGTTAGTCACAGCCAGAGCAGTGTAGGTACGCGGTCAAAAGTGTAAGTGAAGAGAGAACAAAGGCAACGGAAATGGTTTTAAGTACGGAACAGCAGATTTTTATTGTGGAACAGTATTTCAGAAATGACTCCTACAAGTTTTTAAATGAGTTCTTTACAGAAAAATTTCCACATTGTGCAGCACCGGTGAAATCAGTGGTACAGAAGTTAGTGCGGAAATTTCGTGAAACCGGCACGGTGTGCAACAGGAGAAGAAACAAACCCAAGGCAATTCGTACTGAAGACAATATCAAGGATGTGTGCACAATGATGTTGTTACAAAGACTTCGGATGCCGATTCGCCGATTATCGTCTGCAACTGGAATATCTGCCACGTCATGCCGACGCATACTTAAGGTGGATGTGCATTTTCGGCTGTACAAAGTTATGGGGCTCCAAGAACTTAAAACTCATTATGCAAAACAGATGCAATATTGTAAGTGGCTTCAGAAGACCTTTGTCAGCGGTGAAATGGACCCATAACACTTTATTACATGACAGATGAAGCATGGTTTCATCTGTCCGGGTATGTCAATGCGCAAAACAGCAGGATTTGGACCGACACGAATCCCAGACGGACAATGGAGACTCCTCTGTACGACCAAAAGATAGGCGTTTGGTGTGCTGTGTCTGCAAAGAAGATAATCGGCCCATTCTTTTTCACTGACACCATCAACTCGGAGTGTTAAGTTCAGCAACTGTTCAACCCATTTGTTGAAGCACTTACAGAAGAAGAGCGAACATCCACTTTCTTTCAGCAGGATGGTGCAACGGCGCATACTGCACGGAACAGTCTATGTGCTGTGCATGAAGAAGCGTTTGGGGAGGACAGAACTGTATCGAAGGGACTATGGCCACCCAGATCACCCGATTTCTCCGCCTGTGACTTTTATCTGTGGGGAGCATTGAAAGGGAAAGTGTACACAACTAATCCGCTCACCCTTGATGAATTAAAAGTGAATGTTACGGATGCCGTAGCCCAGATTACTGCTGATGAGTTGTGGCACGTTGCGAACATGTTCCGTCTTGTAAAGCTGTGTCTTGATGTCGGAGGACAGCACTTTCAGCAATTGTTGTAAACGCAGGTAAATTACTCCTGTTTTCTGTCATTTCAACTATTCTTTACCATGTATAGTAACATTACCTGACTGTTGTTGTTCATTATACTCGGGCCTCTTTTATATGGCACACCCTGTATATATCTAATCTCAACATATTTTTATCGACTTTTCCATATACCAAAGAAGTACTGAGCTCAATTATAATGTCTGTAGTACTGTTTCTGTTTTGCCAGTGGATAAATAGATATTCTAGTAGATATTGGGTCTAAGAACAAGTTGCATGTAAATAAATTATCAGGAAAAACGAAAATGTTGATGCAAAAAAGAAGAGAGATGAGGACAACTAAAGCAGATGCGACTTCCAAAGTGGAATATATAGAGCTATGCAAGACAGTACGAAAAAGTATCACTGAAGACGTAAGAAAATTCAACTGTGAACTAGTGAGGAAAGCAATTGAAAACAACCAAAGCCTAAAGATAGCAAAGGGACATCTCAGTAAGGAAGAAAACAGATTATGGCACTGAGAAAAGAAGATGGTTCTGTAACAAGAAATAGAGGCGAAATTTTGACAAGAGTGAAAGATTTCTACTCCAAATTATATGAAAGGGATGATACATGCACTCCAGACATCATGAAAGATACCAGTACCAGAGTTCCTCCAGTCCTTCCAGCAGAAGTTGCACATGCAATCAAGAACATGAAGCGGGGAAAAGCTCCAGGAGAAGATGGAATTACTGTAGACATCATACAAGAAGCAAGTGGAGAAATCGAAACAGTACTCGCCCAAATTTTCACTCGATGCCTTAATGAAGGAAAGATTCCTGAGGATTGGAACACCGCTACAATGATCCTGCTACATAAGAAAGGTGACTTTGAGGATCTCGGAAACTACAGACCTATCAGCCTCCTATCAGTAGTTTATAAAATCTTCACTAAAGTTCTTTCACACCGCTTGAAGGTAACACTGGACATGGCTCAACCGAGAGAACAAGCTGGATTCAGGAGTGGCTACAGCACAATAGATCATATCCATGTGCTGAGAGAACTAATTGAAAGAGCGAGGGAATATGAACTTCCATTGTGCATGGCTTTTATCGATTATGAAAAAGCCTTTGATTCGGTGAAACCATCAGCAGTTACAATGGCTCTGAAAACCTGCGGTATTGAAGATGCATACATTAATATTATTAATAACATCTATGAAAATGCAAGTGCAAAGATTCGGCTGTTTGAAAATACAACACACATAAAAATTGGAAAGGGAGTGAGACAAGGTGACACCATATCTCCGAAGCTCTTTAATGCTACATTGGAGGGTGTTTTTCAGTCACTGAGCTGGGAAAACAAGGGGATAAAGATTAATGGAGATTATCTAACCCACCTTCGTTTTGCTGATGACGTAGTCATTTTTGCAACTAGCCCATCAGAGCTGCAGAGTATGATCCAGGAACTTGCTGACAAGAGTAAAGAAGTGGGATTAAAAATGAACTTTCGGAAGACAAAAGTGATGTTCAATGCTTTTACAAGAAATGAAGATTTATCGATTGATGGAGAAAAGCTGGAGATAACAGACACGTACGTTTATCTTGGACAGCAGATATCAAGTGAGGGTCACATTGATGAAGAAATTAATCGGCGTACAAAACTTGCCTGGAGAGCTTTTGGAAGAAACAGCATAATTTTCAAGAGCAATATGCCATTATGTCTTAAAAGAAAAGTGTTTGATCAATGCATCCTTCCAGTGCTTACGTATGGTGCAGAGACGTGGACCTTAACTAAAAGAGACATACAAAGGCTGCAGACAACTCAAAGAAGCATGGAGAGGTGCATGCTTGGTGTAACCAGGAGAGATAAGAAGAGGAACTCGTGGATCCGAAAAATGACAAGAGTGGAAGACATCATGATCAGAGTTAAATCCCTGAAATGGCAATGGGCTGGACATACTGCCAGAAGGACAGATCATCGATGGACAGCCGAAATTTTAGATTGGATTCCAAGGGACAGGAAAAGACCCAGAAGAAGACCACATGGGAGATGGGTGGATGAAATTCGAAAGTATGCAGGGGTGACATGGAGGAGACTGGCACAAGACAGACCGTTGTGGAGGAAACTTGGGGAGACCTTCGTCCAGCAGTGGATTGATAATGGTTGACAATGATGATGATGATGATTATTCCTTTTATCACTTATGCTTGCAACTTCTACAGAGCTCTTTACTTTGCTCCCAACTCCTGTTGGGTGTATATGAATACTGCATTGTATACAGTACATTTAGTTCCCTGGGTATTCTTTTTTTTTGGTGAAAAATTCTTATACAGCTGGTAAGGGATTTCACCTGCTTTGCCAATTTTGTTGTTTAGCTCTTCATATAGCTTTCCAGTCTCATCTATAATCATATCTGGAAAATAAAAATCTGTTACCTGTTCTAGCCACCACCTTCCCCTGTACTACAAAATTAATGATATTTCGGAATTTGGCTAAAAACCTTTGATTTAGGTTATCAGAACTGATTTTCCATCTAAATTTTTCACGCATTATGTTCAGCTGATTGATATTATTATGTAACTTGTTTACTCTCTGAGAAATTAGCACTAAGTCATTAGTAACTTAACAAGACCTTTGATAGAAATTAACTTGCCCAAAGCATACAAAATTTTTTGTTGCATGTAATAAAAAGGACAGCGAACCAGGACATAACCCTAACAACTAATATTAATGACAGATATTGCTTTATTTTAAAATTACCTAAAAATGTTCAAAAGTTTAATTCGTTTTGCATAATTTACATTATGCAAAAACGAATTTAACTTTTGAGCTAGCTATTTATATGTAAATTATGCATAACAAAGTTAACTTTTTAAGGTTTTTTAGATAATTTTAAAATAAAGCACTATCTGTAATTAATACTATTTGTTAGGGTTATGTCCTGGTTCACCATCTTTCTTTATTACACACTACAAAATCGTCTTAATATGAGATATGATGGAATATACTTTGGGTAAATTAAATTTCTATCAAAGGTCTCATTAGTTAAAGATATAGCTGTCATGTTTCTTTTATACTATTTAGGTGTGTAACATATCAAGTATTAATAATTATTTAAGTGGTCAGTGTATAGCTAACTATTAATGTTAGGACCACCTACTTCATCTGAAACTAACTTACTTCTCTTGAGCAGTATATCCATGCAGATTACAGATGCAATGGGAATGGTCTACATCCCTGTCTTACTCCAGAGTTAATTTCAAACCATTTACCAGTATTTCTTTCCATTCTAATTGTTTCAATTCTTGACATACAAGCTTGTGATTGATTTCAATAACTTGTCATTCACTATAAATTTTTAGCACACTGAACAATTTTTTCCTAAATTCTCTATCAAAAGCCTTTTCAGAATTAATGAACATTATAGGAGTATATAAATATTCATTCACCTCATAAAACTTTTTAGAAAGAAGGTAGATAATTAGTCACGCATGTTATATTAAAAAAAATTAAAAACACAAAAGCGTTTTGACAGTCTTGGGTTTTGAACACTTGTAAACAGTCGGAGCGAGAATCATCTCCAGAACCTTGAATTGTGTTTACAAAGCAAGCTGGGTCCATTGCTTCATGGGCTCCTGACAAACTTTCTGCTTACTGTTTGTATGGAACAAGGTATACCATGACTCATCAGACTACATGACTCTTTTCCAGTCATGGTGTTCCTGACACCACTGTAGATGAACTTTCTGATTCTTCGCAGAAATCAGTGGTTTCCTCACAGGCGCGCGACTGCCATTACCGGTCCTCTACAATTCCCTGTACATTGTTTGCTGAGATATGGGTCGGGAACAGCTTTCATTGAATGCTTCAGTCAATAGATGCACACAGGAAGTCCTGTTTCTCCATACAAGCCTTCTCAGATGACGGTGATATTGTTCCTGTCAGATTTTCATTGGGACACAGTTACGCCTTGTAGACAAGCAATGTGGGTTATTTTTCCACAGATTAAAGACCAGGGATATCTCACCTTTTGAAATACCAGTCAGCTCTGCTGTCTTCAAAATTGTCACTCCAGCTAGACTGGCACTCACAACAATAAGTCCTTTATCGAACTCCAAAAGATCTTTTGTTTTTTCCATTGTGGTCAACACCACTGATGAGCAGCAGTCTTAAATAATTGCTTGGATCACATGGTGGTGCACATGACCACATATTTTGCATATATGCTGTGTGACATTAATGTGCATCTGCATAAAGGTTTTTAATTCAGTGGCCAGTATGTGTATGTGGTGAGATGTTTTACATCTAATGTTTTTCACTTGTTTTATTCTTGATTCAATACTTCATATCACAGTTGTCAGCATTTTGTTGCAAGCTGAAATAATGGGTTTTCAATAGGCCGAGGCAAGTATGAGCTTACAAATGTGGGGTTTTCAAGAACAGAAAAAATGAGGTATTAAGACAGCATGTGAAATTTCATGCAGAAAACTTATGTATTAACTTTTTCACTAGCAGGTCAGATTTTTACGATCGGTTTTATTAAAATAGGAACAAATCTTATTGTCTTTACTTTTATACTCCTCCTCCCTTTAAACTTATTTCATGTGCCCTAAACATTTTATCTTTTGTTAATGCAGTGAAAACAAACTATTGAACAATACAGTTGCATTTTTTGAGTAGATTAGTCCGTGCTTTGAATTTGTTTCAAGTCCAGAAGGTTCTAGCAACCATCTCAATGTGAGTTTTGTAGGGAAATGCATTTTAGAAAGAGAGATGTTACATTTCCATTATTATTCAGATTCATAGTACTGCAAGTTATCATAAACACTTTTCACGTGTAGATCAGATGTGTCATTTCTGGCAATGTTATTCTTTTCTAATATATCTGTGACAATGGAAGAAAGTAAGGGAAGTTAAAAAAATTATGATATAAAGTGATGGAAATGAAATGCTAAAATACTTGATTTCCATTCTTTCTTCAAAAGCAAATGAATGTTTTCTTGTTAGTCATTTGAGTAACCAATATTTGTAATATTGGAGAACATTTTAAGTTTTCAAGTGCAAAGAGTTTTAAGCATTTTACATTACATTGTACTAGGACGTATATTGAAACTTCATCAACTTACTTCTTGCCTCCACTTTCTGCTGTTTGAGGTGTTCTGAAATGTATTAGCATGGCTAAAAGGGATATTCAGTGTGCATTAAAAATGTTTGTTATATGAATTATTACTGCAAATATATACATAAAAATAAATATGTAGCATCTGTGTTACCAGTTCTGTTCTGCTTCCTGGTGGGTCAATCTTACAATGTCTGGACATGTCTTCTGTGAGCGTGATTGATTTATAGAATCATTAATTCAGAAATAATTTAATTAATCATGGGATAAAAGTATGTTGGCACCATAGAATTTTTGAAACTTCAAATTTCTTTTCTTTGTTTATTATTATTGTGCTTATTTCCTTTTCTGTGTGTATATTTGAAAAAAAAAATGAATCGTTATGAAAACAATCAGAAAAAAATGTGAAAAGCTATGAAAAATAAGACAAAATATTAATAATTGTTAAGGTGAATGACAGTCCCAAAAAATTGTTAATTTTGCACAGCAATGCCATTGTAGGTGCTGACTGAAATTTTAGCTAAGTAGCCAAGGGCTGGTAAGTCCAAAGCGTTAGTTACCAAAAAGAAGTCTCCAGCATAAAAAAAGGGGGTGGGGGTGGAGGATTAATAGGACCTTTAATGTAACTGCTATTATTTACCTGGATGGCATTATCTGAACATAAAAGCCACTCATTGCGCAAAATGAAAAACATTTTTTAAAATCTTATCTCCCCCCCTCCCCCAATCTTGGTTTACTCATTCCCAAAACACCGATGTGGAAATTTTCCATGTATCTGTCGAAACCTCAATGTTTTGGCTAATAAGCCGAAAAATTGGTACTTTCTTATCTGCAGCAGTAAACGGATACATCAGAATGTAAATATTAGTTGAAACTCTCAATGTATTGGTGGAAACCTCGGTGTGTTTTTTTTTTATTTTTCAGTTCTTGTAGCATAGAGGAAAATAACTCAGTTTTGCCAACAAAACATCCACCAAAACAGCCAATTCACTACATAAAAAGATGATATTCCCTTCCTCTTGACAAGAATGCAACAAAAAGAAATTCATTTACTTTACATAGAAAATATTCTTTACCAGTTTCAAACATCGGTAATGAAACCTTGATGTTTTTTCAATGTATCGGCTTCTGAGACATTGAGGTTTAAGCCCTTTTAGTGCCACATGTAATGTATGTGTATATGCCAAGAATTGCTAAGCCATTTTCTTAGAAATTGCAAGCTTTAAGGAAAAACGCTGTACTTTCCATAAATTTTAATATTTTTGGGCCAAAATTTTCCCCTGAACTTTATAAGTTGTTTTTTTTAATATATATTTCTTTTAAATATATTATATTTCAGATAAACAGAATTTTGTTTTAAAATAACTTCACATGAAATTTTTTGAAACAGAAATTACAAATATAAAACAAATTTTAAAAGACTTCTTTCTTCTGCAAAAAAATGAGGAAATATAATGAAAACTTCCTTAATTTTGATTATACCCTTACAGATGATGTTATTCTAAAGTGATTCAAAATTGTCACTATTACTTGGCAGACTTTCACTCTTCACTACAGCTAGCCATTTCAAAATTTCCTTACAGGCTGGTGTTATTCTAAGGTGATTTGAAACGCACGTCTGCTAATACTGAGGAAAAAGCTGTCACTAAAGTTGGTCCTCAGCAAACACACGAATCTGGAAAAAGATGTAAGTGATTCGCAATTTGCTGAGTTTTGCACTTATGTTGGTTTGTTCAGGAAAAAAAGAAATGAATAATGTGAAGAGTTTTTAGTAATAAAACATATTTCGTTCTCCTGCGCGGCAAAGTCCGCAAGAAAAATAAACACACCGTTGTCACTGGGCCACAAGTTGTGCTTTACGGGGCTCGAAGAAGTTATTTCCTTCAGTGTAACATTCTTTAATTCACTCACAATCCCTTGTGAACAGCCCTGGCTGAACTGTAGTAGGAAAAGTTTTGGTTAAAATTACTCTTCCTCCCGCCACACGGCGAAAGTGCATGGACCACCGCGAACATGAACTTACGATACGTTCCTTACTGCATGATTTTTTCAATAATATTGCTGTTTGACGGTATGATTCATGAAGATTTCATTTCAAAACAATATGATTAACAAATGATATGATCGTTCACGCGCCGATATCTACTGTCTGATTCAGGAACTACTCGGGTCAAAAGCGAGGGCTGATAATTCAGCCCACCGCTCTTTTAACGCAACAGTGCAAGTCGATGAATCAACCGCATCACACTAAAAGGTTTCTGCAACATCGAGGTTTAAACATTGATTTACGGTGGCAAAACTTCAATGTTCAAAAACATCGAGGTTTTTGCCATCCCTAGTTAGGACTGGTTTCACTTTCTTTTTACCTTTACTTCTGAATTATTATTCTTTTGTAAATTGGCACTAAAAAATCAGAAATCGCCAAACTGGCGACCTTTAAAATAAATTTCATCGCCAAAGTTGCCAGTTAATTGCCATCTGGCAAGTGTCGAGTGCTAATTTGCACCTATAAATGCCATCATTAACTGTCAGCAGCTTCTCAGAAAACTTGAACCTACATCTCCTAAGTAAGATACCATTGCACCACTCATTTTTGAAAGTTTTGTAAGAAGGACAATGTTTGTCAATGAGTTGTAAGTAAGGCTCTGTTAACATGCTCAAATAGAACTAGGGAGAGCTGCAGGTTTTTCCCCACACCATGATGATACAACTTGCAAGTTCCTGAGAGGTTTCATGTAGTTCACAGTTAATAAGTGTCCACATGCTAAAAATACTGATTTCATGAAAAATTTTCAAGAGATGTCAACATATGAAATATGTTGAACTCCAGTAGTTCATATAAAGCTGACAACAGCCATGCTCTCTTAATATCTTGCTAAACAGAAGTGTAAGTAAACAGCCAAAGACTTACTCTTCTTTTTATCTGACTGTCAGTACTTACTAAGTTTTTTAGTGTGTCAAGCTTTTGTGATAGTGCAACAGTTTCAAGCTTTCAGCAGACATATATCAGCACCAGGCTAGGTTAATGTTATATGGACTTTCCCAGTTTTAGTGGGAAAGTTCATGTAATGTTCTTTGACAGTACATTTTTTTCTTTATTATTATTAATATCCAAAGTTTTTACCATAATGAAAAATAAATGATTGAATGAATACTGAATATAATTAATGCTTCGAAATCTTGAGTAAACCCTTTGGCCAACTGTGGAACAGATAAAAGTCAATAATTTTTCATTCAGAAGCATATTGGGAAGTATGGAAGTAGAAGTCAAACATCACGAGCATAAAAGGCATTTTTTAATACCATAAAAGAAAGAGGGGTGGGGACAAAACATCACTAACTGTACATTTAGTTATGAATTACATGTGAGCAGTAATAGGAAAACCAGAGTAGATTGTACAAAGAGAGCCTTTTTAATCTTTTTTTTTTTTTTTTTTTTTTTTGCCAAATTTTGTTGCATTTAAACTCCAACATATGATAATTTTTGCTAAAATTCAAATGATACTGAGAAAATTGGGCAGCAACATGCAACTGAAATAAAGGATGTGGAGGAAATAGAGGAACACATTTAAGTTATGTAAAAGCTATGTATTACATGGAAGCTTTCAAACCGTGTCTTTAGTTTTTCTTCAGCCCACAGATATTGTATAAGGGACTAGATTGGCTGTCTGCTCTATTGAACTTATGCTTGCACTGTGAGAACCATGGAGCCACATTGAGCAGGTCAAGATGTCAGAAGCAGGACATATTACAAAGAGTAGTTTGCAGTTGGTTGTAGAGTAACTCATTGTGAAAGCTTGCCAATATATAAATCGTATACTGGGAGATGAAAATATAATCACTCTTATCATTTGTCTTTGGCCCAATGCTGGGGGAAAAAATGGGAAGGCATTAGTTTACCAGAAAAATTTAAAGCAGCTATTGCATAAAATTATGGAAAATGACTGGAAAGCATTTTAAAGACTGTAATGTGGCAAAGCTTTAAAATAATGAAGAAGCAAACATTATATTTAAAATCAATAAGTAGTGATAAAATCCAGAAAACTTAATTTAAACCAAAAAAAATAATGGATTCATATGCTTTACAATAGGAAAGCTGCAATAATGTGAATATATATGTATATATACAGGGTGATTCAAATTAAAGTATCCCTGTTTGGAACGGTGTGGAGAGAAAACCCCTGGACGTAATGACCCCAAATCTGGAGGATATACATGTCAGACCATGGAAAAATGATTTAGAGAAAAAAAAAATTTGTAGTTCCAAAAATGGCCGATAGGTGAACATGTGGCGTGCGAGCTGTACTGGAGAACAACATTTGCATAAGACGCATGTGCAAGGGCCTCATATACAAGGTGTGGGAACAGTGTTGGAGCATTAGTCGACAAACGCGATGGTTCTCTTGTTGCCAGAACGTGCGTTGCTGTTAAAGTTGTTTAACCTCAACGGCAAAAACTCTGCTAAAGCGCTTTGCGTGTACAGGGGACAGAAAGTATTGCGTACGGGTCCACTAACACCCTGTGCTTTGCGAGGAATGGTGCATCGGTTCGAGGAGACAGGAAGCTTTGCAGTTTGAGCGGGACGAGGACGAAAACCACGGATGTCGCAAGTGGCTGAAGTTGTTGCAACCGCTGTCGTTGAGCACTCCAGTCAGAATGCTGCAGGAACTTGTAGCTCTCGCGCCGTAGCAAGACAAGTGAATGTGCAGTACACAACAGTATGGCGGTGTTTGCGTTAAACACTGGAAGCTTATCCGTATAAGATCCAGTACTTACAAGAGATAGAACCTGCTGATAACGATGTGCATAAAACGTTCACTTTGACATTCTTGGCATGCATGGAGATCAACCCAAATTGGCTGTGGAACATCCTATGGAGTAACGAGGCTCACTTTCACTTGTGCGAAACCGTCAACAAACAAAACTGCTACATTTGGGCTACACGGAATCCTCATGGAGTCCACCAGGTGCCCTTGCATTCACCGTACGTGACTGTATGGATAGGTTTTATCGCCAACTTTTGGTTGGTCCATTTTACTTTGAGGAACGCAGTCCGCAGGGTCAAAAGACCTGTTCCGTGACAGCAGCGTATTATCGGGATATGTTGCAGGGTGTCGTCATTCCTGAACTCCAGCAACACGGATGCCTCGATACAACAACATTCCAACAAGATGGGGTGCCCCCACACATTGGCCGAGCCATTCAACAGTTGCTGCGAAATCAGTTTTTTGAGGATCGAGTTATCAGTCGTGCATTTCCTACAAGATGGCCTCCGTGGTCACCGGACCTTAGCCCTCGTGACTTTTGGCTTTGGGGCTACCTGAAATACAAAGTTTATCAAGAAAACCCTGGAAACCTGGCAGATTTGAAGAGCCATATCACCTTGCACGCACGCAACATTTGTAGGAGGTGTTCAATGCAGCACGGTGGACACATTGAACACCTGTGACACCCTTGTATGGCAGCTCTGACCACTTGGTTTGCTGTTATGTTCTGATGTGAAGCCTGTGTTTGATGCATGTGTTTCGTTGGTGCTGTGAGACACAGCTCTGTGTGATCGACAGTTTGTGTGTGTTGGAGTGCATTAATAAAGGCGCATGATATCACTTCGTCTGCTGCTGGTTATTGGTAGTGTCGTGTTTTATATTTCTTATCTGCACACTCCTGCAGTGCCACATGTTCACCTATCGGCCATTTTTAGAACTACAACCCCCCCACCCATCATTTCCCCAGGGTCTGACATGTATACCCTCCAGATTTGGGGCCATTACGTCCAGGGGTTCTCTCTCCTCACCATTCCAAACAGGGATACTTTAATTTGAATCACCCTGTGTATATATACATGTATATATCAATATATATATTGCAAAACAAGTTCAACACAGGTAGTGACCATCATAGATTGGTGAGATGAGATGTAAGATGCACCTCAACACTAAACTCCAACTTGGCAAGCTCATAAGACAAACAAAATGTATTGACATAACCAACCTTAAAAAAACACCATAATACCTTCAAGTTGGAACTGAAGAACAGATTCTCTGCTTTAGAAGGCCTAACATCGGAAGAAGTGGATATTTCTGAAGTTAACAGAAAAGTAACCAAAGCTCTTATGGAAACAGCAACAAAATTAGCTGGATCTAAGAACAAGTTGCATGTGAACAAATTATCAGGGAAAAACAAAATGTTGATGCAAAAAGAGATGAGGACAACTAAGGAAGATGTGACTTCCAAAGTGGAATATATAGAGCTATGCAAGACAGTAAGAAAAAGTATCACTGAAGACTTAAGGAAATTCAACTGTGAACTAGTAAGGAAAGCAATTGAAAACAACCAAAGCCGAAAGATAGCAAAGGGACATCTCAGTAAGGGAAGAAAACAGATTATGGCACTGAGAAAAGAAGATGGTTCTGTAACAAGAAATAGAGGCGAAATTTTGACAAGAGTGAAAGATTTCTACTCCAAATTATATGAAAGGGATGATACATGTACTCCAGACATCATTAAAGGTACCAGTACCAGAGTTCTTCCAGTCCTTCCAGCAGAAGTTGCACATGCAATCAAGAACATGAAGCGGGGAAAAGCTCCAGGAGAAGATGGAATTACTGTAGACATCATACAAGAAGCAAGTGGAGAAATTGAAACAGTACTCGCCCAAATTTTCACTCGATGCCTTAATGAGTGGAAGATTCCTGAGGATTGGAACAATGCTACAATTATCCTGATACATAAAAAAGGTGACTTTGAGGATCTCAGGAACTACAGACCTATCAGCCTCCTATCAGTGGTTTATAAAATCTTCACTAAAGTTCTTTCACACTGCTTGAAGGTAACACTGGACATGGCTCAACCGAGAGAACAAGCTGGATTCAGGAGTGGCTACAGCACTATAGATCATATCCACGTACTGAGGGAACTAATTGAAAGAGCGAGGGAATATGAACTTCCATTGTGCATGGCTTTTATCGATTATGAAAAGGTCTTTGATTCGGTGAAACCATCAGCAGTTACAATAGCTTTGAAATCCTGCGGTATTGAAGATGCATACATTAATATTATTAATAACATCTATGAAAATGCAAGTGCAAAGATTTGGCTGTTTGAAAATACAACACACATAAAAATTGGAAAGGGAGTGAGACATTCTCCCAAGCTCTTTAATGCCATATTGGAAAATGTCTTTCAATCACTGAACTGGGAAAACAAAGGGATAAAGATTAATGGTGATTATCTAACTCACCTTCGTGTTGCTGATGACATAGTCATTTTTGCAACTACCCCATCAGAGCTGCAGAGTATGATCCAGAAACTTGCTGACAAGAGTAAAGAAGTGGGATTAAAAATGAACTTTCCAAAGACAAAAGTGATGTACAATGCTTTTACAAGAAACAAAGATTTATTGATTGATAGAGAAAAGCTGGAGATAACAGATACGTGCGTTTATCTTGGACTGCAGATATCAAGTGAGGGTCACATTGATGAAGAAATTAATCGGCATATAAAACTTGCCTGGAGAGCTTTTGGAAGAAACAACATAATTTTCAAGAGCAATATGCCATTATGTCTTAAAAGAAAAGTGTTTGATCAATGCATCCTTCCAGTGCTTACGTATGGTGCAGAGACGTGGACCTTAACTAAAAGAGACGTACAAAGGCTGCCGACAACTTAAAGAGCATGGAGAGGTGCATGCTTGGTGTAACCAGCAGATATAAGAACAGGAACTCATGGATCCAAAAAATGACAAGAGTGGAAGACATCATGATCAGAGTTAAATCCCTGAAATGGCAATGGGCTGGACATACTGCCAGAAAAACAGACCATCGATGGACAGCCGAAATTTTAGATTGGATTCCGAGGGACAGGAAAAGACCCAAGAGAAGACCATATGGAAGATGGGTGGATGAAATTCGAAAGTATGTGGGAGTAACATGGAGGAGACTGGCACAAGACAGACTGTTGTGGAAGAAACTTGGGGGGACCTTCGTCCAGCAGTGGATTGATAATGGTTGACAATGATGATAATGATGATGATATTGCAGATGCAGGAATATCATTTCCATTGAATTTAAGCCCTGGCTGAATCTGAGTTACTTCCATTCTTTGGAAAAGCTTTGATGTTGTCATTTGTACAAATGAAAGTCAGCATTTTTTTTAACTTAAATATTATGTTTTCCTGCAAAAAATGTGCACTATCTTCTTACAATCAAAATGTAGAGAGCAAATCATGCTAACCAAATTTGTATTCCATTGACTTGAAGCAAGATGACCCTGCTTCAAAGGAGTGCGAGATGGCCTGCATTCATGGGTGCTTATTTTCCAGAAATTTTCACCATTGTTTTTTAGAATATTTTTTACATTTTTCTGTTATTTTAAAATAACCAATTTTTTTCTGAGGTATTTTTAACTATGAAGTTTTTTCTTCATCAGCAACATTACTGTGTTAAACAGACATGATTGCAGTTCTGCATTCATCAAAACATTTTATTCAACTGCAACTACTAGTTTATTCTATAGTTTTACTTACACCGAAAATAGAGACTGTGACTTATTACATGAATATGCAGATTATTCAAAGTACAAACCAAAGTACAAATTGAACAAACATTGTCATTTATATTTCATAGTCTTTCCTGCACAAGAAAATACACAGTAGGTGCAGGCAGGCATCAATTCTGTAAGTTGCTCTTTTATCACGTCTTTTGTAAAAAAAGATTGTGCTTATGTTATGTGTTTGCCCTTCCATCCATCCGTTTGTAGACACCATATCTCTGCAACTAATAGTCTCATTTGAAAAATTCTTTTTGCATTAGGAATCTTGAAATGTGCGAATGATGACCCTTCATTTAATTTATTTTTTTCTTTTACAATGCACAATTTTGCTACTAGAGGGCATAAATGCAGTGATATCGAATTCAAAATACATTGTATTCCATATATTTGCTTTTAAACGCCCAATTCAAAAAATTCTTTTACCTTTCGATTCCATTCGTGACTACTTATTTTTTAGGTATAGTCACTTTATCAAGTTACCCATAGATTCCTCGGTAGGGAGTATAAAAGTAAATTGCATTTTTCTCGATATCTCTGCTTCTAAAACTCTGATTTGAAAAATTCTTTCTGCAGAGGATACAGGTCCTGATGGGAAATATTTTGCATATAATTTCTAATTTTTGGTGTAGAATGGTTTGGCTACCAGGGGTGTAAGTGTTAATTTCTGCTTCTGATGTATTTGCAGCAAAATCTGAGCTTCTAAAAGCTCGATTGAAAATATTCTTTCGGGGACCGATACAGCTCATGTCGATAAGCATTTGAGAATGTTTTCTTCTTAAAATAATTCATGATTTCTCTGCCAGGGGTATAGATGTATATCCTATTTCTGTCAATGTCTTTGCTTCTAAGAGTCAAATTTGAAAAATTTCTCCTTTGTTGGATAGCATTTCTGGTGTAAAATGTTTCTTATATATTTGCAAAATTTTCAAGTAATGCATAGACTTTCCGCCAGGGGGCGTAAAGGTAAATTGTGTTATCCCCAATATCTCTGCTTCTAAAACTCCGATTTGAAAAACTCTTTCTGCACCAGATACAGCTCTTAATGGGAAATGCTTTGCATATAATTTCTAAAAATTTGATAAAGAATGGTTTGGTCAGCTGGGGGCGTAAGTGTTAATTTCTGCGCCTTATGTATTTGCAGCAAAATCTGAGCTCCTGAACTTGATTGAATTTTATTTTTTTTCTGGGGTGATACCGTTCACATCAAAAAACTTTTTGAGAGTACTTTTTCTTAAAATAATGCATGGTTTTTCCGCCAGGGGCGTAAGCACATATCTTATTTTTGTCGATATCTTTGCTTCTAAAAGTCTGATTTAAAAAATTATTTCGTTGTTGGAGAGTGTTTCCACTGCGAAATGTTTCTTATATAATTTAAAAAAAAATTTAGTGCACAAGTCTGCCACCAGAGGGTGTAAGTTCATGTTTCCGTTTACAGCAATATCTGCGAGATTAAAAACCCGATTGAAAAACTTTTTCTTCAGTCAGATACTACTAACTATGCAAACTCTGTGTGTGTATTTTCTTTCCAAAATAGTGCACAATTTTGCCGCTAGGGGCACATATGCTTAATCTGTTTTTCTCAATATCCCTGTTTTACATGTGCGATTTAAAAAATTCCTTCAATGCCATTTACATTGTAGAACACTTTAGGCTACTATTTGAAGAATTTTATAGTTCACAGTTCTGTCAGTAGGTGGTGTTTATATACTTCAGTTTGCAGCATTATCGCCGCTTCTAAAAACGCTATTGAGAAATTTCTTCTTTACTGTGTGCTATTCGCTACAACAAAGATGTTGAATGTTATCCTCTCTAAATAACGCAAAGATTTCCTGCTAGCTGTGTAAATAAAGGTTGAAACCTTTTTTTTTTTTGCTATATCTGCTTTTGTTGTTTTCTTTAGCCTTCTTTTTTTCTTTCTTTCTTTTTCTTCTTCTTCTTTTTTTTTTTTTTTTTTTTCTGTCTCTGATTTGAAAAGTTCTTTTCCTTTAGCATAGCTTTTCCCATGAAGAATAATTTTTGCCTATTTTCAACTTTTCCATTATGCAAAATTTTTCCACTAGCAGACATAGACTTATATCATGTTTCTTTCTATATTTCTCCTTCTAACTGTTCGATTTGAAAATCTGTTTGTCTCTGGTACCTTACTTGTATTATGAGAAACTTTTTGTTTACCATTTGTTAATTTTCATAACATGCTTTTTAGCCGCTGGTAGAACTAAATAGGTGTTTCTATTTTGGGATGTTTTACCAATTGTTGGAACCGGTTGATCGCTTTCCAAACCGGTTTCATTGACTTTGAATAGCTTTGATAAATTTAATTTATGTCAGAACAGATTTCAAAAGTTGTGCTTATTACATCTGAAAGTTCAGTTTCATCTTTCTTGTTATTTTTTTCAGTATTTAACTTCTTTATAAGTATTATGGCTTTGAAGAGTCAAACACCGGAAATTTTCAATTGATAAAATTTTATAAAGGCCATGAGATTTTTATTTAAAAAAGTATTAGAACCTGGGAAATAAATTATGATAGTATTACACATATGTATTCTGACTCTTTAATTTTTATTTTTTTTTTCGTGAAAAGTATTGATCTATTTATTATTTTCAGGAAATTTGATTTCACAGAATAAGCACTCCTGTACATTTTCTCATCTCACGGCCCAGATTTCCGATCTAACATCTCGTATATGGTATCTGTGCTTGAGCCAGAAATTGATTGGAAGCTGACTAGATTGTTGCCAGATCTTGATTATTAAAAATACAATGTTCCTAAATCTGGCAACCATTTACAGGAACTGAATGATGAAGATCTGGCAACAATCTAGTGAGTTTCCATCCAAACTCTGGCTGAAGAAGAACTAAAGACATAGTTTAAAAGCTTCCGTGTAAAATATAACTTTTATGTAACTTAAACATGTTCCTCGATTTTTTTTTTTTCACATTTTTCAAATGATACACAATACTGAATCAGAACACTTTATAATGTTGAGCACACGTGCATGTTGGAATTAAAGCTTTCATAAAATTCATTAAGTTACATATATTTTTTCTTCAACTAATATTTTGGTTTTAATGTCGTTGGAATTTGCTTTCTAAAAGTAGAATGTGGCAATTGTGTGGTACTTAACATGTTCTGAACAATCCTGAAGTTGTGTTTCATTTTTGTTTAGTATGTTTGTTCATGTGAAGCTGCACATATTAAGTATTACAGATATTTGAATTTTTATAAGTTTGTTTGCATGGTTACATATTTGTAAAATTCTTTAGTTTAATCTTTTAATGAATTTGCACCATTGTAATTTTCACTTCTGTTAAATTTCTTTTAAAGCCGCTCTTCACAAGAAGACTCGAAACGTTGGGGAATGCTTTACCTGGTCAATCAGCTTTTCAAAATTTACTTTAAGGTAACCGAACAACGATGGCTATTGAAATTTTTCTACTTGTATCACAGTGAATGTAAAATCTAAATGACATATTAGATTTGTTCCTTCTGCTTATCTTACTTACTACTTTGTTTTCTGCTAGTCTCTAATATTAATAGTGCACACCGATGAGCCATTACATTATGGCCGCCCCCAGCCTTGAAAAATGAGCTTGCCTGGAGACTGAATGGTAGTGCAGGTGAAGTTTACAGAGCAGTATATATACTATCTGAGGACCGGCTTTCAGTTAGTAGTGTTCGGAGTCAGAATGGGAAAAGCTGCTGATTTGCCAGAGTTTGATAAAGGATAAATTGTGATGGCACAGCACTTCGGAACTACGATCTCGGAAACGGCACGGCTTGTTGGTCGTTCATGTGCCACTGTATTGAGTACGTATCAAAAGTGGTGCACAGATGGCCAAAGGACGAACTGTCGCGTGTCGTCCGCAGCTCATTGATGCCAGAGGGGGCGGAGACTGTCGCACGTTGTTCACCTGATGCCGGGGGGGGGGGGGGGACTGTCACGCATTGTTCACCACGACCGCAAGGCCGCAGTGCGACAAATCACCCGCAGCTATAACGGTGGTGATCGGGGCAATATGTCACAGCACACATTTCATCGCAGCCTTTTGCGCATGGGCCTGCGTAGCCGAAGACCCGGCCGGGTCCCCCATGTTCACTGCACGTCATTGCCACCAACACGAGAAATGGGTGCAAGATCATCGAGATTCGACCGTGAATTATTGGAAGAAAGTGGCCTGGTCTGACGAATCAAGATTCCTGGTGCATCAGATAGACGGCCAAGCTCGGATACACCGAATACCAACATAGGCTATGGCACCTGAATGCTTTGTTGGGCGGAAACAGGGCGGCGGCGGCAGCAGCAGTGTTATGCTATGGCCCATGTTTTCTTGGGACACTTTGGGCCCCCATATCCCTATAGCACAATCCCTGACAGCTGTCAGGTATCGGAACATCGTTGCGGACCGAGTTCACCTATTCATGGCAACTGTGTTCCCTCTGGTAATGACGATTAACAACAATATAATGAGCCGTGCAACACTGCCAGAATCGTCAAGAAGTGGTTCCAGGAACATGCTGGTGACTTTACATTAATTCCCTGGCCTCCAAATTCACCTGGCATAAACCCAATCAAGTATTTGTGGTTCAACTTGAAAAAGTGGGTTCGCGCTAAATCACCCCCCCCTCCAATGTACGGGAACTGGAGAACCTGCTGTTGACATTATGGTACCAGATACCCCCAAGATACCTATTGCCTCCTCGTCGAATCGACGCCTCGCTGATAGGCCGCTGTTTTGCGGGCTAAAGTGGGTCCTACAGCTCATTAGGTAGGTGGTCATAATGTAATGGCTCGTTGGTGTGGTCTATATTCCTTTTTGTACCGAAATCTGGTATATACATGTACGTGTTAACATCACAACCTATGTATCGGTCATTAAAGACTGTAAAATCAATTTGTTAGCTGTAGAAAATCTCCCAATTGTTGCAAACCAGAATTTTTGTTTTATTTTAAGTGGTCTGTGCCAAAAATGTGTCTGAGCACCCTTTTCACATACAGGAGTGAAGTGATGAAAATGTTGCCCATTATGCTTACAATGATAATTTTGTAATTTTAAGTTCTTATGCATGGACATTGAAACTATGTGAAGTTCTGGCAAAGCAGTGTATGGAATGCTTTGAAGTGTGACAAAAATATGTCAAAATAATGTTTATTGTACATTCTGATATTAAACAAAGTTGAATAAAGCATTCAAAATATTAAAGTTTCGTCTCCATCACATGGAAAAAAGCTACCCTTCACAAAAGTATCCTGGCACTACTGTCATCATAGTTATATTGGCTCTTCCAAAACTAGTGGCTCAGACTTTTACAAGAAATGCTTGTGTGAATCATGGAAATTTGTTGTGCTTCTCACAGCATGCTCAGCAAAGTTGACATATTTCACAGGCAGTTAATACTTATGTTGTAAAGATTTTAGTTTACCTATATTATTAAAAAATCATATTAAAACTGAGGACATTATTGCAGATAAAGCCTAGGACCTAAGCAAAAAAGATTCATAGTAGGTTATGTTGTATTATAGACAAAGCTCCTTTTTTTTTTTTTGGCTTCAAGATGCTTCAGCAAAAAATGATTTCAGTTAATGGTCTAATAATTCAGAAAAAAACATTAGATTTGACTAGATTTCTGTAAACATAATAAATTTCAAGTAAGTAGCATATTACTTTAGTAAAATATGCATCCAATTTATTTTTATTTTTTAAATATTGTAGTCCCTAGAAGTTTATTATAATGACATTTTAGCTGGATGCATGTATATTCTGGCCAAATAAGTGCCTCCTATAGATTTTCAGTTTTTAATGATTAAGCATCCAAACTGATTTTGTGAACATTACAATCATTAAGAACAAAAGAGAGAAAAAAATGTAAGTACTTTGATACTCCTTGTATCTGTGGCAGATGCTGCCTTCAGATATGTTGTAATCTGGTGTAAAAGCATTATATAAAAAAAAATAATTATAATTTTTGTATTTTGGTTAATATAAGGTTATTATGCATTCAATTTTGCTTATCGATTTCCATGGAATCAAATTTGCATGTGGCCGTTTAATTGATTGACAACTATGTGTGATGACTTTTATGCTAATTCTTGTTTTAAAGTATAGTTTGCATTTCTTCTGAAGAGTTTTGCTGATTTTCCAGTTCAGGAAAAGGAAAAAAACAACAACTTGTGTACATAAAGTAGGAGCAATAGTTGGGGGTAATTAATTTAGTGTTGAGTTAGAAACACATCTATTTACTTATGAGTAATAATGGCAACTGGAATTGATCAGTCTGCCTTTGGATTTATTGACTTAGTGTTCATCACTTTTTGAAAGCTGTGATAAACTGACTCTTTATGTGCTATGAAGCTGGATACTTTCTGGTATTTATGATGAATTTATTAATGCTATTTTTTAATTTTCCTTCAGTGAATTTTGAATTAAATGTAAATACTCCTGTTTGAATTTTGCAGATGAACAAACTTCATCTATGTAAGCCTCTAATACGTGCCATTGACAGCTCAAATCTGAAAGACATATTCAAGATATCTCAACTTGTAACATACAAGTATGTTTGATTCATTTAAAATCTTTTCACATGCTTCAGTGATTTTGTGCAATCGACTTTCTTTTTTTCCATTCATTAAAAAAAAAAAGTTTGCAAGTCTCAAAAAAAAAAAAGACAAATTGACTCAAGTGTGGAATATGGTGCCTACCCTACATAAGAAGGTTAGTGCACCATGAAAATGTCCTAATACAAATGGTGTATAAAATAGTGATCTGAGCAAAGTAACTCTGAAATTGGTGTATGGAATACTAGAGGAATAAATGGAAGGATGCATGACGTTGTCGAAGAAATGAATTAGTCTGGATTAAATGTGTTGTGTCTAAGAGTGAAACTGAGAATTTGGGGTAGCAGAACAGAATGGACTAGTAAGTGTTTGGGCCTAGACTATTGGGTGGTGAGAGGGAAAAAGCTCGTTTTGTGTGTGATTTTAAGTGAAAAAAAACAACATGATTCACAATGTTACGGTAAGGGAGAGAATTTTGTGGTTGCATTTGAAGCGAAGTTTGGGAAAATAGTAATAGTAATGTATGCTTTGTGTGTTTCAAAGTTTCTGATAAAAATGATTTCTGGGATGAGTTAAGTACGTATAAGAGAGCTCTGATATGTGCCAATATGGTGCCAAAGAAAAAGCTATTAGAGCAGGGAAATTCAGTGCCAGAAGAGATGTTCAGAATAAGATACCTGAGATTATTCTGGCTAAATTTAATGAACCCATTGTCATCTGTAATGGTGAAAGTTTAGCTAAAGTTTTCATTGAGAATGGGTTGTATGTTTCTAAATATAAATATTTTAGTCACATGTACATGCATATGCATAGGAGAGTTGTACTTCGGGGTAGAAAAATGTAATAGATTATATATTTCCTGTTTGATCAGTGCCTGAAACATTTAGTTGTTGATACTTGTGTGATGAAAGGTATTGAGATGTTTGAGTCTGATTATTACCTTTTAGTATCATGAACAAAGTTGAATGTAGGTTGGAAAGTGACAAGAAGTAGAATGATATCTGTATTAATAAGAATTAAAGTTCAGAGACTTCATGAACATCAGTATTGTGCTTGAGTTACTCATTGAACTATTGAATCTGTGTAAAACTCACGTGGAAAAGAAGTGTTCATGTTTTAAAAAGTGTGTTATGCTGAAAAGGTTTTTGTGGTACTGCAGCATAAACTTCTTGAGTGACAGTCAGAATGCAGTTTTTAAAATAGGCAGAAGAGTGAGAATTAATAAGCTGTAAAATTAAAGGAAATCTGTGGAGGTGCATGGTAGAATTATTGAGGATGATATTCATTCTCAGTAATTCCACCAGAAGTGTCCAACAGAAGTTTATAAATAATGTCCTAAATTTTGCTGCTTCACTAGATTTTGCTGTCATACTCTAGTGCATTTTGCACTAGAGTATGACACAGTGAGAAAAATGGGAAATGGAGTGTTTTTTGGGAAAAAAGAAGAAATCGTACTGGAATTCATAAGACAGGAAAAACAAGGAAAATAAAGTTCCAAGTTGAATGAAGAAAAAGATTAGGGAAACAATCCAAGAGCCTAATGCCAGATTGTACAAATCACCTGTACAGTGTAGAAATTTGGACTTCATTGTACAAATCACTTAATAAATGTACCGATTTTCCTGAAAATACTAATAAAAACTCTTATGTTAAACAGCTTATAAATTTTGTGAGTGTGAAAAAGAGAAAATCGAATGGTGCTTTACACTTAACATATTATTGTAAACTTGCATATGCCAACATCAGTGTGAGATTGTTGGGAACTTTTAGAAGCAGTCTTTATAATCTATTTTTTGCAGACCTGTGAATAAGCAACTACCTTCCTCTGTAAGCAGCTACACACATGGCTGTTGCTTCACATAAAAGCATTCACACCCTATGTGAAGCATGCTTTGTTTGTCTGATGCATGTGCCAGGAGGTTGATGGGACATCATCTGAAACCACATAATTTTGGGAAATCCAAGCATTAAGGACTGTATTGATTCATACTGGTACTTGGTGAATTACAAAGTTCATTTTGTTCATTGTCCACAAAATTGGAACAATGTGCTACTGGGAAATATGACAATCAAACAGTCAAAAACAGCATTTACAAATATTTTTATGTTTGTACACCACAGAATTTTCATGCATTCTGAAGTCATTCATGGAAAGGTGCATATTTTGCATTTTGTGTAATGTGCCATGGTAATTTGACTATTTCCATGGAGAGACAAATGGCATGAAAGTGCAAGCTAAATAAAAAAAATTCAGTTAATTATGTAGTGTATGTAGAGAAAAACTCAAATATTGGAAATGTATATATATGTATATACAGTAGTGGCCAAAATTGTGGAAACCTTTTGGAAAAAGTGTATTTTTGAGGTTTGATAGCTCATAACACCACATTTTTTTAGAGTAATACCATAAAATTTATATATCAATGGAAAGATAATTTCATCAAGAATGTAATGATAGGAAGTTTGTTCAATTATCTGCATTCTATGAAAAGTTATAGCCAAATAACCAGAAAAAGGAAGCACAACTTGCTTAGGTTGATATGAAGTAGTTTGATCCTTCATTTGAATGTAACCAATGAGCATGAGTGTTTAGAGAGCCAATCAGGTGTCATCTTGTTTTGGCAATGAGCCAATCAGGATTCAGCTATTGATGTCATGTATTGGAGCTGAGAGGAGGACATTTGTCAGTGTGTTATGTGATTGCTATCAAGTTTTTTGTTTTGTTTTTTTTCCATTTAGTGAGCTTGGAAAATGTAATAAAATTAAAGAAATGGTGCAAAGAATTTACTTGGTCACCCAGAAAGCAATGTAAAATAGTACTATTAAGTGAACAATGCTTCAGTTATGAAGAAATTAGAGAAAAATTGGTGAAAACTTAACCAAAGGTGGCATTTCTAAATTTTTGAAGAGGTATAAAGAGACTCAGTCACTACAAAACCAGACTGGTAAAGGCAGGAAAAGGTGCACAACAGCTAGTGATGATAGAAAAATTAAGAGACACTGCCTAGGTGACAGAAGAAAATCATCTGGGTGTATACAAGATGAAATGGCACAATGCAATGTGAAGTTGAGTGCAGGGACTGTTCGGCGCAGACTGCTGAAATTTGGTCTAAAAGCTAGAATTCCACAAAAAAAGCCATTTTTGTCACCCAAACAAAGGTTGAAAAGATTAAACTGGGCTAAAAACCCATTTTAACTGGACAGTGGAACAATGGGACACTGTTATTTGGAGTGATGAGACCAAAATCTTTCTGTTTGGTAGTGATGGCAGAAAATATGTGAGGAGAAGAATTAGAGAAGTTTGCATCCTGATTGCATTACATGTACCATGAAACACCCAGTTAGTGTTATGATCTGGGGTTGTATGACATCAAAAGGTGTGGGCAGAATTTGCATGATTAATGGGAATATAAATGGCCAAAAATACATTAATGAAATACTTGAGCCCAAACTGAAGCCTTCCACACTTGATCTTTTCCAAGATAATGAAGCATTTATATTTCAACAGGATTCAGCTCCATGTCATGTTGCTGCTGTGTGCAAAAAGTTGTTTCAAGATAATCATATTCCACTGGTGGAATGGCCTGGGAATAGCCCAGACCTTAACCCCATCAAAAATCTAAGGAGCCGACTAAAGAAACTTGTTAATAAGAAGCAACCCAGCTATAAAACCCAATTATAATAGAAGCAATAATTCAATCTTGGTTTCACATTATAACAGCTGCAGAACTAAAAAACTTGGTTCACTCCATGGGAAGGCGTAAAGCTGTAATTGACGCTAAAGGTTACCCAACTAAGTATTAACTGACATGGTGAGAATTTTTGTATATCTCATTTTTTTCTATGTGTTTCACTTTTCTTCTTTATAACTGCTGTTCTAATACAAAATCATTCATAAAAGTTATTGCATTACATTCTTGATGAAATTATCTTTCCATTGATTTATAATTTTATGGTATTACTCCAAAAAAAGGTGGTGGTATGTGACATCAAACCTCAAAAATACACTATTTCCAAAAGGTTTCCACAATTTTGGCCACTACTGTATATATATATATATATATATTTGTCATATATGGTGAACACATTTCCTTCCCTTATTTATCTTTTTTATTTTTCCAGATTTTACTGTTGAATATAATTTACCTGTTTTAGTTACTGATCATATAATACAAGACCATCATTCCAAAAGAAATTTTTTTCCATGATGTGAAGTTGGAAACAGGTATGGTAGAGTGCAAGAATGAAAACTTCTGCTCAAAAAATGACCTGTTTAAGTACAGAATTTCCATCATTTATTGAGAAATATTGCATTTGCAATTCCAATAGATGGAAGTAATTGCAGCAGTAACTTTGCACGGTTGTAGCTTTTTGTAATGCCTTGCTGATTGCATGGTCCTGTTGGTGGAGAGCAAAAGTAAGTTGCAGAGTATGTTGTCCCGGACGTACAGAGTTTGTATGAAATGCAAACTGAGTATAAACAAGGGATAAACCAACGTTGTGGTTTTTGAGCATGGCAGTGTTAGTACTGAATTCAGATCAGATAGACCAGGGGAATGAATTAGTAAAGTTAGGAAACATGTTTGACAAAGGAAACAAATTCAATAGTGAAATTAATTGGCAACTGAATTCACCTTTGAAAGACATAGCTGCCTCAGGAGGCTTTCTTTGAGGAGCTAACCTCTGGATTTCAGAGAATAGCTTAGTGATTATGTTATAAAGTTGATAATTCTGTGCTTTGCTCTGCCAGCTTTGTTAGGTGATTCAGCTTGCAAAAGGATCGATGAACTGCTGTTGAGCACTCTAGCATCTAGAAATTATACCTATTAAAAATTGCATTCCACAAAGTGTAGATAAAAAATGCACCTGTAATGGTTGGGTTGAAAAGTGGTGTTGCTGAAGTTTAAAAAATGCACATGCACCTATGGTGGTAATTAGCTGTCCTTGCCACTTAATTAACCTTGCTACTGAAAAGGGGGGCTGCTAGCTTTCTAGTTTGTGTAAATGAAAAAATAGTGAAACAAAAAGTTGTAACAACTTCAATTCTAGCATCATGTGGATATTAGAAAAGTGATAAAACATGTTTACATGTAATTAGTGTCTTTAGGAAGAAGTCTGAAAAGATTTTTAAATCAGTTTTATCCACTAAATAGTTTTTTTAAAGAGCAAATAAAACCTGCCATAGCAAAAAAAAAATAAGTTCTTATTGGCCACATACCCATCAGTGAAATCCAAGACTGAATCAGCTTTTCAAAATTGAAATAACTGATTCAGTCAAGAGTCAGACTTGTCAATATGAATAAAAAAACTTTTGCCTGTATCAAACGAGGTCAAGAAAAAAGGAAGTTTTTTGCTTTACCTGATACTGGTGAACTATCGAAAAAGAACGAAGAAAGAGATCCAAGGTGTAAAAATCTCTGTTTGTGGCTCCGACAGTAACATTCCAGTGTCAAGAGATTTTGCAGAGCCTACTGGAATTGTGAGTAATTCTACAAAGTCTGAAATAGTTCTAACTTGTGAGGAAAGGATATTTATGTTGCTCTTGTCAGACGGTAATAAGGCATGCAACTTATTTTTAGATTTTGTGATAACATTTTAAAGTACAGATGTAACCTTAAAAATGCTGAGAGATTTGCATTCTTAAGATGACTGTTGATGTGCATGTTCAGAGCCTCGGGAGGTTTTCTTTGAGTAGCATTAAATTTACTAAGCCATTATTTTTCACTCATTAAATTTACTAAGCCTGAAATGATTAAAACTGCTCATCGTTGAGCTGAAAATACACTGAACTCCTGATTATCTGTGCACAGATAATCTTTTGCGAATTATCCATGCATCGTAAAAAAAAAAAAAGGTTTGAAATATAGCATGATTCTCTCACTAGAAAGCCTAAACACATCTCAATAACTTCCTCCCTGCTCGATGCTTTCCTTTGAAAATGTACATGGACGAAGCTTTCATCTATCAAAGCAGAACCATCACACCCTGCAACGAAGTGGACTTTACCTGTGACCTTGACACACACAACCACTGACCAGGTGTTTGACTCTGTGTAGAGTGATTGCATCTGCTGCAAACATGTACTCAGTTGAACAGCACGTGTTTATTGCTCATGAATACTGGTGAACGAGTTCATTTCAACAATGTCAAAGGGTATTTTGGATTGTGTGTGGTGAGGGAAGTGTACCGTCAAAATTCTGTATTCACAAATTGGTGAAAAAATTAAGAGACAACAGGAAGTCTTCTCAATCAACATGCAGGAGGCCAGAAAATGTCTGAACACAAGTTACAGGATGAAAGGAAGCGATTGTTGGCACTGCCAAAAAAGCGAAATTGCACCCATATCGTGTGTCCATAGTCCAAGAGTTGGTTCCAAAGGATTTGGACAAGTGTGTATAATTTTGTTTATGGTTCCAATGTTTTCTTGGGGAACATTTTGGGATTTTAACCATTACATGGTTTACAGATGAAGCCTGGTTTCATCTGTGTGTCTACATGAACTCACAAAACATGCTTACATGGGCAGAAGAAAACCCATATGACATGCATACGGAGCTTTTACATTCAGAGAAAATCGTGGATGAGTTATCAGTCCCATATTCTTCGATCAGACTGTTGCTGTGGAGGTGTACTTGAACGTACTCAGTAAATTTGTAAATCAGTTAACAAATGACAAATTAATGGGAGGTTACTTTCAACAAGATGGCGCAACATGCCACACATCTAATTAATACAAGCACAAGGGAAATTGAAAGTTATTTCGTTGACTGAATAATCTTGAAAAATCGGTGGCCGCCAAGATCACCAGACCTGACACCACCCGATTTCTTCTTGTGGGGTTTGCTGAAGGGGCGAGTATACCGCAATAATCCTCGAACAATCGACGCCCTCAAAGATGCAATACGGTGGAAGGTTGCTGCCATTACCGTAGTCACATTAGCACATGTTTTCGCCAATTTGCAGACTCTTGTACAAAAGTGCAAGGATGCTGTAGGGAGCCATTTTCAGCATATTCTTTAGGAAGGCTTTGTTATGCAAGGTACAAGGTAAGTACATGTCAATTTTCATGGGGAACCATTTTACTATATAAAAGGCAAGACTTGTGACGATGTGGATCACTTTTTAACCTTAAACAAACAATTATGTACGCTGTTTAACAGAAGAAGATGAACGTTTATATTCCGGTGTTCACACCATGTTATCTGTAACCATTCCTGTTTAATGTTTTGTTTACCTTTTTTTTTTTTTTTTTTTTTTCCCGTTCGAAGTTAGTTTTTTATTTTATTTTTATTTTGGGTGTGATGGAAGTGAAAGCACACAGTTGTAGGTTGTAAAATAACCATTAATAAGTCTCAAGGTCAGCACTCGAGAAAGCAGGTATCTACCTTCCTGAACCAATGTTTAGCCATGGACAACTTTCTCACGATATCAAGAGTTTGACGGTTTGATGATGTCACAGTTAAAGTAGTTCATGGGCCAGAACAAGGAAAAATACTTCTAGGTTCCAAAAAGATATTTACAAAAAATAGCATGTTCAAAGATATTTTCCAATGCTGTTGACTTAATTGATAAATGCTTTTAAAAAATCACAAAAAAAGCAAGTAATATATAAAAAAAATAATAATAATAAAATAAACATGGGGTAGCACGCGAAAGGGAGTCCACGTCCCTTGCCAAAGGAGGATTATCATTGGGCAAACTCTTCCATATTTTATATTTCTATGCATGAACAATGAAGCACATCAAGGGTATGTTTCAATGCACACTCATTATTTACAATGACTCTGCAAAAGATAATAAATGCTTGAATAGCAATAAGTGATTTCTAGAGGCGTTGTATTCTTATCTCAATGGGCTTTACAGCTAGTACACAAATAGAAAATTTATTGAGGAATGTTGGGGTTTCCTAATGAGAGAATCACCCTGTAGTAAAATGCCAAACTACAGTGAAACCTCGATTCATCTGGCACTCTTTTATCTTCTGGATCTTTCCATTAACCGATGTAGTTGAGAAAATTCGAAATTCAATTTCAACATTAATTAAAGAAATGTTTTTTTTATGTTATGTATTTTCCCTCTTATTTCTTTCGTGGCTTCAGGGCCAAATTGCATGTGTATTTTTTGTCTTCATAGAATCTTTAAAAAGCTGAGGCTGCTGCAATCTCTTTAAAGAAACATGATTTAATACAACATACACCTGTGTGTGTGTGTGTGTGTGTGTGTGTGTGTGTGTGTGTGTGTGTGTGTGTGTGTGTGTGTGTGTGTGTGTGTGTGTGTGTGTTTGGGGGAGGGGGGTAGGATGAACAGCGACAAAGGCAGTTTTGCTGCTATCAACGTTCAACCCCCAAGATTTACGACTTCTGCCTCCTGCTCTCCGCCACCCGACCCTTGGCAAACTGTCCTAGTGGAGGTGACATGAGGATGGAAAAGTGTCCCTTTCCCATCCTCATGTCACCTCCACTGCAGAAGTGGCAAACTGGCACGCAAGCACCACATGTTCCACTTGTAACCCATCATTGCTTGGAAGTTACAGGCATTTGTAACATTCCCCTATCAATGTTATGTAAGCAGTAACGAAAATGGTGTGTGACTTTGACTCATCAGTGTGGTGTTTGGACATACATTCCTCAAAAGGCTCTGATTCTTTTTCAGTGTTTGTTTGATAAAGTGCTTCTACTCTAAAAGATTTTTTAGCTTTTTATAAGAATGAATGGGCTGAGCCAGCCACCTTAATAACAAAAGACAATTTTTAACAATCAAACACAAACTGGGCACAATCAATAAACTAGAGAAAGGGGAGTCTGTTCACAAATTAGTCAGTTGGATATTGGCTTCAAACTGTACATGACTTCAAGAAATAAAAGGAAAAACTCGGGAAATTTGCACAAAATTGTAATATGGAACAGTGCCAAACACGAGAAAGTCAGTTAAAAAAATGTCTTATGAAAACCTTGATGCTTACATAATTCAATGGGTCAATCAAAAATGGTCAGAAGGCATTCCTATATCAGGCCCAATATGCATGGAAAAAGTATTGTTTTTCCACAATGCTTTAGGCATTGAGGGTTCATTTAATGCATGGCTCACATGTTTTAAGAAATGGTATGGTATCTGAGAGGTGTGTATAAAAGGCAAAAAGTTAAATGCAAATTATTTAGCTGTGGAATCATTCATCAAAGAATTTAGTGACTGCGTGAAAAAATAATTGCCCCTTGATCAAATTTTCAATGCAGGCAAGACAGGCATCTATTGGAAATACCTCCCAAGTAAAACCCTAGTAATGCAGCAAGAGAAAGATTTACAAGTAACTATGATGTGATGTGCAAATGCATCTGGAGCATTCAGCCTCTTTTCGTAGGAAAAACTTAAAATCCCAGAAGTTTTGGAAATAATTTTGAAAGTAAAATCTCTGTTCATTAAGATGCCCAATCATCTGCTTGGATGGATATAGACTTGCTTACAAGGTGGTTCAACAAGAAATTTGTGCCACAAGTAAGCGAGTGGTTGGAAAACAGGGGGCCCACTGGAGGGGGGGGGAGCAGCTCTACTTGACAGCGTGCCATGCCATTCCACTAATCATTGTTCTAGTAATGGAGACATCATTTTAAAGTTCCTTCTCTGTAATGTAACATTACTGATCCAGCCTATGGATGAAAGGATCATAACAGCAATGAAAGTCATTTACAGAAAAAAATTTGTCTGGTACTTGAAGAAGATAAAAAACTTGGTAAGTTTTAGGAAGAAGCTCGTGATTTTTGCTGCAGTAACTCTCATTGCTAATGCTTGGAATAAAGTTAAAAGTTTGACACTATTTCATGGCTGGAAAAAACTGATCCCTGATATCATAGGTTCTGCTGACAAAGAGGTAACAGCATCAGGCCTTGTTGAAATCATTTCTGGGGAGTTCAAGGATTTGGAAAAGACACTGCATGGCAGTGACCCATTGCACAGCGACATCTGCAATGGTGGTGCAGCAGTGGAGCACTGCCACAGATCAGGCTTTGTCCTCCAGCACAGTTTGACATTGTCTGCTTAACAGAGGACTGGTTGCTAGCAGCCCATTGCTGCGCATTCCTTTGACACTGTACCACAGATGCCTCAGGTTGCAATGGCATCTTGAACACAGACATTGGCGTGCTTTTTGGCAGCAGGTCCTGTTTTCTGGCGAGTCATGATTCAACATGATGCACCATAATGGTGGCATATGCGTTCAAAGACGTTGTGGTGAACGGTTGCAGCATCACACTGGCCCATGCCAAGGTCATGGTTTGGGGCGCCATTGGGTTCAATTCGCAGTATTGCCTGATACGAATTGAGGGAACCCTCAACACCTAATAATACATCAGGGATGTTTTAGAGGCAGAGGCGATATGATACCCTTCCTTTAGAGTTGTCCTTGCACTATATGGTAGAAGGGCAATGCGCAGCCACATGGGGCCCAGAATGTCCGAGACCTTCTTTCCTGGCCTGCACATTTGCCAGATATGTCTCAGATCGAAAATGTCTGGGACAGGGTAACTTAGCAACTGGCCTGTCAATCACCTCTTCCTGTCGCCACAAGTGGACTCTGGTCTCGCATAAAAGCAGCCTGCAGGCTATTTATTCCCCAGGACGATATCAAAAACCACATCCATTCAATGCAATGCTGTGTAGAGGTTGTTATTGCCGCTTGAAGTGGCTTCACATGAAACTGATTTTTGAAGTGAAAAAATCTTGTGTAGTTCTACAAATGTAATCAGTTATCTCCTGTAACATGAGGAATCTGTGATATAAATTTCATTTGAATAGCAATGATGTTGTAGTTTTTGCAAACAGCAGTGTATATCACATCCTAATAGTGGCTATGTTTAACAACTAAATCAAACATGAGTAACAATGGTGAAATACTCCCATTTTTCACTATTTCTGAAGATTGCGCCACGCAGAGAATGCTACCATTAGACTAAACAGGATAGTGAAATTCCTAGTAATTGAAGCTAAGCAATTATAGCTCTTAGGAATCAGAACAAACTTCAGATTTGTGCTAGTCAAAGCATTCCAGTGCCTCTTCATAATGTTGACAATCATTTTAATTTCAGGACTTTTTTTCTGAATTAGAATGGTCATTCAGTTCCAGAATCTTCTGTTCTTCAGATATTTTCACAGAGATTCACAAAGAAGAAATCTTTTTCGTAATATGTTTCTCCAATATTATTACAGAAAATAATGAAAAATTTTCTTAAGTACATGGTAAGCTTACATTCCTTATTATTTTTAGCACATTCTTCTTCACTGATTTCTGTGATAAAATAAAACAAATCAAGAATAATATTTTGTGATTGTATCTGATAATTTTCTTAAAGGAATATAAAAGTATATTTTGTTTTACGTTCACTTACATGTACATCTTGTTCTAGGTAATACAGATTTAAATGATTTTTGACAGTATCGCTATTGATTACAGGTATTATGTTGGACAAAAAGCCATGTTTGACAGTGACTTTGCTCGTGGTAAGTGCCATTTTTAGGTAAAAGTCAATGCCCATTATCTTGTTAAAGCTAAATTTGAAATTGTTCATCCCTGCAAATTTCTCTTTCACCAATGATTGCCTTATGAGCAATTCCTTGTCAGATCAATCACCTTCTTGACCTCACCATTTCTGATTTTGATGAAATTTGGTATGAAGCACACATATGACAAGGTAAGTAATTCTGCCAATTTTCAGATTTTTGTTTTGAAAATTGTCCAAGATACACACATAATAAAAATCGAAATTTTTGTAAAAAATGACAAACTCGCACACTTATAAATGGCTGTAAATTTTTTCCTAATTGTAGTAGAGTGACAATTCAAACACAGTTGCAAAGCTAAAGGATTGAGCTTTCTATAGATACCATACATGACCTTACAACAGATTAAAGTTTCAAGGTCATCCACTGTGACCTTTGACCTTGAATATCTCAAAACATGCCATCTTAAATAATTATGAAAAAAAAAATATTTTATTGCTACAACATTCTTCTACCCATGTGCCAGATATTAGGCTGGCACCGCTATGGCAAGGCAGTGTAGGATTAATAGGAGTGTCATGCTGCACCCTTCTGTATGTAAGGCACAGAGACATACCATGCAATAAATATTTCTTACGTTGAGGATTTGTGTTTATTATACATGAAATGTGTATATATTATAACAGATCAACAGATTTATCAGAAATATGCTATGTGACAGCAATTTTACGTGATAGACACAATTTTCAGCAGTAAATAATGTCAACAAATCTTTAAGATCAGAGATTGAAACTCCACCCATTTTAGCCAATGACAGGGCTTCTTATTAAAGCCAATCGCAAGGCTTCTTATTACAGCCAATGAGAAATCTTACTGGTACACCATTTTACATTTGCTGTTATTTCAATTCTGAGCTTGTGAGTGTGTGGTTATCAATTTATCTGCAACATTGTTAACTGTTTAATTGTTATTTTATTTTATCTTTATTGTTATCTTTATTTAATCAATTTCTTTTTATCAAACTATTTATTTATCATTTTTTTTGCAGGTGCAGTTTCATTAACCAAAATGGACTTTAAAAGTCAAATTTTTTGTTGCAATCCTCTGGGTAAAAGTGGACACACAAGGTTTAGAAAGAATCTGAGAAAAGTACAGCCTTGGATGGTTCAGAAATGTCCAAATATAACATTAGAAAAAAAAGATTAGGTGTTGGACAGTACAGTAAGAAGAAATATCAGAAAATTGGTGAAGTGATAAAAGACTACATAGGTGTTCCAGAATGTGATAATCCTGTGACAGTGTCTGATGAATCGGTCATGATTTCACAGTTGAAAGAAAAATTTCAAGAAACAGACTCTAGCAGTGTTAAAGTCCAAATACTAACAATATTACCTAGAACCTGGAGTATTCGTAAAATTCAGGAAGAATTTGGTGTAACATATTACATGGCACGAAAGTCTAAAAATCTTGTGGAAGAGCTGGGTATTTTAGCAACTCCAAATCCTAGGCCTGGGAAAACTCTCAGTGAGAGCACAGTTGAAAACGTTATTGCATACTATAATAGTGATGAAGTGAGCCGTTGTTTACCAGGAAAAAAAGATTTTGTTGTAAATGCATTTATGGCACCTCTATTCATAGTGATTGTGGAATAACTTTTTACGGGTCTTATAGAGATTATTTTTCATCAAAGTTGGTTGTCAAATTTTCGAACTAAAGCCTAGTTCGTCATCAGGACTAGTGACATAGTCCTGATGACGAACTAGGCTTTAGTTCGAAAATTTGACAACCAACTTTGATGAAAAATAACCTCTATAAGACCCGTAAAAAGTTATTCCACAAAGATTTTGTTGCAATGATGGAATCAGGATCAAAAGTACAAAAACAGAAACGTCTTATTCTAGGAAATTTGAAAGAGATATTTCAAGGATTTAAAGACAAGAATCCTAATGTCAAAGTAGGGTTTTCAAAGTTCTGTGGTTTACGCCCAAATAATTGTGTGCTGGCTGGTGCAAGTGGAACACACTGTATCTGTGTGTGTTGTGCTCATGAAAATGTAAAACTTATGCTAGTAGGGTGCAAATTGCAAGACTTAACTCGTAATGATAAATTACCAGTTAGGACATACAAAGATTGCCTTGCAAGAATAACTTGTAACCCTCCTCTTCCAGAATGCTTCTTCTTCAAGTGTGATTTTTGTCCTGGTATAGCACACTTACTAGAGCAAATAAGTAGCTTATTCACCATGAATGGGATTGATGAAATTGTATATAAATTGTGGACTACAACTGATCGCACAACACTTATGACAGTCTGTAACACTGTAGAAGAATTCCTTGAGACCTTTGAATCAAAAGTGAAATTGCTATTGCCACATTCTTTTATAGCTATTCAGCAGTCATACTTTCTGTCAAATCTGAAAGAAAACCTTGATGATGATCAGTGTGTTGTGTTGTGCGATTTTGCTGAGAATTATTCCTTCATACTGCAGGATGCAGTCCAAGGATACCACTGGAACAATTCCCAAGCTACTATTCACCCTTTCGTTGTGTACTACAAAAGTTCACACACACTTCAGTTGGATCATGTTTCTTTTGTTGTCATCTCAGAATGTCTTAAGCATGACACTATCAGTGTTCACCTCTTCCAGAGCCAATTGTTGCAGTTTATATCATCACATTTTGACAAGAAAGTAGAACACATCTATTACTTCTCAGACGGTGCAGCCTCACAGTATAAGAACAGGAAGAATTTTGTCAATCTGTGCCATCATGATGTAGATTTTGGTATCACAGCTGAGTGGCATTTCTTTGCCACCTCACATGGAAAGGGGCCACGTGATGGTGTGGCAGGCACCATTAAGAGATTAGCTGCACGTGCCAGCCTTCAGTGTTCATACAATGACCAAATTATGACACCGCGACAACTGTATGATTGGGTTTCCAGAAACATTCCTTCGTGCCATTTTAAATACAGCACGGACAAGGACTATGAGAACCACAAGGAGTTCCTCGAGATACGTCATGCTAGTGCTCGACCAATTCCTGGTACTCAAAAACTTCACTGTGTAATACCAGTAAGCCGCACAGCTATTAAAACCAAGATGTATTCAAACTCAACTAAATACAAGGTTGAGTCAGTATTGCTAAATCCAATAGAACTGGATCTGGAGGATATTCGTGGCTATGTTATTGTTGAGTATGATAACCAGTGGTGGGTTGGTTGTGTTTTGGATGTGAACATTCATACAGAACAAGTTAAGATAAGTTTTCTGCACCCACATGGACCTTCACAGTGTCTTTCACATACCCACAGAAGCCAGATATATTAGAAGTGGATAAAACAGAGGTCATTACGAAGGTTGACCTACGAACAGCAACAGGTCGGACATATTTTATGGAGAGAAGCGAAATAGAGATGGTCACTAGCAAGATGGCATCACATTCTTTTGGTTTGCAACCTTATTAACCAAGCGGTTCACTTGTATGTGTACACCACTAATATAACCTGTAACACATTGGGAAATTAATACATACATGCATCTGGAGAACAGTTATTGTACATTTGTCCGAACCTAACCTGGAGGACATATACTCCTATTAATCCTACACTGCCTTGCCATAGCGGTGCCAGCCTAATATCTGGCACATGGGTAGAAGAATGTTGTAGCAATAAAATATATTTTTTTCGTAATTTTTTAAGATGGCATGTTTTAAGATATTCAAGGTCAAAGGTCATGAGCTTGAAACTTTAATCTGTTGTAAGAAGGTCATGTATGGTATCTATAGAAAGCTCAATACTTTAACTTTGCAGCTGTGTTTCAATTGTCACTGTACTACAATTAGGAAAACAGTTACAGCCATTTATAAGTGTGCAAGTTTGTCATTTTTTACGAAAATTTTGATTTTTATTATGTGTGTATCTTGGGCAATTTTCAAAATAAAAATCTGAAAATTGGCAGAATTACTTACCTTGTCATATGTGTGCTTCATACCAAATTTCATCAAAATCAGAAATGGTGAGGTCAAAAACTTATTTTTTTTATTGATCTGACATGGAATGTCCCTTATGCAGTTTTTCTGAGATGTGCATGATTAGTGATATGTTACAGAAACAAAAACTTTGGATGGTCAAGTGTTGCTTCAGCATAATAAGGCTCATCAGCATATTGCTAAACCAGTGCAAGCAGAAATTGCAAAACAGAGGTGGACCGTTCTTCTGCTCCCTGCTTACAGTCTGGACTTGGGACCTTTCGATTTTCATATTTTCGGTCCCACCACTATGAGAGCATAGACGATCTGCGAGCAGCTGTCCGTCAATGGATTCGCAACACCCCTGCTGATTTCTTCGCTACAGGAACGAATCAACTTGTTGATCGGTGAAGGAAATACATTGTGCTGAATGAAGAATACGTGGAAAAGTGACTTTGACTGTTCATAACACTGTATTACATAGGTGTCATATTTATGCATCCTGCATTTTTTATTTCTCTCTTGTAATTGACAGGAATAAAAATCCGGATACTTATCGGGCACCCCTTATAATTTATTGTATGTAAAGTACCTAAGTATTGCTACTAACTGGAATATTGCTATTTTCATTAGCAACATTATTAATGTTTTGCATCATGCTCTTAACTATAGGACCTTATGCCTGTTATTCATTTAATTTCCTTAGTCATAGTGTACTTTTCTTTATTACATTGAGAAGTATTTGAACCTTTTGTGCCATTATTTGATACATACATACATATCAGTAAGCTGTTCTCTGAGATTCAGAGGTTAGCTCTACAAAGAAATACAAACTACCAGATAATTTTCACTTACTGTTGTCGTATCAAACTTCTCAATTTACAGCTATCTTGAAGCCATTATTTGATGATATTATTTAATTGGATTTGTTTATTTTATGCTGTGTAGTTTCATTTTCACTGCCTTACCTTAAGCACTATATTCTGTAGAGATAGCTTTCTAAATTTTTATAATGAATGTTCAATTGCAGCTTGAAAAAAAAAATGTGTTGAACATGCCAATTTTTTTAATGGAATCAATGTCTTAATTATTATGGAATCAATGTCTCAATTTTTTTAATGGAATCATTTCTTAATTTATTATGGTTGATAGGTATTTAGTATTCCATGTTTTTTCTGCAATAAATTATGCTCATCACTGTGGCTTAGTTAAAAATTTTGTGCAATGCAAATGATTCACAAATGATGTGAAGGAAATTCGAAAGCCGAGTTGCGTGAAAGTTATGTGTCACATGAAAGCTTTTGAACTATGTCTTTTGTTTTTCTTCAGCCAGAGTTTGGATGGAAATGACTAGATTGTTGCCTGATCTTCATCATTCAACTTTAGTTCATGGTAGGCTAACAAAATCTGGCAACAGCCTAATTATTTTCATCCAAACTTTGGCTGAAGAGGAAATAAAGACATAGTTCAAAAGCTTCCGTGTGACTTATAATTTTACGTAATTGAAGCATGATTTCTAATTTCCTTTACATCCTTTATTTCAGTTATGTGTTGCTACCAATTCTCTCATCAATGATTCACAAATGTGGTGAAATCTTTTTTTTTTTTTTTTTTTTTGCTCCCAGTAAAGGCTTGTCATGTAACTAACATGCAGAAATATGCTAAATAAAATGGAAACCAGAGCACCACAAAAAGACATTCATTTTTTACCAAGATTGGTTTAACATAAAAACTGATTATAAAAATAAATGACCAGATTTTCAAATGAAATGTTACAAGTTCTATTTGAGATATCAGTGAAAAATGGTTTAGTTACCTTTTTGAAAATTTGATCCAAAGTGCTTGAATACAAGTGCTGATTTCAATGTGCGTTGAGTGAAATAGGTGTTGGATGTCAACTTGTATTATGCTATTCAGAGCCTATTTTGTTTGAGCACCCACCCACAGAGCTTAAAATTTGAAATGGAAGGGAGCCTCCCTTCCATAAAATAAACTATTATTCTTTTCAGTTATAATAGAAACTAGTTTTTAACAGATTTAGGGCAACTTCCCATTCTCTGGTTTTTGCTCCATATTTCACATTTCCAGCACTTGAGACAGCCGTGAACATAGTGTCGCATGTTTCATAGAGGTAGCATGGGGGCTCTTTAACTTTTTCAGCTGAAATCATTCACTTTTGTTACTTTCTATTCTTGGTCATTCTGGAGGCTTCATGTAGTAATCCGCATATATTTCTTCATTTATAACAAAAAGGTGGTCACGTCATATATATCAACACAACATAGTTGCGGTCTTATTGTACATATCAACATTCATAAAACTATTGGTTGTTTATCTCCCTTGTCATACATACATACATACCTTACATTCACACATTTCTTTATACACTATATATAACCTGCAAATACTCAAATAACTCACTATATACATATATACATATGACCCGTTAACCTCATTTAACTACATCTATGTTTTATCAAAACAGCCTTCCGCTTGCTCATATCTCTTATTCTTTGTGAAATGGCTTCGCAAAGGAGCTCTCCCATGCCGCTCTCCACCCTCAGCAAACACCTCAACCCAGGGTTTAAGCTGGCTCAAAAAATGCTGTAGCAAAAATGCTAAAATGGGGAAAAAGTTGTAGCAAAATGCTAAAGAAAGTTAGCGGTTGTTGTCACTTAAAAAATTGTAATATCAAATTAATTGTTCGCTCCAACGATGCCTTGGACAGCAATGGAAAACTAATTAGCTTGGAAAATACTAACATATTTAAAAGAAAACTGTGTTGGGCAGTGTAAGTTGATATACAGCTCCTAACAGGATAAGGATTTTTTTTTTTTTTCTAAAATCATGAATAAATAAGCATAAAATCCAAATCTGAAATTTGATTTTGTGAGTTACCATTGTCTTTGCATGAATGATTTGATTAATGACCAGTATGAATTGAATAAGTAAAATGCCAATACTGTTACTATTAATAAAAATTTTATTTGTGTCAAGAGATGTACCAAAAACCCGGGTTACGACATTATAAGCTGCTTTCGCGATTGAACTTACTGTGTACCCCATCTACCCGTATTTTAGGTTAAAATTTATTAAAAAAAGACTATTATATATATAAAAAAAGTATATAAGTGTAAATAAATAATAAAAAAAAACAGTCTTTGAGCATCAATAACCCTTCTCAATCCAAGTATTTCTAAAACCAGTTAAATTTAAATTTTTATTAATAGTAACAGCATATTCCTCAAACCAACTATCATTTTAATTACAATATAATAAAATATTACCATTTCAGCCTTCTAAATATTTATATTTTAATATCAAACAAAGACAAAGTACACATGGTTCATATCGCGAATCGGCAAAAAAAAAAAATGTGCTATGAAAATAATATTGGTCCTACAATTATTGTAGTGTGAGTATATGTGTATTTCACACATTAATTTACAGGTACTTGCAAATGTCAAAAAAAAAAAAAAAAAAAAAAAAAGCTTGTGGTGAAAAACATTCCTCTGCGTTCGCACTTCCTCACTTATAGAAGAGAGGGTGGGCAAAGTATGGAAGGAACGGCTACTTCACCGGTTGTGTGATTTTGAATGTGCTTCCTCATTGTTTTGCTCTGGGACCTCCCTCCTCCCGCTCTACCTCTTCCATGTCATTTCTGCCGATCGCGGGCAAGAACTTATTTCGCAATCGGTTCTTCAGCTTTCATGGAATTCATGCTATTTTTGCAGAAGACAGAACTGTCTGTTTTGAATCGTTAACATAGCAGTGTTAAATGTTTTTCGAATAGGGAATTTCGTAATTGCTAACACTCAAGATTAATTACAATACATAAAAAATAAATATTTTAAAAAAATAGCGTTAACTTTTTCAGTACTGCCGGAAAAGAGAACGAAAAAAAAATGACCTCCTACCCCTTGCGATTGTTAATTATACTCGACAACCGTTTCTGGTACGTCCTCCCCTCATAATCCATCCCCCTCTAGCTTGTAAAATATGTGATGACAAACCACGTGGTGAAACTTTACTTGCCTGACAGACTGTTGAGTGTGTTTACATTTTCTGGGGATCGAGGCCACCGGAATTTTTATGTTTATTTTTATTTTCTTATTTCGGTCTTGTGTGTTTCCGCTTCCAGTATCTTAAAGTGAAGAGTGCGCGCCCTTAGCAGTTGTTTACAAGCAACTATTTCCTGAGGTTTTTTCTCCAGCTGGGAAGCCATGGTTTCGGCAACAACTGAAATTAAAAACTTTTTTCTTCTGTAGTTACGCATACGCGTTGTCTCTGTCATGCGCGATGGAAAGTTGACACGTATTATTGTCTTGATGTTTCGATCAACCTAAATTGATTGATGTTTTAATCGCCCTAAATGTTCGATGTTTTAATCGCCCTAAATGTTTGATGCTTCAATCGAACTTCTTCCGCGTAGGAAATTTTTCGATTAGTTAGCAGCCATGCGCAAAAACAAATATATGAAAATAATTGGAAATTGGGAATTTTCACTTAATTTATCACTTGCTGGGACATAGCTTTTTCTTGCTGCAATGCACAGTTCGCAGTTTAAATATGGTATTTTATCCCTCCAGTTAACTTGCACCCATTTGTAAAGGGAGCACCATTTTCGCACAAGTTGCTCGGAAGGTATATTAGATTGAGTAGCAGTTTTACTTTTTTTTTTAATTTTAAACTCACATTCTTTTTCAGTTGTTTTATCGGCACTGTCTTCGCAATCTTCGCGCTTCTTAATAATGAATTTATCCATTGTAATGCAGCACGTTGTATGATGGACGGCACCTTGAGTGGCGAGAGCAACCCCTAGCTTGCACTTATCTTTCCTAATATGTGTTCCTTCTCTATAGAAGTTTGAAAGGTCACTCCGGTCACGAATGCAGAGGTTGTTTATGGCCTTGGGGGTGGGAATGAAGCCGTAGACATCGCAGTCAGAGCATCGCAGTTGACTTGAATGGGGGAAGGGTTCTAATCCCTCTAGCCTCTATCTTACCCTGCCAGCCTACCCCACCCTTTATGGAGAGCTCTAGAGTGTATGTAGGGGGTGGGGAGTGATTCAAAAGGTGCTTTAGGGACACAGTAGGAACCTATTATTCCTTAAGGATTAAGAAAATAACATTAGCGGAGTACAAATCGCTGCCAGAATTTTGGAAACTTTAGTTTTCACAAAAATAGAATAGCCGGAGTAGAATCCGCTGATGGGTTAATATTTAAATGGCGGGCGCAATTTTGCGACAGGCACTCATTTCTTTCTCGCATTTTAGATTAACTCATCGCATTTCGCGAAAATAGCGACCGCAGCTTAAACCCTGCCTCAACCCAAGTACTTTCTGTAGCTTTCCGCTACCATCCTCAGGGGGACGGAAACTCTGACCAATACTCACAGTATCAGCAGAGTAAGTAAGTGACTCCTCCGGGGCAACATCAACCTTCGAAGCTTCAGTCTCTTGGCTACTGTGGCGCCATCTCTTGTTGGCTTTAGATCTCGATTTTCTAATCTTTTTATTTTTCTGTTCAACTCTTATTAAATTCTTCCAGTTATTTCGTATTACATTTGGATCATTATGGTTACATACTGTATTTCTATTTTTTTCAATCAACACAGATTCTGCAATCCTGAGGTGTTTTTCAGATTTATAACTTTATTATTTCAATCTTGTCAAATTTTGGAAATTGTTGGTTGTCCAGACAGTACTGAATGAGTGCTATTGTTTCTTCCTTTTTCTGCCAGTTTTTTATTTGTTGTTTCAACCTGTGTTTTAATTTATTTTTGGTACTTCCTATATCTAACATTGGAGGATTTTCTGTAATAGGAATTGAGTACACGCCTGCTTTCTCTAATTTGCTGATATTGTCATTTTTTGACATCATATTTTTGATGGTACTCACTTTGCTTCCAATTTGAACATCATATTTCTTACATATCTTATTGATTTCTAAAACCATTAATAAATTTGGCTTGTTTTTTAGTTTCAGCAACTTTATAATTTATTTTAAACTAAAAAACAAGCCAAATTTATTAATGAAAAACACCTCAGGATTGCAGAAGAAAAAAAAAACTAAAAACAAGCCAAATTTATCTGAAAAATACCTCAGGATTGCAGAATCTGTGTTGATTGAAAAAAATAGAAATACAGTATGTAACCATAATGATCCAAATGTAATACGAAATAACTGGAATAATTTAATAAGACTTGAACAGAAAAATAAAAAGATTAGAAAATTGAAATCTAAAGCCAACAAGAGATGGCGCCACAGTAGCCAAGAGAATGAAGCTTCAAGGTTGATGTTGTCCCTTACTTACTCTGCTGTTACCGTGAGTATTGGTCAGAGTTTCAGTCCCCCTGAGGATGGTAGCGGAAAGCTACAGAAAGTACTTGGGTTGAGGTGTTTGCTGAGGGTGGAGAGCGGCATGGGAGAGCTCCTTTGCGAAGCCTTTTCACAAAGAATAGGAGATATGAGCAAGCGGAAGGCTGTTTTGATAAAACATAGATATAGTTAAATGAGGTTAACGGGTCATATGTATATATGTATATAGTGAGTTATTTGAGTATTTGCAGGTTATATATAGTGTATAAAGAAATGTGTGAATGTAAGGTATGTATGTATGTATGACAAGGGAGATAAACAACCGATAATTTTATGAATGTTGATATGTACAATAGGACCCGCAACTATGTTGTGTAGATATATATGATGTGACCACCTTTTTGTTATAAATGAAGAAATATATGCGGATTACTACACGAAGCCTCCAGAATGACCAAGAATAGAAAGCAACAAAAGTGAATGACTTCAGCTGAAAAAGTTAAAGAGCCCCCATGCTACCTCTACGAAACATGCGACACTATGTCCACGGCTGTCTCACGTGCTGGAAATGTGAAATATGGAGCAAAAACCAGAGAACGGTAAGTTGCCCTAAATCTGTTATTACAGTTTTTGCACGTTAAGTTAAACCTTGGGTGTTGGACAGGTGTCCAATATATAAGATAATCTAAACTAGTTTATACTTCAACACATACCTTTGTGTTTTTGTTAATCAACAATCATGTCTAAGATAGCCTATTTCTTCAAATGTGCTCGTACTTTAGTGACAGTTCTGTGTTTTTCTGTTGAGTAATGTTGTGTGTTCTCCCAGTAGCAGTGTTGAAGTCAAGTCACATGGTGTCAAAACATCAATAATGTTGCTCAACTTCACTTGAACAACAACATTTCTTTGTAAAGTAAAACTAGTTGATGGTCTACTTGGTTTGAAGAACATAATTTAACATCATTGTTTTCTTTTAACATTTCGATTACTTTACCTACATACTACCTCTTATTGTAAACACAAACACAGTCATTTTCAGTTATTTCTCTAAAATCAATCAGTCTTGGTGATCCATCAATTCTGAACTCCCCATGGGTATTATGAAATGATCCAGGTATTATACTTATCAGAAGACTTGACCTGTCCTTGGGTATGTAGCAGTGATCTCTTGTACCTTCAAATTTCTGGGTTTCATTGAAGTGGTCATTCAGGTACCTTTGCTCATGTTTTTTTTTTTAGTCACCATGATAAAGTTTATGCTTTAATATTTTCCACACAAAACTCATACATGTCCTTTGGTATAAAGATTTGGCTCTCACTTGGTTACTGCAGACTTATCTTTGCAACGAGTCTCTTTACCGTCCCACTAATCCCATCACAAGGACCCTTGCCATGACGTGTGGCAAAGAAATGCCACTCAGCATCCACACCAGTCTTGTTATGTGTACATAAGTTAGAAAAATTCTTTCTTTTCTTATATGGCACTCTTGAGCCATCTTAGAAACAATAGATCTTTTTCAGATTTGGACTGAACATTTGGACAATGGAACCAGCTGCATTTGGAAAACGTAAACAGCAGTAGTATTGTGTGCAATACAGTCACTTATAATACAAAGGTTTTTGATGCATAGATCATTGGCAGAATCAGTCTTAAAATAAACACAAAAGGGGATGGATAGTAGTTTGTTTGAGAATGATAAAGGGAAGAAACACATAGCCTAACTTTTCACAAAAAATATGATTAGTTCATCTATTTTAAATTATTTTTACCATTATAAAATTATTACATTACAGACCTCGGCGCAAGTCACTTTTCTCACTATTTGTCCCCTTTTTTTAAATTTGTCACTTTTTGTTACCTTTTTTAAAATTTTGTCACTATTCTCACCTTTTTCTGAAGTGTGCCAGTATTTTTTCAATTTAGCTATGGTTTTGCGCTGTTGTTGTTTTTTATATCTAGGGTATTTTTTGTCAGATGAAAAAATAAATGCTGAAACAAAAATAAATTGTTTTGTTAAACACTCATCCCTGTGAACACATGGGTGGAGTCACGAGTTGTAAACACAACTCAGCACTCACCGCAGCAGCAAGAGCGAGCTTCGTAACGAAGCAAGATGCAGTGACCCCGCCCACAGCAGCCAGCAGGTTCTCTCAAGGATTTTTTCAAGTGGAATAAATATCACAAAAGTTTATCTCCGTGGATTTTTCATGAAAATATCTGAAATTTTGATCAACGCCATAAATCGCTAATAGGAATGAGCCATCCAGATTTCGCGTAAATCAATTCAAAACTTTTTAAACGGGCCGTAATTTTTTTTTATTTGCTCTTTATCATGTGGGCTGGCATTGGCATGCCCAGAATTCGTAATCGGCATTTTACGGCTAATTTAAAAATGTTTTTGCCGATTCACTTGAAATTTTTAAGGTCCTCATCTCCTAGCCAATTATAGTATATGTACAAATTTCTTTCAGTTACGTGAAGAATTCGGAAAAATAGTTTTCTTAATTTTTTAGCACGTCTTTTGTAAAAAGATCGTGCTATATGTTATCGGGTTTGTCCGTCCAACTGTAGACACGATATCTCTGCAACTATTAGTTCGATTTGGAAAATTCTTTTTGCATTGGGAAGCTTGAAATATACGAATGATGATCCTTCATTTCGTTTTTTCCTTTTTTACGATGTACAATTTCACCGCTAGAGGGCGTAAATGCAGATGATGTTGAATTCAAAAATACATTTTATTCCACATATTTGCTTCTAAACATCCGATTAAAAAAATTCTTTTATCTTTCGATTCCATTTATGTCGAAGAGTATTTTAGGAATAGTTGCTTTTTCAAATTATGCATAGAATTTCCGCTAGAGGGCGTAAAAGTAAATTATGTTTTCCCCGATATCTCTTCTTCTACAACTCCGATTTGAAAAACATTTTCTTTAGTGAATACAGCTCCTGATGAAAAATCTTTTGCATATAATTTCTAATTTTTGGTAAAGAATACTTTATCCACCAGGGGGCATAAGTGTTAATTTTTGCTTCTGATGTATTTGCCATAAAATCTGAGCTTCTAAAATCTCGGCTGAAAAATTCTTTCGTGGACCGATGCCACTTACGTCGATAAACCTTTTCGGAGTATTTTCTTCTTAAAATATTCAATGGTTTCTCCGCCAGGGGCGTAGACATATTTCTTATTTTTGTTAATATATCAGCTTCTAATGGTCCGATTTGAAAAATTCTTTCTTTATTACATAGTTTCCGGTGTGACATGTTTTTCATATAATTTCAAAATTTTCAAGTAATTTGTAGACTTTTCGCTAGGGGCGTAAAGGTAAATTACGTTTCCCTTATATCTCTGCTTCTAAATCTCCGATTTGAAAATTTCTTGCAGCGGATACAGTTCATATCACTTACATATCACTAAGCTGTTCTCTGAGATTCAGAGGTTAGCTCCAAAAAGAAAGACAAACTTCCAGATATTTTTACCTATTGTTGTCGTATCAAACTTCGCCATTTACAGCGATCTTGATGTACAACTCAAGCTTCACTGATATCCATTACACGCCGTACACAAGATCTTTTATACTTCATACTCATAATCTTTTTCTCGCCGCCCCGGTGGCGCAGTGGTCTAAGCGATGGCCTCTGATCATTCGTCCAAAAGGGGTCCGGGTTCGAATCCCGGTGAGGCATGGATGTTGTGTTTGTCTTACGGCACTGGTTCTCTCCCTTCCCTGGAACCAGTGACCCTAAATTAGGGACGGGCGGCTGCTTATAGCCCATTGAGTAGCTCATGGTGGTCGTTAAACCTCCAATAAAAAAAAAAAAATCTTTTTCTCATGCAGACACTCCTGAATCTAATCCACCCATGTCTTCCTTGGCCTTCCTCGGCCTTTCCTTCCTGCCACTTGGGCTGAAAATATTTTCTTAGTAAGCATTTCATCACTCATTCTTTCAACATGGCCAAACCACCGAAGCATATTGGTCTCCACCTTGCTAACAACATTTTGCTTTACATCACACAACTGCAATACATCTTCATTCCTCACACAATCAGATCGTGTCTTGCCACAAACCCCACGTAAGTAACGCATTTCTCCAGCACACAAAGGACTCCTATGTTTCTTCTGCAGTACCCAGATTTCACTGCCATACATCAGAGTAGGAACAATTACTATTTCGTACACAACCATGCGGGACTCTCTAGAGAACCCATCATTCCTGTGAAAACCTCCCAGAGCAGCTATGACTTTCAAAGAAGAATTCACTCGCCTACTGATTTCACCATCCAACTTGTTCTCTCTGTCAAACATGCTTCCTAAATACACAAACTCGCTCACCTGGACAATCACAGTGCCATTTATACTTACATTACATTCAGTGCTACCCATTCCTCTCTCAAACACCATAACTTTGGTTTTTCCCTTATTTATACTCAGTTTGAATTTCATGCAAACTTTGTGCATCCGAGTCAACATACTCTGCAACTCACTTATGCTCTCTGCCAACAGGACAGTGTCATCAGCATACAGCAATCTGCACACACGGATATCACCAAGACATAAACCACTGTTATCTATTTTGGCCTCACGCATGCATGCGTCCATAAATATATTAAACAGCCATGGTGACATTACACAACCTTGTCTGACTCCTACACCAATGGAAAACCATTTTGATAAAACACCATTCCCTTGTACACAAGCTCTACTACCAGCATCATGGCTTTTACACTATTAAGTAGATTCCCAGTAACACCATATTCATTCAATACCTTCCACAAAAATGTCCTATTGACTCGGTCGTAAGCTTTCTCTAAATCTATGAAGGCAGTAAAAACTTTCTTCCCAACAGCTAGATACTTTTCAATCATCATGCGTAATGCACAAATCTCGTTAGAGCAGCCTTTACCAGCCATAAAACAACTCTGAACATCCCACACTTTCTCTGATGTAAGACCCCGTACTTTTTCAATAACAACCTTACCAAACACTTTCCCTGGCACACTCAGTAGGCTAATACCACGATAGTTCTTGCATTCAGTCTGATCACCTTTTCCCTTATACAAGGGAACAATAATAGCATCCTTCCAATCCCAAGGGACCATTCCTAACTCCCAGCACAACTGGCAAATTTCAGTTAACCAGTCAATTATAGAGTCACCACCATACTTCAACATCTCTGCAGTTATGCCATCAACTCCTGGAGCCTTACCATTCTGAAGAGATTTTAGAGCTTTACACACTTCTTCTCTTGAGATCCCTCCTGTGCTTTCATCCCTCATTGTGACATCATCTGCATCTGTCTCAGAATCATTTTTGCTCTCCTGATCTAATAACTCACAGAAGTATTCGCCCCATCTGTCACTTAACTCATTGGGCTCCCATATCATTTCCCCAATCTCATTCTTCACACAACTTACAACTTTGTTTGCACTATTTTTCCTGAGTCTCGTGTACTTCCAGAAGGACTTTCTATCTTTCCAAAAAGCCAGTTCATGCCTTTCCACTTTCTCTTTCCTATCTTTTGCCTTTCTGTGGCGAACCAGCTTAGCAGCTTCATGCTTCTTACAGCGATATTCATCCACAGGGACTCTACCTTGCAACATCCCCAAATAGGCTTCCTTCTTTTTCTTTACTGCCTCATCAATCTCACTATTCCACACAGCATCACCTCTATTGTTACCCACTATTGTGGCGCCACAGACCTCTTTAGCAGCAGTAACAACACAGTTCTTAAAACATTCCCACTTCTTTATTATATTTGCACTTTTAAGGTTTTAACCTCTTGCAAAGTGCGCATAGTTTACGTGCAATTCATAAATGAAAAACCATTAGAAAGTACCAATCACTCACCCTAAAGATCATGGTAACCTCCAATGACAACACACTTCCAACACGTCAATCATCGTGATGTAACTGGGCTTCCAAGGTTTACAGACATCTTGCTTACGCTTCTTACTTCCGGGTGTGAAAAATCATTTTTTTTTTCCTTAGCCTTATGAGATGTTACTGTAAAGCTTGTCAATTCCATAAAAAATCACACATACAACTCATTCATACAATTCAAGTAAAAACTATGTACATAACCTTACATTCCTAGGTGGTTAAACCTTTGTCAACTGTAATTATCAAACTGCTCCTTCTGTTTCACAACCCCTGCCACTCCCACTGCAAGTGTCGCACTCATTCAGCCCCTCACACCCAATCCTCTAGTACTTTCAACAGGCCTCTGTCGTCTTCAGGAGGCAGGTGTGTCTCACCCGCCCACCACAGCTCAAGTGAGCAGAGCCATCGAGGCACGGGCCCCAGTCGCTATCTCTGAATCATTGTGTAAGGTACTTAGCTAGAATAAGAAATCACAGCACCTTGCCTGATGAAATAAAGAAAGCATACCCACCAATGGGCACTGGAATACCAAAAATGTTTGCAAAAATAAAAACTCATAAGCCTGATACACCTATGAGAGTGATTGTATCAAAAAGGAATTCCCCACTAATAAAACTGGAAAAAAATATCTACAAATTTTTGGCACCGTTGTTCATGAAGACAAGGTTCACTGTGAAGAATACATACGAATTTATTGAGAAAATTAAAGTAATTAAACAAGATTTAAGTGAATATCATATGGCTAGTATGGATGTGAGAGCTCTTTTTCCTAGCACACCAGTACCTCAGGCAATAGAAATAATTATTGAAAAATTATATGTGCTACAGGCAATGAATGCAATACAGATAGAGGAGTTAAGAGAAATTTTATTGTACATATATGAAAATAACATTTTTAAGTTTAACAACAAGATGTACAAACAAAATCATGGTGGACCTATGGGGTCACCACTGTCAACTTTATTTGCTGAAATTATTATGAGTGACATTGAAGAAAAAATAATAAGTAAACTCGAGGATCCACCACTGATATACTGCAGATATGTTGATGACATTTTTCTGTTGTCCAGGCTAAAAAATGATGAACTTGAGGACTTGACAAAAAAGTATAGTGAAATTTATCCATCTATTGAACTGACAGTAGAACAAGAACATGACAATACTTTGGCATTTTTGGATGTTTTGATTGTTAAAACAAAGGAGAATATGCAATTCAGAGTGCATAGAAAATCTTCATATATCCCAGTACTTATACCATTTCAGTCATCACATCCATTAACACATAAAGAAATAGTGTTAAAACACTAATTAAAAGAAGTTTAACACACTCATCAATTGAACAGTATAGAAAAGAAGAAATTGAATATATTGAAAAAATTGCATATGATTTTGGATACCCTAAACAGGTATTAAAAAAATGGATTTATGAAGTAACTCAAGGTTACAATAAGGTCAAGACTGATAAAAAACTTGTAAAATATGTAGGAGCAATACCATATATAGAAAATGTTTCAGCAGAAATTAATAAAGTTTGTGGCAAGTATGACATACAGGTAGGAAATCAGGTACTTACTGTAAAAAATTTAGTGATTAAAAATGAAAAAATTAGCCAATTAGATAGAGCAGGAATTTATGAAATCCCTATAAACCAGCAACCACCTGTGTCATATATAGGCAGCGCCAAGAATAAATTAAAGTATAGATTGAACCAGCATATTAATAATTGGAATAAAAAAGAAGCTAAGACAGCATTGACCCAATACTGTATGGAAAATCAACAATGTCCAAGGTTTGAAGATATTAAAATTATTAAGAGCTGTAAAAACGAAAGGCAGTTAAGAATTGCAGAATCAGTGTTAATTGAAAAAAACAGATCAAGATTATGCAACATTAATGAGCCAAGTAACTTAAACGAACAATGGAAAGCCCTAATAAAAATTGAACAGCAGCTTAGAAAGAAAGAGGGAAAAAAGAGCAGCAGGGACAATAGATGGCGCCAGAGACACAATGATTCAGAGATAGCGACTGGGGCCCGTGCCTCGATGGCTGTGCTCACTTGAGCTGTGGTGGGCGGGTGAGACACACCTGCCTCCTGAAGACGACAGAGGCCTGTTGAAAGTACTAGAGGATTGGGTGTGAGGGGCTGAATGAGTGTGACACTTGCAGTGGGAGTGGCAGGGGTTGTGAAACAGAAAGAGCAGTTTGATAATTACAGTTGACAAAGGTTTAACCACCTAGGAATGTAAGGTTATGTACATAGTTTTTACTTGAATTGTATGAATGAGTTGTATGTGTGATTTTTTATGGAATTGACAAGCTTTATAGTAACATCTCATAAGGCTAGGGAAAAAAAAAATACGATGTTTCACACCCGGAGGTAAGAAGCGTAAGCAAGATGTCTGTAAACCTTGGAAGCCCAGTTACATCACGATGATTGACGTGTTGGAAGTGTGTTGTCATTGGAGGTTACCATGATCTTTAGGGTGAGTGATTGGTACTTTCTAATGGTTTTTCATTCCCACTTCTTTTCTACATCCCTCTCACAAGATTTCAGATCCTTCAGTCGTTCTCTGAGTAAGTCAGAATACCGCTGATGATCTTCAAGGAGCCTATCAACCTTTATTCTTTCTATCCTGGGTCTCTTCCTATTCCTTTTCCTCCAACCAACATTAAGTTTCACTCGTGACACTACCAAGTAATGATCAGAACCAACATCCACACCTCTCATCACACGGGTGTCAACAACTAAGTGTTTCAAATGCTGATCGTAAACAACAAAATCTATCACACTCTTTTGACCAAGAGTACGATTTTTCCAAGTATATGTGTGTATATACTTGTGGTTGAAAAATGTATTAGATACACTCAGATCATTCTCAATGCAGAGTTCAATTAATCTTTCACAGTTATCATTCACACAAGAATCATGAAACTTACCCAGAACATTGTCAGAAATTGCATTCTGCACACTCTAGCATTGAAATCCCCTGCTATTTTAACTTTTTCTTTAGCACCAAACTGGCTCAAAACAGCTTTTAGCTCATTCCAGAAATCTTCCTTCTTATCAGAAGGTTCTGAGTCACAAGGAGCATACACTACAACAATTACAATTCTCTGAAGTTTCACTTTCAAACGAATCCAAAGAATTCTCTCACTTATGCAACTATAGTGAATCAAGTTGTTCTTCATCTTTTCACTTAAAATCGCACCTACACCAGCCTGTCCTCTCATATTATCCAATACTCCAGACCACACACTCACCGTGCCATTCACTTCTTCTACCCCAATTTCCTTCTTTTTGGTTTCACTTACACACAGCACATCCAGTCTATACTTATTCATCTCCTCAATCACCTCACTCATCTTGCCATTTATACCTCTAGTAATCCATACACCAATCTTACATTCACTCAGCCGAGATCGCTTTCTCATACGTCGTTTAGAAAGTCCAGGTCGATTCCGTGGTGGACCGTCCTTTACAAGTGTGGTAGGTCCACCATATCCCACACTTGAGTCATTCTTAATATTTCTTTTTGTCTTTTTAATCAGGTAAGTACATCAGTGTGGGGGATTAGCCCACAGCTGAGGGTTCCAGTTGGTCATTCAACCTAAGGGTTCTGGAACAAAACCCAGTGAGTTGGGGTCTTTTCGCCAATGTCACACAGAACTAGCTTGCACCTCTCCAAGATTCACAGAGGCCCTAGTTGCTGTTGTGTGTGCCATTGTTACCACGGAGCGCCCCGAGGAGGCAAACCCATCGCTCACTACGACCGCCCGCGATACAGTTCCGGATGGGAAATCCTTTGCACATAAATTCTAAATTTTGTAAAAAATGGTTTGGCCACCACGGGGCGTAAGTCTTAATTTCTGCTTCTGATGTATTTCCAGCAAAATATGAGCTTCTAAAATCTCGATTGAAAAAAAAAAAAGTCGTTTGTGGACCGATACTACTCATGTTGACAAACCTTTTAGGAACATTTTCTTAAAATAATGCATGGTTTCTACGCCAGGGCGTAGATGTATGTCTTATTTTTGTCGATACCTCTACTTCTAGGAGTCTGATTTGAAAAATTTCTTCTTTGCTGGATAGTGTTTCTGATGCGAAATGTTTTTAATATAAATTCAAAATTTTCAAGTAAATCATACTTTCCACTAGGGGCGCAAAGGTAAATTGTGTTTTTTTTTTTGCGTTATTTCTGCTTCTAAAACTCCCGATTTGAAAAATTCTTTCTGTATCGCATACAACACCTGATGGAAAATATTTTTCACATAATTTCTAATGTTTGGTAAAGAATGGTTTGGCCACCAGGCGGCATAAGTGTTAATTTCTGCTTCTGATGTATTTGCAGCAAAATCTGTGCTCTTGGAAACTCGACTAAATTATTTTTATTTTTATTTTTTTCTTGGACCGATATCGCTCATATGGAAAATCTTTTGCAAATTCTTTCTTCCTAAAATAATGCATGGTTTTCCCACCAGGGGGCGTAAAGTCACATCTTATTTTTATCAATATCTCTTTTTCTAAGAGTCCGATTTGAAAAATTATTTCTGTGTTGGAGAGCGTTTCCGGTGCGAAATGCTTCTCATATAAATTCATATTTTTCTTAACGCACAAGTCTGTAACCGGAAGGCATAAGCTCACGATTCTGTTTACAGCAACATCTGAGGGATTAAAAACCCGATTGAAAAACTTCTTTCTTCTGTCAAATACCATTGTTTTCCATTTCGGTTCCATTGACTTTGAATAGCTTTGATAAATTTAATTTGCGTCAGAATGTATTAAAAAGACGTGCTAATTACACCCGAAAATTCATTGTCATCTTGTTTTATCTAGTCCTGCCATGGGGAAAACTAAAGCGAGGAGGCACTGTTGCTGGGAGCCCAGGTAGGAAGAAAGCCGGCAGTCCTTTCATGCTCTAGTTTTGAGTGGTAGCTAGGCATTTTGTGTGTGCCTTTATTAGCACCTCTTTTGTAAAAAAAGATCGTCGTGCTTATGTTATCGGTTTGTCCATCCGTCCGTCTGTGGACACCATAATCACAACCAATTGCCCGATTTCAAAAATTCTTTTTGCATTGGGAAGCTTGAAATGTGTGAATGATGAGGATTTATTTCGTTTTTTTTTTTTTTTACACCAATCACAATTTTGCCTCCAGAGGGCGTAAATGCAGATAATGCCAAATTCAAAATACATTTTACTCCATATACTTGCTTCTAAACGGCCGATTGAATTTTTTTTTTTTTACCTTTTGATTCTATTTATGTCGAAGACTATTTTAGGCATGGTCACTTCTTTAAGTTACACATAGATTCTCTGCTAGGGGCGTAAAAGTAAATTTCGTTTCTCCCGATATCTCTGCTTCTAAAACTCAGATTTGAAAAATTCTTACTGCAGCGGATGCAGCTCCTGATGAAAAATATTTTGATGTAATTTATGATTTTTCCTCCAGACTTCACACACGCTAACTTCTGTGACTCACTTATAAACATGGAAAGAGCAAAGACCTTTGTTTGATGTTCCTGGTCCACGTCAAATGTATGTATTAATTATTCATTTGCCTTCTAATTATTTCTTCAGTTGCTGCTTACCATCTTTGGTGAATCCCCAGCATTGTGCGGGGCTCCAAAAAGCAACTTGCCAAATTGGCTTGGCAGTTAGCGTGTGTGAGTCTGGAGGAATTCGAGGCCGCTGTGGTGTAGTGGAAGCATACCCGGCGCGTAACTGGAAGACCCTGGGTTCGATTCCCAGTGGCGGCCAATGAGAATTTTTCCGTGGCTCACTTATAAACGTGGAAAGAGCGAAGACTTTTGATGTTCCTGGTCCACATCAAATGTCTGTATTAATGAAGAATAATTTTAAACTTTTCCGTTATGCAAAATTTTTTGGCTAGCAGACATAGACTTACATGATCATGTTTCCTTCTATGTTTCTGATTTTAACTGTTTAATTTGAAATTATCTTCATCTCTGGTACCTTCCTTGTGTTATGATAAACTTTTTGTTCACCATTTGTTAATTTTCGTGACATATTTTTTAGCCACTGGTAGAACTAAGTAGATGTTTCTATTTCTGGATATTTTATCGATTGTTGGAACCGATTGATTGTTTTCCAAACCGGTTCCCTTGATTTTGAATAGCTTTGATAAATTTAATTTGCATCAGAATGCATTCAAAAGACATGCTTATTACATCCGAAAATTCGGTGTCATCTTTCTTGTTATTCATTAAGAAGCATAAAAGTAATTTACCCTCTACACATTTGATTTTCAAGTAAATTGCTGAAATTTATTTGAAAAATAAATGATATTTGAAGAATGAAATTATTTCAGATACACCCTTTATTTTATATTGCCTTGTTTTGTTATTCTTCTTAGATTTCTGTTTAAAATAAATGATCTCCATATTACAAAATATATATATATATATATATATATTTAAAGCTAATGGCATAGTATAATAGTAAACTTTAACACTGTACTATGGTTCACTTCAGTATACAGCAGTACACATCAAGAAAGAACCTTTTTATCTTTTTCTTTTTTCTTTTTCAAATTAAAAAAAATTAATTTTCAAATTTTAAACATTACATTCATTCTTTATTATTAGTCTTTCATTATATAAACCTGTTGTAGTTTGTATATGTAATCATTTCTAGAGCATACTTATTTTGCTAGTGCAGTATATAAATCGTCAAATGCCATCATGCTGATAAAATAACCTACTGTTTGTAAAAATTGCAACACCCTGAAGGAATGATGGTAATCACATGAAACTTACAGGATATCAGAGCAGGATAGGACATGCAAATGATTAGAAATGCAGAGTCATCCAACGCCTTTTCGATTCAATGCCAATCCGTCTCGAAGCTCTTATTGCAGCTCACAGAGGCTTCACAAGATACAGATTTTTGCAAGTAAAAATTGTTTTATTGTTCCGAAAATTAAATCACTTATATTTACAGTCATATCAGTAGTGTTTGGTATAAATTTCATTCAAATCGCATGGTTCCTCCTTCGTGTTGCAATTTTCACAAACAGTAGTGTATAAAAAAATATAAAAATGAATCACCTGCCCATCCAATATATTGTTTTTTTTTTTTTTTTACAACAGATAATCACATTGATTAACATATGTTCTATCACAAATTATAAAGTGAATTGTTCACTGTTGAGCAAAGAATAAAGTAAATCTGTTCAAAGTGCAAATTATATGTTCTATCCATATACTGTGTGTGTGTGTGTGTGTGTGTGTGTTATCATTTTAAACGGTTTAGTCTGGTTTTCAATTATTTGAGCAGTCACTATTTAGTCACTAAAATAAAAAAAAGTTGGTCACTTTTCTCACTTTTTCTCCAAAAAAGTCACTTTTCTCACTATTTTTTACAATGAAGTCTGTGCTGAGGTCTGACATTATAAAATAATGGAATGAAGTCATTTTAAGCCTTTTATCATATGTTTTCACATTGTCATTTTTAGAGATATTTGACAGTGTGAACCCCAAAATGAAACTCACAGGTTTTACTAAGTACTAGTAGGAATATCCATAGCCAAACTTATAATTTTGTGGAGCCCCCCCCCCCCACTTTCAAAATATTTGACCTTGAAATTTACAAATTTTGGAACTTTTACAATTTTGTTACTAAGAATTGGTCTGAAGGATTTGTTTCATCATGGTTGGAAACCCTTCCCTCATAGTTCTTGTTCAAAAATTTCCATCCTGTGGTTTCTAGCCTTTTTGGTTTTACAGACCTTTAAAATTGGAAGAATTGCTCATTATCAGGGCTCGACAAATATGTTCTAGATCTAGGAGCCAGTTCCAAAATTTAGGCGCCAGGTGAAACGAAGTCAGTAACGCATGAACAAAAAAATGTTTTGGTTATGACGCTGGAACGAAAAGTGGCAAACCATATTTGTTATCATTTTTTTTTCTTTTTACCCAAACCACTTATTGCAAAATAAAGTTATAATTTGCTTCACAATTTTCTTTTTCCATTCTTTCAGTAGATGATCTCAAAAAAATTTTAATTTCAGATTTCGATTTTATTAAAATACTACTTGTGGATGTCATATTTTGTACATATTAATTCAAAGTACCATATTTTTTTCCTTCATGAGATCTGCAAGGGCATGTAAGCCAAAGGCTGTGAAAAAAAAATCCAACACATAATTCGCAGCAGCATATGATTCATAGATCGGGAAATTCTGAGAAAAACAATTTCTTCCTTCGCATAATCCACGGCACGTCTCAGACCATGATATTAAAAAAAAAAAAAAAGACAGTCTATACCTGCCAACATTGGCAATCGCCTTGTTACTAATCCCTAGTATTGGGTGGCATACATAGACTCTATTTTACGAAATGATCCATCTCTTTGTAAAAAACCCCTATTTTTTGCCCCCTATTTTTTGCAATATTTGGTTATGACGCTGGAACAAAAAGTGGCAAACCATATTTGTTGTCAATTTTTTTTTCTTTTTACCCAAACCACTTATTGCAAAATAAAGTTCCAATTTGCTTCACAATTTTCTTTTTCCATTCTTTCAGTAGATGATCTCAAAAAAATTTAAATTTCAGATTTCGATTTTATTAAAATACTACTTGTGGATGTCATATTTTGTACATATTAATTCAAAGTACCATATTTTTTTCCTTCATGAGATCTGCAAGGGCATGTAAGCCAAAGGCTGTGAAAAAAAAATCCAACACATAATTCGCAGCAGCATATGATTCATAGATCGGGAAATTCTGAGAAAAACAATTTCTTCCTTCGCATAATCCACGGCACGTCTCAGACCATGATATTAAAAAAAAAAAAAAAAAGACAGTCTATACCTGCCAACATTGGCAATCGCCTTGTTACTAATCCCTAGTATTGGGTGGCATACATAGACTCTATTTTACGAAATGATCCATCTCTTTGTAAAAAACCCCTATTTTTTGCCCCCTATTTTTTGCAATATTTGGTTATGACGCTGGAACAAAAAGTGGCAAACCATATTTGTTGTCAATTTTTTTTTTCTTTTTACCCAAACCACTTATTGCAAAATAAAGTTCCAATTTGCTTCACAATTTTCTTTTTCCATTCTTTCAGTAGATGATCTCAAAAAAATTTAAATTTCAGATTTCGATTTTATTAAAATGCTACTTGTGGATGTCATATTTTGTACATATTAATTCAAAGTACCATATTTTTTTCCTTCATGAGATCTGCAAGGGCATGTAAGCCAAAGGCTGTGAAAAAAATAAAATCCAACACATAATTCGCAGCAGCATATGATTCATAGATCGGGAAATTCTGAGAAAAACAATTTCTTCCTTCGCATAATCCGCGGCATGTCTCAGACCATGATATTAAAAAAAAAAAAAAAAAAAAGACAGTCTATACCTGCCAACATTGGCAATAGCCTTGCTACTAATAACTGGGAGGCATACATACTCTATTTTACGAAATGATCCATCTCTTTGTAAAAAACAAATATGTGCCCCAACAAAACGTTACAACAAGCAAGGACTCTAATGAAACAAACTTAGCATGTGAAAAACACAAAATTGATTCCCCAGTGAGGGAATGATTGCAAGATTTAAGTTCGAAACTTCCACCAGTAAAAATCAGTAAGATGTGTTCAGAATTTCACAATGCCTGACAGACAGGAAATCCAAGCAAGTGAATGCGCAGTGCACGAACCTCCACTTACAATATGATCATACTGCCTATAAAATTGCAGTTTAAGACAAGATGCGACCAAAGAAGGGGGGGGGCTGGACATTTTAACTGGTGAAAAATCAAAACAGACAGCAAGAATGCAGACTACTGTTAGTCTGTCTTTTGTTGACTCTGCAACTGCACAGCATCGATTGCTTAATTTTTCTTCCTGCTGCTATCATTCTCTCCCTATTTCTTCATTGTTGCTTTTCTTGATTTTTGTACCCTCTGATAACAACCATCAGCCTGAGGACCATGAGCGCATGATATCAAAGCTTCAACTGTTTCAGATATTAATACTTTTGAACACCATGCATCAATTTTTACAAATTTTCCAACATCGTCACTTCCGTTTTCGGGAACATCACAAGAGAGGGAGTGGGTCAATAGCGATTTAGGAAATTTTTCTCCTATTTTCAAGGTGAAATGCAAAATTTTATGCAGTAAAATATTACTTAAAAATACTGGACACAGGCAACATCGCGAGAAAAAAGAAATTGTGATTACGGAAAAAATCTGAACGCCGTCGACTTTCCGTTTTCGAAAGTTTCGTAAAGATGGAATTCCGTCCTCCGACGAAAATCTACCCCCCTCCCTCCCACCCGCCCACAACACACACAATTCTGTTTACTTGTGCATCGATCTCCTGAGTGGCCAACATAACAAAAAAGGCGGAATTTTTCGAATTCGCGAAAGAACCTCAAGCCTGAAGATTAGGAGGCAATTTTCGCGGCGTCTAACTTCCGTTTCCACAAATTCTTGCCTACAGTTTCAAGCTGAAATACGAACATATATGCTATAAAATGATATTTAACAAGAATACTAGACACAAACGCTACATCCGGAGAAAAAATTACGATTAGGGCAAATTCTTTTTACTCCATTTAACTACTGTTTTCGAAAGCTTTGAAACACGAAATACCGTCCCCAGACGGAAAATGACCCAACCCCATAATTCTCTTCAGTTTTGCATCAATCATATCTGATAGCGATCTAAATGACTAAAAAAACAAAAAAACCCGGAGAATTCCGCGAATCCGCTTAAGAATCTTATGTATATCATAAAATAATAGCAAAATTTTTTTTTAACAAAATGAAAATTCGTAAAATCCGTAGTAGACAATAAATTGGTAGAAAATACGAACATTCCGTGGTAATTGGCATGCTTAACAGTCGTATAATCGACACCATGTGATCCGCAATTTCCGACAGAAAACTGCGATTCACAGGACCGACTCAGAAATCCAAAGATGCAAGAAAAAAAATGATCTTCTTATTGAAAAAGTAACTGTCATTTTGAAGTACTTTTGTGTTACTTTTAAGTAAAAAAAAACTAAAATCATTAGCTGTTGCCGCATTATCGCAGTTCAATAGTTAGACTAAAACATCCATTGAAATTGCAGAGTCCAAAGCATTGTCTTCTTTCTGAATACGTTTCAACTGAATACCGAAAAAACCTTAACTAATACAATCAGCGCACCAAAACTAAGCGATACGATTCGCAGAATGGCTACATGCTGCGGAATAGCTCTGCGCGATTCCCGAGAGTGATGGATTCTCACACCGCGTAGGTTTCCGCACGCGCAAATAGTAACGCCTTCCTTGCGTCATATTTTCTGTCAAAATACTTCTAAGTAAAAGAAAAATTATATATTCTTACAATCTCTTTGCAGTCTTCTATCTCGCTGTTACGTTATATTTTTTTCTGTTACCGCATTTTCGGTACTTTCCCAATAACACCACCTCTCTTGACAATTACCTCGCAGACTTTTTAAAACGACGCACCGTTTTTTTGTTGTTTTTTACCGGTGTCCGCAGCACCTAAATTTATAACCTTTTAATAGATAATCTATGGATTACACAACAGAAATTACGGCATTTACTGCAATATATTACGAAATCTGAACAAAGAAGAAAATTAGGCGCCACGGCCCGAATTTTAGGCGCCTGGGCGACCTGGCGCCCGGGATTTGTCGAGCCCTGCTCATTATGATGGCTAAATTTAAGCCCATTAAAGTCCCAGTTATCAAAGTCTTATCTTACATGTATGTATATACATTTTCTGAAAGGCCAGGATCTCTACTTTAAGGCAGTAAAAACCAGAACTTTCTTTATTTCATAAAAACCACACAGGCAGCCTTTCTTTCAAAATTGCAAACGATTGTTTTTGTTTGCCGTGGGGAAGAAAAATTATTCTAAATCCAAGATGGTGGCAGATTAAAAAATAACAAAAATATTTTTGATCAGGTCACTAGCAAGGCCACGTATAGTGAAAATAAAAAAAAATTAACTAGATGGTCAAGCAACCATTTAATATGAAATTGGGTGATTTCACTTGAAATGGCCCTGATAGATTATGTTCCAAGACCTCTGTTTCAAGCACACACCCCTTTCTCCATGTTTGCATGCATGTAAGTAGTTTCATTTATGCATATGTGTGTAATTTTCCTTAGGCTAATCAAGTAGAATTATTTTCAGATATTATTTATAATTTTCCTGTAAACTGTTAGCTACTTTTTAAGCAGTGGAGATTTTCCATTTCTAAATTACAACAAATGTAGCTTTTGTCGTAGTTTGAAAATTTATGTTTTTATCTATCTCTTCTCACAGCTGAAGAATTTCTTTCCTTTGCTTTTCTGCGATGTCACAGGCGATGTGCTAAGAACAAGCGGTTAATTCTGACATATCTTGTGCCTGTGAAAATGTTTCTGGTAAGTAATTGATCATTTTTTACTGTGGTTCAGAGCTTAAAAACACTGACAACAGTTCAAAGGAGAAAAATGTTAGTTGAGCTTCTTAGGTCAAGTACCAACAGCATTGGTTGACAATGATTTTGTTAAATGAATAATTTTGACTGATTCTTATGTATTTTGGGGTGCCATTTTTTTTGTGGCCAATGTACTTGTTTTTGAACAACTTATACATTTTGCACAAAACAGCCCGTTGCATGGTTCATTCCCTTATTTTTTTGTGATTTTTTTTTTTTGTTTCAGGCCTTCTATAATGAGCAAAACACTGTGTTAAATGCAGTAGGTATCCCTTATGAATAATATGTGTATGTCTAAGCAGAAAAGCAAGTAAAAGAATCTGCTGTGTATGACTAATTAAAAGAGTGGCACCACACTGGAAATGTGGTACAACACCAATGAGTCACCATGCATCATTCAAGATAAGACAATCTTGCATAGTGTGTGTGGCTTACTAGAGCTTCAGTTGGGTGCTGGTATTTAGGTGAGCAACATCCACCATTTGTGAGTTTGCGTTGTGTTTAAATTCTATTTCTTATGCTATAGAAGTGTAAATAATGTTGTTTTTGCATGTATTTTCCTGTGATATATACATGTAAGTAAGTGGTACATGCTCTTCATAATTGTATAAATCACCCAATCAGTTTTTGCTACATGTGTGGTGAATTAACTTTCAAGTCTCAAAGAAGAAACATTACTTCTTTGGTGCGAAAATTGTATGAGCTCTGCTGTGGATGTAAAATGGACAAACTTATCTGTTGTGCTTTGTGCGTAACTTTGCTTAGTATTTGGCTGAATCAGAAATCTCATGACATGCCATTTACAGTTCTCATGGTATAGAGGGAACCAAAGGACCACTCCATAGACTGCTATTTTTGTATCACAAAAGTCAGTGGAATTAAAAGCAAGTGTAAGAATTTAGTTAAATATCCTAAAATTCCTTTGGCCACCAGGCCTGTTCCTCACAAATACACATCTACAAATTTCAGTGCCACCAGAAGCATGAAGTTTCAATTCAGAATATGTTGGTGATGCAGAGTTCCAGACTGACTAAGAAGGTGATGAAGAAGAAAAGGACCTAGATTTCCTAAGAAAGACAACAGAACCTCACAAAATTAACCAGGCAGAATTTAATGATTTGATTTGTGATTTGAATTTGTCTAAAATGCAGGCAGAATTCTTGGCTTCAAGACTGAAAGGTTGGAATCTTCTTGAAAAAGGAACTAAAATATGTTATTTCCATCAAAGGCAGCAGGAATTAGAACACCTGTTTTCCATGCAAGATAATTTAGTATACTGCAATGATGTGGACTCCTTTATTAGCTATGCATTAGGACAGCAGTACAATCCTGAGGAATGGAGACTTTTTTTATAGATTCTTCAAAATCAAGTTTGAAAGCCATCCTCCATAATGGAATGAGAATCCGTCAATCCTCCTAGCTTATGCAGCACACATGAAGGAGTTGTACAACAATATGAAATTGCTACTGACAGTGATACAGTATCAGAAGTATTCATGGCATATTTGTGGAGATCTAAAGGTGAGAGCTATTTTTCTAGGACTTCAGCTTGGATGCACAAAGTTCTGTTGCTTTTTTATGTGAGTGGGACAGTAGAGACATGAAAACCCACTTTGTCAAAAAGCAGTGGCCAGAAAGAAAAATCGTAACACCTGGAGAGAAAAACGTCATTTGTCAGCTTCTTGTGAATCCCGAGAAAGTGTACCTTCACCAATGCATACCAAACTTGGTTTGATGAAGAACTTCGTCAAAGTGGTGGATTGGCCAAGGTTTTCTTTTCCTAAAGAGCAATTTTCGGAGAATAAGTGTTGCAAAAATCAAAGAAGGAATATTTGTTAGACCACAAATAACATAGCTCATGAAGGATCCAGAGTTTGAGCCACACTTGAATGAGTGAGGCAACTGCATGGGGATCATTTCAAAAAGTCGTGAGAAACTTCCTGGTAAACAAGTAGCCCAAGAACTACAAAGAACTGGTTAGTGAATGTCTTGAAAACTACAGAGCCCTGGGATGAAATATGTCTGTGAAAATCCATTTTTTGGATTCACATTTGCACTTTTTCTACAAAATCCTGGACATGTAAGTGACAAACATGGTGAACATTTCCACCAGGATATATCATCGATGGAAACATACTACCAAGGAAAATGGAACACAAATGCTTGCATATTACTGCTGGATGCTAAAAAGGGATGTTTCTCAAGCTCAGTGCAGCAGAAAATCAACTAAAAGTACATTTTAGGTGAGTTAACTGTACGTGTACAGGATGTTTCACTAGGTAGTCTCTTCCCAAAAGAATGTCATATTTTGCAACACACTCTATTTAGAAACATGACATGTGGTTTACAGTGTACCTTACTTCATGGGAATGTAGCACCATTCACAATAAATGCTGGAAATGTCCTCCACCAACATCCAAACACACTCGAATGCGGCACTGCATATTGTTGAAGGTCCTTCGCAGCATATCCTCATCAATAGTTCAGATTGCTGCACTGATGTTGCTTTCTAAGTCTTCTAAAGTGTGAGGCTTATTGCTGTAAGCATGACCCTTCAATCATAGTGAGAAGAATTGGTCAGGAAAACACGTAACACAAAACATTAGAATTCTTGAGATCGTCAAATCATGCGTAAGTTACGTTGAAATTCATAAGCGGAACGTTTTGGTAGCGACTTCTACTTTCATCAGCCATGGAATGAGACATGTGGTAAAAGTGCCAGTTGTTGCCAGATTTCAAAATCACTTTCCAAATAATAGGGATGTTAAAAGGTGCGTCTGTATTGAAGGTGTTAGAGGTAAGGTAGATTTCAATGCTTTCGCGGTACCTGAGGGCATGCAGATTGCTGAACGGGGCGATCCGCTTAACATTTTGCCAATCGGGAATCGCTGATGGTTAAAATTGAAAGGGAGGTGGAAAGGCTGCCTTTCTTAACAACAGCGATATGTTCCATCAATCGCCGGTTTAAGCTGCTGTAAATACTACCAATATAGTGGGTAACGCCTGTGGAAGTGTTGATAGGGATAGAGTGGACACCTTGTAACTCTAGGGGTTTATTGGGATCTCTGTCTTTAAGGATGAGATTGAGAAGATGTGGAGGTGGTTTGACTGCATTCCTGTAGCCAAAAGACCTGAAAATAGAGCAAACTTTATGAGTGAAGGCCTTCCACCACCCATCAGTTTGTTGGCACTTTGCCCTTTAGCCTGTCCTTCACTCATAAAGTTTGCTCTGTTTTCAGGTCTTTTGGCTACAGGAATGCAGTCAAAAAACACCTCCACATCTTCTCAACCTCATCCTTAAACATGGTTCGTACGTTCCTTAAAAACCTTGAAAAGTACTTGAAAAAGTTTGACTCCGTAAATAGTACTTGGAAAAAAATTTGCTTTGTTTCTTAAATGAAAGAGTATATGTGAAATAATTGTTTGTGCTAAAAAGTTGTATAGGATATTTTTGTGTAGTTCTGATAAAAATACCAAGCTGATCAAATAACGCTGAACTTGCGTTCAACCCAGGAGAGCTCGTTGAAAGCAAGCACCTTGGCTATGACATCACTACCGAGTGGGAGTAAAATAAGTGGAATGATGTATTTGTGAATTGTGATGAGCTTCTGTTTACTGGGGTTAAGGAGCGTTCTTACAGGAGGGTGGAACTTATAGGAATTGCTTATGGTTCATGTGTGGACCCTTCGTCTCCTAGCTGCATCGAAAAATGCATTAAAGTCATACATCAGAATTAAAAAGTTAAAGCAAACAAACAATGTCATACCAGCAGATGAATACGAAAATAATGTACCCTTTCAAAATATTCACAAAATAAAATGATTTTGAAAAACACCAAAGCATAGGAGCAATTCAAAGTTAATAAAATAAACCAACAGGGGGTAACAGGTTCGTTATTGAAGGTGTGCCCGTCCCAGCTAAGTTTAATGGTTCGAACTTACTAAAATACCTACTTACTGACCGACTGACAACACACACACATATGATCATTTAGTTTTAAAAAGTTCTTGAAAAGTGCTTGATTTTATCCTACTTGAAACCTTGTTAAAGACAGAGATCCCAATAAACCCCTAGAGTTACAAGGTGTCTACTCTATCCCTATCAACACTTCCACAGGCGATTCCCGATTGGCAAAACGTTAAGCGAATCGCCCCGTTCAGCAATCAACATGCCCTCGGGTACAGTGAAAGCATTGAAATCTACCTTACCCCTAACATCTGCAATACTGAAGCACCTTTTAACATCCCTATTATTTGGAATGCGATTTTGAAATCTGGCAACAACTGACACTTTTACCATGTGTCTCATTCCATGGCTGATGAAGGTAAAAGTCGCTACCGAAACGTCCCACTTTTAATTTTTGATGTTACTTACACATGATTTGACAATTTCAAGAATTCTAATGACACTTTAAATATCTTGATAAGAAAAAAATTGATAGGAGTCAAATCAGGTGAACGTGGTGGCCACAATCCTTTGGAGATCACTCAGTCACTGAAGAAAGAGGAAACTTCCCTCATGCTCACATGGGACATGTGGCATGTCACTCTGTCCTGTTGGAAGTCTCCCATTGTCAAATAAATTGTCACTTAACTGGTCCAAAAATTTTCTGAAAATGTTTACATGTGACTCCGAGTTTACTACGCTCCTGAAGAAAATGGTTTTGATTATTCTGGTTTTACAGTGAAAGACCAGAATAATCAAAACCATTTCTTCAGCTATACTAAAAGGTAATGAAGTTACATTTCCTCATGAATGAACCTGTTGTGAACATAATATCATAACTGTTTTGTACAGTGTTAAATATCTCTGTTTTGACAATATTTTGTGTCAATGCCTAGTGTCATTGGTTTTGATTGTTTTATTCCTAGGGTCATATGCCAAGTATAAAGCTGTTGCAGAAGTATGATCTTATGCAGTATGCAGAAGTTTCTTTAGCAGTGAAGTAAGTTTTGAAGCAAAATGTTTAATTTTATCATTGTACAGCTTTCCTGTTTTTTTTTTTTTGTTTTTTTTTTTGGTTTAGTGTACTGATTTCTTCTTTTTATGCAGTTATCAATATAACTATTAGGAGAATCTGTGCCATACTTCTTTCAGTTATTTTATTGTGTGAAAAGGAAAATTATAACATTGAAAATACAGCTCAAAAAATATTAAATTCATCCAAGTTTGTACTTATGTAGGAGATATACAGGGTAGACATAAAATCCTTTCCTCATTAACAAAATTTTGATTTAAAAAACTGATAGGTAGAAACAAGCACTTTATGGTATAATGCATGTTAACTAATAGTTTTTTTTTTTTTTTTCTTCTACATTGTTAGTACACCTCCACATGAGCGCCATTCGTGGCCTGGAGCACATCTAGTCAGTATTCAATTTCTTACCATGCTTTGTCTAACCTGCTTGCGAAGACTGTGGCAATAGCATCGTTATCCTCCTCTGCAGAGTTTCAATATCCAACACTGCTGCCGAATAGACTTTATCTATCCTTGACAGAACCCAACAGGAAAAACTCTAGGGGTGCTCTGTAGAGTGACCGTGATGGCCATGATGTTGGATTGTCCCTCACAATCCATCGTTTGGGAAGTGTGGTATTGATGAATTTTTGAACAATTAATTTCCAATATGGTGGGGTACCATCATGCTGGAAAATTACCCATGGTTGACATTCGTCCAACTGAGGTGCAACTTTGCTGTTATTGTCCAGGTACACATTTGCAGTTATTGTGCATTCACAAAAAAAGAAAGGTTCGCTGATTCTGTTGTGCATGGGACCGCACCAAACATTCACTTTTGGGCTGTCCCGCTGTTTTTCAAAGACAACATGGGGATTCTCCAACCCCCATATATGCATGTTGTGTCTGTTTACTTCACCAGAAATATGAAAAGTAGCCTCATCCAAACATGATGTTGGTAGTTTTTCTTGTCAACGTTACAGTGTGAAATCTCTGTGCAGAAGTAGCACAATGTGGGTGGTTTTCCACCTGCAAGGCTTGAACAATCTGCACTTTTATGCATAAAAATGAAGCTTTTTTGTGTAAAACTTCCTTCAGCATAGTGCATGGGATTCCAAGTTCAGACGAAGCTGGGTGGGTGAATTTCAAGGGATTGTGTATGACAGTTGTCCACACTGCATCAACAGTTTCTTCAATAACATCCAGTCAGCCCCTTTTTTTGGTTATCAAAACTTCCTGTCTCCTTAAACTTTGCATACCAAGCTGCTGTGCTTTTATGATCAGGTGGTGGATGTCCGTATTCTCTTCTGAAATTATGTTGAATAGTTATTGGTCATTTGGTCTCATGGTATCACAGATCACACTGCGCCTTGTGCTGCAAAGATACCATATTTATTTCTTGTGCTGCAAAGACACCATATTTATTTCTTGTGCTAACAGCTCCACCTAGTTATTACTCAGCATGCACCTACAAAAGAAAAAAAAATCTCAATTAGTTTACATGCATCATGTCACAGAATGCTTGTTTCTACTTATCATAGTTTTTAAATAAAAAAAAATTCTTAATGAAGGGAAGAACTTGATGTCCACCCTGGGTATGGTTATTTTATAATGCTAATCTTGCATTATAAGAGATTAATAAATAAATACAATAATTATTTGGTCCTGTTTTGTATGTAACTTGCTGCAAATGTAAAAAAGAATGCATTGTTTTTATTGTAATTACAAAGCTCCAAGTAACAGTGGCAAAAATGGATAATATTAATTTTTATAATATTTTACTTATTTTAAAGACCTCATTGTGTTCTTTCATCTATAGCACTCAGATGTTTTTGTTGCAACTTTTTATTGTCTTGTTGAATGGTGTAATGGTTGTTTTCCATATGAATTCTATGCCATTTTGTGTTGATGGTGAAATACACACATGCACACATCACTAGGCTGTTCTCTGAGATTCAGGGATTAGCTCCACAAAGAATTATAGTTCGCCAGTTTAACTGATTACTTACTTACTGTTGCTGTATCAAATGTCTCCATGTACAGCTATCTTGGCACAAAGCTTGAGCTTCACTGACATCCATCACACGATCTATGCAAGACCTTCTGTACTTGATATTCGTAATCTTTTTCTCATGCAGACATTCCTGAATCTGGTCCTCCCATGATTTCCATGGCCTTCCTCTATCTTTTTTTCCTGCTGCTTTGGCTGAAATTCTTTTTTTAGTATGCATCTCATCACTCACTCTTTCAACATGGCCAAACCAACTAAGAATATTAGTCTCTACCTTACTGACAACATTTGCCTCACATTTCACAACTGCAACACATCTTCATTCCTCACATGGTCAGAGAATGTCATGCCACAAACCCACCCATAAGTAATGCATCTCTCCAGCACACAAACAACTCCCATGTCTCTTCTGTAGTACCCAGGTTGGTTTCACTGCCATACAGTAGAGTAGGAACAATTAAACTGTCATACACAGCCATTTGGGACTTTCTTGAAAACCCAACAATCCTGTTAAATCCTCCTAAAGCAAGTATGACTTTCAATGATAGGCACTAGATAAGGCATAATGGCATTTATGTGTTACTCAGTGATTTGCTTTATGGTTTTATTTAAGCAACTAACAGGTCCTTTTTTCTGAGTTGTAAATGTCATCATCTCATACATGCCTCACACCAACGTGATGTTCAAAAATGTTCTTGGCACAGTACACACTATTCCCCTACTCTCTCCCCACAAGAAAGAATTCATTTTTGTAACAAACTTTTCCTTCTTCTTTCTCCTTTACAGTAATTTTGGTATCTAATCATGTTGCTTCCTAGGTACTAAAAGATGATATCTGTCCACTTTGTTCTAGCCATCAGTCTGAAACCACAAAATGTAAAAACTCCCATGCAACATATTTGCCAAAACTGCTTCAATATATTCCCAAAAACTTATTCTTCTCATGAAGAAGTGAAGAATAAGTTTCTGGGAATACATCACTCACTCATAAATCAACTTTAATAAGTATATTATGCCACTGATAAATAAAGTCATATATTTTTCCACAACATTCAACTCAACACTGATATTTTCCCATTACATGTTTTGCCCCTACATTTCCTGTCACCACCTTCATGCCAGGAGCTTCAACCTTCTAAAGGGCATTATTTCACACTCAACTTTCACTGTTATGAAAGAGTGCAGGACTAATTTCTCTGCATGGTATGGAACAGTTTTTCTCTGTGATTAATGTTCTTCATGGAAAGAATAGTTTTATATGGGGGACAATAAACTTTTCCTGTCATGCTAATCCTGTTGTCCAATTCCTTATCAGGCTTTTCTGTCTCATCAGCAGCAATAGTCAAGTAATTAAAATGTATAACCTGTTCTAGCTTCTTCCCATGGCCTACACAATTAATAATTTTTATGGTTGAGCTTAGTTTCATCGAATTGAATGTGCTCAATTTTTCACGTCTTTTTGAAGTGATTGAGGTATGCTGAGACTTGTATACTTCCTTAGAAATCACCACTAAGTCAGCAACTTACCACAAAGTTCTAAAGCCAGAACTATGTACTTCATCATTTGATAGTAGGTAAGTTTTACTTGCTTAGTCAGTTTGTCCATATAGATCACAAACTAAAATGGTGACAATCTACATCTCTTTCTAACCCTGGAGTTGCTCTCAAAAATGTTTAGCTATACTTCCCTCCACACTCCTTCTGCAAGACTCGTACTGTACATGCATGTGACTGACTTCAAAAACTTGGATTTGAATCCATACACAAATTGGATAGTGAAATTAGTTGGTGAGTGAATTTTTCATTGAAAATCATGGCTGCTTTGGGAGGTTTTCACAGGAATGATGGTTCCCAAGAGAGTCCTGCATAGCTGTGTATGAAAGTGTGATTGTTCCTACTCTGATGTATGGCAGTGAAACCTAGGTACTACAGAAGAAACATAGGAGTCGTTTGTGTGCTGGAGAAACACGTTACTTATGAGGGTTTTGTGGCAAGACATGTTCTGATTGTGTGAGGAATGAAAATGTGTTGCAGTTGTGTAATGTGAAGCAAAATGTTGTTAGCAAGGTGTAGACTAATATGCTTCGGTGGTTCAGCGATGTTGAAAAAATGAGTGATGAAATGCTTACTAAGAAATTTTTCTTAGCCCAAGTGGCCAGAAGGAAGGCCAAGGAAGTCATGGGAGGATCAGATTCAGGAGTGTCTGCATGAGAAAAAGATTGAGTAGGAAGTGTTGAAGATCTTGTGTACGGTGTGCGATGGATGTCAGTGAAGCTCGAGTTGTATGTCAAGATCGCTGTAAATGGAGAAGTTTGATAGGCAACGGTGAGTAAAAATTATCTGGTAGTTTGTATTTCTTTGTGGAGCTAACTTCTGAATCTCAGAGAACAGCTTAGTGATAAGTATGTATGTATGTATGTACATTTTTAACAAATAGAACATGTTTATGAGTTCTTTGAGAAAACCTTCCTTAGAGTCCCCAGTATCCCTACTTCATAGAAATACCAGGCTGGTATTGTCGTCATTAGATCTTGGATATTCATTCAACAGATTTTCAAAATGAATGCTTCTTCTATTCAGTATATGCTTTGATAACAAATGCGTGCATCTTTGTTAGAGTTGGCCATTCCTTATAGACATTCCACTCTTTCCCACATGTGTAACAAAGCAGCAAAACATATTTAGGCTATTTGGGAGGTTATTTTCCATATATTGTAGTTCTCTAAATTTACAGGTGTCATTGCTTCCAAAACCACCTTTTTTACTTTTAACGAGCCCTTTTGTAATCTCCCTCATTTGCTTTAGATAAGCATCTTAAATATTTTGTTTAAGCTTTTCTCTTTTGTTTGGCAACCTGACTTTTCTCTACTGTTATATCATTGGGTTTTGACTATTCCCAAGTTCTTGTATCCTGCCAACATCACATGCTTTTTTGGCATACTTGATAACCATGTTTTTTCAGCATGTGTTTCATTCAACCTCAGTGTTTTCAATAAGTGCTAAGTTCTATTTTAATGTAATCTTCAGTGATTTGCCTCCAGAAGTTCTGCCTCTCTTCCGCATTGTTCAGTGTATCAACCTGGTGTGTCATAATATCTTTGTTGGCTCATAATTGCTTTATGAGTGGTCTGCCTCTCTTCAGCATTGTTCAATGTATCAACCTGATGTGTTGTAATGTCTTTGGTTCATAATTGCTTGAGGAGTGGCTCTCTAACTGTAGCTGCTACTAAAATGTGATCACTGCTTGAAAATGAGGCAGTTTATTATATTCATAAAATTTTTCTCAATCATGATTATGACATGAGAGTGGTTTTTTGTAAGTGTATCCCAGTTGAATGTTAGTGATTGTGATTAATTACTATTTTTATTTCCTTCAATTTTTTCCTCATATGATGGTAAAAAAAAAAAAAAAAGGCAAAATTCTCAAGTAAATAAAGTGCAAGTTTTCTAGGTTGGTGGACTGAAATATATGGTTTGATTAAAAGATCAATAAAGCATTATGTGTTTTGTATAGGGAAAGTGTTGCATGCACAACTTTGTGCATAAGATGGTGCTAAGAATCTAATCGCAGGTGACTTACAGTGAAAAGGGAGAGGAACAAAAAGAGTATGTAGTACATATGGTGAAAATGAACAGTACTCAACCTAGTGAAACTTTTTGACTGGTCCTTCACATTAAGTCTTTGCAAGTTTTGTTACTTCACAAGCTGTTTGTAAGTTTGCAAATCATTTAGTGTTGGGGCGACCTCAGTGAGAGATGGGTTTGCCTCCTCGGGGTGCTCTGTGGTAACAATGGCAACTAGTGCCTCTGTGTATCTTGGAGAGGTGCCAGCTAGTTCTGTGTGACATTGGCAAAAAGACTCCAACTCACTGGGTTTTATCCTAGAATCCTTAGGTTGAATGACCAACCGGAACTGTCAGCTGCGGGCTAACCCCCACACTGATGTACTTACCTAATTAAAAAGACAAAAGAAATCAATATCCGGACTCGAGTGTGGGATCTGGTTGACCTACCACACTTGAGAAGGACCATGGAATTGACCTTTCTAAACAGCATATGAGAAAGAGATCTCGGCTGAGTGAGTGTAAAATTGGTTTATCGAATACTAGAGGTATAAATGGCAAGATGAATGAGATGATTGAAGAGATGAATAAGTATAGATTGGATGTGCTGTGTGTAAGTGAAACCAAAAAGAAGGAAATTGGGATAGAAGAAGTGAATGGAACAGTGAGTTTGTGGTCTGGAGTATTGGATAATGTGAGAGGAGAGGCTGGTGTAGGTGTGATTTTAAGTGAAAAGATGAAGAACAACTTGATTCACTATAGCTGCATAAGTGAGAGAATTCTCTGGATTCGTTTGAAAGTGAAACTTCAGAGAATAGTAATTGTTGTTGTGTATGCTCTTGTGACTCAGAACCTTCTGATAAGAAGAAAGATTTCTGGAATGAGCTAAAAGCTGTTTTGAGCCAGTTTGGTGCTAAAGAGAAAGTTATAATATCAGGGGATTTCAATGCTAGAGTAGGTGTGCAGAATGCAATTTCTGACAATGTTCTGGGTAAGTTTCATGATCCTTGCATGAATGATAATGGTGAAAGATTAATTGAACTCTGCATTGAGAATGGTTTATGTGTATTTAATATGTTTTTCAACCACAAGTATATCCATACATATACTTGAGAAAATCATACTCTTGGTCAAAAGAATGTGATAGATTTTGTTGTCTACGATCAACGTCTGAAACACTTAATTGTTGACACTCATGTCATGAGAGGTGCGGATGTTGGTTCTGATCATTACTTGGTAGTGTCACAAGTGAAACTGAATGTTGGTTGGAGGAATAGGAAGAGGCCCAGGATGGAAAGAATAAAGGTTTAAAGGCTCCCTGAAGATCATCAGTGCTATTCTGACTAACTCAGAGAACGACTGAAGGAGTTGAAGTCTTGTGAAAGGGATGTAGAAAAGAAATGGGTATGTTTCAAGAACTGTATTGTCACTGCTGCTGAAGAGGTCTGTGGCACCACAATAGTGGGTAACAAAAGATTTGATGCTTGGTGGAATAGTGAGGTTGAAAAGGTAGTAAATAGAAAGAAGGAAGCCTGTTTGGAGATGTTGCAAGGCAGAGTTTCTGTGGATGAATATCGCTGTAAGAAGCGTGAAGCCGCTAAACTGATTCGCCAGAGTAAGGCAAAAAATAGGAAGGAGAGGGTGGAAAGGCATGAATTGGCTTTTTGGAAAGATAGGAAGACTTTCTAAAAGTATGTGAGAAACAGGAAAAATAGGGGAAACAAAGTTGTAAGTTGTGTGAAGAATAGGATTGGGGAAATAATATGGAGCCCAATGAGTTAAGTGAAAGATGGGGTGAATACTTCTGTGAGTTATTAGATCAGGAAAGCAAAGGTGATTCAGAGGCAGAAGCAGATGATGTCACAGGGAATGATGGAAGCACAGGAGGTATCTCAAGCGAAGAAGTGTGTAAAGCTCTAAAATCTCTTCAGAATGGTAAGGCTCTGGGAATTGATGGCATAACTGCCGAGATGCTGAAATATGGTGGTGACTCTGTAATTGACTGGTTAACTGAAATTTGCCAGTTGTGCTGGGAGTTAGGAATGGTCCCTCGGCATAGGAGGGATGCTATCATTATTCCCTGGTATAAGGGAAAAGGTTATCAGACTGACTGCAAGAACTATCATGGTATTATCCTACTGAGTGTGCCAGGGAAAGTGTTTGTTAAAGTCGTTATTCAAAAAGGACTGGGTCTTACATCAGAGAAAGTGTGGGATGTTCAGAGTGGTTTTATGCCTGGTAAAGGCTGTACTAACCAAATTTGTGCATTACGCATGATGATTGAAAAGTATCTGGCTGTTGGTAAGAAAGTTTTTGCTGTCTTCATAGATTTAGAGAAAGCTTACAACCAAGTAAATAGGACACTTTTGTGGAAGGTATTGAATGAATGTGGTGTTACTGGGAATCTACTTAACAGTGTAAAAGCCATACATGCTGGCAGTAGAGCTTGTGTGTGAGTGAATGGTGTTTTATCAAAATGGTTTTCTATTGGTGCAGGAGTCAGACAGGGTTGTGTAATGTCACCATGGCTGTTTAATATATTTATTGATGCGTGCATGCGTGATACCAAAATAGATAATAGGGGGACATTCCACGTCAGATCAATAAAAAAAAATAAGTTTTTGACCTCACCATTTCTGATTTTGATGAAATTTGGTATGAAGCACACATATGACAAGGTCAGTAATTCTGCCAATTTTCAGATTTTTATTTTGAAAATTGCCCAAGATACACACATAATAAAAATCGAAATTTTCGTAAAAAATGACAAACTCGCACACTTATAAATGGCTGTAACTGCTTTCCTAATTGTAGTACAGTGACAATTGAAACGCAGTTGCAAAGCTAAAGCATTGAGCTTTCTTTAGATACCATACATGACCTTCTTACAACAGATTAAAGTTTCAAGGTCATCCACTGTGACCTTTGACCTTGAATATCTCAAAACATGCCATCTTAAAAAATTACGAAAAAAATATATTTTATTGCTACAACATTCTTCTACCCATGTGCCAGATATTAGGCTGGCACCGCTATGGCAAGGCAGTGTAGGATTAATAGGAGTGTATGTCCTCCAGGTTAGGTTCGGACAAATGTACAATAACTGTTTTCCAGATGCATGTATGTATTAATTTCACAATGTGCTACAGGTTATATTAGTGGTGTACACATACAAGTGAACCACTTGGTTAATAAGGTTGCAAACCAAAAGAATGTGATGCCATCTTGCTAGTGACCATCTCTATTTCGCTTCTCTCCATAAAATATGTCCGACCTGTTGCTGTTCGTAGGTCAACCTTCGTAATGACCTCTGTTTTATCCACTTCTAATATATCTGGCTTCTGTGGGTATGTGAAAGACACTGAAGGTCCATGTGGGTGCAGAAAACTGATCTTAACTTGTTCTGTATGAATGTTCACATCCAAAACACAACCAACCCACCACTGGTTATCATACTCAACAATAACATAGCCACGAATATCCTCCAGATCCAGTTCTATTGGATTTAGCAATACTGACTCAACCTTGTATTCAGTTGAGTTTGAATACATCTTGGTTTTAATAGCTGTGCGGCTTACTGCTATTACACAGTGAAGTTTTTGAGTACCAGGAATTAGTCGAGCACTAGCATGACGTATCTCGAGGAACTCCTTGTGGTTCTCATAGTCCTTGTCCGTGCTGTATTTAAAATGGCACAAAGGAATGTTTCTGGAAGCCCAATCATACAGTTGTCGCGGTGTCATAATTTGGTCATTGTATGAACACTGAAGGCTGGCACGTGCAGCTAATCTCTTAATGGTGCCTGCCACGCCATCACATGGCCCCTTTCCATGTGAGGTGGCAAAGAAATGCCACTCAGCTGTGGTACCAAAATCTACATCATGATGGCACAGATTGACAAAATTCTTCCTGTTCTTATACTGTGAGGCTGCACCGTCTGAGAAGTAATAGATGTGTTCTACTTTCTTGTCAAAATGTGATGATATAAACTGCAACAATTGGCTCTGGAAAAGGTGAACACTGATAGTGTCATGCTTAAGACATTCTGAGATGACAACAAAAGAAACATGATCCAACTGAAGTGTGTGTGAACTTTTGTAGCACACGACGAAAGGGTGAATAGTAGCTTGGGAATTGTTCCAGTGGTATCCTTGGACTGCATCCTGCAGTATGAAGGAATAATTCTCAGCAAAATTGCACAACACAACACACTGATTATCATCAAGGTTTTCTTTCAGATTTGACAGAAAGTATGACTGCTGAATAGCTATAAAAGAATGTGGCAAATAGCAATTTCACTTTTGATTCAAAGGTCTCAAGGAATTCTTCTACAGTGTTACAGACTGTCATAAGTGTTGTGCGATCATTGTAGTCCACAATTTATATACAATTTCATCAATCCCATTCATGGTGAATAAGCTACTTATTTGCTCTAGTAAGTGTGCTATACCAGGACAAAAATCACACTTGAAGAAGAAGCATTCTGGAAGAGGAGGGTTACAAGTTATTCTTGCAAGGCAATCTTTGTATGTCCTAACTGGTAATTCATCATTACGAGTTAAGTCTTGCAATTTGCAGCCTGCTAGCATAAGTTTTACATTTTCATGAGCACAGCACACACAGACACAGTGTGTTCCACTTGCACCAGCCAGCACACACTTCTTTGGGCGTAAACCACAGAACTTTGAAAACCCTACTTTGACGTTAGGATTCTTGTCTTTAAATCCTTGAAATATCTCTTTCAAATTTCCTAGAATAAACGTTTCTGTTTTTGTACTTTTGATCCTGATTCCATCATTGTAACAAAATCTTTTTTTCCTGGTAAACAACCGCTCACTTCATCACTATTATAGTATGCAATAACGTTTTCAAGTGTGCTGTCACTGAGAGTTTTCCCAGGCCTAGGATTTGGAGTTGCTAAAATACCCTGCTCTTCCACAAGATTTTTAGACTTTCGTGCCATGTAATATGTTACACCAAATTCTTCCTGAATTGTACGAATACTACAGGTTCTAGGTAATATTGTTAGTATTTGGACTTTAACACTGCTAGAGTCTGTTTCTTGAAAATTTTCTTTCAACTGTGAAATCATGACCGATTCATCAGACACTGTCACAGGATTATCACATTCTGGAACACCTATGTAGTCTTTTATCACTTCACCAATTTTCTGATATTTCTTCTTACTGTACTGTCCAACACCTAATCTTTTTTTTTTTTTCACAAGAGATTCGTCTAGAGAAAGTAACGTATCATTCAGACTATCCAAAGTTGTGTCTCTGTCAGTCCATATCTCACTCTTCACCACTCCTTCTGAATTATCTTCACTTAACCAAGGTTGTTCTGCCTCTGCATCTGTTTCAATTATACATGAAGGACCTGGCATTTCAGAGATAGATTTTCTGCATGAACTACATATTTTCTGTTGTAATGTTATATTTATACATTTCTGAACCATCCAAGGCTGTACTTTTCACAGATTCTTTCTAAACCTTGTGTGTCCACTTTTACCCAGAGGATTGCAACAAAAAATTTGACTTTTTTAAAGTCCATTTTGGTTAATGAAACTGCACCTGCAAAAAAAAAAAAAAGATAAATAAATATAGTTTGATAAAAAGAAATTGATTAAATAAAGATAACAATAAAGATAAAATAAAATAACAATTAAACAGTTAACAATGTTGCAGATAAATTGATAACCACACACTCACAAGCTCAGAATTGAAATAACAGCAAATGTAAAATGGTGTACCAGTAAGATTTCTCATTGGCTGTAATAAGAAGCCTTGCGATTGGCTTTAATAAGAAGCCCTGTCATTGGCTAAAATGGGTGGAGTTTCAATCTCTGATCTTAAAGATTTGTTGACATTATTTACTGCTGAAAATTGTGTCTATCAAGTAAAATTGCTGTCACATAGCATATTTCTGATAAATCTGTTGATCTGTTATAATATATACACATTTCATGTATAATAAACACAAATCCTCAACGTAAGAAATATTTATTGCATGGTATGTCTCTGTGCCTTACATACAGAAGGGTGCAGCATGACACTCCTATTAATCCTACACTGCCTTGCCATAGCGGTGCCAGCCTAATATCTGGCACATGAGTAGAAGAATGTTGTAGCAATAAAATATATTTTTTTCGTAATTTTTTAAGATGGCATGTTTTGAGATATTCAAGGTCAAAGGTCACAGTGGATGACCTTGAAACTTTAATCTGTTGTAAGAAGGTTATGTATTGTATCTATAGAAAGCTCAATCCTTTAGTTTTGCAACTGTGTTTGAATTGTCACTCTACTACAATTAGGAAAAAAATTACAGCCATTTATAAGTGTGTGAGTTTGTCATTTTTTTACGAAAATTTCGATTTTTATTATGTGTGTATCTTGGACAATTTTCAAAATAAAAATCTGAAAATTGGCAGAATTACTAACCTTGTCATATGTGTGCTTCATACCAAATTTCATCAAAATCAGAAATGGTGAGGTCAAGAAGGTGATTGATCTGACATGGAATTGCTCAATACTGGTTTATGTCTTGGTGACATCCATGTGTGCAGATTGCTGTATGCTGATGACACTGTCCTGTTGGCAGAGAGAAAAAGTGAGTTGCAGAGTATGTTGTCTTGGATATACGAAGTTTGCATTAAATTCAAACTGAGTATAAATAAGGAAAAACCAAAGTTATGGTGTTTGAGAGAGGAACGGGTAGCACTGAATGTTATGTAAGTATAAATGGCACTGTGATTGACCAGGTGAGTGAGTTTGTGTATTTAGGAAGCATGTGTGACAGAGAGAACAAATTGGATGGTGAAATTAGTAGGCGAGTGAATTATGCATTGAAAGTCATGGCTGCTTTGGGAGGTTTTCACGGGAATGATGGGTTCTCAAGAGAGTCCCGCATGGCTGTGTATGAAAGCGTAATTGTCCCTACTCTGATGCATGGCAGTGAAACCTGGGTGCTACAGAAGAAACATAGGAGTTGTTTGTGTGTTGGAGAAATGCATTACTTACGAGGGTTTTGTGGCAAGACATGTTCTGATTGTGTGAGGAATGAAGATGTGTTGCAGTTGTGTGATGTGAAGCAAAATGTTGTTTGCAAGGTGGAGGCTAATATGCTTCGGTGGTTTGGTCATGTTGAAAGAATGAATGATGAGATGCTTACTAAGGAAATCCTTTTAGCCCAAGTGGCAGGAAGGAAAGGTAGAGGAAGGACAAGGAAGTCACGCCAGGATCAGATTCAGGAGTGTCTGCATGAGAAAAAGATTATGAGTATAAAGTATAGAAGATCTTGGGTACAGCGGGTGATGAATGTGAATGAAGCCTGAGTTGTATGTCAAGATCGCTGTAAATGGAGAAGTTTGATTCGGCAACAGTAAGTAAAAATTATCTGGTAATTTGTATTTCTTTGTGGACCTAACCTCTGAATATCAGAGAACAGCTTTCTGATATGTATGTATGTATTAAACTTTTTTTAAATGTTAATTTTCTTTATTTGAAGACTTTCAGAATAAAATTTATATTATTCAGCACATTAATGGCTTGTCTCTTGGTAGAAATATGGTAAAAAGAGAGAGTAATGTAAATGAGCATTGGTGTGGAAAACTCGCAAAGAAAAAACATAAAATTCTTTGCAGTTTTATGCTTAGAGGACATTATCTAGCCCATTTTAACAGTGGCTCTAGATGCTTCGAGTAGGATATGACATCAGATGTTATCATGATGTAGGAGAGCAGAACAAAGAAGCATGTCTGATCTCTTCTTGCGGATATCTTCTCTGAGGTTATTTAGAGTCTCAGTATAGCAAGAACTGTTTGTTGACAGGGCCACATTGTTAAGAAAATCAATGAGAATGATGCCTCTGACATCCCAGAAAATTGTTGCCATCACTCTTTTTGTTCAACATTGTGTTTTGAACTTCTTAGGCCTGTGCTGCCATTCCATAGATTGCACTTTTCTGTCTGGGTCATAAGAAAATGCCCAAATTTCATCTCTAGTAACCACATTGGAAATAAATGTGGCCTGGTTTGCTTAAAACATCCCTAACAGATCTCTGCATACTTTGATCCTTTAGTCACAATGATCCTTGAGTAATTTGTGTGGAATCCACTTTGCACACACTTTCCAATATCTCAGTTTATGCATCATTGTTTCTAGAACACTAATACCACAATACTGTGCATTACAGATCTCTCGAACTGTCACACGTCGATCACTCTGAATTAGTTCATAAACTTGTCTTTGGTTCTCATCAATGACTGCAGTTGAAGGCACTTTCCACTGTATTGTTTGCCAGCCACTGAGAGGGGGAGTGGCCTTCTGTTTGAAAACCGTTTATCCATCTGCTGACATTGCTGATGGTTATTGCCACATTTCCATAAACCTTTTTCCACCCAAATATGGATCTCGATCACCTTACAACCATCCATTTCCAAAACCTCAATAACAGCTCTTTGCTTTAGGCAAAAATCCACTATACGTGTTGACCAGTCTAAACATAAAAAGGTGTACATTTACTCAGAAGGTCAATCTAGATTTATACAAACTTCCACTTAGATATTTCTGAAATTACAGCAAAAAAAGGCATTACTTTGGGGACAGACTTCATATTTGAACTCTTTATAAAGTGTTTACATTAAACTTGGATGTTTTGGGATGAGAAGGAAATGGAATCTTTTACTCAAGTACTTAATGCAACTTGACTTAGCAGACTTCTTTTTTCCACAAATTGTCATAGCATTTGAATGAACTGAATATTAAATTTCACAGTTTTAGGAGAACTATTGATGTATTGTTAGGTAGAATAAGAGGCTTCAAATCATCAAATATGATGTGGAAAGTAGAAGTTTTAAGTACTTTTCCTGCTTGAAGAAATGTCTTAATAAAACAGAAGTTCACAGCAAACTTGACTTGGAAAAGGTTGGGGAACAGTTTAGAGAGATCTTAAGTTCAATGATTGAACTGTTTTCATCCAGATTTGTGCAGTCTAGGCAGATTGAAGGTACTGCACAATTCATAAAATATGCTGCCACAGTTAGTGTATTTTGGGAAATCTGAGATCAGAAATGTTTGACTGGATTGATTTAAATGGCTTTGAAATGCAACTAGTTGAGTATCAATTCAGTTCAATTTGGATATAAAAGCTTATTGATTTAATATCAGATTTAGAAACAGTTGAGTGGGATTGGTCAACAGGAGCAATGAATAAGTGTGCTGACAGTGAGGTTCTCGAAATGCAGAATGGTATCCCTGAAATGTTTGGCCCACCTAAAGTAGTTGCTAAAGCTATTTTGGTAATTTTCCTTATCAACATGCTTGTGTGAATCTTTGTTTAAATTAAATTTGCATGTTCTTTGTTTTCTTCTTTGAACACCATAAAGACATATGGGAGAAACAAGTTGACTAATGATGTTAGTGCTGCTTATGTAGCATTGAAATGTACAAACTATGCACCTGCCATAGAAGAACTATCCACCACAGTACAGCAGCCAAAATCACACTAGGTGGTAGGTAAAAAACAAATAACAAAAAAAAATTCATATTTTATGATATAGGTGGGAAAATACTGATGTCACACTCAAACCTTTCCAGAGGTAACTCCTGTTGCTGGCACACAAGCTAGAAAATGATCTTTTATTTCATTAATTTTGTCATGCAAGCCTGGAAAGGTTTGACATCACTGACCTAGATGATCTTCCCCAGCAAATCAAGAGTTTACTCTACTTGTGCAAATCCGTACTATACTTATACTAAATTGCTCTTATATTAATAAGGCATGTAAAAAAACACACGCAATAAATTTGATAAGTTTAACTGGTGTAACACGTTTTTTCTTTACCAACCGTCTTTCATTGTGCCTGTTAGCCACCAGGAACGAAGTTTTATTCAATGGATAACGAACGACATTAAGACGGGTAAGCGTATCTCAAGCACATTTGATTTTTGCAAGTTTTATATTTTGTTTAAATATGACGAACAGGACATAGAGCGGCAGAGGCGATGATATGCAAAAAGTTTATGACAATGAAGAACACGCACATGCATGCTTCCACGAAAGTTACCACACTATACTGTTTCCTTTTTCCTTTTTAATATAACAAATTTGTGTGTGTGTATAAATGATATTCATTTCATGTTATTTCTATTGGTTCAGATGGTTTTATTTTTTTCAATTGCAGACAAGGAAATCTGAAGAGGCTTGAAGATGCTCTCATTGCAAATGAGTCTTTCTTCGTAAGATGCGGAGTATATTTAATATTGGAAAGACTGAAAGTTATTACATACAGAAACCTATTTAAGAAAGTGTAAGCAGTATTAATCTTGGTTATGCCAGTAAGATTAGTAAATTCATATGATTCTTATTTCTACATGTTACTTTTGTTGTTATGCCTGGCTTATTAGCTTATTAAATATCTTCAAAATTTCTTATGTTCCTGTTGCCAAATGAAACTATGCTTGAATTTGCATTTCTATAAAATAATATGTAACACAGTGATTAGCTTTTGATTAGGAATTGGTGAATACTTTATCATAATAAGTAATTGTACAGCCCCTTTACTTCCTCATCACTTAAATGCAAATAGGAAGGTGGTGGATGTTTCATGCACCTAAACACAAAAAAATATAATGAGGCAATGAGAAAAGGGTCTCTGTGAGTAATGGGTCAAAATGTATAGAAGTTCATATACAGTAATACCTCAAAGTTATGTAATGATTCATTCCTAGGCTGACAATGTTAGTCGAGGCAGATTTTCCCATAGTGCAATGTTAAAATAGGGAGGGTTGTACCGGACAATTAATCTTCACCAAAAAAAAAAAAAAATTAACATATTCATTTTGTACTTAATGAAAACTTAAAGATAACATGAATAGAATTCAAATGTATGACAATTGCCAGTATCAACTGCAAAGATCATTAATACTCACATATATTATATTCAAAATTATGAAATTAGATGATCTTGTGGCAATGTAAGAGTCTTTGAAGACCGGAAGAAATTCACACTGAAGTCTGGACTGGCAAAGACTTCTTCTTTTCCCTTAGAATCTCCTCATAACATGCGGGCATCCCTTTTATTTCTTTTCTGGTTGTTGCTACTCACTGTTCATCAGAATTAATGTCATCAAGCGTCTTCGCCCCAGCTGCAATGAGATTTATATTTCAAAACCACCATTGTTCTTAAAAATTCCTCGTTTTCTTCAAGAATGCTTTGATTCTGAATTTCTAGATCGTCGAGCATGAGTTCCTGATTGTGGGAATTTAGGAGTTCTAAAATATGTTCAGCATTGACTTCCAAGTTAAGTTCTATCAATATCAAATTAATATCAAAGGAGCACATAAAAACAATCCTTACTTGCTCGACAAGCAGGGACTGCTAAATGAATTGCACGCCACATGCTCCCTTCACATATGCATCTGCGATTAATACCTACCCTGCATCCCATTGCCTTTAGCTGTGTGTGCGCATTCTCCCTTCATACCATTCCTCCCAGATGATGCAATGAAACATAAATCGCCCCTCCTTCCCTCCGAGCATGTGATGTCAAAAGCGCGCAAAAAAATATTGTAACCCTTTTTGTAGTTTGGGCCGAATGATGTAAGTTGTGACAATGCAAGTCTCAGGGAATTACTGTACTTACCTTTATAGACTAAGATCTTCTTCATAACAGAAAATGGCTTTCAATATAATAGTAATAAATGCATTTTTAACCCTTTAAGTGGCCGATGTACGTGACCCAATGATTTCCAAAATTTTCTGTGGTCCCCAAAGAGAAATGTTCAGATAGTGTCCGGGTTTTATGTAAGCTTTGGTAAAACAATTCCTCCCCCTTCCCGCTCATATTAGTAGTAAACCTGTTGCAGGAGATAGGTGTGCTCCCTTTTAGTCCTTTATTATCTGCTCCATGACCCAAGGCATGATGAGGAAAGGAGCAGGTAATAAATGATGAAAGTCTTCCTGACACATGATGAAAATCTCCCTGATATGGACATGATAAACTAGGTAGAACCAAGTAACTCTAATGTATGATGTCCCTGATATGGACATCATATACTAGGTAGAAGCAAATGACTCAGACATCTCTCTCTCCTTCCTTAGGATTAAACAAAGACATCGCTCTTTCCACATTTTAGCAACACATAGCAACCGAAAAAAATGGCCTTCGGTCATCGCTGGGAAAACTAATCCCAGATCTCTCAATATCCAGCTGAGTGTGTTAGCCTTACACCCCAGCGATGACCGAATAACAATTTTTTGGTTGCTATGTGATGCTAAAACGTGGAAAGAGCGATGTCTTTGTTTATTCACTGATGCCACGTATTTGGAGGATTTTCACTTCCTTAGGATTGTTGCCAGGGCTACAGTCTTTTACAGGTAACCAGTCAGAAAGGGAAAATATCAATCATCCCCTTAAGTGACCACTTTGAATAACAAAGCTAAGGAAAATTGAGCACTTTCTGATGTGTAGGTTTACTCTTTTCAGACATGTTTGGTCCACTTCTTAGAAAGCAGATACATTCATTCTAGCTGATTTTAGCCTATTTTGCTAGCCCAACCAGCCGGGTAAAGGGTTAATGTGCCTAAAAGGTGTATGCAACTTATGTTTGATTACTGTCAGACTAAATGCAGCAGAGATTGATTGCTAATATGAACAAAGAGATATGTAACACCTCCTGTCAGGTATATGAGCTGGGCAGTAAAAAGATTTCAATTGAAAAGATGTTCAAGAGGCTTTTTGTGAGAAGAAAGAAACTTAAGGGAAAAACAAAGTGCAGTTCCTGCTCTTAAGTTGCAATAAATGTTGGTGAAGGAGGAGAAATTGGTGAAAGTGTGCCTGGATTCCCACAAAATGACTGAACTCTGGTAAGAGCCCAGTCTGCCGAGGAGAGGAATGAAGTGTTCCTCTATGAACTTTGGAGAAATGCAAACAGTACCTGCACTTCACTATTGTTTTCTCCTCAGGTAAGGGCACCAGTGAGTATATGGACTTCATAATTAGCTATTCAAAGTAAGCACCTTTCCATAGTTTGTTTATTAATTGATGTGATGTAAAAAAAAAATTGTGTGCAAGGGACATTCAACTGCTTTGGAGTCCCCAGATTGTGTACACAAATGAGTAAATACTCATGTGATTTGCCAGATGACCCTTCCTGTTTTTTTTTTTTTTTTTTTTTTTTTTTTTTTTTTTTTTTTGGTAGGGCATACGTGTGGGATTAACACAGGCAGCATTTGGTAACATTGGGTGGTATTTTTACAAAAATGTTTTAGCTCAAACAGTATCTTCACAAAAATATTTTTAACTGTGATGGTATCTTCACTTTCAGTAAAATTTTATCTTAACAAAAATATTTTAACGTAAATCAGAGAAAACATATGGCAGACCGCATTCTGGAATATTTTATATTGTTGTGTTTAACTAATATGCTCATGCTCAAAAATTGAGGGTAATTGTGAACCACAGGAAAATGTTGCACAACACAAAGTGATTCGTCATGCAAACTTCTCCATACCTCTTCCAGAATGATGAAAGTCCATCTGTTGCTCCAGCAGATCAATTGTGACTGTAGGAGCATGACATATGTCGGGTTATAAAAAGAAAAGTCAGAGCAGCAGAACAGAGCAGGTGTGCGATTTGGAGGTGCGACAATGCTGTATACCAAATGAATATGGTTCAGGGAACCCATATTGATAATGTTATGCAGGGCAGAATAATAGGTTGACTTGAGGCTGGCCAAATCCAGATGGTAGTGTCCCAGGAGCTGCATGTTCCACAAAGTGTCATTTCTAGGTTCTAGGAAAGGTTTCAACAAGATGAAAATGTGTCTTGACATTTCAGCACAGGATATCTGTGGATTACAACACCACAGCGAGACCATCTCTTGTCACTAACTTCCAGAAAGCACAGTCAGAATACAGCAGGGGACTGACCTTGCCAGAGACCTTTCAGCTGCCACAGGGACCACGGTTTGAAGGCATACCACGTACAGATGATTGAGTGAGTATGGCCTGTATGTCTGCAGAGCTGCCAGATTCATCCCGTTAACTGCAGTCCATCAAAGAGCTTGTGTAGCCTGGTGCAGAGAATGTCGTTCTTGGACAGCTGACCAGCATGCCTGGGTTTTGTTTACTGATGAATTCAGGTGTAGTCTGCACTCTGATTCATGTGTTGCCTTCATCTGGAGAGCACCTGGGTCTCGCTACAGCACCTCCAACATTCTTGAGCATCATCGTTTGGTGGCAGTGGGATTCTAGTGTGGGGTGGAATAATGTTGGGTTCACGTACACCCCTCCATGTGTTCAAAAGAGAAACAGTGATAGGCCAGACATACCATGGTGTCATACTGCAACAATATGTCCGGTTATTCAGAGGTGCAATGGGACCTGAGTTCATGTTTATGGACGACAATGTATGTCCTCATCAGGTCACCGTAGTGGAGGAATACCTGGAAAGTGAGAATATCACCCGCTTACAATAGCCAACTTGCTCTCCCAATTTAAACGTCATCGAGCCTGCATGGGATACACTTGGGAGACATATTGCAGGACATCATCTACCTCCTAGAATTCTTCTGGAACTTCAGGCAGCATTGGTGCAAGAGAGGGACTCCGTACCTCAAGCACAATTCGATAATCTGGTGCTGAGTATGCCCAGACACTGTACTGTGTGTGTGTGTGTTGTTGTTGTGGCAGGCCAATGTTCAGCATGTTGAACACTTACTTCACCATAAAACATTTATGTTCTGCATGAGATGGGCATTGCAAATTAGCTCCAGGGATCATAGTTAGAAGAATTGGCAGGAAAACACATAATACACAAAACATTAGAAGAATTCTTGAAATCGTGATCACACGCGTAAGTTCCGTTGAAAAATTAAGAGTGGGACGTTTCGGTAGCGGCTTCTACCTTGAACAGCCATGAAATGAGACACATGGTAAAAGTGCCAGTTGTTGCCAGATTTCAAAATCGCTTTCCAAATAATAGGGATGTTAAAAGGTGCGTCAGTATTGCTGGTGTTAGGGGTAAGGTAGATTTCAATGCTTTCACGGTATCAGCATAAACTGACGTTTGATGGAGCATATCGCTGATGTTAAGAAAGGTAGCCCTTCCACCTCCCTTTCAATTTTATCAGCGATACGTCCGCTGCTCCCGATTGGCACAGTGTTAAGCGAATCGCCCTGTTCAGCAATCGGCATGCCCTCAGATACCGCGAAAGCATTGAAATCTACCTTACTCCTAACACCTGCAATACTGATGCATCTTTTAATATCCCTATTATTTGGAAAGCGAATTTGAAATCTGGCAACAATTGGCGCTTTTACTACGTGTCTCATTCCATGGCTGATGAAGGTAGAAGTCGCTACCGAAACGTCCCGCTCTTAATTTTTCAACGTAACTTACGCGTGTGATCACGATTTCAAGAATTCTTCTAATAGCTCCAGGGAGCTGTTTTCCTTTATTTTGACCACCATGGCAGATCCTGTAATGTTTTTTTCATTCTGAATTTTTATTTAATTTAGTATACTCCATATCTAGAATATTTTGATTGCAGTCCTAATGGTGGAAGAGTCGAAACTGACATTATCCTTAATTTTTGAGCATGAGTGTATTTAATATTGTTGTTTTTAACTGATGAGCCCCCCCCCCCCCCCCCATCATTATGATTTCAGTAAAATGGTCTCTGATGGGTGCCTATCAGTCAATGCATCATCACTGCCAGCAACTGAGATGTTACTTGATGAAATAAACCCCAAATCATTATAGGAACATCATTTCTCCCCCAGCTGCTAGCCTCATTTGCATGCATTTTCCAGGGCTAACTTTGAAATAGGGATAGACTCATCAGTGGATACTCATTCCTGAAACATCCATGCTTCAGTAGTATCGGTGGAAAATTTCGATGTATTACCGAAAACCTCAATGTTTTGCTAAAAAAGCAAAGATTTCTCACCTTTATCATCTGCAGCAGTAATGTACATGTCGATGGGTAAAATCATTGTTCAATATATCACTAATAACTTGCCAATTTAGCATCGAGTTACGTATAATATTTAAAACATTTGATGTACTTGTGGAAATCTTGATGTTACTTTGATGTATCAGCTCCTGTAACATCAAGAACAAAACAGAAAAAAAAATCACTAATTTGCAACACATAAAGGTGATATTTCCTTTCTCTTTGTAATGATACAGCAAAGAGGAATTTGTTTTGTCTTTGCACAGAAAATTTTCAAGTGGATTACTCCTTTGCAGTTTCAAATGGCAGTCCTGAAACCTCAATTTTTTTTGTTCCTGTAACATCAAGGAAAAGAACTCCACTTTCACCGACGAAACATCAAACAAAACAATGAAAAAATCACTAATTCATCACACAGGAAAATTATATTCCCTTCCTCTTTGAAAAAATTCAACAAAGATAAATTCATTTGCTTCACGTAGAAAATATTCTGTTGCAGTTTCAAGCATCGGTCATGTTTTTTTGATGTATTGACTCCTGTAACATCAAGAGTAAAACATAGATTGTCACTTGCAAAACATCAATGTTTTTTCCCCATCCCTACCCAGATTAATCTTTGCCATACCATCCAGGATTCCAGGAAACATATTAACAATCATATGCAGAGGAACATGATGGGAACATGCTCGCCATTCACTTTATTGGACATCGGGTTGTGACATATGAGTGAGCAACTTATTTTTATTTATTTTTTTATTTTGCTGTTATTTAAGTTAGTGAATCATTTCTTTCCCTCCAGCATTTAAAAATTTTGACCTTTGGTGACTTCTAGTTTAATACAACCTGGAGTGTTATGATTACTCCAGGATAATCACAGAGTTGTATATAAATAAAAAGCAACCTGTATCTCTGCCTACACAGTCATCAAAACAGAAAACTTGTGGCAAACCCAGAAGCATGAGCCATGATTAGAAATAGAATAAGAATAAATTAAAATAATAAATAAAAAATTGCTGACAAAATAATAAAACAATAATTACTGTCAGAATAATAATTATAGAGAATTAAAGTTGCTCAAAACACAAAAATAGGCAAATTTCACGAAAATGGGTAGGTATCATCGTTAAAAACCTGGATCGACCCCAGTATATGGTTAGTGTTACTTCATTAGCGCTTGATTTTCCATAAAACAGAAGTTAACTTAATTCTTACCTGATCATGTTTCTAAGAACTTTCAAAGTTTATCCCTTTGGTTTTATTGAGGATTTTGATATTTTTAATACTTGTCAGTATGCACACATATATTTTATTAGAGTTTTTGATAATGGCAAAGGTGTATGTATTTGAAAATACATCTTTGCTGCATCTTCAGTAAATTCAGTTCACCACCTAAGTCTTTGAAACTCACTGCTGGACTTCTTGAAATCATTTCATTCCATCAGCAGAGTGGTTCTTGTTAATGTCTGGCTACAGTATATAACCAGCAATAATAGCAGCAACACTATAAGACCAACATTTAGGTAAGGGAGCAAGTCAGCTGAGAAATAGTAATTTTACCAGAATTTCACAGTGGAAAAATGCTGTCAGCAATATTTAGTAAACAGGAACAGCAATCATTGGTAAACATAAAGTATTTGAATTGTATAATGCTAGAGATTGCTGACAGGGACTTCATGAGGTATGTGGAGAGGTTGGATTCGTATATCTCACAGTTGCCTGATAGCTGAGTGCTTCCAGATATAGCCATGTAAATGTTTTAATAACCCACAGTCTGACTACCCACCCATTCATATGTTGAGTGTGAGAAAATGGATCGGGCCTTGTTGCTTCTGCTTTGCTCATGAATATAAAATAGATACATTGGAATCTTGCATGTAAAGTTGGATTACCCATACAACTGTATCAACAGTTTTGAGAAATTGCACATGCAGAAAATTTCTTCTCACTTGATTCCATATGATCTCATAGTGGTTTGAAAGTTCATTTTCTTTGAAACTGCATGCATACATTGGAATGATATTAACAGAAATGTAATATATGTGCACATCATATTACTGCAGTGGATTATTCTTGTAAACCTAAACTGTTTTGCAAGCATGTTGAGTGGCAACATCTGTGATTGTACCATCCCAAAAAAGTTATGACAAGTGTGTGGCAACATTAATGTAATATTGTCTTATAATTTACCAAAACTTGAAGCTTTATTTCAAGTGAATATTTACAAAATATACAAAATATTTTGCCTCGTGCTAGATACTACTCTTCGATAAGTGTTAAAACCTAAAATAATCAGAAAAAAAAAAAAAAACCCCTTCTTCAGCAGCAATGCATAATTTAAAGAACTTCTTGTAAGTAAATTCTTTAAAAAAAAAGTTAAAATTGGGAACTTAACTAAATTCAGAATCCGTCAGTGCCTACTTCTTCTTGTGTGATTCTTTTCTTGTTCTGCTAGCAGAAACAACATGGATCCCTGTTCCATAAAATATTAGTTTCTGTCTGGTTGGAATTACACCTAGAACCACCTAAGAGGCTGAAAAAAAAAACCCTATAAATTAAAAAATTAAAAATTAAAAGAAATTCAACTATGGCAAAACACAATTTCAGCCCAAAATGTAATTTTTTATGTAAAATGCAATAAAAAGACTATTATATAGAATAGAACAGGACTGGAAAAATATTTTGCCCAGCGTGCCCGGGGCATGTAAAAATTCTGTCCAGCCATGTATTTCTGTTTCTTATATGCTTGATCGGGCATGCAATATAAAAAGTAGCTCTGTACAAGGTAAAAAGCTTAAAAAAGTTTTTTTTTTTTTTTAATTTTCCAGTCAATTTTCTTACTACTCAGAGGTTCACTCCCTTTTCTGTATTTAATAAAATTAATAGGGCATGTTTTGAGGAAGTAATGGTTAAAATGAATGACCTTGAAAACCAAATAGCCCATAATATGATTGTGCATATCACAAAAGGGAGCTCATGTAATAAGCTTTCAAATGGGTCCACATAAGCTCTGTTGACCACTTAAGTCTACATTTGTCATTAGCTTGGTAGACAGACAGACACACACACACACAGTATTCGGGTACATATTTTATTGGGTGTGTTACAATTTTGAAATGCATATAGCCCTGGAATAATAAAGCCAGCATGTTGTTTTTGCCTCAAGCAGATAATCAGACCTGATTTAATTGGGTTCTGACGATTGCCTTTCTCAGACCAACGGTCAGAATCAGATGCTTCAGAATATGTAACCATTGCAGAGGCAATATTGTTTTGTATCTGTAGATACCACAGATATCATATAAGGAACTAGATTGGCTGCCCGCTATTTGTGTAACACTCTTACGACGTGGCATCAACGAGCCACATTGAGCGGGTCAGTTTGAGAGAGTGTTCTGCAATGTCTATGTGTGTTACGAGATATCAAAAATGGTGAAAGCTTGTTCTGCACTAAATTGCAGTGCCCGAGACAATGAAAACAGCAAACAAAGTGAGATTTCATTTCACAGGTGAGTGCTTGTAGTTAATTTTACGAATTTAAAGATTTCTGTCCAATATTAAGTTGACCCAATGGTAGTGTGTAAGATTCATCTGAGTGGAATATACCACCTGTTAATTTGTAATAGCGTTAAAGTCTAGTTAATTAATATTAATTACAGTTTGTAATGAATATTGCAATAGTTCGAACAAAATATTGACAGTTATTTTATTAAATGCAAGACATGCCACTTCACACAAGTAAAACATCTTTCCATCACGATGAATGCTCAATACAATTTGCCCATAAAAGTGGTCTTTCAACCCATATGCTTCTTCACACAGGTGAAAAACTTCAGGATTTGATGGATGCTCAAAACAATTTGCTCAGAAAGGTCATCTTTCATGGTATATGCTTCTTCACCCAAGTGAAAAGCATCACCAATGTGCTCTAAGCAGCTCACTTTTTGGTGAGTTGTGCTGTTCTAATAAAACCTATCTGCTCACTATGGGAAAAATTCATTGGTGAAAGTTTTTGCTGGTAGCTGGGGATGCTAATGTCTAGTTGATAAGTATAACAACATGGTGTAGTGGGTTATGGAGCTGAAACTGTTGATAATGATTCTGTTCCTGTTACATCAGAGGCTTTGGTTGTTATGGCTGTTGAAGTCTTAGGAAATCAGAAAAGGCCATTAGCATATTTTTCGATTGACAAAATTACAGGGAAAATGTTAAGCTGTTTGGTGAAAGAAACATTGAATCTAATTGAGTGTGGCACAAAAGTTTTTTGGGCTTATTTGTGATGGATGTGCATACAACCAACAAATGTTAGCAAATTTAGCACCAGAAAGTATAGACACCATTATTTCAATTCAGAAAGAAGAATCTACAATAAAAATACATGTGTTCCTTGATACTTGCCATATGATAAAACTGGTCAAACTGTTTTGCTGATTATCAAATTCTTAAATCTAATACTGGATTTATTGAATGGCAATACATTACAGGCATTACAAGAATCTGACAACCTTTCACTGGCTGTATCAATTGGAGGCCAAGTCATAGCACATCAGTTGCAAGTTGATATAGCACATCAGTTAAAAGTTGATATAAAATATTGTGGCCCCCAAAAAGTCCATCTGAATATCTGATTTCATACCAATTTTGAGTTTGAAACGTGTCAAGTTAGGGTTATTAGGTGTGCTACATGAAACAGTATTGTTCTGTTATTTCAGTGAATGTAGAGATGCTTATAATGATTGATACTATTTTAAATATTCATTAGTGCTTAACCAAAACGAATTTTCTTTTTCTTGTAACTCAATTATAGGGGGAGGACACAAGGAAGAAGGCGTTAGAAATTAGCATGGTATATAAATTGATAGGAAAGTAATTTAAAAATGTACTGTGGCAAAGTTTTAAAGTGTTGTAGAAACAAACATTGTACTTAAGCCATATGTAGCTACTGAAGTCAAAAAAGCTATTGATTTGAACTAGGAAATTAATGATTGGCACTGGGCAGCTAGAAAACCTAATCTTTCTCCATATTTGCTGTTACCTACTTTTTTTTTTTTTTTTAGTTATGCTTCAGAAATGTTAATAGTGGAACAAACTAAAAATATAAAAATATATTTCAAAATAAATTTTCTAAATTTTGCACCATACTAATTCAAAAAGAATATTTTTATCTAAACTTTCCCTGTACAGTAGATTATGGTAAATTAGGACTAGAACACTTTGGCCCAGTTAAGTGCTGTCCCAGTTTTGTGAAGCTTTATCCCAAAGAGCTAATTTGGGATATTCTTTAAGAACTGTCCCAAATGAATGCCTTTCCCCAATTAATCAATGGCCCAATTAATGGGAATCTACTGTATATCAACTATTTCTATGTATATCAAATTTTAATATTTGAAGCATTTACTATGGCATACATTCAATCAAGTTTATGCATTCATACAAGGGGGGCCTGTGTTAAAAATGCATTGCATAAACCTGAATTTTCAAAGTTTTGCAAGCAATTTATTTCGTGAAGTTTTGCAAACTGAATTTATTTTATGATATTGTAGGTTTCCCAAAAATGAGAAGTTGAAGAGAGTGGGCTCTTGCCACAAAGTGGGAAGGGAAAATGAAAGGCTCTGTGTGGGTACCTTCTAAATTTTTCTACTTATGCTCAAAGCATTTTGTACCTAGTGATTTTGAAGTTCTCCAGCAGCGGAAAATTCTTCGAGATAATGCTGTGCCATCTGTGTTTGAACTCCCAGGAAATGTAAAAGCACGACAAAGAAATGAATTTATCTCCCCTAACAAAACACACACACACACACAAAAAGTGTCTCTGCTACTATTTTCCAAGTAAAACATGACCACACACATAGTATACAAACAGATGAAATCACCTATTTGAAACGTAAACTTGTTGAATCTGAGGTAACAATCAATCATGTTAAGAAAAAGTTGCATAGTGAAAACATGAAAGGTGCAAAAAAATCTGATACAATTGCTCACCTATTGGATGATCTTCAGAAACAAAAATTGTTGCTGGACGATGAAAAAACACTTCTTGGCCAATGTTTTAGTGACTTACAACTGAAACTGTTCACTACAAAACACCAAAAAGAATATTCTAATGACGTGCAAAAGTTTGCTTGCACCTTAAATTTATATTCTCCAAAGGCATATGAATATGCGAGAAAAATTTTGAATCTTCCTTGCAAACGCACTTTGCGAAGATGGATGGAAGGGATCAATGGTCAACCAGGCCTTTCAAAACAGGTATTTGAATTCATAAAGAAAAAAGTAGCTGATGGTGAGCATGAGTTTAAATATTGTACTATAATGGTTGACAGCATGGCTATTAAAAAAACATGTTGAATGGGACCACAGCAATAAGAAGATGGTTGGGCTGGTGGATTATGGAGCAGGAACCACTGACTGCGATACTGTTCCAGTTGCATCAGAAGCTTTAGTGGTTATGGCAGTTGGGGTATTGGGAAATTGGAAAATGCCATTAGCATACTTTTTAATTGATAAAATAACTGGTGTAGTGTTAAGCTCTTTGATGAAAGAAGTAATTATAAACATGCTTGATTGTAATGTTGATGTTGTCGGGCTTGTTTGTGATGGATGTTCTAGTAATCAGCAGATGCTGGTAAATCTAGGTGCTAATTTATCCCCAGATGTTTTACATAATTTCATCACCATTGAAAGGGAAGAATGTGCTGTGAAAATTCCAGTATTTCTAGATACATGCCATATGTTAAAACTTGTAAGAAATTGTTTTGCTGATTACAAAATTTTGAAATCAGAAAAGGGTAACATTGAATGGCGTTGCATTTCAGCCTTGGAAGCATTGCAAGCATCAGAGAGCCTGACATTAGCAAATAAATTAACAAAACAGCACATTCAGTACCATCCAAATAAAATGAAGGTAAAATTTGCTGCTCAAGTGTTGAGTTCTTCTGTAGCCGCAGCCCTAAAGTTCTGCCAAAAGGCTGGATATAACAGTTTCAAAAATTGTGAGGCTACAGTTGAGTTTTTAGAAATAATTAATTACCTATTTGACATCCTGAATAGCAGGAATCCTTTTGCTTATGGATATAAGGCACCCATTTCATGTAGAAACTGGAAATCTACACAATCATTTTTGCTAAAAGCTCAGAGCTATTTAATGTCTCTCCAAACAGTTGATGGGCAATCCCTGCACATGGGAAGAAGAAAAACTGCATTCATTGGATTTTCCTTTAATATACAAAGTGTAACTTAGTTTGTTGAAACACATGTTCTAAATGTTTCCTCTCCTGTTAAATACATGTTGACATACAAGTGGTCCCAGGATCATTTAGAACTATTCTTTGGTTCTGTTCGCCAAGCTGGTAGGTTTAACAACAACCCTGCAACTAAAGAATTTTGTAGCATTTACAAAAAAAATGCTGTGCCGGTGTGGTGTAGCACCAAGCAAAAATGGCTCTGTAATACCATTAGATGTTACAGATTTAATTGACATAAGTGGTGAACGAACACAAAGTATGGATTCTAAATGTTCAGGAGAACTTGCTGTATCATTTCTAACACATGTACAATATGACCACAATTATTTAGGAAACATGCCACTTTCACCATTAATTGATAATGTATTATCTTACATTGCTGGTTTTGTAGCCAAAAAATGCTTCTTACAGGCTGATTGTGATACTTGCCGTGCAGCTCTTATTTCAGAAAACACCAGTTGCCTCTTAATATTGATTAAGAATAATGGTGGATTGACATATCCTTCAAGAGATTTAGTAAAAGCTGTTAATTTGATTTAAAAAGTTGTTAGATGTACTTGCCATCTTTCTGATGTAACAAAAAAAACCCCATCAAATTGGGGTTTGAAACTTGAAACTGAAATGCTTCAGACTCTTATCATGGAAAAGAATTTGTTTCCGACAGTGAATTGTGACAAATACAGATTTTTAAAAATTATCATTCAGAATTTTTTAAAAGTAAGATGCCATTTTATAGCAAAGTCATTTAACTTGACTACACAAATCACGCATATGTCAATCACTCACTCGTACTATAATTTTTAAAAATCAGTAATAAGGATTTCCAAATTTTCAGTTGTTCTTATGTGCTATAATTGCACACACTTGCTAACTTCTAAACACACAGGAATTTAGGGTTTTCCTACAAGTTTTTAATCTCTTGCCAGAACTTATGATTTTCTCAAAATTCTTCTCTTTTTTTTTTTTCATTATATTAACAAATAAAGTAATTGTGAAGGAAATAACAATAACCAGGGTTGGCCAGTTTTTGATGGTTTTAACCATGATTTAAACAGTCATCAAAAACTCTGGTGTCAAAAACTTCAAATATCCCATTTTAATTTTAAAATAGCCTTTTAAGATACATAGCATGAACATATGTAACATTTGATATTAACATGTGAATAATATAATGCCTGTAGTAAGGTTCTTTAAATAGTGTAACTTTCTATTATGCAACATATTCTAGCTAGATACAGCCACAACTGTTGGTGCATGCTATGTTTGGCTTAGTCTCTTGAAAGTTCCCTTATATCACATATCGAAAAGGTGAAAAAATGAATAGAGCAAATTCTGAACCCATTTTATTTATTTGACTTACATTTTGCATGCTAAACATATGGGTGAAGGGTTAATCAACACACAAAAATAATCAGTCCGCATATGGGTGGTTGAAAGAGTTAGTGGGTGCTTGCCTCCAATAATTTCTTACGAAGTTGAGAAAACACCAGTCCCTCCATCCTGTTTTAAAAGAAGTGAAAAGATGATCAATCCTGTGATATGGTGGAAAAGAATTTCCAAATGTGAAAATTGTAAGACTGGTCTTGTTTCTGAACTTGTTCAAATAGAATAGAATGTCCTGCCTCCATAGAGAGAATATTTTCTAACTTTGGCATTATGCACTCTAACCTACAAATTCATTTAGGTGTTAATAAATGTGCAAAATTAGTGATGTGATATATGCTACAAGGAAAAAAATCAGCCGGACTTGTAATTAGTACTAACTCTGCAGATTGTTATGTTAAAGTAATTATTTTGTGCATATGAGAAAAAAATGAAAATGTTAACAAAAATAACACTTTTATTCCTCGGTGTTAAGAAATTTACAAAAGGAAGAAAATAAATATCTACAAGGCGAGTTCTAAATTTTAATAAATCTATTTAATGCTAATAATTTGTTTAAAAAAAAGTAGGTAAGGCTTTTTTTTTTTTTTCTGTCTAGTAGTTTTTGATGATTTAAACAAGTTTTATACCCTTGTCAGGTCAAAAATTGTTTTTGACATTAAAAAAAACAATGTAATTAATACTATGGGCATTAAATTACATACCCCAAATTGATGCACATGGTAAACCAGGTGAGAATTTAAGTTAAGCAATATATTTTTTTTAATGTAGGAATGTGATTGGGATTTTTGCATATTTTTGAGGTTTGGCATTTTTCTGTGGATGTTTTTACTGTAGCCATTTCTTCAGTGTTACCCAAAAAGTTTGGCAAGGAACTGGTCAACAGATATTTGTTTTTAACCAGAATCAATATTCCCTCTAAATTTTGCAGCTTCAGTGCAGTTGAAATTTTTCCATCTTTTAAAATCAAGCTAATTAAAGATTGCTTTATGCAGGTGAAGAGGGAGGGAGCAAGGGTGATTAGTATTTATTGTAGAGGTTCCCATTTTCTTTCATGGGAATAGTTTTTGATCTGTGATGATAAATGTGCAAAAATGTCTTAGTGTTATTACAGTGTAGCAGAACCATAATTACATAACTTTTCCCAGTTAAATGACTTTGCTACAGTACTTTTTCTTTTATTGCACACAACATGTTTTTCATAATAGAAGCTATTGTCATCCCAATAGAGGGGTGAAGGCCTGCTCACGTTCGTATACTGGGGCTCGTAATGTTATGATTGGGGGTTGAATTTTACTTGATTGCCACAATCTGACCAGTAATTGGAAGTACAGTGGAACCTCAGTTATAGGTTTATCTCTTTTACATGCCATTCTGCATTAGTCCCGATGTTTCACTATAATTTCTATCGCTTTTAACTCTGTTATACATAATTCATTTATACACGTTTTGTGTTTATAAGTTAAAATTTGAATTTCAGATTATCAACAATACATGGTTCTTTGTTTCTTTTATATGTAACCCAATGTGTCACAACTTTCAGAGAATTGAGACAGCGCTGACGAGTTGGTGCAGCCAAAGTTAAACATTGTCGTATCAGAGAAGAGTATGTTGTTTACATTCAACATATCGAAACATTCGGTTCCGATGAAAAATAGGTTTCATGACATACACACATATGCTGTATTTAAAAAATTGTTAAATCCCAGAGACGTAACCTTGTGGCTCCACTATTCTGTAGCATAATAGAATAGAATCTTGAATGTGTCTTCAATTTTCAACATTCTGGTTTTAAAATGGATGCACTTAGGATCCACAGAAGAAGAAGAAAGCTGTTAATTAATGAGTTCCATAATGAAACACTGGTCTCAGATTTTTAGTTGTGAGGATTTTACTTGATCTATAGAATCAGGATTTTTATAGACCGAGAGAATCATTGAAAGAAAAGCTTGTTTTTCAGACTTTTATGATTTTTGGCAATGTGATAAAATATATTATAATTTGTAACACTCATTTTTTTTGTTTCCTGACTACCAATTTGACTTTAAATAGACCATTATTAAGAAATATCTTATTCTTTAAAGCGTAAATTTAACAATACTATTTATTAACCTCTTGGAATTTCATTTATGTTTTTTAAGACCACCTAGAAAAACATACAACCCAGGTTTCACTGTATTTGCATTATGTACCCAACTGTTATTAACTTTTGTACATTTTATTTTGAACTATGTCAGACCAGGTACTATTTCTTGAAATATTCATTTAATGATATGTCAAATGAAACATACAAAGCGTATTTAAGGAACCTTGTGATTAAAATTTGTGAGGTTTGGGACATTTTCTAATTTAATTTAATGAAATGTATAATGTTATACGTATATTCTATTATTGATCACCAAAACAATTTTAGTCATTTTTTTCATTCATTATGCAAAAGTTTTGCCTTAAAAATTTATTTTAAGTCTAAGTTTTTAGATAACTTGTATAAATATGCATATACTTCTGAAACAGAAATTGCCCTTGTGATATAGACTTGTCACTAGATATTATCAAGGAAGTTAGAATAAAATATCTGGAGATGCCCTTGTTAATGGACCACTACCGCTTTGCGTGAAGCCTATACCAGCGAGCAACGGCTGTTGAAGTGTGGGAAAGCTGATGGTTTCCAAGGCTATTGCAGTGCATTTTATGTTGGCTGAATCGCCTTCTTTCGTCGCAAATGTTTCCAATTTTGCATTGTGTGAGAAAATGCTGAATTTATAAAATTCTTAATTATTTTGAGGCACCTTCCCATTTTTATTTTAGACTGAATACACGAACATTACTGTGAATGCTGAACAAAACATAACACTAAAATTGAAATCTTCACTTGTGTACGAAGTATAATTCATTCTGGTTTGATATTAACATGATTTCTGCAACCCGAAACCACACAATTCCAAAATACACACAATTGAAATTACATGGGTATCATATAACCAACGTAAAATTCCCACACCTTGCCGCTTCATGGTTAAGAGACTCGGGAATCTCCAGAAGTATTATTCTAACCTCCTTAGATATTATCAAATGCGCAGCATCAGAATATTTTATTTTTAGTTTGAAATTACTTGTGTGTGCAAATATGCATGTACTGCCAAAACAGAAATTGCTTCTGAGATATAGATTTGTGTGTTACTAGATATTATTGAATGTGCAGCATCAGAATGGTTTTTTTTTTTAATTTTTAAATGACTTGTGTGTGTAAATATGCATATACTTCTGAAACAGAAATTGCTCCTGAGATATAGGTTTGTGTGTTACTATATATTACCAAATATGCAGCATCAGAATGTATTAATTTAATTTTTAGATAGCTTGTGTAAATATGCATATATAATCCAGAAACAGAAACTGCCTCCGAGATCTACATTTGCGTGTACTAGATTTTATCAAATCATCATCATTGTCAACGATTATCAATCCACTGCTGGAGGAAAGTCTCCCCAAGTTTTTTCCACAGCCATCTGTCTTGTGTCAATCCCCTCCATGTTACTCCCGCATACTTTCTAATTTCATCCAACCATCTCCCATGTGGTCTTCTTCTGGGTCTTTTCCTATCCATTGGAATCCAGTCTAAAATTTTGGCTGGCTATCAATGGTCTGTCCTTCTGACAATATGTCCAGCCCATTGCCATTTCAAGGATTTTACTCTGACCACGATGTCTTCTACTCTTGTCATTTGTCTGACCCACAAGTTCCTCTTCTTATCTCTCCTGATATGCACCATCTATTAATTTTAGTTTTTAGGTAACTAGTGTAAATATGTATATTTAATCTAGAAACAGAAATTGCCTCTGAGATCTAGATTTGTTTGTTAGTAGATATTACCAAATATGCAGCATCAGAATGCTTTATTTTTAATTTTTAGATATGTAAATATGCACATACTTCCAAACAGAAATTGTCAATGAGATACAGATTTGTGTGTTACTAGGCATTCAATGTGCAGCATCAGAATGTTTTATTTATAATTTTTAGGTAACTTGTGTCTGAACACAGATATACATATACTCCGGAAACAAATGGTCTCTGCAATATATATTTTGTCACCATAAAAAGGAGGTTAAGTGTGAATTAACATATTGGCTGCTGTGTTAGCAACGCTCGTTCTCATTAACTAAAATTAATCACCTTTATGAGTTGAATAACCACACCTTGTGTGATCCAAATTTTCACTAATGAGCAGATCTTTTTATAACTCCTTAGTTTTTAACATATATTAGAAAACAAATGCAAAAATTGTTGGACGAATTCTCTGTCTATTAAGAATCAGGAATATGAATAACACCACCACACTTTTGATCCTTCGTAATGATAAAATTTGGCAAATATGCTTGCATATTAAAAATGACATCATGAATTTTTGGACTAATTCTGTTTTTAAGAAATTGTGGACTCTTATATCGATGAACGTCGGAAATTGTTTTCCGTGACTTGTTGAAACAATCTCTCCCCTCAAAAATAAGTTGCTTAGTATCTCAAATTCATTGTTTATGTAAAAAGATGAACTGCAAGATTTCCCATGAATCAGTGACTTTTTTTTTTTTAATCGTAGGTATCGAAACCCCGTTTCCGTGGTATTTTAAGTTGTGGTCTAATATCTGATTTCCGCAATACTTTGCAATCGTCTTAAAGCTATCACTTGTACAGTACTAATAAATATCGATTTTTCTCAATATAATTATTCGTATTTTCTCCCCGAAATGTGTACTAGATACCTATCATCTAACCTGAGCCAGCGAATCGCCATACGAAACACGTATTTCGTCGAGCTACGGGAAGCAGCGTTGATCCGCTCGACATAGCTCCTACGCTGTCACGTCTCACTGGCCGGATGTCCAATCTAGTCCTTTATATGATATCTGTGGTAGATACTCACTTGAAGTAGTGCATATGATGACATTCAAGTTTGTTTTTTGTTTTTTCTTCATGATTTCCAGGTTCTTATGTGGGTAGGCAATGTGTATAAGGCTAAAAAAAAAATCATTAATATGGTTTTTTTTTTCTAATGATACAAAATAAATTATAATACAAAGTGTCTTTCCTAGACATTAGTAGAAATCTAATATGTAAAGTTTCAGTGAGTTTTTAGAAATAATTCAGCTGCCCTGGTAGTGCAGTGGTCTAAGTGCCAGCTTGTGACCATGCATCAGAGATGGGCCAGGGTTTGAGACCCAGGTGAAGCATGGGTGTTGTGTTTGTCTTACGGCAATTGCTCTCTCCCTCCCCTGGAATGAGTAACCCTAAATTAGGGATGCCTAATGGGTGAAAAATTTTGTGCATGATAGTCAAGTACACCCTGAATTAAAGAGTTTAATTTTTATTGAATTTTCATTTTAATTAAGCTTTCAAGTGAAAGACATCCTTTGCAAACAAAGCCATGGTAGAAACCCATCACTTAAAGTTGCTTCAGGGAAAGAGAGGACAATTAATGGGACAGTCCCCTGAAAAAACCTCATAAAATTACTTTTATTTAAAATTACATTTCCGGGGTTTCGTATTTTCTACTTTTTTTTTTTTTTTTTTCAGTTTCAACATAAGCTTTCCTTGGGTTCTATAATTCATTTTCCTCAGGTTCTATAATAAATGTTTACTTAGGTTCTATAAAAATTTTCAAAGGCTACTTCTGATTTAAGTTTGAAAGTGAACTTAGCAGTAAACAAAAATTATTCCTTATTTAACATGGCACAGTGAAAATCTGAAAATTTGATAACACTTCTAGTATTCTGTGGTTTTTGAAAAGAAAATCTTTTCTGCAATTTCATTCAGCTTGACTACATTTCTCACAGTGGTTCTAATTAAATTTTAAGTTGATTTCAAAAAATTTTGGTTTTATGAAAGAGAGAAAGAAAGAGATAAAAGTAAAAAGGTGAGTAAAATGAAATGCCATGTTTGACGGGTACATGCAGATATAGTATGTATTACTTGAGCATTGTTTTTTTGATAACACTTCTAGTATTCTGTGGTTTTTGAAAAGAAAATCTTTTCTGCAATTTCATTCAGCTTGACTACATTTCTCACAGTGGTTCTAATTAAATTTTAAGTTGATTTAAAAAAAATTTTGGTTTTATGAAAGAGAGAAAGAAAGAGATAAAAGTAAAAAGGTGAGTAAAATGCAATGCCATGTTTGACGGGTACATGCAGATATAGTATGTATTACTTGAGCATTGTTTTAATTGAAAACCTTAAATTTGATCTAATTGGCAGAAAGGGATTTCATGTAATAGAATGAATACAATAATGATGGAAAATTTCATCTTATGATTTATTATGCAATTTACATTAAAATTCATTTAGATCTTTTGGCTGAATCAGCCTTTAGTATTCTGTGGTTTTGAGTACTTGCTACCAGTGTGAACAAAGCTGATATTCAGCTGAAAGATATAATTGAATTTAATGTAAATTGCATAATAAATGATAAGGGGGAAAGTTTCCTTCATTATTGTATTTAAATCTGATAGTTTCTAAGTCCTGTTCTACATGGTATCTTTGTTTTTAAAAAACTATACATACAAAAATCATTCACTAAACACAGAAAACAACCAGAAAATTGAAACATGAAAACATATTACTTTTTAAGTTATTGCAAAAAGTGCTTTTAAAGCACAAAGTCATGTCCCAGTGTTACTTTAAAACTGATTTTGAGTCAATACAGGACATAAAAAGAAGAAAATAAAGAATGAATGAGAAATGCCTAAAGGAAGCATATGAGAGTATATTTTAGTGTTCTGTGATTTTTGAAAATGTATATATATGAAATATGATGTATAATATAAACTTGTTTCCTTTTGTCAAGTAAGGCTAAAGATGTGCTGCCTGTTCAAATTAGAAAATTTATAAATACAAGTATGATAATAGTGAAGTTTTTGCTTGCTGCTCTACAAATTTGTTATGTATATATGGTAACCGGGTTATCCCTTCTCGTTTTAGGCACCTTATTTTGAAAACTTTCCAGATTCCTGTGGAAGCATTTCTCATTGCCTTAAGGTTTGTGGAGGTATGTGGTCATTATATTTCACCAGTTGATATCTGATATCCATGTATCTGTAAGTAGTTGATGGCTGTAAATTGTAGGCTTATGGCTTCTTATACTGCTGGGCTTGAGTTTGAATTCTGTGTATGTACAGTAGGGTGTGCGGATTAAGCTCTGGCTTTTGTACAAGCCTTACAGTTCTGGCTTTATCAGTTCCTTGGAATTGTTGGCTCTAAGTTAGGGCTGGGCAACACCTTATAGCCTCAGATGGTTGTTATGTGCTCCATGAACAAAAAATATACCGTTGTGGGGGAAATTATTTAAATTTTTTTGACAGTGTACCACATAGCACAGAATGATTATATTAGTCTTTCTTAATATAATGCAGTTATATTCAAATGTGTAGCCATTTTTTAAATTATTGTAAGATATAAAAGTATGTGAAACTCTTCTGCAGAAAAATCATATTGTAAACATTCCCCACTCAGGCACATTTTATGTAATTAATCAGGTGTCCACGAATTCAAGGTTCACATATTAGTAGGTCAAAAGAACTGTGCTCCTTGATAATTCACTGAAAAAAATCAATTTGTGTGTATAGGTATAGCATCTTATACAAGGTGTGCCAATAAGGTTTGGTGAATACTGTTGTAACGTGTAAATAGAAATGTGCAGTAACTTGTGTGATGCAGTCAAGTACTCGAGTAAACCAGAGTATAATCATTGCACAACTGTGAGAAAGGGTGTGGCACCGAGAGCATGTTGTGATAGCTGATGTAGGTTCACATTGTTAGCAAAAATCGAGCAAAGAACCAGTATGAAATTATTCTAGCCGAGCAAGCCAAATTGCTGCATTTGATCACCCACCATATTCACCTGATCTGGCGCCAGCTGTCTACTTTTTGTTTCCGTGGCTTAAATTAGTCCTGCTGACATTTGCGGACATTGTGGACATTCAAGTGAATGTGATGACTTTGCTGCAACCGATAACAAGAGGAAGACTTTTTCCACAACTTCCAGCAGCTATACTTGCAATGTACAAAGTGTGTTTTATCCAAGGGGGATTATTTTGAAGACCAGCAAAGTAAGTTTTGTGCTTTTCTTGAATATTATCTATAGTTAATTTTTACTGCACATTCACCAAACTTTATTGACACGCTTTGTATGTACTCATACACTGCTCAACATGGAAGTTGCAATATCAAGGAGTTGGTGTAGAAACAAGAAAACCACATGAGGTGATGGGCTATCTGAGATATCCAAATGGTCAAAGTATATCTGATTGATCATGTGGCCATTTTTGCAGGGTTTTAAGATAATGCACATACTGGATGACCTCATTGGTAAGGCTGATATTTTGAGTTGAGTGTGACCAGCAAAACTATTTCAAATAAATAGATGGGACACCTGTGTTTAGTTGCCTGATGCAGAGGGACAGAAGATTGTTGATGTGTGAGAACTGGATCTCTCTTGCAAGCAGTTTCTCCATGGGTGTGGCACAACCTGAGCACACTGCAGCATTATATATCAATGGAAAGGAAGTAAACCAAGATCCCAGCCTGCAAAGAGTGCATACTCTATTGAGGTGCCATTCATGACCTGTTAACTGTAGCAATTGTTCTGCAATGTTGCCTTTGATCTGCTATGTGTACACCGGTATCCATCCAAATGATATGATATATGCATTAAAATATAATATTTGCAGACTGGCCAATATTTTGAGTTAAGTGTGATAAACAAATGTGTTGCAAATAAATAGAGGGGACATCTGTGTTCAGTTGCCTGACACAGTGACAGAAGATCATTGATGTGTGAGAATTTGGTCTCACCTTGCAAGCAGTTTCTCCATGGGTGTGGCACAACCTGAGCATAGTGCAGCATTACGTATCGCATAGCACTAAGCAACATGATGGAAAGGAAGTGACCCAGCCTGCACAGATTGCATACTCTATTGAGACACCATTCATGACCTATTAACTATAGCAGTTGTTCTGCAATGTGGCCTTTGAGTTGCTGTGGGTATACAAGTGTTCATCCAAATGATAATATGATGCATGAGAATATGATATTTTTAGACAGATCCAGGTTCTGCTTTGGCATGCTAAGTGCTGCTGCCATTGTTATCAATGACATGCTAACATTTGCAGTCATCTGCCATACAATGCCTTGACATGGTACACTGGTGTAGATTGGAATCTGATCCAGCAGGACATCTCTCAGCCATACTTGTAGCACTGTGCCTGCAAGGTGTTGCATCAGTGTCACTGCCAATCCTGTACACAGCCTTTCCTTGTCACCTCTCTGGGAGTGATTCTGCAGCAGGACAATGTCATTTCACATACTGCTTGTATTACAAAAGATAGTTTCTCTGGCATGGGTGTCCTCTCATGTCTGCCAAATTCACCAGACTTGTTTACTATGGAGCATGTGTGACCTTATGGGTGACCACCTCTGCTGGCTTTGTCTGGCTCCCTGCACCTGCAACAGCTGTATTTATGTCTTGACAAGGTAGTTTTCATCATGGTGAACAATGCAGCCAAGCTACAAATTTCAATGTATTCATACCATGAATACATGTATGTAAGACATTGTTCAAAAATAATGAAAGTGATTTTTGTTGACAAATATAATTGAACTTTCTCATCCAAATTACTCAGTCCCCCTTTGGAGTAGTCACATTGAAAGGCTGTATATTTATTCAATTGACCCCCACCCCCTAAGATTTCTGGAGCCCATCTTTTGGAGTTCAGAGTTTGTGTTACATGATCTTGAATGTTCATAGTTGTGGTAAATCTGGGGAAAATATGAGGGTGAATCAAATTTTTAGAAACTGACACAGGTCACTTAGAGCCCAGTATGGAAAATAATGTAGATGTTCAAGTTGGATAACACTGTATTTTGATCAGAACTGTTTCATGAATAGTTTAGAACACAAAACCACTTGTACACATGTCACCCACAGCTGCTAGTTAGTGTCCTGTTGGAAATTATATTCCATTGAAGCATTTTTAAGGTCTGTTCATGAAAGACGGACCTGACTCACAGAAACTGTAGTTTCATGTTGGTGTACATTTCTTACAAAATGCTTGTACATCCCGTACAAAATGCTTCTCTTTAGATGTGATATATTCATTCCATTGTATTTCTTTCCAACATGTATATAAGCTGTACTTTACAGTGTCCATTAGAATCACTTTTCACTTCTGAAGCTTTAAGAGCTTTCTCAGAAGTGTAAAGTCATTGTCAAAAGAGTTAAGACTGGTTAGAGAATGAAAGAATTCAAGTAAGGTAAAAGAGTAGGCTGTTAGAAAGATGTGGAACATATTTGATTCATTTTCCCACCAAGACTGGAAAAATGACATCAATTGTCATGTGTTGTTTTGATGTTTCCAAACAGCAGCTCTGGGGCATTGTCTTCTTTTTACTCATGTGCTTAACTGAGATATCTCTATGACAGAATGTTGTATTGTTTTATACCTGTAGGCTGTACTGTAATATGTCACTTTGCAGTGTTTGTGTACAATATCTTGAACATAAAAGAAAGCATGAGAGGAGAGGAATAAAAAAGAAAAGAAAAGAAAAGAAAAAGCCACCTTAAACTTCACAACATGAGGTTTCTTTTTTCTTTGTTTCCTTCTTAGGGACTAAAATATCCTGTATCAAGTTTCTGTGTGTTGTTCACATCATGAAACATGGAGATAAAGTCATATTTCTCTTCAGTCACATGTTTCTAGTTGCACTTCTGATCATGGTAGAAGCCAACACATGAAATACACAGGAGTATCACATGGATAAAAGTAAGGTATAGCGAGTGTTCTTGCAGAATAAAATTTACATCCGCCTCAGCTCTCACAAAGTAAGCCAACTGTTCTTATATGAGCAGTAACAGCTGTTGTATTGTTCACTGTGTCGGGTAAATGTCAGTGAACCAGCACTTGTGGAGTTACTACACAATTCTCCACAGTTTTTTAGTTCTTTCGAACACCTCGATAATCTCATAGAATAATGTTAGCAATGAAAATGAATACTGCTGTCTAAACAACCTCACGGACTTAATGTCCTGGACACATGGCAGACTTAGCATATCCACTACAAGTTTTGATAGTACAGTCAACTCTGCTTATAGTGAACCTCTGCGGACTCTCATATTTCGTTCACTATGTCCGAAGTTCACTAAAATTGAAGTGTCTTCCCTTAACCTGAATTGATTGAAATGGTGAGCAAGAAAATAAAATATGTACACATGTATCTAAAAAATAATACTTTTATGCATGTAGTGTATATTTGCTAAATTAAGTAAACAAAATTAATTTTATATTACATTAATTAACATGAAAATAGTCTGTTATGTGCCGCTGCTTGCTGCAAACAGTTTTAATAAACATTTTCTCTGTGTCCTTTTGTAGAGTCTGTGCTTTTGCTACACTCGATTCCACATTTTACATACATTCTACCTAGATAGGAACCTTAGCACAGTCCTGACACACTCCAACGCCTTTTTCATTGTTGAAATACACCCTGTGCTCATCATCTTCAGCTTTGTTTTCTTCCGTGCTGGAACCGCCTTTCACAGGCTCGACAATAGCTTCATCCTACAGGATTTCATTTATTGTAACTTTACAGTTATCATCGATCAAATCTTCAGCTTCGGTGGAATTCGCAGCGATATGCTGAAGCAGGTCCTTGAGAGGCACATCACCATCATCTCTGAATGCCACATGTCCTGTAGCCAAACCAGCCCCTCTGAAAACAGCTCTGTATTGTGACCTTTGACACACTCCTCTATGCTTTGTTTCCAGAAGGTACAGCATTCAGAACATTTATTGATGTGCTCTGCTTTGATTCCAAGGCTTGAATTAAATGAAGCATTATTTCCCTTCTGTAATAAGTTTTAAAGCTGCGAATCACACCTTGATCTGTGGGTTTGAGGACTGACATGGTGTTGGCAGGCCGGAACACCAGCTTGATGTTGCTGAGGTTTTCAACATGTGTATGAGCTGGGCAGTTGTCTACCAAAAGCAGAATTTTTCTTTCACTCTCAGATCTCGATCCCACTGTCGAAGTTCTTCTTGAAAAACGGATGATGTCATCCAAGCATTATTATTGAACTGATAGTTAACCAGGAGTCGCTTGATGTTTTTAAAACACCCCGGGTCCTTAAATTTCCCAATTAGTTTTTTTTTTTTTATTTCCTAGTTGTTCTCAACACATTTTTTCAAGGTTTTAGAAGGTTTGTTTTGAAATGAGTTAAAATTTCATGTTACAAGTACATTCTTTTCTTTGAAGTTTTATTTTTTAGGTTCACTGTAACCGAAGTTGAGGGTTCACTATAAACGGAAATGTTAATGTACATTTCTGATGTTGCGGGTCGGGACCAATGATTTTGGTTCACTATAGCAGAATGTTCACTATAACAGAGTTGACCGTATTATAAACCAAATTTTCTCAAAATAATATCAATGTCCTTATATGTGTTCTGTCCTACAAAAATTGTAAATATTATGAAACTTAACAACTAGACACTATCTTTTGTGCTCACTCAGAATGTAGAAACTGAATTCATGTGGTTCAACTTTTCTGTTACCAAAAGAAATTTCATAGTAATAGGGTTCCAAACAAAGCTAGTTTAAGGATCCACTGGGCCTGTAGCACTACTAACAACGAGGCCTCCTCTCCAGGGATATATATTTTGCAACTCTCTCGGGAGAGGATAAAAATGACTGAATGATGGTAACCTTGGGAATGTGTAAAGGGGAAAATGGTAATATTTCATAAATTTTAATTCAGTGTAATTCATAGAGCAACATATATTTGGATTGTCAGTCCATTACTTGACTAGTACGCAGTTGATCTCTAAAGCAACTTTCTGGATGACTCTGCTGAAAGCATTTGTTAGTATTATCCTGAAATTAATTAACCCATTTCCTAAGCCTAGCAAAAAAAAAAAAAAAATGAACCTGTAAATTGTCAGTTGAGTACACTTTTTTAGTAAACTTCAGTTAGTTATGTGGTTCAGATGAAACGTTTACAAGACTTAGCAACCAAAAACTCAACAATTTTCTTCGACTTGTTCATTTCTCTCAGTAACTCATGCTCAGAACTCAACAAAGAGTGGTAGTTCAGTCTTGTTTGACCCATACTGGCTCTTACTTCATTCTTGATTCATTTCATTATTGAAAAAGAGCATTCACCACTGCTGTTGGTAACCATCACAGTGAAGTAAATCTTCAACACAGCTCAATGATGTACCTATAGAAGAACTTCTAACAACCAGCTTACTAGTGTACACATTAGCATGGGGCCCATAGTATGTGCTACTAGGATAAACCATCCCTATTCTAAGTGTGTCCATATCATGAAAATATAGGAAATTTCAGTGCTTTTTTAATAGCATTAGTGTTCTCCCTAATTTTTTTGTACAGCCAGGCGGCAAGAAATTTTTAGCTGGGTGGTACTTTTAACGACCCCTTCCCCAGCCGAAAAAAAAAAAAATGTTTTGCTTAATATTGTTATACTTATTAAAAAAATTTTAGTGGTGTGGTAGGCATTAATGTAGCATAACATGATAAACAAAGTTAAAAAATTGTACAAAAATGAGTATTTATTAACAAATCATATTCAACACAGCCGATTATGGGCAAAACACGTAACAATATTAACAAAGAAAGGTGACTTGATCACGCTAGTTACTTTTACAAAAAGTTCGTAAGTTGGAAGCTTTCGACCTTATCTTAGGTCTTCATCACGCCAATGGAGGACTAAGATTGTTGCCAGATTTTATATTTGAATTTTTCCTATTTTTGTTGCCAAAACTTAGAATTGATCTCCAGATCAACGGAATGTAGAGAGGAGATTCGGAGTTGCAAGTCATTGAGTTGAAAATAATTTCTATGCTTTCACGGTAACGGAGGGCAAAACGATTGTCAAACGAAGCAATTCGTTTTGCTTCGTTCCAGTGGGGAACTGCAGATGTGTCTTCCATTGTCAAAATAGACAAGGCAGTGTTGGGATTGCCTTTCGAAACATCTTTTCTATGTTCTAAAATTCTATGGCTAATGCTCCTGTATGTGCTTCCAATGTATAAGTTATCCCCAGTAGAAGAAGAGATAGGAATGCAGTAAACTCCTGGGAGGTTCAGGCTTTCAACTTTGTCCCTATCCCTTTGTAGAAGTTTCAAGATGTTTGGGGTAGATTTAATGGCAAGATGGTAACCAAAACTTCTAAAAAGAATCTGTAACTTATAAGCATAGGAAGGATGGTAAGGAACAGAACCACAGAATTTCAGGTCTTCTTTCTTGTGAGGAAGGAGGCATTCGATTTTCGAATGGTTTTCATATTTCTTTATGAGGGAGTTGACTGTAACAGCAGGGAAACCATGAGAGAGGGCTATTGTAGAAATTTTGGAGAGTTCTTCTTGAAGAGAGAGTTGGCTGTTGCAAATGATATGAGCCCTGTGGATGTAGGACTTCAATGCTGCAAGCTTGTAGAGATGCAGGGTGCAAGATTTGTAGGGAATGATGTTAGTGGCTGCAGAAGGTTTTCGATAGACGGAACGAGTAATGGAGAGATCAGCGTTTCTGCAGATAGATACATCCAGGAAATCAATTTTGTGATTTACTTCCTTAGATATAGTGAGCTTAATGGAAGGAAATTTTTCTGTAATGGAGTTGATCAGTATCTGTAGCTCAGACTCGGAATGTGGCCAGCTAATGAAAATGTCGTCTACATATCTTAACCATAGGGAAGGTTGAACAGGGTGTAGAGGAATTATGGAAACTTCAATATGTTGCATGTAGATTTCAGCAAGCAGAGGGGAAAGAGGTGAGCCCATGGGGAGACCAGATTGTTGCCTATACACAATTTTGTTGAAAACAAAACAACTATGTTGATGAATAGTGTGGAAACAATCATAAAGATCTTTGATAAGAGGACCGGGGGGTTGAAAATGAAGAATCAATTTCTTCATGAGGAGCATGTAGGAATCAAAATATGGTACAGAGGGAAACAAAGATTCTACATCAAGAGTATACAGATTATCACAAGGAGGAAAGGAATTAGGAAGGTTGTGGATGAAGTTTGAAGTAGAGACAACTGTATGAGGATGGTTGGCTGCCAGGGATTTGCATTTGAGGACCAATCTCTTTTCAAGGTTTACTGCTGGAGAAAAAGAATATTCCACTAAAGGTCTGATGGGGTTACCAGCTTTATGCAGTTTCACTTGCAGGAAGAGCCTGGGAGTTCTAAAGTAAGGAGGGGGTGATATATCACCAAGGAAGGATTGAAGAGTTTCTTTCTTAGCTAATCTGTCAACTGAGTTTTTGAGTGAGTTGGTGGTGTCTGACTGTAAAGGGATGCAGTTAGCAGATGTAAGAAAAGAAAGCACTTTTTGGTTTAGAGTTTCTTTACCAATGATGACTGGGCAACCAACTTTATCTGCTTTGCATACGGCTAGGTCATTTTCTTGAATAAATGACCTGAATTCTTTTAAACAAGAAGAAGAGTACTTGATTGGCACAGAATTTTGCTTGGATAAGATAACTGCAGCGTTGGCACGAAGGATAGGCTGCTGAACAGTCTCAGTTCTGTGGATGGCTGATTCTATAACAGAAACAGTTTGTGGAAGATTGATAGGAAGAGCAGGTGAAAATTTTGGGCCTAATGATAAGAATTTATCCAAGCTAGGAGGAATAGTGACAGAAGAAAGATTTACATACTTTGGCTTGTCAGTAGAGGCTGATGACGGAGATGTTGCTTGACTTTTTTGCTTGGAGAGTAGAAAAATGAATTTCTTTGTATGGCGAGCATATTCATTTACTTCAATTGTTGAGAGGGTTTGGTTGATGCGAACCATGAAAATATCAAGCAAAGCAGGATGAGTGGTAGCAGCCAGTGATTGGTAGCTAATGTAGCAGGAAAGTTCAGTTTTAGCAATGGAGGAACGCAGGTCACGGATAGCGGCAGATAGGAGGTTATGGCTGGTTTGCTGTAGTAACGCACGGCACCGTCCTTTGAAGATGGGTTTGCAGATCTGAAAAGCTTGGGGAAGAATGCCAGAAGTCTTGCAGGAAACAAGAAAACGAAGGCTGCAAAGAGAGTTAGTGACTTGAGTCCGAAGTTTCCGGAAGGAAATCCAATCTTTCGTCCAGTCCAAAATAAAATGCCCGGAAGTTGCATAGCTTTGAAACATGACGATTATGGGCAAAACACGTAACAATATTAACAAAGAAAGGTGACTTGATCACGCTAGTTACGTTAACTAAAACTTTTACAAAAAGTTCGTAAGTTGGAAGCTTTCGACCTTATCTTAGGTCTTCATCACGCCAATGGAGGACTAAGATTGTTGCCAGATTCTATATTTGAATTTTTCCTATTTTTGTTGCCAAAACTTAGAATTGATCTCCAGATCAACGGAATGTAGAGAGGAGATTCGGAGTTGCAAGTCATTGAGTTGAAAATAATTTCTATGCTTTCACGGTAACGGAGGGCAAAACGATTGTCAAACGAAGCAATTCGTTTTGCTTCGTTCCAGTGGGGAACTGCAGATGTGTCTTCCATTGTCAAAATAGACAAGGCAGTGTTGGGATTGCCTTTCGAAACATCTTTTCTATGTTCTAAAATTCTATGGCTAATGCTCCTGTATGTGCTTCCAATGTATAAGTTATCCCCAGTAGAAGAAGAGATAGGAATGCAGTAAACTCCTGGGAGGTTCAGGCTTTCAACTTTGTCCCTATCCCTTTGTAGAAGTTTCAAGATGTTTGGGGTAGATTTAATGGCAAGATGGTAACCAAAACTTCTAAAAAGAATCTGTAACTTATAAGCATAGGAAGGATGGTAAGGAACAGAACCACAGAATTTCAGGTCTTCTTTCTTGTGAGGAAGGAGGCATTCGATTTTCGAATGGTTTTCATATTTCTTTATGAGGGAGTTGACTGTAACAGCAGGGAAACCATGAGAGAGGGCTATTGTAGAAATTTTGGAGAGTTCTTCTTGAAGAGAGAGTTGGCTGTTGCAAATGATATGAGCCCTGTGGATGTAGGACTTCAATGCTGCAAGCTTGTAGAGATGCAGGGTGCAAGATTTGTAGGGAATGATGTTAGTGGCTGCAGAAGGTTTTCGATAGACGGAACGAGTAATGGAGAGATCAGCGTTTCTGCAGATAGATACATCCAGGAAATCAATTTTGTGATTTACTTCCTTAGATATAGTGAGCTTAATGGAAGGAAATTTTTCTGTAATGGAGTTGATCAGTATCTGTAGCTCAGACTCGGAATGTGGCCAGCTAATGAAAATGTCGTCTACATATCTTAACCATAGGGAACGTTGAAAAGGGTGTAGAGGAATTATGGAAACTTCAATATGTTGCATGTAGATTTCAGCAAGCAGAGGGGAAAGAGGTGAGCCCATGGGGAGACCAGATTGTTGCCTATACACAATTTTGTTGAAAACAAAACAACTATGTTGATGAATAGTGTGGAAACAATCATAAAGATCTTTGATAAGAGGACCGGGGGGTTCAAATGAAGAATCAATTTCTTCATGAGGAGCATGTAGGAATCAAAATATGGTACAGAGGGAAACAAAGATTCTACATCAAGAGTATACAGATTATCACAAGGAGGAAAGGAATTAGGAAGGTTGTGGATGAAGTTTGAAGTAGAGACAACTGTATGAGGATGGTTGGCTGCCAGGGATTTGCATTTGAGGACCAATCTCTTTTCAAGGTTTACTGCTGGAGAAAAAGAATATTCCATTAAAGGTCTGATGGGGTTACCAGCTTTATGCAGTTTCACTTGCAGGAAGAGCCTGGGAGTTCTAAAGTAAGGAGGGGGTGATATATCATCAAGGAAGGATTGAAGAGTTTCTTTCTTAGCTAATCTGTCAACTGAGTTTTTGAGTGAGTTGGTGGTGTCTGACTGTAAAGGGATGCAGTTAGCAGATGTAAGAAAAGAAAGCACTTTTTGGTTTAGAGTTTCTTTACCAATGATGACTGGGCAACCAACTTTATCTGCTTTGCATACGAATATAGAATCTGGCAACAATCTTAGTCCTCCATTGGCGTGATGAAGACCTAAGATAAGGTCGAAAGCTTCCAACTTACGAACTTTTTGTAAAAGTTTTAGTTAACGTAACTAGCGTGATCAAGTCACCTTTCTTTATTCAACACAGATTTTTTTTAATATAGATTAAAGGTTTAATGACCACTGTGAGCAGCTCAATAGGCTGTAAGCAGTCACTTGTCCCTAATTTAGAGCCATTGGTTCCTGGGATGGGAGAGAACTAGTGCCGTAAGACAAACACAACATCCACGCCTCACTGGGATTCAAACCTGAACCCTTCTCGAACAAATGGTCATAAGCCAGCACTTAGACCACTGCACCATCAGGTGGTGATACAGATTTCAGCCAGTTTTCATCAATGGTGTATGTGGGAATAAGTTTTCCATTCTTACTATTATGTGCATTGTGAAAACATTCATTAAAGGAAATATAGCCATATGGCAGACAAAATTAACTGGGTGGGCCACCCAGTAAAAAAGCTCTAAGGAGAACACTAAGCATATTACTAATTTGTTTATAAAGATATAATATATCTGTTAGAGTGTTCCAATCTGGCATAGCAGAGTAAGAACAGAGGGAGTAAAAGAGATCTGGTTTCAACGTCACTTTTATGCTTTCAGTGTAGTACATATTACTTGAAGGTGTAAGAAATGGATAAACCTCTAGACATTTCAAAGAATTAATACATACATACATATCACTAAGCTGTTCCCTGAGATTCAGAGGTTAGCTCCAAAAAGAAATACAAACTTCCAGATATTTGTATATATTGTTGTCGTATCAAACTTCTCCATTTACAGCGATCTTGACATACAACTCGTGTTTCACTGATATCCATTACACACCGTACACAAGATCTTTTATACTTCATACTCATAATCTTTTTCTCATGTAGACACTCCTGAATCTGATCCACCCATGTCTTCCTTGGCCTTCCTCTGCCTTTCCTTCCTGCCACTTGGGCTGAAAAGATTTTCTTAGTAAGCATTTCATCACTCATTCTTTCAACATGGCCAAACCACCGAAGCATATTGGTCTCCACCTTGCTAATAACATTTTGCTTCACATCACACAACTGCAATACATCTTCATTCCTCACACAATCAGATCGTGTCTTGCCACAAACCCCATGTAAGTAACGCATTTCTCCAGCACACAAACAACTCCTATGTTTTTTCTGCAGCACCCAGATTTCACTGCCATACATCAGAGTAAAAACAATTACTGTTTCGTACACAGCCATGCGGGACTCTCTAGAGAACCCATCATTCCTGTGAAAACCTCCCAGAGCAGCTATGACTTTCAAAGAAGAATTCACTCTCCTACTGATTTCACCATCCAACTTGTTCTCTCTGTCAAACATGCTTCCTAAATACACAAACTCACTCACCTGGTCAATCACAGTGCCATTTATACTTACATTACATTCAGTGCTACCCGTTCCTCTCTCAAACACCATAACTTTGGTTTTTCCCTTATTTATACTCAGTTTGAATTTCATGCAAACTTCGTGCACCCGAGTCAACATACTCTGCAACTCACTTTTGCTCTCTGCCAACAGGACAGTGTCATCAGCATACAGCAATCTGCACACATGGATATCACCAAGACATAAACCACTATTATCTATTTTGGCATCACGCATACGTGCGTCCATAAATATGTTAAACAGCCATGGTGACATTACACAACCTTGTCTATCTAACTCCTGCACCAATTGAAAACCATTTTGATAAAACACCATTCACTCGTACACAAGCTCTACTACCAGCATACATGGCTTTTACACTATTAAGTAGATTCCCAGTAACACCATATTCATTCAATACCTTCCACAAAAGTGTCCCATTCACTCGGTCGTAAGCTTTCTCTAAATCTATGAAGGCAGTAAAAACTTTCTTCCCAACAGCCAGATACTTTTCATTCATCGTGCATAATGCAAAAATCTGGTTAGTGCAGCCTTTACCAGGCATAAAACCACTCTGAACATCCCACACTTTCAATGTTGTAAGACCCCGTACTTTTTCAATAACAACCTTACCAAACACTTTCCCTGGCACACTCAGTAGGCTAATACCACGATAGTTCTTGCATTCAGTCTGATCACCTTTTCCCTTATACAAGGGAACAATAATAGCATCCTTCCAATCCCGAGGGACCATTCCTAACTACCAGCACAACTGGCAAATTTCAGTTAACCAGTCAATTATAGAGTCACCACCATATTTCAACATCTCTGCAGTTATGCCATCAACTCCTGGAGCCTTGCCATTCTGAAGAGATTTTAGAGCTTTACACACTTCTTCTCTTGAGATCCCTCCTGTGCTTTCATCCCTCATTGTGACATCATCTGCGTCTGTCTCAGAATCATCTTTGCTTTCCTGATCTAATAACTCACAGAAGTATTCACCCCATCTGTCACTTAACTCATTGGGCTCCCATATCATTTCCCCTATCTCATTCTTCACACAACTTACAACTTTGTTTCCCCTATTTTTCCTGAGTCTCATGTACTTCCAGAAGGACTTCCTGTCTTTCCAAAAAGCCAGTTCATGGCTTTCTACTTTCTCCTTCCTATCTTTTGCCTTACTGTGGCGAACCAGCTTAGCAGCTTCACGCTTCTTACAGTGATATTCATCCACAGAGACTCTACCTTGCAACATCCCCAAATAGGCTTCCTTCTTTCTCTTTACTGCCTCTTCAATCTCACTATTCCACCAAGCATCACCTCTATTGTTACCCACTATTGTGGTGCCACAGACCTCTTTAGCAGCAGTGACAATACAGTTCTTAAAACATTCCCACTTCTTCTGTACATCCCTCTCACCAGACTTTAGATCCTTCAGTCGTTCTCTGATTAAGTCAGAATACCACTGATGATTTTCAAGGAGCCTATCAACCTTTATTCTTTCTATCCTGGGTCTCTTCCCATTCCTTTTCCTCCAACCAACATTAAGTTTCACTCGTGACACTACCAAGTAATGATCAGAACCAACGTCCGCACCTCTCATCACACGGGTGTCAACAACTAAGTGTTTCAAATGTTGATCGTAGACAACAAAATCTATCACACTCTTTTGACCAAGAGTACGATTTTCCCAAGTATATGTGTGGATATACTTGTTGAAAAATGTATTAGATACACACAAACCATTCTCAATGCAGAGTTCAATTAATCTTTCACCATTATCATTCACACAAGGATCATTAAACTTACCCAGAACATTGTCAGAAATTGCATTCCGCACACCTACTCTAGCATTGAAATCTCCTGCTATTATAATTTTTTCTTTAGCACCAAACTGGCTCAAAACAGCTTTTAGCTCATTCCAGAAATCTTCTTTCTTATCAGAAGGTTCCGAGTCACAAGGAGCATACATCCACTACAACAATTACAATTCTCTGAAGTTTCACTTTCAAACGAATCCAGAGAATTCTCTCACTTACACAACTATAGTGAATCAAGTTGTTCTTCATCTTTTCACTTAAAATCACACCTACGCCAGCCTGTCCTCTCATATTATCCAATACTCCAGACCACACACTCACCGTGCCATTCACTTATTCTACCCCAATTTCCTTCTTTTTGGTTTCACTTACACACAGCACATCCAGTCTATATTTATTCATCTCCTCAATCACCTCGCTCATCTTGCCATTTATTTATACCTCTAGTATTCCATACACCAATCTTACATTCACTCAGCCGAGATCTCTTTCTCATACGCCGTTTAGAAAGTCCAGGTCGATTCTGTGGTAGGTCCACCATATCCCACACTTGAGTCATTCTTAATATTTCTTTTTGTCGTTTTAATCAGGTAAGTACATCAGTGTGGGGGATTAGCCCACAGCTGAATGTTCCAGTTGGTCATTCAACCTAAGGATTCTGGAACAAAACCCAGTGAGTTGGGGTCTTTTCGCCAATGTCACACAGAACTAGCTTGCACCTCTCCAAGATTCACAGAGGCCCTAGTTGCTCTAGTGTGTCCCATTGTTACCATGGAGCGCCCTGAGGAGGCAAACCCATCACTCTCTACAACCGCCCGTTCAAAGAATTAATAGCATCCCTATTATTGGTTTCTCTGCTAAACCAATAATAGAAATGGTTAATTTATGCCCAGAAAATTTCTTTTATCTTGAATGTGATGGCTATGCGTTATGTTACAGGTTTCACTAAAAAAAAAGTATAATAAGTGTGGGAGAGGAGAAAGAAGGTTAATATGTATTATTTTTAATAAAAAAATTCTTAATGCATTTTTTTTGACATGTGATTAGCATGGCAAGTAATGGAATTTAAAGCTATAAATTTTTAGGCATCAGCATGTTTGCATGGTGAACCGTTGTATTCATAGCAACTGTTTTCAGTGTGAAAAAATGTGAAGGTTGTTGCTTTATACAGTGATTTGATGGTAATGATGTCTTTGGTTTCTTTTATGTATGGAAGATATGAAGAGCCCCATTTTTTTCCAAGTAAAAAATTATTTTGCTGTTTCTCCTTGTAAAATGGTGAAATGAATCTCAAATCTGCTACCTTTTCTGATTTGTAAACCCCAAAATTTTATACTTTGTCACTCTTCTTGATAAGATTATGGGTTCCATACTGGCAAACTGCAAAAACATAACTGACATATTTAACCAAAGTTTTGGAGAGATGGAGATTTTTATCATACGTGTATGCAGAGATATTTACAATATTCAGAATGAAAAAGTTGGCCAGAAGAGTGGACAGTGACTGGAGCCTATAGTTTTGCCTTCTAGTCAGAAAGAGTATTAGTTTTGTTATAGGTAAAACAATTACCTTTTCCCCTTAAAGTAGTAGCTGCACAAAACATTACTGTTAGTATTCTTCTTGCTTGAAGCACATTCATTTCCACAAATCCTCCTTCCACATTTTCCAATTACAAGAAAAATGAATTAATTTTTTGGATACCCAAATTGTCAGGAAAGTCAAATTGTCATGATTCTGAATACCAAAAAAACCATAGGAATCACCAGCAAAAGCCCTTGGCATTAATAATTTAAGGTTTGTGTTGTAAAATCTCTTATCCACCATAATAATCTAATGTGCCATGGCCCATATATACATACACATCACTAAGCTGTTCTCTGAGATTCAGAGATTAGCTCCACAAAGAACTACAAATTACAAGAAATGCGAACTACCAGATAATTTTTACTTACTGTTGCAGTATCAAACTTTTCCAGTTACAGTGATCTTGACATACAACTCGGGCTTCACTGACATCCACCACAGTACATACACAAGACCCTCTATACTTCATACTCATAAGGTTTTTCTCATTCAGACACTCCTGAATCTGATCCTTCCATGACTTCCTTGAGCTTCTTCTGCCTTTCCGTCCTGCCACTTGGTCTAAAAAGATTTTCTTAGTAAGCATCTCATCACTCATTCTTTCAACATGGCCAAACCACCAAAGCATATTAGTCTCCACCTTGTTAACAACATTTTGCTTTACATTATACAACTGCAACACATCTTCATTCCTCACACAATCAGAACATATTTTACTACCCCCATAAAGTAATGTATTTCTCCTGCATCTATGTTTATTCTGTAGTACCGAGGTTTCACTGCCATACATCAGAGTAGGGAAAATTATACTTTCATGTGCCATGGCCCTTCCTGTTAAAATATATATATGTAAAATCACCCAAGGAAGGAGAGAGAGAGAGAGAGAGAGAGAGAGAGAGAGACACACACACACACACTCTCTCTCTCTCTCTCTCTCTCTCTCTCTCTCTCTCTCTCTCTCTCTCTCTCTCTCTCTCTCTCTCTCTCTCACACACACACACACACACACACACAAACTAGTATATAAAATTCATCCCATCAAACTGATCTACTTCATACAAGCTCAAGGCAAAAAGAAATATTAGTTGCTGTTGAATGATGGGGAAACAGGACTCAATATTTTTCTTATAGTACCAGATCTACAAACATATCACTCTACTCAGATTTGCATTTAAGAGTACATTCTATCTTTTGATTCCTTCAGTTTTATATTACTCCTATTTTACCCTGCCAGTATAATGAAATTTCTTTACAAATAAACAATGGAATTTGTTTTATGAATAAAGATATATTTTGAAAATGACAATCTGTTTTTTGGTATAAATATGACAAGGACCATGGTAAGTCAGATAATAGCCGAAAACTTGAAAATTCCGTCGTCCTGGAACGGAAATTGAGCCTGCGTCTCCCAGATAGCACCCGGGTATGCTAACCACTACACCACCCAGGACGACCAAGTCTCAAGTTTCCAATTAATTTGAATATAACCAAATTTTCAAGTTTTCAGATATTATCTGATTTGCCATCTTTATCATATTTACATCAAAAAACGGATTGTCATCTTCAAAATTTATTTTGTATGGTGCAATCCTGTATTCCATTCATGAATAAAGACATGTTTATTTATTTATCTTTTTTTTTTTCTTTTTGTTTAAGGTTAAAGACATTAGTGATCGTGAAGGTTTATGTATACTTGCTAACTTGATATATGAGGTAAGCATTTATTTTGTGTGTCATTCATAAATGATAAATTGCATGTAACAGTTAATCTATATAATTGCTTTAGTTGCTGTTGATTTCAATAGTACAGATGCTTGCTAAGCATGTAGTTATTCTGTTGCACTTTTTCTTGATGAATGTGAAGTGCCTTCAAATCTAAGCTTGGTGTAAAAAATAAATAATAATTTTAAAAATGCATTTAATAATGTTTCTTTCATATTATTTGTAAAAGAAAAGAAATCAGTTTATTTGCATATGGTCAAAAAATGCATTATTGCATTACCATGCCCCTCAGTGAGTCCCATGAATCGTTATTACATTTTATATGGCATAGTGGAATTGTGTAAAGAACCTTGGAAATGTAATCACTCCAATTTCATCTCTCAATGTCAGTGATGAGGTTGGGTTCCCTAGTCCAAGGTTCGCAAATTCAGGGTTGAACAAGATGCATCACAGTGTGTTTCATATGGCAAAGCTATGGGTTTGCCATGCTTTTCCTTTTGCTACTTAAGATATTTTATAAAAAGTCTGCAGCCAACAATCAAGCATCTTGTATGCAAACACTAGGAATGCACTTTGAAAATTTATATCTCTGAGTACTAAGTGAGTGACTCATGTTGAGTGGTAAAGTAAACTAAATGAGCTTAAGTCTAGGATACATTAATATTGGTGAAATTGATTACTTCTAAAACATTCTATCTACATACTTTTAAGTTCCTAATCAGTTATACTAGGTTTGATAAGAAATGCCTTATGTTGGTGATTTAGGAACTGTGGTGTGCTTGAGAAACATTTTGATCACTGAGATATCAGAAAATTAGACATCTATCATATTCCATTTGACACACATGTCCATACCAATTATCTTGTTATGTTCTTTTTGTTCTTCTGAAGAAGTATCCAGCTTGTTCTGTTATCTGCATTATTAATTCGTTTTGCAACGGGACCCACCTATTTTTTCTTAAAATTCTCATGCTTGCAGCTTCTAACCTCATACAGAACCCTTTACCATGCAACCAATTCACACTGTCTTAAAAGAGTATATGTCTAAATTCAGCATTGTAAACATTTGGCTTAGTTCTCTGGCTGACCTCTTTCCTGCTGAAAATACTTGCATACAGCTTATCTGATAAGACTTACCCCACTGTGCCATTTCTTTTGCTTAGCTCCTTATTAAGTCTCATTAATAACTACATTTAAGTAATATCTTGTTACCTGTTTTAGATTCCTTCCTGTACTACAAGATTCAACATTTTTATAGTTCACCTAAGAATCATTGCTTTAGATGTATCAACATTGAACTTCACTTCAAATTTTTAATGTCATGCTCAACTATTTGAAATTATGCTGTAACTCAGTTACACTCTTAGAAATTAGCAAGTCTTCAACATACATCAAATTATTGATGTTATGACCACCTACTTCAATATCTGAAACTAACTTTGTGCTCTTGAATGTTTATCCATGATAATCACAATTAGAGCAGTAAAGACAGTCTCCATCCCTGTCTTACTTCAGAGTTCATATCAAACCACATTTACCAGTATTTCTTTTTATCTTGCCTGTTGCAAGGCCTATGCAGAGATGCCAAGTACTACGGATTGCCCGTAGTTTCTATGGATATCATGTTCAAACTACAGACTACGGAGAAGGTGTAAAAAACTACGGATTTTTCCGGAAAACTTTTTTTTTTTTTTAATTATTTGAAAAAAAAAAAGTCAAGCATAGTCAAATGTAGTGTTTTTTGCAGTAACGTCACGAAGCCTTTACACAGCAAGCATGTTTGGCTGGCCGACAAGCAAGCGGAAATGTTGCAGCGGAGATCGTTCTGTATGATCACGTGACTTTGTACCTGGCTTGCCGTGGAAAGGCATTCGTAATACACGACGTCTGTTAACTTCGGGAAAACCTTAACCGCGTCCTGAACTAACGTAAGTTGTTGGAGGATGGAGGTAGACTAGAGTCGATTCCACGTTTTCTGTTCTTGTTGTTAAGTTGATTAGTTGTGGTGTGACATGAATTGCTGTAGTTATGAAGCGGGCTTCAGTGGCTTCCAGTTCCAGTGGTGTGAAAAAAAATAAAAATTCGCCGCAGTACAAGGAATGTTACTCGTTGGAATTTCCATGTTTGCAGCGGTCGCATGTTTCCGTGAATTATGTTTTGTTTTTTTGCTAAAATGTAATTTAAATAGTTAATTGCTATTGCATATTTGTTTCACCAAAGTAAGGGGTGGGCGGAGTATCAGAAAAAAAAATGCTCTGAGCAAATTGTCATCATCATCATCAGATCGAAGGAAACAATTGTGGATCAAAGAAATCCTGAATGTTTGTTTTTTCTGGCGGAGCACATAACTAAGCTACCTGGATGTGTGGACGCTGTTATTGCCTGTTTTTATGTTACCTCCCCGGGAGTTTGTTCTTCGTACGCAGTATGTTCTGCCCAGAGCAAGGGAAAGTATCTCCATGTGTCTTTGGCAACCAGCCAAAGAAAACGTCTAGCAGCAGTTGCGATGAGACGTTTTGTAGCTGCTGGTTGTGTGCGCACAGTCGTGACCTATTTTCCCACGCTCCTCGCTGTCGGTAGAGAGTTTAATTGTTTATGTTACTTTGACAGATTTGCGAAGTGCAGTTCTTTTTTTTTTCTCTTGTAAAAATGTTCTGCTAAACAAAGGGATGCTTTATTTTATCCTTTTTTTTTCCAGAATTGATTTATTTATGCAATTTAAAATACCTTTTTGATTAGTTTTTTCGTATCATAAGCATTTAGTGCTAATTTTCTATTTATCCGCATAATAAAGCTATGAAATCTTTCAAAGTTAATTGTTCTTTCTTTGCTCCCACTGTGTTTGTCGTTACGAATTTACTTGCAATAACGTCGGGTAAAGGGCCACCTGTCTCTACTAATATTCTTGTATCTAAAACGCAAAAAAGTTGTCAAAAATTCAAGGAGTGTTATTTGCAAAAATTTCTGTGTCTAAAATCGTCTCGGGTATCCGAAAACCATGGGTTTTGTTCCCCGTGTGCTGTTGATTTTTCAATCGCACACGGCGGAAAAGACGATTGTGGTCGGCATTTTCACTCTAAAAAACAGGAGGAATAACCATAAGTGTGTGGCATCACACACTTATGACATAACATATTTATTAACATAACATATTTATTAAAAGGTGGAGTTGAAATGGTATGTATTTTTTGTGTATTTACTCAAGTTTTTTTCCCCCATTTTAAAGGGACTTAAATATGTTGCAAAATTTATCCAAGTATTGTCCCCAATCGAGATTAATATATTGCCAAAAATGTAGCAGTATATTCTGGGAAATACGCATGCTACCCTGCAAATTTTAATGTGGGAACTTGACTTGACTTGACGTCACTACGGAAAAACTATGGGCGCCACGCATATGGACTACTGATGACTTCCTTCAGATGTTGGCATCTCTGCCTATGATTGATTTCAACAGGACTTTCATTCCATAACTTTTCAGCACACTGAGCAATTTGTTTGTAGGTACTCTGTCAAGTCTTTTCTAAATCAATGAATATATGTAAATCCTTATTCACTACATGAAACTGTACAGAAAGCTGTCTGAGTGTTAATGTATTCCTTAACATTCAGACATGTATTCGAGCTCAATCAATGTGGGATAGTGTCCAACGGCATTGTGTTGTCTTCAATGATGATCCTCTGCCTCTCCTGAAACCACATTGTCCATAAAATATCTGATTTCTGAAGCCCTTTACTCAAAATACTCCATTAGGCATTGTGAGAAACAGTGATTAAAAAGATTATCTGCTGATTATTGTAATATTTCCTGTTAATTTTCTTATACAGAGTTTATAGTAAAGCCACATACAACAGCTGCTTCACTGGTGAACTGAGACTGCTAATGATGTGAAACCAATGAGATCAGTGCAATTGCTGTAGAACTGATGCCACCAGCTTGACATCAGTGCCCCTGGAAGTGAATCCACAAATTCAGCTCCCCAAATGCTGAAAATATAATAGCACAAAATGTCAATTGTTAAGCTAAAGAGCATCATTCTTTTGTTATAAATGAGTCATAAAAAGTAGAGTCAGTGGATGAATTTAGGCTGTACAGTGGCAAGGCAGAGGTGTAAAAGGTTATTTCTAAGGGGTGTGTTGTTATTGAAATATTTTATGGGGTGGGAGGGGCTTGAATGTTATGAATGTGCCCCCTAAATGAAGGAGTGGATACTTTGTTTCACTGCATTCTCTACTGTGCACATGTCACTGCTGGGTTACTTTCATCTGTTGCTATTCCATCTGCTCATGTATCATAATCACTCCATTGTGCCAGATGCAGTAGCTGTATGGAACTATCAAGTACTGTTTTGCACAAAAACAAAAAACAGAAAAATAAAACTCTATACTTGCTTTCTTCTGCCTGGATGAATATACCAAGCATTTGTCATCCATTCATTTTGTATCCACCACAAACATTCTGTACACATGCAATGCTTCTCAGTGGTAAGTGTAACTGGTAACAATCTTCAGTGTTCAACCTGGAGAAAGAACAAACAAAGGTTTCAAGTCTTATGGGCAATGTATTCAAAACATTGCGATTTCAATGTATGAGTGATGTAGTGAGGTAGCTTAATAAGACAAAATCCAGCCAAATTGTGCAAAATGTAATACTAAGAGGCCACTTAACACAGTGCTAGGTAGTAAGATAGAGATTGATTTTTGATATAGACCCCAAAAATCTGGCTGCTTGTTTTATCATAAAATAAAGTGCCTGTCACTAGTACCTGTAACGATTAAGACTCCATTGTTAGTCTGCAGGCATACCATTTTTCACCCTAGGGATTTAAAAAATGACCACCCAAAATACACTAAAATCAATTTTTGGGTGGCCGGATTGTAGATTTTCGTTAGTAAATTGTACTGTGAATCCTGTCTAAGATTGAACCCCAAGCGTTGGGAAGTATTTCCCATTTTAGACAGGTTTCTGTTTTATACAGGTGCATCCACGAAGCCGTTGAAATGTAAACATTTGAATTTTTGTCATGTTACAGAGTATTGGAAACCGAATATACAGCAAAAATAAAGAAATCTTAGTGAAATAATGTTTGCAGCATCTGTTTAAAGTTTTCACATTTTCAAGTTTCTAACATTTAAACATTTTTCGGACTGCTTATTGGATGTTTTCAGCATTGTAACATTTCTTTTATATTTTTTGAATATCATCATGCATTCTGCTAGCTGAGAATGTTTGGTACTTGGTACTGCAGAAAAATATTGTTCTTGCTGGGACAAGAATGTTCTTTGGTTTTCAGAGTTCCACATTTTTCTGACTACTGTATATATCGCCCCCTCCCCCGAAAGAAAAACACTGAGAAAATCATATTCAATCCTGATTAAACTGCATGCAAGTACCTCAAGGCCGAATATACAAATGATAAAAAAATAACAATAATGACCAGTGACTAAATAGTGGTTTAAGGACGGGCGACTGCTTATAGCCCATTGAGTTGCTCACAGTAGTCGTTAAACCTCCAATCAAAAAAAAAAAAAAAAAAAAAATAGTGGCTCGCCAGAGCACATGGGAATTGCACATCGAGGAGGGTATATCAAGAGCAAAGCTTGCATGCAGGGACAATTGTGGCAGTGGATTGTGGTTGCATTAACTGTTACGGACTGTGGTGATGCCTTAACGTTGTATCCTTGCACAATATGAGCAGTTAAGTGAGTTTGAGAGAGGATATGTAATTAGACTGAGAGAGTCCGGTTGTTCAAGTCACCGTATCGCCAGGCATTTAGGTCGGAGTGACACAGCAATCGGACGATGTTGGTACCATTAGGTCAAGTCGAGCACAACCCAGTGGCACACGCGTGGTGGAGTGCCAAGGGAACGACAGAATGTGAGGATCGAGTGATGTGAGAGCTGCATGAACAGAACCAAATTTGTCACTCTCAACCATCCATGGCTGTGTTGCATCGTCTACAGGTGTGGAAGTGGTCGGACGACTTGTGGCGGAAGGATTACATTTGAGGAGGCCACTCTACCACTGACCAGCTAGCATCGTCAGCAGTAGTTGCAGTGGCGTCAAGCTCAATCAATGTGGGATAGTGTCCAACGGCATTGTGTTGTCTTCAATGATGAGTCACGGTTTGCACGCTGAGATTGACTGCCTGCGGAACAATTTACTATGATAGCCAGACACCCTTGGTAGTCCTTCATACCTGCCTCACAGCTCAGCAATACATCAATGTTCTATGATCTGTTGTGTTGCCATTTTTGTTGCAGCATCACCAAGCAATTTTTCAACAGGATAATGCCCGGCCACACATGCCACAGCTCTCCCAGGCCTGCCTTCGTAATATCAACACCCTTCCAGCCCAATCACCCCACCTCTCACCAATCGAACATGTTTGGGACATGATGGAACACCACCTACACCCATTACAGAATGTCATCGAACTGGTCTGCTATTTGAGTACCATCTGGCATGGTATACCTCAGAACAGTATGCATGAACTGTATACATTTATGTCATGCTGGGTAAACACTTGTATCTGGGCCAGAGGTGGCGCTACAATGTAATTACAGAATGTCATCGAACTGGCCCACGATTTATGTACCATCTGGCATGCTATACCTCAGGACAAATATCCATGAACTGTATTCCTCTATGCTGCGCTGGGTAAATGCTTGTATCTGGGCCAGAGGTGGTGCTACAATGTACTGACTTGTTCCACTCATGCAGCTGTTTTCTCTGAATAAATGGCCCAATTGCTCAGGAATTGCAGTCATTTCCTTTCCTATACACATACGTTGCACATACCAATTTTCATCTCAATTGGCCTTCTGGGAGGTTTTTTTTTTTTTTTTTTTTTTTTTTGATCATTTCCCTTGTTTTTACTGTCTTTGGTAATAATAAAACATGTGTTACTTCATATTTTTTTTTAAAAAGTTCTAATGAAATGCATGTTTTCCTGTTTAGTCTCTTCATCAAAACCAATCATAGAAGGACCAGATTCAGGAGTGTCTGCATGAGAAAAAGATTATGAGTATGAAGTACAGAATGTCTGGTGTACATTGTGTGATGGATGTCAGTGAAACTTGACCTGTGTGTCAAGATACTGTAAATGGAGACATTTGATACGGCATCAATAAGTAAATAATCTGTTAAACATTTATTTGGTGGATTATCTTTCTTTGTGGAGCTAGCCTCTGAATCTCAGAGATACAGCTTAGTGATATTTTCTTCAAAGTCAATCAGTAGGGCAAGTATTTTTGCCTCCTTCCCCTTTTAAAAATAAAGTTAAATTTCAAAAATGGTACTTGAATCTATCTGTATTGGAATCTTAGCCATTTCCATGATTGTAGAATTGTTTTCACGACAGAGTGAACAATGCAGCACTGATCTTTGATATTTGGTTTTACATAAAACGTCTGTGCAAGCTTTTTTTTTTCTTTTGTTTAAAGTGAAATTAATGTTTAACAACAGACTGTGTGCTCACTGTGCAGAGAAAATGGCTTGGCGAAGAACAAAAAGAATTGAAGTTCGGATTTTCGACTTTAATTTTTCTGTAAACAAAAGGAAAAATGCTTGCTCTTTTTGCCAGTTGATATAGCAAAAAGTGGCTAAGCAATAGAAAACTGTGCATTTTCAGAGAAATTAAGCTTTAAAAAGTTCTGATATGATCATTAACTCCTGACAAGTAGGTTTTGGTCTCCTGGAAAACTCTAACATGGACTTTCAAAAATCAGTACAAAATACTGTTCCTGAAATTTACCACCATTGATTTCATGTACTTTTTAGTTGGCCAATTGCATTTTGCGGTTTATTGTTTCTGAGTATTACTATCTTTCAAGATCGTAATGCTCTTATACACTCAGAGAACCGAAAGATGAGGGCCGCCCCGGTGGCGCAGTGGTCTAAGCGATGGCCTCTGATCATTCGGCCGAAAGGGGTCCGGGTTCAAATCCTGGTGAGGCATGGATGTTGTGTTTGTCTTATGGCACTGGCTCTCTCCCTTCCCTGTAACCAGTAATCCTAAATTAGGGACGGGCGACTGCTTATAGCCCATTGAGTTTCTCACGGTGGTCGTTAAACCTCCAATCAAAAAAAAAAAAAAAAAAGACAAGGTTCAATGCATGGCCTGCATACTGCATAGCAGTAATGGATATATCATTCCTTCTCAGGAGTTCATTCATCATTCTAGTAAATGATCCTATTTCCAGGCTGTCACTATGCTCACTGAGTAAATCACTCATTCCAGGGATTCCATTTTGTGCTTTCAAGGCCACAGCTGTTGTCAAATTTCCCAGAACAGCACCATCTCTTCAACCCTTCATGGTGAATGATTTGCAACTGATTCTGGCACACAATTCAAATGAGTGTCATTCACGTTTCGTTCTTATTTTTGTGTTTCACCATTATTTCCTAGCTGACTGCTCACTCACACAATGGTTGACTCTTATTTATTCTTGACATTACTTTTCTTATTGAGAATTTGTTTCTGAACTCATGCGGGCGGTATAAAGTTAAACATGGTGTGGCTTTAGTGTGTGTTGCAGTAATGGTAGATTCAATGATCATTCACAGTGGTGAGAGCGAACCATTCGGAATGAAGAATAATTCTTTCTGAATAAATTGTTCATGAATGGTCCATCACTACTTCATAGTTACTCAATTTAAATATCATTAACCGTTTAACTGGCTGGAACGAATTAACTCGAGGTAAGCAAAATGGGCTAAAATCAGCTTTAACAAATGTACTTGTATTCGTTGCCTAAGAAGTGGATCCAACATGAGTGGAACGAGTGAACCTCCTCATAGGGCTGGTTCCTTAATAACTAGTTCAAGAGGTATAAAATAAAGGTACTGAAAATGTTGCTTTCTCCTTAGCTTTGTTATTCAAAGTGTTCATTTAGGGGGATGCTTGACACTAATATTTTTGAATAATAATTTTATTGTTTTAGCTTTTACATCAAGTTCATATTTACATTTGAGTGTAACAAAAGTAATTATTATAGCAGCCAAGGAAATCAGGGAAAAGATCTTTAATGACTGGACTAAATCCCTGATCTCCCTACTTGATAGATACAAGTTATGTAAAAATTGTCAAAGAGTAAATGCAAATAGTAGTTAGGTCATGCAGTAGATAAACTGTTGTTAGTAGATAGTAGTAGCAATTAGAAAGGGATTGAAAAGTTATATAGTAATTTGAAAGTGTTTTTTTTTTTTTTTTTATAAGTTAAGCAAGTATAGTTTTTGTCTTTTTTTAAACAAGTTCTACACTGGTGTGCAAAAATTAAGGATGAAGAGGAGAAATTAGCATAACAGCAGAACGAGCAGGCAGAACGGACCAAAAGACCACTCAGGAGATAGACTAGGGTCCGGTACGGTAGGGCATGTGCATATATGCAGCCTGACGTGAGGAGGGGGAGTGTCGGAAGGGTATAAAGCACACGGGCGGTGTACGCTCAGCAATTCGGTGAAAGGTTTGAACGACGTCGAGTTGCTGCCACCGTGTGATATGGCCAACAGGCAATCCAGTAGACGGCATCTGGATGACTTTACCCGAGGTCCCGTCATTGGGAAGTTGGAAGAAGGTCGAAGTGTGACTAGTGTGGCCGAGGAGTTCGGGATCGCTCACAGCATCGTTTCACGAGCTTGGAGAGCATTTCAGACGACAGGAACAGCTGTCTGAGAGTTTAGCAGTGGTCGTCCACAAGCAAATACGGAGGTGGACGACCGGTATATTGTCCTACTGGCGAGAAGAGACAGGTGGCAGACAGCGGGAGAAATCGCAAGGCACATGCAACAGACAACTGGATGTCCGTTATCGCGTTTTACCGTAGCCAGGAGGCTGCACAAAGGTGGTCTATTTGCACGACGACCAGTACAGTGTGCGCCATTAACGCCTGCTCATCGGATACGGCAGTTTCTGTGATGCCAGGAACACAAGAACTGGACACATCAGCAATGGGGGTCGTTCTCTTTACGGATGAGAGCCGATTTAGTCTGACGAGCGATTCTGGATGTATACACATCTGGAGAGAGCAGGGAACACGCAATCACACCTCCAACATCATCGAAAGGGACCGGTTTGGAGGTGGCGGAGTTCTCGTTTGGGGCGGTAGTACTGACCTCCACATCTTCCAAGGAGGTTCAGTCACTGGTGTCCGCTATTGTACCACGGTTCTCCTGCCTCACGGGCGTCTGTTTAGAGGTACTGTGGGTCCTGAGTTCCTCTTCATGGACGACAACGCTACACCTTATCGTACAGTGGCTGTCGCAGAGCTGTTGGAGAGTGAAGATATTCAAAGCATGGATTGGCCCACAAAGTCCCCGGACCTAAATCCAATTGAACACGTGTGGGGCCTACTCGGGAGACGCTTGGTAGCACGTCACCAGTCGCCAGCAACGATTCCGCAGCTGCGATTGGCGCTACAAGAGGAATGGGCCGCGATGCCTCAGCAGCTCCTTAACAACCTCGTCCTCAGCATAGACAGACGTTGTAAATCCTCCAACGCAGTCAGGGGTGATCATATCCCCTACTAAAGACTGGATTTTTCTTGGCAGCCGCCTGTCACATGGACGTTTCTGTCTTCTGTCCAGTTGTGCTCGAAGCTACCTTTTCAATAAAGTGCCTTTGTATCCTTTGGATTCCTTGTTTGAACGATTTTGCTCACTTGTCCCATATTCTTACATCTTGGAGATCTTATGGTATGATTTGAGTTGATGTGGAGCACTTCTGCACGACGTTACATTAAAAAAACTGGTTCCTCCTGAATTTTTGCATGTCAGTGTAATTGTTAATGTGTTTTATTTCTTCAGGTAAAAGATTCCCAAAAGTTGGTCCCTTGTTGGTCAGTTTTCCTGACTTATTACCTGCTAAATGGGCTATAACAACGACATAGAACCTAAGAAAGGAGAGAAAAGATGTTTGTGTCACTTGTTTCTACCCAGTGGCATGATATCCATGTCCAGGAGACTAATTTTTTCCCATCATACCGTGGTTATGGAGCAGATAATAAAGATGAGAAGGAAGTGCTTATCTCCTGCGACAGGTGCCTGGTCAGCTTTGTTAAGGTGTGAGAGAGTAAGGAATTTTTTGCCGTAGCTTTTATAAAACCTGGCCGCTATTTGAACATTTCAGTTTGAGGAGCGTAGAAAATTTTGGTCACCATTTGGTTCAGGCAGATCAGTCACTTGAGAGGTTAAGAAGTTGCGGTACAGCTTTCCTTTTGAAGTATGGTGTGATATACTCCTTGTGATCTTTCAGGGTTTATTTGCAAGCAAAAAAAATTGGTGGTTTCTTTTATTTTCTTTTTTTTCGTCCAACGTGTGTTAATAACATGACTATTATGCATTTTTGTTTTGTTGTTGAATGAAGTGTATTGATAATGTGTACTGTACATAAACATGATTCAGGCGATTTTTTCCTTATGTGTGGGTAGACTTATTTGTGTTTGGCACTCATTGTTGTTACATGTGCACCTTACTGCTCTTATTATGGGTTGAAAGATGTGAAGTATAACCCACATTTGGAAGAAGATTTACTTTCTTTTTTCTATTTCTAGGGTAAAATTAAAGGCTACATCTCTTTCCAGCATCAGAAATTAGTTGTGAGCAAGCAAAATGCTTTTCCTTCTCTGTCAAATATTAGCTGATTAATATTCTTTTTGGGTAACACTGGTGAAAATGATGTAAGGATTTGTGCAAGACACTTTGGAAGTATTATTGAGCCATAAACATTCTTCATTTAGTAAAAATAGAAGAACTCGCTGGGATTAGTAATTTTTAAAACACATTTGTACAGGCTGTTTTCATATGTAGCACACAGTAGTGAAGAATTTTAACTGCATTTAAGTTTATGCTCATGATTCATTGAGAAGAATGAAATGATCATCACCAGAGCCAATGATGTCTGCATTAATGAACTGTTTTAAAAATAAAAACTCTGAAAGAGATAATTATGTCTGACAGCATGAAAATGTTCTTAAAAAAAATTTGGATAACATATTTTTTTAGATTTGTTTTTAAATCATTAACTTTGAAAATTGAGACAAACTCTTTCCAGTGTGTTTATCTAAATATTCATGAAATATCAGTCATCACTATTTTGTTGTTGTTTTCACTCAAATGACTTGATTTCAGTAGTCACTGCAACAACTCACTGAAGGACTTTGTTTTGGTTTACCGCATGGAATAGTTCAGTAAGTGCGTTGTTATTTAGACCTAAGATACGTGCACATTTTATCCCAGTTCTATTGTTAAATGGCATTCATTCCCTTTAAACAAAATTCACAGCTTGAATGAACTGTTTCATTACTGTGAAAGCTGTTTAAACCACTAGTTTATATGACCAAGGTTAAGCCAAAATTTCAGAATAGCTAGCATATATTGCCTGAGTACAGGCATTACACTAATACTATTTTAAAACTAAATATGTTAGTTTTCTGTTGAAAAGCATGATTTACAGCAATTGAGCCAGAGAATATTTATATTGTACACCTGAAAATTGTATGTGCTGCATGCCTGTAATAAATATGTAATGTACTTGGTATAATGAATCTGGTTCTTATTTTTCTGTGTACCTTCACTTCAAAAGATATTCTTTGCATATAGTTTGTCTACATGTGCTTGGCATAATCAATTTGTACTGGAAAAAGCATGATATGTTTTACAGTTGTGTCATTCCATGTGAAATCAACCAGCAAAAATAGCATTTTCAACCTGACCATTTTTGATTTTTATGAAACTTGGTATATTTGTAGAATTCATCAATATAAGCATATATGAATTTTTTCAGAATTTTTAATGCATGCGTTTTTGAGTTATTGATTTTTGAAATTAAAAAAAAAAAACCCTGAAATTTCATTATCTGAGCAAACTTTAACTGCCAATCACTCGGGTTCTAGTATAGCTAGGGTCATAAATTATGGCTCATTTTAAAGATCTTGAATTGGGCTTTCATTTGATATGCCACATGACGCTATTAAAAAAATTTTATGTCAATTTTAAAATTTTGAATTTGAAATATTAAAAAACGTGTTTTTTTTAAAATCTGAAAAAAATATATGTTTAACAAACCTTATTTTTCTACATATCCTGAAAGTTTCATAATGGGATCGCTATGGGATCACTATAAAAAAATAAATAACATAGAAGGACGTTACTAAACGCACCATCAGTAACTGAGGAATTGTTTATTTTGTCTGTCTAAAATGTTACCCCTGGTCTTACAAACACTGCAAGTGTTAATGAATTAATTGTAATTAGTTAAAAAGTTAATATATATCCATAAGGGTAACAAATTGTGTTTCTTTTCTAGGTTTTAAAGTAAAGGCAAAGTAAAAGATGGATGCCAGCAGACCATCCACATCAAAAGTTTCAAGTGTGGTTTACTGTTGCAACCCCCTTGAGAAACCAAACCATAAATATAACAAAAAAAATCTGCGACCAGTTTCCAAGAATCTATTGCTACAGAACAAGTTGCTCAAAACTGGAGACAAGATCTGTGACAGTTGTCGTAAAGCAATCCAGAAATTTCACTCTGAAGCTGCTGAACATTCCTCTTCACCTTCTGACAGTTATAATGAACAAGAAGCCGAAGGCCATGCTGTTCCATCTGAAAACATTGAAGTATCAACTCCTGAAAAAGAGCATGCTATAGAAGCATTTAACAGAAGTTTACAATGTCTGGATGAAACACCAATCAAGAAAAAAATACCCTGAAGAGAAATACAAAAAAGCCCAAGAAGCATTTCGAGCAAAATTATTAAAGTTAAGTCCTGCGTCGGAACCAAAGGATATTTCATCTCCTGAACCAGAAATTATAAGACAGTTGAAAGAAAAATTTCATTCCACAGAAAATAAAAGCATAAGAATGCAGATATTGAGTACACTGCCTAAATCTTGGTCACTGAAACGAATTGAAACAGAATTTAGAGTTTCAAATTTTATGGCCAGAAAGGCTAAAAAGCTAGTAAAAGAAAAAGGTATCATGTCTTCTCCTGATCCAAAGCCAGGAAAGACTTTAGACAAAGTCACAGCAAATTGTATACAAGAATTTTATGAGAGTGACGACGTAAGCCGCCAAATGCCAGGAAAAAAATACTTTGTTTCCATTAAAATAGATAATAAGCGTTCAAGAGAAAAAGTTGGGGTTCTCCAAGTTCTGTGAACTTCGCCCTAAGCACTGCGTTCTTGCAGGAGCAAATGGCACACATTCTGTTTGTGTTTGTACAATGCATCAGAATGTTACACTGATGATGACACAATGCAAGTTACCTGAATTAACAGGAGACACTGTTCAGCCAATAAACTCCTATAAAGATATCCTTGCAAACATAATTTGTGGAAACCCTACTCCTGCATGTTAATTCAGTCAGTGCAACAACTGTCCAGGATTAGAACAGCTCAAGCAACGATTTGAAGATTGTTTTGATCTAAATAGTATAGAAAATGTGACATTCAAGCAATGGATGCAATTAGAGAAGAGGACAGTACTTGAAACATTATCAAAATCTGCACAGGAGTTTTTGGACCTGTTGTTTGGAAAACTTCCAGCCCTGCTTCACCATTCCTTCATAGCAATTCAACAGTCAAGTTACTTAAGACATCTTAAAGACACAATAACAGAAAATCAATACATAGTAATTTGTGACTTTGCTGAAAATCATTCTTTTGTATTGCAAGATGCAGCTCAGGGTTTTCACTGGAACAATGCCCAAGCAACCCTGCATCCTATAGTTATATACTATCGAGATGAGAAAACTCAGTACCCTAGGACATGTAAGTTTTGTGATTATATCAGACCCTAATTCACGACAGTATAGCTGTCCATCTGTTTCAGCGTTACCTAATTAATTTCATGCAGTCACATTTTTCTCAAAAACCTGAAAAGATATTTTATTTTTCAGATGGAGCAGCTTCACAATACAAAAACAAGTCAAACTTCCTCAGCTTGTGCTACCACAAGACTGACTTTAATATAAAAGCAGAATGGAATTTTTTTGCAACAGCACATGGCAAAAATGCATGTGATGGGATAGGGGGTACTGTGAAGCGATTAGCTGCAAAGGCAAGTTTACAACTTGTTTATAATAATCAAATTATGACCCCACGCCAACTCTTTGAATGGGCCACTGCTAATATTGCCTCCATTCACTTTCGGTTTGCAACAACAGAAAATTACAAAGAGGAGGAAATTATCCTTAAAAGTAGAATAGCTTCTGCTAAGACAATAAGTGATACTCAGAAACTCCATTGTTTCATTCCTGCAGGAAAACACAAATTACTAGTCAAAACTTACTCACTTTCTGAGCATTTTAAAGAAGAGATATGTGCAACAGATGAAGGGGAAGAGAACATTAGTTTTGAAAATATGGTAGGTTTTGTGATTAGTAAGTACTCAGAGCACTGGTGGTTGGGATGTGTACTTGATGTGAATGAGGACACAGAAGAGGTAAAAGTGAGCTTCCTGGAGCCGCATGGTCCATCTCCATCATACAAGTATCCTCAATCACCGGATATACTGTTGGTTCATAAATCTGATGTTTTGTTAAAAGTTTACCCGACAACAGCTACTGGAAGAGTATATAATTTATCAATGACTGAGACAAAGGCAAATCAAGCACTGGCATACAAGTGCAGCAAAATTTAAAAGAAAGAAAAAAAAGCAGGATAGATATAGAAGATAAAATAATTTTGTAAGTGTAAACATGCACACAGAACCTTATACTGAATTATGAAATGAATTACTTTGGGACACAGTTTCAAATTACTTATATTTTTTTTCATTCTTTAACATTCACAATGTTTAAAAGAACAAGTATGACATTTTACACAAACCACAGTCATGGGTGGAACCGGTAAGTACATCTGGCACATTTCAGTTGCATTGTTCTACATTATTATTTTTTTTTATAGTGGTCCCATAGCGATCCTATTATGAAACTTTCAGGATATGTAGAAAAATAATGTTTGTTAAACATATATTTTTTTCAGATTTTTTAAAAAACATGTTTTTTAATATTTCAATTTTAATATTGACATTAATTTTTTTTAATAGTGTCATGTGGCATATCAAATGAAAGCGCAATTCAAGATCTTCAAAATGAACCATAATTCATGACCCTAGCTCTACTAGAACCCGAGTAATTGGCAGTTAAAGTTTGCTCAGATGATGAAATTTCAGGGGTTTTTTTTGAAATTTCAAAAATCAATAACTGAAAAACGGATGCATTAAAAATTCTGAAAAAAATCATGTTTGTTTATATTGATGAATACTACAATTATACCAAGTTTCATAAAAATTAAAAAAATGTCGGGTTGTGAGCCTTGTTGATTTGACATGGAATGACCCAGTTATTGAGCCAGGAAATTTTTATATTGTACACCTGAAAATTGTCTATGCTGTAAGCCTATAATAAATATTTATATGTTTTTGTAATAATGAATTTGGTACTTATTGTTCTGTGTATTTTCACTCCAAAAGACATTCTTTGTGTATGGTTTGTCTTCTGCAGTTAAAGGCAGAAAACTTTAAGATAATTAGGGTTATGAAATGTTTTACCTTCGGTCCTGTAGCCAGATTCATTTTTGAAAATCTGTGTGCATCCAGTACATAATGCATATTGCCAAGTTTTATGGTTTCCCCATAAAATTTACGGAAATTCTACTCATGTTACGGTTATTTTACCGACGATATATTTAGCAGATTTCCGTTGTTTTTTCCAGGTTAGGGATTTTTCATCACATCTATTAATTACTTACTAGGGGTTTGTGGCAAGACATGTTCTGCTTGTGTGAGGAATGAAGATGTGTTGCAGTTGTGTGATGTGAAGCAAAATGTTGTTAGCAAGGTGGAGACATATGCTTCGGTGGTTTGGCCATGTTGAAAGAATGAGTGATAAGATGCTTACTAAGAAAATCTTTTTAGCCCAAGTGGCAGGAAGGAAAGGCAGAGGAAGGCCAAGAAAGTCATGGGAGGATCAGATTCAGGAGTGTCTGCATGAGAAAAAGGTTATGAGTATGAAGTATAGAAGATCTTTTGTACAGCGTGTGATGGATGTCAGTGAAGCCCGAGTTGTATGTCAAGATCGCTGTAAATAGAGAAGTTTGATATGGCAACAGTAAGTAAAAATTACCTGGTAGTTTGTATTTCTTTTTGGAGCTAACCTCTGAATTTCAGAGAACAGCTTAGTGATATGTATGTATGAAGGACCTCCATAAATGTTCTGAAGGACCTCCATGCCTGTATATTCTGATTTACTTCATCACAATGTGGTAAGATATTCTCTGCATGCATCATAGAAAAAAGACATGATAAAAATGTGGTGCGATTAGGATTGGCTGTAACTGCTGAACAGAGAGAGAAAAATAAATGAAAAAAATATCAGCTTTGAAAAAACCTTAAAATTGTGTTTTTCCAAGGTATTCTAACATGTTGGCACAATGATTTATGGTCAAAACCTGTTACTTAAAGTAAAAAGTTATTCAATCTGAATAATTGTGCAGTTGCTAGTGAAATTTTTATCTTCATATGTAACTAAACAATAAACCTACTAATGAGACGTTTTTAATTGCTGTAAAGGGGTAAAGTGCCAAAATGTTTTAATTATAGCATGCAAAATCGATTAAAATTGGTAAGTCATTCGCACAATAAGTCTGCTTTCAGTCGATATGTTCGATACATCAGTCAAGAAAACATGTCGATTAAAGGTTTGCTGAAAATGTTTTACAGATTTCAGTTCTTTAATTTTGGCAGGTCTGATAATAAGCTGCTTCTTTTAAGAGTTACAAAAAAAAATCATTAAAAAGGGCATGAAACTATGTACAACTTCTTTATTTGTTGTGTGGCATTATTCTTTTTCTATGAGCTTTATTTGTGCATAAGAAAATTCTTGTACACACATGTGTATTGCAAACCATTTTATAGTCATGCCCATCATCATTGGAAGGGAAGAGTGTATTACTGTATAATTTGATGTTAAGCCTTTCAGGTGCTGTATGGTTTTTGTGTTTTGTGTAGTGACCACCACCTAGCACAGACTAGAGATGGGTCAAAAATCACATCACTGTCACTGAAAAATCACTTTCACTTATAAGAATGTCACTATTAGCTTTATATGAGCAATGTTTGGGGGTCCAAAATCGCTGTTACATCAATGGTGACCATGCTGCCATATCTAAACAATTTGTTTCCTTTTCTGTTGAAACATCATAGTGGTTGGTCACTAGTGATATGAGCTTTTTTCCTATTTCATTTTTCTGACTCTTAAGATAGTTTTTGTTTTGGCTTTCACTCCTCATTTGCTTGTGAACAAAGAATTCAAAGCAAACCTATTGTAACAGTGATTTTGTCACTGTTAGAAGCAAGACAGTGACTTGCCATTCCATTACTGCTCCATCACCCCTGTTGTAAACAGTGATGTCATTATTACAACTAAAACAGTAACTTGCAGTTCCGGCTTTTTACAGCACTGCTGTTTCAAACAGTGATTTTGTTACCATTTAAAGTCACGGTTATTTCACTAGACAGAAAAATCACTGTTAAGCCCACCTCTAGCACAGACATCCTTGCAGTCTCTTAAGTCTTGCGCTTGTGGTGGTTTGAGCTCTGCATGCATATTTTAGAAGTTATGTGATGAGGTTCTAATTTTTTGCTGTATTGTAATGAAGACAGTTGTGCTTTTATGTGGATATCAAGTGCTGGTACATTATTTTGATGTAAAAGGAGATCTATGAAGTTTTTCCAAAGTTGCCATGAATTAAAACACTGGGTTGCTAAAGTCCTATGCCCCCCCCCTCCCCCTTATTTTTTTGCCAGTACCAACATGTTACAACTGCTGATTCCCAAAAGGGTTATAGCAAGTTAGTAAAATCATGCAATGCATTGATTACTTATACGCTTTCCAACATACCAGAGATCATTACTCCAGTTATGAGGATAAGGGCTTTGACATAAATCTCGCCCCTGGGTCATTCCATGTGAAGTCACCTAGGCCTCCTGCCACACCATGTCCGATTTGCTTGAAAATTGTTTTAGTGTTAGACATTCAAGAGAATAGCATATCATATTTTTTTCAGATTTTTTGCATAAGTACTGTCGCCTGTGGCGCCACCTGAAATATTTGCATTTGCACTTTGTTTATGTCTCAAGGTCACCGCTTGTTACCACTTTTCCTCTAATAACTTCAAAAATTTTCTAACCGATTCTCATGATCTTGATGTCTAATTTAAGATAACATTTTATGCTACATGATTAAACAATTATTTGTTTTTCTTATTAATTTAATTATTGAGATATACCAGGACAAAGAAATATTTACATTATTTATTTTAAACTGCTATAACTTATCTGTACTTAAATTTACAGGATTCAAACTCGCAGGGTTGTTAAGTAGTTAGCTGAGCAACACATGATAAAAATTTGGTAAAGGTGTTTTCTTGTACAGTGAAAAAAAAAATAATAATTAACATATCTGCAGCCCAAACACGCAAAAATAATGTTACTTACCATTGTTTGAATGTTTGAATGTATTTTTTCTTAAAAAGTATGTATTGTTATTTAACATGCACTCCCATGTGAGTCTTAACATATATACAGTCGAACCTTGATATGTCGAAATATTTTCATTTCCTCTCATGCATAATAGAAAACTAACGTAAAACAAACTTGTTAACTCGAAATCGAAATGTTTCTAATCTCACTCTCAATATATCAAATTTTTCCCTTTGTCATCATTGAATAATAATAATAAAAAAAAAAAAGAACTCCCAGAATATCCAAGAGTGTTTGACCGTCACACAGGAAAAACTTGAAGCTGGTAGGAAACCTGATAGGAGCTCAAGCCCTCCGAGTTACCCTTTCAGCAAACCCCCTAACCCCCGACACAGGAGGATGCATCAAGAAAAATCGCAGTTGTTTAAATCACCTGGAATGGCGACAGTCGGTTGGGAAGTTGTGAGAACGCGAAGTGTTTCGTCTCAGCATCAATAGATTAAACCCCCCCAGCCATCGCAACCAGGCCACGCAAGGAGGCAACTCACTGGGCTGCCAAAGCTTTCCTTCCTTTCTTTCGATGGACGCCTATCTGAATGCTGCTAATACGATGTCTACTAACGTAAGTTGAATATTCTCTCGATAGCTGATAAAATGTGAGTCATAGAAGCTGTAGAGAAGAGGTGGTAAAAAGAAAAACGAGATCACGAAAGATTTTGAAATCCCTAGCAGTACTTTATCAACAATTCTGAAAAATAAAGAAAAGATTGTAAAGAATTTTGATGACAACCATGGGAAAAGGAAAAAAAAATTAGAAGCTCTGAATACCCGGATGTTGAAACATGCTTAATGAAATGGATTAGCAAATGCCGTTCACAGAACTTGCCTCTTGGTGGAACTTTAGTAAAAGAAAAAGCTGAAGATTTTGGAAAAAAGTTGGGACACACAGATTTTAAAGCGAGTAATGGTTGGTTGGAGAACTTCAAGAAAAGAAACAACATAACTTTTCTGAAGATGTGGGGTGAAAGTTTCGACCAAGAATTGTGCATGGACTGGAAAAAGAGTATTGTCACCAGTCCTGGAAAAATACGATCCAAAAAATGTTTTCAATGCTGATGAGACAGGATTATTTTTTAAGTGTATGCCTGATAAAACTATGGCCATTAAATGTGAAGCATGTCATGCTGGGAAAAGAAGCAAAGAAAGATTGACTTTGCTGTTTTGTGTTAATATGGATGGTTCTGAAAAGCTCAAACCTATTCTGATAGGTAAATCTGCTAAACCTCGATGTTTTTCGGGAATCAAATCTTTTCCAATGACTTATTTAGCGAACAAAAAGGTTTGGATGACTGAAGAAATTTTCACTAATTGGTCAAAGGAATTAGAAAAATGTCTGGTGAACAGCGCGATATTGTTCTTTTCTTGGACAACTGTACAGCACATAATAGGGTGCCTAAATTAAAATCTGTAAAAGTTGAGTTCAGGCCACCAAACACAACTTCGGAATTACAGCTTCTAGACCAAGGTATTATTCAGAGTTTTAAGGTAAAATATCGTCACAAAGTTGTACAAAAATGCATTGCTGACATTGATGAAGGAAGGTCAACTAACGTGGACATTTTGCAGGCGATGCATATCTCTGACAGAGCTTGGAGGGACGTCACTGAAGAAACCATAGTTAATTGTTTCAAAAAGGCAGGATTCGTTCGAAATGCTGAAAATGGAAAGCAACCAGATGATCCTTTCAGCGAAAATGAAGACTGGCAACATCTTTCTAAGGCATTACATATTGAAGAAAGTGGGACTTTTCAAGATTTTGTTGAAGTTGATGGAAATGTTGCAGTGACTGGGGAATTAAGTGACAAAGATATTATTGCTGAAGTAAAAGTTGTATCAGAGGAAGAAGATGAAATTGAGGAATCACCTTTACCAAAAGTGACTTGCCGAGAAGCTAAGTCATTAATAGAAAAACTTCGAAATTTCATCAAGTCAATGCCGAATATGACGCCAGAGACTTTCCATGCCCTTGCCCAATTAGAAAATGTGATTGAACGATCCAGTATCTGTTACCAAACTGTTATAGATGACTATTTTGAAAAGTGAAGAAATGTAAGATTACATTTTTGTATGTACTACACATGTACATACAGTACTAAATGTACATATAACATAGTACTGTACTACAGTGCATACTACTGTATAATAAAATGTGTATCCAGTCATTTCAAGCTTTGCTTTATTGGTTATCAGCATTTTCGTGGATAATACTGTACATACCCAATTCTCTATCTGCAAGATAAGGTAAGTGATTTTTTTAAAAATTTGTAAAAAATACAGTACATATTCTTTTATGAAATTTTGAAAATATTTGATATCTCAAATTTTCGGAATCTCGAATCTTTTCTGTACTCCCTTCAAGTTCGACATATCGAGGTTTGACTGTATATGTATGTATATGTTAAGAAGCGGAACTCGTGGATAAGGAAAATGACAAGAGCAGAAGACATTGTAATCAGAGTAAATTCCTTGAAATGGCAATGGGCTGGATATGTTGCCAGAAGAATGAACCACCGATTGACAACCAAAATTCGAGACTGGATTCCAAGAGACAGGAAAAGACCCAAAAGAAGACCACATGGGAGATGGGTGGATGAAATTAGAAAGCATTTGGGAGTGACATGGAGGAGACTGGTACAAGATAGACTGTTGTGGAAGAAACTTGGTGAGACCTTCATCCAGCAGTAGATTGATAATGGTTGATGATGATGATGATATAGAGGCTAAATATTTGTTCTTAAAATTTATCTTCCTAAAAAAATTACCTTTGATGCCATTAAAACTTTCTTTTTTTGTTTCTTTCAACAGAGACAGTTCTATATTACTAATAATCTATAATGTTTTACACAATTGTTTAGTTATTTTTCATGCTCCTGATTAATTTTTCTTTATCTGCCAACTTGCAAGATTTTCAAAGACCCTGTGTGTGCATTTGTCAGAAGAAAATTCACCCAGAGTCAGGATACATTGCTGATGTTTATACATATGGCATGGAAGTCAGTATGTTTTGTCAATATAGCTGTTTTTAAATGCCACCTTGTGTGCTGCCACTGTGGGTGCACAATGACATGTCTGAAAGCAGGAAGTCTGGTTCAACTTGTTTTCTTGCTTATCTGCCTCTACAGATGAGTCAGTAACTTCTTGCTTTCCCCATGGCTATGAGTCATCTTCCTGAGACTGCTGCCCAACCAGTCAGTGATGACTTAGATAACAAAGCAGAGGCAGTGAATTAGTATTTCTCTCATATACTGACAATTTAGTTTGGCTGAAGTATTTAAGAAAGAATGGCACAGAGTGCAGTGTTTGTTTGCTAATGGAGAGCCATGTCAGCTGTGATTCAAGTGACTTTGAGAGCATTGAATCTTTGAGTAATGAAGAACAGCAGCTTTCCTTTCTAAGGTCTAAAGTCAGTGCTGGAAACATGTTATCATCCCAAGAAGAAATACCTGAGCTCTTCATATGAAAACCATCAAAATCATTGTTTTGATCCATTTCAAATTCACAAGAGGCTTATTAATAAATCATTAAAAACAATAACATTTAATTTTTGTAAAGAAGCTGCAGTAAGTGGAATTTGACCTAGTACCTGAAAAGAAGCTGTGTATCTCCTGTAATAAGAAGATTTATGGAAAATTTTAACCCACCCACTACCTCTGTGGAAAGTGATTATGTGCCCCCACTGGAATTCAAAATGCTAGACAACCTGAACAAAAGTTTGGAAGCAGGTGGTTGCTCACCACTAAAAGTAAAGGAACAGAAGGCCTGTGAATGTTTCTCTTACTTACAGAAAAAGGGTAAACAAATTTGTGAAAGAATTATTACATCAGCAGCAGAAGCACTCCATATTGATCAACCTGCAGAAGATACAAGTTCAGTGCAGAAATAGGGATAATTGAACTGTGAAGAACTGATGCAGCAGTTACGAATGAAATTTTGCAGTGCATCAATCAGTAGTAAGGTGCAAATCCTGACATTAGTTCCCACAACCTGGTGCATCAGCAAGACAATTGATTTCTTTCATACCACGGAATATATGGTTAAAAGGGCAAGACAGATAAAGACTGAACTGGAGATTCTGGGAGTACCAGGATTCAAAAAAGGTGCAAAACTAAGTGAAGAAATTACTTCCCTTGTGAAAGAATTTTATCGAGATGATAGCAATAGTCGCATCTGCCCAGGCAAGAAAGACTGTGTTGTCAGTGCCAACAGAAAGTGGAAAGAGAGAACTCATACAGAAGAGGCTAATTCTACTAAATTTAAAAGAACTGTATGAGCTGTTTAAAGAGAAGTTTCCACATGTCTCCATTGGCTTTTCAAAGTTCTGTGAGTTAAGACCAAAGGAGTGTGTCACAGCCAGCAGTCGTGGTCTTCATTCTACATGTATTTGCGTTTACCACCAGAATGTCAAATTAATGCTTCATTCTGCACATATAAATGTAGACTACAAGCAGTTAATGGCTATGCTTGTGTGCAGTTTGGAATCTGAGGTATGTATGCTTCACCGATGTCCTGCATGTCCACCAGAAGATACACTTCGAACATTTCTGCTCAATAATGATACACTATCATGCTTGGACACCATCACTTACTGGACCTGGGAGCAAGTAGATCGCACAACTATGTCAATGAAAACAGTAGGTGTTGATGAATTCATTATCACTTTAGTAGAAAAATTAGTAGAACTAAGCACTTTAGTAGAAAATTTAGTAGAAGTAAGCTGCCATCATTTCATTTCAAAATCACAAAGTCACTCCTTTCAAAATTCAAATGAAGAACTAGCTGAAGATACATGCATTATTCTTGTTGACTTTGCTGTAAACTACACTTGCATAGTACAGGATTCTGCCCAGGGTTTCCACTGGGAAAATATTCAAGCCACAGTGCATCCCATTGTTGTGTATTTCAGATATGCATTTAAAAGCACTTTGGACACAATGATCAGTGACTGTTTGGCACATACAACTACAACTTTTTTTGCATTTCAAATTCTTGCCTTACAGATGATTAGAGAAAAGCTTCCTCATATCACACATGCGATGTACTTCAGTGATGGATTGAGTGCTCAGTACAAACATTTCAAAAACTTTCTGAACATATACAGGCACAAAGAAGACCATGAAATTACAGCAAAGTGGCATTTCTTTGCTACCAGCCATGGCAAGAATGTGTGTGATGGTTTAGGTGGCACACTGAAGCGTCTTGCAGCAAGAGCTAGTTTGCAAAGACCATATGAGCACATGATCTATCACCACAGGATTTATATAACTTCTGTGTAAAAATATTCCAGGCATTGATGTTTATTATGTAAGAGAAGAGGAAATTAAAGAAAGTGCTATGAAGCAAGAATTAAGATACAGCATGGGAAAGACAGTACCAAGTACAAGAAGCAGTCATTGTTTCAAACCTGTGGATGAATTTAAATAAAAGTATCACAAATTTCAACCAGTTCTGATACTTTCATTGCCAAGGTTATAAAACAAGATGTCAGCATTACAGAATCCTTAACCTATTCAAAGGAAGACTATGTTGCCTGTGTGTACAGCAGAAAATGGTGGCTTGGAAAAATCATTGATGTGTCACAAAATCACGAAGATTGCTATGTGCATTTCCTTCATCCTCATGGTCCTACTCCAACTTATGTTTGGCCTGAGCAGCTAGATTTGTGCTGGGTACCATTTAGTAATATTTTGCAGAAAGTATCTCCTCCTGTAACCACAACTGGAAGAACATATTCCATATCATAAATACAATTGCTGACAAAATAACCAATTTGTTTGACACTTGGAAATAATTCCCACTTGGGGGGGGGGGGGGCTCATACTTTATAATTAAGGTATATGTATATAATGTTGCAATGTAGATGTTTTGATACTTTCTCATTGTCATCACAGCCAGTTAGTGCCAGTATTGCAATTTGAGTGAATATATGTTTAAACAATTGTAAGTTACATTGTGTTTGGGCTGCAGATGTGTTCATTTTTTTATTTTTCACTGCACAAGAAAACACCTTTACCAAATTTTTACCATGTATTGCTAAGCTAACCACTTAACAACCCTGCAAGTTTGAATCCTGTAAATTTAAGTATAGAGAAGTTATAGCAGTTTGAAATAAATAATGTAAATATTTCTTTGTCGTGGCATATCTCAATAATGAAATTAAAAAAAAAGACAAATAATTTTCTAATCATGTAGCCCAAAATGTTATCTTTAATTAGACACCAAGATCGTGAGAATCGGTTAGAAATTTTTGAAGTTATTAGAGGAAAAGTGGTAACAAGCAGTGACCTTGAGACATAAGCAAAGTACAAATGCACATATTTCAGGTGGCGCCACAGGCGACAATACTTATGCAAAAAATCTGAAAAAAATATGATATGCTATTCTCCGGAATGTCTAATAGTATAAAAAAAATTTAAACAAATATGAGACTGAATGGCAGGAATTTTTTTTTTTTTTTTTTTGGTTGATTTCACATGGAATGACCCCCTGTGTCCTGACCTTCGATCCCAGTTTGATGATATTCAACAGAACCGGTTAAGCATACTTTCCGAACAACATGTTAAAGTTTTGTCTCAATCGAGGGATCCCACTCCTATGTCCTGACCTTTGACCTCATTTCGCCCATTTTCAATATAATTCGTCCCCAGGTGGTCCCCTACCTCATACTAAAATTTCATCGAAATCGAACCATTTTTACGCAAGTTATGACGCATAAGGGAAATGGAATGGATCCCTCTCCTATGTCCTGACCTTTGACCCTCATTTCCCTCATTTTCAATAGGGTTGGTCCCCTACCATATACTAAAATTTCATCGAAATCGTGCGGACAGACGGGCAAAGCTGGAGCCTATATGCTTCAACCTACGGTTGGAAATCGTAAAAAAGGGTTTTGCATAAGTGAAGAAACTGGGTAATGCTGTGGAGTTTTGAAGATGGAGCCTGCCACCCCGGTGGCGCAGTGGTCTAAGCGATGGCCTCTGATCATTCGTCCAAAAGGGGTCCGGGTTCGAATCCCGGTGAGGCATGGATGTTGTGTTTGTCTTACGGCACTGGTTCTCTCCCTTCCCTGGAACCAGTGACCCTAAATTAGGGACGGGCGACTGCTTGTAGCCCATTGTGTTGCTCATGGTGGTCGTTAAACCTCCAATCTAAAAAAAAAAAAAAGGTGCCTGTTCATGGAGTAAAGAATTAGGGTAATGCTGTGGAGTTTTGAGGTGCTTTTGAGTACAGGCTCAGTGACCTTTTTAGGGCTTAGTCTCCTGATCCCTGTATACAGTATTGACATTAATGAAAATCATGTAAAAATGAAAAAAGAACTTGGAAGGAAGTAAAAAATAAAGATTACCTTGGTTGTTCCCTGCTGCTGTTTTTCATTGATGAACAACTGTGTTGAACCCAAAATACCAATGGAAAATCATAGAAAATATTTTTAGAAAGTGTAGTTTGGTGTGTATGAATTTCGTTTAGCCGACCCGGTGGCGCAGTGGTCTAGCGATGGCCTCTGATCATTCGTCCGGAAAGGGGTCCGTGTTCGAATTCCGGTGAGGCATGGTTGTTGTGTTTGTCTTACGGCACTGGCTCTCTCCCTTCCCTGGAACGTGACCCTAAATTAGGGACGAGCGACTGCTTATAGCCCATTGAGTTGCTCACGGTGGTCGTTAAACCTCCAATAAAATAAAAATCCGTTTATTGTTGACGTCACTTTCTTGTTACACGGACTGATACGTTGGTGTTGTGCTTGAAGTCGTGCACAACAGCATTGGAAATCAATCGGAAGTCTTGGTTCCCGCGGGATGTCCCTAAAAGAGGAAATGCCGCCCCGGTGGCGCAGTGGTCTAAGCGATGGCCTCTCATCATTCGTCCGAACAGGGTCCGGGTTTGAATCCCGGTGAGGCATGGATGTTGTGTTTGTCTTACGGCACTGGCTCTCTCCCTTCCCTGGAACCAGTGACCCTAAATTAGGGACGGGCGACTGCTTATAGCCCATTGAGTTGCTCACGGTGGTCGTTAAACCTCCAATCAAAAAAAAAAAAAAAAAAGAGGGAACTCAAATGTCATGGCCTTGTGTTTTCTAGATGGCCTTAGTCCAGACCACCTGTATCAAATCCCCACCAAAGCAAATCTGTCACCATCTCAATAATCACTGCTGCCCAGAGTGAAGGGGATATCAATTAAGGACATATGATTGGTTCACTCACACAAGTGTGTAAGTAGAGTTGTGGTTTTGCAGAAAATGAGGGACTGTGGGTTACATAATCAGACCTGCCAACTCTTACTATTTTATCGTATTTAGCACGATAAATCATGCTGCAGTACGCTAATACGATTTTTTTTTAAATGGTCATGTTTTCCGCCATTTTTTTCCTTTTCAGACAGAAAGAAGCCCTGTAGCAGAATCGCGGCAACGCACAGTGGTTCCATACACAAATCTGCCGCCCCGGTGGCGCAGTGGTCTAAGCAATGGCCTCTGATCATTCGTCCCAAAGGGGTCCGGGTTCGAATCCCGGTGAGGCATGGATGTTGTGTTTGTCTTTCGGCACTGGCTCTCTCCCTTCCGAATCAGCTCTTCATCTACGCCAGTAATATCTGATGCTCAAGTTGGATCTTCAAAGAACCTCCACGCGCTATTTCCGTCATTTGTCGTACTAAATCCTGGTTTGGGTATGTCGACAAGAAACCCCATTTTGCGATGCTTGATTTGAGAGCACACTACAAATTTTTCCGTTGATCATAGTGAGAACAAGTTCCTGCCTCACAAGAATTTCACGACCTTCTACGTGTACAACAGTGGGAGATAATGCAGCTATTTGCGATTTTATATTGTGCATTTCTTTCCTTGTTAACTCTGGACTTTCTTTAAAATAATCTTGATAGGCCGACAGTATTTTGTCGACGAAGGCAAAGGATTTTTCCACAAAATTACTTTTTTCTCTGGACTTGTACTACTACCAACGGAAGAATACGTGGTCATCTGCAGTGGTACCATTGATATAACACATGTATACGAATCAATACCCTCTTGCGGTGCCGAAAATAGCTGCTTATACTGACTTTGTCCAGAGGCGCCATCACTGCCCCATTTGATGACCATATTAAGTGTTGGAAGTGTGTCTCTGCCTACTCGCACTTGCTGTAACACCTCCAGCTGTACTGACACTAAACGGTGTATAGTGTGATCAAGCAATGACTGCAGTTGTACCTCTGCAGAGTAGTCAGTGATCTCTATTTCTTCTGGATAGCATAGCTTCTTTGCCTCAAGAAACATGATAATTTGGGAAAATATCAGCATTGTGAGCTATGCCTATATGACGCATAGAGATGTATTGTTCCTTTGTAAGCGTTTTATCCACGAAAAAGGCTAATGCTTCATCACATGTCATTTTAATGGGCGCTTTGTTACTTGGAGATTGATAGGCTTTTTATTTTCGTGGCCCTTTTTGGGGAAAAACTTTATACTTGCTTTATTATTTGTGCTTCATCACGCCTGCCTGCAGATCGCAAACCCATTTCCGCAACAAGAACAATCTCACCAACAGTGTGTGTTTCCAACAATGGTTTCAATTTCCTTTTTCGACTAATACTGGCACACTCATGGAACAACTTTCGTGGACAACCTATGTTTTTTCTTTCTTGAGCACTGTCTACTTCTAAAAAAGTCATTTTAACACTCAATCAATCACTGTTTTTTCGTAAGAATTCTTTCAATACATAGTGACAGTTAGTCCACCGTTCCTTAAGTTTCTTACAAAATTCAGCACTCTTTTCTGTATTAGTTCACGAATATGTATATCTCAGGATCTTCCAAGCCATATTTAGTCAATATATGATCACATACACAGGCTAATCTTGAAATATTCTTTTCATTCCGCCAAACATCAAACAGCTCTCTTCTTGGAATTCCGTCCGACATCACTAAACTATTAATAAAAAAAAAGTTGGTTAAAGTTGATCGTAAAACAGTTTTAATTACATACCTAAATGACTAACTTAAACGCTGAATATACTTTCACAGCGGACATTTACGGCTTTTGCAAGCCTGTTACGTCAATTACATCTTTAAAACATTTCATGGAATACGTCCCTTATAATTAATGAACATAAGAACTAAATAACACAATGTTAAAGTTTTAAAATGCACTAAAACTGTAGGCAGATACCTGTAGTTTTATTCACCGAAGACCCGAATAGGATCGAGAATAAATTACGTGTACACAGATCGTAGTTCCGAAGGGCGATGCTAAGGAGAAAGCGATGGTTGCACTAAACACGTGACATCTACGTGCTCCTGCTAAGACCCAATTATTTCTTTTGTTAAACTGATTGTAAGTCTTAGCTACACAACTATTTAGGATTACAATACGACAGTATTTAAGTTGTTTTGAAGCTACAACAAATATCTCTTTTGATCAGCTAGATTTGTATTTGGAACGACTGTGCGATGGCCGATGCACATCGCAGATTTATTTTGGTCCTGCAGATAAAAACGACATCCCCAGAACCGATTAAACCATCTTGCAGACCTCCTAAAATGCAAGTTTTCCGCCTCTCAAAATTTCCGAAAACGGAAGTTAGGCGGAGTGAGAATTTCTCCCGTAATCGTAATTTTTTTCTAATAATTAACAACGTAAAAGTGTTCCGCTGATTAGATTTAATTAGTTTCTCAATGAAAATTTTGATGTAGGGAAAAAATCCCTACATTTTCATCATCAAGAATTTATATAGCTGAAATAGGCTTCAAAAATTATTAGCATGCGTCGTGTTACGATTTTTCTATATGAGTGTTACTTTTTTTTTTTTTTGAGAGGTTGGCAGGTCTGATACTTGATTAATATCTTGTATGTGGACGTGATTTTCATAATGAGAAAGAAAAAAACATTGCTGTTTTAACATTCACTGTTCAAAATGAAAGTCGCTGCACACTGAGAATGAGCTAATGTGGAAACGTGTATATCACATGAGGCAATGGGTTACTAGAGACACGCAGATGATCGAAGTTTTGCAGCTGAGCTTGGTTTAAAGATGCCACGTGTACAGTAAAAATGAATACCTGATGAAAAGGGTTTAAGATCATGCACGTATGATCTCGCCTCATAGGCAGATGTGTAGGTAGAGTGTGTCTGCCAAAAACATTCTGAATATGCAGTGTGCGCGCCACAGGACATCTATGGTCAATGGACTGATATACAGTAGAATGGCAGAGGAGCATCGATATATGATAGCTTATGAGTAAATTCTGCTCAGATGCAGCACAATGTGTGTACACTGTACAGTGCAATGTTGCAACCCACGCTATGTCACAGTGCATCAAAAGGCGCAACGGGAAAGAAGTGAACCACTATGCAGGAATGTGCAAAGATGCATGCTTCGTAGAGGAGCTGTTTGGATCGACAACAGCACCTCTGAAGAGTTCTCTAGTTTGTACGTGCTCATAGAGCAGACATTTACTAAAAACGAGATTCAGTTTGTAATGTAATTTAAAGTTGATATAAGTTAAAGTTCATAATGCAGTAAAACTCCGGATAAAATTTTCAAGGAACACGTGGTATACATTTTATGTGTTTCTATGTAGCAGTGATTTGTAAGTAATACAGCGTATTTCTTATCCTACTGTAGCATACTCAATCATTTGGTACTGCACTGCATTCATTAATAAAACTGTCAAAGAGCATTGCATCAGCTTAGCTGAGTATGTTACAACAGTTCGTACCATAGGCGTCGGAATCGGGCCCAGTCAATACTTTTGAACCGCTTTTTTTCATCCGTAAATGTGTGCAGTTGTCGTGTGCGTTTTACATAGTCATTTTTTGGTGCATTTGTGCTAAGTAAACTCCGTTACTTATAAGGTGGCATACATTTCTAAGATATTTCAGAAGTAACACCTAAACTTTCCTGATGTGGTAACAAACATGCTTAGACTTTTTCAAGTCATGATAAAACGGAGCCAAAGCTACTCTAGCACAGTAGTCCTCATCTTAGCTAAACAGTTCTTCACTATCTTGGATTTGTGGCATGGAGCACAATCATTCACGAATGTGGTGTATCCATGAATGTTCATGTGAAGTGTCAACCTATCCCATAACGTTTCCGTATACCAAGATTTGAAAATTCCTTCAAAAAGTTCCTCTTCAAGTCCTTGAAAGTAATTGAAAATTGTTTTTGTTTTGTTCTCTGTAAATAGTACTTGGAAAAAAAATTTGGTTTTTTGTTTTTTAAGTAATGATTTTTTTATTGGAGGTTTAACGACCACCGTGAGCAACTCAATGGGCTATAAGCAGTCGCCTGTCCCTAATTTAGGGTCACTAGTTCCAGGGAAGGGAGAGAGCCAGTGCCGTAAGACAAACACAACATTCATGCCTCACCGGAATTCGAACCCGGACCCCGTTCGCACGAATGATCAGAGGCCATCGCTTAGACCACTGCGCCACCAGTAAGGATATGAAACAACATATGAAAAATAATTGTTTGTGCTAAAAAGTTGTGTAGGAGATTTCTGTGTAATTCTCCAATAAATGCATCAAGCTGATCAAATACACTTACGGACAATGAAATTTTGGTCACAAAAACCGAAGCATCGGATTGAACTCAAATTTTATGGACGTAATGATACAGATGAATGATGCACATGATAGCAAAAACAGAGCTGCAGGACAATTACAAAGGGATCTGTGGCACGCAGTCCGGTCCTCTTCAATAGCGCATCGCACTTCCTCGTGCGGCGATACATGCTGAAATAGAGTCCGGCATGGAGGCGAACAGACACCTGATGTTGTACTGCGGAAGACTGCCCCACACGTGATGGACGGTATGCTCCAAATCACGGAGAGTGCGATACGGCGACATCTGGCGTTTCAACCGGTTCCACACATGCTCGGTAGGGAACATGTCCGGGGAGCGGGCAAGCCATGGAAGTGTCTGTACATCACGTAAGCAGTCCTGGGCAACACGAGAATTATCCTGCTGGTGCAGCGCACCTGGAATCTCGGCCAGGAATGGGAGCACATGGGGCCGTATTATCTCATCCACATACCGTTGGCCCGTCAATGATCCACGTACCACTAGAGCTGATCGGCTATCAGTGGGGAAGGCGTGGCGCCCGATAGCGAGGGTGGGATTGTGCGTTGACCCGGGGATCTCCACACCCGGACACGATGATCATCTGTCCCCAAAACAAAGCGGCACTCATCGCTAAACACCACACATCGCCAGTCTGTGGAGTTCTAGGTCACTCTGGTACCACGACAAACGGAGCCGGTGGTGTTAATGGCAGCACACGTAAGGGGCGCTGGGATCGCAGATTCGCTTCAGGAAATGGTTCGTAGGCACACAGGAGCAGCTACATCTGCCTATATAGTGGACGGGGTCCCCGTGGGATTGGTTCGCGCCTGGCGCACGATCCGTCGATCCTCTCTACCGATGGTCCTCCTGGTCCGTCCGGAGCCACTCCGCCGTGTGGCAGTGCCGTCACATGTCCACTGCTCCCAACACAGTGGACGGTGTGGTCAGAAAGATGCACGTGGCGGGCTATAAGGCACGCCGACCACCCTGTGGTTTTCAGCACGATGATCAGGCCACTCTCAAAGTCCGTAAATCGACGTCTCTGTCGTCTACCCGGCATCCTTGTCACTCTGTACTCTTGCTTGCATCGGCCGGTGCTTTTCGCTTTCATGGGGTATCACGCCGGTTTATAAAGCTGCCGGTTCGGCTTGCAGCGCCACCACAGGGTGTGCGGTGCCACCACAGGGTGTGGGTAATCGCGGATCATTTGCATACCAGGACGCACTAGATATTTGCAAGGTTTAGCTGTTGCAGCATGTTTTCTTCTAAGTGCGCAAATTTCATTGTCCGTGAGTGTAGTACAAAACTTGGTTTCAGCTTAGGGGAGTGCGAGAACAGAGCTGGTATCTTGGCCGTGACATCACTATGGAGTAAAACGTCAACCATGGGAGTAAAATAAGTGCATTGATGTATACGCTAATCATGATGAGCTTCTGTTGATGAGGTTAGGGATGCGTTCTTGTGGGAGGGTGAAACTTCTAGGAATTGCTTGTGCTTCACGTGTGGACCCTTAATCTCCTGGCTGCATCATAAATGCATCAAAGTCATGCCTGAGAAATAAGAAGTTAAACAATCGCTAAGCTGTTCTCTGAGATTCAGAGGCTAGCTCCACAAAGAAATACAAACTACCAGATATTTTTTACTTATTGCTGCCGTATCAAACTTCACCATTTACCGCGATCTTGACATACAACTAGGGCACTGACATCCATCACACGCCGTACACAAGTTCTATACTTCATACTCAATCTTTTTCTCATGCAGGCACTCCTGAATCTGATCCTCCCATGACTTCCTTGGCATTCCTTTGCCTTTCCTTCCTGCCACTTCGGTTAAAAAGATTTTCTTAGTAAGCATCTCGTCACTCATTCTTTCAACATAGCCAAACCACCAAAGCATATTAGTCTCCACCTTGCTAACAACATTTTGCTTTACACTACTCAACTGCAACACGTCTTCATTACACACACAATCAGATTTTCTCTTGCCATAAACCCCTCGTAAGTAACGCATTTCTCCAGCACACAAACGACTCCTATGTTTCCTTTGTAGTACCCAGGTTTCACTGCCATACATCAGAGTAGAAACAATTACACTTTCATACACAACCATGCGGGACTCTCTTAAGAACCCATCATTCCTGTGAAAACCAGGGGTTTATAAGTTAAAGCAAACAGTAAACACCATACCAGCTGGTGAATAAGAAAATAATGTACCCTTTCAGAATATTTTACAAAAGAAAATTATTTCGAAAAACACCAAAACAGAGTGGCAATTCAAAGTTAATAAAATAAACCAATAGGGAGGCAGAGGGTAACAGGCAGGTCAGTGAAGGTGTGTCAATCCCGGCTAAGTTTAATGCTTTGAACTTACTAAAATACCTACCTACTGACTAGCCGACAGCACACACATATGGTAATTTGGTTTTAAAAAGTGCTTGAATTTATTTTGCTTGGAGGAGTACAAACATTGGTATCGTATGATAGTGTTGTATGGTATGAGGTAGAAAGCAGCAGTACTATATTTGACATACCCCCCCCCCCCACATTGTGTGGTTTGGAGGATGTTTCATGGTAGTAGCTGTGTGTTTCTCATCTTTCGGATGTCAGATGTATCGTTCATGCCATGCAAATTGCTGAAAGGTTGATTCATCTGAAAAAGAAACTTCACTTTTCTTCAGGCAACAAATGGTCACTGCTAGAGAGCTCTAATCTCTTCTTTTTCACAATGGGAGTCAGTTGAAACTTATATGCATGTTTGTAAGACTTTAATTCTGATTTTTTGTTCAAACGTCTTGAAACTGTTGACAGTAACTTCTGTCCCCTTTGAATGCAGAAATGCCTTGATTTCGCTGGAGCTCATCGGGCACACGACGATTCGTCATATGGCATGGTCATCACGGGACGATGTTTTCTTTGGATCACCATTCACCTTCCGATTGCTAAATGCCCTATCATTAAATTTCACGATTGCATTATGGATGCAACTTTGTTTATTTCGTGTTCGGAGTATCCTTTGTGCAAGTCACTTTGTAGGCAGTCTGGAATATGCTCAGTCATACTTTTTTGCTCATAAAGAAAATGCAAATCACAACCTCTACATGAAAACCAGCGTCTAACAGAAATTGAAATGATCACCCAACTCAATAAATCTTTGCTGTAAACGTATAATGCAGTCACGAAATGAAACGATGTAATCACGTGATCAGATGATGCAATCTGATGAAATAGCAAAAACATGATTGGTAGGCTTTACAAATAACCTTCGGCGCACCCACGGAGGGGGCTTTGGGGACTTAAGAAGATTAAGAGCGACGCCCCCTCCAAGAAGATTAAGAGCGACATACGTTACAAATTAAACATTCAAAAATATTTCACATGTTCAAAATAATTACATAGTGTCTTCTTCCTAAAGCCCCAAAGAGATTAAGAGCGACGTACGTCACAACCGTATATAAACTATAAGCGTACACTATGTATATATACCCTGCTGGCCACCCAAAATGCAACACCAAGAGGGATACGAGATAGCAAAGCCAGATTTACTGGACACATAACAACAGATACAAAGATGAAACGATTGAGCTTACAGGCCCGTGCGACTTGCGGAACACGCAGACATCAATAGTTCGTGTGGCCCCACATGGCTGGCAATAACGGCCGCGGCATCAAGCGAAAGAGGCTTTGGATGTGGGCTTGGGGTATATCGGAACAGGCTGCTTCCACACGTTGCCACAGTTCATCAGGCGTAGCCGCGGGTGGTGCTTGCCGGGCCACTCGGTTGCCGATCAGTGACCAGACGTGTTCGATGGGCGACATTACGGGTGAACAGGCGGGCCACAGCAGCAGTGACACCTGGTGGGTCGTAAAGAATTGAGGCACGACACGTGCGGGCGCGCATTATCCTGTTGAAACGTGGCCGTTGGCAGGTCCTGCAGGTAAAGGAGGACTACAGGCTCCAAAACGTCGGAGATGTAGCGGTGGCTGTTGAGTGTACCGGCGATGCGTACCAAAGGGGTGCGGGTGTCATATCCAATTGCGCTCCAAACCATAACGCCAGGCGACGGACCGGTAATGGCGATGCATAATGCAGGCGTCATACAGTCTCTCGCCGCGGTGCCGCCACTCGTGGATCCGCCCATCGTGGTGTTGCAGGCAGAAGCGGGATTCGTCGGAGAAGACAACGTCGTGCCATTCCGTAGTCCAGGTGCGGCGTTCAACTGCCCACTGCCACCGCACTCGCCGGTGGTGTAACGTCAGTGGTAACCGGAGCAATGGGCGCCGTGCGACAAGTCCCCGCTCCTGCAGACGACGTCGAACGGTTCGTGCTGACACAGGTTGTTGCGCAACACACCCTAATTCCTGCGCTGACGTTCGTGATGTGGCGGTGCGAGCCGTCGATGCCCGCCGCACCACCTGCCGGTCCTCTCGTTCGGTGGTGTGCCGCGGCTGCGGCAATCGTTCACGTCGGTCCGTCCATCGCTCCTGCACCCACCGAATCCATACTCGCCTCACTGTGGCTGGATGTCGTCCCACACGGGCGCCGATGTCTCGGTACGATAAACCGCTGTCGCGATAAGCCACTATTCGTCCTCTGTCGAGCACCGAAACGTGCTAGAATGATTGCCGTATTCTGCGACGAGGCATCAGGAAGCTTCCCACGCACAGGTCCGGCAGCGTAACACACTTCCACTACTTACCTTTTGTGCACCCTTCTTATAGTGCTTCTCGGTGGCGTGCCGGGCGCACATGATTTGCATATGCCCTGCAATGCTAATCGTTTGCATGTCCTCTCGCGGGCGACGCTTGTTGCGAATTTCAGGCCAATCGGATGCTTCCTTCTTGGTGTTGCATTTTGGGTGGCCAGCAGTGTATATATATATAATGTATATATAGCCCCCTCCAACAGGAATTCCTGGGTGCGCCACTGCAAATAACTGTATGTTTTCGGTACCCTGTGGTTAAGCCGTGAATCAGGATAGTCTGAAAAGCCACAATTGTTGTTTCCATGGTCATAGAAATCAAGTTCAAAATAAATTTTTTGATCCGACTCACAGGGAAGAAACACCGTGCTTGCAAACCGACAGATGAAAAAGGTTATACAGCTCACTTTTTAGCATGTCCAGGGCCTGACTAATGTATATACCGGGTGTCTCAAATAAGATTGAAACAAGCTTTTATTTCATCAACGGTTGATCACAGATACATACTTTCAATTAGAAAAATACTCAAAATGACATAAAGACTTGCGATATGGCAGTTGCACCCCTGTGAGTGGCATTTGCATAAAAATAATTTTTTATACAAGCCCTATCAGGAAAACAAGTTCAATCAAAAAAAGTTGCGTGATGTCCTGATTAGTCTAAAAAACACCGCGTCATTCTGTTTGCCAAACTCGCGGAGATATTCGCGATGAAAATTGTTAAAAAATGTATGTAACCTGGAGCTTGTTTCGCTGCACAGCTCTTTAGCACTCAAAGTGAGTATGGGCTCCTGATGATACAGTTTTTATAATTTTCATCGTGAATATATCCGCGAGTTTTGTAAGCAGAATGACTAGTGTTTTTTGTTTTTTATTAAACTAATTAGGACATAGCGCAACTTTTTTTTCTGAAAAAGCTGTATAGAAAATTCATTTTTTTTTTATATTTTTATGCAGATGCCACCCACAGGGGTGCGACTGCCATGTCATTTTGAGTATTTTTTTAATTGAAAGTATGTATCTCTGATCAACCGTTGAAGAGATGAAAGCTTGTTTCAGTCTTTTTGAGACACCCGGTATAACGTATCTCCTTACAAAGGTTGTACAGCGATAAATTATATATGGAAACTTTTCCGTATACAACTTAGAATAAAAAAATTAAACGCGAGGATTGAATTCCGGCCATTTTCTCCCTCACATGTTACAGTAAATACGTACATGTTGTGGTTATTACTGTATCTGTATTAAATAGTTATTCCAATTATCAGAATCAAAGATTTTGTTTTCAAAAATGTGCCGAAATGCCGTTCCACCAGAAAGAAAGCCCTATATGTATTGATGCCAGAATTAAGAAGGACTGGGTTTATGACGGTCTTCAGCTATTATATTGTATTAAAAATGAAGGTACTTTTCTCTAGAGCTGTGATATTTGACCAAGTGATGTAGTCAGAGACAGATTTCCCAGTAGGCCGTCTAAGCCCAGGCCTAGGGCGGCAAATTTTATTGACAGTAAAAACTAATAATTTGTTAAAAGCTCATAAAAAATAATGAAAGAAAAACTTAAAATAAAAGTGGAAACTAACATTTAGTCCGAAAACTGCTGTATACAAGAGGTTGTCTCCGAATTCCGGTAATCCTCTTCGACTTGACATATACACTGGCGGAAAGTGAAAAAAGAACACCAAGAAGGAATTGGCGGGCGATCATGAAATTTACATATGTTGCGAGTTTACGTAGGTGTGATGTTAATTTCGGGACCAACCGGTGAGCGCTTACACCACAGCACGGCATAATATGCAAATTATCGTCGGTGGTATTTAAGGAATACGGCGAAGTGAATGTAATCAGTCGTCGGCATACGGACACGTGCGAAGACCCTGAAAAAGCTGCAATGCCTGGACATGGAAGACGTGTACGATTTCAGCAGTTATCGGACTTTGAGCGAGGTCGTCTAGTCGGACTCCGCGAGGCCGGGTGGTCGTATCGTCGTATTGCGGAGCGAATTGGACGGGAAGTATCGGTGGTGGTACGATGGTGGTGTAGATGGTCCGAGGAACATTCCCACACGAGAAGACGTGGAACCGGGAGTCACAGACGGACTGATGAGCGGACCGATCGACGCATAAGAAGAGCGGCGTTGTTAAGCAGAACATCCACTGCGACGCAAATCCGAGCTGCCGTTGCACCTGAGGTGACCGTGCGAACAATTCGCAACCGTCTACTGGATGCAGGAATACGTGCACGTGTGCCTCTGGCATGTGTACCTCTGACTCCAGCCCACCGTCAGGAAAGGCTGCAGTGGTGTCGCCAACGTCTGCACTGGAGAACGCAATGGCGATCTGTCGTGTTCAGCGATGAAAGCAGATTCTGCTTGGGATCCTCCGATGGCCGTATGCGTGTTCGCAGACGCACAAGGGAGTGTCTCCACCCTTTTTGCATCCGCCAGCGACACACAGGGTCTACACCTGGTCTCCTGGTGTGGGGAGCGATCAGCTATCACTCCCGTACACAACTGGTGTTTATACCGGGTACCTTAAACAGCACCTCCTACATCAACAACATCATTCAGCCCGTTGTTGTGCCATTTGTAAGGTCGGTCCATCGTGGTGTTTTCCAGCAAGATAACGCACGCCCACACACGGCACGTGCAACGCAACATGTACCTAAGGGTGTGAGACAACTTCCATGGCCTGCACGTTCACCGGATTTGTCCCCCATTAAGCACATGTGGAATTTTATGGGACAACGACTTATCCGGTCTCCACGGCCAGCCACGACCATCCCCGATTTACGCGTCCAGGATGAGGATGCTTGGAACTCAATACCCCAAACTTACATCCAACATCTGTACGACAGACTCCATGCCAAAATTGCGCAGTGTGACGCAGTTCATGGCGGTTCAACCTCGTACTAACCATGTTACATGGAAATGTTATTTTTCAGTTTACCAGCAAATACAGCTGTATTTTGCCATAATGTTCGATCACGTTATCCTCTGTATTCCGTTATCATGCTGTATAAATTTCGTTGGTATCAGACGTCTCCTTCTTGGTGTTCTTTTTTCACTTTCCGCCAGTGTATTTATCTGTTTGTCTGTACTTAAGAACTGAAATGAATACGAATGGGTGGGGGTGGGGGGTGGGGGGTGATAACTGAAATGAATACGAACGGGTGAGGTCTTAACATTGCTCTTCGGAGCCCTGTAAAGGTTTTTTGGTTTAGATAAAGCAAGATCGCGGACCACGGATGGCCTAGTGGTCAACGTTCGTTACTGTCACGGATATACCTCATGTTCGATTCCAGTACGAACGCTCGAACCACTAAATATCCGCCGTGCGTCGGACCCCGGGTACTGACCCCCCGGTAATAAATAAGGGCGTCTTCCTCCCCTTTCTACCTCGCTTTCGTGTTGCTTTCCTATCCGGCACTCTAGCCCAAATCTCTTAGCTTCCTATTTCTAAGGGTTGTTTAAGACCTGGGGTCAGACAGCCCCTTCCTAAAATCCTCTACATCTGATCTGATCTAAAGGAACATCGCTCTGGGCTTTAGAGTGGGGACATTTTCAGGACGTTCATGCAAAGCTGTTCCATCTCCTCTCAGAATGAATACAATGATAGGGGGCAAGGCAAGGGCTAAATTGCGCTGCTGTGTGTCAAAACATTAAAAATTGTTAAAAAAATCGAAAGAAAGAAAACAGAAACTTCTACCAAAGCAACTGATTAATTAGAAATATTTAAGCAGTTTAGAAATTGATGGCGGAAGTAAAAAGTAAGGAGTTTTTGTCAACGATAGACGAAATTTTCTTATTAATTGTTATAAAAAAAATTCTTGTTTATAGTTTCAGCACATTTAAGCTTTAAATTGTTACTTTTATAGTACTTAGCTTTGGATAGGCTACATTCCTCCCCCACGTCCCAATAACATTTCGTTTTGCTCCTGGATCGGATACGAATGAGTTACATGAAATTGTAGCCATCAAATTCTTTATTCTAAAGGGGAGTAGGGGCGACAAAGCCCTAAATCCATCTCTGGGTGTAGTGCTAAAACTGAAAAAACTACAGTAACGTGCGGTGCCTTTACGTTTTCACTATCAGTACCGTGGAGAGCGAGCTCGGGCCCCAGTGCAATAAAATCATCCCCATGCTTCTCCACTAACCACATAATCCATATTTCCGTTTCCTCGCCTACCCCCACCCATCATTCCCCTACTTCCCGACAACCGGATCGGTTGCAACTCTTCAGTTTTTTATTTTTTTTTGCGGTGGATAATTTTTTATATTCTCCCCTCCGCACATCAGTGATATGTCGTTGCAAATAAACAGTGGTATAGTATTATGTCAAAATTATGATCGGAGTTTCAAGGTCAAGTTTTTTTTAATTGAAGTAAAATTAAATTGAAAAAAAAAACATGTTTTAATGTGTATTGTAGTAGTAGTAGTACATATAAATCAAATATTGTGTATATTACAAAATTTTATTAAAAAACACTTTCGAAACAACACTTTTATTTTTTTATTGTATATTTAATGCAAGTTTTGAATTTATTACATTTTTTAACTTTATGACATAAATTACGCATTTTTACGGGTATTTTACGGGTTACGTAGGAAATATTTTTTTACGCGTAACTTCGCAACTTTGGTGACGGTATAGCTTGAAAAATATTCGGACACCATAAAATAATAATTAGAAAAAAATTACTTTGGAAACGGGTTCCTGAGCCCACTTAGGGGCCCGGGCCCCGGTGCTACAGTATCGCCTCCTCCCCCTGTCGCCAGGCCTGTTCAATATCTTTCGTTTCTTACTCTCCCCTCCCCCCCCAACCACAACCATACCGCCTCTCCCCTTTTTACTTTCGTATGTTTATAGTACGTATAAGAAAGTATGGTGATCAGTCGAAATCACAGACTTCCGGATTTACACATGATTAGATCAATTAAATTCCCAATTACAACAATTCGCCCACTGCAATATCCTCACTTCTATCTAGATTTCCGCACTGCAATATCCCGAAATTCCAAATTACAATAATTTCTTCACTGCAATATCTCCTGATTCCCAATTACAATAATTTTCCCGCTGTAATATCCCCAAATTCCCAATTACAATAATTTCCCCACTGTAATATGCCCATCTCAACGTTCTTCACAACAATAGAGAAAGGAGTTTCAAGAACTGCCAAAAATGAGAATGGATTTAGAGACTAACTCTACCTTCAAATAAACATCGGACGTTAATTCCACAAACCGGGCAGTTTTTCTGTTGCATTTTTTTTTTTTACTGGAAAAAATTATAGGACATTAGCATTTTAAAAAGAAAACACATTATGCTGATAGGGTTCAACGGAACCCGTGCAGGCTAGAAAAAAAAATACCGGAACGCTATTCTAGCCCCACTAAACCACTGATTCGGAGGCATTATTTCCAGCGTTGGGATATTGAAACGAAGCAGGAAATGATGCACAAAAATTGATTTTTAATAGATTGGAAAGCATTTCCCGAAAACCAGCGGATGCACACCGATAAATTTTCAAGGGGGTTTAAAACCGAACCACCAACCGGAAAAGTCATGGCCCCTCTCCAGTGGCCTAGTGGTTAGAGCGATGGTTTCCAGCTAGTCGTCTAAACTGGGCAGCATTTTAGTCCCGAATGTGGCATAGGTAGTGCGCTTGTCATACCGCGCTAGCCTTTTCCTGGAAACAGTGAAATCAAATTAGAGCCTAACGGTTAGTTAAACTCCGAGAAAAAAAAAAAAAAAAAAGGCATGTTACAAAAGGGTTGAGTCCTAATATAGTTTATTTACTGCATAAGACTCCTATTACTGGTCTATGTTGTACTAACCTGTTAGCCGCCCAGGTGGCGCAGTGGTTTAATCGCTGGCTTATGATCATTCGTTCGTGAAGGGTCCGGGTTCGAATCCCGTGAGGAATGGATGTTGTGTTTGTCTTACGACACTGGCTCTCTCCCTTCCCTGGAGCCGGCGGCCCTAAATTGGGGACGGGAGACAGCTTATAGCTCATTGAGTTGCTCACCGTGGTCGTTAAACCTTCAATCAAAAAAAAAAAATGACCATTCATCCGAGATGGGTCCGGGTTTGAATCCCAGTGAGGCATGAATGTTGTGTTTGTCTTACGGCACTGGCTCTCTCCCTTACCTGGAACCAGTGGCCCTAAATTAGGGACGGGAGACTGCTTATAGCCCATTGAGTTGCTCACAGTGTTCGTTGAACCTTCAATCTTAAAGAAATTCTGTTTTGGGATATGAAAAAATAGAAGCGTCTGTGTAATACACGTCAGATATGACGAAGAGCTCCACCGAAGAAACACGAAGGAGGATGAAAACTTCTGTAAATAAGGACTGTGTCCGAACAGATATGGTAAGAAATGCTTTGAAGGGACTATGTTGGAAAGTAATGGTGTTAATACTGTCAAAGTACAAGCAACAGGTATCTTACAGTTACAACGCATTGTATGCTCTTTGTATGCATGTTATTAGCAAAAATAAGTTAGTAAAATCATGCAATGCATTGATTATAATACGCTTTCCAACATACCAGAAATCATTACTCAAGTTATCACTCAAGTTATGAGCATAATGGCTGTGGAATAAATCTCGGTCCTGTACCCTGACCTTTGATCCCATTTCGATGATATTCAACAGAACCAGTTTGGTATACCTCCGAAATAACATGATAAAATTTTTTCGCAATCGAAGCATTTTTACGTAAGTTATGATGCATAAGGGCTATGGAATAGATCCCGCTCCTGTGTCCTAACCTTTGACCCCTTTTCGCCCATTTTCAATAGAATTCGTTCCCAGGCAAGGCCCTACAACATACTAACATTTCATCCAGATCGAAGCATTTTTAGGTAAGTTATGACGCATAATGGCGATGGAAGTGATTCCGCTTTTATGTCCTGACCTTTGACCCCATTTCTCCCATTTTCAATGAGGTTTGACGCCAGGTGGTCCCCTACCACATACTAAAATTTCATCGAAATCGAACCTTTTTTACGTTAGTTATGACGCATAACATCAGTGGAATGGATCCCGCTCCTATGTACTGACCTTTGACCCCATTTCGTTCACTTTAAATAGGGTTCCTTCCCAGGTAATCTCCTACCAGATCCTAAAATTTCATTGAAATCGAACGATTGTTACGCGAGTTATCGTGCGGACGGACATACGCACACAGCGCGTGACGTAATGAGGCAGATGGGAATCGCGACCATCTGTTTGCCGTAAGAGTGTGACGTCATAAAACTTTAATAGGATCCACACACAACGCGTGACGTAGTGAGTTTGAGATTGTGACGTCATAAGATTTCTAAGCGTTGGTAACATTAATGGAACAACGCCATCACTAAAAACGTTATAATTCGGGGTGGTTATTTAACCTACTAAACGAATTCTCCTAAAGTCGAGATCAAGCTAAATCGATTTCTAGTACCAGAAAACGGTAGGTTAACGACTTTCATCAAAATTCGTAGAGCCGTTTTCAAAATAAAATGCACATACATACAAACAAGAATTGCTACTTTAAGGTGGACGTCAAGTAATTTTGCTTCCTATACTTCCAATGGAAAAACTTCTATACACATTTTCTCCACAATTAATGCGTTTCCAAGAATGAAAATTTGAACATCGATTAAAGTATCTTCATTTTATAACTTGCAATACTTAATATTTTCTAAAACATAGCCTTAATTGTGCAATTCAACATTTGTTTGTCTACTGATGTCATGAAAATACAGGTCGCGCCATCTTTTTTCTGGACAATTAATGCGTTCACAAAGATGAAAATTTGAACATCGATTAAAATAGCTTCATTTCATAACTTGGAATACTTAATATTTTCTAAACCATAACCGTAATTATGTAATCCAACATATTTTTGTCCACTGACGTCATCAAAGTACAGGTCGCGGCATCTTTTCTCTGGTTTCAACACCACCAAAGGAAAAGTTATTGATTTTTAATATAATTATGGTAATGTTTTAGAAAATATTAAGTTTTCCAAGTTATAATATGAAGTTATTTTAATCGATGTTAAAATTTTCATCCTTGGGAACACATTAATTGTGAAGGAAATGTTTTCAAAAGTTTTTCCATTGGAAGTATAAGAAGCTAAATTACTTGACGTCCACCTTAACAATATGGAATAAGGGCAATGGAATGGATCGCAATCCTGTGCCCTGACCTTTGACCACATTTCGTCCATTTTCAATAGGGTTCGTCCTCAGGTGGTCCTCTACTACATACTGAAATTTCATCGAAATCGAACCATTTTTACGCATGTTATGACGCATAAGGGCAATGGAATGCATCCCGATCTTATGTCCTGACCTTTAACCCCACTTCACCCATTTTGAATAGGGTTCGTCCCCAGGCGGTCTCCTACCACATAGTAAACTTTCATTGAAATCGAACCATATTTACGCAAGTTATGACGCATAAAGGCAATGGAATGATTCCGCTCCTACTTCGTGACCTTTGACCCCATTGGTCCCATTTTCAATAGGATTCGTCCCCAGGTGGTCCCCTACCACATACTAAAATTTCATCGAAATCGAACCATTTTTACGCGAGTTATCGTGCGGACGGACGGACGGACGGACAAAGCTGGAGCATATACGATTCTTCAACCTACGGTTGGAAAGCGTAAATGAGACGAAATGCTCTTATGGAAAGACATAATTGAAAGACAAAAGACAACAGAAAGACATAAAGACATAATTGCATGCTTTCCGCAGCATTGTGTTACCTTTCGTAACACCAGAAAATGTTGTAGCATTTTTCGCTTTGTAAATGATGTGTTCTCAGTTGGAAAAAAAAAAAAAAAAAGTGTATATGCATTGAAACTATTTTCGTGCCTGAAATCGAGTTTGAGCATAGACATGACATGAAAAAAAAAAAAAAAAAAAAATAGGTTGACTAAAATGTATTGAATTTTTACTATATTCAGGGAATAGTCCATTCACATCTCTTTAGATAAGTGCTTACAAAAGAGAAATGTTTACTTTTATGATTTTTGTTCGTTATTTAGTATTGTTATTCATTAGTGAAGTTACTCATCACCAACATTATGGATACTACTTGCTTAAAAGGAAATTAAATATCCGAAAGTTTCAAAATGTAAAAATAAGCAAAGGAAGCAAATGAGCAATAAGTACAAATAAGCAAGTATAAACTTGTTAAAGGTGCATCTGACAAAATCGTGGTTAATAAAACATAACCCATTAATAATTCGTAATAATCTATTAAGTCCCCACAATAATTCAATGATTATTCGTACGTAAATAAACTTTGCGAAGAATATCTCCTTTTATTTTCTGATGTAATTAAACTATATACTGCAACATTATTTCTTTCTTTTAACATAATTTCCCGTTACTTATTTACATTTTGTCATTCAGTTCGTTTTAATCAGGAAGCAAAAGAATTCAAATTATGGAAAGTTTTGAAACAGTGAAGCTGAATAGTGGAAAGTCATGCGCGTTCCAAAGTTTTCTTTGACAATATTATTTTTAAAGCAAAGTTTAAGTTAAATCGATTAATAAACAGAATGACTTCCAATGTTTTCATTCTTAATTTAAGCTGAATCGAGGAAAGGTAATCCTTGAAATGTTCTATTTTCAACAGGTGTTTCTGTTGTGTTTAAAAATCGGTGTGCGTGATCAAAAAAATAAATAAATAAAAACTCCTAGTGCCTTTCTTTAATGCTTCAATTTTCGACCACCTCGGTTTACGACGCCTCTTTAGAAACGAAATGGGTCGCTAAGCGAGTTGACTGAATTAGTTAAAGTCGCTTTGTGAGGCAACACAGAAAACAAAAAATCCAACTCCAGAACGGAACAAGGGTATGCCAGTGTGTTTTTCAGATTTTGAAGATGCTTCCTAAATCAGGTAAGAACCCCGCACAAAGAAGTTCTCAGTGGTAAGAGGTTCACCGGGAAGTACCTTGATTGAGTAGTGGGTCATCATGATCATGTAATTAGCCACTGGGCTTTAAACTCCTCGATTTGTGAGCATTGTCCGATCAAATGATCGGATGAGTTTCATTCCCTATATCCTCAGGCTGGTCATTTTGAGCTCAATGGCAAAGGATGAAGCAGAACAGAAAGAGAGAAAGAAAAAAAAATCGATAAGCTTTTATTCTTTTCTTTTTTTTATTATTTCAGTTGCCAGATTCCTTCTCACCCAGGTCATCCTAAAATAACCGATGATCACTGTTAGGGGCTTGTTTACACGCTGACTTTAACAGAACCGGATTTCGCTTCTTGCTGACATTGCTTGTCGACATTAGTCTGTTCTTCATTAAGGAATCTGTCCTATTAACTCATCCGTGATTTCTCAACTTCGTGATCAATGGGAATAAATAAATCAAAGAAGCAACACGGCTTGGCGTTCCAAGAAAAGAAAATGAACACGTAGTCTTTCTTCAGAATTACGTAAGCGAGAGTATCGTTGGCAGAATTTCTTTCCTGCAAAACACTGTAAAAGAACGCAAATAATGCGAAAAAAGAATGCATACGATTATATTTATTGCGTTCATCATTTTTAGCACGTCTTTTATAAAAAATGCACGTGCTTATGTCATCAATTTGTCCGTCTGTCCGTTCATGTACACCATATCTCTGCAACTATTAGTCCGCTTATAAACATTCTTTTTCCGTTGGCAAGCTTGAAATGTGAAAACGATGTTCCTAGCTTTCCGCTGCATAACTTCGCCGCTACGGGTCGTAAATGAAAATAAAAAATCTATAGAATTCAAAATACATTTTATTCCACATATTTCCTTCTCAATAACCGATTGACAAAATTTTTTCCTCCTTTCGATGCCATTTATGACGAAGACTATTTTGGGTACAGTTTCTTTTTCAAGAAATGCATAGATTTTCCGTTAGGAGCCGTAGAGGTAAATTGCAATTTCTCCGATATCTATGTTCCTAAAAGTCCTATTTGAAAAATTCTTTCTGCATCGGATAGAGCTCCTGGTGGGAAATGTTCTACATGTGATATAATTTATACTTTTGTTAAATAATGTTTTGGCTGTGCCAAATGTTTTTGCTTTGGTACATTTTTCTGTTTCTGATGTTTTTTCACCAAAATCTGCGCTTCTGAAAACTCGATTTCGAAAACTCTTTCGTAAACCAATGCCATTCACCACGATAAACCATTTTGGAATACTATCTGCTTAAAATAGTGCATAGTTTTTCCACCAGGAGGCGTAGATGTTATTTTTGCACATATCTCTGCTTCCAAGAGTCCGATTTGAAAATTTCTTTCTTTATCGTACAGCATTTCTGGTCCGAAATGTTTTGCCTACAATTGCAATTTTATTTTCTTGCATAAGTGTGCCACTAGTGGGCGTACATACGTTTACGCTTCAATTTACAGCATATTTGCAGCAATATCTGCGGGATTAAAAACCAGATTGGAAAAACTGTTTTTTGGTCAAAAACTGCCAACTATGAAAACATTTTGTTTGTATTTTCTTCCCCAAATAAAACAAAATTTCCCCGCTAGGGGGCACAAATATCTAATCTGTTTTAATTTCGATATCTCTGCTTCTAAATTTCCGATTAAAAAATTCTTCTAACAACGAATACTATTTATTTGTAGTTCACAGTTCTGTAGCCTAGGTGATGTTTGTGTACTTCTATTTGCGGTTGTTTTTCCCCTTCTAAAAACCCTATTGATGTTTTTTTTACTGTGTGCCATTCGCTGCAAAAAAGATGGGGAACATTGTTATCTTTAAATAATGTACAACTTTCTCGCTAGGGGCGTAAAGGTCAAAACCTTTTTTCCGCTATCTCTGTTTCCAGGAGACGTATTTGAAAAAAAATAATTTTTCCTTAGGATATAACTTTTGCTTTGAAAAATACTTTTCTTGTGTTTGCAGCTTTTTCATTATGCAAATTTCTTCCGCTAGGGGACGTAGAGATATATAATGTGTGTTTCCCTCTATATTTCTTCTTCTTACTGTTTGATTTGAAAATCCCTTTGTCAGTGGCGGATTTAGAGTTATCGGGGTCCTTCACAGCGGCGTCGGTATTGCCCCCCCCACCTCCTTCTCACTTTGCCGGGCATCCTTAAAATATAATCCGCGCATTTTTACTCTCTCCCACTGATGTATAAAAAAGAATTGTAATCGCGAAAACAAATTGACTTCCAGATTTCAACAGAAGTACCCATTTTGGCCTTCCCCGAACATGATTTTACTATTCTTATGGTGGTGTGTATGTTTGTTGCTACCATAACGCAAAAACTATTATAGCTTTCAAGACAAAATTTAACACTGAGGGCTTTTGGGATACTCTGATGGGAAGGAAATGGCTGAAGTTAAAGGTGGAAAGCTTTTCGTTAAGGAAGAAAATTCGGAACTTTTATAAGGATTAACACCGAACCATAGTACTTTAACATGTTACGTTATGTTAGTTTGCTTTAGTTGACATTTATGGTATATTGACAATTGACATCTATGTGACATGCGGTGTGGAATCTGCTGTCGCATGTCGCAGAACCCACCCCACTGACAGTCAGTTCCCTTACAGACAATCCGAACATGGATGAAATCTATTCTTGTTCCTCGCAAAACACATTTTCTAATGCCGTTTTACTCGTACGATAACAGTCTTGTTATTAACTCTAGCTAAACTTCATAGGGTGTGGGAAGGAATCTTATGGGAAAGATGGAGGAGTCATTTAGAATACCGAACTAAAGAGCTAAATGCTCATTACATTCTAAGAAATTTCGGCAGGAATAACATCCCAATTTCTAAGCTCAGTTGTAATGTAGAATTAAGTAATATTAACCTCAAAACGATATTTAGTGAGCCTGCATTTAAGCTAGCAAATTCATACTTGTAGATACGTACTTCGATTTTGGACGAAATTATGCCCCTAAATCTTCCCAAACCCAGAACAGCGAATTTATCCCTCTTTTTATGACTTTTCTCCTTCTTTTAGAAGCAAAATTAAAAAAAAAGTTATAATGAGTGATTATTTTTGATGCCCTCCAGCATCGCGGGGTCCCGCGCCTTGGCTTTATTGGCTTCCCTGTAAATACATAACGGATACTGAGGTGGAGGAGCAGACAATTTGAGTAATCATAGTATAACGAAGTGAATTTCTCCGTCATTTTTATCCGCGCCAGGATTCGAACCCGGGTCCACTCATTCCGGAATAAGTTGCTCTACCAATTGAGCTACGCGGACATTTTATTCTGATTCCTATCTGCCTTTACGTCGTGTGCGTCCTTCTGGCAGGTACGTTACATCTCCTGGTACGTTACATCATCTCCCCCTTATTTTTTTTTTTTTTTTTTTTCGAAGTGCTGCTCTTATTTTTCCTATCTCGCGGTGTGGAAATAACATCACACCATTGCGAGATTGTGAACAGTCGGGTCATCCGGATAGTTCGGGCGCCATTATAACGAAGTGAATTTCTCCGTCATTTTTGGTCTACGCCGGGATTCGAACCCGGGTCCACTCATTCCGGAATAAGTTGCTCTACCAATTGAGCTACGCGGACATTTTATTCCGATTCCTATCTGCCTTTACGTCGTGTGCGTCCTTCTGGCAGGTACGTCACATCTCCTGGTACGTTACAATAGACCTTGACGGAACATTTCTGACTTACGTTCTAACCGTATTAGTGCATGTATTTTCTCGAGATGCGGCCAAACTTTGAATGATGTTACCCTTATATCCGCATATCCGCCTCACTGAGAAAGTCTGCAAAAGTAATATTCGTTATTTACACAAACTACTTCTCTTAACACGTCACTTTGTATTGCACGCACGACATTCCTTCTGGATGGGAACTTGACATCACATCTGTGGTCATTCCTGAAAAGTATTGCAGTTATGCGTCCGGTTTGTTCACAGAAAATTGCCAGTTTACTGTAATACAATTTGCAAACCGAAAAAAAACAAAAAAAAAAAAAAACACAAAAATACTTCAGTAGATCGTCTTTGGACGTATTCTTCAGCGCGCTGAACCAGTAAACAGTGACTTCCGCTTCATTCACTGTCCTCATCTGCGAAAAAAAAAAGAAAAAGAAAAAAATAGTCTCGTCATCAAAGTAAATATTTAAAAGCGCAATGAGCAGCAAAGATATTAAACTCAAAAATTTAATTCATTCAACTTCCTTAAAAAAAAAAAAATACAATTTGCAAACCGAAAAAAAAAAAAAAACTTCAGCAGATCCTCCTTTCTTGTCTTCGGACGTATTCTTCAGCGGTCTTCGGACATATTCTTCAGCGCGCTGAACAATCACGTACGCTTCACTCACTATCCTGATCTGCCAAAAAAATATTGTCTCGTCATCAACGTATAAATTTAAAAAACGCAACGAACAGTAAAGATATTGAACTAAAAAATATAATTCATTCCCTCTCCCTTCAAAAAACAAAAACAAACAACAACAAAAAAAAACAACCGAAAAACACTTGTAACACAGAAATGTTTACTCAAAACTGAAAGATTACTCAATAAACTGAAAGCAAAGAAATGGAATTCCGGCATTTTAGTATATTTAATGACAAAATAAATTTTTCCGTTGTAGCGATTTTTATATTTTGTTGTTATTATTAAAATAAAGTATATAAGTCTATTTATTGTTTCCAATCCGCACGCTTTACGACGTTCTGGAGTTCTTCAAAGGTGTTGCTGTTGTTAAGTGAGCAGCTACTGTTGTATTAATTCAGGCAAAAATGTACAAATCCGAACTACAGCTTTGATAACTAATTTGGATTCACATAGCATTCAAGGTAATTAAGTTTTAAACATTTAAGCTGCTGCAGTGTGCGATAATGACGCCTTGGCTATTGCTGGAGTGCACACCCATTTTTTTGGCGTGGTTAGCAACTTTGTTGATATATTTGTTTAACAAATGAGGCCGCTATCGCATGGATACCAGGAGATTGAATGAACATAGCAGGTTCTCTATCTCATTGGAGCAAGGAACAAAACAAATGATTTACATAAATCGCACGAAAAAACCTTTATTTTCCTGATTAGAAAAAAATATTTATACTCCTTAATACTTCCAACAGGAAGTATTAGCAATATTACCACGTAAAGTTCGCTCCCTTTTTTCCTTCCGACTTACACCCCGGAGAAATCGTTCTTCTCCGACCAAACTCCTAACTTCAACTACCTATGCTTTTCCTATGCACTTTAGCGGGAATGAGTTCATGTGTGATCTTCGATGCAAGGAGTTCGTTAACTGTCCAGCATTGCATGGAATAGCGGTTAGTTTTCGCACATGAAGAAAGTTTTTTTCTCATACGCACATCTCTCCATTAAAGTTGTAAGTGATTGCCAACTGATAAATCTTTTTGTTCACGGGGTTGGTAATGGCTTCTACATACTCTATGTAGAACGAGAGCCTGCCCCTTTTATTAGTTCAGTAAAAGCGTCTTTTCCCTCTAATTATGTGTGAGTTAGTCTGTGAGAGGGACCTACTTCCCCGATAAGGAAGTTAGCTCTTATGTGCTTTTCTGATGTCAGAATGCTCTCTTCTTTACTGAGTTGCGTAATTAAAGTCATTGTTTTATAATATTAATTAATATTCAGCATATCCGTATAACACTATAACGACATTCAGGAATAATTTCGTAAATGCCGCACTTCCTTGGCTGTTATAATCGCCTTCTGTTGTATTTTGTCAAAGGCGCATATTAACCAACCTAATACTAATGCTTGGCTAAATACTTGGCATCTTCAGTATCAAAAATACCACCTTACTTCCTTTGGGAAATGTTTATTTCGTCGGATCAATGACCTGCTATAAAATTTTCTTTGACCCCTTCATCCTAACCGGAGTCAGACACTGAAGTCCCATAACTGGCAAGTACCGTGCCTTATAGTGAAGGTCTATTGTCTGCCATGCAACGGGTGTGAGTGGCAGTGACAGCTGCATTTTGAATGGTACCATTTTCATAAAATAAGATCCTAGAAGAAAAATTATTCCTTCTTCGATGCTTCGTCTTTTTCAGTTCATCGCCTAGGTTTCCATAAAAGTATTTTAACTTATAAGGTCTCCATATGAAAAATTCGACTTTTTTTCATTCTTCATTTCTAAGTGGCATCTGCTCACAACCCCTCAAAGAGCATAAATTATCTTGCTATGAAGAGCAACACCTACAAAGCTTTCGTGAAGCTGTCTATGCTAGGCAAACACGTATGTGAAAAACATCGTAACATTCTCTTTCTTACACTTCCTCTCTGTCTGGGTACGTGGGGTCAAGGCCGTGGGAACTCTGCAAGCTATTCGACTTTTCTTACGTACGAAAAAGGAAAGGAATGCGCGTCGATAATAAAGTTCCTAACCCGATGATACTGAAGGAGACGCGAAAAAAAAAAAAAAATTACGAAATTGTAAATTATATAAACAACATCCCAAGCATTCTGTAAGCAGACAGAAAAAGAGAGCTTACCAGATTAAATAAATGTCAGTAATTGAAACAAATATCAGCAGCTATTTTGTTGGGTTCACAGAGACTGCCCCGTTAGTAGAGTGATCAGAGGCGCGTGCTTCTAGTATTTGTCCAACCTGGGCTTGAATTTGAGTGCAATGTTCTGGCGATGTTTTATCTTATTTCCTGTACCCTCTTTCATGGAATCAGTATCCGCATATTATGAACGGGGAACTATTTATAGACGTAGATATTCACAGGGTTCATTAATGCCCTCAAAATTTGTAGATCTAGTGGTACATCTCATATAAGCTAACATTAAGATTTTTCAGTGTTCCAATCATTCAACCTCAGAAAGAGTAGCAACTTAGTATGGTTGTGGACTCAGTATCTTCGTATGTTACCGTAAAGTCAGTGTCTCAACGTTCCTGAAAATTTAGTGAAGTAACTTTAGCCTGTGGAGAGAGAGTTACTGCATTTTTCTCTTTTGTATATCAGTGCACTTGCTATTTTTATTTTCTTTATGTACGAAAGCTGTAACTCTTTTGATACTTTAGGTGAAAGAGTTACTAAACATTTTTCGCATTTTGATGTGTATGTGCTACTGGTGTTTTTTGCTATTCCTGTTTTCCGTGTGCTGAGAAGAATTGCTCGTTGTATGGTCTTGTCTTTAGAGAGAGAAAGTTACTGTACTTTTCCTCTTTTGTGTGTGTGTGTGTGTGAGAGAGAGAGAGAGAGAGAGAAAGAGAGAGAGAGAGAGAGAGAGAGAGAGAGAGAGAGAGAGAGAGAGAGGTGTTTTTGATTTTGATTTTCTTCATGAACCAACACTGTAACTCCTTTGATGCTTTGGTAATTGTGATGTATCATCCTGCCTTTTTCGTAAGAAGGATTGCTCGCTACTGTCTTGTTTGTGGAGAGAGAGAGATACTGTATCTTTCCCTCCTTTTTTACGCTTTCCAACCGTAGGTTGAAGAAACATATATGCTCCAGCTTTGCCCGTCTGTCTGTCTGTCTGCCTGTCCGCACGACAACTCGCATAAAAATGGTTCGATTTCGATGAAATTTTAGTATGTGGTAGAGAACCACCTGGGGACGAACCCTATTGAAAATGAGCGAAATGGGGTCAAAGGTCAGGACATAAGAGCGAGATGCATTCCATTGCCCTTATGCGTCATAATTTGCGTAAATGTTGTTCGATTTCGATGAAATTTTAGTATGTGGTAGGGGACTACTGAGGAAGAACCCTATTGAAAATGGACGAAATGGGGTCAATGGTCAGGACATAGGAGAGGGATCAATTCCATTGCCCTTATGCATCATAACTTACGTAAAAGTGCTTCGATTGCGTCAAAACTTTATCACGTTGTTCTGAAAGTATACTTAACCGGTTCTGCTGAATATAATCGAAATGGGGTAAAAAGTCAGCCATTATCCTCATAACTTGAGTAATAAGTTGAGTAATGATTTCTGGTATGTTGGAAATCGTATCATAATCAATACATTGCACGAATTTACTAACTTGTTTATGTGTATGTGCGTGTGTGTGTGTTTGTGTATGAGCGCGGGTGCGCGCGCAGCTGGGGATTTTTGTTGCTTCTACTTTTTTCATGCACTAAACTGTTAACTACTTTGAGGCTTTGGTAATGGTGTCGTTTTCTTCAGAAGTATTGCTCGCTACCTGTCTATTTCATTTTGGTGCAGATGAAATTCTTCGGTAAACGTGATCTTTCACTATATGACTTTATGGAAAAATTTATCTTTCTGTGTATTATTCCATTGGACAAAATGTTCTATTTTTCCCTTTGATAGAAATGCATAATTAATCATTCTGTGGTTAAGATGATATATACTATTTCTCATTTGTAAAAACATCTGTTTCACTATTAAAATACTCTTTAATTATGCTCTATTTTTCCTTCAGTAAAAATGATCTCACTTTATCTTCAATTGGTGGGAATGATTATCTTTTATATCTCACTTTCTCTTCAATTGGTGGGAATGATTATCTTTTATATCTCACTTTCTCTTTGGTAATGAATATCACATTATTTAGTGGAGAAAATCTCAGTCCGGGTCTCTTTAGTAAAACTTTTCACTATGCGCAACCCAGAGACGTATTGATAGCCCCCTAGAACCCCCTCATTGCGGGAGGTCATCACGGCAAGATAGGCTCTAGCCTCAGCAAAAAGATTTTACAAAATCCTTTGCGGTAACTTCCTACGAAACCGGTTAAGGAAATAGTCAGGAATTTTTGACGGCAGCTTTGAAAATAACTATTAAAAACAAAATTAATTTTGTTCGCGGATTTAATAGATAAAAACTGGATGACGGGAAAGTAGTTATTCCAAAGTACCTGAGGCTCCTTTTTCACAGTCTAGCAATAGTTCCTATACTTGTGTATTAACAAGAGAATGTGAAAAAAAAAGAAATTTTTTATACCAATGAGGATAAAGTGTTATGTATTACAATTGTTTGCACGTAACAGCGCATGCTTCTGTATATAATGAACTGAAAGGTGTACTTCATGGGGACGAAAGCAGAGACCTGTGTCATTTTTTTAAGTGCTTTTTTTATATTCAAGTGTAAATAATTCAAGTAGTTTTACTTTTATTGTGTGTAACAGTTCTTCGTTGTTATTTATTTATTTGGTTATTTATGTTCGGTATTTTTGTATAAACTGTAAAAAGTCATTAGACTCTCTTTCACGGCAATTTTGTGTTTTGTGTGCGTGCTCGTGAGGCATTTCAAAGAGGCTGCCCTTAGTTCTCTAAAAAAGAATAAAGTTCACATATGTTCAACTTTGGCGTAACTGTTTTGTAGTGCTTTATAGTGGTATAAAACTAGGACAATCGTTTTAAGTACAACGTGCACATTTGTGTTACACGCAAGGCAATAAAAGTGTAATAACTTGGGTTTTACTAAAAATACCTGTAGGTTCCAAAGAATTTGAATTATTAAAACACCAATAAACCCTAGTTAATTATATGGAATATAAAAATTTAAGTAATTGAAAGCTAGTAGATTTTTGCGGGGGGGGGGTCCGGTACACCACTATATACACCTCTTTAGTGAATACGTTCTCACCCTATTTCTTACGAAGATCGCCTTTACCTGTTCTTGGTAAAAAAAAAAAAAAATACAGGTAGGCCCAGCTCTGATTGAGCCGTCACTTTGGAACGTGGGACTACGACTTGCAGATCGAAGAATTGAAATGAGCTAGTCGACAATGGTTTTAAAGCTTTTATTTAATTTGTTATAGACAACACAGGTCTATGATATGAAAAGTAGCTTACATAACTTTTACAAATAATGCTGGATACATTGAGAATACAAAGCAGATCGATACACGAATTATCCAACGTGGTGCTCTTTCTTTTTGGGCTTCTTGCATTCCTCATCACTTACTCTTGCTCTTGTTTTGATTTTCTCCACTTTTGCGTGCGTTCATTCTGCGAATTCCGCGGCATTGTCGAAGATGTTAACCCGTTCACACGAAAACATTTTTTTTATTTTAGTTTAAAGCATTGCGATATGTTCTTTATATATTTGAATAGATCTCGTCAAGAGTTTTAAAACGATACCACGCACAATCGTTTTGCACTCACGGTTATCCAGATAAACCGCGATATTGTCAAAAGTATTCGCCCATTCACAAGAAAACATTAAAATGTTCAGTTCAAACCACTACGAAATGCTCTTCGTATATCTGAATAGATCTCGTCGAGAGCTTTAAAACGACACCACGCACAGTCCTGTTGCGCTCACGTTTGCCGAGATAGACTGAGTTAAACGCTGCGGCACACCCAGAAATATTGCATCATCTCCCCCGCGCACAGGGGGCGAAGGGAGCATCGCGCCCACGATGTGTTGCGCAATACGCGAATTGGACTCCATGCTATTTACAATTAGTGTGCCACGTAATTTTAACGCCATAATGATTTCAACTGGGGCCTGTTTTTGTCACAGGCGTTCGGCCGTAAGTCGCTCCATACTATCCGCGGAGTTAGACGTAGTCCTACGTCAAAAGGGGCTGTTTGCTCCAAGTACAGGAGTAAAACAGAACTAAAGCATAAGCTCATCACTTCTCGCTAGGTGCTCTAGTCGCTTTGACATTGTACGACTTCAGATGTAACATTTTAAAAGAGACTGCAAACCACGGTAGCTCTAAAATTAGCATCTTGTTAAGATTTGTGCGAAACAAAAATAATCTCTGCGATTGAACTGTGATTTTACTGCCCAAATTTAACGTTTAGCAGTGCTTTTCGATGTCCGAGTTCCTAGTAGATGTTAAAAAGTGAGAAAAATTTAGTGGTGTAAATAAAATTACTAGTGCAGTGATACACCCTTTAAACAAAAGAAGTGATAATTTTTTGGTGACCCCCATCCACACCTAATACTGAAGACAGAATCCATTTTTTCTAAAGCACAAAAATTTTATGAGGAAAAACTCTTCAGTGTGAGCTGGTCTGATTGTGAAGCTAACAAGGCAGTTTCTCGAATTTTCCTATAGCTATTACAAACTTCCGCTGTCGGAATTGGTTCACTCTGAAAACTTTTTTATTATTGATTCGTGTTTTGTACAAATAAGCACTAAGGCATCCAGGAAAAGTTGTGGGATTTCCAGCGGATACAGCAAGATTGCAGCTCGTTTTGAGATTCATAGGTTATTGGTCAACTCTCGAAAAACTTCCCCGTGATGTCAAGGGGAAAAAATCTTGCGTCTTCTAAGCTTGCATGGCGTATTTAAAATGCCGCCATAACTTTTGATTCTTTCTATTTTTAGGCATCCTGTCAAGTAACTTTTTTATTTATGTTTCTATTTTTCTCGCTCTTGTTTTGTTTTTTTATCCGATTTCTTCTTTCCGATGGGGAAGAGGGTGGAAAAGAGGATATGCTGCTGACTTTGAAATTTGCGAGTGACCTATTTTCTCACTCCCTGTTCTTTCTGTTATGGTATGCCGTGTGCTGCACCGGACAAGGGCGTATGAAGGTTGTTTGTGTTGCCTTCAGTGACCCACATTTGAAATTCCGGTCAACGGCCAATTTTGTCGGATATCAAGCTGCATCCTCGGCTTCTCACGGGATTCTTCAACAACCACGGAAACGAAGTGTCGCTTTCCAACGTTTAAGTGCGGCTGAAATTTTTGTAAGGTTCTTAACCGCTCTCCTCGTTTTTGCGTTACAATTCATCTTCAGAGAAAACGAATTCCTCAGTAAAGTAGAGTGTCTTCGTTTTGTGCCACAGATGCACTTCTGAATGAAATCCTATAACAAAATTCCACGAATCTATTCCTATCTTCTTCCAAGCATCATATCAATTACAGCAGAGATGCGTTCTTTTCTTGCGATTTTTAAAACTCAAAATTAAGTACAGTGAGAGCAAACAAAAACTTTCTCATAATAACTGATTTCCCTCTTTTTTTATTTTTTGAGAGATAGTGGACCACAGTGATCCACCACTGTAAGGGCTATAAGTAGTTTCGTCCCAGAGCCGTAGCTAGGTTTCATAACTAGGGGGAGGGCTAAAGACCCATCTGAGTGGCGCTCTGTGTCAACGACAAACTATATTCATCTATGCAAGTTTTGCTTTGTATTTTCGTTCCTTTTGATAATTTACTTCTCTAGCGAATAATTTTCCCATGAAAACAAATGCGTTTCACAATATGAAGAGGGAGGGGAAGTGGAGAAAGAAAATTTAATTCCCTTGAAATAAAAAAAATCTCATTACCAGAATTTGTTTGGCGGTGGCTTAGTTGCAAGGTCATTCCCACTGGAGGAAAGATAACTCCCAACTAGCATAAACATTTGTTTTGTTTATTTTTCAGTTCTGTTTCCTTTCCGTGATCCACACAATAACATCGAGGATGCCGAATTTGAACTCTTTCTTCTCCATCTTTAATCACGCACTCTCCTACGTTAGTGCTCGAAGACAGAAATTTCTTACCGTGGTCAACAGCCAACCCACGTAGCACAGTCTTGTAATTTAACGTAGGCCCAACACTGAGCCACTGTCTTTTAGGAATAAAAAATGTAGGCTCAGTGTTAGGCCTACGTTAAATTTTAAGGCTGTGCTACCTGGGAAACTTCTGTTCCCACTCAAAAGCCCAAATTTCGCAGGCTCCTGGAAACAAACGCTTCTTCTCCCATCGCCAAACCACTCTTACTGACCGAAAACAACGAACAAGAAGAAGCTGAAAGCTTTCTTTCTATCTCTTTATCTGTTTCTTTCTTTCTTTTCTTTTTTTTTCTTTTTGATGTCTTTTTATATTTTACGTTTTCCCTCAAAACGATAAAAGAAAATAGAAATGATTTTTCCCTTCCCTGCCTGTTAGCAGCAACAAGCCCATGTGGCAGAGAATGATTGATAAAGCTGTTCCTACTGATTTACTTCGAGAGGTACTGTACTTTCTTTTGAGTTATTATTATTATTTTTTGATTGAGACTTTAACGACCACCGTGAGCAACTCAATGGGCTATAAGCAGTCGCCCGTCCCTAATTTAGGGCCACTATCTCCAGGGAAGGGAGAGAGCCAGTGCCGTAAGACAAACACAACATCCATGCCTCTCAGGGATTTGAACCCGGACCCATCGCGGACGAATTATCAGAAGCCATCGTTTAGACCAGCGGTCGCCAACCGGTGGTCCGCGAGAAAATTTTGGTGATCCGCAGAAAAATCTGGACATTATTACATTATTTGCATTTTTTATGTTTTATTAATAATAAAACAAAAATAATATTCTAAGAAATCCTCACATTCTGAAATCTGAATGACAATTTTCGCCTTTATATTGCACTAAATTCACGAAATGTACTAGACTCTAGTGCAGGGCTCGTGAAATACGGCACGCGAGATCTTCATTTCGTTCAGTTTCCAACAGTCACCCCGATCCGCGAATACCGATTCTCATCCGATTGTTTATTTTATTCGTGTATTGTATGTAACTTATTTTATTCGTGTATTGTATGTAACGTGTTCTTTAACTATTATATTTAATGGCATCAAATAGTTTGACTTTAATAACTATCATATCTTGTTTGGTTTCAGATTCGAATGCAACAAACCCATAATGAGTGAAAAAAAGCAAAGGAATATTTTGCATTTCTTTAGTAATACAAAAGATAATGTAACTAATGATAATAGTAACAATAGTAATATGTGTAGTTCACCTAACCGTGAGCTGATCAATGATTCAGAGCCTCCACAGTCCTCGTCAGGCACCATTAGGAAGAACATTCGAACTGGAAGCGGAGAGAAGAAAAAACTCAAAGTATCAAGAAAATATAATTCGAACTACTTGAAATTTGGATTTATTCAAGAACCTGGTAGTGAGCTGCATCCACGGCCGCTTTGTGTTGTGTGTTCTGAGAGTTTATGTTGTCTGTTCTGAGAGTTTATGTTGTCTGTTCTGAGAGTTTAAGAAACTATTTGAATATTTTCAAAGAATGCGTGAAAATATGCAAAAGCAAGTAATTGCTTTAACAAAAATGACTGTTGAAGAGAAGTCCTTATTAAAGGCTTCTTATCTGATAGCACTTCAGATCGCAAAAACTAAAAAGTCGTATACGATAGGAGAAGAATTAACTAAGCCTTGCATGTTACAAGCCTGTGAAGAGGTTTTGGGAAAGCAGGGTGTCCAGAAACCGAAAGTAATTCCTATGTCCGTTAACACTGTCAAGCGCAGAATTGAAGAAATGGCTGAAGATATTGAAAATCAAGTTATAAAAATGGTGAAAAATTTACCATTTTATTCAATTCAACTTGACGAATCAACGGACGTAAGTAACAAGGCACTTCTCCTTTGTTTTGTGAGGGTTGAGTGTGAAGGTGAGTTACAGGAAGAACTACTTTGTTCGCTCAACTTGCTGGGTAGAACAACTAGCGCTGAGATTTTTAAAGCACTTAGTAGTTATTTCCTGTAACACGGAATTGAATGGAAAAAATGTATTAGGGTATGTACAGACGGTGCCGCAAACATGACTGGACATCTTTCAGGAATTGTTGCAAAGATGAAAAATGTTGGTTGCCGCCCCGGTGGCGCAGTGGTCTAAGGCGCTGGCCTTTGATCATTCGTCCGTAACGGGTCCGGGTTCGAATCCCGGTGAGGCATGGATGTTGTGTTTGTCTTACGGCACTGGCTCTCTCCTTTCCCTGGAAACAGTGACCCTAAATTAGGGACGGGCGACTGCTTATAACCCATTGAGTTGCTCACGGTGGTCGTTAAACCTCCAATAAAAAAAAAATGGTGGTCACCCAGACATTTTGTCTACACACTACATTATACATCGTGAGCAACGTGCGGCGAAAAATATGTCCCCAGAACTACAAGAAGTATTATCAGATGTTATTAAAATTATAAATGAAATTCGACACAAAGCGATCAATTCTCGAATATTTGAGACACTTTGTGAAGAAATGGGTTCCCAGTTCCTAGTGAATACACCTTCTTCTTCACGCTGAGGTGAGATGGCTGTCGAGGGGCAAAATACTAACCCGACTGTTCGCCCTGCGCGAAGAAGTCAAATTATTTTTCCAGCAGCAAAATAATCCGAAATTTCAAGAACTCTTTTCCGACGATGAGTGGGTAGCCAAGCTTGCATACCTGTCAGATATTTTTTTGCTGTTAAATGAACTAAACATATCCTTGCAAGGACAACTTAAGGACGTGTTCACACTACGAGGTGAAATGGATGCTTTTCAAATGAAAATATTACTGTGGCAAACGCGGTTGGCTGAAGAAGATCTGCAAATGTTTTCAAATTTTGATGAATATATGAGAGAGAAGGATGTCAACCGGCAGGTGGTAACCATTGTTCAACAATCACTCACAGAATCTTTTGGTCGTTATTACCCAAAGAAAGATCCCAGACATGGCAATATGTGGGTAATAGATTCATTTGCAGCAAACATTGAAGATAGCAATTTAAGCATGAATGAAAAAGAAAGCATCATCGATCTATCATCCGTCGATAGTTTCAAAGCTAAATTCCAGTCATCCTTATGAAGACCTCATTTTTGGCTCTCCATAAAAAGTAAATTCCCATTGCTGAGTGAAAAAGCAATGGAAATTTTGATTCAATTTTCAACAACATATTTGTGCGAAAAGACATTTTCATCTGTCACAGCAATTAAAACTCGGTACCGGTCTCGGCTTGAAATAAATACGGCTCTCCGTCTTGCAGTAACGTCATTGGAGCCAAAAATCCATGAACTTCTTTCAAACAAGCAGGAACAAATATCACACTAAAAATGTGTAATACTTAAATAAGCTTCAATTATTTTGTAATAATTAAACTAACTTTAATAATTTTGTTACAATTAAACAACCTTTGAAGATTTTGTTATGATTAAATAAGCATTTATAATTTTGTTATATTAAATAGGTGCATTTCATATTAATAAAATGGAAGTTCTCTGATCATTATTTTACAAATGTATTTATCTTTTTAAAAAAATACATATTAGTGGTCCGCGGGATTTAAAATTATGAATTTAGTGGTCCGTGAGGTCCGAAAGGTTGACGACCGCTGGTATAGACCACTGCGCCACAGGGGCGGCACCTTTTGAGTTACTCATCGTTCGTGCTGCATCATTTAAAATCTGATTTTTTTTTTAAAGTGTAATATACGAATAAATATAAAGTAATCACGCTTGTAATGAAATATAAAAGACATTTTCATATATCACCGAAAATAAAATTTCAGAGAATTTACCACAACGCCCAATTTCCAGGAGGGCAGCCCCGGTGGCGCAGTGGTCTAAGGCGCTGGCCTCTGATCATTCGTCCGAAAGGGGTCCGGGTTCGAATCCCGGTGAGGCATGGATGTTGTGTTTGTGTTACGGCACTGGCTCTCTCCCTTCCCTGGAACCAGTGACCCTAAATTAGGGACGGGCGACTGCTTATAGCCCATTGAGTTGCTCACGGTGGTCGTTAAACCTCAAAAAAAAAAAAAAAAAAAAAAAAAAAAAAAAATTCCAGGAGGGGTGTGTGTGTGTGGGGGGGGGGAGACTTGCTTGCCTTGCCGGAGGCTGAGCTCCCTCTAGTTCTCTGCTAGCTAATGGGCTGTCCCGTAGCTAGCAGGACAAAGCTCGCTTGCCTTGCCAGGGGGTTTGTGACCACTGGTTCCAGGGAAGGGAGAGAGCCAGTGTCGTAGGAAAAACTCTTAGAGTTGCCTCATCCGGGACTTGAACCTGAACTCAGCTCGTTCAACTAGACAGAAACGTAAGCCCCTGGTCACATTTAATTAATTTAACTAATTAATTAATAATAAAATGAAAAAATAATTCATTATTGATTTCATCAATACAATATATCAGATTTGTATTTAATCTTGAAAGACAAATTTCACCCGCCGGGTGGCGAGTGGTACGATCGCTGGGTTCTAATTATTTGTCTGAGACGTGGCCGGGTTCAATCGGTATGAATGGTGCATTTGTGCTTCAGCACCAGCTCTCTCCCCTTCTTGGAACCAGTGGCCCCAAATTAGGGACAGATGACTGCTTGTAGCCCATTGAGTTGCTCGCGGCGGCCTTAAACCCCAAACAAAATTCGTAATGATTTTATTCCTTATTTCGTCAATAATTTATAAAATATATCATAATACAATTTATTAAGAAGAAAGTTTACACCTTACATACTAGAGATATCTCAGTAGCTGAGCCGGAACTAGGGGGCAGAGTGACGAGGCGATTACCCTCTTCCCAAACTAATTCTTCTTTTAAAAGTCGGCAAGATTGTAAGTAATTAACTTTACATTTATTTATGTTGTTTTCAGATTTTCATGAAAAATTCTTCAGCTAGTGAATTTTACTAATCTTAGAATAATGGTGATTCTGACGGTGGGATTTGATAATTTAATAGTTTTTGGAGAAAGTGTGTTAAGGCAAGGCCGTCTAGAATGTAGGAGGCCATGGCATTAGAGAGATAGTTCCCTCCTATACTGATGTCATTAGTAAATGAAGATTTGTGATTGGTTTTCAATGATGTCGTATGTGACGTCAAACAGGATGCCGACGTACCAAGCCATATCACAAAAAGACGGAACCTCTCTCTTCCAGGCGGCCGTTCAACGTTGCAGTAGCAGAAATAAGCATCTAACCGTTCCGTAGTCTCCCAGTCTTATTGTTTTCTTTTTTCTTTTCTCTTTTTCGTCATGATATACTAATCCATCCTTTCCTTCCCCAAGGTAAGTTTTTGAATCACCCCGTAGATGGTTCCAGAAATAAAATATAGTTGCCTAGTATTGGATGTTTGGTGATAACTACACATACACGCGTTATTACGTAAGACGCCTAATAATTTCTTCTACATTACTGGATGTGTTGTTTTTGTGATTTTATATAGCCTCGATTTTCCCGATTCCCGACACATAATGTTAGGAAGGAGGTCAAGCTGATCTATGTCTCTAAATAATTTAAGGATATGATCGTAACACTGCAGTGCAGCCGCCTGGTGACCCTAGGGTCTCGGGTTCGATTTGGGTAGGCTGCGTTGTGTTGAACCCATGGGCGTCTATAGTATATTTTTCAGGAGGGGGAAAACATAAATTGTAACTACGATAACATATACAAACACCATATGCAAATTTACACTGTGCCTTCTTTTTTACGCTTTCCAACCGCAGGTTGAAGAAGCGTATATGCTCCAGCTTTGCCCGTCCGTCCGTCTGCCTGTCTGTCAGCACGATAACTCGCGTAAAAATAGTTCGATTTCGATGAAAGTTTAGTATGTGGTAAGGGACTACCTGGGAACGAACCCTATTGAAAATGGACGAAATGGGGTCAAAGTTCAGGACATAGGAGCGGGATCCATTCGATTGCCCTTATGCGTCATAACTGGCGTAAATATGGTTCGATTTCGATGAAATTTTAGTATGTGGTAGAGGACCACCTGGGAATGAACCCTATTGAAAATGGGTGAAGTAGGGTCAAAGGTCAGGAAATAGGAGCGGGATGCATTCCATTGCCCTTATGCATAATAACGTTCGTAAAAATGGTTCGATTTCGATGAGATTTCAGTATGTGGTAGGGGGACCACTTGTGGACAAACCCTATTGAAAATTGACGAAATGGGATCAAAGGTCAGGACATAGGATCGGGAACCATTCCATCGCCCTTATCCCATACTATTAAATGAGCAATTCTTTTATGTATGTAAATTTTATTTTGAAAACGGCTCTAAGGATTTTGATGAAAGTCGTTAACCTACCGATTTCTGGTACTAGAAATCGATTTAGCTTGATCTCGGCTTTAGGAAAATTTGTTTAGTTGGTTAAATTACCACCCCGAATAACCACGTTTTTAGTGTCATGGCGTCGTCCCATTAAAGTAACCCATGCTCAGAAATCTTATGACGTCACACTCTCGCGATTTAGATGTTGGAGCGCGGTCACGCCATCTGTCTCATTACGTCACGCGCTGTGTGTGGATTCTATTAAAATTTTATGACGTCACACAGTTGCGAGCAGATGGTCGCGAGTCCCATCTGCCTCATTACGTCACGTGTTGTGTGCGTATGTCCGTCCTCACGATAACTCGCGTAAAAATCGTTCGATGTCGATGAAATTTTAGTATGTGATAGGGGAACACCTGGGAAGGTACCCTATTGAAAGTGAACGAAATGGGGTCAAAGATCAGGACATAGGAGCGGGATCCATTGCACTGATGTTATGCGTCATAACTAACGTAAAAAAGGTTCGATTTGGATGAAATGTTAGTATGTTATAGGGACCTGTTTGGGGACGAATCCTATTGAAAATGGGCGAAATGGGGTCAAATTTTAGGACACAGGAGCGGGATCTATTCCATAGCCCTTATGCATCATAACTTACGTAAAAATGCTTGGATTGCAACAAAACTTTATCATGTTATTTCGGAGGTATACTGAACCGATTCTGTTGAATATCATCGAAATGGAATCAAAGGTCAGGGCACAGGACCGAGATTTATTCAACAGCCATTATTCTCATAACTTGAGTGAGAACTTTAGTAATGATTTGTGGTATGTTGGAAATCGTATCATAATCAATGCATTGCATGATTTTACTAACTTGTTTTACCATCTAGTTTTACCATACTTTCAACGCACAATTTAATTAGGAACCAGAAGACCCGAAAACTACGTAAAACAGATGGATAGGCTACGTGTTAGGAAAATAAGAAAATTTCTTTGTCGTTCGTTTGATCCTTTAGCCATTTGTGTCACATGCGCCGCGAAACCTTGGAGATTACTTGGTCATACTCACTTGGTCATTAAGAATGAAAAATACCCTCAAGAAAAAGTTTGAGGGAAAACTTCGAGAGATCTTTGTCCAACAGTGAATAGTTGCCGAGCAGCATGATATTTTTTTCATTTCTTCAACTTTCATACTTTTTCATACTGCACGCTGTTTTCCAGTATGCAATGGAAAGTTTCATTACGTTTTTTTTCTGAAAATTTCTGCTTTTTCTAATGAAAATTTCGAACGTTTTTCCTGTTTTTACAGCGTATACACGCATCCAGAAGTTCGATAGAAAACTAGCAATGAGAATTAGCATTAACACGAAAATTTATGTAGTACTTTCCAAAAACAGAAACGGCATGGTCCAATTTTTAGGGAAGCACAAATGCCTCCCCCTCCCCCTTGCCCCCCTATATGGCCGTCCATGGCTGAACTACAAAATATTCGTTATGCGTCGTCGGATGGGCACGTTAAGCTGTCGGACCCGTAGTACCCCCGCTTTCCCAGTTAAAAATAAGGGCGTCTGTTCCTCCCCAGAGTAAGTATCCTTGGCGTCACGTGACGGCAGTCACGACCGCGACATTCACTAGTGGTCTTCTCTCTCTCTCTCTCGCCATCCTGTTTCTCTCTCTGTCTCTCTATAAACTGTTTTAACCTGAACCTTTATGTTTCACCTAATGTCATTTTGTTTCTAACACACGACCCCAAAGGCATTCGAACTGTAGATGGTTACGTCTAAACCTTTCCTGAGGGTGTAAACTCTACGTAAATGATCGTCAAGTTGAGTGTATCGTGACACCGCACCATGTAGCCGCGGTGGCTGAGTCGTAAGGTACGTAGATATCTGTCTAGTTGTTCAAGCTGATCCTGGTTTCGTGTTCTGGATGAACCATGGGTGGTGTGTTTGTCGAATGTCGTTATTCTGTCCATTTCCTGGGAACCAGTGGCCCTAAAATAGGGACGGACGACTGTTTATATCCCTTACAGTTACTCATGATGGTCATAAAACAAAAACATTGTACTTTTGGCTACCTCCCAAAAAGGCCTCCAAACATCAAACAAAGAGAAGCGATGAAACTCTACTCAAATTAAATGTCAAGAGACGAAGATGATTCATATCGATACCACTGAAATGTTTTTAAACATCTACTGCAAGAACTGCAGGCTCGTACAGGCGGATTGTTTTCGCCGATTAAGAAAAATATTCTAGGATGATAGTCAGGAGCGAAGGACCTAAGGGAGCTAGAAACTTCGTTGGGAGGGGGGGGGGATTCCCAAGAAAGCAAAGGCTTCTATATTTTTCCTTTAAAAATGACAAATTATTTAATTCTCTCGTACATGCCCTCCAAGAATTTTTGCGCTCTGGCTCCCCTGATGACAGTCATCAGAACAAATCCGTAGAAGAATCTCCTGAGCCTAGACCAGATTCAACTAGATTAAAAGGAAAGGGGAAAATCTGATCGCCGCCCCGGTGGCGCAGTAATCTAAGCGATGGCCTCTGATCATTCGTCTGAAAGGGGTCCGGGTTTCGAATCCCGGTGAGGCATGGATGTTGTGTTTGTCTTTCGGCACTGGCTCTCTCCCTTCCCTGGAACCAGTGACCCTAAATTAGGGACGGGCGACTGCTTATAGCCCATTGAGTTGCTCACGGTGGTCGTTAAACCTCCAATCAAAAAATATAAAAAAATATCTGATCCTAGACCAGATTCAACCAGATTTCGACAAGAGAAGGTAAGCCTACAACTTCGGTTAAAATTCTTGAAGAGTGACATCTGGCCTGTTCGATGTGAATGTTTGGATGGAGCACTCAGAAATAAGTTAAAAAGCCTAAAGTTTTTGTGTATGTCTGGAGAATTTTAGAGATTACTTGGACCAGTGAAACATTCAATGAAACTTTTGTAAATAGTTGCATACGAACGTCACCTTTTAAAGAGTGTATGACAACTAAAAGTGTCGTATTGTAAACAAACAAGAAAAAGATGATGTATTGTACCTCAGTTAACTTTGGAAGGAAAGGTTATCGGGAAGACGGTAAGGTGCGGAAGAAGATGATGGATAGGAGATTTGTAAAAATGGACTGCCTGAACACTGAGAAAAAAAACCCTGCACAACCTCAGATTTAGATTAGAGTTTCATGGTGTTTGCTGGAAGCCAACTTCCTTTATGCAGACAGTACTTGAAAAAGAAGGTTCGTAATTATTTCACGTGTAATATCACCAGCGATGTGTGCAGCGTAGGTGTCAAAACTGTACAAAAGTTTTCCTTTAAAAATCTTCAATTATTTAATTATTTTTTTATCTTTATATTTCTGTTTAAAAGAAATTTCACTGAACTGGTAATGTGTTAAGATAAATGAAAGAGTAAATCACATGAAACATCTTTGTTCTTCTGTAGAGTGAATGCTTTTTTTTTTTTTTTTTTTTTTTTTTTGCATCTAAAAATTCGGGCTGGTGCCCATCTAGTTTCTAAAATCAGAGACTACATTTCTCTAACGGTATTCAAATTTAATGGCAAACGAAACATGTTTTCATAGGTTACTAGCAAATGAAACAGAAGTTTCGTTTGCTAGTATCCTTAAACGATAAATAACAGCATTTCACGATCTCTGATGAATCGCTTACTGTCTTGAGACCTAGGATTCAGCTAATGACTATCCTCTCAGTCCTCTGATTGTGGAAAAGCATGTTGTTTATCAAGAACATGAGCTTTTCTAAACAAGACAGGCATTCGAGATCATTTTTCACAAGACGGGAAATATACGTTCAGTCCAAATTCTCCAAACTTCTTTATTCTTTCTTGCTTTCTGTTTACTGGATTTGTAACAATGAATATTTCTGAAGTTTAACACAGCTTTCACATTTAATCTAAAACTAATGCTTAATTTAAGCTTGCTTCAGTTAGAACTAATTTCGGATCACGGAATATAAAATCACGAGACTGCACTGACTAGTTTAAAGCTTATATATTTCTTTTTCGAAATGGGGTTGTACTGGCTATGTTAATATACGTATTAACCACATGAAACCCTAAATTTTTTTTAATGCCATTCCTGAAACGCGGATTAAACTCTCCTTGCTTGCCCAGCTCGAGAAAAAAAAAAGCTGAAAAACTTTTCATGAAGTACTAAACTTATAGTTATTAATATGAGTAAAAAACCGTCTCATGAAGTACCAATCTTATTATAAACCAGTGTCCTAAAATTCCTGAAAGGTATTGTGTTTTTACATGAACAGGAAGGGTTTTCTGTTTCATTCAAAGAGAAAATCACTTTCTTTAAAGGAAAGTAAGTTTTTCTTTAAGGAAAGAAAAAGCAAGAAAGAAAATGCAAGAGAGAAAGAAATGAAATATATCTTTGTGCTATAATTTTTGATGTATGACCTAAGGGCTACGGTTCTTGTGGAATTCATACTAATGCGGAGATCTCCGAATCAATACAGCTTAACACCGTGTATGATAGATCAAAATGTTTTATATCAAGAACTCCGTAATACAGATATGAAACTAAAGGTTTATATTAACTTTGATTTTATCGATATAATTTTTTTATGTGTAGTATGTTCCTATGGCGTCACATGCCTTACTTTACAACAGCACAATAAGACCGAAAAATGCATATTCTGATATCTTGCTTACGTTGACACAAAACAGTTCTAGCGCCCCTGAGCCATCTTATTTACATTTTAAATATTACCTATCCTGAAAAAGTTTAATTCTTATTGCATTTCAACGTAATTTTTGGGAACAAGTGATTTTCATCTGAATCATATCGTCGTTTTAATTATTTAATATCATCTGCCCAATCCGTAATCTTTCTTTTCTATTTCTTATTTTTATTCCACTTGCATATACTTCTGAAAATGCCTTAAAATCTGTTTTGCTAACGGGTTGCTATTATTTCCGTACTTTGATGTTATCTTACGGGTAAGTCATTGCGCATGCTTCAAGGAGCTCTGGGAGAGGAACTATACATCCAGTCGGGGCAGCCTGAAACTGCACACTGATCTGTAATCAAGCTCTGTAATCTGACTCTGCAACTGCGCTCCGAATTAGAAATGACTCCTAATTGGACCCTACAACTCTGCACAAGCTCAAGGCTGTTTACGGCGCCATTGACCTAAGATAATATATTCATTTTTTTCCATCGAATTCACTGCGGCATGCTGTTCTGCCCTTGATTTTAGTGATGCCAACTGAAGTTTCCTGTGGACCTTACACATAATGTTCTTGACATAGGACACTTTTCTTTTAAACTTTTGAGAAGGTAGATTTTCGGCAACTGTATGAAACAACTTCGAAGAGTTCATATCAATATCCTTCACAGCTTTCTCCTTTTCAGATACACCCAAATAATTCCTGTTAAATTTCTTTAAATCCACATCATGATGATATTTCTCACCTTGTCTTAAAATTGTACTGTCTTCCTTGACACTATAAATTCTTTCAGAACACTTTCAATTCTTTCAGTACTGATCTTACTACACAAAAAAGGAGACAGAAGGAAACTAGAAAACTATAGACTCATATAAGCTTGTTGTCTCACATATATGAACTATTTACAAGAATCATTACAAACATATTAGAAGACAAATTTGATCTCATACGACCCCTGAACAAGCTGGCTTTAGAAAAAAATTAGTACAATAGATCATAAACAAACAATAAGTGTTCTTATTGAAAAATGCAGCGAATACAACATCCTTTTACGTTTGGCATTTATAGATTTAAAAAAAGCCTTTGATAGCATAAAAACAGCATCAGCAATAGACGCCCTAAAAATTTACGGCATTGAACAACCTTATATAAATCTAGTCAAGCCTACCAGAATGCAACTTCTAATATTATCCTAAATGAAGAAAGTGAAAAGTTAAAATAAGTAGAGAAATAAGACAAGGATTACTATCTCGCCAGAGCTGTTGATTTACATTATTTAAATTGGTTAGAAAAGGGGATTAACATAAATGGAGCACAATTGAACAACTTAAGATTTGCAGACGACATAGTTCTCATTTCAGAAAATAAAACAAAATTAAAAGAAATGATAGAACTAACAGATTTATAAAAAAATTGGATTAGAAATCAATATTGATAAAACAAAAATAATGTCAAACCAACTTAATAATAGCGAAGCACAAGAAAATATTAGAATAAATGATAAAGAAATATTATAGAATATGTGGAAGGATACAAATACCTAGGAAAACTAATTACCACAAAGAAACAGGGAATTGTGGAAGAAACTGACAGAAGAATACAAATGGGATGGACAGCTTTTGGGAAGTTAAAGAAGATTTTCTGTAGTAAAATAAAGCCGGAAAAAAGAGCAAAACTTTTCAATCAATGTGTAATACCCATTATGATATATGGCGCTGAAATCTGGCCTATCAAGAAAAACATCTTAGACAACTTGCAAAAATCACAAAGTAAAATGGAAAGATCCCTACTAAATACGTATAAGACCACGATAAAGTAAAGAATACAGATACAAGATCAAGAACAAAATTTTTAGACATAGGTGAAAAGATACTAAATTTAAAATGGAAATGGGCTGGCCATATAGCAAGAATAGAAAATAATAGATGGACTAAAAATAACAGAATGGAGACCATATGAAGGAAAGAGAGGAGTAGGAAGACTAGAGGGAAGATGGATGGATGATATAAACAAAACTGTTTGGAAAGAGATGAGTGAAACTTATAGCCTCAATTGGCTATAAAAATTGTTGGAAGAAGACACTTTCATACTCAGCATTCCCATGCTACGTCTTTGTTTCGCAATAACTTCCCTTATAAAATTTGTAGTTTTAATGCTGATTTACAGTACAGATTTTGCATGATTAATAATGGACTGAGGACCAACAGAATTTTGGGCAATATGCTGTTCCAATAACCGGCCAACCCCTAGCCCGTAGCTCCCAAATTGCGAGCATTCTGCTGCCTCCTCGATTCACCGAATCTTTTCTAAGAAAGCATCAGGTGCTAGGCCTTACTTGAAAAATGTGCAGTTGCAGGGTGGGATTAATTCCGGTGTGCAATTGTAGGGTCTTGATGTGCAGTTACCGACGCCCCCACTCTGCCGAAACATGTGTACCGTATGTGTCTATTTTCATATTGCACCTTACTGCGTGCTGTAAGTGTTCCACCATTTCTTAAAGTGATCTGTACCAAAAATATGCGTGAACAACGTGCTGGTGTACATGGGCGTTAGGTGTTGAAGAAATATATTATATGACGCGATACTGTTTCAGTCAAACCTTTCTAGTAGTTCCGCAAAAAATAAGAAAATATTATATCGTCACATAATCTTAGGCTGGGAGAGGAAATCAATTCAGTTTAATGTGTAGATACTGTTAAATACTCTGTGTTTCTGCCATTAGCATTATTTCTTTCCCACGGTAGAGAGCAATAAGCATCAGGGCCTGATTTACGCGTAGGCCTGCTAGGGCCTCACATTTTAGGGGACCCCAGAATCGCAATGGAAAAAAAAAATACTGATTTATATGGAGTCCATTTAATTTCAATGTGAGTAATGGATAAGGGAGGAAAATCACAGTGCTTTTCATCCGAAACTTTCAAATGAAATACAATAAATGTGCTATATTCCTATATATACAATATACCTCTTGAGTGAGATTTTGCATTGCTAAGACACTTCGTAGAAGCTTTGAGTGTTTCATATTGTAAAGTATCAGTTTTTAAAATTGCTTGGGTCTAAATTAATTGAGTTAATGAGCTGAATAATGTGCATCTATGAGTGTGAGAATTATCCAGATACGTATGTTTACTGAAATCTAAGCATCGTTTCTTTGTTAAAAGAATTATTCTACTGTGATCAGTATTCGAAGTGGGCCGGTATGAGCCGGTATGTCGTACCGGTAGTTAACAAAAATGGAAGTGAGCATTCCGGCAGTTAAAAAAAAACATTATTTACCATCCCGGTATGTAATAAATTATAAACCCGTCACTAACTACGTAAAGAAATTAGGATGAAAGCACAAATTTTAACGCAAAAATCGGCAAATGACATTTTTAACTGATGAAATTGATAAATTATTAATTAGCAGCTGGGACTGAAAGAGACCACAAACCGTTCAATGAAGGTTTTTTAAAATTATTACATTATTTTTTTAATATTATATGCATTAATTTTTAATACCAAAAAAAAAACCCTACCAATTATGTGGAATGGTAAGTATTTCTTTCGAAAATCTCCTATCTGTACTATGTGGATCGATGGTCGACACCATACATGGGGCCGCGGGTGGCCTATTGGTCAACGTTCGTGACTGCCACGGAGAAAACCTCGGGTTCGATCCCAGGCAGGTACGAACGATCGAACCACTAAATATCCGCCGAGCGTCGGATGGGCACGTTAAGCCGTCGGACTCAGGGTACTGCCCCCCGGTAATAAATAAGGGCGCCCTTCTCCCCCTTTCTACAGCGCTTCCGTATCACTTTCCTATCGGGCACTCTAGGAAAGTGATACGGAAGCGAGGTAGCTTCCTATTCTCCTAGCTTCCTATTTCTAAGTGTTGTTTAAGACCTGGGGTCAGACACTCCCTTCCTAAAATCCTCTACATTTGTTCTGATTCGGATTCGACACCATACCGGTAGTAGCTCTGTGACACTTCGACCACTGACTGTGATATTGAACATATCACAGGTGATCAGGCACACGGAAGTTAACCTTGCCCCTAAAAAAACAGTCTGTACTAAGTCTAAATAATGTTTATCAGTTAAAAATAAAATTAAATGAGGATGAATTACTTAACATCTGCGGATATTTGAATTATTACATAATTAAATAAGAAAATGGCAATACTAAACTATTAAATAGTGTTTTACTTACCCATCTATATTTTTAAGAGCGAATTTCCTTGCTAATATTAAGATTTAATAAAAATAAATATTATTTCCTATTTTTCCCCGCACAGTGCCGCATTTATTAAATCAACTTTTAAATAAATTTATATTTAGTGGTGACAAATGTACTTACTCTATTAAGAATTTGGACGGGGGGGGGGGGGGGGGCTCATCTCGTGTTGTGCCTAGGGCACGATTCTGTGCAATTCGGGCCCTGATTAACAGACTTTCAAATCTGCAAATTAAATCAACCAAAAACATGACGTTTTCCCTACTTCATTTTACTGTTATTCTGTCATGAAACAAAGACGCATGAATGTTATTACCTCAGTAGGATAAGCTGGTACTAAACCGGATAAACTCAAACGGTTCTCAAATATTTCCTTTTTTAGCACTTCGAGGTCCCGCCAAAATTTCTGATGAAAAAAAAAAAAAAAAAAAAAAGTACATTAATTTCAGTAAGTTCCGCTTGTAGAGTTGCCTTTTGCAATGGAAATGCGTTAGGTGGGATGCATGTAACTCATTTACAAGTCCTTGAAAGAAGGAATACTTTAAGAGTTGCTTCTGTGTCGTTCTTCTTTGTGACCGAGATCTCCCCGACCTATGGCTGCTTTGTATTTTCGAGAGCATTACGCCCTTAATGACCCCAAGTCGCATGGAAAATCCTCTCGAGCAACACCCTTTCCGTATGACACCCAAAATTGGCAAAGAAAAACAAATTATCCTGTCTGTTTATCTGTGGAGAAAGATCACTTGACTCCCGTTGGTTCACCTTTGAGCGTCAGGTCGTTGTACCTGTGGGCCTACCCCACCCGCTGCCACTCAAGCATAGTAGTTCAAGAAATGTCGAATGCAAATAAATGCTTTTGTTTTGCGTACAGACGCCTCAGCCCCGATGTTCACACAGTTGGCATAGCTGCAGGTGTAGGTGTGTGAGTCATGCTACTGACCTAGTCAGGCCCATCGAGGTATCTATAACATTGATCGAAAAAAAAAAAAAGATTGGTGTCATCACACTTTGTTCCCGATTGTAGAATGATATCAAAAGTCAAAGCAAATAATACTTCTAGCTGGAAACATTTAGTCTAGTAGCTGAGCATCTGTTCAAATTATTGGCTAATGGCTGAAGATTTTTCTTCCTCAAAAAGAAGGTTTTCTCTTATTTTATATTTTAAAAATAACTCAGCCGCCCAGGTGGCGCAGTGGTCTAAGGCGCTGGCTCTGATCATTCGTCCGTAAGGGGTCCGGGTTCGAATCCCGGTTAGGCATGGATGTTGTGTTTGTCTTACGGCACTAGCTCTCTCCCTTCCCTGGAATCAGTGACCCTAAATTAGGGACGGGCGACTGCTTATAGCCCATTGAGTTGCTCACGGTGGTCGTTAAACCTCAAAACAAACAAAAAAAAAACTCACCAACGGGAGGAATGATCAAAATGGAAGACAAAATTTTTTTTACCGTATAGATGCAATACAACCATTTCAGTGAATGTGTTGCATTCACTGAAATGGTTGTCTGTTGCTTTAAAAAAATCTTTGATGAACTTTGGGAAAGAAAGAAGAAATGCGTTAAGATACTGTAGACGATATAGCCCTGAAAGGTTATCTGCCGTATTTCACCTAATATAAAAAAGATACTATATATAATTTATTTAATACGAACAATGTTACCTGAAAATATAGACATTGTTATTGTGCAAACGCTTTAAGCGGGAAATCGGTATACAGAGTTATTATAAATAAAATAGAGAGTTTTAACATTTTATAAAACCAAAACTATTTAAGATCAATGAATGAAATACGAGATTACATAATTGTACAATACGAATTTGGAAGATGTAAATCCGTTTATCGGTGTAAATATGACATGCATGTTAAGTCAGATAATATCAGATAATATCTGACTTAACAGTAGCATACAGTGGTTAGCATATTCGGGCGCTATCCGGGAGACGCGGATTCGATTCCGGCTCCAGAACGACCAAAAGTTTTTGAATATTATCTGAATTAACATCTATGTCATATTTACAATAATTAAAGGATTTACATCTTCCAAATTTGTACTACAGATGGTGAGTCGAAAGTTTTGCATTATTTGCATAAACACATGTGCTGCGGCGGGTATGTTACGTGTTTAAACTAGTTCAAGTCGCGCACTGCAGTCAGTCGAAAGGATGTAAAGTGGTAGTCGTTGCTGTTTCGCATTGTACAACATAAAAAAAAACACAAGTTATAAAACAAAGTTTATTGCATTATTTATGCAAATTTCCAAAAAATCAACAACACAGTGATTTTCATGTCGAGTACATGAAATTGAGAAAAAGCTGTCGAACTATGTGATTAATAAGGGATGTGGTGACCCCTTGCAGATAGACAAGCCTCGCTTAGACTTTTCATGCTGCTTAATAGGTTTGTCCAAGAGTTCTATGAGCAACAAGTCTCACTCCTCACGCAAAGCAGTTCAGAGCTCCGCAACGCTCCTTGGTGGAGGCTGACGGGATGCAATTCGCCTACCTAGTGCATCCCATTCATTCTCTGTCGGATTAATATCCGGAGACCTGGCTGGCCACTCCATATACTGGATATCTCCACCTTGAAGAAAATCATCCACGAGCTGAGCTCTGTGGGTCCGTGAATTATCGTCCATGAATACCAGCTCTGGACCCACGGCATCTCTGAAAAGTCTCACATGATGTTCCAGTATCTCGTCTCTGTACCTCAGAGCAGTAATGATACCTCTGTCGAAGATGTGGAGCTCTGTTCACCCATTCAGCATGATGCCTGCCAGTGCCATGACTCCACCGCCACCCAATTGGTCCCTTTCCCTGATGTTATTGGGATTGTAACGGGTTCCCAGTTCTCTCCAAAGATTGGTTCGACGAGAATCAGTCAGTAAACTGAATTTGGCTGCCCCGGTGGCGCAGTGGTCTAAGCAATGACCTCTGATCATTCGCCCGAAAGGGGTCTGGGTTCGAATCCCGGTGAGGTATGGATGTTGTGTTTGTCTTATGGCACTGGCTCTCTCTCTTATCTGGAACCAGTGTCCTTGCATTTAAGACGGGCAACTGCTTATAGTCCATTGAGTTGCTCATAGTGGTCGTTAAAACTCCAATCCAATCCAAATAATAAAAAAAAACTGAATTTGGACTCGACAGTGAGGAGCACATTACTTCACTGATTCAGTGTCCAGTTTCGATGTTCCCGACTCCAGTTTAAAGGGTCATCCTGTTCGCACTGGAAGTCTGGCATAGAGACCAGTTTCCCTGAGCCTCCTGTAAACAATCTGTCCTGAAATTCTTGGTTCTGAGACGGCCACAAGCTCTGCAGAGAGTTGCCTGGCAAACATTGTCCTGTGACGTTGGGTAGTGAATGCACAACGTCACAGGACAATGTTATACCTGTCTTGCTGAAAGGTTGTGACTCTTCGACGACCTGGTACTAGTTGGCGTCTAACCTCTCCTGTGTCTTGGAACCTTCTCCGAAGCCTGGATATGACACTTTGCGGTTGCGGCACATTCGGTGTTCTGGAGACCTCATTCTGTGATTGTCCTGATTCGATTCTACCCTACAAAAAATGGTCAGCCTGCCGTCTTTGTTCCATATTACGTTCCTGATCACCAGTGACAACAACTTTTCTCACGGGGATTGCAGGAAAATGGAATAAGACACTCAGGTAAGCTGTTTTTATGGAACTTCGAGATATTTGCATATCGAACGTCAGCGGACGTTATTTGACCATGCAGTGCGATTAGTTTAGGTGTGTGACTAATCTACACACCAATGTCCACTGTTCTATTGGTTTTAATCCTTTACTTTGTATGTTTTACCAATTGTGCTTAACTTTTAGACACCAATGCAGTTTGAAAACTCAGATGACACATGCCTTTCACTATAATAAGAAAGCAAAATAAATATTTTAAATGGCAGGGATGGTAAGTCTGGGACGAGGTTTCTCAAAGTAGTTCCTTACACTGGACGAAATGGAGCATGGGGCAACTAAGAATTGAAAACAAAAACAAATGAGCAATGTGAGCGACACCCACAGTGGTGAATGGAGTTAGGTTTTGAGATTACAACCTTCATTAAAAGATATGGATGTATTAATGCGCATGCGCCACACAATCTGTACTGAAGGCTTGTTTAACCGCCATAAACCCAGAGCTCCTTTCGTAAGACTCTTCGAAAAATAATTCTAGACATTTAGTTGTAATGAACGCGACAGAAAGAATATTATAGGATTAAAAGATTAATACACACAATTGACGGGGATTAGGAACATCAAACAGAAGTCATCGCTCTTTCCACGTTTATAAGTGAGTCACGGAAAAATTCGCATCTGCCGCCACCGAGAATCGAACCCAGGTCTTCCAGTTACGCGCCGGACATGCTACCAATGCACCATAGCGACTTCGAATTCGCCAAACTCACATACGACTAACTGCCAAGCCATATGGAAGGTTGTTTCTTGGAGCCCTGCACAATGCTGGGGATTCACCAAAGATGGTATGGGTTCGATTCCCGGTGGCGGCCGATGAGAATTTTTCCGTGACTCCCTTACAAACGTGGAAAGAGCGATTACTTCTATTTGATGATCCTAATCCACGTCAATTGGGTGTATTAATTATTCATTCGCCTTCTAGTTATTTGTTCAGTTGCTGCTTACCATCTTTGGTGAATCCCCAGCATTGTGCTGGGCTCCAAGAAACAACCTGCCTTATGGCTTGGCAGTTAGTCGCATGTGAGTCTGGCGAATTCGAGGCCGCTGTGGTGCAGTTGTAGCATGTCCGTCGCGTGACGGGAAGACTCTGGGTTCGATTCCCGATGGCGGCCGATGAGAATTTTTCTGTGACTCACTTATAAACGTGGGAAGAGCGATGACTTCTGTTTGAGGATTAAAAGATATGAAAATATCAAAGCTATTAGAAAAATATCTTTAAAATATGGTGTTATAGTCCTAATTCAGTATTCTCTGATTCTTACTGAAACCATCTAATAATGTCGTAGCAGTTGTCGAAGTTTTACGCAACATCTTGGAAAATATTCCTTCCAAAGTCATCCGAACCTTGCAGAAGATTTTCTGAAAGTACAGTCATCGGTATTTTGATTTTACCGCAGCGTCATCAAGGAATCTTCCTCAGGCTTTCGTTTTGGTGTTTGTTCAGAATTTCATCTGAAAACAAATCATTGAGGACTCGTGGAAAATATCCCGATGTAGAATCATTTTCCTATTTACATCTAAATTCAACGGGATTACGTCTAGGATCTTCCGAGCTTTCATATGAAGTTATCGAAAAAACTTGCAAAAGCGTTCAGATTCCTACTCGAAGTCACCAGGAAGTAATGAAAAATTTCATAAACTTCTCGATGTAGTTTTCAAAACTTCTTTCAAATTCGGTTTAAACTCATTGGAGATGCAAAGAAAATGCTCCAGTACAAGGGTTCCCAAACTTTTTTAGACGGCGGCGCCCTTCACGTGTCACATTTTCCGTGCGACGCCCCCTGTATCCAAAATTAAAAAGAAAAATGCCCAAATTCGAGTTTGTAAGTTTTTTTTTCTTTTCGTTTTTAAAGAAAATAGTCATTTACATTACTAGCTTGTATTCTTTTTTTATGTAAAAATACAAAATTAGAATAAAATTACAGAACTGAATAAGAAGAAATTGATGAGATGGGCATATTTTCCCCAATGGTAAAACTCTTCATTTGGCTTTCACACTTTTACAGTAATTTTAGAAAGTACCTAACAGAGGTATTTGAGTCTTAAAAAGATGGGGGAGCTTGTTTCTCATCACACAAAACATCGAATCTGGGAACAATGTTCGATACAACTACGTGGATCTCCTTCTCAACGTTAACTTTGCTTCTATAACTGGATTTTATTACCGCCAGAGCTGAAAATCCTGCCTCGCAAAGGTAGGATGCGGCAAAAGGTTGAATTACTCTCTAGGCTTTCTTACTCAATTCTATAGGTACTCCTTTGCCACACTGTTCCAAAACTGTTGTAGAGTTCCTGAAGAGAATGTCATTTTCAGTGTGGAGTCTGAAGAAATGTCTATTAACAGTTTCTGCTCAGCAGTAGTGAAGGTTGATGGTGGATCTGCTGTAAATGGGTAACCCACTTCTGTTCATCTGTTTGTGGAGGAAAATATTTGTTCAAATTGAACGTTGAGTTCAGATAGATGCTTTAAAATCACAGATTTCAATTTCGCACTTAGCATCTCGTTTTCTTGTATACACTTCAAATTACCTGATTTCGTATTGAACTCAAATGAAGCGCTTCCACAACAAGAAAAATTATGTGTTTTCTTTTTTCTTTAACATTCTTTCTTACAATTCATTCTTTAAAATATGCACACGTCTTGAAAATTTGCATGTTGCATTTCGCTATAAAATTAAAACTTTTAATTTTTCCTTATAGTCGCGACGCACAGATTGGGAACCTCTGCTCCAGTAATTGAAAGTTATGTGGATTCTCATCTAAAGTTGTCGGCAACTTGTGGAAAATTAACTTTCATGTAAAATATTTTAAAATAATCTTTATTTCCATCTAGATTCCTTGGAGATACGTAAAGAATTTCCGAAAGTTCATTAAAAGTCATAGAAAAGTATTCACATTCGCATTTAAAGTCCTCAGAAATCAAAGGAAAATGTGTCCAACTTTCATGAAAAATAACATACATTTTTTCTGACTGTGACCTAAAATCCCTAAAAATTGTTCAAATTTGTGTCAAAAACACCGGAAAGTTATCAGAAGTTGCTCTAAGTGTCAAATACCTTGAAGACATCGCGACGGAAATATAAACTCAATACTTTTTATTTGAAAAAATGGATGCGTTTTCAAGCTGCTGCACGGTAGGAAACTTGGGTCAGAGAAAAGAAAACAGCAGAAAATAAATCTAATTTATCTGTGAGGCTCCGTGCGTTTGCTGAGCTATTTTTTTTTCACATGCACCGGAAATCCATTATATCATAATTCATTCCACGTTGCTCAAGTTTCGGTAATGAGCCTTGGCTTTGATTGGCGCCTTTTGAACTGTTTACATGTAGTTTCCTTTTCATTTGCATATTAGTCATCGCGATTCTGCTTTTTATTCGCATCTAAGTTGTCCTCTCGTAACATGGTTCTTCACTCTAAGATATAGAAAAACGAATAAAAAACTAAAGTAGATATCAGAATGAATCAATATCTATTTTGACAGGTTTCAACGCACGAGAGACACTTGAGCTGCATTCCCGTTTCCTCACTTTGTCCCCTATAAACCCTGCGACTAAGGTGTGCGTGACATGTTTTTACACGCAAATGGCATTAGACACATGCCATTTTCTTTATCGGCCCCTTCTTTTTCTCTGCTGAGGTTACAGCAGGATGTTCATATCCAGCCGCAACATTAGTGCGTCATTTTTTTATATCCCTACGCCTGATGAAGCAGATAGCAGTAGAATTAGGAAGCCTCAAAACCCCTGCCTACTGGCAACAACACATTCAGTACCAACGGTCTTCTATTAATCTTGTGAGGCCGGCCGTTGCTTTCCCACCTCTTCCTTCGAGATCCACTCTAAAAAAGCGGACTGGTTTCGTAAATTAGTACTCAATTCCGAAGACAATGTAAAAAGTATGTTGATCACAATAATGCCGTGCTTCATCTTTTTAGGTGGATTTTCTTTGCAGCTTATTATTCAGTTAGATTGATTAAGGATATCTTGAGACACGCAGGCCAGTCGGTTCGCTGTTTAGAATAAATGGTCTGTGCCGAAAGTAATATTTAATTGCATCATGTCAGCGCATTAAATTAATAATGAGATTATTAAAATACTTAAATCATGTGTGGTCTAGAATAAGCAGGTTTTCTGGTTCGTTTATACTTTTTTGTAACGACAACCTCCATTTTCCTCAACATCAAGGCAATTTAGAGATATCGATATATCTGGGCGCATTTAGAGGCCCCTTGCATCCCCCACCGAAATTGTTTAAATTTTTTTTAAATGCGACTTATATTAGGAAAAAGGCTTTAATTTAAGATATCGAAAAACATTCGTGCTGAGCAAGACAATGAATTGAAGTTCTCGAAACTGTTTTTGCACGATAAAAAATGTAGTTAAAAGCTGATGATAAATTAAAAGACTTTACTAAGCACAATTAAAACATCACAGTTAAAAAAACATAAGACCTTTCGGAACCGCATCGGTCCCATCCTCAGATGTAACACAATCACACACAATACATGAAGGAACAATGATATAAGTACATCAGGAAATTAGTCACGTGATGAGGTGGCGTAGTTTATATGCGCAGATGAACCGAGAAGAAGAAGAAGAAGAAGAAGAAAAAAAAAAAAAAGGGACTTAATTGATGTTATTTACAAATGTTAAATTTCAGAATGGAGTTGTTTCTGGCTGTCAATGCGAGTTTCCATGCGTTAGGAATAATAGTAGGGTAATCATCATTACAGCACGCAGACCCAAATTCGTAAATAATTAAGCTTTCGGCAAACAGAGTATTAGGCTTCGAAGTTAGGGTGGTTAGAATGCGTGTTTCGTCCCAGTAAGGCTGGTGAGACCCTTTCGAAGTAAGTCGAGATAGTGCAGTATTTTGGGAATCCATTTTGACTGTGTATTTGTGTTCTTTCAATCTGGTGTGTAATGAGCGCATGGTAGATCCCACATAGACAGTGTTAGCAGGAGGTGAGCTCGTTGAAACTAGTAGAACACAGTAAACACCGTACCTTTGGTCCTTATCTTTAGGTGGTCTTTCGTTTCTGACCAATGAAAAAATGCTTTTTGTCCGAATGCCGAAGTCAATATTAAGAGGTCGGCAACAGTTTTTCAAAACATTAACCAAATCAGGTACATAATCCAAGGCTCCAACATATCTAGTATTATTATGTTCCCTCCTAAGAGAGGACATAAATTGTCTCTTAACTTTGTTTAAAACAGAGTTAATGTTTTGAAAAACTGTTGCCGACCTCTTAATATTGACTTCGGCATTCGGACAAAAAGCATTTTTTCATTGGTCAGAAACGAAAGACCACCTAAAGATAAGGACCAAAGGTACGGTGTTTACTGTGTTCCACTAGTTTCAACGAGCTCACCTCCTGCTAACACTGTCTATGTGGGATCTACCATGCGCTCATTACACACCAGATTGAAAGAACACAAATACACAGTCAAAATGGGTTCCCAAAATACTGCACTATCTCGACTTACTTCGAAAGGGTCTCACCAGCCTTACTGGGACGAAACACGCATTCTAACCACCCTAACTTCGAAGCCTAATACTCTGTTTGCCGAAAGCTTAATTATTTACGAATTTGGGTCTGCGTGCTGTAATGATGATTACCCTACTATTATTCCTAACGCATGGAAACTCGCATTGACAGCCAGAAACAACTCCATTCAGAAATTTAACATTTGTAAATAACATCAATTAAGCCCCTTTTTTTTTCTTCTTCTTCTTCTTCTTCTCGGTTCATCTGCGCATATAAACTACGCCACCTCATCACGTGACTAATTTCCTGATGTACTTATATCATTGTTCCTTCATGTATTGTGTGTGATTGTGTTACATCTGAGGATGGGACCGATGCGGTTCCGAAAGGTCTTATGTTTTTTAACTGTGATGTTTTAATTGTGCTTAGTAAAGTCTTTTAATTTATCATCAGCTTTTAACTACATTTTTTATCGTGCAAAAACAGTTTCGAGAACTTCAATTCATTGGCTTTAATTTAATAAAATGCATCAAATTACATTAGAAAATAATGCTTTAATTCTTTTCGTCTATTTACTACTATTTTGTTTTGATGGGTTTCAAAAACTTCCATTTTCTGCCCCCCCCCAAGAAAAAAAATTGTATATGCCCCTGCTAAACAGTGTCAGTTCTGCTAAATGAATGAATTGAAACTACTTATCACTTCATTTTTATTCATTCATTTATTTAGTAAGAAACTAATGGTTATGTCAAGGAAATATAACTAAGGGAATGCGTCAGTAGAGGCTGCGTTTCGAAATGGTGCTGAACATAGTAAAAAAATTCGTAAAAATATATGCGAGATGTTGAGTCTTCTAAAGATAAATGGAAAACTTTTTTTTTCCTCTGTGTGTGTGTGCGCGCACTTGTATCCCATACATATCGCCCGATAATTTTTTAACCACCTTTTCATCAGTTTCACAACTCTCTGTATTGAGCAATTCTCTTCTGTGACTCTCGCAATCCATCCACCACACCCGTGGTCTTCTGACATGTACTCAATTTATGCATGCAAGATTTTATGTATGTAATCATCTTCATCAACAATAAGAATTATAACTGCTGGATGAAAGTATCCCCAAATCGCTGCTGCAACTCTATCTTGAGCCAGTCTCCGCAACGCCACTGCGGTATTCTTTCGAATTTCATCCACCCATCTCCCGTATGATCTTCCTCCGGATGTTTTTCTGTTTCTTGGAATCCAGTATTCCAGTTGTGTAGAGATAGTCAGTTCTTCTAGCAATATATTCAGCCCATTGCCACTTGAGCGCCTTTACTTTGATCATGATGTTATCAACTCTCGTCATTTTCCTGACCCATGAACTCCTCTTCTTGCCTTTCTTGGTTACGCTGAACAGGCATCTCTCCATATTCCTTTGAGTTGTGGGTAACCTCTGTATAACGTTTTTTTTTTTTTCATTGCTTAGTTAAGGCTTGTATTTCTGTCCAGAACTGCAGCGATACATTGATTAAACACTTTTCTTTTAAGACAATGGCAAATTGCTCTTGAAAATTGCATTGTTTCCTCCGCATGTTCACCAATGAAGTTTTATACGCCTATTAGTTTCTTCTACGATGTGTCTATCGCTTGATATCTCTTGTCCAAGGTAAATGTAGGATTTGGTTTCTTTCAGATTTGGCCCATCAACGGCTAAATCTTCAGTTTTCATAAAAAGCAAAAGCACTGCACATCAATTTTTTAGCACTGTACATCAGTTTTGTTATAAAAAAACAAAACTGGCACTGTACATCAGTTTTGTTTTTTTATAACTGTACAACAATTTTTTTATGTTTATTATTAACCCCACTTCTTCACTCTTGTCAGCAAGTTCTTGTACCATACTTTGCAGCTGTGTGGGAGTACTTGCAAAAATGACTATGTGCCATCTGCAAAACAAAGGTGGGTCATGTACTCAAGATGATACAGACAAATGCAAAACATTTTGAGTTCTTGTGGCCCAAATAGATAAACAGATAGTTTCCGTTTGTTATTGTTGTTTTCTGAAGTGTCATACAGATAAACGCAAAATTTAAGTTAATATCAAGTTTGTTTTTGTTGTTTTATTTTCACAATGACTGCATTTTCGTCTATTTCAAATAGTGCCGATTTCATTTGTACATCGAACAAACCATGCAGCTGATCATTAATGGAATACCAGATTACACCATACCATACAAATTTTGAAGATGACAATCCGTTTTTTGGTGTAAATAGGACAAGAATGATAAGTCAGATAATATCCGAAAACTTGAAAATTTTGTCGTCCTAGAGCGGGAATCGAATCCGCGTCTCCCAGATAGCGTCCGGGTATGCTATATCCTGTATGCTCTCCCAGATATCCCGGGTATGATGGTTATATTCAAATTAATCAGAAACTTGAGACTCGGTCGTTCTGGGTGGCGTAGTGGTTAGCATACCCGGGCGCTATCTGGGAGACGAGGATTCGAGTCCCGCTCCAGGACGACAAAATTTTCAAGTTTTCGGATATTATCTGATTTACCATCCTTGTCATATTTACACCAAGAAACGGATTGTCATCTTCAAAATTTGTTTGCAGCTGATTTCCACATCAGGGGGCCATGGAAGCAGAATATCGTATGTGAATGTACAGTATGTACAGGGCCATAGCTACCGGGAGTGCAGGGAGGGCGGTTGCCCTCCCCGAATAGTCATTTCAGGGGCGTAAATTGATGCTCTGCGGGATGTAAAAAAATAGAAATTGTAAGTAAAAAAGAAACTTAAACCCTTCAGTATTTTATTTTTAAAGACTTTAGTTAGTCTCATACAGTATTCCATGGAGTTAACCAGAGTACAGAGTAACATACACTATGAGATGTGAATATCTCATATCAATGAAGGAAATTTTCCAAAACAGTGAATACAGGCATAGAAACCAATATGCTGATATGCCTACCCTCTACGGCCTTTCTGAGCAAGTCGTTGGGATGAAGAGCTAATTAATCATTTGTGTTCTGTCGCAGAAACTTCTCTGAGCGTTTAACCTTGAGCCGAATTTTTCCAAGACTTACTCCTAAAGCTTCTTCCTATTCTTACATTTACTATCCGATACTCATTAGTTCTCCGCTGGTTTTTTTTTTTTTTTTTTTTTTTGATTGGAGGTTTAACGACCACCGTGAGCAACTCAATGGGCTATAAGCAGTCGCCCGTCCCTAATTTAGGGTCACTGGTTCCAGGGAAGGGAGAGAGCCAGTGCCGTAAGACAAACACAACATCCATGCCTCACCGGGATTCGAATCCGGACCCCGTTCGGACGAATGATCAGAGGCCATCGCTTAGACCACTGCGCCACCGGGGCGGCGGTTTGTTTTTCGTTCCGCATTTCGGTATAGTGTTGTATTCTAGGCGTTCACATAACGCTTACGCTTTAATTGGCATTTACAGCCTGTGGTTCTTGGGTATTTACTTAGTTTTTACAGTTTGAATAAGACTCTCTGAAAAGCCTGAAGTTTTTGAACGATCACAATCCTTTCCTCTAGCGGCGGTCTGTTATAACGAAGTAAATTTCTCCGTCATTTCCGGTCTACGCCGGGATTCGAACCCGAGGCCGCTTATTCCGGAACAAGTCGCTCTACCAACTGAGCTACGCAGACGTTTGTTCTGATTGCTATGTGCCTTTATGTCGTGTGCGTCCTGCTGGCAGGTACGTCACATCCCCCGAAAGAGGGCCGGGGGCATGGCCCACGGGTCAGCCGTGACCATGAATCGTTGCAGGCAGCCATCTACTGTAGAACGTGCACTTGAGAACTCCCAGTCAATCTGCTGTGTGGAATACAACAACACACATTTTTTTATTTTTCGAAGCGCTGGAGAAGGAATTCTCTGATTTTTCCTGTCTCGCGGTGTGGAAATAACATCACACCAATGCGAGATTTTTGAACGGCCGGGTCATCCGGATAGTTCGGGCGCCATTATAACGAAGTAAATTTCTCCGTCATTTCCGGTCTACGCCGGGATTCGAACCCGAGGCCGCTTATTCCGGAACAAGTCGCTCTACCAACTGAGCTACGCAGATATTTGTTCTGATTGCTATGGGCCTTTATGTCGTGTGCGTCCTGCTGGCAGGTACGTCACACTGTGAGGAAGTAAAAACCACGTATTATTTGAGTTGAACTCGAAAGGGTCGCCCCGGTGGCCCAGTGGTCTAAGGCGTTGGCCTCTGATCATTCGTCCGTAAGGGTCCGGGTTCGAATCCCGGTCAGGCATGGATGTTGTGTTTGTCTTACGGCACTGGCTCTCTCCCTTCCCTGGAACCAGTGGCCCTAAATGAGGGACGGGCGACTGCTTATAGCCCATTTGAGTTGCTCACGGTGGTCGTTAAACCTCCAATCAAAAAAAAAAAAAAAAAACTCGAAAGGGCGTGATTTTGAACTCGAAGGGGCATAATTTTAAATCTAGCCCTCCCATATTGAAAAGTTTACTATGGTCCTGTGTATGTATGCATATTACATACGTATGTACGCCGCAGAGACGCCTAAATCTTGGGGTTTTAAACTTTGTTCCCCCGCTATAGAAAAGCATTAGGGAGCATTACTCTATATATCCTCACTCCTCCAAATGACTAACAAGGGAGGGGTTTTGTTGTTGTTATTTGGAGGTTTACCAACCACCATGAGCAACTCCATGGACTATCCTATCCGGCTTGTAATTTAGGGTCACTCATTCCAAGGAAGGGAGAGAGCCAGTGCCGCAAGACAAACACAACATCCATTCCTCACCGGAATTCAAACGTGGATCCACCTTGGACTGCTGATCATAAGACAGCGCTTAGGCAACTGAGCCACCGGCCCGGCGGAGAGTTCTTAATTTCTCTTCGAAAAAGAATGGCGAGGCGAGCCTCACAGCTATCCGATTTGTCTCCGATACAACCTACCCGATGCGTGCGTCCCCCTCCATTGCGGAATAATTTTTACTCTCCTGTTTATTTATTCAAGTTTTTTGTTGGTTATTTTACCACCGGGAGCAACTCAGTGCGCTATGAGCAGTCGTTCGTCCATAATTTAGTGCCACTGGTTCCAGGGAAGAGCCCTTAATTATACCGTAAGACAAACACAGACATCCACGCCTTCCCAGGACTCGAACCCAGACCCATCTCGGACGAGTGATCAGAAGTCATCGCTTAGCTTAGACCAATACGCCACAGCGGCAGATTTTGTGATTTAACGATCCCTAATACATAATAGCAGCCAAAACTGCAATCTTTTCAAAACAACACGTAAAAAACAGCGATCATTCGTAGCTTCTTAAAGAGTCATTGTGGCATTGAAAAGACTTACCTGACGATGATTTTTTGATAAGGATCAGAAATTGTTACATTAAACACACCACTAATACAATCGTCTGTCCAGTTGTAGATTTTTTTCCGGATATCTTTTTCAATCTATTCGTCTATCGAGGCTTTAAATATTATTGTTAACTGTTTCATTTAACCTCGTTACAATTTTTTTTAACTGTAAGTTAAAAAAAATTACAGTTCGAAGAGTTCTACAGTGTCAGTTCTCAAATTTCGTCGATTTCATTTAGGTCAGTCCGTTTTAGAGCTTGTGTTTTGTCCTATGAAGCCAGAAAATAATTAAATAAACAATACAAGGTTTCACCTTAAAGAAAAGACATTTATCGTTCCCTAGCTTGTCTTAATCAATTTCAAAGGCTTTACCAGAATGTTTTTTTGTTATTTACTTAACTTCACTGATTTTTGAGGCTACAAGGTTTTCAGATGCACTGTTAAAATTTTTTATAATAGGTTGCACCAAACAGTGGTGGTACATCAGCTTAATCGCCTTTAGGTCTAAGATGCGTATTTGTGTGATGCATGAGATACGCAACAATATAGTGCAATAGATGCAACTTCGCACCAGTCAGGTCGCATGTTCCATAGCATGTTGCATAATTGCATCATGTGTTTGTATGTTTCATGCACCACAGAATGATTTACCTTTCCTCCAAATGGCCATACAGATTATATAGCATCACTATTTGGTGTAACATACCACAAAAATTTTAACAGTGTACTTTAAGTTATATCCATTTATTTTACTTCAGTTACACCTGTGAATCAAAAGCTTTTCTCAATATTTTTTTTCGGTATTTTGTATTGTCATAGACGCATGGGCGGCGGAAGGTAGGGGATGAGGGGCTCCGGACCCCCTCTGGAATCTTATGGTCCCCCTCACTGAGGGTGTCCACCCAGGAAACATCTTAAAAATATGTAGTTCACATACACTGCCGGACAATTGCTAAGGACGGAGGACAATAGCAACGATAGCAACCATAAAATGGAAGGCAGGAAAATGTGGAAATTAGCATAAGTGCGGGATACAGTAAGACGTGTTGTGCGTATGCAAATTTTGCATTGCCGAACTTGTTCGTGACGTCATAGCGCTGATAAGAGATATAAAGGATTTGACGCGTATTGACCGTTGTTGTTAAACGCAAAGTTGAAAGGGAAAGAATCAATTGACGAACTTGCAATTTTCAGTATGTCTTCCCGACATCACCTAGATTATTTTACGCGTGGCCGTATTATTGGCAAGATTGAAGAAGGGCGAAAAATAACAGATGTTGCCAGGGAGTTCGACGTCAGCCACAGTGTTGTTTCAAGGCTTTGGAAATCATTTCAAACAAATGGAGAGTGTAGCAAACGTCACGGGGGAGGTCGTGTTCGCAGTACGACACCTGCAGAAGATCGGTACATAGTGCTATTAACAAAAAGACACCGGCGCAGCATAGCTAGTGAGGTAGCAAATCAGTTTATGGCTGCTACTGGCAAGCGAATCTCCCGAAAAACTGTCGCCAGACGTTTGCCTGAAGGGGGACTGTACGCCCGCCGTCCTGTTGAGTGCATCCCATTGTCCAGACGTCACCGTACCGTCCGTTTGCAATGGTGGCATCAACATCGCAATTGGACTGATAACGACTGGTCTGCTGTCCTCTTCTCAGATGAGAGTAGATACAGTCTATCGTCTGATTGTCGATGACAACTGATCTGGCGTGATAGTGGTACTGAATATTGTCCAGCAAACATTCAGGAAAGAGACCGATATCCGACATGTAGCGTCATGGTATGGGCTGGCATCATGATCAACGGCCGTACGTCCCTCTATGTGCTTCCAACTGGGACTATGACTGGCCAACGATACATTAATGATGTTCTGCTACCTCATGTTCGCATGTTCCGTGTAGCTGTCGGTGATGTCGCTGTCCAGGAGTGTCTTGAGAACGAGGATATTCAACGCCTCGTATGGCCAGCACGTTCTCCAGATCTGAATCCCATTGAAAATGTGTGGGATGCTTTGGGGAGGAGTCTTGTTGGTCGCCAATGCCCTCCAATAAACAAGGACACCCTCATCCGTGCAGTGACAGAGGAATGGGATAAATTACCCTAACAGATGCTTGATAATGTTGTGCAAAGCATGACACGACGTGTGGAATCTTGCATCGCCCTCCATGGTGGCCATATCCCGTATTGACATCTTACGCCGGAACGCCTGCGGACGGTAATTGCATTTTTTTCACGTTTACGTATTCTGCACAAAATGGCCTGTTTGTCCCTTGAACACGTTCCAAAGCCTTCTGGATTTCAGAGCACAATAAATTGTCTTTCTTGTAATGTCCTGGCATTCTGACATAATTTTATTTCACTTGGCATTCAACCACACTTACTTTTTATGCGCTATATAGCCGTTTATGATCCGTCCTTAGCAATTGTCCAGCAGTGTATAATAATTTACAGTTTTTTTTAACGATTTCCTGGATACCGTCACCATGCTTCGCAGTTTTTTGGAAAACTCTTTATGTACACTTTTGAAAATTGATTTCGCACAAATAATACTGAAAAGTTAATTCAATGCTCTGCTTTTCTCCTTAAAAAGATCGTTAAAGAATTTTTTTAATCTCTTTAAAACAATAACCAGGGTGGAGAAGGGGTCTCTCTCCTTCTCTCTGTGAGTTCTTTCTTTTTTTCCCCGAGTCCGAATAGGTCTTACTCTAGATCAGAAAACCCATTAAATACTTACATCTGAGAAATAAATAACTGAACAAATGAACTCGAACTCAAATTAAGCAGTATACTACTTGTTGTGCACAGAGCACACATCTTTCTTGGTAGTTTGACATATAGGAGATAAACGATTCTGGAAGAATGTGCGTGCGTTTTCGGCCTGTCATATTGCTAGGAAAACTGGCCGTGTTGAGCAACTGTAATATTAGATATAATATCAAGGGGCAGGAAAAGACCCAGAACAATACCACGCGAAAGATGGAGCATAGACATTAATGTCTTTGCACCATATGTGGATGAAATACGAAAGACTGCTGGAGTGACTTGGAAGAGCCAGGTTCAAGACAGAAAGTTGTGGAAGGTACTTGGGGAGACCTTCATCCAGCAGTGGATAGAAAATGGTTGATGATGATGATGATATGTACGAGTATATACTCATCTACCGACGTTGTTTTATTTCTCTCTCTCTCTCTCTCTCTCTCTCTCTCCTTACTTTTTTTAAATTGTTTTCGCTCTGGGCGAAGTTGAACCCCCCCCTGAAAATATTAGGTTCCGCCGCCCATGCATGGACGTTTCGAAATACAAAACTTAAAGATGAATCTTTAATGTTATTTCAGAAGTTTTTTCGGCAGATGGCAGCATTTCTATTTGCTGCTAAAGTATTTTATACATAGAGTACGTCATCTACGTGTCCACGTCAGATTTGCAATGAAGTATTGTTCGATTGTTTTTTATTCTCTCTAACTGTTTCAAACGCCCAAACCGATACCAGGTGCAACTCTTGGTTCATGAAACCGATGAAGGATAAATTCGCAGCTGTTCTTCCATTTTTCACATTCTCTCCCTGCTTCTTCACTTAGAACAAAATGGTCTGTGTTGTCCATTTGTCATTCTTTTTGCGTCATCATCGCGCTGAATCAGAATCTGTGTTTCCTAGGCAGAATTACCACTTATTCTGCATTCTTCGTCTATATAAAATGCTTATACCAGTTGCAGTGTTGTCTCTTCCTCTTCCCAAAAGCCAGTTACACTAAATAGTGAATGGGTGATTAATAAACAGGAACTGTACACCAACTGTACTCAAAATAGTATAACTATACTAGTGAATCCAATTTCTTGGGGTAGAATAGAAATCACAGTTTCCAAGCTTTCGCACATCAAACCGATAGCTTTTTCAAGGAAGATAGACAGAAAGTTTTTTCAAGGAAGGTAGACAGAAAGCTTTTTCAAGGAAGGTAAACAGAAAGCTTTTCAAGGAAGGTAGACAGAAACTGAAAAAACTTTCTGTCTACCTTCCTTGAAAAAGCTATCTGGTTGATGTGCGAAAGCTTGGAAACTTTGATTTCTATTCTACGCTAAGAAATTTGGATCATTAGTATAGTTATACTATTTTGAGTGAATGGGTGATTCCTCTTAGAGTTCGATGCTGAGCGCGATTGTTAAACTACAGAAAAGGAAATAAAATTATTTTCGTGTTAGTTCGTATCACTCCAGTCTAGTAACTTTTTCTAAGGGTAAACAGCTATTGTGGTACACTTGCCTTTCTTCGCGCCATCTTCTTACTCAAGTCAGTAAATCTAACGCATGTTCCATACAGTCACGAGTAACTTTTCCTCTTTCTCTGTCACCTTCATATGAATGTACATATCTATTCTTAAGAAAAATAATTACTCCTTATTCGCGGCAAAGCTAACCTGATTATGGAATTGAAGGCACAGAGTGTGTACTTCTACTGCATAATACAGTTCCAGTCTAAAAGCTCGTATTCCAGCTTGAAATGTGGCTAAAAAAGTGTATAGTTGTTCAAAACGTTGTGCGTACGTGCATTAAAATTAATGATCTTAGTTTCGGTCGCATTTCTAAGAATGCAGATATTCGCGTTTTGGCGATGTCATTGTCACTTGCATCTGTCGGTCATGTGCGTTGAAGAGGTTATACTCGGAGAATATTTACTGCTGGTAGGAGGTAAGTGTAAAATAAGGTGTTGTTTTTTGTGGGGGGGGGGCGTTACTCCTTTCCTCCTGGGAGAAAAAACATTGACAGCACAAGGAACGCGAAATTTACTTTTGTTCTGACTCACGTCATGGTGGCACTCCCTCCCGCTTTAGTGGTATGCTGCACCTCGTTAGTGCGGAGAAATACTGAGAAACCAGGACATCTTTTCGGTTAATCGGTCTGTTCAGCTTCGACTTCATAGTCAGTTTAAGTTTGCCATGAGTATAGTTCAATGTTTTTTTTTTTTTTTTTTTTGAGTCATTCGTTCTCATACTTATTTATGTTAATCTGGTTGATTTCCCCTTATTGATCACCGTGGTCTTCTCTTCCTTTTCGTTTCATCTTCGAATCGGATCTAGTGACCTCCTCCTCATGGGGCAAATAATGATTTTTGTCTGTAGTCTTCTTCTCGCACCGTTTTCGTACTAGATAAATCTAGTGACCTTTCCTCTCAAAATATGTTCATAATGCTAAATGTTTTGTTCCCTTATCGGGTCAGCATCGTAGTCAATCACATGGATCAGTAACACCCTTTTAACTTTCATTGTGGTCAACTTGCCTTCTTTTAATATCATGTGTATATTCATTTCGTACATCTAGCTGCTCCTCGTACATAGCTTATCTTCGTCTAACAATTCATTTTTTTCCGTGTCATATACCTGTTCACTGCTTGCGTACATCAAGTTGTCTTTTCTCTCTAAGGTCAGCGAGGTTCACTTCTCTTTGTTTCATGGCATGTTAACACCCATACTGTGATGTAACAGGCTAACTGTTCTCTTCGCCTTTCCAGAAGCAGCAAATCCGTTGCTTTTTATTTATTGATTTTTTGCAAAAAAGATGAGGCAGCATAGAGAGCGAAAACGGAACAGTAAAGAGCAAACAAGTCGTAGCACCACACAACGTTGCGTGCATCGGTGACACCCTGCACGATAATCAGTTTGTGACTTGGAAGGATTCATAAGTGTACAACGGCAGCGAGCGTGCATACGGATGGCGTTCCCATCAGGGAGCTGTAATTTTTAAACTATTATTTTAAAATTAATACCGCGCAGTAGGGACGTTGTTGTACGTTGTGCTCAATGAACCATACGCCACTGGAAAGCAACAGTACTTTTAATTCAGTCTTTAACTATAGTAATAAAACAGAACGTCTGTGTGTTTGCTGGCGGCCATAACTGATCGTGGTGGACACTTCAAAACATGGCAGGTGGTTTTTCATTGTTGTTCGAGTTGTAGTGGACGGTTCGAAATTCCAAAATGGGGCTTGCCAAAAGCAAAAGTATTTGCTATGGTATGCGATTTCTTAGGGAACCTGAGAGACAGCTGAGAACGCATATGTTATCTTGAAAGTACCTAATCACACCGCACAAATAAATGATAATTTTTTAGTTTATATTCCGTATACGGAGTGTAAACTTTATTCCTTAGTATGGAGTTATATCACTACCTGCTTTAATTACAGTTTAAATTATGTTTGGTATGCTATCAATATGACTAGTTATCACACGCGTAGCAAGCTTATTCCACACCACGCTCAAAAGATCGCTTACTTCCGCCAAATTTGCAGGGTGTTACTTTTTCTTCTTCACGGCCCTTTCTAACATGTCCTAGATTTTTTCATTTTTATATCAGGTGAATTTGCTGGCCAATTGAGACGTGAAACGTCTCTGTCTCTCATGTTCTTCAAGCCAGTCCATCACAATTATGTTCTTCAAACCAGCTCAATGGATACGAGAGTCATCATATTGAAACGAAGAATCCACTGTGTCCTTCTTGTTCCAAAAACTGGACAAATTGCAATAATGCATTGTTTAAAATTGGCGCATAATCCATAGATTTCATTTTATTGGACACCTCAACGAATGGTACGACTCCAGTACTTGAAATACGGCCCCAAAATATCACACTTCTACATCCTTTCTGCATAGGTCTTTGGATAATTCTGGGTTGAATGCTTCTCCAGCCTTCCACATGACCCTAGAGCGACCGTCATTGGAATGCGAGCAGAATTTGGATTCGTCGGACCATATTATTCGTCGCCACTGTTCAACGGTTTAGTGACAATGCCGTTTTGTCCAAGTAAGGCGATTTTTCTTCTAGACAGTTGTTAACTTCGGACGTATCCGGCAACACTACTGAAAATGCCCAAACCATGCAGTTCTCTCCGTAGCGTTCGATCTGGTTTACTGGGCCCAGCATTGTGCTGTCGGAGCAGTTCTTGACGAGTCTGGAAACGTAAAACAGTTGCTAATCGTCTCAAATGCATGAGATCCAAATTTGCCATCACAGAGCTTCTATACTACAGTTGCTCCTCCTGGAGTGACAGCTTCCATACTTCTTCCACTAGAAATGGACACTACTGACTGTTTGCTTGAACAGTTCAACAAACTTCGCCACCTCTTGCAAGGAACTACCATGTTCTCGCCAAAAACAATGGCCCCCTTTTGCCGCTCAGTGACGTCACCTTTACGACCCATAGTCGTACCTGTAAAAGGAAATACAGAATACTACTGATGCTTTAAACACACACACCTCAGACATCCACAATCATAATCCAGTAGCTTCATTCTCCATTTTTATACACACAACTCGTTACGTTTATCAATTTTGTACTTATGTACATTTTATTGGCATTCCGTAATGTTTTGTCCTGTGTGTTTATGAGCTTTGCATCTGCGCTTGAAAATGTTCCTTCCACATAAACATCACGAGGGGAAAATAGAACTTTCCTTTTTTGGGCCATATCATTCTATCAGTAGAAGCAATGTTCCCTGGAGACAAATGTACCTCGCTCTTCCAACGCATACAGCGCTTCACTACAAGTATCGAGCTGGGAAAATTGTTTTGTCTACGGTTCATAAAGGATTATATATGGTGTTTTGTGTCAAACTATCTTTTTTATTACATTCCTTCTGAAAGAGGAAATTCTTGGCTGCAGCAAGAGCTACGAAAATAGAGGAAGAGATACATTTCAGCACCTGGACATTTTTTATAAATCGGCATTATGAACTTATAACTGAGATTTTTCAGTATTCATGTTTTCCAAAGACATTATTACCCCATTGATAAGAAGACTAACTCATGTAGAGTGCATGAAACACGAATATATTTTCCGTGGTAGGGTATTCAGGAGGTGGAACTCACAATAGCATCATTCATTGCATCAGAATACGCAGGGTTGCATTTTACACGTTATACCCAGATACAGTTCACCTAGTTTTAAATAAAATCGATTGCCAATACAAAATGGATTTGATTTGCGTTGGCATAAATCTTTTTGACGCACGTATTTCTAAGAAATTTTGAAATAAAATGAAAAATCAGTTTTATCAGTTTTCTGAAACAACAACAACAACAACAACAACAAAATAAAAAAATCCAAATAGATTGTACTTGTCTGTTAAACTTTATGGTACGAATTAATGGCCAGGAAATTCCTGAGACATTCATTTCTTTTTCAGTACAAACAGTGCTCGAAATGGGCCAGTATGGCATACCGGCATTTCTTTTTTAACAGTATTTCATACCGACAATTTTTTACCCGAAATTTACATACCAGCACTAGTTTTAGTAATGGGAACTGCAGAAATGTATTTTTTTTTGTCTCTGGCTTACGAGCGCGCATTCTTAAACATATAAACCTTATGTGCCTCGTACATTTGAGAAATAGCTGTGTGGGAACATACTGTATATATATATATATATATACTTAAGAGCAAAACTGAAGACTAAGGAAAAACTTTAGAATTTAAAACGAAGGTTGCAAAATAACCTGAAAATCAAAACGCGCAACGCAGCAGTTTTGAAAATTCAGAATTCACATTCTATAAAGAAGATACCTAAGCAAAAAAATACATATATAATTTTGACTCACACCTAGTACAACATAGAAAAGGTTATGTATCTACCTGTGTGAGTAAAAGGAGAAAAGATAAAAAAATAAAATAAAACAACTGAATGTAGAAGGTGTCGAGAATACTGAGCCTTGGCTTTATCAAGGACCAGCAAAAACTCTGCATTTTCTCACTTCCACAAAGACCTAGTTGGAAATGGGTTTCTGCAAGGCCATAGATGCAAGTAACATTCCCACCTAAAATAGTTTAAAAAATACATATAAGTCATGTCCTCCGTAGAGTTGCATGACCTAGCACTAGTTAACAATTTCGCTTGCATCCATTAACCTTCCTGGCCCGACCCATGCTCTTCATCTGTTACTATTAAACAGAGAGAAGAAGATTAAAAGAGAACTCAAGCTGTGAGAGTGACATAATAATTAGAAATGATTTTCAGCCATAACGAAATTCCAAGTTCGTTTGAGAGAGAATTTAAACCTGAAAATCAATGCAAAAGAAATCCAAATTTTTACATTGCAATTAAAAAAGGAAATATTAATTTTTAACGAACAGATTTTTGAAAGAAAACTTGAGTCTAAAACCCCCTACTCTACAACTTATGACAGCACGAAAACGAGAATAAGTTAAAGATAATAATTAACTAAAGAAAACTTTGTGAAAGTTATATACCTTAAACAGTTAGTTGCAATATGTACAAAGTATTTCAGCAGTGCTTTAAGTGCATAATTAATTAGTTATTAAGAACTTAACTACTTTGAAAAAACAGCGCATAGACAGCGCATAGAAAAGGAACAAGCTTAGCCATCTTCTGTTCCTAGGTACCCCAAAAGACGCTCAAAGTTACAAAGAAAAGAAAGAGATAAAACCCGCAAAAATGTTAACAGACAAACCAATGCCTAAAAGCTGAAAAGCTAAAAAACGACAGAGAAAAAGTACATGAAGTACAAACATTGAACTTATAAAACCTAGAACCCAAAAACAAGGAAGAGAGCTTACCTCTTGTGTGACAAAAACTTTTCTCCTCACAAGAGAAGAACGTGGCTGACCTCTTCCGCCACTCCCTAGACGCTGGGGGGCAGTGAGGGTGGGGCTGATGGCCTCCTCATACAGCAAGAAACCAACGCGCGGAGATTTTAACCAGAGAAAATAATATATAAACTTAAGACTGTGGATCTGTATGATCAGAAAGAGCAGAATTAACTCTCCAGAATACATGAGAAATATTATAAAATACACGAGCAGTTTATTTAATAATCTTTGCATGTATTAAATCACCTTAGTGAGCTTCTATAGATTAATCAGAATCTTATTAATTTTAATGTTGGTTTTACTATTTTTAGTATAGCTATCCTAGTGATGAATAACTAATTTTCTTTTTTATTTGTTTTTATTTTCTTTTATAAACATTAATATACTATTAGAAAGTTTTCTAGAGAACGAAATTCCTTCTTCTTTCATCAAAAGAACTTTAAGAAAAATTATTCTGAATAATAGAGTAAGGTTGGCAGATCTGCTTTAATTTTCTACACAGTTAATAATATGATTCTGACCAATCAAAGCCGTAAGGAAGTTGGCTAGAGGATGCCTATTAACTACCTAAAGGAACCTTAGTGCTATGGATATGACGGTCCTATTAAAACAAAAAATTAAATAATATAAACAATATCACAAAAAAAGCTTAAAAATCTGTTTATAAAAGAAAATAAAAACAAATAAAAAAGAAAACTAGTTATTCATCACTAGGATAGCTATACTAAAAATAGTTAAACCAACATTAAAATTAATAAGATTCTGATTAATCTATAGAAGCTCACTAAGGTGATTTAATACATGCAAAGATTATTAAATAAACTGCTCGTGTATTTTATAATATTTCTCATGTATTCTGGAGAGTTAATTCTGCTCTTTCTGATCATACAGATCCACAGTCTTAAGTTTATATATTATTTTCTCTGGTTAAAATCTCCGCGCGTTGGTTTCTTGCTGTATGAGGAGGCCATCAGCCCCACCCTCACTGCCCCCCAGCGTCTAGGGAGTGGCGGAAGAGGTCAGCCATGTTCTTCTCTTGTGAGGAGAAAAGTTTTTGTCACACAAGAGGTAAGCTCTCTTCCTTGTTTTTGGGTTCTAGGTTTTATAAGTTCAATGTTTGTACTTCATGTACTTTTTCTCTGTCGTTTTTTAGCTTTTCAGCTTTTAGGCATTGGTTTGTCTGTTAACATTTTTGCGGGTTTTATCTCTTTCTTTTCTTTGTAACTTTGAGCGTCTTTTGGGGTACCTAGGAACAGAAGATGGCTAAGCTTGTTCCTTTTCTATGCGCTGTCTATGCGCTGTTTTTTCAAAGTAGTTAAGTTCTTAATAACTAATTAATTATGCACTTAAAGCACTGCTGAAATACTTTGTACATATTGCAACTAACTGTTTAAGGTATATAACTTTCACAAAGTTTTCTTTAGTTAATTATTATCTTTAACTTATTCTCGTTTTCGTGCTGTCATAAGTTGTAGAGTAGGGGGTTTTAGACTCAAGTTTTCTTTCAAAAATCTGTTCGTTAAAAATTAATATTTCCTTTTTTAATTGCAATGTAAAATTTGGATTTCTTTTGCATTGATTTTCAGGTTTAAATTCTCTCTCAAACGAACTTGGAATTTCGTTATGGTTGAAAATCATTTCTAATTATTATGTCACTCTCACAGCTTGAGTTCTCTTTAATCTTCTTCTCTCTGTTTAATAGTAACAGATGAAGAGCATGGGTCGGGCCAGGAAGTTTAATGGATGCAAGCGAAATTGTTAACTAGTGCTAGGTCATGCAACTCTACGGAGGACATGACTTATATATATTTTTTAAACTATTTTAGGTGGGAATGTTACTTGCATCTATGGCCTTGCAGAAACCCATTTCCAACTAGGTCTTTGTGGAAGTGAGAAAATGCAGAGTTTTTGCTGGTCCTTGATAAAGCCAAGGCTCAGTATTCTTGACACCTTCTACATTCAGTTGTTTTATTTTATTTTTTTATCTTTTCTCCTTTTACTCACACAGGTAGATACATAACCTTTTCTATGTTGTACTAGGTGTGAGTCAAAATTATATATGTATTTTTTTGCTTAGGTATCTTCTTTATAGAATATATATATATATATATATATATATATATATATATATATGACTCCATAACTTAAATCTTGGCCCTCAGTCTCCGGCAGCTGGAATGTACCTGGCCAAGGCAGCGGCCAGTGCGACATGAAGGCAGAGGGTGCTAAGAATCCCCGGAGGACCGGACTAGGCTGCCATCTGATGCTGACCTTGGCTACGTATAACGGACGCTCCCTATCTTCTGATTCAAGGCTTCTTGAATTGGAAGAGGAACTACAAAGGATCAAGTGGGACATCGTCGGGCTAAGTGAGGTAAGGAGAAAAGGAGAAGATCTCATTGAACTGAAAAGTGGACATCTCTTCTACTATCGTGGGACAGATACTGGCAGAACTAGTGGTGCATTTATTTATAGTAAACAAGAAACTGAAGGATAAAGTTGTAGAAGTTGAAAGTTCCTCTGACAGAGCTGCACGACTCGTTATCCAACTCTCGAGAAGATACCAGGCTCAGATTATTCAAACTTATGCACCCACCACAAGTCATGCTGAAGAAGAAATTGAAGAATTTTATGAGGAAATTCGTGATCTAAATAATAAAGGTAAGCAGCACTTGAAGATAATTATGGGAGATTTCAATGCAAAAATAGGGCAACGGCAACAGAATGAAACTTCAGTCGGTAAATTCGGTCACGGCAACAGAAACCAGCGTGGAAATACTCTCATAGAGTTTGCAGAGGCAGAAGGGTTTTTCATCTTGAACTCCTTTTTCAAGAAAAAGCCACACAGGAAATGGACATGGAGACATCCAAATGGGACGACAAGTGAAATTGATTTTATTATGTGTAACAAAAAATTCGTCATAGAAGACTGCAGTGTGCTAAACAAGTTCAACACAGGCAGTGACCATAGATTGGTAAGATGTAAGATGCACCTCAACACTAAACTCGAACGTAGCAAGCTCATAAGACAAACAAAATGTATTGACATATCCAACCTTAAAAAACACCATAATACCTTCAAATTGGAACTGAAGAACAGATTCTCTGCTTTAGAAGGCCTAACATCGGAAGAAGTGGATATTTATGAAGTTAACAGAAAAGTAACCAAAGCTCTTATGGAAACAGCAACAAAATTAGCTGGGTCTAAGAACAAATTGCATGTGAAAAAATTATCAGGAAAAACCAAAATGTTGATGCAAAAAAGAAGAGAGATGAGAACAACTAAAGAAGATATGACTTCCAAAGTGGAATATATAGAGCTATGCAAGACAGTACGAAAAAGTATCTCTGAAGACGTAAGGAAATTCAACTGTGAACTAGTAAGGAAAGCAATTGAAAACAACCAAAGCCTAAAGATAGCAAAGGGACATCTCAGTAAGGGAAAAAACAGATTATGGCACTGAGAAAAGAAGATGGTTCTGTAACAAGAAATAGAGGCGAAATTTTGACAAGAGTGAAAGATTTCTACTCCAAATTATATGAAACGGATGATACATGTACTCCAGGCATCATGAAAGGCACCATAGTTCTTCCAGTCCTTCCAGCAGAAGTTGCACATGCAATCAAGAACATGAAGCGGGGAAAAGCTCCAGGAGAAGATGGAATTACTGTAGACATCATACAAGAAGCAAGTGGAGAAATCGAAACAGTACTCACCCAAATTTTCACTCGATGCCTTAATGAAGGGAAAATTCCTGAGGATTGGAACAATGCTACAATGATCTTGCTACACAAAAAAGGTGACATTGAATATCTCAGGAACTGCAGACCTATCAGCCTCCTATCAGTGGTTTATAAAATCTTCACTAAAGTTCTTTCACATCGCTTGAAGGTAACACTGGACATGGCTCAACCGAGAGAACAAGCTGGATTCAGGAGTGGCTACAGCACAATAGATCGTATCTACGTACTGAGAGAACTAATTGAAAGAGCGAGGGAATATGAACTTCCATTGTGCATGGCTTTTATCGATTATGAAAAAGCCTTTGATTCGGTGAAACCATCAGCAGTTGCAATGGCTCTGAAATCCTGCGGTATTGAAGATGCATACATTAATATTATTAATAACATCTATGAAAATGCAAGTGCAAAGATTCTGCTATTTGAAAATACAACACACATAAAAAATTGGAAAAGGAGTGAGACAAGGTGACACCATATCTCCGAAGCTCTTTAATGCCACATTAGAAAATGTCTTTCAATCACTGAACTGGGAAAACAAAGGCATAAATATTAATGGAGATTATCTAACCCACCTTCGTTTTGCTGATGACATAGTCATTTTTGCAACTACCCCATCAGAGCTACAGAGTATGATGCAGGAACTTGCTGACAAGAGTAAAGAAGTGGGATTAAAAATGAACTTTCAGAAGACAAAAGTGATGTTCAATGATTTTACAAGAAATGAAGATTTATCGATTGATGGAGAAAAGCTGGAGATAACAGACACGTACGTTTATCTTGGACAGCAGATATCAAGTGAGGGTCACATTGGTGAAAAAATCAATCGGCGTACAAAACTTGCCTGGAGAGCTTTTGGAAGAAACAGCATAATTTTCAAGAGCAATATGCCATTATGTCTTAAAAGAAAAGTGGTTGATCAATGCATCCTTCCAGTGCTTACGTATGGTGCAGAGACGTGGACCTTAGCTAAAAGAGACATACAAAGGCTGCAGACAACTCAAAGCAGCATGGAGAGGTGCATGCTTGGTGTAACCAGGAGAGATAAGAAGAGGAACACGTGGATCCGAAAAATGACAAGAGTGGAAGACATCATGATCAGAGTTAAATCCCTGAAATGGCAATGGGCTGGACATACTGCCAGAAGAACAGACCATCGATGGACAGTCGAAATTTTAGATTGGATTCCAAGGGACAGGAAAATACCCAGAAGAAGACCACATGGAAGATGGGTGGATGAAATTCGAAAGTATGCGGGAGTGATATGGAGGAGACTGGCACAAGACAGACCGTTGTGGAGGAAACTTAGGGAGACCTTCGTCCAGCAGTGGATTGATAATGGTTGACAATGATGGTGATGATGATGATGATACACTATCTACCAACAAGTAATTGGACACCTGTGATAGCAAAGGAAAACGAAGTTTATTCACCTTCAATAGTTGGTGGAGCCTCCACCAGCGGCGATTACAGCTGCGACCCTCCGGGGCATACTCTCAACCAGGCGTTGTACGACGGCTAACGGTATTTTCTTCCACTCGGCTTGGAGAAGACTGGTCAGTTCCTTCACCGATTTCGGACGGTGGGGGCACCCCTTAAGTAGACGCTCCAACTCGTCCCAGAGGTGCTCGATAGGGTAAAGGTCCGGGCCGTCCGCAGGCCAGTCTATTCGATTAACCCCATTGTCACCATACCAAGCCATGGTGGACCTCGCAACATGACGGGTGGCATTGTCATCCTGAAAGAAAAATGGGTCCACTCCGTAAAACTGCCACAACGTAGGAAGCGCATGGTCATCCAAAATGGTGCAGTAAGTCTCGGCGTTGAGTCTACCAGGAATTGATACCTAGGGTCCTGTGCCATACCAGGAGAAACACCCCCATAGCATAATTCCACCGCCGCCGAACTTCACAGTTGGCACAATACATTCCGGCAGGAGGCGTTCTCCAGGCAGACGCCAAACCCAGACCCTGCCATCCGAACGGTAGAGGATGAACCTTGATTCGTCGCTCCAGAGAACCTGTTTCCATTGTTCAACGGTCCACTGCCGACGTTCTTTGCACCACGTTAGCCGAGCAGCGCTATTGGACTTGGTGATCAAAGTCTTGTGGGCAGCAGCACGTCCATGATAACCGAGCAGATGGGCTTCCTTACGGATGGTATTCATCGAAAGAACACTCCCGGATGCCTGTTGAAACTCCTCGCGGATGTGGCCCATCGATTTGGTGCGGTTCTTCCGAATTTCTCTGGCCAGCACCCGTCGGTCTCTAACTCCCAGTTTTGTGGGTCTGCCGGGTCGGGGCACATTCCAACAGTCACCTCTCATCTTCCACTTGCCAATCACGTAGGCCACTGTCGATTTTGGGTACTTCAACTCGCTGGATATGTAACGTATGGATCGGCCATTTCTGTGATACCCGACGATTACACCTTTCTCGAAATCAGAGAGCTCCGAACTGCGTGGCATCTTGCACGCGACTGGTTGCGTTGTTGTTTCCCACACGATATTTAACGGCGGCGGCAGTGACGTGTATCAGGACCTCAGATATCGTCGATTGCAGGAGTGTCCAATTACTTGTTGGTAGATAGTGTATATATATATATTACGTACATCTTTTATGGTCCGGACGGAACCACATTGAAATTAATTCTTGGCGTTTCCCGATTTAACGAACACGTTTCCTCAATCTAGCAAACATTTTTATTTTTTTCAAACCACCAAACTATGTTAACAAGTATTTTCATGTTAAAAGTTAACTAGAAAGATAGCCTCGAGTAACACGAAGATTTTACGCTTGCAGTTAACCAACACCATCTACGACACAGCTTGACAGAATCATAAATCAGATGGCCTTTCCTCCGACTATCAAGCGTAAGCTTCTTACAGGGGGAAGCAAATGACCAACAAGCTCCAAAGGAGCGCAACGTTTTCTTGCATGAGTGGGAAGTAGGAAAAAGAAAGTCGGTGTGGGTGAGGAAATCTAGAGTACCATGCGGATTCTTGTTTTCATCAGCTACAGACAGAACGATAAGTTTTTTAGAAGTCGGGGGACACACATTGTACGTAGCCATTACTGAACTTCTGGAATTCTTCCCGAAATTGCGCTTCTTTTCTTCTCAGTGTTAAATCTACAGGTCAAATTATACAACAAAGCTCTTTTACGGATAAAGTTTTGATGAGCATAGACAGAACTAGAAAAGTTAGAAGAAGTGAAATTTACTAATCACTGTAATTTCCAAAAGTGCATTTTATGAGAGCATTAAAAAAAAAAAGAATGACTGGGGCAAAAAAAAAGCGAGAAAATACTTTTAATCAGTTAAAAAATGGACATTTTGTCGCAGCTTGATGCGAACCCAGGATCACAGACTGCTGTAGCAGAGAAACTCGAAATTTCCAAGTCAACGTTGTGTACCACAGCGAAATATAGAAAAGAAGTTGAAAATTGTGCATCAAAGCGTGGGCAATTTTCGAGTAAGAGGAAATCTATGAAAGCATCGCACCTGAGTTGGAAAACACTCTTGTCACTTGGTTCCAATAAACACGGGCTGGTAATTTGCCTATTAGTGGATCATTTCTGAATGAAAAAGCAGTTCATCTTGCCCATGGACTCCAAATAAAGGAATTCACCGCATCAAATTTATGGATTGATTGTTATAAAAGCAAAGACATAACATAGTGTATAGAGCTCTGTTCGGCGAAAGTAAATGTGTTGATTCCGTGACGGCACAAACGTGGAAAAATGAACACTGAAGTTCTTTAAGGAGCTAAATGTTTGGAAAAAAATCAACTGTAATATTTTTCTCGCCATTTTAAAGTACGCTTAAATTTTGATGCTACACATTGAAGTCTAATATCTACGAATTTTATGTAGTTTAATATGCAAAGTAAATGTGTGTGTATTATAACATTTTTGAAAACAAATTTCGTAATTAAACGTACTATACATAATTTAAATTTCACTGAAAGAAAGAACTCAGCTGCTTACATATTCTGTAATGAACACCAGCTTAATTCGAATGTTTCATTCGAAAGGCTTCCTCGATTTAGCGAATTCCTCGATTTTACGTACAAGACTGTTGGTTTCTTGAAGTTCGTTAAATCGAGGTTTGACTGTATATATTAATTACATCATATACAAGTTAGTAAAATCATGCAATGCATTGATTATAATACGCTTTCCAACATACCAGAAATCATTACTCAAGTTATGAGGATAATGGCTGTGGAATAAATATCGCTCCTGTGCCCCGACCTTTGATCCCATTTCGATGATATTCAACAGAACCGGTTCAATATACCTCCGAAATAACATGATGAAGTTTTGTCGCAATAGAAGCATTTTTACCTAAGTTATGATGCATAAGGGCTATAGAATAGATCCCTCTCCTGTGTCCTAACCTTTGACCCCCTTTCGCCCATTTTCAACAGGATTCGTCCCCAGGCAGGCCGCTACAACATACTAACATTTCATCCACATCAAAGCATTTTTTCGTAAGTTATGACGCATAATGGCGATGGGAGTGATTCCGCTACTAGTCCTGACCTTTGACCCCATTTTGCCCATTTTCAATAGGGTTTGTCCCCAGGTGGTCCCCTAGCAAATACTAAAATTTCATCGAAATCGAACCTTTTTTACGTTAGTTATGACGCATAAGAACAGTGGAATGGATCCCGCTCCTATGCCCTGACCTTTAACCCCATTTCGTTCACTTTCAATAGGGTTTCTTCCCAGGTGGTCCCCTACCACATACTAAAATTTCATCGAAATCGAACGATTGTTACGCGAGTTATCGTGCAGACGGACATACGCGCACAACGCGTGACGTAATGAGGCAGATGTAAATCGCGACCATCTGCTCGAAAGAGTGTAACGTCATAAAACTTTAATGTGATCCACACACAACGCGTGACGTAATGAGACAGATGGCGTGACCGCCCACCAAGATCTCAATCGCGAGCTTGTGACGTCATAAGATTTCTAAGCATAGGTAACATTAATGGAACAACGCCATGACACTGAAAACGTGGTAATTCGGGGTGGTTATTTAACCCACTAAGCGAATTTTCCCAAAGTCGAGATCAAGCTAAATCGATTTCTAGTACCAGAAAACGGTAGGTTAACGACTTTCATCAAAATCCTTAGAGCCGTTTTCAAAATAAAATTTTCATAGATACAAGAATTGCTCCTTTAAGGTGAACGTCAAGTAATTTTGCTTCCTATACTTCCAATGGAAAAACTTCTGTACACATTTTCTTCACAATTAATGCGCTCCCAAAAATGAAAATTTGAACATCGATTAAAATAGCTTCATTTTATAACTTGGAATACTGAATATTTTCTAAAATATAACCATAATTATGCAATCCAACATTTATTTGTCTACTGACGTCATCAAAGTACAGATCGCGCCATCTTTTTTCTGGTTTCAACACCACCAAAGGAAATGTTATTGTTTTTTAATATAATTATGGTTATGTTTTAGAAAATGTTAAGTATTCCAAGTTATAATATGAAGTTATTTTAATCGATGTTCAAATTTTCATCCTTGGGAACACACTAATTGTGAAGGAAATGTGTAGAAAAGTTTTTCCATTGGAAATATAGGAAGCAAAATTTCTTGACGTCCACCTTAACAGTATGGGATAAGGGCAATGGAATGGATCCCGATCATATGTCCTGACCTTTGACCTCACTTCCCCCATTTTCAATAGGGTTCGTCCCCAGTGGTCCCCTACCTACCACATACTAAAAATTCATTGGAATCGAACCATATTTACGCAAGTTATGAGGCATAAGGGCAATGGAATGGATCCCGCTCCTATGTCGTGACCTTTAGCCCCATTTATCCCATTTTCAATAGATTTCGCCCCCAGGTTGTCCCCTACAACTTACTAAAATTTCATCGAAATCAAACCATTTTTACGAGTTATCGTGCCGACAGACGGACAGACGGACGGACGGAAAAAGCTGGAATATATACGCTTCTTCAACCTACGGTTGGAAAGTGCAAAAACACATCATCCATAGGAAGCAAAATAAAATTTGATAACGAATCAAGAAGCCTTAAATCCAAAACTTTGAAGTTTGAAGTTTGAAAGCGAACCAATAATCACTGAAATCATGTGACTCCCCTGAAATGCGCAACGCAGCATACAAAGATAGAAGTATCAAGTATTTTATAGTTATATAAAACACAAATCAAACAAAATGTCCAATCAACAAGACTAACCACTTACATTCTCAAACAGAGTGAAGCCTAATTAAAGCCAGGCCAACAGCGCGAAATACAAATAAAAACTCTAAAATGGTAAGAATAGTCAATAAAAAATACCTTGGCCTGACACTTTTGTCTAAGAACGCGAAAGCAAATACCAAGTCAAAGTTTCAGAATAAGTCAAAGTTTCAGACTCAGACCCACAAAGAAGAAACAGAACAATAGCACAAAACAAGATAAACACATAAAGCCAAAAATTAAAACCAAGAAGTGGGTTGTATTCATCAGGGGAACACCAACCTTTAGTGACCTTTCTGAAAGGGCAATGGCGGAATTCTCAAAAAACCAGCTCTTGTGTTCCCAAGGTCACACAAAGTTTTGAAACGAAATCAAAAAATAAACTTCCAATTATATTCAAAAGAACACTGTAAATGCCAGACAAACAAATAAATCACTCAAAATTAAAGGAAATGCGAAAATAAGGCAAACTCCGCAGTGATCTAAGCGATGGCTTTTGTTCATTCGTCAGAAAGGGGTCCGGGTTCGAATCCCGGTGAAGCATAGATGTTGTGTTTGTCTTACGGCACTGGCTCTCTCCCTTGCCTGGAACCAGTGGCCCTAAATTAGGGACGGGCGACTGCTTGTAGCCCACTGAGTTGCTCACGGTGGTTGTTAAACCCCAATAAAAAAAAAAAAAAAACTCCAAACCCCAATACATCCCGTCGAACAATCTAGCAACACCAAATCCGTCCGCTCCTCGACATTCACTCTGCGACTGAATGACTAGTACTGAGTGGAAGCAAATCAACGGTTAACGAAAATACCAACAGAATATAGGAATAGTATATGAACATTGATATTTTTGTTGATTGGACATTTTGTTTTATTTGTTTTTCATATAACTTATAATATATATATATAAGTTCAGGGATGTAAGGTCAAGTGATGCGCAACATACCACAGCCTCTCCTTGACAAATGTCAACCCCGCCTTCTCGTGGTGCATCCTGTTCCCACTAAAGGGGCTCTGACGACCGCCATTAGCGGTATAGCTATACCATCAGGATTAGAGGAAATGCTATCCCACACTCACCAACAAGCTTGGCCTGCGTGGTGAGTTATAGCCAAACCTCTCCAAAATGACTTCACAACTTAAATGTTGGCCCTCAGTCTCTGGCTGCTGGAATGCACCTGGACAAGGTAGCGGCCAGTGCGACATGAAGGCAGAGGGTGCTAAGAATCACCGGAGGACCTGACTAGGCTGCCATCTGATGCTGAACTTGGCTACTTATTGTACAATGGACGCTCCCTATCTTCTGATTCAAGGCTTCTTCAATTGGTACAGGAACTACAAAGAATCAAGTGGGACATCGTCGGGCTAAGTGAGGTAAGGAGAAAAGGAGATCTCATTGAACTAAAAAGTGGACATCTCTTCTACTATCGTGGGACAGATACTGGCAGAACTAGTGGTGTTCGTTTTATAATAAACAAGAAACTGAAGGATAAAGTTGTAGAAGTTGAAAGTTCCTCTGACAGAGCTGCACGACTCGTTATCCAACTCTCGAGAAGATACCAGGCTCCGATTATTCAAGCTTATGCACCCACCACAAGTCATTCTGAAGAAGAAATTGAAGATTTTAATGAGGAAATTCGTCATCTAAATAATAAAGGCAAACAGCACTTGAAGATATTTATGGGAGATTCCAATGCAAAAATAGGGCAACGGCAACAGAATGAAACTTCATTAGGTAAATTCGATCACGGCAACAGAAACCAGTCTCGTAGAGTTTGCAGAGGCAGAAGGGTTTTTCATCATGAACTCCTTTTTCAAGAAAAAGCCGCAAAGGAAATACACATGGAGGCATCCCAATGGATTGACAAGTGAAATTGATTTTATTATGTGTAACAATACATTTGTCATGGAACACTGCAGTGTGTTGAACAAGTTCAATACAGGTAGTGACCATAGAATGGTAAGATGCACCTCAATGCTAAACTCGAGCGTGGCAAGCTCATAAAACAAACAAAGTGTATTGACATGACCAGCCTTAAAAAGCATCATAATACCTTCAAATTAGAACTGAGCAACAGATTCTCTACTCCAGAAGGTCTAACGTCGGAAGAAGTGGGCATCTCTGAAGTTAACAGAAAAGTAACCAAAGCTCTTATGGAAACAGCAACAAAATTAGCTGGTACTAAGAACAAGTTGCATGTGAACAAATTATCAGGAAAAACCAAAATTTTGATGCAAAAAAGAAGGGAGATGAGGAACACTAAAGAAGATGTGACTTCCAAAGCGGAATATACTGTATAATTTAAGATTGAATATTCATTCTGATTGCGGAGATTCTAATTACTCGACTTTCTACTTCATCAGTCCCTATTGGAAGGGGGCTGTCTTCTTGGCTCGGGTCCTCAAAGCTCTGAGTTCAATCCGTTGGTCCCGGCGTAGAGACTCCTCATTATAAACAATGGCTTTTCGTTATGAACATCCCAGTCCTCGGTGTAGCATAAGTAGTGCCCGCTGGATCCGCAAACCAACCAACTGAAATCGATAGCCATCGTTTCAATAATATCAATAGTATTCCAACTGTCAATTTTCACAAAAAGCAGTTTTTCTTCCAGCATTTTTTTTTAACTTTCGCAGTTTTAGAGATTTCTGGCAAAGTTTTTTTTCTGGATGATTTTTAGCTAAATATGAGCATACCGGCACTTCGAAATTTCCATTTCCAGCACTGAGTACAAATAGGCTTAATCACTGTTTCATTTTCTCTAAATATTTGAATGTTGCATGCCTGTCTATTTTGCAGCTTGAAGGTGAATTTATTCCCAAAGTTCTATCATGCATTCAGTGTCAACTCACAAGCCTAAGGTTGGTTGTGATGTACCTCTCCCCTCTTTAATTTAATCTGAAAGATTTTTAAGCCACTCTGGTTACCGAGCAGGCTATGGCGCTGGCTACTGACCATTCGTCAGGGTGGGCCGAGACTGACATGGTCGGTGTTTTTATCTGATGGTGCTGGCTCTGTCCCTTCCCTAATCAGCAGCCCCAAATTTGAGAGGGGCGACTGTTTTGAGTTACTAGTCGTTAAATGTTAAGCTCTATACAAGCCCATTCAGTTCGAGTTGCTAGTCGTTAAATGTTAAGCTCTATACAAGCCCATTCAGTTCGAGTTGCTAGTCGTTAAATGTTAAGCTCTATACAAGCCCATTCAGCTCAAGTTGCTAGTCATTAAACGTTAAACTGCTTACAGCCCTCCGAGTTCCAGTTGCTAGTCGTTAAACGTTAAACTACTTACAACCCTCCGAGTTCGAGTTGCTGGTCGTTAAACGCCGAATAAAAAAAAATAATAATCTCGACCCCCCCCCCCCACCTTTCCGTTGATCCACGAATATCTTGCCAGTGGTCCAAACTGACTGTGAATAACCATCCTGGTTAATATTCTCTTTCTCAACCAATCTTGTGTGTCGCTTATTTGAGACGCAAAAAAGAAAAAAATTTAAAGTATTACCTGGACGATATTGCATTTTCGTTTAGTATTTTGAGAGAGGCGAACTGCATTCCAATCATTTCTCACTAATGGAATTGATGGCTGTTTCGATTTCTGCCGTACCAGCCATTTTTTTAAACCCCATAAGAATATGAATTTCTTAGGTTTTTTTTTACTTTTTTTCTGAGCTTCTCACAGAGAAACAGTGGCGCTGGGAAAACACACCACCTATATCTCATCATCATAGCCCGAACCCAAGCACAACTAAGACGATTGTCTTCACGGTTGTAAAACTTTCTGTTGTGCCATACGCTTAGTTTTTAATACGCAGTTTTCCTTATCGTACATATGGTTGCTGTGAAGACGTCATTGTCATGTTAGTGTTTTTCCTGTTCTGTACTTCTCAACGTTAAAGTTCAAAACTTACATAGTGAAAGTACTAGTGATTCGCTGTTTACCAGAAATGCAACAGAGCTCAATTTTTGCAAAAAAAATTTGGTTTGATAGAAAATCAATTTCGGAAATACTCATTTGTTGTGCAGTTTCTTATATAAAAATTGCTTTCAGCGCTTTTTCGAAGAACCCAAGAATCGGTGGCACATAAAAATTTTGTTTGTCAATGTTGTTTTTTTCATTCACTTTTCGCACTGTTGGTGGCTATACAATACGAGTAGAATTGAAGCCAAGTAATAAAACACAAACGCGTGTAAATTCCGAATCCTACCGTTTCATCTTCGAATCATCAGTCTGGAAGATTCGCTCTATTAAACTCTTCCTATTATGTAGACTCGAAATGGGTCACACTCTGAGGATGATGGAAAAACGACTTCTTTGTGCATTCAAGCTATCAGCTCCTCTTTATCCTCTTCCCCCTCCCTGAAAGAAAAACGTGAAAAAAAGAAAGCTTTCATTCGGTAACTGGTACCTCTTTTATCCCGCTTATTTTCATTTCTTTTAGAAGGTGGTAAGGAGATTGCTTTTGTTTTGAGGCTTCGATTCGCGAATTGCTATTCATCAATCGTGGGTAGTGACTGGCAAAAATATGCAAACGACTTTTGTTTTTCAGTCATTTGTACACGTGAACAGTTAAGGCTTTGTTTGAATCATATAATGAACTTCAGGAAAAGAACCTGCTTTCTAGTAGAGCATCGAAGCTCAATCTATTGCTACTAACAAACCGGATTCATTACCTCTCTTGGAAACAGAACATCACTGATCGAAAATCAGACGGCTTCCCTAAAAAGCAACACTCTGATTATTATAAGCACACGTATCCTTTTTACGGAGACATGACGCAGTAACTCTTAAAGTCTAGAAAGCTGTTCGTAAATACATGGAATAAAATAATTCCGTGTTATTGGTAATAATTGCACCCGAAAACAATCATATTTAATAAATTTCACTACAAAACCTACTTTCTTGAAAAAACAAAACAAAAAAAACGCTGTACTAAACTTTTGGAGAAGACCCCGAAAAATATAAACTTAAGATTTACGTAAATATATATATTTTTTTTTATTTTAAAGAATATACACTGAGTGATGACTGAATTATCACCACCTACCTAATACTTCGCAGGTCCACCTTTCGCCCTCAGTACAGCAGCTATCCGACGTGGCATCGATTCAACATACACTGAGTGATCACTGAATTATGACCACCTACCTAATACTTCGTAGGTCTTCCTTTCGCCCTCAGTACAGCAGCTATCCTACGTTGCATCGACTCAACATACACTGAGTGATCACTGAATTATGACCACCTACCTAATACTTCGTAGGTCTATAACGAAGTAAATTTCTCCGTCATTTCTGTCCGCGCCAGGATTCGAACCCGGATCTCCTCATTCCGGAATAAGTTGCTCTACCAATTGAGCTACGCGGACATTTTATTCTGATTCCTATCTGCCTTTATGTCGTGTGCGTCCTTCTGGCAGGTACGTCACATCTCCTGGTACGTTACATCATCTCCCCCTTATTTCTTTTTTTTCGAAGTGCTGGAGAAGGGATTCTCTTATTTTTCCTATCTCGCGGTGTGGAAATAACATCACACCATTGCGAGATTTTGAACGATCGGGTCATCCGGATAGTTCGGGCGCCATTATAACGAAGTAAATTTCTCCGTCATTTCTATCTACGCCAGGATTCGAACCCGGATCCCCTCATTCCGGAATAAGTTGCTCTACCAATTGAGCTACGCGGACATTTTATTCTGATTCCTATCTGCCTTTATGTCGTCTGCGTCCTTCTGGCAGGTACGTCACATCTCCTGGTACGTTACAGGTCTTCCTTTCGCCCTCAGTACAGCAGCTATCCTACGTTGCATCGATTCAACATACACTGAGTGATCACTGAATTATGACCACCTACCTAATACTTCGTAGTTCCTCCTTTCGCCCTCAGTACAGCAGCTATCCGACGTGGCATCGATTCAACATACACTGAGTGATCACTGAATTATGACCACCTACCTAATACTTCGTAGTTCCTCCTTTCGCCCTCAGTACAGCAGCAATCCGACGTGGCATCGACTCAACATACACTGAGTGATCACTGAATTATGACCACCTATCTAATACTTCGTAGTTCCTCCTTTCGCCCTCAGTACAGCAGCAATCCGACGTGGCATCGACTCAACATACACTGAGTGATCACTGAATTATGACCACCTATCTAATACTTCGTAGTTCCTCCTTTCGCCCTCAGTACAGCAGCTATCCGACGTGGCATCGATTCAACATACACTGAGTGATCACTGAATTATGACCACCTACCTAATACTTCGTAGTTCCTCCTTTCGCCCTCAGTACAGCAGCTATCCGACGTGGCATCGATTCAACATACACTGAGTGATCACTGAATTATGACCACCTACCTAATACTTCGTAGTTCCTCCTTTCGCCCTCAGTACAGCAGCTATCCGACGTGGCATCGATTCAACATACACTGAGTGATCACTGAATTATACCACCTACCTAATACTTCGTAGTTCCTCCTTTCGCCCTCAGTACAGCAGCAATCCGACGTGGCATCGACTCAACATACACTGAGTGATCACTGAATTATGACCACCTATCTAATACTTCGCAGGTCCTCCTTTCGCTTTCAGTACAGAAGCTATCCGGCGTTGTATTGATTAAATAAGATGCCGGAAGCAGTTGAGAGGTATGGCAGACCAAGCCGTGTGTAATGCGAGCTTCAATGCAGGTATAGAGTTGATTGGTGCATCCAGACGTTTAATATGCCCTTCCATAGTGTCCCAGACGTGCACTATGGAGGGGGATTGATGGCACGTGTTTGAAGACCAATAGATATGCTGGAAGTCTGAAAGGTGTTTCTCAAACCATTCCTGCACAACATTGGACCTGAGGCTTGGGGCATTGTCGTCTTGGAAGGCACGGTCTCCGTTCGGAAAAAGTGCACCATTGCCGGGTGTACAGAGTCAGCAAGCAATTCACGATAATGAGCACCAGTCATCTGTTGTTCCATATGCACTAGGGGTCTAAGTTCTTGCTAGGCAAACACGCCCCACACCATACATCCGCCTCCACGGGCTTGCACTGTGGAGACCCTGCAAGACGGAATTTTTGCACAAGACGAGTCTTTTGCGCCGATGAACCGTTGTTAGGAGAGGATGTCGTCGGGGTCGTATGCTGTTATAGCCCGTACGTGCGAAAGTGTGGCACATGGTCATTACAGATACAGTTCCGGGTTGACTTCTGTTGTACTGGGTAATCAACTGTTGAACAGTGTTGACCTGTACGAGTCGTCGGACACGCTCACCTCTCACATCCAAACTGCACAGGACAACCTTTCACGGTCCTATGCAGTTTTGCCTCGGGATCGTTGTTTGACCATTTTCACTCCAGTCCTAAGAAACTTTAAATACTCGCGTACAACCCACAAGTTCAACCGTTTGGGAAATCGCTCTCCAATCTCCCACAATATGTCCTTTCTCAAAGTTCGATAAATCCTTCCATTTACTCATCACACACCAAATTTTACTACCTACAGCTCCACTCACACCTTATATGCGCTATGTGGGTCTACTAATCGCGCCCTCTCGGAAATCATGTGATCAACGGGGCGCATCCACTTTTGATAGGGGTGGTCATAATTCAGTGATCACTCGGTGTACATCTCACACCTCAGTTACTTTCAAATCACAGGAATCAACAAACAATTCGCACAAGTTTTTTTTTCTCAAAATTCTAGAACATATTTCCAAGCAATCACTTTTCCAAATACAAAAATAACATGTTTCACATCGATTATTTCTCGAATTGCAGGAACCGCATTTGCCTCTCAATTACATAATTCTAAATAAATATCACAACATTTAACACCTATATTTCTCGAATTACAAGAATAGCATAATTTACATAGTTTTTACTTCAGTTACATCTCCAATCACAAGGATTACAGTCTTTACATAGACTCTTCTGGAATTATTGGGATTACATATTTCTTATCGGCCATAAGTAATTTCGTTAATTAAAATATTGCTGCTTTCTAATGAGTTATCCTGTTTCATATTAGGTATTTCTGGAATTGTTTGGATAGCAGAGTTTTTTGTTACTTTCGATTAACATTGCACTCAAACATCATTTGTTCTGATCATTATTTTAATTTCCTGTTCGAGTTGCAGAAAGCAACGTTTTTCTTTTCAAATTATCTTGACACTGTCACCTCACCTGTGCATGTATCGTCTGCGAACAGTGTGAAACAGGGTTTACAAATAAAATATCCCTGCACAGGCTTGGAGCTGCTATTCAGTTCTGCGTTTGCAAGTAGATATACTGGATTCTGTCCCTGTATTTTTAAAGGAAAAGTTAAAAAAAATTGTGTGGTGACGGTTTTCTTTTACGAAAAAAATTCCTAATTTTTTTTTGACGGGTTTGTTTTCCTTAATATTTAAAAAAAGAAACAAAAAAGGAATTTCACTTTTTTTGTTTGCTTGTTTTTTAGTTGCACTTTAATGATGGCATAAATAATTCCTTCCTGGGAGTTCTTTTGTCATTTACGCATGGCCATTCAAATGAATGACCATTCAATTTCCAAGTTGCCACTACGCTCACTGAGTGAATCATTCTTTGCATCACAAATATTGACAAAAGTCACCGGATATTGACAAAAGTCACCATTTTGACAAAAGTCACCATTTTGACAAAAGTCACCATTTTGACAAAAGTCACCAATATTGACAAAAGTCACCATTCAATTTCCAAGTTGCCACTACGCTCACAGCGCGTGGGAACAATGTCACCAATATTGACAAAAGTCACCATTTAATTGACCAAAGTCACCATTCATATTGAAAACTGGTTTCCATTACTGAAAACTGGTTTCCATTTCAATATTTTCAAACCTTAACTACTGAAAACTGGTTTCCATTTCAATATTTTCAGACCTTAACTACTGAAAACTGGTTTCCATTTCAATATTGACAAAAGTCACCATTCAATGTCACCAATATTGACAAAAGTCACCATTCAATGTCACCAATATTGACAAAAGTCACCATTCAATGTCACCAATATTGACAAAAGTCACCATTCAATTTCCAAGTTGCCACTACGCTCACTGAGTAAATCATTCTTTGCAGGGATTTCGTGTTTACCATTAAAGCGTTTTCAAGGCCCTAGCTTTTTTTTTTTATATATATCGGAAAACTGCTCGCAGGAGCGCGAGCTCTTCAACCATTCACAAATCACAATGAATAATTTGAGGGCACACCATTCAAAATGAATGGTGTTCACTTCTCATTCCCATTCTTATGTTTCACCATTATTTCCAACCTGACTGCTAATTTCTCACTTACTTTAACGGAATACACTTATTAATTCTCGACATCACTTTTCACATTGGGAATTCGTTTTGCTGGCGGAAGAAAGTTAAACGTGTAGCGACTTCATATGCATGTTGCAGTAATAGTAGATTGAATGGTGATCATTCAAAGCTCTTTTTGGCAAACTGCCCGAAAGAGCGTGAACGTTTTTTATTTATTTTTTATTTTAGGAAAACGGAAAATTGGATGATGAATATGCAATTAAGCATCACGACACAGAAAATTTGGTTGGTGCAAATACCCTTGCATCTCTTCCCCCTGAGTACTTTACTGGTGTATATATATCTTTGCACTTGTAGTACATATTGTGTATATATTTATAGTGCATATTGTGCATATATTTATAGTAATGTTGTGTATATATTTATAGTGCATATTGTGCATATATTTATAGTAATGTTGTGTATATCTTATAGTTACATAGATGAAAAATGAAACATTATAAAAGCTATTGTGTATATCTTTATAGTACATATTGTGTATATCTTTATAGTACAAGTCTTTATACACATTGTATATATCTTTATATCTTTATAAAGTTATATACAATATGTATAAAAACGTACATACTGTGTATGTATTTATACATATTGTACATATCTTTACAGTACATATTGTGTATGTCTTTATACATATTGTATGTATTTTACAGTACATATTGTGCATATATTTATAGTAAATATGCATATATCTTTACGGTACATACTGTATATCTTTATAGTGCATATTTTATACAACTTTATAGCGTATATTGTGTATATTTTATAGTACATATTGTGTATATCTTTACAGTACATATTTATATATCTTTATAGTACTTTTCTTGTATGTCTTTATAGCACATATTTTATAGTGCATATCGTGCATATCTTTATAATTCCTGTTGTGTATATATCTTTATAGTGCATGTTGTATATGTCTTTCAAAGTACATGTTGTGTATATATTTATAGTATATGGTGTATATCTTGATAATACATGTTGTGTATGTATATCTTTATACTATATGTTGTGCATATCCTTACAGTACATATGAGTATATCTTTATAGTACATATTGTGTATATCATTATAGTACATACGTGTGTATCTTTATAGTATACGTGTATGTATTTACAGCATATATTGTGTATAAATTCATGGTACATATTGTGTATATCTTTATAGTACTTTCTGTTATAGTACACCATTATACCCTCCTTGATTGTTTGTGGAAATGTTACACAGAGCGAATGTTGCATGTCATCGAAATACTTTTTGCTCTGGGAAGGCCACTACGAATTTGTCGACCTGTTATGCTTTTTTTCGCGCGAAAGTGTTGAATATTTTGTTATAGTTTTTAACTCTGATTTTAATTCCATCTTCTTACTTCTGTTTGTAAGCATTTCAATCATAATTTGCAGTTACATGGATGAAAAATAAAACGTTATAAAAGCTGAATACACGGGGAAAAGTTGCTCGGTTGAAGAAGAATCTTAGAAAAAAAATAAAGATGTAAAAGCATCTCTCTCAGCAGTGTTTTTGCTTTACTCTTTAAAAAATGGAGCAATTATGCCCAAAGTAACATACATCAGAAGATCAAGGTTTCAGCACCCACTTTCTGAAATAGTTGTCATCCCGAGAAAAACAAATCTCCCTTAGGCTTTTGCTGTCTCAGGCAAAGTAGCTCAGTGTCTACAGCGACAAGCTCCACCGACTTCTTTGTCTTACTTTTCTAGAGTACTTATTTACGCATCTGCATGTTCGCCAGCCATTAATTTGAGCTCTGGGAGAGACAGGCCCTAAGGAAAAGTTTGAGGGAAAGTTCTCTTGCATTTGATCGATAAAAAGAAAACATGGGAAAGTCGGTGATGGAAGTGCACGTAATCCTCAAATTGATATTGATACTGAAATTCTTGTGAGAATGTCAAAGCTTATATAATCTGTCGCAACAGTAATCAGATTTTAAATGGAGGTGGCTTCTTACTCCCGATACAAAAGCTTCTGAACTAGAATATGAAAACAAAGAAGAGGGAGGGGAAAGAAGCGCTGATGTTAGGTAATTCGAAAAAAGATGGGATGATGGACTCAATACTAAAGCTACTAACGGGATTCTCACTGTCTTCGCTGCTTGAAAGGACATATTTCTTAAGGGGGTAGGGCATGGGTTCATTGAGAGGCAAAGCTGGAGTTTCATGCCGGGGTGGTACAGTAAATATGCTGCCCGTAGAAAATAAGATCACCATTCTCAAGACAAATTTCGAAAAGGTTTTTAAATAGCATCTAAGCTTCGCGACAATAATTTAACAGAAAATCTGATCTAGATTCAAGAGCAACACAAATCTGACTACAAGGCACGGCGAGTTTATTTTTATTTGTTACTCTTATTTTTTACGACGTGTTGGCCCCTTCCTTATAAAGCATCTAAAACCGGCTGGAATTAAACAACTCAAATTCAGGATTACATGCTCTATAGAAAATATATTTACGTATTAACAACCAGACTATTGAATATAATCACTCATGTTTCATTTGCGACTTACACCCAACTTCCTCACATGATAAACTCGCAACAAAACTGCTTGTCGACGAACTACATTTTTGAAGCAATATTTTTCAGTCAGTGCGGTTATTTATTTGAGTGCAAGGGAACGGGATTCCCGTAAGAAAAGAAACCGAAAATTCCCTCTATTTTCCATCGCATCACGTTTGCACGTTCGTGTTCTTCTAATTTAGCTGAACGAATCCAAATTCTTTACTTCGGGTACTACATGGCTGTGCTTCTCTCTTATCCCAGGCTTTCTCTCTACAGTTATCATCCTCTAAGACCAATAACATGCTGCCCGTTGATCTACTGCATGGTATCTCCCCGACGAATTCACTGAACCTTTCATCACCAGTATATGACCTACCATCCTTTCTAGATGCCTTGATCATCTAACACAAGTGGCAGTCGCATCTTTTTTTTTTTTTTTTTTTTTTTTTGTTGGAGGTTTAACGACCACCGTGAGCAACTCAGTGGACTATAAGCAGTCGCCATCCCTAATTTAGGGTCACTGGTTCCAGAAAAGAGAGAGAGACAGCGCCATAAGACAAACACAACATCCGTGCCTCACCGGAATTCGAACCCGGACCCATCTCGGACTAATGATCAGAAGACATCACTTAGACCACTGCGCCACCGGGCGGCGCAGTCGCCTTGTTCATTATTTTTTTTATTATCCTCTAAATAATCAAACAGTTCTTAATTTGCTCTTCTTCCCGAATGACTGGTCTTAGCGTCTCGAACTGAACCACAAATCTTTTACTTTCGAAACCTTGTGGGTAGTGAGAAGTTGTGCCTTATCTTGAGATTCCCATGTAATATAAACATCATCTGCTCAACCTAATATGAATAATAGGCATGCCCCTCATGCACACACACACGTGTGTGTGTGTGTACGTTATTAGAAATAAAAATATTAAAAAAATATAATATATAAAAAACAGAAAAAAATATGTAATTTTTTCAGAACAGTTCGTTAATAAAATTTTAATATTCCCGCTGGTTATGTAACTCACCTGATCTGTGCCATAATCGAAGTCCAAATTAAAAGCGCTGCTTTCACTTCAGCATTTCTATGGAGCTGATTATTTTTCTGGTCTTCTGACTCATCTTCTTTATTTTCTTTTTCACCTTTAGTTCTGTTTATGCCAGAGTAACAATCTGACAAAGGTTTGCCCCTGTTAGGTTAGCAGCAGTTTAAATTATTTGGTTGGTTGGTGTTTATTGGCGCAAAGACCTCAAACGGCCAAACAGCGCAGTGTTCCACGATTTATGACGGAAGCTTGAACATTTTGATCAGTTGCCATCAAAACCATTAGCATTCCATTCCAGATGGTGGGCCTATAATTTGACCTGCTTCTTTGGTTTCCTTGAGAACTCACCATGGGTTGAAACAGTTCCATACTTTCTTTCTAGAATCTAACTTCTATGCCATTATTGAAAGATGAGACGCACCTAGGAGCATTTTTTTCTTGACGAAATCGCTCCCCCTTGATTATTCAGTGTTCTTCATATTTTTCAAGACTGCAGTCCGCTTCACTGTGGTAAATATTTAATAATATTCGAATAATGCCCTGATCGTATTACTGAATCAATGATGTGATTTTCACAGCGAAGAAAGTAATCGTAACACTCTTTTAATTGATGTCCTGTGAACTGCAATTGGAGATTAATTTCCCACGTACTTGTGGTCTTTCGAATAGTTTTTATAGACTTCCGTACTCTCATATTTTCTCAAATAAATTAATTTATTTTCAGTAAGGAACAATTACGAATCTCAGTTTCATTTACCAATCATTAAAATCCGGGCTATTACTATCATACAAAACATCGCATCTGAGCAATAGTCAGAGGAAAATTTATTCACGCCTTTAAAGCACCATCATGTACACTCAGCAGACAAAACATTAGAGATACAGGTGATGAGTATTTAACATGGGCATCCCCCGTGCGGAGGGGCATACCTAAACCGAACTTAGGTGATAAATTGATAAATAGGCGGACAGCAGGGCTTCCCAGTAGCGTATTGCAATCGACGAACATGAGTAAACGTGGTGATAAGAGTGACTTTGATCGTGGACACATTATCGGTTAACCCTTTAAGCGGCCGATGTACCTGAACCAAATGACGCCCAAAATTTACTAATTCCAAAACAGAAATGTCCACAGCGATCGGGTTTAACAAAAGCTAAAAAAAAAACAGTTCCTTTCTCATTCTCATCTCAGTAGTACCGACCATATACGTGTCACTCGTAGTCGTATACAATATACCCTTCTAGTCCTCTTTTCCAACGCTCTCTTCTACTCTGCTCTATGACCTAAAGAATAAAGGAAAAGAAAGGGCTTGCTCCTTTCCAGTATCATGGTGTCAGTGGCTAGCCCCCCTGACACGGGCACCATGCCACTAGACAGAGAAACAAGTTATCTTCTCTCTCCTTTCTCTGGTTCGTCGCCATTGATATAGCAAGTAATCAGTCAGAAAGGATTAGTGTCAATCACTCCCCTAAATGATTACTTTGAATAACAAAGCTAAGGAGGAAAGCAACACTTTCTAATTCCCAGGTTCACTCCTTCCAGTTGGGTTCTATCCACTTCTTAGACAGCAAAAAAATTCCTTAGACCTGATTTCAGCTCATTATTCTAACCCCGAGTTAATTCTTTTCAGCCGGTAAAAGGGTTAAAGTCAGATGGGTCATTCTATCGCCCAAGTGGTAAGAACTATAGGGTTTCCGATGGCAACCGTGTCAAAGGTATACCACGAGTTTACCATCGACGGACGTACCAGCGCCCAGAGAACAAGCGGTGACCGACCACATCCCATTGATGATGGGCTATCCAGGCTCGTACAGACTGACCACTTGGCAACCGCAGCGCAAATCGCATTCAGACTAAATGTCGGAAGCCCAAGCAGCCTCAGCGAGAAAACGCTACAGCTCACGCTGTATACGTTTTGCTATGGGATCCGGCGCTCTACTCGTAGCCACTGTTGGCTGCTCGTTGTTGGACATTACACTTCGCCTGGTGTCGGGAACATCAAAACTGGACCTCTGTAGAATGGCGCCGCGTCGTGTGCTCAGACGAATCCCGTTTTCAACTGTACTGAGCTGACGGGAGGGTGACAGCATGAAGCTATGGCTCCTTCGTCCCAAGTCGGCTCTGGTTAAGGCGGTGTTGGCTCTGTGATAGTTTGAGGAGCCTTCTCATGGGACACATTACATCCCTTTGTGCGTCTGGAGAGGTCCTTAACCGCTGCGAGCTACTAGCATGTCTTGGCTAATCACCTACTCGCTTTTATGGCCTTCATGCATCCTGATTCCGATGGTCTGTTTCAACAGGAAAATGTGCCACCCCACCGGGCCGTAACCAACTAGGCGTGGCTCGAGAAACACTCGTCTGAGTTTGGAACCATCCAGTGGCCCCCAAGTTCCCCAGATTGAAACCTTGTAGAAGCTCTCTGGGATGCCGTGCAGCAGAACATCATATCCATACTGGGTCGACGCCTCGGACGGGATTGTGGAGTATGCTGCAATAGACATTGCTAGCATTACCTCCGGAAACCTGGTGGAGTCGATGCCCAGGCGTGTACAAGCTGTTATTTGCGCTAGAGAAGACCAACAAGCTATTAGGTATCTCTAATATTTTGTCCATTGAGTGTATTCTCGTTTCTTTCTATCACCAAAATCTATTTTCATTCTAAAGTATTTGCACAACTAATAGATTATCCCTCGTCCCTTCGAAGTTCTCTACAGCATTGCGTACTCTCATTATTAATCAAATAAATAAATTTATTTTCAGCAAGGAACAATAACGAATCTTAGTTTCTGTGCAGTGTTAGGCGAATATTCTGCGGAACTTTTGGCCATTTTACTTTCATCCAGGTGTTTGCCAATGAGAAATTCATAGCCTTCTGCTAGCCGTGAGTGCGCCTAGCATCTTGTTTGCGAACATTAGTGAACTGAAGTCTTAATAATGCTGACTTGAGCTGGTCATCTTTTTCATCTCGCTTTCTCTTACTGTACGGAGTTCCATTCTGTTTAGATACCCTCCCAATTGGACTCAATATTCTGAAAGTTCGGGCGAAAGACAGTGAGAAATCTTTTGTTATCGGTGGCTTGCTACAACGCTCTACAATAACAAAAACATTTCCCTTTAAAGTCAATTTTTACGCTAATGCAATGACAATTGTAATAATATTGTGATTTGTTTTGTTTATATTAATTTCAGCTGTACTTTGCACACACGACCTCAGTGTACAGGTAAGTAAAAATGCTGGAACCTCGGTATGTATACGTACCATTCGCAGAGAACTTCATTCCATGGGTTACCGTGGTCGTGCGGCTGCTCATAAGCCTTTCATCTCCACTCGGAATGCTACTCATCGTTTAGCATGGTGTAAAGAAAATCAATCGTGGACCGTTGATCAATGGAAACGGGTGCTATGGACTAATGAATCCAGATACACGATCCATCAGTCTGATGGCTGCGTGTGGATATGGCGGCAGCCGAGGGAACGCTATTTACCACAGTGTACTGTTCCTACGGTCAAGTTTGGAGCTGGAAATGTACTCGTGTGGGGGTGTTTTTCGTGGTATGGTCCCGGCCCATTGGTTATCGTGGACAAACATGTTAAGTAGCACGTCTACCTCGATATTCTCTACAATTATGCCCTACCAACTTTGTGGCAATACTATGGAACCGAGCCGTGTTGGTACCAGCAGGATAATGCACCGAGCCATAAAGCAAGGACTGTTACGGCGTGGTTTGACGATCATTCCGTATCGTGTGTGGACTGGCCAGCACTGAGCCCTGATCTTAATCCCATAGAGCACCTATGAGAATAACTAGAGCGCCGCATAAGAAGTTTGGAATCAAGGCTTACTACTAAGCAACAGTTAGCGGCAGCATTATGTACTGAATGGAAGCGCATACTTATCGCTGTGTTCCAAAACCTTGTCGAAAGCCAGTCTCGAAGGGTCAGTGCATGCATTAAGGTCAAAGGTGGACCGACACCGTACTAATGTATGTCAATAAATGCTATGTTGTGTTTCTCTTCTAGGTGTCCGTTGACTTTTGTCATTATAGTGTACTTTCGCTTCGCTTACATGGTGAAGTTAATGCCCTGAGTTGGTTCTCAGTATAGTCACGCGATCTACTTTCTGACGACGATTCGCTAAAATTTCGCATCTGATTTTTTCTGGCACACTGTGAGATTGTGCGAGCACCGAAACGAATGAACACTTCTAGTTAGACTCTGCTGGATCTGTGTGTGTGTATACTGCTCAACATGAAAATCGTAACACTAAGAAACAGACGGCGTAGGGACATACAAATCGCTAGTGGAAATGGATCAGTGGCGTGACCAAGGAGAAGGGAGTGTTACCCCCTACTCCCCCTCCAAAATTTGAAACCTTTCGATATTTCAAAAATGCAATTTTAAAAGACAAAGTTTTGTTAGTATTTGAAACTGTTTTTATGTCTCATGGCAAAAACTGAACGCGTTTTCTCCATGAAGACGAAGAAGTGGCAAAGATCCAAGGACCAGAATGTCCCATCGCAATGAAAATCTAATACATGGGTATACTGAAAGTTTCTGTGGCGACGAGGCTATGCCAAATTTGAGTTCCATGATTTATTTCAGATTACTCTTATGCACGCTGAAAGACAGGAGTTTTGATTAAAATACGAAGAATCACATCAAAACAAAACCAACGTTGTAACATAAGCACAGAAAACCCAGAAGACTATTACAGGATTTCAATTTCTGTACCATTTTTAGACATGTTTTTTAGTGCTTTGGAAATTAAATTTCTCGCACACAAATCGGTCTTATCAGGATTCGAGTCATTTTTCCCAACAAATCCCAATGTGACACCATCTTCTCAAGATACTGATAATTTTAAAATTTTAACTGAATTTTATACAGGTGACTTGAATGGCTCGCAAGAAGAACTAATGATAGAATTGAAACTGTGGTACCGTAGGATCGCCCGCAAAGAAAAGGAGCACTGGCCAAAAGACGCTTTAAGGGCTTTAAAACTGTGTTACAGTGAGGTGTTATTCAATATATAAAACATTGTTTCACATACTTACTCTACCAGTGACAACTTCAGAAAGTGAGCAATCATTTTCAACACTGCGTCTCTTAAAACCATATCTGCGTAATGCCATATTAGAACTGAGGCTCAATGGGTTAGCATTACTTCATATTCATCGAAAATACACACCGAAAGCTGAAGAAGTTTTAGATAAACTAGCAAAAAATCCCAGAATGCTGGGGAAGTACGACTCAAGTAATAGTAAGTAAAAGCAACGTAAGAGTTGAATCAAAGCAAAAAATATTTGTCAGTGGTCAACCATTATGTGGTGATAAGAATATAGGTAATAAGAATATTAATCATAATTTCCAGCAATATTTATTTTTGCGCGGATGTTGCCTGCATTTTAAAAATGAACTCATAACGCATTTAGTTGTATAAAAAAATAAATTTCGTAAGGAAAACATTTCTGGGCACGCCACTGTAATGGACTACCTGAGATATGCAAATGATCAAAGTTTCACGGCGATCGGTCACGTGTAGGTCCAATGAGCAAGGTTTAAAGATGGCGCACGTATGTGCTCGCTTCATAGTAAGCCACATGTTTAGGATCGATTGTATTGGTCGAAATCGTTTCGAATTTTTTGACACAGAGCTGTAGAGGATCGTCGATATGAGAGAGCTGGGTCTCAACCAAGGAGGTTAGAAGAAAGAGGAGGTGGCAACAGCATCTCTCCGTGGGCTGCTGACGTGACGGAAAAATCGCGATTTTGAACGGGTTTTTCGGACCTTTACTCTACACATACAATCATGAAAAAAATTGAGGCTGAAATATTCATTCCCATTATTAAAAAATTCTAGAAAAAATAAAAATATATGTGTAGGTATTTCTTTAAAAAATTGAACAAAATAATGATTTTTTGAGCGGAAGTGCATGCTGCGCATGGTTGCTTGCATATTGCGCTTGTGCAAGTAGCCATGTTTAAAATATTACCAAAACTCTAATGTTGAGAAATACGAAGTCCGAAATATTCCTTGTTTGTATCCTTGTTTTGCATGGTTTGCATGCGCTGAGCGTAACTGCTTCAGCACAGGAAGTGACGTCACGTTGCCAAACTCCCGCAAACTCGCACCACCTCAGAGAAAATATCGAAACAGTTGATCTGTTTCGGCTTCATTCAAAACAGGTCCTTTCATCTCCTCTTCTCCTAACCTCCTTGGTCTCAACTTACGGGCCATTTCCGCATGAGTGTAGGACAGTGTCAGCACAATGTAACATTGCGCGTCACTCTGTCACAAAGCACCGAATGACGTAACGACAAAGAAGTTGTCCAAGGTGCCACACCACATCACACGAAGATCGCCTACTGCGTAGAGAGGCTGTTCTCAACCTGTTCACTACAGCGACCTTGCTGAAGCGTGATGTGTGAGCTACTGCGGATTATAAGGATCCCACCAAAACGATGCGAGGAAGTTTGCATGACGTGAAGCCCAGCCTCAAATCTTCCATTGATAACGCAATAACACACCACAAGGCCCATTTTCTGGAATGTTGTCAAGAGAAACGACACTGGACTGTGTCATTTAAGAACGCGCTATTCACTGACGAATCGTGGTTCAGTTTCGGCGTGGCAGATGGACCCACGTCCGTATGGTGTCATCGGTATAACTGACATGCTGAGGCGTTTACAATCAGCCCTCAATCCGTTTTCCTAGTGGTTTGACGCGCTGACTTCTGACTATTCGTCCGAGATAGGCCCAGGCTCGAGTACCGGATGAACATGGGTTGTGTGTTTGTCTTACAGCACTGGCTCTGCCCCTTCCTAAAAACAAGTGGTTTAAAATTAGGGTCGGGTGACTGCTTATATCCTTACAGGCTTTTCACGGTAGTCGTTAAACACCCTCCTAAAAAATCAGCCTCAAAACAGCACTTCAACGTGGTACACTGGTATGAAGTGGAACCTGATACGGCAGCAAGACATCTCTTGTCCATTTTCCTGACATTGTGACGATAAGACGCTGCGTTGATGTTATCTTCAAATCCGTTGTACTACCTTTCCTTGCCCCCACGCTGGATCGAGTATTCAGTAGTACACCGCAAGTCCACACATCGCTTATGTCACAAGAAACAATCTGCAAGGCATGGTCACAATCCTACGGCCACAAAAGTCATCGGACTTGTCATTCATCTAGCATATGTGGGATTTTAAGATCCGTCGTCTCCGGCAGCAGACCTACAGCGGCAGCGTGCATATTTGGTTGCTGCTGGAATGTCATACTGCAATCTACCATTTGTAATCTCATTGACTTCACACATTGTCATCTGCAGGTTTGCATAATTGCCCGAGGTGATCCAGCTCTGAACTGAATAATCCTGAATAAGAGCAGGTGCACTACTTTCTCACATTTCATTCTTTGATTGTTTATGTGTCTTTGATACCCGCGAGTTTCGTGATTTTGCGTTAACTCCATCTATCTAGTGCAATTTTCATGTTAGGAAGTATTGTATTCATTAACTTTTTACTCTCTCGGGAGAAGAAAACAGAAAGAAAGAACTAATGCTATGCATACTAGTTTATTTTGTGATCATCGCGCTTGTTCTTCAAGTCGTCACTGAGAGTTAATTGAACCACAGACAGCGTGGCAAGAAGAAGATGGCGTGGAAGTCTCCAGGAGGTTCCACACAAAGCATCATTATCTAGGTTCCTATTGTCCTTCCAGTTGATTGTTTGCTTACTTCTACAGGTTCGTGGAAGAGGCTCTAAAGAAAGTAAAGAGTGCTTCGAGCATTCATCACCTCTTGAACATGCAGGGATAAGGGAGCTAACCATCAGGACGTTAAAATCCTGTCTAATTTTTTATTTTCATTTGAATGGGATATAGTTTGGCAATAAAGTCTCGTAAGTGATAAAAGAAATGAACGCTGAATAAAAAGTGTTTGCCCTATGAATTTTTATATATTTCGTCGAGATGTTTTAATTCAAATAATATTAGGCGAATTATAACATCATGGTCAAAAAGGTACGCAATACACACACTCATACACACACACTCTCACACATTGTGTGTGCGAGCGGAGGGCCATCGCTTAACTATTAATGTTGGATGCGCTATTAAAGAAATGAAGTTTCATTCGATCTGCATTGCATTAAGCAACTCATAATTTCTAAGTAAAAATTCCGAATATTTTTACAGAAAGAAATGGCAGAACTGTGACTTGTATTTTTATGCAAATTTCAAAGACACGAAAATCTGTTGAAGAACTGTGTAAGCGTGCATATAAACTCATTATTTACAAAAAAAAAAAAAAAAAAAGAAACAACTGTCAAGAGTATTCCATTAAGACTAGAAACCATCGGAAAGGCCAAAGATTTCATTTGCAGACATGCAGGTGTTCGGATTTTAATGGTAGTGCAGTTTACACACACAAGAGCGCGCGCACGCACACGCACACGCCCATTATACACGGTAGAGTCACATTATTGCAACCACCAGATAATATACAGAGTAACTGGTGTGTTCAGCGCCGACAGAAGCTAGACAGGATGGGAGTGACTCAATAAGGTGCTGGAAGGTGTTCACAGGTATGTGGAGCCATTCTGACTGCAGTGCATCTGTTAGCTGCCCGACGGTGCGTGGTGGAGGATCCATTGCGCGAACAATACGATCGAGGTGGTTCCACGGATACTCAATTGGGTTTAAGTCTGGGGAATAAAGGAGCCTTGGAAGTACTTTGAAGTCTTCATCGTGCTCTTCCAACCACTCTCGGACATTACTAGCTATGTAACACGTCACACTGTAGTGCTGGAAGATCCCATCTGCTCCAGGGAATACAATCAGTCTGTATGGGTGTACATGGTCTGCAAGGATGGATTCATAACGAATTCGGTCCATAGTGCCTTTCGCAGGTATGAGTGGACCCAGGGAATGCCCCGAAAACATTCCTCAGACCATAACGATGCCCCCACCAGCTTGTGTTCTTCCAGCAATGGTTGAAGGGTATTTGTTCTCCAAAGTTTTTCGCCATATACACCAACGTCCATCCGTTCGATGAAGCAGAAAACAAACGTGACTCATCGGAGAAGGCAATCCTTTGCCAATCAGCGGAAGTCCAATTCCGATACTGCCGTGCAATTGTAAGCCTTTTCTGGCGATGCATACACTTTGTTAGCATAGATGCAGTGACCTTTACTCTGCATAAGAGCTCCATACACAGTCGCTGAACTGTCGTTTTAGACACACTTTCGGTAGCACCCATGGTTCATTCGGAGAGTGAGTTGCTCCACTGTAGCGTGTCGATCGGCCCTCACGCACCTTCGCAGACAATGTTCACCTTTCACATTAATGGCACGTGGTGCCCCGCAGTTTCCACATCGCTTATTCACCATGGTGCCATTTCTCCAATCACAATACACTTTAACCGCAACAGCAAGTGAACAGTTAACAAACTGCGCTGTTTCAGAAATACTGCCACCCTTGTCCCGAAAGCCGATAATCATTCCTTTTTTCAAACCTGATGAATCGCTTATTTTATCCATGACAGCAACGTGTGATATGTTTTCAGAATGCCTACAGCACACCTTATATACTCTCCAAGCCAGCTCACGACACGTATCTTCTTTCATTGGCTACGCGCTGTTGACGTCAAAAGTAGGAGGTTGTCACAATAATGTGAGTCGACTATGTATACAGTGGTAGTCGGTATCGTAGGTTATATAGAAATTATACAAAGGTATTAAGGGGACGTATGATTTACTGACTTACTTACAGAAGGTGTTGAAAGTGTCGTCCTTCACATGATCTAACTTTACACGTTTTCGAGAGTCAGAAATTCCCTATGCAGAAATGTTAAAGCAGTTCCACTTAATTTTGATGATGCTACAAGTTTGAATTAAGTAACTTGTTGAAACGTTTAATTTCAGTTTTTGCTGTTTTCTTGAAACCATATCAAGCTTCAGAATAGGTTTCATAGCAACACCAATTTTCACCTGCTTCTGATGAGTTGAAAGTTCCCCAAATGCGGATGTTGATTTCATCCTTGCTCCTCAGAAAGAAGGAATATTCATGAAATCAACATTTTGAAAACTTTCAACTCATCAAAAGCTTGTGAAAATTGATGCTGACGAGAAACATATTCGGGTGTCTTAATGAGATGAAACAACTTCCAGCATCCACTTTTCCCCTTTTTTGTTTTCAACAAACCCGCATTTGTTTGCCTCGACGCCGTGTTCAATCATATTAATATTCAGTTCATCCATATTAACAAATAAGGCATTAATTCCGACACGATATGCAATGGAACGGGATGTTAACACGTCAAACGAAAACCCCTGAATGCTAAATGCAAAAGATGCGATGTGAAAAGTTACTCTGAGTCTTACACTGTGACACGCGAGTGTGAAAGTGTGAATCAGTGGAGATGCCAGTGACAGGCGTTTGTTTAAAAAAGGACTTACTAACGGCCTCTTTTCGTTTTCTAACGGACTTAATACCTACAAGGGCGTTTTCTGGAACCTTGTTTGCCGCAAACTACCCTTTGCAGCATAACATTAGCAGCACAGATGATTAACGTGTAACACAGCATCAAAAAACGTGTGATACTTCTTCCACACGTCGTCTGGAATTAATCAGAATTCCTTCTTCTACGGAGAATTCCTTCAAGCATAGTTAGTCAGCTGACCAGAAAAAACCTGCGATATCGCATACTCGGCTTACCAAAGAGGAGGGAAGGAATACATGTAACTTACCGACTTCAGAGGTGACGCACTTGTCAAGACCGCAAATTGCAGCAATAAGCCTTTGTCGGCGTTACTTAAGCGGTAGAATATCAGACTCCGGAGAAGGAAGATGTGGTTTCGAATCACATCACCAGCACATCGAGGCTTTTACGCTAAAGACCAGTAGTTTCATGCGTGCATCTGAATCGTGTACCCAGTAGCTTTGACCAGCGTCTTTCAAACTTTTCCTCCTAATGCACCACTCAATCGCCGAATGTTAGCTGGAAAAAGATATATTTTACGAATATATCTCTCAATCTTATCCCACAGGTGTTGAATTGGGTTAAGATCCGGGGATTGTGCGGGCCATTTTACACTGTAAAGTACTACAATTCGTAAAATTCGAAAGGCTTAAGTACCACCAATACCTAAAATTCCAAACACTGTCAGTCCAGTATAATTTTTAAACTCTATACGTGTTTTCAAATCTTACCTACCTTCCTCTTCTCGCTCCCACGGGTACCACTTGGCAACATCTCACGTTCTGTCGGTGGTACGCGTACCACGGGTAGAAAAACGTTGGCTTAGATAAGAGTTGTCAGAACATTTGGGCTGCGTTCACCTTAGTTGCTGTTAATCACGTTTCGACAACACCCTGAAAGACCCTATAAACAACGGAGCACATTTGATAGGAGACACATTATGAGATTGTGGGGAAGCAGTACTGTCGTGTGGAAAAACGTCCCACCATCGCAGCATCAATGAACACGAGAATGCACGCATACACGCTGAAAAGGGTTTTTGTTTGTTTGCTTGCGGTTTAACAACCACCGTGAGCAACTCAGTGGACTATAAACAGTCAACAGTCCCTAATTTGGGGATATTGATACCAGGGAAGGGAGAGAGCCAGTGCCATAAGCCAAAAGCACCACCCATGTTTCACCCTGGGTTTGAACCTAGGCACATCAAGGACGAGTGATTTGATCCAACTCTTCGTACCACTCGGCTACCGGAGCTGCACCGAGAAGGTTCTAATCTACCCAAGCGGACACCCGGGCGAGAGGATCCTCAAATTATTTGACAAGCCAGAACCGCTCTGACAGCTTCTATGTACACCATCCAGGGAGATGTAGTTGTTTGGAGGTTAAACGACCACCGTGAACAGCTTGAAGGGATATAAGCAGTCGCCCGTCTCTAATTTAGGGCCACTTGTACAGGGGAAGGGAGAGAACCAGTGCCGTAAGACAAACACAACAGCCATGCCTTACTGGGATACGAACCTGAACCCATCTCGGACGAATGATCAGAAGCCAGAGTTTAGACCACTGTGCCACCGGGTCGCCACCAGCAAGATGTAGTGGCCTTTATGCAGCATCCTGTATTATCGAACACTATTACGGGAGGACTTGTTGAGCCAGTTAATTCATTCTTGGCTCCCCTTCCGACACCTATTAACCCCTCTATATAGGCGGCCCCATCTGGAATAGTGTCGTAACCGGGAATAATAACTGGCCTCGACTGGCGTCCCTATGTTTTTGGTGACGAATTCCGCTTCTGCCTTGGAGCGGATTACTACAGCATCCTTATCTGGAGGAGGACCAAACAGCTCTCACATCCAGACTCAGTTGTGGAGCAGCATACCACCACCACTAGTAGTGTTATGCTGTGAGGGAACCTTTTCCTATGAGAACCGGAAGCTCCTAGTCGTAGTAAAGAGGCCGTTAAAAGCACAGAGATGCCTTCAAGAGATCGTGCGATCAATCGTGTTGCCTTTGCCAGCGGGATGCATTTACCAGCCTAATAATGCCCACCCACACACGGCTCGCATATCCCGGAAGTGCCCCCGTAGCGTTGAATCTCTTTCTTGGCCTTCCAGATCCCTAGATCTTTCCCCTATGGAGCATTCCTTGGACATGCCGGGGCGTCAACTGCGCCCATCCCTGAATATTGGGAATCTCGTGCAGCAATTACAATCTGTCCCAGGACATCAGAGGTTTGCGTGACTTAATGCTACGCCGCGCATCAACATGCAACACAACCACAAGTGGCTTTACTAGTACTAATCTGTAGCAATTATGGTACTATTCGTCTGAAATAAAGAACTGATTACAAAAGCAGTGCAACTATTTCTTCCTGCACAAGGCACATGCTTGCTATGAGGTGCGTCGATTTTTTTAGGTGAGCTTGTCCTTTCGCAAACCTTTTGCAAACGTTAACGGGATTACACTGTAGTGGAAAATTATTAGGAACACCAATAAAAACACAGGTTTGTCCGTGAGGGAGATCGAGGTTGCTTCCCCTCACTCAGGCGTAAGTTGTTCTCCTAACTAAACTATACGCGGACGGAATGTGTCGCTGCAGATTTGTCGTCTTGACACGTGCTTTACCTCTGTAGTACGTCCCACACCCACTAATAACGTGTTGGGCCATACTTCACTTTCAAAACAGCATCGATTCGATGTACTGTGGATTCTAACAAGGTGCTGATATCGTTTTGCGGTTATGTTCGCCCAAGTGCATGTGATGACGTCTGTCAATTGCCGAATGTTGTCTGGAAGATTTCTGGTACGAATATCTCTCTTAATCTTAACCCACAGGTGTTCAATTGGGTTAAGATCTGGAGACTGTGCGAGCCATTTTAGCACCTTGAAGTCACTCTTGTGCTCCTAGAACCACTTTGTGGCGATTAGAGCTTTGTGATATGGCGCATTGTCATTCTCGAAGTTGTCCTCCCCGTAAGGAAACACTATGCACATGCAAGGGTGTTCTTGGTCTGAAATGAAGTTAAGATACCTCCTGGCATCCAAATGTCGTTCTAGATGTATTAAGAAATCCAATGCCCATTACGGAAACAGACCCCATGCTATTACACCGCCTCCACCAGCTTGTACGGTCAGAGCTAGGTAGCTGGGACCTATCGATTCAAGCTGTTGACGTCATATTCTGGCCCGTCCATCGGTCAGAGCTAGGTAGCTGGGGTCCATCGGTTCAAGCTGTTGACGTCATATTCTGGCCAGTCCATCGGCGTATATTTACTGAAAACGTGATTCATCGGACAAGAAAACCTTTTCGCAGTCCTCAAAGGTCCAGTTTTGGTGCTCCCGTGCCCATTGCAGATCAGTTTGTTGGCTTTTAGCGGAGACGAGTGGGCAACGAGTGTGACGTGTGAATCAAATGGACAAAGAAGCAGAGATACGTCTGCAAGAGTAGTTCAGTTGAGAAAATAGTCGCTCTAAAGCAGAAAGATGTGGATTCGAAGTCCATTGTCGGCAAAAAAAAAAGGTTATGTTGGCGCCTGAACCAAAAAGGATTTCATTGCCTTGAGGACTTTGAAAAAATATGGTGCTTCTTCCGCGCAACGCACGTAAATAAAAAAGTTTTACTATTAAATGGTCACCAAGTGTTGCTGTAGGCTAACCCAAAACCTCTTGAACGATTCTGTGCTTTGCCTTTCTCAAGGAGGGTGGAGAGTGGACGACGGGATGGGACGTATGCGTCAAATAGACAATGAAACAGAGATAAACCTGCCGGCGTAGTTCAATTGGCAGAACAGCCGCTCTGGAGTAGGAAGGTGTGGCTTTCAATTCCACTGTCGGCATAAAAAGAGGGGTATATAAGGAGTGTCTGCTGTTAGTAGATAATAAAGGCGTCTTCTGGAACAATGGAGGGGCACATTACGACACCGTTACGGCACATTTACCGCACCGGGTGGGGGTGGGTTGAGCGGACGGTCGGGGGATGAGTTGCGGCTCAGCTGTCCTTCAGTGGGGTGGAGGAATCAGCGGGTGGTGGAGAAGCGTAAGTGATTTATTTTTCTGGAGGGATTTTTTTTATGTCCATTGCAGGAAAATCTCTAGTACTTTGAGGGTTTAACATGTGATCAATTAAATCGATGATGTTAGAATTTTTAAGTGTTTTTCGCGCGGTATACTAATTCTGCGTGAGGTGTCCAAGATATAATGTCAGAATGTTCTGTAAACGCATACAGAACATTCTGGACAGAGCGCTTGGAATTTTTTGGTACCGTTAGCACAAGCAAATCTTCCACAAAATTACATATTTCTTAACTTTTTGTGCTCCAGCAACTTCTGTTTCTTCTTTTTCCACTTTAGCTTGTTTCTCATCCCCCTACCGTCCACTCAACCCCCTCCACCCGGTGCCGTAAGTGTGCCGTAATGTGCCGCTCCATTGTCCCAGAAGACGCCGTTATTATCTACTGCTGTTATAATCCATTTGCTTCAATGTGCGGCGGCTGTATATGCTGAAATTCTCCACTCGATACCGCTGTTGTATTGCGCGGTTACATGAAGCAACGGAGCTCATCTGTTACCTTGTACAATCCACCTCAGCCCACTTTGCCCTCGAACATCGACCAGTTGTTTTCGCCCACACTGAGGTCGCTGACTGCTTGTTTTGTTGTTTGCCCACCACTCAGTGTACACCATCGATACAGTTATTCTTGAATAAACGAGGTTTGCCATTTCTGAGATGCTAGCACCTGCCCACATAGCTCGCACTATCAGGCCTCTTTCAAAGACGCTAAAATTACGAGTCTTTCTCATACTGTCCCTATCTACGAGGGTTGTACCGAAAGTAATGCAAAAATGGGCGTAACTTTTTTATTAACTGACAGAGGTCGTTCAAATTGCACGTGTTGGTAGAGTAACTCTTCCTCTATAGTAACCCTTCTTCTTCATTGCAGGTAAATAATGGATTTCAAGAGGAAGCAACGTGCCGTAATTGAGTTCTTGGCGAAGGAAAGGTGCAGGCTGTCCGACATCCACAGAAAGCTACAGAATGTTTACGGAGATGTCACCATTGACAAGAGCAATGTGTACAGATGGATAAAGAAGTTTAAAGAAGGGGGAACTAGCACTGAAGAAAAACCACGCAGTGAGAGACAATCATCTGCGACCACTGACACGAATCGCCAGCGAGTGGATGAATTGATTCGTGCGGAGAGACGAGACATAAGCCGTGAATTTTTCACAATTGGACTGTGCCATACAGAAGATGGTGGAAGAGTTACGGTATCGGAAAGTGTGTACAAAGTGGGTACCTCAGCAGTTGACCCCCGATTTGAAGGAAAGAAGTGTGGAAGTTTGCTCTGATCTGCTGGAAGCGTTTGAAACCAATGAAAACACGTATTGTTTTTCGATCTGGTGATAGGGGATGAAACGTGGGCGTATCTTTACGACCCGGGAACAAAGAATCAATCTATGGAATGGCGTCACATCTCTTCATCAAATCCTAAGAAGTTCCAGAGCTAGCGATCAGCACAGAAAGTCATGGTGACTGTTTTTTGGGATGACAGTGGGTGTCATTCTCCTTGATTTTCTGCAACGTGGTCGTACCGTGACCAGCGAGCGGTACATTGAGACACTCAAGAAGCCATAAGGAGGAAGATGCCGAACAAGAATCTGAAAAGGATCCACATTCGCCTTGCAAATCCGAGACAACACCAGATCTTTGGCAACAAATCAGGCGATCAGCAAATTAGGCTGGTCGGCGGTCCGCCATCCACCGTACAGCCCAGATCTGGTGCTCTCCGACTTCCACCTGTTCGGTCCAATGAAGGACCATCGCCAGGGTTGGGGGCACAACAATTTTATGACACAGACGAGATGAAAGTGGTTGTGAAGAAGTGGGTACAACAGTCTACACCTGAATTTTTTCAAAGAGAATTCGAGAGTTGGGTTCAACGATGGCGCAAACGCATCGCTAGTGATGGAGACTATGTTGAATAGTACCTTTGTATAAAGGAAGAGTTATTCTACTAACATGGGCAATTTGAACGACCTCTGTCAGTTAATAAACAAAGTTATACCCACTTTTGCATTACTTTCGGTACAACCCTCGTATATTCGTACACATCTGAATCCCTTGTAGTAAGCTGTTTATAAACCGCCATGGTTTTCACGTGCGGATGACACGTGTCTGTTTGCTGCTGGGTGGCCTTAATAGTTTGCTAGTCTAGTGTAGTAGTCCTGAGCATTCCAATAATATTGTCCGTTTGGTAAGCAAATAGGTTTGTGAATATTGTTGCAGAACCAAACCTTTTGTTTTTATTTTTGTTACAGAATACCATTCTTCATTCGCAACAAATCAAAATAAGATATCTCGCGTTCTTGTTAGACTGATTTATAATTTATTTTTGAAGGCCAGTGGTAGGGTGCAAATTTATTCTCTCAAAAGTCGTCTACGTCTGGGGTGAAGATACCGTCTAAGTCCCCTAAGTTTAGGGTGAAGATATTAAGTCCCCTGAGTCTGGGTTGAAGATACCATCTAAGTCCCCAAACTCTGGGTGAAGATATTGTTTTTCCTCTGGTAAGTCCCATAGGTGTGGGGTGAAGATTCTTTAATGCTAACCAGCGATGTCCGTAAGTGATTTTTCCTTTAATATCTTTATCCTCCTAGCGCTTGCAAAATTTAATTTTGTAAAAAATGTGCAAATGCGTATTAAAATAGGCACAACTTTGCATAGGTAGCCGTGCTGGGCAAGTAACTTGCCCAGCACGGGTTTTCGAAGCGGCTTGTCTAATGCAAGAGTAGTTACAGTACTTTTTATCAATGTAAAAAATATCGCAAAACATATCGCTAGATTAAAAAATGAGTAAAAAAAAAAATATCGTAAAAATATCACTAGATTAAAAAATGAATAACACTAAATACACATTATTAAGCAGAGAACAAAGGTTACGACAAAAAGAACAGAAAAGCGTACAACGCTAAAATAAATGCTAAGGGCATTTAAATTTCAGATAAGTTTGAAAAACAGAACTCTTGAAGCTAAAACGGTAGTGTTTTTTAACTAAAATGTAAAGTTTCCCTGGAAAAAAAAACATTCGCACGATAGTTCGATTGTCTTACGCTCGCTTTTATTTAGGAAATTGTTTTTAGTGTTGATTATGTTACACGCGCTAGAGAATTATTAATTGGATTTCTATGCTAGTCGATCAAGTTTTAAATACGACCGCAATGAGATTCCTCATCAAAAGTTGAAAAAACTTGGAAAAAAAAATAAAAATGAAACCGCGCTGTGAAGCAGAGCGGTTTGCGGAAATGCCCGCTTGAAGTGATATCTGCGAAAGAGTGCCATCAGCACGTCGGAGGTAATTTAGTGTTTTGAAATAGGGAAAAAAATCCACCCCCGTTTGTCGCAAGTGGTTAGACCCTTTGATTTGTTTTTGCACTCAACAGCTTGTTCTTCTCATATGCAAATAATTAGGTCTGACAATGGCGAAGAAATGCATCATAGGAACGTCTGTTGGACGAAATTACGCTCCTCACGTTTTTGCTGCTGTTTTGAAATTAGCTCATAAGCAGTTTACGTCTCCTAATTTAGGGCCACTGATTCCAGGGAATGAAGAGAGCTAGCCCGAATCCAACACGAACGATTAGTCAGAAACTTATGCTCCTGTCCACTCGGTTTCCGAGATGGTTCAGAATTGATGTCTTCAACAATGGAAACGCGCTATTCTCGCGACGCTTTAATTGTATGTGCTAGTATGGATTTAATTGCGCTATACTTGTTCCTAAGCGTCACTGCCTTCAACCTATCTACAATTTCACTATTGGTAAAGCCTATTTTTCGTTTTCTCATAGTGCTCGTCGCAAACAAATATCTCGTTATGAGCTAGCCATGTCTTATAGACTGATAAAAAATGTTAGTTTGAAACCTCTGCTAAATATCACAAAAATCAGGATAAAAGAAATAAACGCGCCCTACAAAACGCTCGAGGAAAAAGGATTAAAACGGAACTCCTGTAATGGAGTTGATCAGAAATAATTCGATCTAGTGGGTGATATTAGATACCGCCGTTGCCGACATTCTGTGATGTCAAGTCATGATAATTGGGGGAAATACAGGGACCACGCAACTGGAATGTCTGGAATAAGTAAGAACTTTGCTCATGCTGGTGTTGCCTACAATGAATGTGTATCACCATTATATGTTGTTACATTTTCTGTGAGATGTAATGGTGTTAAATCTTTTGCATTATTATGACTTTACCACGGAATAAATAATTGACTCCGAAGACCTATATGTAGGCCAAATTTTTGGCTGTTTTGTTTTAGTGTACTTTCGAACACAAAATCATCATAACGCATCACATTTAAAATAATCCAAACGTAAATATTGTCGTCTTCTTAACTTAGTAAACAAACGGGAGTAGTACACAAAATTGCTTGAGTGCAAATTGATTCTGTAATAGCAAACCACATGTAAAAATGACGTATAAATAATAACATGTTGTGAATACTACTCCTTTGACACCACCTATTTCTTAGACGTACAAAACGTTTGTCAAACAACTGCATGGTTACGCGAAATACACAACTTTGCTGAAGAATATCAAGTGTCATTTAGTTTTCTAGTAGATTGGGAGTTGGCGTCCCCACGGCCTGAGCCGATCTTACGTATGTACACTAAGAGCTTACTTAATTACGATAATCTACTTAATACTTCGTAAGCACTCCTTTTGCTCGGAGAACGGCCGCTACTAGGGCCGTATTAAGGCGGACCCCTAGGCTAAGACACTTGTGTGGGCCCCAAGGCTAAAACATCTGAGTGGGCCCCCAAAGAACTTATGACGGAGAATTGCTATTAAGTACGTTAAAACACGAAACTGTAACTACTAAATTATCTGGAGAGTTTTCATAAAAAGTCACTGTATTTTCCATCGTTCTCGAAAGGACATGAGTTAAAAGCTTAAGATTCCTAGACTTTGTCTTGAATTTTCTAATGATTTAGCATTGTATACTTTTCTTAATGCATCTTTTTTGCTATGTATTGAGAAGCCACAGGGGACTTCGAGCATTAATTGTTCCAAGTGCAAATTGGAAGGGTGGGTAGATGACAGTGAAAAAGCTGAAACTGTCTCACCGACCTCGCTGTGCACAGCGACATGAAACGTTTACCCTTGGATAACCCTTGAACAGATTTCACTGCCTTGAAATCTGTTCGTCTTCCTGTCTCTGTTTCTGACCGAGTGGAAATCATACGAGACAAAAGTAACTATTTTATAAGCCTCTCTCTCTCTCTCTACTATCTATCTATTATTTGCCAAAGCATGCCTCCTACGCCCTTGGTCGTGGTGGGCCCCAAGGCAATAGCCCCTGTAGACTCCTCCCACCTAAATCCGGCCCTGGCCGCTACCCGACGTGGCATTCCCTCCACGAGGTGTTCGTAAAGTTGTGTGGGGATTTGAAACCCAATTGTTGTATAGTAGTCTATAGATATTCAACTAAGTTGAGATCAGGTGAGTTTACGGGCCATTCGAGATGTCTCACATCAACAGTCTTGCGCCGCAAAAGTGGGTCGTATAACATGGGGTATTATCATTTCTGTTCTAAGGAACATCGAGTAGTTCCTGTTAGTAACCATCGTCCATACACATGCACTAATGGTCCCAGTTCATACCAGTTAAACATGTCTCATATCATACAACAGCCCCACCGGCCTGGATAATTGATGCCATGCTTAAGGTGTCCATAGACTCACGCTGATGAAGTCAAATACGGACTCGACCATCGACAGAATGGAATAAATATCGTGGTTGATCGTACTAGTACACTTACTTCCGATAATCTGTCGTCCAATCCGCATGCTGTTGGCACCAGGAGAGTCGTTTGCGTCGATGGATTGCTATTAGGAGTGGGTGGCGAATAGAAGTGTAATCTTGTAACCCATCCGTGCCAACGTGAGACCCATAGTCACACTGCATATTGTTTCTAGTTGACACATATTGCTTTGGTAGTCAAAGTTGAAACTGCGGTCTGTCGATTGCTCCGTACAAAGCGACGCACCCGTATTGCTTGAGGCAGGGGAGAGTGGCTGAGGTAAGTGAGAGTGGCTGAAGCAAGAATCCGTGGCCAAGGCAAGGGTCAGTGTTTCGAGCTGCCACAGTAAATTTAATACATATCTCTCCTAGCTGAAACACCCATCCTTACCGAAACACTCACACTTGCTCAAACACCGACTCTTGCTGAAACATTCTTCTTACCAAAACACTCGCCGTTGCAGAAACACACACACTTACAAATATACTCTTTGGAGAGATTGGTGTAAGTGTGCGTGGCTGAGGCAGCGGAGGGTGGCGGAGGTAAGTGAGAGTGGCTGAAGCAAGAGTCCGTGGCTTAGGCATGGGTCAGTGTTTCGAGCGGCCACAGTAAATTTAATATCTCTCTCTCCCTGCTAAAACACCCATCTTTACCGAAACATTCACACTTGCTGAAACACTCTCGAGAGTGGCTGAAGCAAGTGTGAGTGGCACAGGCAAGGAGAGTTATAATAGGTAGGGCAGGCGGCTGCACACGGGCCCTTGCCAAAACACCGGCTCTTGCTGAAACACCCTTCTTACCAAAACACTCGCCGTTGCAGAAACACACACACTTACAACAATACTCTTTGGAGAGATTGGTGTAAGTGTGCGTGACTGAGGCAGGGGAGAGTGGCTGAGGTAGGTGAGAGTGGCTGAAGCAAGAGTCCGTGGCTTAGGCATGGGTCAGTGTTTCGAGCGGCCACAGTAAATTTCATATCTCTCTCTCCCTGCTAAAACACCCATCTTTACCGAAACATTCACACTTGCTGAAACACTCTCGAGAGTGGCTGAAGCAAGTGTGAGTGGCACAGGCAAGGAGAGTTATAATAGGTAGGGCAGGCGGCTGCACACGGGCCCTTGCCAAAACACCGGCTCTTGCTGAAACACCCTTCTTACCAAAACACTCGCCGTTGCAGAAACACACACACTTACAACAATACTCTTTGGAGAGATTGGTGTAAGTGTGCGTGACTGAGGCAGGGGAGAGTGGCTGAGGTAGGTGAGAGTGGCTGAAGCAAGAGTCCGTGGCTTAGGCATGGGTCAGTGTTTCGAGCGGCCACAGTAAATTTAATATCTCTCTCTCCCTGCTAAAACACCCATCTTTACCGAAACATTCACACTTGCTGAAACACTCTCGAGAGTGGCTGAAGCAAGTGTGAGTGGCACAGGCAAGGAGAGTTATAATAGGTAGGGCAGGCGGCTGCACACGGGCCCTTGCCAAAACACCGGCTCTTGCTGAAACACCCTTCTTACCAAAACACTCGCCGTTGCAGAAACACACACACTTACAACAATACTCTTTGGAGAGATTGGTGTAAGTGTGCGTGACTGAGGCAGGGGAGAGTGGCTGAGGTAGGTGAGAGTGGCTGAAGCAAGAGTCCGTGGCTTAGGCATGGGTCAGTGTTTCGAGCGGCCACAGTAAATTTAATATATCTCTCTTCTTGCTGAAACACCCATCCTTACCGAAACTCTCACACTTGCTGAAACACCCATCCTTACCGAAACACTCACACTTGCTGAAACACCCATCATTTCCGAAACACTCACACTTGCTGAAACACCCATCCTTACCGAAACACTCACACTTGCTGAAACACCCATCCTTACCGAAGCACTCACACTTGCTGAAACACCCATTCTTACCGAAACACTCACACTTGCTGAAACATCCATCCTTACCGAAACACTGACACTTGCTGAAACACTCCCGAGAGTGGCTGAAGCAAGTGTGAGTGGCACAGGCAAGGAGAGTTATAATAGGTAGGGCAGGCGGCTGAACAGGGGCCCTTGCCAAAACACCGACTCTTGCTGAAACACTCTTCTTACCAAAACACTCGCCGTTGCCGAAACACACACACTTAAAACAATAGTCTTTGGAAAGGTCGGTGTAAGTGTGCGTGGCTGAGGCCGGGGAGAGTGGCTGAAGCAAGAGTCAGTGGCTTAGGCATGGGTCAGTGTTTCGAGCACCCACATTAAATTTAATATATCTTTCTCCTTGCTGAAACACCCATCCTTACCGAAACACTACACTTGCTGAAACACTCTCAAGAGTGGCTGAAGCAAGTGTGAGTGGCACAGGCAAGGAGAGTTATAATAGGTAGAGCAGACGGTTACACACGGGCCCTTGCCAAAACACCGACTCTTGCTGAAACACTCCTCTTACCAAAACACTCGCCGTTGCCGAAACACACACACTTGCAGCAATACTTTTTAGAGAGCTTGTGTTGTCACGGGTAAACGCTGTCCTCGAATTTTCGAAACCTACGTCGTATATATTAGTAGAAGTTCTCTCTGCGTAAGAGTCCCCCATTCGTAAAGGGGTATTCACATTCTTTAAAATTCCTGTGTTTCTTAGAAAAATAAATAAAAATATATTCCACGAATTAGTAGAAAACGAGAATATATTTATTGTATTAACGGCTACGTTCCGGCAGTTACTTAACACCCCATTTTTAAAATAAAAAAAATCATTTTCTTGCTAGTGGCTTTAACACGCATTGTTTAATACCGGGTGCGTCATATGAAAAAGGCCCCGTGGCGAGACGCTCTTAGGCGGGTTAAAGTTGTTTGGCGGATTTCCAGTTAAAACCGCTTTGTTCCACTCCTAACCTGTTTCTGCGTGTATAGCTGCGAAGGAATTCTCCAGAGTGGTTAGTCACAGCCAGAGCAGTGTAGGTACGCGGTCATAAGTGTAAGTGAAGAGAGAACAAAGGCAACGGAAGTGGTTTTAAGTGCGGTACAGAGGATTCTTTTTGTGGAACAGTAGTTCAGAAATAACTCATACACGGTTTTAAATCAGTTCTTTACAGAAAGATTTCCAATTGTGCAGCACCGGCGAAATCAGTGGTACAGGAGTTAGTGCGGAAATTTCGTGAAACAGGCACGGTGTGCAACAGGAAAAGAAACAAACCCAAGACAATTCGTACTGAAGACAATATCAAGGATGTGCGCACAATGACGTTACACAGCCCTTGGAAAGTCGATTCGCCAATTATCGTCTGCAACGGGAATTTCTGCCACGTCATGCGAACGCATACTTAAGTTGGATGTGCATTTTCGGCGGTACAAAGTTATGGCTCTCCAAGAATTTAAAACACCTGATTATGCAAAACGGATGCAATACTGTAAGTGGTTTCAGGATATCATTGTCAGCGGTGAAATGGACCCAACCCTTTATTACATGACAGATGAAGCATGGTTTCATCTGTCCGAGTATGTCAATGCGCAAAACAGCAGGATTTGAACCGACACGAATCCCAGGCGGACAAACAACGGAGACTCCTCTGTACGACCAAAAGATAGGCGTTCGGTGTGCTGTGTATGCGAAGAGGATAGTCGACCCATTCTTTTTCACTGACACCATCAACTCGGAGCGCTATGTTCAGCAACTGTCCGACCCACTTGTTGCCGCACTTACAGAAGAAGAGCAAACATCTGCTTTCTTTCAGTGGGATGGTGCAACGGCGCATACTGCGTGGAACAGTCTACGTGCTGTGCACGAAGTGTTTGGGGAGGACAGAACTATATCGAAGGGAATATGGCCGCCCAGATCACTCCATCTATCTACCTGTTACTTTTATCTGTGGCGAGCATTGAAAGGGAAAGTTTACGCAACTCATCCTCACACCCTTGTTGAATTAAAAGTGAACATTACGGATGCCATAGCCCAGATTACTGCTGACGAGTTGTGGCGCGTTACGAACAACATGTTCCGTCGTGTGCAGCTGTGTCTTGATGTCGGAAAACAGCACTTTCAACAATTGTTGTAAACGAAGGTAAATTACTGTTGTTTTTTGTCATTTCAACTATTTTTTACCATGTATAGTAATATTGCCTGATTGTTGTAATTCATTATACTCGGGTCTCTTTTATATGGCACACCCTGTACAAAAGAAAAAAATTACGGACATCACTATGACTGTATTTTTCAAACATTCTACGCTTTCTGTAGTATTCAGATTTAGAACAATACAAATCACAAGCGACTAAAATTTCTTTGCATTCATTCACGAGCAAATTTGCTCTTTAACTTTTGCATCACTTTCTCATAAATTTTCATTTACTCTCACATTCTAAATGCCAGTCTTGACAATTTGCTTAGAATAGTTACTTGACTGTCAATAGCAAGTTATTCCAATTCTTCCAAGCGTTAAAATGACTTCCTACTGTAAGGAAACGAACTTTCCCTTAGCAGTTGAAAGAAACTGAAGTTTCATAATAACTCCAAAGACAACTTCCTAGTGTGAAAATGACTTCCTACTGTGAATTTAAGGACGAACTTTTAATTAGAAGTTGAAAGAAACTGATGCTTCGAGAGACAACTAAAATATATGAAATAATAAATTTTAGTAACGCCACTATGTTTGAGCAGCTATTAAATTGAAAGAGCTGTAAGCTGCGATGATTTCAGAATTTCAACTGAAGACCTATTTTTTTAAATTCCTTATTTACATAGCGCTATTTGTCAATAGAAAGGGGAGTCAATTTTCATATTATGTTAGAATGAAGTACGCAAAGATTTTTCTCGATCGTCAGAGTTTGCAAATATGCCTTCAAAACAATTTCTTTCGAATGTCGGGGCGCCTTTGCGAACGAATATATGCGCGTATCTACACACACGCCTCTATATTTAAAAACATATACATACATCTGGGTGTACGTGGACAAGAATGAACACGGACATAAAACTGAAAATATTTGTGTGTGTTTAATCACACACTCACCCACATACATACACACACACACACACACACACAAACGCGCGCGGGCGCAAATATTATTATAAAGACTTAGTTTCATATAGGTTTGGTCATAGGCATAGAAAAACGCGTTTCGGCTTTTGAAAAAATGTATTTGGGCGGAATCGTGTCCACACCTTTTGGAATGCTGGAACGAAAGATATCCTTTCAGTTATCGTAAAGCTTGATTTTGAACTACGTTGGAGGAGCTTTTATGAATAGATTGTTGCTTCTTTAATTTTCCTTATACATATTACGTGTGCTAATCTGTACACCTTACTAAACGCTATGTCCAATGTCCATTTTTTTGTAACAAGTAATGTCTCTTACTGATTTTTTTGTATTCATCAAGGGAATAAAACACCTTCAGTTCATTTTTTTACTCGAGCTGTATCAAAATTTGAAGCATAGAGTAATTTATGTTTTGACTGTAGATGTTCAAAGAAGCTTCCTCAAAATTTATCAAAACAGTTCGAATCCTACAAAGCCAGGAATTTAAGATATAATATCACTCATTTTAATTCATTGACACTTCACACAAACTGAAACAACTATCGAGAAACACGCGCTGTTGCAGGCGAAAGCATGCCAGTGAATGAGCTAGTCGAAGTCTTCTCTTTTCTGAGCGAACCGTTGCGTAAAGCAATGGTGCATTCCCCTCCGCACGCTCATTAACGTTGTCATGGAAACGCTAACAGGCGATAGTATCGAAGTTCTTCGAATCAGAACAGCGAAGACTCTGGAAGTCCTGCTTGCGTTATGCCGTTGGTCATCGCTCGCCAGACTGATTCTCTTAAAAAGCGAATCCGCTCGTGTTTTTTTCACACCGAAAGCATCGACATATCTTAATGCCGTTGATAATTGAATTTTGTTTGTCTATATTTAATTGACTTTCATTTGTGCATTCTCTGGGCTTCGAAGCTAGCCTAACTCGAATATACGCCACTGATTGTCACATATAGGTTTCATAGATTAAGTGAAAGTAATTAGATGGCAGCTAAATGTCCACCCTATAGTAGTTTCATGATTACTGCAATATTTGAACACTCCTGTGGGGTGTCACGAAGGACTGGATATGGTCGTCCACGGCGTACCACACCTTGTTAAGATAGTTATGTGGCTGTAACCGCAAGTCGTTATATGTCCTATACAGCCCGGCAATATCTTCGAAGCTCTCCGCTGCAACTGGAACCAGGATATTAATCCAAACGATTGATCGAAGGCTTAAGGCTGTCTTTGAAGGAGTGTTAGGGTTCATCTTCTGCAATAGATGGCGTAAAAAACCACTCCTTGTGCGTAGCTTTTACGTCTTGAGTGACTCTACCAGAAGTCGGCGTCAGCGAATCACTGGAGACCTCACCATATTCAGAATTTAAGCGATCTCTCGTTGGCTGCACAACGAAAAGAGTAAATACGTGCTGTTATCAGTGGAAAGAGCTAAAAATCGCATGGGACTAATATGTTTTCGGGTGAATAGGCGGGATGTCGAAGCACATTAAAACGATTTCTGGCGAAAAGCTACGTGACCAGTAAGGACTGACGTTACGTGCAGGCACGTTGTTACGCAGAAGGTACCATTGTCCACTTCGCCACACCTCCGGCCGTTTACGACGGATTGACTCCCGTAAGCGTCGCAAAATGTAAATATAACGTTCCTTGTTAACTGTTGTACCCTCAGGAATAAATTCGGAATGGACAATGCCGTGAGAATCAAAAAACACTTCCATCAGCATGACTTTCCTTTTGCTGCGGTCCTGCCTGAATTTCTTTGATCGCGGTGAAGACGGTGATTTCTATGTTGAAGAAACACGCTTTGGCTGAATATCAAACAAGTAGCAAGACGTTTCATCACCTGTGATGATGTTACCCAAAAACGTAAAATCGCTATCGGCTTTGTCGATTGATTCGCCCGATATCCTCATCTGTTCATCCTTTTGTTCAGAGGTCAAAAGGCGAGGAACAATCTTAAACAGCGGTGCATGTTAAGATCCTCTGTCAAAATGCGCTGCCATGTGATCTCCGATGATTCAGTAGCGTTAGCGATTTCCTCAATGGTTCGGTGACGATCCTGACAAACACACTGCCCACATTACAATGTTTTCCTCACTCCAGTGCAGACACAGGTAGACCACAGCGCTCATTATTTGCGGTGGATTCTGGGCCATCGTTGAAACGCCGATACCACTCGTACACCTTCCATCGCGCCATCGTCGAGTGACCGTCCACCTTCGAAAGTATTTCTAAGGTCTCTGCAGCTGTTTTACCCAAACGCTGACAAAATAAATTAAATGCTGCAACTTTGCTCTTCAAGAGCCATGTTTATCACATCGCTGAAGACAGATGACTAACCGCAGCAGCAAACGTCTGCGTGCGCATTCAAATCATTTTCCATGGGCCAAACAATTCTGACTACGGAGGGGAGGGTTGGCGGGTTGTATTTCAGACGTCGTAACTTTAATTACATGCTTGCGTTGTCACGGGTAAACGCTGTCCTCGAACTTTCGGAACCAACGCCGTATATATTAAATACAAGTTCTATCTGCGTAAGTGTCCCCCATTTATGAAGGGGTATTCATATTCTTTTAAATTCCTGTGTCATATAAATTGCCAAAACGAAGGTTTCTTAGAAAAAACAAATAAAAATACATTCCACGAATTGGTAGAAAACAAAAATATATTCATTGTATTAAAGGCTACGTTCCGGCAGTTACTTAAGTCCCCATTTTTTAAAAAAAAAGCACTTACTTGCCAGTGGCTTAAACAAGCACTGTTTAATACTGGGTGCGCCATATAAAAGAGGCCCCGTGGCCAGACGTTGTTAGGCGGGCAGCGGGTTTCCAGTTAAAACCACTCTGTTCCACTTCTAACCGGTTTCTGCGTGTACAGCTGCAAAGGAATTCTCCGGAGTGGTTAGTCACAGCCACAGCAGTGTAGGTACGCGGGCAAAAGTGTAAGTGAACAGAGAACAAAGGCAACAAAAATGATTTTAAGTACGGAATAGCGGATTTTTTTTTTGTGGAAAAGTATTTCAGAAATAACTCAAACGAGGTTTTAAATAAGTTCTTTACAGAAAAATTTCCACATTGTGCTGCACCGGCGAAATTAGTTGTACAGAAGTTAGTGCGGAAATTTCGTGAAACCGGCAAGGTGTGCAACAGCAAAAGAATCAAACCCAAGACAATTCGTACTGAAGACAATATCAAGGATGTGTGCACAATGATATCACAAAGCCCTCGGAAGTCGATTCGCCGATTATCGTCTGCAACGGAAATATCTGCCACGTCATGCCGCCGCATACTTAAGAAGTGTAACGTATACTCTATATTCACTTTCCTTTTGATTTTTACTATCTCTGGTTATTTTATTTTCCTATGTAAATTATCTTCTGACTTAACGAGATGTTATTTCTCCCGCTGAATGAGATCTGGCAATGAGTGTAAGTCATGACGTGGTGGTAGCCAGTATAAATAGGCGCGTTCAACGATACCAAGAGAGAGCTTTTTGTTGATGTGCGTAATGTGAGCTGTTGTTTATGTGTCAGAGAGCGTTGGTTTATGTGAAAGAGAGCGTTTGTTGTTGTACGAAGTGAACTGTGGTTTATGTGTAACGAGATCTTCGTTTATGTGAGAGCGAAAAGTTGACCAAATAAAAGATTACTTTCGTAAGTACGTCTTTCTCAGTTCATAGTTTTGTCAGATCTCTGTCTGGCTGTTAGGTTTATTTCATTTAGTGTTATTAGTAACAACCAGCATAAGACTTTATTCATCTTAATTACTACTACAACATTACTACCAGTTATAAGCTTGTTCATTATTGTTACTACACTACTAGCAGGAAAGTTTATTCATGATTTAATTAACAAACAACAACCATTAGAAGAAGCATTATACTATGCTTAGTACAAGCATTGAATTCATTATAACATTAGTAGAAGAGTTATATTCATTATACTTAGCTTAGTTAAAAGCCGTATTCATTATAGAAGGATTTTCATTTTCGGCCGTACAAAATTATGGCGCACCAAGAATTTAAAATTCCTGATTATGCAAAACGGATGCAATATTGTAAGTGGTTTCAGGAAACCATTGTCAGCGGTGAAATGGACCCAACACTTTATTACATGACAGATGAAGCATGGTTTCATCTGTTCGGGGATGTCAATGCTCAAAACAGCTTTTTCGAGATATAAAGTTTCTAAGAAATAAACTACAGTTTCATTTCTTAGAAATTTAATATCTGGAAAAATCAAAGGGGCACAGTAACAACTGTGCCACAAACTGGAACAAGAAATAGAGACAGTTGACGTAGAATTGCGTCAACTGTCACTATTTGATGGCACTATCTCACTAGTTATATGTCCTTGAAGTATTCAGCGAAGGTCAGCTGATGTAGCCGTAGGTTGAAAGTTGCGGCACAGTTGCTATTGTACCCCTTTGATTTTTTGCAGATATAAAATTTCTAAGAAAGCAAATGAAAGAAATGTTTTACTTTATTTACGTAAAAGCAACTTAAACTATATACAATTCATAGTAACTTATTCTGATCATAAATTAATGTTAGTAGAAGTAGAAGGCGTAGTACCATCGTTGTTAGTAGTTATTGCTAAGATTGTTTCTGAAGAAATCGTTCTTCAGAAACAATTTTTCGAACTCCTTAGCGCCTTGTTATAAATTTGGCGATACGTCTCCAGCCTAATGTACTTTTCTTGTTGTTATTCTTGTTCTTGCTTTGCTGATTCAGAATGCATCGGCGGTGTAATGGCTTGAGATACACTGGCGTGCAAAAATTACGGACGAGACAGGTTTTCGAATGTAACGTCATGCAGAAGTGCTCCACATCAACTCAAATCATACCATAAGATCCCCAAGATGTAAGAATATGGGACAAATGAGCAAAACCGTCCAAACAAGGAATCCAAAGGATACGAAGGCACTTTATTGAAAAGGTAGCTTCGAGCACAAATGGACAGAAGACAGAAACGTCCATGTCACAGGCGGCTGCCAAGAAAAACCCAGTCTTTAGTAGGGGATATGATTAACCCGGAATGCGTTGCAGGATTTACAACGTCTGTCCATGCTGAGAACGAGGTTGTCAAGCAGCTGTTGAGGTATCGCAGCCCATTCCTCTTGTAGCGCCAATCGCAGCTGCGGAATCGTTGCTGGCGGCTGGTGAGTGCTGCCAAGCGTCTCCCGAAAAGGTTTCACACGTGTTCGATTGGATTTAGGTCCGGGGATCATGCGGGCCAATCCATGCGTTGAATATCTTCACTCTCCAACAGCTCTGCGACAGCCACTGTACGATGAGGTGTAGCGTTGTCGTCCATGAAGAGGAACTCAGGACCCACAGCACCTCTAAACAGACGCACGTGAGGCAGGAGAACCTCGGTACAATAGCGGACACCAGTGACTGAACCTCCTTGGAAGATGTGGAGGTCAGTACGGCTACCAAGAAAGATACCGCACCAAACGAGAACTCCGCCACCTCCAAACCGGTCCCTTTCGATGATGTTGGAGGTGTGATTGCGTGTTCCCTGCTCTCTCCAAATGTGTATATGTCCAGAATCGCTCGTCAAACTAAATCGGCTCTCATCCGTAAAGAGAACTCGACCCCATTGCTGAGGTGTCCAGTTCTTGTGTTCCTGGCACCACAGAAACCGCCGTCACCGATGAGCAGGCGTTAATGGCACACACCGTACTAGTCGTCGTACAAATAGACCACCTTTGTGCAGCCTCCTGGCCACGGTAAAACGCGATAACGGACGTCCAGTTGTCTGTTGCGTGTTCCTTGCGATTTCTCCCGCTGTCTGCCCTCTGTCTCTTCTCGCCTGTAGGCCAATATGCTGGTCATCCGCCGCCGTGGTTGCTGGTGGACGACCACTGCTAAACTCTCGGACAGCTGTTCCTGCCATTTGAAATGCTCTCCAAGCTCGTGAAACGACGCTGTGAGCGATCCCAGACTCCTCGGCCACACTAGTCACGCTTCAACCTTCTTCCAACTTCCCAATGACGCGACCTCTGGTAAAGTCATCCAGATGTCGTCTACTGGATTGCCTGTTGGCCATATCACACGGTGGCAGCAACTCGACATCGTTCAAACCGATGTACACCGTGCAATAAGTTTCACCGTATTGCTGAGCGTACACCGCCCGTGTATTTTATACCCTTCCGACACCCCCCACGTCATGCTGCATTTATGCGCATGCCCTACCGTACCGGTCCCTAGTCTACCTCCTTAGTGGTCTTTCGGCCGTTCTGCCTGCTCGTTCCGCTGTTATGCTAATTTCTCCTCTTCGTCCTTAATTTTTGCACACCAATGTACATTGGTATTCCATGCTCAGTGTGAAAATTTGGATCGATGACAAAAATCTGCATCCATTCTTGCTGTTCAGTGTCAATTTTTTTTTTTGTATTGGAGGTTTGACGACCACCGTGAGCAATTCAGTGTGCTATAAGCAGTCGCCCGTCCCTAAATTAGGGCCACTGGTTCCAGGGAAGGGAGAGAGCCAGGCGCCGTAAGACAAACACAACATCCATGCCTCACCGGGATTCGAACCCGAACCCATCTCGGACGAATGACCAGAAGCCATCGCTTAAGACTACTGCGCCATCGGGACTGCCAGGCTCAATTTGTGCACTTGAAGTGGAAGGTTGTGGTTCTAGATTCGAACTCGGGTGAAACACATCCTAGCGCGTCGACTTTTGACTCTCCCTACATTCCCGTGACCTATCGGTTGATCACTTAGCGGGTCTTTTCAGATTCCCCTCGTTCTCCTCTAGCTGTTTCTTCAAATCTTGTCGGCTCTAATAGTAATTTTCGCTAAATTTTCCCGGCATTTCTAAATTTTCGTCACCAATTTTCTTTACCTAAAAAAAATAATGTTTAAATTCACTTTATTTCGGTTTATCACATGCGTCCGTCATCTACGGAATGCGAGGCTGCGGTCGTGGCTGTCATTATCAATTCATTAGTTATTAACCTTAAAACGGCGTGCGGCGAAACAAAATCACGCGAAATTTAGCTTAAATTTCTAACGCTACTGTATCGCAAAGTCAAGGGATGGAGGATTGAAACTTTTTTGTTATAAATGAGACCCTATAAAGTATCAAATGATGTATTATTGTTTACTCTACGCTTATTAGTTTCGAAGATATAAGCGTTCAAAGTGTGACATGTTTGTGTTCTATCCGTGCTCCTGATGTTACCCCCTACCCAGCGAGGAGGAAGACGTACTTCTACGTCAAAAAATCAATTTTGGCTCATTTGGAGCTCCCTTCTCACCAGAGGCGTATTCAGACTTGGCTTTCCGAAAGTATTTCATTTTTTGTTTGTTAAAATGCGACTTGCATTAGAAAAAAATGCTTTAATTTAATAAAAATGCATCAACTTTAGAAAATAACGCTTTAATTTTCTTCTTCTATTTTTCATTAACTTTTATTTTGTCCTGGTAGATTTCAAAAACTTCCATTTTATGTCGTCCCCTCCACCCTCCACCCGAAAAAAAAAATTCTACATACGCCCTTGCTTCGCACTAAATGCGAAGAAACTTTTGCAATTTTGAATTCAGCTACCGCAATAAAATTTGTTAAGGGTTTAATAAAATCTTCGCCAGTCTCCGTCTTAGAAAATGTTCCATGCTTCAGCAACGGAAATAATATTTTTTTTACATTAAATTTTACTAGGGATAGGCTATTTATGTTGCAGTCCAGAAAAATGGTGAAAATTAAAAATTTGGTTAATTAGTTATTGCCTCACGTAAGCACTGAAATAATTCTTAAACTTGGATTGAAGGGTGTTTGAACAGGACATGGTGATGCTGAGATACTGTTAATTTCAGGTTGGGCATCCTGGTAATCTTTCCCAAATAGTGGGCCGCGAAAAATCCGTTTCCAGGGTGGTTTGTAGATCGCCAGTCCGGTGCTGTGAGCAGCAATTATACAGAGTAAACGTACATGACGTCGATCAATCCTCGTTTCTGTTCTACAACGGCCAATGCAATCGATCATCGGCCAAAAAACTGCAGAGAAATGTGACTTTTTGATGAGTGATCGTTGAGAAGTTTCATGGCCGCAGCTAGAATTTTATTTGGGGGTGAGTTAACAACCCTCATGAGTACCTTCGTTTATGACGGGTCGCCTCTCTCTCATTCGGGGACGCTATTTAGGTAGTGCGTCCCCGAATCAGAGAGAGGCGACCCGTCATTAACGAAGGTGCTCATGAGGGTTGTTAACTCATCCCCCAAATAAAATTCTAGCTGTATACCTTCACAATGACCCCCCCCCCACCTTCCCGAACAAAATCTAAGTCGAATTAGTTTTCACGAAGTCGTCAGCCGTTATGTTGTTCTAAAACTAATTTACTGGCAAAGAATTCCTGGAATTCAGACACAGTTAAAATAAATGCCCAAAAGAAGCGATTATCACAACATTTGCACAGTGGAAAAGCAATAGTGTTTCTTCGATTGCTACCAAAATATCCTTGCATTTCGTTTGCAAAACCAAGCCAGCATACCTATTTTCAGTGTCTTCACTTCACTCTAGATTTAATCTACTAAAATACGCTTTTTGGCCCCTTTAATAGAGCATGATGATATTATGTCTATAACAAAAAAAAGATTTGATCAATGTAACATTTTACACAGTAGTTTGTAAAACTATAAGTTGGCCACTATAAAAAATAAGGTTTAAGCTTTGAAAATTATGTTGATTTAAATGTCGCTTGTTGACATAATCTACTTTAAGCCCTTAAGTTTTCATTTGTAGAAGTTGCAGCTGCGGTATTTCAAGTTTCACTTGAGTTAGATAAAAAACGTTCCATAGTCAAAGCATCAGCACATTACATACTATTTGAATGTCCCAACTTTTATTCCGTAGATCGGCACATCAACGAAGAACAACGTTGCAGGTGATTCACTTCACGATAACAAAATGATGATATCAAAATGCACTTCGACCTACTAACTGGCTAATTCGACAAGACACAATTATCAAGAAGCTATCTCGCTCTCCATATCGCGATCAACATACATCTGTTCTAACTTGCCACCATCGTTAACTATCAATCTGCACGCAAATCTGCACTTACAATGACACCATAACCTTATCGTTCGCTCTTAGCTCGCTCATAGTTATGTTGACCTCTGACTAACTGCCAGAGATACCAACTTTAAAAACACAGCGCTGTAAATAATCTGTCATCAAGCCAGAAAACGTTTAACGAGAAGAAATCAAACTTTACATAAGAAAACAGAAACTTAAGAAAAAAGGTTAAATTAGAGTTATGCGTTACAAGTCTCGAAAAGGAATTCTTTCAAGCCCAGCTGAATTTCACAAAAGTTATACAAAGCAACGGAATATATCATCTTAAATTTAGTAAATGTAAACAATATGAGAATTGAAACTTTTCGCGACACAACGATTTTACTCCTGATTTCATATAAAATTTATATATATATATCATCATCATCATCATTGCCAACCATTATCAATCCACTGCTGGACGAAGGTCTCCCCAAGTTTCCTCCACAACGGTCTGTCTTGTGCCAGTCTCTTCCATGTCACTCCCGCATAATTTCGAGTTTCATCGACCCATCTTCCATGTGGTCTTCTTCTGGGTCTTTTCCTGTCCCTTGGAATCCAATCTAAAATTTCGGCTGTCCATCGATGGTCTGTTCTTCTGGCAGTATGTCCAGCCCATTGCCATTTCAGGGATTTAACTCTGATCATGATGTCTTCCACTCTTGTCATTTTTCGGATCCACGAGTTCCTCTTCTTATCTCTCCTGGTTACACCAAGCATGCACCTCTCCATGCTGCTTTGAGTTGTCTGAAGCCCTTGTATGTCTCTTTTAGCTAAGGTCCACGTCTCTGCACCATACGTAAGCACTGGAAGGATGCATTGATCAAACACTTTTCTTTTAAGACATAATGGCATATTGCTCTTGAAAATTATGCTGTTTCTTCCAAAAGCTCTCCAGGCAAGTTTTGTACGCCGATTAATTTCTTCATCAATGTGACCCTCACTTGATATCTGCTGTCCAAGATAAACGTACGTGTCTGTTATCTCCAGCTTTTCTCCATCAATCGATAAATCTTCATTTCTTGTAAAAGCATTGAACATCACTTTTGTCTTCTGAAAGTTCATTTTTAATCCCACTTCTTTACTCTTGTCAGCAAGTTCCTGGATCATACTCTGTAGCTCTGATGGGGTAGTTGCAAAAATGACTATGTCATCAGCAAAACGAAGGTGGGTTAGATAATCTCCATTAATCTTTATCCCTTTGTTTTCCCAGTTCAGTGATTGAAAGACATTTTCCAATGTGGCATTAAAGAGCTTCGGAGATATGGTGTCACCTTGTCACACTCCTTTTCCAATTTTTATGTGTGTTGTATTTTCAAACTGCCAAATCTTTGCACTTGCATTTTCATAGATGTTATTAATAATATTAATGTATGCATCTTCAATACCGCAGGATTTCAGAGCCATTGCAACTGCTGATGGTTTCACCGAATCAAAAGCTTTTTCATAATCGATAAAAGCCATGCACAATGGAAGTTCATATTCCCTCGCTCTTTCAATTAGTTCTCTCAGTACGTGGATATGATCTATTGTGCTGTAGCCACTCCTGAATCCAGCTTGTTCTCTCGGTTGAGCCATGTCCAGTGTCACCTTCAAGCGGTGTGAAAGAACTTTAGTGAAGATTTTATAAACCACTGGTAGGAGGCTGATAGGTCTGTAGTTCCTGAGATCCTCAATGTCACCATTTTTTATGTAGCAAGATCATTGTAGCGTTGTTCCAGTCCTCAGGAATTTTCCCTTCATTAAGGTATCGAGTGAAAATTCGGGCGAGTACTGTTTCGATTTCTCCACTTGCTTCTTGTATGATGTCTACAGTAATTCCATCTTCTCCTGGAGCTTTTCCCCGCTTCATGTTCTTGATTGCATGTGCAACTTCTGCTGGAAGGACTGGAAGAACTCTGGTACTGGTACCTTTCATGATGTCTGGAGTACATGTATCATCCCTTTCATATAATTTGGAGTAGAAATCTTTCACTCTTGTCAAAATTTCGCCTCTATTTCTTGTTACAGAACCATCTTCTCTTCTCAGTGCCATAATATGTTTTTTCTCCTTACTGAGATGTCCCTTTGCTATCTTTAGGCTTTGGTTGTTTTCAATTGCTTTCCTTACTAGTTCACAGTTGAATTTCCTTACGTCTTCAGTGATACTTTTTCGTACTGTCTTGCATAGCTCTATATATTCCACTTTGGAAGTCACTTCTTCTTTAGTTGTCCTCATCACTCTTCTTTTTTGCATCAACATTTTGGTTTTTCCTGATAATTTGTTCACATGCAATTTGTTCTTAGACCCAGCTAATTTTGTTGCTGTTTCCATAAGAGCTTTGGTTACTTTTCTGTCAACTTCAGAAATATCCACTTCTTCCGATGTTAGGCCTTCTAAAGCAGAGAATCTGTTCTTCAGTTCCAATTTGAAGGTATTATGGTGTTTTTTAAGGTTGGTTATGTCAATACATTTTGTTTGTCTTGTGAGCTTGCTACGTTCGAGTTTAGTGTTGAGGTGCATCTTACATCTCACCAATCTATGGTCACTGCCTGTGTTGAACTTGTTTAGCACACTGCAGTCTTCTATGACGAATTTTTTGTTACACATAATAAAATCAATTTCACTTGTCGTCCCATTTGGATGTCTCCATGTCCATTTCCTGTGTGGCTTTTTGTTGAAAAAGGAGTTCAAGATGAAAAACCCTTCTGCCTCTGCAAACTCTACGAGAGTATTTCCACTCTGGTTTCTGTTGCCGTGACCGAATTTACCTACTGAAGTTTCATTCTGTTGCCGTTGCCCTATTTTTGCATTGAAATCTCCCATAATTATCTTCAAGTGCTGTTTACCTTTATTATTTAGATCACGAATTTCCTCATAAAATTCTTCAATTTCTTCTTCAGCATGACTTGTGGTGGGTGCATAAGTTTGAATAATCTGAGCCTGGTATCTTCTCGTGAGTTGGATAACGAGTCGTGCAGCTCTGTCAGAGGAACTTTCAACTTCTACAACTTTATCCTTCAGTTTCTTGTTTATTATAAATCCAACACCACTAGTTCTGCCAGTATCTGTCCCCACGATAGTAGAAGAGATGTCCACTTTTCAGTTCAATGAGATCTTCTCCTTTTCTCCTTACCTCACTTAGCCCGACGATGTCCCACTTGATCCTTTGTAGTTCCTCTTCCAATTCAAGAATCCTTGAATCAGAAGATAGGGAGCGTCCGTTATACGTCACCAAGGTCAGCATCAGATGGCAGCCTAGTCCGGTCCTCCGGGGATTCTTAGCACCCTCTGCCTTCATGTCGCACTGGCCGCTGCCTTGGCCAGGTACATTCCAGCTGCCGGAGACTGAGGGCCAAGATTTAAGTTGTGGAGTCATTTTGGAGGGGTTTGGCCATAACTCATCACGCTGGCCAAGCGGGTTGGTGAGTGTGGGATAGCATTTCCTCTAATCCCGATGGTATAGTTATACCGCTATTGGCGGTCGTCAGAGCCCCTTCAGTGGGAACAGGATGTACCACGAGAAGGCGGGGTTGACATTTGTCAAGGAGAGGCTGTGATGTTACGCATCACCTGACCTTACATCCCCCATATATATATATATATATATATATATATAATCAATAATTATCAATCCATTGCTGGATGAAGCTCCTCCCAAGTTTCTTCCACAACGGTCTATTTTGCGCCAATCTCCTCCATGTCACTCCCACATGTTTTAAGATTTCATCCACCCATCTCCCATGTGGTCTTCTTCTGGGTCTTTTTTTTTGTCCCTTGGGATCCAGTCTAGAGTTTCGGTTGTCCATTGGTGTTCTGTTTTTCTGGCAACATGTCCATCCCCTTTGCCATTTCAGGGATTTTACTCTGATCATGATGTCTTCCACTCTTGTCATTTTCCTTATCCATGAGTTCTTCTTCTTATCTCTCCTGCTTACGCCAAGCGTGTATATCTCCATGCCTCTTTCAGTTGTCTGCAGTCTTTGTATGCCTTTTTTAGTTAAGGTCCCTATCTCCGCTCCATTCGTAAGCACTGGAAGGATGCACTAATTAAACACTTTTCTTTTAAGAAACTAACAATCATGCCCGTTCTCCGAACGGTGAATCTATAAAATCATTTTCTGAACATAAAATTAAACAAGAAAGATGACACCGAATTTTCGGGTGTAATAAGCACGTCTTTTGAATCCGTTCTGACGCAAATTAAATTTATCAAAGCTACTCAAAGTCAATGGAACCGGTATGGAAAACAATACTATCTGACGGAAGAAAGAAGTTTTTCATTAGGGTTTCTAATCCCTCAGATATTGCTGTAAACGGAATCGTGAGCTTACGCCCTCTGGTTGAAGACTTGTGCGTTAAGAAAAACATGAATTTATGTGAGAAACATTTCGCACCGGAAACGCTCTCCAACACCGAAATAATTTTTTTAAATCGGACTCTTAGAAACAGAGATATCGACAAAAATAAGATGTGACTTTACGTCCCCTGGTGAGGAAACCATGCATTATTTTAGGAAGAAAGTATTCTCAAAAGGTTTTTCCGTATGAGCACTATCGGTCCGAGAAAAACAAATTTAGTCGAGTTTTCTGGAGCCCAGAATTTGCTACAAATACATCAGAAGCAGAAATTGACACTTATGAACCCTGATGGCCAAACCATTCTTTACCAAACATTAGAAATTATGTGAAAAATATTTTCTATCAGGTCTTGAATGAAGACCTGATGGAATTTTTTAAATCGGAGTTTAGAAGCAGAAATAACGCAGAAGACGCAATTTACCTTTGTGCGCCCTAGCGGAAAATCTATGATTTACTTGATTATTTTGAATTTACAGAAAAGACATTTCGCATCGGAAACACTATCCAACAAAGAAGGATTTTTTTCAAATCGGACTCCTAGAAGTAGAGATATTGGCAAAAATAAGATATACGTCTACGCCCCCTGGTGTAGAAACCATGCATTATTTCAGGAAGAAAATGTTCCTAAAAGGTTTGTCGACATGAGTAGTATCGGTCAACAAACGACTTTTTTTTGCAATCGAGATTTTAGAAGCTCATATTTTGCTGCAAATACATGAAGAATCGGAAATTAAGGCTTACGCCACCTGGTGGCCAAACCATTTTTTACAAAAACTAGAAATTATGTGCAAACGATTTCCCATCAGGAGCTGTATCTGGTGCAGAGAGAATTTTTCAAATCGGATATTTAGAAGCAGAGATATAGGGGAAAACGCAATTTACCTCTACGCCCCCTAGCGGAAAGTCTATGAATCACTTGAAAATTTTGAAATTATATGAAAAACATATCACACTGAAGACACTATCCAACAAAGAAGGAATTTTTCAAATCGGACTCTTAGAAGTATAGATATTGACAAAAATAAGATATACATCTACGCCCCCTGGCGTAGAAAAAATGCATTATTTTAAGAAGAAAATGTTTCTAAAAGGTTTGTCGGCATGAGTAGTATCGGTCTACAAACGACGTTTTATTCAATCCAGAATTTAGAAGCTCACATTTTCTGCAAATACATCAGAAGCGGAAATTAAGATTTACGCCCCCTGGTGGCCAAACCAATTTTTTACAAAAAATTAGAAATTATGTGCAAACAACTTCCCATCAGGAGCTGTATCCGGTGCAGAGAAAATTTTTCAAATCGGATATTTAGAAGCAGAGATATAGGGGAAAACGCAATTTACCTCTACGCCCCCTAGCGGAAAGTCTATGAATCACTTGAAAATTTTGAAATTATATGAAAAACATATCACACTGAAAACACTATCCAACAAAGAGAAATTTTTCAAATCGGACTCCTAGAAGTAGAGATATTGACAAAAAAAAAGATATGCATCTACGCCCCTGGCGGAGAAACTGTGGAATATTTTAAGAAGAAAATATTCCGAAAAGGTTTATCGATGTGATTGGCATCAGTTCACGAAAGAATTTTTTCAATCGATATTATAGAAGCTCAGATTTTATGGCAAATACATCAGAAGCAAAGCACTTACGCCCCCTGGTGGCCAAAGTATTCTTTACGAAAAATTTGAAATTACATGCAAACGATTTTCCATAAGGAGGTGTATCCGTTGAAGAAAAAAATTTTCAAGTCGGAATTTTAGAAGAAGAGTTATCGGAAAAAATGTAATTTACTTTTACGCCCCCTAGCGGAAAATCTATGCATAATTTGAAAAAGTAACTACATTTAAAATACTCTTCGACATAAATGGAATCGAAAGATGAAATATTTTTTTCAATCGGATGTTTAGAAGCAAATATGTGGAATAAAACGTATTTTTGAATTTGACATCATCTGCATTTACGCCCTCTAGCTGCGAAATTGTACGTCGTAAAAAAAACGAAATAAAGGATCATCATTCGCATATTTCAAGCTTCCCAATGCAAAAACAATTTTTCAAATCGGACTAATAGTTGCAGAGATACCGTGGGTACAGACGGACGGACGGACGGACAAACCGGTAACATAAGCACGATCTTTTTTTACAAAAGACGTGCTAAAAACGGAAAAGTAATTAAGCGAGAGAAAAGTAATATAAAATCCGTAACTGTTTTACGATTTAGAACAGCGTCGTGACATCAATGCATTCGGTTTGACGTGAAACGGAACTTTGGCGTCCCTTAATTTTATGATCAAAATTTGAAATTTTCAAAGCATTTTAATGATTCTGACAAAATTGTTTTTAAACCTATCTGCGTTTTCAAACAGTAAAGATAAATTTTTTGAATTTTTCGGGTTTCATACTGTTTTTTTTAGGTGTAGAAGTAACAGAAAAATTCAAGCGCACAATGTCTCAAAGCGCTGCTTTTTTTTTTTTTTTTTTTTTCTTTTTTGGTTTTCATGCATTTGCAGGTATCCGGTAAGACCTACCAGCATGCCAATTTTTACATCTCTAGGTTATTTAGAAGTGGTATAACAATTCGCGAAACGTTCAAGCAGACAATGTTTCAAAGCCGCCATTTTGATTTCCGTTTTTCGTACTTTTCTAGGTATACGGACCTTAAGACGCAAAAGGGTATATGCATGCCAATTTTCAGATCTCTAGGTCATTTAGAAGTGGTCAAACAATCTACGAAAAATTCAAGCAGACAATGTTCCAAAGCCGCCATTTTGATTTCCTTTTTTCGTACTTTTCTAGGTTTGCGGACCTTAAGACAGCATGCCAATTTTCAGATCTCTAGGTTATTTAGAAGTGATCGAACAATTCGCGGACGAACACACTCGCTTTTTCCCGCTTTGCTTTTTATATACGAGGTGAAAGCTTATATTTGCATAGGCATTCACGTACGCCGGCGGAAAACGCCGAACTTTAAAAGCGTCATTACGTCATTCCCAGCTTGATTGTAGCCTGTCCTTTCACCCAATGAGAAAAGAGTGCTATAAATAGCTGCGTCACCATGGCAGCAGGTCACTGAACCAGAACTTTACTGCGTGGTTAACACTGAAAACAGAGTAAACCGCTCGTTCCTTTCTTTTGCTTCTTTAAAAAATGCTTAAAAATCAGAAAATGACTGTTTCTTAAAATTATTTTTTGGAAAAAAAGAGGTGATAGTTGTGAGTTTATGCTGTAAAAATTGCAATGCGTTATGATTTATAGTTTGCCATATATCCGTTTTTTTTAAATGGATCACGTCGCGAAAAAGAGAATTTTGTGAAACTTAAAAATTTAATTTCTCTTGAACTAAATCGAAATTAAAAAAAAAAGGGACACGAGGAGCAAAAATTCGGCCATGGCCTTACATGCCTGCAACGTTTCGTGGTTCTGTTGCTGTTAGTGTGTCCTAAACGCGAACTAATAGCACTTTTTTGCTTACCTTAACTTTGAAATACAACAGCTTTTGAAATATCGCCAAAATCGAAAAACGGTTTATTTCAGCGTGTTCTCCGAAATAAACCGTTTTTTCGATGTAAATTTCATATTTTTGTGTTCAATACTTTTTGCGCTGCGAGCTAGAAAAGCGCGAATGTAGCAAAATTTCTAAAACAACGGCTGCGGCAGTTACTTTTTTAGAATAGAGAGATGATAGTATAGCATATTGCTCTTAAAATTGTACCGTTTCTTCCAAAAGCTCTCCAACCAAATTTTATACGTCGATTAATTTCTTCATCAATGTGACTTTTGCTTGATATTTGCTGTTCAATGTAAATGTAGGTATCGGTTGTCTCCAGCTTTTCCCCATCAATCGATAAATCTTCATTTCTTGTAAGAGCATCGTACATCAGTGTTGTCTTCTGAAAGTTCATTTTTAATCCCACTTCTTTACTCTTGTCAGCAAGTTCCTGTATCACACTCTGCTGCTCTGAAGGGGTTGCAGCAAAAATGACTACGTCATCAGCAAAAGGAAGGTGAGTTAGATAATCACCATTAATTTTTATCCCTTTGTTTTCCCACTGAATGATTGAAAGACATTTTGCAATGGGACAGTGACAGTGAGAGATATAGTGCCACCTTGTCTCACTCCCTTTCCGATCTTTATTGGTGCTGTATCCTCAAATAACCGAACCTTCTCATTTTCATTGATGTTACTAATAATACTAAAGTATGCATCTTCAATGCCGCAGGATTTCAAAGCCATTGTAACTGCTCATTGTTTCAGAGAATCAAAAGCCTTTCATAATCTAAAAAAAACATACACATGTGTACATAACGGGAGTTTATATTCCTTCGTTCTTTCAATTAGTTCCCTCTCCACTTTTTTTTTTTTTTTGTCTGGAGGTTTAACGACCACCGTGAGCAACTCAATGGGCTATAAGCAGTCGCCCGTCCCTAATTTAGGATCACTGGTTCCAGGGAAGGGAGAGAGCCAGTGCCGTAAGACAAACACGACATCCATGCCTGACCGGGATTCGAACCCGGACCCCTTACGGACGAATGATCAGAAGCCAGCGCCTTAGACCACTGCGCCACCAGGACGGCCTCTAATAAAAACATAAATCCAAAGACATTCAACTCCCCCCCCGCCCCAACGACCTTTCATTTTCTTGTGGGTTGAGTATATATAGTCCCTTTATTTAAAGACTTAATATATATATATATATATAACCAGCAAAGCAGAAACTACAACAACAAAAGAAAAACAATAAATAAAAACTAAAAAGCCAACAAGCAGGGAGAAAAAAAAATTAAAATAAAAACCGTGATGCAGAAAGTATCGAAAATGCCGAGCCTTGGCTTTTTCATGGACCAGCAAAACTCTGCATTTACTCACTTCCACAAAGACCTAGTTGGAAATGGGTTTCTGCTAAGTCATAGATGCAAATATAAGTCCCCAAAAATTCCAAATTAAAATAACCGCCCTCAAAGGTGCGGAGACAAAAAAATTAAGCATATTTTTATCTTTATTTTTATCTTTTGTTCTTTTGTTTTTAGCTCAAGTTTGGTTTAAGTTATATATACATACAGTATCATCATCATCATCATTGTCAACCATTATCAATCCACTGCTGGACGAAGGTCTCCCCAAGTTTCCTCCACAACGGTCTGTCTTGTGCCAGTCTCCTCCATGTCACTCCCGCATACTTTCGAATTTCATCCACCCATCTTCCATGTGGTCTTCTTCTGGGTCTTTTCCTGTCCCTTGGAATCCAATCTAATATTTCGGCTGTCCATCGATGGTCTGTTCTTCTGGCAGTATGTCCAGCCCATTGCCATTTCAGGGATTTAACTCTGATCATGATGTCTTCCACTCTTGTCATTTTTCGGATCCACGTGTTCCTCTTCTTATCTCTCCTGGTTACACCAAGCATGCACCTCTCCATGCTTTCTTTGAGTTGACTGCAGAATTTGTATGTCTCTTTTAGCTAAGGTCCACGTCTCTGCACCATACGTAAGCACTGGAAGGATGCATTGATCAAACACTTTTCTTTTAAGACATAATGGCATATTGCTCTTGAAAATTATGCTGTTTCTTCCAAAAGCTCTCCAGGCAAGTTTTGTACGCCGATTAATTTCTTCACCAATGTGACCCTCACTTGATATCTGCTGTCCAAGATAAACGTACGTGTCTGTTATCTCCAGCTTTTCTCCATCAATCGATAAATCTTCATTTCTTGTAAAAGCATTGTACATCACTTTTGTCTTCTGAAAGTTCATTTTTAATCCCACTTCTTTACTCTTGTCAGCAAGTTCCTGGATCATACTCTGTAGCTCTGATGGGGTAGTTGCAAAAATGACTATGTCATCAGCAAAACGAAGGTGGGTTAGATAATCTCCATTAACCTTTATTCCTTTGTTTTCCCAGTTCAGTGATTGAAAGACATTTTCCAATGTGGCATTAAAGAGCTTCGGAGATATGGTGTCACCTTGTCTCACTCCTTTTCCAATTTTTATGTGTGTTGTATTTTCAAACAGCCGAATCTTTGCACTTGCATTTTCATAGATGTTATTAATAATATTAATGTATGCATCTTCAATACCGCAGGATTTCAGAGCCATTGCAACTGCTGATGGTTTCACCGAATCAAAAGCTTTTTCATAATCGATAAAAGCCATGCACAATGGAAGTTCATATTCCCTCGCTCTTTCAATTAGTTCTCTCAGTACGTGGATATGATCTACTGTGCTGTAGCCACTCCTGAATCCAGCTTGTTCGCTCGGTTGAGCCATGTCCAGTGTCACCTTCAAGCGGTGTGAAAGAACTTTAGTGAAGATTTTATAAACCACTGATAGGAGGCTGATAGGTCTGTAGTTCCTGAGATCCTCAATGTCACCTTTTTTATGTAGCAAGATCATTGTAGCGTTGTTCCAATCCTCAGGAATTTTCCCTTCATTAAGACATCGAGTGAAAATTTGGGCGAGTACTGTTTTGATTTCTCCACTTGCTTCTTGTATGATGTCTACAGTAATTCCATCTTCTCCTGGAGCTTTTCCCCGCTTCATGTTCTTGATTGCATGTGCAACTTCTGCTGGAAGGACTGGAAGAACTCTGGTACTGGTACCTTTCATGATGTCTGGAGTACATGTATCATCCCTTTCATATAATTTGGAGTAGAAATCTTTCACTCTTGTCAAAATTTCGCCTCTATTTCTTGTTACAGAACCATCTTCTTTTCTCAGTGCCATAGTCTGTTTTTCCCTTTACTGAGATGTCCCTTTGCTATCTTTAGGCTTTGGTTGTTTTCAATTGCTTTCCTTACTAGTTCACAGTTGAATTTCCTTACGTCTTCAGTGATACTTTTTCGTACTGTCTTGCATAGCTCTATATATTCCACTTTGGAAGTCACATCTTCTTTAGTTGTCCTCATCCCTCTTCTTTTTTGCATCAACATTTTGGTTTTTCCTGATAATTTGTTCACATGTAATTTGTTCTTAGACCCAGCTAATTTTGTTGCTGTTTCCATAAGAGCTTTGGTTACTTTTCTGTTAACTTCAGAAATATCCACTTCTTCCGATGTTAGGCCTTCTAAAGCAGAGAATCTGTTCTTCAGTTCCAATTTGAAGGTATTATGGTGTTTTTTAAGGTTGGTTATGTCAATACATTTTGTTTGTCTTATGAGCTTGCTACGTTCGAGTTTAGTGTTGAGGTGCATCTTACATCTCACCAATCTATGGTCACTGCCTGTGTTGAACTTGTTTAGCACACTGCAGTCTTCTATGACGAAGTTTTTTTTACACATAATAAAATCAATTTCACTTGTCGTCCCATTTGGATGTCTCCATGTCCATTTCCTGTGTGGCTTTTTCTTGAAAAAGGAGTTCAAGATGAAAAACCCTTCTGCCTCTGCAAACTCTACGAGAGTATTTCCACGCTGGTTTCTGTTGCCGTGACCGAATTTACCTACTGAAGTTTCATTCTGTTGCCGTTGCCCTATTTTTGCATTGAAATCTCCCATAATTATCTTCAAGTGCTGCTTACCTTTATTATTTAGATCACGAATTTCCTCATAAAATTCTTCAATTTCTTCTTCAGCATGACTTGTGGTGGGTGCATAAGTTTGAATAATCTGAGCCTGGTATCTTCTCGAGAGTTGGATAACGAGTCGTGCAGCTCTGTCAGAGGAACTTTCAACTTCTACAACTTTATCCTTCAGTTTCTTGTTTATTATAAATCCAACACCACTAGTTCTGCCAGTATCTGTCCCACGATAGTAGAAGAGATGTCCACTTTTCAGTTCAATGAGATCTTCTCCTTTTCTCCTTACCTCACTTAGCCCGACGATGTCCCACTTGATCCTTTGTAGTTCCTCTTCCAATTCAAGAATCCTTGAATCAGAAGATAGGGAGCGTCCGTTGTACGTAGCCAAGGTCAGCATCAGATGGCAGCCTAGTCCGGTCCTCCGGGGATTCTTAGCACCCTCTGCCTTCATGTCGCACTGGCCGCTGCCTTGGCCAGGTACATTCCAGCTGCCGGAGACTGAGGGCCAAGATTTAAGTTGTGGAGTCATTTTGGAGGGGTTTGGCCATAACTCACCACGCTGGCCAAGCGGGTTGGTGAGTGTGGGATAGCATTTCCTCTAATCCCGATGGTATAGTTATACCGCTATTGGCGGTCGTCAGAGCCCCTTTAGTGGGAACAGGATGTACCACGAGAAGGCGGGGTTGACATTTGTCAAGGAGAGGCTGTGATTTTACGCATCACCTGACCTTACATCCCACATACAGTATATATATATATATATATAGAACATCGGAAGAAGTGGATATTTCTGAAGTTAACAGAAAAGTGACCAAAGCTCTTATGGAAACAGCAACAAAATTAGCTGGGTCTAAGAACAAGTTGCATGTGAACAAATTATCAGGAAAAACCAAAATGTTGATGCAAAAAAGAAGAGAAATGAGGACAACTAAAGAAGATGTGACTTCCAAAGTGGAATATACAGAGCTATGCAAGACAATACGAAAAAGTATCACTGAAGATGTAAGGAAATTCAACTGTGAACTAGTGAGGAAAGCAATTGAAAACAAGCAAAGCCTAAAAATAGCAAAGGTACATCTCAGTAAGGAAAGAAAACAGATTATGGCACTGAGAAAAGAAGATGGTTCTGTAACAAGAAATAGAGGCAAAATTCTGACAAGAGTGAAAGATTTCTACTCCAAATTATACGAAAGAGATGATGCATGTACTCCAGATATCATGAAAGGTACCAGTACCAGAGTTCTTCCAGTCCTTCCAGCAGAAGTTGCACATGCAATCAAGAACATGAAGCGGGGAAAAGCTCCAGGAGAAGATGGAATTACTGTAGACATCATACAAGAAGCAAGTGATGAAATCGAAACAGTACTCGCCCAAATTTTTACTCGATGCCATAATGAAGGGAAGATTCCTGAGGATTGGAACAACGTTACAATGATCCTAAATGATCCTAAATGTCTTTCAATCACTGAACTGGGAAAACAAAGGGATAAAGATTAATGGAGATTATCTAACCCACCTTCGTTTTGCTGATGACATAGTCATTTTTGCAACTACCCCATCAGAGCTGCAGAGTATGATCCAGAAACTTGCTGACAAGAGTAAAGTGGAATTAAAAATGAACTTTCAGAAGACAAAAGTGATGTTCAATGCTTTTACAAGAAATGAAGATTTATCGATTGATGGAGAAAAGCTGGAAATAACAGACACGTATGTTTATCTTGGACAGCAGATATCAAGTGTGGGTCACATGGATGAAGAAATTAATCGGCGTACAAAACTTGCCTGGAGAGTTTTTGGAAGAAACAGCATAATTTTCAAGAGCAATATGCCATTATGTCTTAAAAGAAAAGTGTTTGATCAATGCATCCTTCCAGTGCTTACGTATGGTGTAGAGACGTGGACCTTAACTAAAAGAGACATACAAAGGCTGCAGACAACTCAAAGCAGCATGGAGAGGTGCATGCTTGGTGTAACCAGGAGAGATAAGAAGAGGAACTCGTGGATCCGAAAAATGACAGGAGTGGAAGACATCATGATCAGAGTTAAATCCCTGAAATGGCAATGGGCTGGGCATACTGCCAGAAGGACAGACCATCGATGGACAGCCGAAATTTTAGATTGGATTCCAAGGGACAGGAAAAGACCCAGAAGAAGACCACATGGGAGATGGGTGGATGAAATTCGAAAGTATGCGGGAGTGACATGGAGGAGACTGGCACAAGACAGACCGTTGTGGAGGAATCTTGGGGAGACTTTCGTCCAGCAGTGGATTGATAATGGTTGATGATGATGATGATGATGATATATAATACCATCATCATCGTCATTGTCAACCATTATCAGTCCACTGCTGGACGAAGGTCTCCCAAGTTTCTTCCACAACGGTATATATAACCCAAATTTTGTTATTTACGGTTCATTGCAAATCATAATTAACATTAAGTTAGAAACATGTGAATTAGAAACAATGCAGTCATATGTTGTATACTTAGTGCGCACTATAGTTCGAAGTGCCCATTTTCATATCGGAAGCTTCTAGTATATGTCAAAAGCGGTAATTAATTTTGTATAGTAGGAAAACTAAGTTAGCATTTTAAACTACAAGGGCATGTATAAAAAATCATCATGTTACGTTTCTAAAACTTTATCAAGAGAAAATGAATAGCATTTCAGAAAATCATTTTATATGCTTCGGATTCTTTTAAAAAACGCCTCCATTTTCATTTGTGTTTTAGATTTCAGCCCAACGACTTCCAGAGCATCATCTGTTTTAACAAATGCTTTTGAAATATTGCCACCCTGAGAGTTTGGTTCAAAGAATTTCCTTTGCTGCCCAGGTGGTGTAGTGGTCTAAGCGATGGGTTCTGACCATTCATCCAATATGGGTCCGGGTTCAAATCCCGGTGAGGCATGGATGTTGTGTTTCTCTCACAGCACGGTTCCTCTCCCTTTCCTGGAACCAGTGACCCTACATTAGGGACGGACGACTCCCCACAGCCTACTGAGATCGTTAAACTTCCAACTCCACCCAACCCAAAGGAATCTTGTTAATGTTAAATGACACTGATTCGTACCTTTGATTTAGTCAGTGTCTTTAACGTTAAGGTTCTCCAGAATTGTATCATGATCCGAAAAACGGGAAGGAAATTCTCACACAGCTTGCAAGTGGCAGTGCATCGAGAATGTTTTGTTTTGGGAAAGGCAGGATGGTGTTGTTACATATATTGACGATGGCAAGGATGTGGTTGTATATCAAGGAATCAAGAGATGTTTTACTGAGTCGAAAGTTTTGAAATATTTGCATAAACTCATGTGCTGCGGCAGGTATGTCACGTGTTTAAACTAGTTCAAGTCGCGCACTGCAGTCAGTCGAAAAGGATTTAAAGTGGTAGTCGCTGCTGTGAACAGCATTGCATGTCGTCGATCTGTCTGTGGTTGTGACGCTTAACAGATGGACAGCCACAACCGGCTAATTAGGGAACTTTTACTTTACGAGTTTGAACTCTGCCATAACGCTTCTCATGCAACACGAAACATTTGTCATGCGAAATGAGAAGGTTCCGTGGACCGCAGCACCGCAACCAGATGGTTCAAGAAATTTCGCTCAGATGACAGAAACCTCAACGGTCAGCGAAGGTCAGGTACGCCGCGAATTATGGATTCGGAGGCCGTGCGCCAGGCCGTAGAGGCAAATCCGACAACCAGCACTCGGATATTATCAGGCGAGCTGGGCATATCACGGACCACCGTGGTTCGTCATCTTCAAGGCCTCGGCAGGGTCTACAGGAATTGCCGCATTATCCCTCACGAACTAACGCCAGCTGAAGCAAACCGCCGGGTGGATGTGTGCATGAAACTCCTAGATAACCCGCGCGATGAACGTTTCATCAAGAGAATTTTTACGTGCGATGAAAAGGGGATCTTTTACCGTAATCCTAACACACAGTGGCAGTGGTTGAGCCCGGCACATCTTCCTGAACCTGTGGCCAAACGTGGGCGCTTCCAGCACAAGGTGATGCTCTGCGTCTGGTGGAATTTCGAGGGGATAATCCATTACAAATTTGTTCCAGACGGTCGGACGATCAACGCCAACCTCTACTGGGAACAGCTGGAGCGAATGTATGCCGTTCTGGAGGAGAAGTACCCAGCACTAGTGAACAGAAATCGCGCGCTCGTACAGCTGGACAACGCTCGGCCTCATAAGGCACGAACGACCCGGGCAAAACTCCAGGAACTTGAGTGCGTCGAACTGTTGCCACAACCAGCATACAGTCCGGACCTTACCCCATCGGATTATTGCTTGTTCTGATCCATGGCCCACTTCCTTCGCGGGAGGCACTTCTACATCCAGGAGGAGGTGGCATCTGAGGTGAAGGAGTTCTTCGCCTCGAAGAACAAGAGCAGGCACCGCCGCGGAATCGAAGAACTGGCAGACAGATGGCTAAAGACGGTGCAACACGATGGCCTATACTTTGAATGCTAGTCAGCTTTAGTCGTAAAGGTATGTATGAAGACATAAAGTGATCCAAATATTGCAAAACGTTTGACTCACTCTCTGTATATAGAGCAAGTCTGTTCTGACCCAAGGAGTGGCCTTATGCAAGGGTAGCGGTACGTCGAAAGTTTACTGTTTCATAATTTTAAAATTTCCATGTTCCTGAATATGATGTATTTGTGGCAAACTGAATACCCAGCTTTTGTCTGATTTAACGTTCTTTAGGAATAGTTCTACCTGCAACTGATATTTGAATAGTCACACAATATGAGTGCTTCATTGTGTGTATTCTCAAGAAATAAGTAAACCATGTAAGAGTAATATTACGTGTTAAAATACAGAAACCTAACTTGTTGCAAGTACCAACCGCTACTCTGTATATAGAGCAAGTCTGTTCTGACCCAAGGAGTGGCCTTATGCAAGGGTAGCGGTACGTCGAAAGTTTACTGTTTCATAATTTTAAAATTTCCATGTTCCTGAATATGATGTATTTGTGGCAAACTGAATACCCAGCTTTTGTCTGATTTAACGTTCTTTAGGAATAGTTCTACCTGCAACTGATATTTGAATAGTCACACAATATGAGTGCTTCATTGTGTGTATTCTCAAGAAATAAGTAAACCATGTAAGAGTAATATTACGTGTTAAAATACAGAAACCTAACATATTTCTGGAAATTGAAAAAAATAAAGGGAATAAAAATGTAATTGCTATTTCTGGACCGAAGTGAAATCACACCGTGACCAATTTGCGAAGATTAAGTAAAGAGTTCAGTGTAAATTACGAGATAGTGACACATATAGAGAGATTCTCTTTTAGATCGCATGAATAAAAAGAATTTTTTTCCGAGGAAAAAAATTAGAAAAAGGATTTTTGATGAATACGCGTTAGGGAAAATTCTCAGAATCAGTGATTCAGAACCAAGAACAATCTTTCTTTTCCTTTCGTTCACGAAATATGTTATAATGTGATCAACTAGAGCATGAAAGTATAATTTCAGAAACAGTAAAGAAAAGGCCAAAGAATCGAAACAAATTGCAGGTGTCTACAAGCAAACAGTGTGCAGATTATTTGAGCATCAGCATTGCGCAACAAAGCTGCAACAACACGCTCTTCATAACGGAAAAATGAAAATGAGGGAAAATACAAAAGTGTGAAGATTAATTTTCCTTATCCTGGTGATGAAGCGCTTGCCGTCTTCTGCGAAACGGGGAAATGTTTTCATTAAAGTCGTTCTTTTTAGAAGAGAAAAACGAGTTCCCAGTAGGGAATTTTGCAATATAGGTACGCAAATCATTTCTGATACTGATCTGATTTGAATTTAATGACTGATATCATCTGGCTGAATTGTTGGATTTATGGTGTTTGGTTAGGAATTTTGCGTAGGCAAATCATATCTTTCTTGCTTCGCCTCAGTGAGTATTATGTTCTTAATGACACATGTATCTGCCATACAAAATGTTTCACTTCCACTTTAAGTTTGCAGAAGGTGGATTATTTCTTCATTTCAACGTTGAAAAATAGATATTTATTCCATCAGCAGGTAACGCTGACGGTACTGACAGACAAAATGAGCAAGATCATTTCAAATCGCCAATGGCAATGCACTTCTGTTTTTGTTTAGAACTACAAGAAAATAAGTGTTATCGGATGTTGCTCTTTTTTACTGAACTTGGGTATTTTTGTGCTTCATGACAATTCATTTACGTATTAATTTCATATTAGAGCGTACTGAATACACCAGGAAGTTCAAAGTCAGCAGTTTTTACCATGGTTGTGTTAGAGGTTCTTTTGGAAGTTTGTCTGAATATGAAAGATGTCTCCCAATGCCAGCTGTAAACTTTTGCTTTCATTCGCTATTAGTGATGGCAGTCAGTAATCACAGTCGTGTTTAGTTTTCAATGTACATCTGGGTAATAATAGCAATAATGATGAAAACCATGGAACACATCTCAGCCGACTGCTCTCTTCTTGCTTCAAACCAATACTTAACAGACAGACACGATGAGGTAGCTAAGATTCTACATGAAGAACTTGGCGTTAAATATGGCCTTATTCAAGGCAATACTCCATCTTATTGCTCTCTTCTTGCTTCAAAGCAATACTTAACAGACAGACACGACGAGGTACCCAAGATACTACATGAAGAGCTTGGAGTTAAACTGGCCTTATCCGAGGTTATACTCCACCTTATTGCTCTCTTCTTGCTTCAAAGCAATCCTTAACAGACAGATACGATCAGGTAGCTAAGATCCTACATCAAGAGCTTGGTGTTAAATATGGCCTTATCCAAGGTTATAACTCCACCTTATTGCTCTCTTCTTGTTTCAAAACAATACTTAACAGACAGACACGATCAGGTAGCTAAGATCCTACATCAAAAGCTTGGCGTTAAATATGGCCCTATCCAAAGCTATGTACAGTGTACTTCACCTTGTTGCAAGTACCAACCAGGACCTATTCACGAAAATCGGAATTGCATCATGTACTGGGACAAACCTATCATTACAGACACGACAATTGACCTGACATAATAATTGTAGACAAAAAACTGAAGAACACACAATTGATAGACGTAGCGGTCCGACATACTGAAATAATCCAATTTGAGAAAATTTCAAAATATGTGAATCTAGGAATAGAAATCCAAAGGATCTGGAAACAAAGAATAACACAGATCGTACCAGTTGTCATTTGAGCAGCAGCGGTGATACCAAATAACTTTCTGAAAAATCTCGAAGAAATAGGATGGTCACAGAGACTGTTTCACCCAATCCAAAAGGCAGTCATTCTACAAACCTTGGCAGAGAAAGTCGACGACCGCAAGATGATTTAATAATAAAATTACAAATTCACTCTCCAGGACCCGGCATGTGAGTTAAATCAACAACAATAAGAATTGGTGCCACCGAACTTTCAGATTTAGTAATCACATCTGTTTATGAGAAAGATTCGCTTTTAATAGTGATCACATATTTATTTGGGTTGAATCTTGAAAATTAGGGGATTTGACTTTAGGAACATAAATAAAGCATTGAATGGCATAATTACTAATGTCGTATTATAATGATGTGTAAGACATAATTACAGTTTTAACTTTTATCTAAATCCTCATTAGCCAAAAGGGAAGGAAACGCACATAATGCGGGCAACCTTGTTCATGCTTTCCATTCGTTTGAAGAATTATCCCTCACTGTTGAGTCCGTACTTTTTGTATATTAATTGGTAACTGGTGGCCAATGTGCTGACTTGAAGCAGATTTCAACAAGTTTAGACGTCGGCGCAGCTTTGCTTGTCAACAAAAGGAAACACAAAGCGCAAACACACGCGCACCTATATGCTTACTTAACGCAACTCGGCATCGAAATTGTTTATCCTCCAAAAAAGAGGAGCCATATGATATAAAAATTTCACCAGAGACATTAGAATATGAGGCGGATAATACGTGATTTAATTTCCAAGACAGGATCACGTGATAGTATTTAGTACCTTGTGCAATCATCATGTTTAGAGCAGTCAGACACACGGCGCGTCATGGAATCGGGATACAGACATTTGATGGTATCCTCAGGTAGTTGGGACGACGCAAAGTTTACCTCGTCCCATAATTTAGCTAGATTTTGGGATGGCCGAGGAGAGGGTTGCAAGCGTCGTCCAATGAGGTTCCGTACATACTCGATGGGTGACAGGTCCGAAAATCTTGCTGGAGGGTGGAAGCATGTAGGCCTCTTGTAGGTACGCTTGGGAGATGTTAGCAGTGTGTGGCCAAGCATTATCTTATTAGTAAACAAATAGCACTCAAAAATGGAAAAAACACGGTATGTAAAACGTCGTCCACGTACCGCTGGGCTGCCAGCATGCCCGTTATACGTATTAGATGTGACCGGCTATCGTAAATAATAGCACCCCATAAAATGATGCCTGATTTGTGAAAATTGTGCTCCTCATGGAAGATAGTTGAATCCTTACTGTGTCCACCTTGTGGCTAGAGGCAGAATCGGGACTTATCGCTAAACACATTGCAAAAATATTTAATATGCTTCGGGATTCAGAGAAACTTCAGAGAATGTGTATGTGACTCTGAATGTACATCCGTGCTTTGCCATTCGCTCAAGGGGTGAAAAGTTCTTGTCACGTGTGCTACATGAGAAATAAAACATCCTTTTCAATATTTAAGCATTGTTTTATATGTATTAAGATTTTTCTGGTGACGAATGTACGCCAAACTCCCGATACATGCAGTGCTTCACTATAGGTATTTAGTTGGGTAAATTGCTCTTCGTACTGCTCATAAAAGACTATACAGGGTGTGTTTGCCAAACTCATGTTCATTACATACAGTCATCCTGAAATAGGAAATCCATGGCTGTAGCTAAAGCTATGGAAACAGAAAAGCGAGAGGCCGAAAAAAATATATTTTAGCACTAAATAGAAAGTCAATTAACGCAATTTATAAAACGATATTATGAACTCATAACATATAGTTTCTGTGTTCTTTTAATTCAAAGGCATTGTTACAGGGTGTGTTTGCCAAACTCATGCTCATTACATACAGTCATTCTGAAATAGGAAATCCATGGCTGTAACTAAAGCTATGGAAACAGAAAAGCGAAAGGCCGAAAAAAAAAATTAGCACAATATAGAAAGTCCACGTACCGCTGCTAGCAAACTTTATATGCAAAGAGCACAAAGCAAAACTTTTTCGTCGTTCAGGGGTGCAGGAAGTGGTATTCATGATACAATCACTCAGTTCAGCAACAATCAGAGTATACTGACTACTATTTAAACGTTACACCCAGGAAGCGCCTGGTGTAATTCAGCCAGTACGTAAATAAATGCGTCGACCGCCTAGCAAGAAAAGTTTTCAGCAGAAGAAACAGTGAATTGATTGAAGAATATGAAATGCGAGTTACTTGATAAATCGCGAAGAAAAAGTAAAATGTGAGTTGTTTTGTAAATTACTTAGAGAACGTCTATTCAAAAAGTATTTTTCCTGACCGTAATCTGAAACTAACAATATCGTATTAGCAGATGGACAGGAAAACAAAGTGATAATGGCACATCATTTTTTTTTAACTTTGCCATCGAAAGCCGTGCTGAAAAACGGATAAGCATTAAGAATTCTTAAAACACGACGGCTATTTCACATGGTTTTTGTTCTGGGATTTAATGACCACATGAGCATCTTTAAGGGATGTAAGCGACTGCCAGTCCCTAATTTAGGGCCACTGGTTCAATGGAAGAAAACAGAACTAGCACCATAGAACAAACACACAACCCATGCCTCATTCGGGACTCGAACCCGTGGCTGTTTCACACAATGCTAGAATTATATTTGATATTGCACTGCATACTGGGGCCAAATATGTAACAATTACTATATTGCACTTTCTCTTATGATTTTCGGAAGCTTAAAAGTTTCCTAAGGTCTGCGTAATATATCGATTGTTCCTGCATCAGACACTGAGATGCCAGTTAATTAGATGCATCTGCTCCCCTCACGTAAATAACTCAATCCAGCATGTAAGATGGTACGTGAGCTTAATCTCCAGGGGTTTTTGGCTTGGTGCGCGGTATAAATCAGGCAGATCAGCTCGTCAAGCCTAAGATACAGTTCGACTGAGGGTCGTAATGGACAAAACAAGTTATCTGAGAGACTCTGAACTTTGCGTCATAGTTGGCGCCAGACGTGCCGGTTCGAGAATGTCCCAAATGGCGTCCTCCCGGGCTTTTCAAGCACACCCGCGGCAAAGGGTTTACTGTAAATAATAACACGCGAAAACCTTCCAGCAATAGGCAATCCTGTGGAGGAAGACAGTTGGTTGATCAGAGGGGTCAAAGAAGAGTGGCGGCATGGTCATCAGCTGTTGTAGCTCACGAGCGACATAGTCCGATACGTGGTATGTTTGATGACCCTCGGCACGCCAAGATTGCATTCTGCAGTAGTTTTCCGAGTCGTGGCCCGTTTGTTTGCTTGCCCGATTCTCGCAAGTCTTTTTTGACCCCTGTGTTCCACCAGCTGTTTTCGTCTACAGGACCGTCAATTGTCGAAATTTTTCTGCGTGTTGCATCATTCACGGTAAACCCTTGTTACGGTTGTGCGTGAAAAGCCCAGTAGAATGGCCATTTGTGATATGCTCGAACCGGCACGACTGGCACTTTTTATCATGCCACGTTCAAAGTCGCTCAGATCACTCGATATGCCCATTCCGACCGTCAATCAAACGGTAACTGATGCTCGACCAGCTAGTGTGACTGGTTCAAACGGCAAACTCACGTGACGTCTTGAGTTTTCGGGGTGTGTCATTTATGTAACGAGGGCAGGTGTGCCTAATAAACTGCCTTATTAGTGTATATACCTCTGCTAAGCTTCGAGGTCTTTAATTGTTGTCCCATGCTCTTTCACAGTTTTGGGCTTCATCATGAACTTTCCTGAATGAGCTTTTTGCGGTCTTGTATTTCAATTGAAAATTGGAGAACCTATTCCCCAGTCTTCAGAGGGTTTCTTTCTCTGTTTAGAGAACACAAGATTCTCCTCTCCTGACCTTAGAGAAGCATGTTGACAATAGAAATATGCCACCGATAATTTTTCAGATTTCAGAACCTCTTTTCCAGCCTCATCTGAGAGATAAGGACCGATCGAGAAATGTATGAAGACTGAAAGCATCTTCGCCAAGCAGATCGTTCATGATGAACCTTTAAATTACTAGCACTCTTATCCAAGGAGTGAGAGTGAAATCACAGGGGACTCTTTAGAGGCTCCTATCATTTCACCCTCACGCCTGTTGATAAGAGAGGAAGAACACTGCGCTTATCTGCGAGTTCTGACTTAAATGCGCACAAGCTTCTTAAACATAACTTTAGAGCTTATGAACAGGCACTTTTAACTTTTCTCCGCTACCTTTTCGTGCTTGTAAAGATATAAAAACGCTTTAAAAATATAAGATTGTAATGTGGAAACGAAAACAAAGGCGTAGTAGCCGTTGACTGTTCAAACTCAAGTTTAAATGATGGTTCAAATAAGTTTGGAAGAAAAGACAGAATAATGATAATGGCCACAATGCCGAAAGATCCTACTGTGCAAAGAATTAACCCCCTTCTCATTTACTCAGGGTGGACCCTAGGACATGCGGGGCCATGGAAAAATATTTTGGGGCCCCTTGTTGTGTAAACAGTATTAAAAGTATTTCACAAAATTCATGGGTCTATATAAGATATGCTGATCTATCGATGAAGATTTTGAATAATAGAGAATTATCATCTAATGGGTAGGCAAAAGTTGCATTTGTTGCTCCAGAGATACGGATTTGATAGGAATAATTTCCTTTTTCATTCCCATCCACAATTAAATATTCATTTTCTAAAGAACGTGAAGTTGCAGGAATTTCATATGAGTTATTGACTTGCTAGATATACGATGGAAGTGAGTTTTATTTTCATTTTCATCTTTGTGATCAGTAATTAGGTTTTTATTAAATGTGGAATTTGGTTCATGCTCAACAGGAGTGTGCCCGCTTTCTTTGCTTCCAATTTTTAAGAATACAAGCAGATCTCCTCTTTGCAGATCTTCTAGTTCTTTTTCTTTCCAGCTTTCTTTCTTTTCTGAGCAACACTTTTGTATTTTCTATTTCTATTTCTATTTCGATCTCGTCTTGCACTTATTCTCAATTGTCTAAAGCAGGGGTGAAGAACCTGCCGCCTTCTAAGCCAATTAAGTGCGGCCTTTGGAGTGAATCCAAAGTTTACAGAACAAATCCTTTTTTTTTCATTAATATGTTTTTGATCGTCTTTTATTATTTTATTTTAATCTTAAAATGACCGTATTTAAAATACCAAAGAGTTAAAGAAGATTCAAGGAAATAATCTTCCCCGACTAACGGTTGCAATTAAAACATTAGTAAGGCTATTTTGGCACCTGTTACGCTCATGATTTCGTTCTATGGCTCTTAAAGAACTACAGATGGAATTGATTGAGCTCTCAGAAGATGGCATTTTAAAGACTTTATTTGACGTTATGAAAGATGCATTTGAAATATGGAAAATGCAATAGGATACCCACGCCTTCGGCAACATGCACGAAAAATGCTTTCTTGTTTTTCAACCACTTATTGCTGCGAATCTACATTCTCCTACCTAACCCAAATCATGACGTCATTAAGGTTACAAATGACGAATACCCATCTAGAGGATCAGCTGAAAGTGCGGTCCTCCATGTTGGAACCAAAAATTCAAATGCTCTCCAACAAAATGCTGCACTCACAACAAAGTCATTAAAACGTTAGTTAACTTTAGAATTAACAATTTCTTTTTCAATTTTGAAGTTAGTACATAGCAAGATTTTTGCAAAATAATGTACATTTCGAAGTACATCTAACTGAAGTTTCTTGAATGTGGCCCTGTAAGATTACAGCTAACTTAATGCGGCCTTCCAACATGAAAAAGTTACCCACTTCTGGTCGAAAAGAATAAAAATTGAAATTTTAATGCATCCAAATTATATTTTTTAACGTTATTTGTTCGGTTGACAGTGCTATTTAATTAGAGAATAGACTGTTGATACTGTCTTTGCCCTACATACTGCCATGTTGTTGTTTTTTTTAAATATTAGAACAACTCTATCTTTCTCGAAATCAAAATAATAATCAGTTTGTGTTGAGTACACAAAATACAGGATATCAAATTATAATTTAAGAAAATGAAATCAAGTAAAACTCAGGTTTCAATATTTTTGTATTTACTACACTTTGTGCTTTATTATTTATGACAGTTTGAACACACACAAACACGAAAAGTACAAAAAGTACGTATTGGAATCCGGAGCTATCGGAATCCAGAACTATCCTGTCTAATCCAGATCAATTTGGATGGGTTAATTTAGGTGTATTCAGACGTTCCCATATCCCACACAAACAAGGTAATATTCGCTTGGTTGTGCATGTTATTCATAAATATTTTGTTTATTCTACATATTACAGTTTTATCTTAATAATTTTTTTGTTCCTACAACCAGATGGGTCCTCCAAAGCGCTGGGACACCTGAGGTGTAGGGCCCGGGACAGATGTCCAGGTCGCTCGGTTTTGCATTTACTAACACATCTTACGTTCTGCACACTCACTCTTTTTCAATTTAAGCGCACTAGTCATGAGAAAATGGATCAAATTTTTCTGTTCTTTCAGCATCGTTTTTAAAATTCGATATTTTTGTTATTTTCAAATGAGAAAAGATGATACTCGTAAATTTTATACTTTTCATACCTTAGGTTGATTCATGACAATTTGAAAGAAGTAAGGATTAAAAAAGGTGATGGTTCCAATAAATGTTCCATTTGTATGTCAGATATCAATCGTTCTTTGTGCCAATCTTTTACTGAATCCGGTTAGTACTGATGCTTTCACTAGCCGCACCCGAAAAAGCGGAATTTCCATTTTGCGAAAATAAAAGAGAAAAAGAAATCCTGATCCTTGCAGGAGAAATGATTGTGCTCAGTAAAGCGAAACCCGGATAGGTGTGTGCCGGCCTCTTTAGTGGCCCCTGTCATTTCACCCTCACGCAAATTATTTCATTGACGTCACACTCTGGGGGACCAGGTGAGAAAGATTGCACCGAAAAGACATCACATCTAGATAAAAACGAAAGTAGGTCAACTGAGATCCGGCTGTTCCTACGTTACGCCCACCGAGGGAGCTTTCAGTCAACAACCTTCTAAATCGAGATGGTCCTCTGACGTCATTCTGTTACCAAATCCGGGCTAAAGGAAAGTAGCCCCCTAAATACAGAGCTACCATTTCCTTTGTGGTGAGGCCATGATCTCAGCGGAAAATTCTTTTGTGTTGTGGTGTTCAATTTTACACTTCTAAGTTTCATTCCTGTCTTTTCTTTTCTTTCTTTCTTTCTTTTTTTTTTTTCAGCAGTAACACTATGTTTTAATACCTTCTTCGTGAAAACACTTTGTTATTGTTTGATACATAAAAATATTCATAAACACTATGGCCTTTTTCTTAACCAGTAATGGGTTGCTATTATCTGATAAGTCTTAAAAGCTGAACACAAAGGCACGGATTTGCGGTCCGCATGCATGGCTGCTTCCTAATTTACGACTGCTAAATTAGACAGTGTGCTGGCTGTCAAACACCAAACTGAAGCCATACCTTCAAGTTGTTAATGTTATTCTTTGTGTCATTTTAGAAAGACCAAAAAGTCAAAAATGAATGTGTGAGATCGCATTTATTGTTGATGTATTTATTTACTATTTTTTCTACAGTTAAAAGTTTTCTTTGTAGAAAACAGTTATTCGAGAAGTATATCCCAACATTCAAGTGAATCAAAAATAAGCAACACAAAATAAACATATGCATACAAAAACAATTTTATAAACAAGTGATAAGAAAATAAAATAAACAAATTAAGGTAACATACAAATAAATATAGAACTGCTCAGAAAAATTAATGGTTCTTTCAGAAGCCAGAGTATATCAAAGATCCATCATATAAAAGCTGTTTCATCAAGCGTTAATGCAAACACTTGCCTTTCCATAAACTATGTGTTTTTCTATCAGTTAGTAAAATGTTGTGAATTAGAAGTTCAAATTTTTCTTTGTTTACGTTTCATGAAAAAAATTCCCATGCTAAGAAATCTTTGTTTGCTGCACACATATCCTGGTCTTGCATCTTTTACATTAGAAATGAAAATCATCCACACCGGCAAAATTTATGAACATACGAGTTTTCCTTTTCCAGTATTGAAGATCATGCCTTTTTTTTGTTTTTGTACAGATCCTTTTCTAAAATTCAAGAGAGTTGAATAATATAATAGAATTATTATTTCCTTCCTAAATATTCCGAGTCTTTTCTTCATTCAGTGTACCCTACTTGACTACCAAACTCTCTTCGAAACGCAGAAGAGTGCATGTATATTTTATCACTTTTGCTATTTCATTCATTCTCATTTCTAACACTGAGGTTTTCCAGTATTTTCTCTTAAAAATTTATGGATTACCGCATTTTATCAAACTGTCAGCGTGATTGATAATTTTGATCCGGATTTGACATACACAACTTTGAACGTTGCTCACTTTTTACTGAAATACAACAAATAGGGACCAGAGCAAATTGGTAAATTTTAGATGCTGTGCATTTCAGAAGAAAGCGATGATTATTCACCACAATTCTGCTTTTATACATTCACCAAGAATTCATTTTGAAATATAGTTTAAAAATTAGTAGCTATTTTACTGGAAGTGGGTGCTGCTTGTCCAGCCCGACGGTATGTGTGTGTGTGTGTAAATGTAAGTGACTGCGCGTTACACCGGTAATGCGCACGCATTTCAGGGATTTTACTCTGATCATGATGTCTTTCACTTCAGTCATTCAGTCATTTATATATTCAGATTTATGTATATATATATATATATATATATATATATATTCTATAAAGAAGATACCTAAGCAAAAAAATACATATATAATTTTGACTCACACCTAGTACAAAACCAGCCTATTGAGGCCTTCGCAGAATGGAAATATAATATAATCAATAGCTTCACCGGTGAGTTGGCAGGTCTGGACTTTTGTTTCGACAGAAATCTCTTTTTCTCTGGAGAAGCTAAAAGGTCACTCTCCAAACTACAAGACCAATTTATTTTTACCACTACGGATAAAGCTAGCAATAATTTTGCAATTATCTGTAAGAAGTTCTATTTTGAATTGTTAACTATGGAACTCAATAATAGAGTAACATACGAGCCCGTAAGTTATTCTACCAAGCAGTTAGAAAATCGGTTTAAGGCATTCTTCAAGAAACTTAAAATTCCACAAACTAGAAGATATGAGCCTGAATTTCCATTTCTTTTTGCAACGGTTAAGTTTCATAAGGATCCAGTGAAGTTCAGGTTCATAGCTAGTGGAGTAAGGAGTCATAAAAAGAAAATAGATCTTGCTTTTGAAGATGTCTTAAAGAAGGTTTTGAAACACATTAGAAACTGTTCTAACTTGATGTACAGAGATTTTTGGATAATTAATAATAATGCAGAGGTAATTTCTACTATACTCAAAGTTTGTCCCCTAGATATTAATAGTTATGATTTTGAAAACCTATATACTAATCTGCCTCTATCAGATATAATCACTACCTTTAAAGAGCTGTATGCAGAATTTAAACTTAACCAATTTGTTGATGTAGGAACTTGGAACTCTTATCTCAATTGCTGCATAAAAAATAACCATATCTTATATAATAATACTCTCTATAAGCAAGTGAACGGTATTCCAATGGGAACATCAACGTCCACGAATATCGCTAATCTATTCCTGTTCTTTAAGGAATATAAATTCATTAAAAATCACCCCACCTGCTCAGATAACTACCTTTACACTTTTAGATATATTGATGATCTGCTGTGTATCAATAATTCAGAAGTTATAGAGAGTGATTTTGATAATATCTATCCTAGCTCTCTTAACTTATGTAAAACCAACCACAGTAATCAGGAACTTGAGTTCCTAGACTTAAGCATTAAGCTCAACAGAGGTAACCCATCTATTAGCCTCTTTGATAAAAGAGTTAATTTTCCTTTCAAAGTAATTAAATATCTACACTGGAATAATAACATTTCAACCAAAGTAATTGAGAATGTACTAATTTCTCAGGTCCTAAGAATTTCAAGAATTTGCAGCAACAATTTGGACTTCAATTACCACATTAATATACTATTAGAAAGTTTTCTAGAGAACGAAATTCCTTCTTCTTTCATCAAAAGAACTTTAAGAAAAATTATTCTGAATAATAGAGTAAGGTTGGCAGATCTGCTTTAATTTTCTACACAGTTAATAATATGATTCTGACCAATCAAAGCCGTAAGGAAGTTGGCTAGAGGATGCCTATTAACTACCTAAAGGAACCTTAGTGCTATGGATATGACGGTCCTATTAAAACAAAAAATTAAATAATATAAACAAAATCACAAAAAAGCTTAAAAATCTGTTTATAAAAGAAAATAAAAACAAATAAAAAAGAAAACTAGTTATTCATCACTAGGATAGCTATACTAAAAATAGTAAAACCAACATTAAAATTAATAAGATTCTGATTAATCTATAGAAGCTCACTAAGGTGATTTAATACATGCAAAGATTATTAAATAAACTGCTCGTGTATTTTATAATATTTCTCATGTATTCTGGAGAGTTAATTCTGCTCTTTCTGATCATTCAGATCCACAGTCTTAAGTTTATATATTTTTTTCTCTGGTTAAAATCTCCGCGCGTTGGTTTCTTGCTGTATGAGGAGGCCATCAGCCCCACCCTCACTGCCCCCAGCGTCTAGGGAGTGGCGGAAGAGGTCAGCCATGTTCTTCTCTTGTGAGGAGAAAAGTTTTTGTCACACAAGAGGTAAGCTCTCTTCCTTGTTTTTGGGTTCTAGGTTTTATAAGTTCAATGTTTGTACTTCATGTACCTTTTCTCTGTCGTTTTTTAGCTTTTCAGCTTTTAAGCATTGGTTTGTCTGTTAACATTTTTGCGGGTTTTAACTCTTACTTTTCTTTGTAACTTTGAGCGTCTTTTGGGGTACCTATGAACAGAAGATGGCTAAGCTTGTTCCTTTTCTATGCGCTGTCTATGCGCTGTTTTTTCAAAGTAGTTAAGTTCTTAATAACTAATTAATTATGCACTTAAAGCACTGCTGAAATACTTTGTACATATTGCAACTAACTGTTTAAGGTATATAACTTTCACAAAGTTTTCTTTAGTTAATTATTATCTTTAACTTATTCTCGTTTTCGTGCTGTCATAAGTTGTAGAGTAGGGGGTTTTAGACTCAAGTTTTCTTTCAAAAATCTGTTCGTTATAAATTAACATTTCCTTTTTTAATTGCAATGTAAAATTTGGATTTCTTTTGCATTGTTTTTCAGGTTTAAATTCTCTCTCAAACGAACTTGGAATTTCGTTATAGCTGAAAATCATTTCTAATAATTATGTCACTCTCACAGCTTGAGTTCTCTTTAATCTTCTTCTCTCTGTTTAATAGTAACAGATGAAGAGCATGGGTCGGGCCATGAAGGTTAATGGATGCAAGCGAAATTGTTAACTAGTGCTAGGTCATGCTACTCTACGGAGGACATGACTTATATATATATTTTTTAAACTATTTTAGGTGGGAATGTTACTTGCATCTATGGCCTTGCAGAAACCCATTTCCAACTAGGTCTTTGTGGAAGTGAGAAAATGCAGAGTTTTTGCTGGTCCTTGATAAAGCCAAGGCTCAGTATTCTCGTCACCTTCTACATTCAGTTGTTTTATTTTATTTTTTTATCTTTTCTCCTTTTACTCACACAGGTAGATACATAACCTTTTCTATGTTGTACTAGGTGTGAGTCAAAATTATATATGTATTTTTTTGCTTAGGTATCTTCTTTATAGAATGTGAATTCTGAATTTTCAAAACTGCTGCGTTGCGCGTTTTGATTTTCAGGTTATTTTGCACCCTTCGTTTTAAATTCTAAAATTTTTTCCTTAGTCTTCAGTTTTGCTCTTAAGTATATATCATCATCATCATCATTGTCAACCATTATCAATCCACTGCTGGACGAAGGTCTCCCCAAGTTTCCTCCACAACGGTCTGTCTTGTGCCAGTCTCCTCCATGTCACCCCTGCATACTTTCGAATTTCATCCACCCATCTCCCATGTGGTCTTCTTCTGGGTCTTTTCCTGTCCCTTGGGATCCAATCTAAAATTTCGGCTGTCCATCGATGATCTGTCCTTCTGGCAGTATGTCCAGCCCATTGCCATTTCAGGGATTTAACTCTGATCATGATGTCTTCCACTCTTGTCATTTTTCGGATCCACGAGTTCCTCTTCTTATCTCTCCTGGTTACACCAAGTATGCACCTCTCCATGCTTCTTTGAGTTGTCTGCAGCCTTTGTATGTCTCTTTTAGTTAAGGTCCACGTCTCTGCACCATACGTAAGCACTGGAAGGATGCATTGATCAAACACTTTTCTTTTAAGACATAATGGCATATTGCTCTTGAAAATTATGCTGTTTCTTCCAAAAGCTCTCCAGGCAAGTTTTGTACGCCGATTAATTTCTTCATCAATGTGACCCTCACTTGATATCTGCTGTCCAAGATAAACGTACGTATCTGTTATCTCAAGCTTTTCTCCATCAATCGATAAATCTTCATTTCTTGTAAAAGCATTGAACATCACTTTTGTCTTCTGAAAGTTCATTTTTAATCCCACTTCTTTACTCTTGTCAGCAAGTTCCTGGATCATACTCTGCAGCTCTGATGGGCTAGTTGTAAAAATGACTACGTCATCAGCAAAACGAAGGTGGGTTAGATAATCTCCATTAATCTTTATCCCCTTGTTTTCCCAGCTCAGTGACTGAAAAACACCCTCCAATGTGGCATTAAAGAGCTTCGGAGATATGGTGTCACCTTGTCTCACTCCCTTTCCAATTTTTATGTGTGTTGTATTTTCAAACAGCCTAATCTTTGCACTTGCATTTTCATAGATGTTATTAATAATATTAATGTATGCATCTTCAATACCGCAGGTTTTCAGAGCCATTGTAACTGCTGATGGTTTCACCGAATCAAAGGCTTTTTCATAATCGATAAAAGCCATGCACAATGGAAGTTCATATTCCCTCGCTCTTTCAATTAGTTCTCTCAGCACATGGATATGATCTATTGTGCTGTAGCCACTCCTGAATCCAGCTTGTTCTCTCGGTTGAGCCATGTCCAGTGTTACCTTCAAGCGGTGTGAAAGAACTTTAGTGAAGATTTTATAAACTACTGATAGGAGGCTGATAGGTCTGTAGTTTCCGAGATCCTCAATGTCACCTTTCTTATGTAGCAGGATCATTGTAGCGGTGTTCCAATCCTCAGGAATCTTTCCTTCATTAAGGCATCGAGTGAAAATTTGGGCGAGTACTGTTTCGATTTCTCCACTTGCTTCGTGTATGATGTCTACAGTAATTCCATCTTCTCCTGGAGCTTTCCCCCGCTTCATGTTCTTGATTGCATGTGCAACTTCTGCTGGAAGGACTGGAGGAACTCTGGTACTGGTATCTTTCATGATGTCTGGAGTGCATGTATCATCCCTTTCATATAATTTGGAATAGAAATCTTTCACTCTTGTCAAAATTTCGCCTCTATTTCTTGTTACAGAACCATCTTCTTTTCTCAGTGCCATAATCTGTTTTCTTCCTTTACTGAGATGTCCCTTTGCTATCTTTAGGCTTTGGTTGTTTTCAATTGCTTTCCTCACTAGTTCACAGTTGAATTTTCTTACGTCTTCAGTGATACTTTTTCGTGCTGTCTTGCATAGCTCTATATATTCCACTTTGGAAGTCGCATCTTCTTTAGTTGTCCTCATCTCTCTTCTTTTTTGCATCAACATTTTCGTTTTTCCTGATAATTTATTTACATGCAACTTGTTCTTAGACCCAGCTAATTTTGTTGCTGTTTCCATAAGAGCTTTGGTTACTTTTCTGTTAACTTCAGAAATATCCACTTCTTCCGATGTTAGGCCTTCTAAAGCAGAGAACCTGTTCTTCAGTTCCAACTTGAAGGTATTATGGTGTTTTTTAAGGTTGGTTATGTCAATAGATTTTGTTTGTCTTATGAGCTTGCCACGTTCAAGTTTAGTGTTGAGGTGCATCTTACATCTCACCAATCTATGGTCACTACCTGTGTTGAACTTGTTTAGCACACTGCAGTCTTCTATGACGAATTTTTTTGTTACACATAATAAAATCAATTTCACTTGTCGTCCCATTTGGATGTCTCCATGTCCATTTCCTGTGTGGCTTTTTCTTGAAGAAGGAGTTCAAGATGAAAAACCCTTCTGCCTCTGCAAACTCAACGAGAGTATTTCCACGCTGGTTTCTGTTGCCGTGACCGAATTTACCTACTGAAGTTTCATTCTGTTGCCGTTGCCCTATTTTTGCATTGAAATCTCCCATAATTATTTTCAAGTGCTGCTTACCTTTATTATTTAGATGACAAATTTCCTCATAAAATTCTTCAATTTCTTCTTCAGGATGACTTGTGGTGGGTGCATAAGTTTGAATAATCTGAGCCTGGTATCTTTTCGAGAGTTGGATAACAAGCCGTGCAGCTCTGTCAGAGGAACTTTCAACTTCTACAACTTTATCCTTCAGTTTCTTGTTTATTATAAATCCAACACCACTAGTTCTGCCAGTATCTGTCCCACGATAGTAGAAGAGATGTCCACTTTTCAGTTCGATGAGATCTTCTCCTTTTCTCCTTACCTCACTTAGCCCCACGATGTCCCACTTGATCCTTTGTAGTTCCTCTTCCAATTCAAGAAGCCTTGAATCAGAAGATAGGGAGCGTCCATTGTACGTTGCCAAGGTCAGCATCAGATGGCAGCCTAGTCCGGTCCTCCGGGGATTCTTAGCACCCTCTGCCTTCATGTCGCACTGGCCGCTGCCTTGGCCAGGTACATTCCAGCTGCCGGAGACTGAGGGCCAAGATTTAAGTTGTGGAGTCATTTTGGAGGGGTTTGGCCATAACTCACCACGCTGGCCAAGCGGGTTGGTGAGTGTGGGATAGAATTTCCTCTGATCCCGATGGTATAGTTATACCGCTATTGGCGGTCGTCAGAGCCCCTTTAGTGGGAACAGGATGCACCACGAGAAGGCGGGGTTGACATTTGTCAAGGAGAGGCTGTGATGTTACGCATCACCTGACCTTACATCCCTAAGTATATATATATATATATATATATATATATATATATATGGTATATGAAGAAAAAACATTTATAGATACAGAAAGTGTTCAAAACCTATGGTAACGTTTTTAAGACAACCAGAGAAAGGGAAAAATTATTTCTCTACCACTGATAGTGTTCGTTCTGATGGCCCTTCACTAAACTAATCTTTCAGAACTTTTAATTAAAATTGAGAGAATGAACTAAACCCTGACCCTCTAGAAAGACGCTCAAAATTCCTATAAAAGAACTCATAAAAAATAGTATTAAAGCTGGCTCAAACCAGAAAAAAAATATTTCTCCACCAGGAAGTGTGCTATATTACGAAGTGTGCTCATATATCTCAAATAAATAAAAGTTGATAGCCTAACAAAACCGCAAACGAATTTACTAGAAGCTACCTATCAATTCTGTCCTAACCAATCTCGCAAGTGAATGAAAACAAAATTCACAAAAGAAGAAAAGCTAAAACTACTCATGGCTCCCTCACCCCTCTGAAAGCATCAAGAATGTCAGTAAGCAAGACTAATGCCTTCGCTTATTGCGAGAAGAGTTTCTTTAATTTTTGAAATACAGCATCTACTTCGTTCTCTTTAGAAGAGTATAACGAAGTAAATTTCTCCGTCATTTTTGGTCTACGCCGGGATTCGAACCCGGGTCCACTCATTCCGGAATAAGTTGCTCTACCAATTAAGCTACGCGGACATTGATTCTAATTGCTATCTGCCTTTATGTCGTGTGCGTCCTTCTGGCAGGTACGTCACATCTCCTGGTACGTTACATCATCTCCCCCTTCTTTTTCTTTTTTTTTTTTTTCTTTCGAAGTGCTGCTCATATTTTTCCTATCTCGCGGTGTGGAAATAACATCACACCAATGCGAGATTTTGAACGGTCGGGTCATCCGGATAGTTCGGGCGCCATTATAACGAAGTAAATTTCTCCGTCATTTTTGGTCTACGCCGGGATTCGAACCCGAGTACGCTTATTCCGGAACAAATCGCTCTACCAACTGAGCTACGCAGACATTGATTCTAATTGCTATCTGCCTTTATGTCGTGTGCGTCCTTCTGGCAGGTACGTCACATCTCCTGGTACGTTACAAGAGGAAGATGGAGATCTCCTCCTTCCTGGTCACTTGGGAGGATCCCGTCTAAAATTCCTGGTAACTGAGGACTTAGACGTAGATGCGTGTTGATTTCTAGGAGTCCTGGAGAAATTACGGTCTGAGACAGCTTTTACAAATTTATGATCTACGACACCCAAGCAGTTTAGAAATTTGGTTGGGGGATAGTGTAGTGTGCTGCATTAACCCTGCTGACAAGGTGATGCATTATGGCTCTTGATTGCCGCTATCACTCTACAACGGAATTTTGAAGTGTAGTCATGCTGATATTGTCCCACTTCTCCTTGCATGCTTTCCAAAGATCATCTCTTGTACGTGGTCGTCTCCGACGAAGAGCAGGTTTCAATAATACAAAGCCATAGAAATCCATCGCAGAACCACCAGGAGACTTTACACAGATGTCGTTGTATGATATAGTCTGAATCTCGGTATTCCGGTCCATCTGGCGTAAGAAAGTTTAGGACTATTCCGATGTGTGGCTTGACGCTTTGTCTTAGTGGACGTTAACTTGAGTTTTGTCCCTATCATACAGTGCTGGCACTTCATGCTCGTAAATTGGTGTCAAAATCTCTGTCTGGTACTACATATGTTGAACATGGCATTTTTTTGCCACCCGATGAATCTTCAACTTGGCCCGGTACGAGAATTCAGCGACAATAAAGCCTTGCGGGGAAGTTTCATTGTAATCTCGATTCCATTTAGATAAAACCTTGGCACCCTCTGTCGAGAGTAAATTTTAACGGAGCTTGTTGCAATCTGGTAAGTAAACATAGGCTTCGTCTAACTAACCGGATGCTTCCACCTTTCTCAGGCTGGGTGTTCTTCCTAGATCTTTCTCAGGCTGGGTGTTCTTCCTAGATCTTGCTTAGGCTGGGTGTTCTTCCTAGATCTTTCTACAGGTGGCTCTTCGTTCGGAAGCATACCTTAGAAGATGCTTGTGTACTCGGATCACGTGACGTTTCTGCAGATTTTAATATGGACGGATTACAATGTAAACGGTGCTTACGGACATACCAATCATCGATGCCGCGATGTGTGTTGTGTTGCAGAGTTTGGTCCTGTCACCAACATCTTCCCTTTCAGGATGACAATCGCTGAAGGATTTATGCTGGGCCTTAGATTTACCTGTTTCGTTCCAACCGTGAGGTTCCTGCAGAGTGAAATTCCTTATTGGGTAATACAGCATGGATGCCTTTCTTCGATATGTTGAATCCACGAGCTTTGCACACTTTTTTTACTTGCGTGTATTATATGTTGAATCCACGAGCTTTGCACACTTTTATTACTTTGCGCTGGACAGACTGTTTGATATCCCTCTCAAGAGTCGGGTATTTTTGGAGGCATCGATTTTCTTCCCACTGGCTGACTCAACAACCGTTATTGTAGGGTTTACATCCCCAGAGAAGGTTTATACTCTACTAGTTATGCTTGTTACAGGCTTTAGAGCCGAGCATCAAAAACAAAGAGACGTTAGATGGAGCTTAAAGACTCACAACAGGGAAGTAGGTAGACAGAAAGAAGTCAGAATACCGAGTTACTAGGGCTCGTGGCTGACGCGACTCACGTCACATAACGTCAAGATGCACAAATTCAGTGGGAGAGAGAGAGTATGCACGATCCAATGCTTTTGGTGGAAGGAACAAACGCCATTATTTTGAACAGGGGGATAGTACCCCAAGTCCAACGGCTTAACGTGATCATCCGACGCACGGCGGAAATTTTTCGATTCAACACAACAGACCTACTTAGGATTGATTCTGAGATCGTTCCGTTGGCAGGCGGATGTGACAAGGCCTTCCTCAGGTCTTTGGAGCTATCGCCCATGTCAGACAGTAATGGCAGTAATGGTTTACGGTATCCGCACCTTGTTGAGGGACCTTAACACTAGTGCATGCTAACATTTTGATTTGCATACTGGTCGCGGCACATTCGTCCATGCAAATCGTTACCATAGATCCTGAATCAGTAATGCAACTACTAAAACAGCAGTTGCAAATGAACAGAGTACTCAAGGAATGTAGGACGTAGCAAAATCTGTGTAAAATATTAAAATTTATCAGAACCTCTGTATGGAAATTCAAGAAAATATGGAAATTCGAATATACTGAATCAGTTCTCTGCCCCACGATTGTGATCTTAAGTTCTAGTTAAAGAGTGAAAACACCTAAATTATTTCTTTGTATGAACTCTACACACGTGTAAGCATGGGTGAAAGACATTTTCTTTCTTTTAACTAAAATTAGGATAATGTACTATCGTGGCGAAACTGGCACCGAAAGTTTGTGTTCTCATAAATCTACACTTAAATAATAACTGGTGTCACATTGTCGGTGCTTTGGATATGCTGTGAAAAATTGAAAGTGCCTTCAGAGCATTTCCTCTCGTAAAACTACTTTTCAAAACCTTACATTGACTTGAACGCATTTTTACTTCCGTAGATATAATACGATGTTATACTAGCAAATATAATAGGTTCCCTGAACCTACGAGTTAGGCCGACCCAGTGGCGCAATGGTTTAAGCGTTGGCTTCTGACCATTCGTCCAAGATGGATTCGGGTTCGAATTCCCGTGAGGCATGGATATTGTGTTTGTCTTACGGCACTGGCGTAAGACAAACACAACATCCATGCCTTCCCTGGAACCAGTGGTCCTAAATAAAGGACGGGAGACTGCTCATAGCCCATTGGGTTGCTCATGGTGGTTGTTAAATCCTCAAAAAAAGTGAGTCATGTATTCTACTCAGTGGCATGATGTCCATGTTAGGGGGACTAGCCCTTCCCCATAATGCCTTGGGTCATGGAGCAGAGAACAAACAACAAGCGGGAGCTTATCACCAATGACAGGATTATGGTCGGTTCTGCTGAGGTGAGAGGGATAATTTTACCATAGTTTTCGTATACGAAATTGAAAAAAACCTAGCCGCTATGGGAACGCTTCCGTCTGGGGAGCGCAAACAATTTTGGGCACCATTTGGTTCAGGTACATCACCCGCTTAAAGGGTCAAGGTAGATATTATTACGTGCCTTTACAAATTCACAAAATATGGTAACGATCCAATGAAAACTATCAGAACACCTGGCGGTCTACGAGAACCTAAGCGTTTGAAAAGTACGCACGATCCAATGCTTTTGGAAAGTAAATAACGGGATGAAAATATATATCTATTTTCATTTTAAAAGCACCTCAGGGTGACAAGAACACGAAATGCAGTTTTATCTTACTGCTTTCTTTCGATAAACTGGAGATAAAAAGAAGCAGAGATACAAAATGCAGTGTTCTTCGAAATCAGCTATTCACATTTATTAGGTATATTTGGAATGATCATTTTTCACAAGCATTTAAGAGCAATAAGAGAGCAAAAATATATTACACTTAAGAAAATATTATTCTTGGTATTCCAGGCATTTGTAGAAGGAAGTGCGTGTAATAAAATGCAATATTTCACTATGGAAGACATCATATCTTCCAGAATATTCAAGCGAAGAAAACTGAATTTGCTTGTACCACTTACTGGTCATACATGTAACACTTCTCAAAAAACTTGAAACTTTCATCATCCTGGAGCGGGAATCGAACCCCGCATCTCCCGATTACCAGCTGAGTATGCTAGCACCCAGGACAGTGAAGTTCCGAGCAACTGAGACATAGGAATCTGAAGTCCTCAGATTTTCGCTGGTCGAAGTATCCACGCTTCCTCATAGCGCTCTGGCCCAATTTCCATCGGGACGGATGTAGGTCGGAGGTCATCAGTACCACAGATAAATCAATGAAGGATAATTTTCTTCCTTCATTGATTTATCATATCTTCCCCATTCGGTACCGTCTTACAGAAATACAAAAACAGAATAGCGCTCTGGCCATATAATATATATGGCCAGAGCGCTATTCTGTTATATATATATTATATATATATATTTTCACTCGATGCCTTAATGAAGGGAAAATTCCTGAGGATTGGAACAACGCTACAATGATCTTGCTATATAAAAAAGGTGACATTGAGGATCTCAGGAACTACAGACCTATCAGCCTCCTATCAGTGGTTTATAAAATCTTCACTAAAGTTCTTTCACACCGCTTGAAGGTGACACTGGACATGGCTCAACCGAGAGAACAAGCTGGATTCAGGAGTGGCTACAGCACAATAGATCATATCCACGTACTGAGAGAACTAATTGAAAGAGCGAGGAATATGAACTTCCATTGTGCATGGCTTTCATCGATTATGAAAAAGCCTTTGATTCGGTGAAACCATCAGCAGTTACCACGGCTCTGAAATCCTGCGGTATTGAAGATGCATACATTAATATTATTAATAATATCTATGAAAATGCAAGTGTAAAGATTCGGCTGTTTGAAAATACAACACACATAAAAATTGGAAAGAGAGTGAGACAAGGTGACACCATATCTCGAAGCTCTTTAATGCCACATTGGAAAATGTCTTTCAATCACTGAACTGGGAAAACAAAGGGATAAAGATTAATGGAGATTATCTAACCCACCTTCGTTTTGCTGATGACATAGTCATTTTTGCAACTACCCCATCAGAGCTACAGAGTATGATCCAGGAACTTGCTGACAAGAGTAAAGAAGTGGGATTAAAAATGAACTTTCAGAAGACAAAAGTGATGTACAATGCTTTTACAAGAAATGAAGATTTATCGATTGATGGGGAAAAGCTGGAGATAACAGACACATACGTTTATCTTGGACAGCAGATATCAAGTGAGGGTCACATTAGTGAAGAAATTAATCGGCGTACAAAACTTGCCTGGAGAGCTTTTGGAAGAAACAGCATAATTTTCAAGAGCAATATGCCATTATGTCTTAAAAGAAAAGTGTTTGATCAATGCATCCTTCCAGTGCTTACGTATGGTGCAGAGACGTGGACCTTAGCTAAAAGAGACATACAAAAGCTGCAGACAACTCAAAGCAGCATGGAGAGGTGCATGCTTGGTGTCACCAGGAGAGATAAGAAGAGGAACACGTGGATCCGAAAAATGACAAGAGTGGAAGACATCATGATCAGAGTTAAATCCCTGAAATGGCAATGGGCTGGACATACTGCCAGAAGAACAGACCATCGATGGACAGCCGAAATTTTAGATTGGATTCCAAGGGACAGGAAAAGACCCAGAAGAAGACCACATGGAAGATGGGTGGATGAAATTCGAAAGTATGCGGGAGTGACGTGGAGGAGACTGGCACAAGACAGACCGTTGTGGAGGAAACTTGGGGAGACCTTCGTCCAGCAGTGGATTGATAATGGTTGACAATGATGATGATGATGATGATATATATATATAATATATATAAAACAGAATAGCGCTCTAGCCAAATTTTAGAAATGCTTAGTGTGTTGTTTCCTGTGGGAAACAACACACTAAGCATTTCTAAAAATTTGGTAATAAGTGAAAAATATTTTGTGGGGTAACACGTGTAAGAATATGTGGTTTAAAATCTCGCAAACTTTCAGAACAATAGTACAATTTGAATTTCTTCATCTTAGCGTGAAAATCTTTCAAAAAGGTATGCTGTTCTTTTTGAAGCGTCACTTCGTTTTCATTCTACAAGCACCTTCTGTTTATAAGAGTGCAAAATGCGACGATACTATGAAAAGCATTGTACTGTCCGTGTGAATTCATTTTAGTATTTCGTGACTAGGAAATAAAATATTGGGTTGATGCATAAGTTCATGCTGTTTGTTTCACCGCACTACAGGAATGTATTACATCTGAAGAAAAACCGGAATCAATCAAATATATATCCCCCCATTGTTTACGATGGTATCCCATCGTCTGGATAGGTCTGCAATGCTATTCTTGAAAAAACGTGCTGGTTTTGCTGCGAAGAAATCATCAAAGAAATTTTAGAGATCAACATCACTGTTAAACCTTCTACCACTGAGTGCATTCGACAGAAATTGGATCCGGTGACAATCTGAAGGGGCAACATCTGGGGAATTGAAGGATCTCCCATTCATGTTCTGAATGACCATTTTGGTCATGTTTGCACTGTGAGGGCGTGCCTTATCATGTTAGAGAAGGACACCAAGGCCCCGGGCCACGATTTGGCGTTTCTGCTGAACTGCTCTCTCCACACTGCGGAATTGCTCACAATAGAGTGCAGCGTTGATGGTCGGATTCTTCGGCAGCATTTCCCAGTGGATAATGCCTTCCATGCCCAACCAGATACACAAAACATGATCTTCGCGTGATGAAAGTCATGTTTTGGACGTGGTCTGGGCGTCTTGTTCGGGCTTAACCATTCCCTCTGATGCCTGAAATTTACGTACAGGCACCACTTTTCATCTCCAGTAATAATACGTGACAGAAAGGACTTGTGTTGCTGAGAACATTCGCGATAACGGGTGAGCAAGAAACCACATATGGCAACACGCTGATTATTGTTATCCTCGGTGAGTGTGAGGCACCCAAGACCCCAATTTCTGGACCTTTCCCATACGTTACAGGTGATGCACCACTGTGGTCTGATCACAGTCGATCTCAGTGGTCGATTCGCGTGTGGTTTGACGCGGATCCAAGTGGATGAGATGGTTCAAATGATCCTCATCAAAGTGAGATGGGCGACCTGAGCGTGGAGAGTCGTTGAGGTCAAAATTGCCACCTCGGAACCGCTCAAACCATTTGCGGACTGTCCTCGGAGCAATAGCATCCTCCCCATACACAACACAAATTTGTCGAGTAGCCTCGGTGGCTGTGGATCCCTTGTTAAACTCGTAGAGGAGCAGTTGTCGGAAATGTTCATTCCACTCTCTACTTGACACTTCATACTTTCGGACCTGAAAACCAAAAAACCATTAGCCACAATCACCCAACGCAATATTTTTTAGATACACGATATTACTGGCTACATTTTGATATATAACTGACCATATGCAACGTCAATACTGACCTGGGAAACATTCGTGAAATAACACCGCATGAAATTTTGAAATTTTGAAATTTTGTACACAAACCATTTAAGTTACTGCTTCGAAAATCAAGAGTAAAAAAGTACCACTTCCGGTGGTGTACAAAATCTTCTTTTGGGTGCACAAAACTATGACATCACTCTGGCAGTGTTTTTTTTTTAATTTTGGAAAAGTGGCACTCCAAGCTCATGCTCGAGGGCCACAAAGGAGAGTCAAAAAATACCACTTCCGGTGGTGTACAAAATTTCATCAACCCAATATAATATCTGAGGGAAATATCACAGTTGTCTGAGTTGTCTAATATAATGTCTGAGGAAATATCAAATTTATGAAAAATTGAGAACGCATGATAAAAGATAGATACTTATATTATCTAAAAGTTAGATATCAAATATAAAATAGAATATAGATATCTTGGGAAAATAAGCTGTCCACTATCCTAATTACCATTCAGTTACAAGACGAATAAAAGAGATGATATCCTGTGAAGAATACGTTATCACGCGCAGTTTCCACAATCATGTATCCGATCTAACGCACGTCGTTCGACTGACTTCACTTCCAGGAGTACCAATCAAAACAAGGAGTTGTGTTTTGTTAAAACTGTGAGGGACAGGTTGAAGGGGTAGATAAACTTTAGGGATAATATTTAGCACATATTTCGTCACGAAATATTCTTCCGCTGTTATCAGCGTTTTCATATCACCCTATTTCGGGATAAAGGCTGCTGAGATCTGAATAACTGATATGACTTAAGTTGTTCACACCACCCAACCCGATCCATTTAAATAAGTAAATTAACAAAACTTTTTTTTTCAGCTGGAGATTTGACCTGACAAAGCATTCTGCGCATATAAAAGATCAGAAATAAATGGAATAGTAGTTAAAAATAAGAAAGATCTTGAAAGAATGAAGCTGTATGCTACTAAGGATGAATTTGAGATGTGCCCCGATTTATTTTGTCCTTTTGCTAATGTTAACCTACCTTACTTCGTACATTTTATTTAATATCGTTGTGCCATAGCTTTTAATAACTAACAGTGTTGGTAAACAACCCGCCCACATTATATAGTATGCGGACGTACTCGCTTTAGGCATTAATGGGTGTGGGTTAACATAATTCATTCTTTGATCTCTACGTCCTGTAGAGACCATTCCTTCTCCAAGTTTCCGGTCTACAGTCAGCGTTTTGCTCGGTCGGAAATGTAGGTCGGAAATTAATTTAGTTAAACATCTGGTCTGTGTGAATGCAGAACGTTTGAGAACAGAGAGGGAGAGAGAAAGAGATAATCGGTTATCATTCACTATGTCAACACAAAGACCTAACAAAGTAAGCTCCGCTTAGAACTAGCACGGACGACTTTTAATAGAACGTAAAGAAAACAAAACACGCTTAAACGCCAGTTAGGGTCCATTTATACTGTTTCTACTTCTCTTAAGTTCTTTACACAGTTCGTGACTGTGTTAGCCTTTCTTTAGTTACTCAACTCTGAAACGAATGTTTTTAGCAGCACGTAGAACTAATTTTAATGATGTGCAGCAGGCTGAAACAGAAACACCTCCACAGGTTTAGACAGCAGAAAACAAAAGAACAGTGTCAGAATAAACTTATTTCTTTCCGCCTATTTCTTTATTTAAAGCAGAGGACTGCGATGAAACGTCTGGACAGATTCTAAGAATGAGTTTAAATTAAAGGGTGAAGGAGCGAGAGAGAGAGAGAGAGAGAGAGAATCTTACATTCACTGCGCAGTAATCATTAAAGCAACATGTCATAAAACTGCAGGATTTTTACACCTTGAAAAAAGTCCTTATTACCTCCTACCGCTTTGTCTTTGAAATTCGGCAAAAGCCCAACCAGCTATATTTGCTGAAAATTAAATATATCGGCTGAATTATTTTCGTTCCTTGCAAAGTTCGCGCAGCAATAAGCTCATTTCACAGTTACGCAATATTATTTCATTACATTCTTGCACAACAATATTTCATTACACTTTGCATAAACACACTGTTGAGCATAAACTACGAGAACTTCATGTCAAGTCTGATAGAAGCTATTACAAAAATCTATTTTTTGTTGGCGTAGCATCTTATATGTGCCAATCTTTCACACACTTACGGGTGGCTTTATCGAGGCAGATAAATACTACACACCTATGCGAGGGAACACCTATGGGAAAATAAAAGCGACTAAGAAATAATAAAACGACATATAGAAATAAAGCACAAAAATGTTTGGGATGCACTTCCGGAATGTTATGTGTAACATTTCGCCGCAGTTGCCGGTGGGTATGTTTACTTTTTTGACCGCTGCTCTCTGTGTGTTGTGTTACCAATCACAATAAATGGTTCCAAGCTATATCTGCGGGGAGATTTTACAAGGATTCTTCAACCATTCTTTCGACTTTGACACAACGCGCGCGATTTACAATTAGAAATATGATCTTGCTATTTACTACATTGAACTTCCAAAGTGTTACATGTATTCTTCCGCTGCAGTTGCCGGCGGGTTCGTTTACGTTTCTGACGAAGGCGCTCCAGTGTGTTACTGTGCGCTATAAATAGTTCCAAGCTATTTCTACGGGAAGATTTTGACCAGATTTCTTCAACCGTCGTTTCGAATTTGACATAACGTGGGGGATTTGCAATTTGAAATTTGATTTTGTTGTTTACTGGGTTACACTTCCTATGCGTGTATCCTTCCGGCGCAGTTACCTGCAGGTTTCTTAATGTTTCAGAACACGGCTCTTCGTATGTTACTACGCGCTATAAAGAGTTTCACTATTTAAAAAACAATAGTTCTGTGATTCTTTTAGAGAGAAAATATACAAATATGTTTCAATGAAATGCAAATAGAATAGAAGAAATGAAATGTTAGTAAAATGTGAATTTTCTTGCATTTCATTTTTTCAAAGCTTCACATTGTTATTCCTTTGTTCGCGCATTTTCCCACCTTATCTTGATTATGTATTTATTTTATCTTGACGTGATCTGGATCCGCCAAGACTCTGAAATGAAATACTATTAAGGTGGATCCACCTAAAATCTTTGCCTTGTATTTCCAATGGGCAAACTTGTGTAGCCATTTTTTTCGCAATTAATGCGTTCCCAAGGATGAAAATTTGAACATCGATAAAAGTAACTTCATATTATAACTTAGTATACTTAATATTTTCTAAAATTTAACCATAATTAAGCAATCCAAAATTTGTTTGTCTACTAACGTAATCAATGTACAGGTCGCGCCATCTATTTTCTTGTCTCAGCGCCACCAAAGGAAAAGTTATTGATTTTTAATATAATTATGGTTACGTTTCAAAAAATATTAAGTATACTAGGAAGAACACTTCATGTCGTTGACTAGAGGCTTTTCAAAGATAACCTTACTCGCGCTTCGGAAGAACTGCACATTACAATGATCCAACACAACAGAAAATATATTTCCAATATTTGAGATTTTCTATATTCCGAGTCAATAAAAACTGCGGGTTCGTCTAGTTGTGCAGGCGCATGTGCAGATTTTATTCTCTTGTTTTAAATTTCTTTCTTTTCATTACTGGAACATAAATGTTTTCAAGCTATTTATCCTAATCATAATTTCAGGGAAACTGAAAACTCTAGCCTCAAAGCTGACAGTTCTATTTTTTGTTAAACCGAGGCAACGCTGATTCCCTTTGCCAAAATAACAAAAAAGGATGACTCCGAATTTTCGGTTGTAATGAGCAGGTCTTTTGAATTCTTTCCGACGCTAGTAAAATTTATCAAAGTTATTCAAAGTCGATGGAACCGGTTAGGGAAAAAATCAACTGGATTTCTGCAATCGATTTAACGTCCAGAAATAGAAATAGCTACTTACTTCCACAAGCAGCTAAAAGCATTTTACGAAAATACAAATGGCACACAAAAAGTTTCTCATAGCAGAAGGAGTATAAAGACAAAGAGATTTTCAAATCGAACAGTTAAAAGAAGAAACTTAGAAGGAAACGTGGTATAACTCTACGGCTTCTAGCTGAAGAATTTTGCATAACGGAAAGTTGAAAATAGGTGAAAAGTATTATCCATGGCAAAAGGTACGCTAAGAAAAAATAACTTTACAAATATATCTCCGGGAAGCAGAGATAACGGGAAAAAGGTTTCGACTTTTATGCCCCCTAGCGGGAGAGCTGCGCGTTGTTTAAAGAGGATATTGCTTCCTGTCTTTATTGTAGAGAATGGCATACAATAAAAAAGAAATTTCTCAGTAGGGTTTTAGAAGCGGAGATACAGTTGCAAACAGACGTGTAAAAACGCCACCTAGCGACAGAACTGTGAATAACAAAACTGCTCAAATATAAACTTAAAGTGTTCCAGGGGCGGCGGAAAGTGAAGTTCGTTGACCGTGCCCGAAATTTCGAATTGTGGTGCTCAACCTTCCCCTCCCTTCCCACTTCCCGGAACAAACAGATGAGACACAATGCCTAAGGAGCTTTGGTGAGAATTAGGACCACTCAACCACTTACCTAGAGGAACTTTCTAAAGCACATCACAACAATCACACAAACGCCAAATAAAAAAATAATAAAAATAAAAATCTTGGCTGAAATTGTTGAAATTATTGACCGGGCCCGGGCGGTTCCGCCACCACTGAAGTGTTCCACAAGGTAAATTGTATCTAGTATTAAAAGAATGTTTTAAATCGTACATTCAGAAGCAGAGATCTTGAGAGAAACATATTAAACATTTGCGCCCCCTAGCGAAGAAATTTTACATAATTTAGGGAGGAAAATATCCGTTAAGAGTTTTCGTAGCCATTAGTATCTGACAGAAAAATATTTTTTTCAATCAGGTTTTTAGTCCCGCAGGTAGTGCTGAAAACGGAAGTGTGAAATCACGCCCTCTAGTGGCACGCTTGTGCATTGAGAAAAATTTGATATTATATGGGAAACATTTCACACCGAAAACACTTTCCAACAAAGAAATAATTTTTCAAATCGGACGCTTAGGAGCAGAGATAAAGACAAAAATAAAATATACTTCTACGCCCCTGGCGGGAAAACTATACACTATTTTCAGTAGGAGGGATTCTCAAAAGTTTTCCTGAGGTGAGCGGTATCGGTCCATAGAAGACTTTTTCAATCGAGTTTTCAGAAGCTCATGTTTTACTGCAAATCATTATAAACAGAATTTAACACTTACGCCCCTTAGTGGCCAAACTATCCTTTAAAAATTTATTTTTAAAATTATGTACAAAACATTTCCCATTAGGAGCTGTATCCGATTCAGGAAGTATTTTTCCAATCAGACTTTTAGAAGAAGAGATGTCAGGGAAAATGTAGTTCGCCTTTATGCTCCTGGCGGAAAATCTATGCATTACTTGAAAAAAAGACCGTACCTAAAATAGTCTTCGATATAAATGGCATTGAAAGGAAAAATAATTTTTTCAATCGGATATTTAGAAGCAAATACTGTATGTGGAATAAAATGTGTTTTAAATTCGATATCATTTATATTTTCGCCCTCTACCTGCGCAGTAGTGCATCGGAGAAAAACCGGAATGCAAGGATCATCATACTCACATTTCACGTTCTCAATGCAAAAAGATTTATTTCTAATCGGATTAGTAGTTTCGGAGATGATATGGTGTCCACAGACGGACGGACAAAGTGATAACATAAGCTCGATCTTCTTTTTTTCAAAAGACGTGCCAAAATTAGCTTCAGCAAAATCAAATAACTGAACTAAATTTTCAAATTTTCCTGCAGCCAGAACAGAAAAAATCCGTCTAAAAGAACTAGACTGTTCTAGTATAGCAATAAAAAAGAACTAAAAAAACTAGACTGTTCTAGTATAGCAATAAAAAGAACTAAAAGAACTAGACTGTTCTAGTATAGCAATAAAAAAGAACTAAAAGAACTAGACTGTTCTAGTATAGCAATAAAAAAGAACTAAAAGAACTACACTGTTCTAGTTACGTAATGTTTCAAAACAGCTAGAAAATGAAATCAAAATCAATGTTTGGAACTCGAGGTATTTCAGTTTACGAAAGACGATTTTGTTATATACTTATTTTGAAAGTGGGGAAAACTAAAGGGTGGATATTATTAAAAACTCGAATTTTGATTACTTCCCAATAAATGCAAACGAAAGTACTTGTGATTTTCTTTTCTCTCATACGCAAAGACTGAATTAATAAAAAGTCAATTAATTACAAACAGAGGGACAACCCTAAATTTTGGATAACACTTTGTTCGCCGATGATTCAGTTTCATCAATTCAGTCGTTTTCAATTATAACTCCTTTATTTTCGTGAGCTACGCTTAATGCATAATGGCAATACAGCGATGAGAAAAAGACAGTAAAATTAACAGGAATTTCTTTCTCAATCAATCATTAATGATACTTATCAACACGTATATTTGCGTGTTTCATCTTCATTTTCTTTTAATTTATTTCTGTGATACCATTGAGTGAACTGTAATATGCAGTTGAAGTAAGTAGAATTTCAAAACTCGGATAAATACGTATATGAAGAAGCATCTAAATAGACATTTATCTTTTTTGCAGATGAATGGGAATAGCCACAGGGTGGAAAACTAAGATCGATGGCTGCTTGACAGAAAATGCTGCAGCTTCAGGCTTAGTTTTTTTCTTATTTATGGATGGCTGAAATTAATTACCTTCTCAGACTTCATAACTGAAGAAGAAAATAAAAAGAGCCTTGCAGAACAAATAAGAGGATGTATTGCACCCTTATCGGCGTAAGCTGTTAACGAATGGAGTCAGGTATCCATCGAAGTTCATGAAACATCGGTTGTAGCTGGGTTTGCTTTTAGAGAGGAACAACCGTCACCCAGTACTTTAATTAAACATAATGAAAGGTGACGAACAAAATGAGAGAAAGTTCGATGAAATACACGATTTAGTTGGTGTTGACATAATAAGTTAGTCGCAGTTCTGGCGTACCTGGTCTGCAGGGCTTGACCTTTTCCCTCCGTGGAGGTTCCTTTGGCTGTAGCTTGGCTCTGGACTGCTTACTGCTTTGACCACATCTGGAAAAGTCTTATACGCTACCACGGATATTCATTTTAACGTAGAGGCTATTCTGTAACAAAATCAATGATTATTTTCTAGTGAAGACGAGCGCCCAGGTTTTCAAATAAGGATCTGAGTCTCAAAAGTTTCTGAATGTAGTGAGTACCTGCACAGCGGTGCCATGCATGATTTTATTCGTTTCCGGAACACAAAATGCTTTCTCTCCCTTCCGCAACTTTGGAGGAAATCTCAAAACATTTTAATTCATTCGACACATCCAGGCTAGGGACTTAGACAGTATGGAGCCTTGGACAAGAGGCTATGGACTGCCTTAGTACGGAGCCTTGGGCAAGAGGCTAGGGACTGCCTTTAACAGTACGGAGCCTTGGGCAAGAGGCTAGGGACTGCCTTAGATAGTACGGAGCCTTGGGCAAGAGGCTAGAGACTGCCTTAGACAGTACGGAGCCTTGGGCAAGAGGCTAGGGACTGCCTTAGACAGTATGGAGCCTTGGGCAAGAGGCTAGGGACTGCCTTAGACAGTACGAAGCCTTGGGAAAGAGTCTTTGAGGGGGCACACTGCTTTCCCGTGTTATGTGCGTACATGTATGATTGAGGACTGGTACATAGTTATTATTGGCAGATTAAGACATTAGTTTGTCATTAATACGGTGTTCTATTTATTTGTGGAAATTATAATTCTCATTTCTATGTGTTCAGCGTACAATTCTGAAAAGCCGCCCCGGTGGCGCAGTGGTCTAAGGCGCTGGCCTCTGATCATTCGTCCGTAAGGGGTCCGGGTTCGAATCCCGGTCAGGCATGGATGTTGTGTTGTCTTACGGCACTGGCTCTCTCCCTTCCCTGGAACCAGTGACCCCCAAATTAGGGACGGGCGACTGCTTATAGCCCATTGAGTTGCTCACGGTGGTCGTTAAACCTCCAATCAAAAAAAAAAAAAAAAAAAAAAAAAACAATTCTGAAATTACCATTTTAACTTTTTTCAGTGGATGAACATTGCCAATGAATTTGATGCAAAACAAGTAATATATAATTATATTTTGGGAGGCCCTCAAAGGTCGGGGCCGTGGTCAGGTGCCCCGAATTCCCTCTCGTAAATCAGGCTCTCGACGCATTATCTCGCTTGCACCAAAATGCCAGCTTTCCTAGTTGTTTGTAAAAACCTTTTAATTCTCTGATTTACCAAGTGCTAATCTCTGTAATGACTTGCATAACAACATCTGACAAAGCACATCACGGATGCGAAGGAAAGGTTTATGGTCTGTAAAACCCAGGATAATGGCAAAGTGACTTCTCTAATATGTACTAAAAAAAGCTACAATACTTTCAAAATTTCACCATTTCGGAAGCTTTATGGTAAAATGATCAGGAGAAACTGGAAGGAGGGGAAAGTGCAGTGGTCAGTGAGAAATTCAACGTCCAACACAGATGCACCTACTTCGCTATACTTTACGTGGACCTTCCGCAGAGGTTTAAAAAACAACCTGATACAAATCAAGTTGAGTCACTTACTTTTTTTGAAGAAACCCATTCTTTGGATATACACTGCTGGCCACCCAAAATGCAACACCAAGAAGGACACGAGATAGCAAAGCCACATTTACTGGACACATAACAACAGATACAAAGATGAAACGATTGAGACGTCAATAGTTCGTGTGGCCCCCATGGCTGGCAATAACGACCGCTACACGCCGCGGCATCGAACGAAAGAGGCTTTGGATGTGGGCTTGGGGTATGTCGGTCCAGGATGCTTCCACACGTTGCCATAGTTCATCAGGCGTAGCCGCGGGTGGTGCTTGCCGGGCCACTCGGTTGCCGATCAGCTACCAGACGTATTCGATGGGCGACATATCGGGAGAACAGGCGGGCCACGGCAGTAGTGACACCTGGTGAGCTGTAAAGAATTGTTGCACGGGCTTCACTGACATCCAACACACGACGTACATAAAACCATCTATACTTCATACTCATAATCTTTTTCTCATGCAGACACCCCTGAATCTGATCCTCCCATGACTTCCTTGGCTTTCCTAGGCCTTTCCATCTTGCCATTTGGGCTAAAAAATGTTCTTAGTATGCATCTCATCCCTCATTCTTTCAACATGGCCAAACCACCGAAGCATATTTCACACGATCAGAACGAGTCTTGCCACAAACCCCCGTAAGTAACGCATTTCTACAGCACACAAACGAATCCTATGTTTCTTCTATAGTACCCAGGTTTCACTGCCATACATCAGAGTAGGAACAATTACACTTTTATATACACAGCCATGCGGAACTCTCTTGAGAACCCATCATTCCTGTGAAAACCTCCCAAAACAGCTATGACTTTCAGTGAAGATTTCACTCGCCTACTAATTTCAGTATCCAATTCGTTCTGTCTATCAAACATGCTTCCTAAATACACAAACTCATTCACCTGATCAATCACTGTACCATTTAGACTTATATTACATTCAGTGCTAACAGTTCCTCGTTCAAAAACTATAACTTTGGTTTTTCCCTTATTTACACTCAGTTTGAATTTCATGTAAACTTCGTACATCCGGGACAACATACTCTGCAACTCACTTTTCCTCTCTGCCAACAGGACTGTGTCATCAACGTACAGCAATCTATGTATTAAACAGCCATGGGGATATTACACAACTCTGTCTGACTCCTGCACCAATAGAAAGCCATTTTGATAAAACACCATTCACTCGTACACAAGCTCTTTTAACAGCATACTACACGGCTTTCACACTATTAAGTAGATTCCCAGTAACACCATACTTGTATTTATTCAATACCTTCCACAAAAGTGTCCTATTTACTCTGTCGTATGCTTTCTCTAAATCTATAAAGGCAGCGAAGACTTTCTTACCAACAGCCAGATACTTTTCAATCATAACGCGTAAGGCAAAAATTTGGTTAGTCGTAACCTTACCAAGCATAAAACCACTCTGGAGATCCCACACTTTCTCTGATGTAAGACCTCATACTTTTTCAATAATGACCTTACCAAACACTTTCTCCGGCACACTCATTAGGCTAATACCACGATAGCTCTTGTAGTCAGTCTGATCTAAAAATTTGAAATGCGAATTTAAAACCCAAGTTCGCTATTCATAAGGGAATAGTTTGCGTCAGAAAAGGCTAGAAAATTTATAATAACGTTTGGACATAATTACAGTTCTGCAGTCATAGGCAGTCGCCCGTCCCTACTTTGGGGCTACTGGCTCCAGGGAAGGGAGAGAGCCAGTGCCGTAAGACAAAACACGTCATCCATGCCTCACCCAGGATCTGAGCTCATCTCGGACGAACGATTAGAAGCCAAGGCCTCGTGCCATTCGGTCACCTGCGTGGCGACATAAATGTTCTTCATCTCAAGGAAATAATATGCTACAAACGTCTCTTAACGGCAAAACTGCACATCACGCAACATAAATAATGCCTGGAAAGTTTTGCACCCAGCTATCGAAGTTCAGTTGCAGCTATCGAAGGCAAAAGGAATTTTTCTATTTCGTCTTTTAGAACTGTAGTATGACCGGACAGATACAATAAAGCTATATTTTGGCGTGTTACATTATGTCATGTTAAATCTAATAGTCATAAACTATTTATCAATTAATCGAAGACAAATAATGAGCTACTCGACAGGATTGCTCCGAGGACAGCCCGCAAATGGTTTGAGCGGTTCGGTGGGGGCAATTTTGACCTCAACGACTCTCCACGCTCAGGTCGTCCATCTCACTTTCATGAGGATTGTTTGAACTATCTCATCCACTTGGATCCGCGTCAAACCACACGAGAATTGGCCACTGTGGTGGACTGTGTTCAGGCCACAGTGGTGAGACACATGGAACGTATGGGAAAGGTCCAGAAATTGGGGTCTTGGATGCCTCACACTCTCACCGAGGACAACAAGAATCAGCATGTTGCCATATGTAGTTCCTTGCTCACCCGTTATCGCGAATGTTCTCAGCAACACAAACCGTTTCGGTCACGTATTGTTACTGGAGATGAAAAGTGGTTCCTGCACGTGAATTTCAGGCATTGGAGGGAATGGTTAAGCCCAAACAAGACGCCCAGACCACGTCCAAAACACGACCTTCATCCTGCGAAGATCACCTTGTGTGTCCGGTGGGACATGGAAGGCATTATTCACTAGGAAATGCTGCCAAGGAATTGTGAGCAACTCCGCCGTGTGGAGGGAGCAATTCAGCAGAAACGGCCACATCGGCGCCTTCTGCGACACGATAACGCACGCCCTCACCATGCAAACATGACCCAAATGGCCATTCAGGACATGAAATGGGAGATCCTTCTACATCCGGCATATTCCGCAGATATCGCCTCTTCAGAGTATCACCTCTTCCGATCTCTGTCGAATGTAATCCGTGGTAGAACGTTCAACAATGATTTTGATCTCCAGAATTTCCTTGATGATTTCTTCGCAGAAAAAACCAGCACGGTTTTTTCAAGAATGGTATTGCAGACCTATCCAGATGTTGGGAAACCCAACAAACAATAGTTGATTAATTCCGTTTTCCCTTCTGATGTAATACATTCCTGTAGTGCGGTGAAACAAACGGAAGGAACTTATGCATCAACCCAATAGTACTGAAAACTAAAGCTACAAAATAATATGAGAGATATCTGCAATAAGCAAAACCTTAAACGAACGTAAAAATTAAAGTAACTACCGAAATTTTGAAATTGAGCCCGTTACATGTTACCTCGGATATATGAGCAATTCTTGCTTATTCTGAGTTATCATGCATGATCTCTGTTGTAATGTTTTTCAGCTTCCTCTGACGGCGGTGAAGATGTTTATAGATGCAAAATAAACTCTAAGATTTTCTTAGCAGATATTAAGGTATTGAAACAGGGCGAGGTGAGGGTTAAAAGACAGCATTTGCCCAGAAAATGCATGTTTGGCAAGCATGGAGAACAAGGGGGTGGGGGAGTAGTGGTAGAAATGCAACTGAAACATTCATGTCTTCAAGCAAGCCAGTGTTGCCATTATACTGATTTTGACTCCTGTCTACTGACAGATTTTCATAATCTACTGATTTTTCTTTGTTTTAATACGACCTACATTCTCAGGGACATACTGTCTAAGAATGTTCGCATTCTTTTAGTACTCATCATCTACTGATCCCATAGACAAAACTCACCTCAAAACTGGTCTGCAGAGAAAGTTCTGAAGAAGACTAAAATTTTTCAGCACCTGCTTGCTACCTATAGTTTTTTTTTTTATTCATACTGGTTGTTACGAAATATATTTCATTCTAGATAATTAATTATTCTGTTTTACAAAGTTTTTTCCTAGTTTTGTTAAAATGCAGAATATCAGAAAAACGTCTGTAGTACGATATTTATACGTATTACGATACTCTTTTGAATATAGTACTTATTTCACGTACCTTGGAAACATCTGGGTATCGTTGACTGAGTCAGAAGTGTAAGTATATACACTGAAGAGCAATTCAATTAGAGATACCTGTCTAATAACGTGTAGCACCACCTTTCGCCCTGATGACGGCGGCAATTCGTCTCGGCACGGACTCGACAAGACACCGGAAGCGTTGGGAAGCCATAAGGATCCACGACCCCCTGAACAAGCTCCCACATTTCACGAAGATTTGATGGAGGGGTGTCAGAGCCTCGAACATCTCTCTCGATGGCATCCCAGATGTGCTCGATGGGATTCATGTCAGGTAACCTAGCTGGCCAAGGAAGCAAGGTCACGTCGGTGGAGTGTTCATCCAACCATTCGGGTACAATTCGGGAGCGATGGCACGGTGCATTGTCTTTTTACAGGATGAGGTCCCCAGTGGGATGTTGAAGACGCACAAACGGGAGCAAATGGTCGTCCAGGATATCCCGGTAACGTTGACCTGTGAGAGACGATGTCACACGTACCAGGGGTCCCATTTCAGTCCACGTAAACAGTCCCCAGACGATAATGCCACCCCCACCAGTACCCTGCTGTCAAGCAGGATCCATCGCTTCATGTGGTTTGCGCCGTACTCGTATCCTGCCATCCGCATGTACCAACGTGAATCTCGACTCATCAGTCCAGGCAACATTTTTCCACATGTCTAGGGTCCAGTGGCTATGTTCCCGCGCCCATGCTAATCTTTGCACCCTGTGATGTGCGGTCAGCAGCAGTACCCTCGCAGGACGATGGCTTCTGTACCCATAGCGAGGAGATGGTTCTGGATGGTGTGGCGGCTTACACGTTTTTGTGCAACAGCGTTAAATTGCCGGGTGATTTCTTGCACTGTGGCCCGATACAATTACAATGCGAGCTAGCCGACGATTACCCCGCTCATCCACACGCTGTTGTCCACGGCAGTTGGCCCTTGCAGGGATGGTTTTACCGGATTCGATGTACTCACGGTGCACCCGTGACACAGTAGCTCGTGAAAATCCCCGTGCCTGCACGACTTCCGAGATGGTGAGTGACCCATTCGTCGGGCCCTGACAATTTTCCCACGATCAAATGCGCTTAGATCCTTCGTCTTACCCATACTGCGTCAGACTCTTACTGATTCCCGTCGCATCACTCCTTATGTTTTCGGATCGCTGCATACGTCATGTCGTTTCCGTTTACAGGGCCGCCCACAGCGCCACTTTGGAAAACGCCAGCTGCCTCTAATTCAATTGCTCTTCACTGTATCTCTTTGTTTTTAGGAAGACAAGTAGGACAGATCCAGCTGTGTCTACAATAAAAGGCAAATTCCATGATTATTTACACCAACATTAGTTTTAATCATCATCATCATCAACAACAACCATGGGTAATAGTCCCGTAGGTGCCTGAAGCTATGTGGCATCAGATTTTATTCGTCTCACAACGTTTTACTACCAACGCATCGACACTCATCTGGTAAACCCAGTCATTCTAAGGAAGAAGGGTCCAGGGACAAAGCGCGTCCGGGGTCGACTTCAGAGGGAATCATCTACGCACTCGCGTCCCAAACACAGGGTGTCTGCCGAAAACCCCGGAAAACCATAGACTAGATGGTAAGCAGAACCAGGGCCGTATTAAGACCTTAGTGGGCCCCTAGGCTAAGACATTTCTGTGGGCCTCAAGGCTAAAAAATCTGAGTGCGCCCTCAAAGAATTATTACGAACAATCATTATGAAGTCCGTTAAAACACAAAACTGTAGCGATATGCTTGTGATAATTAATACTGTACGTAGTGCATTCTTCAAACTAATAAATTATCTGCAGAGTTTTTGTAATAAGGCATTGTATTTTTCATTGTTCTTATAAGAACATGAGTTAAAAACTTAAGATTCCTGGATCTTGTATTTTCTAATGATTTAGCATTGTATACTTTTATTAGTGCATCTTTTATGTTATGCAATGTGAAGCCACAGGGGACTTCGACTATTAACGGTCCCAAATGCAAATTGGGAGGTGTGGGTGGATTACGTGAAGAAGATGAAACCACTCGTCGACCCCGCCTGTATACAGTATCATGAAACCTTCAACCTTGGCGACTAACGCCTTGAAGTGGAAATCATACGAAACAAAAGTAAAACTATTTTATAAATCTGTTTCTCTCTCTCTCTCTCTCTATCTCTATCTATCTATCTATTACTTGTCCAGGCACGCCTCCTGGGCCCTTGGTCATGGTAGGCCCCAAGGCTATAGCCCCTATGACCCCCCTAAATCCGGCTCTGGGCAGGGCCGGGGTTTTAGTTTTAATGATCGGCATTATTTTATAAAGCTTATCATCAGCAATATTTTGTTAAAAGACAACTTAGGATTGCAATTGTTTGAATTTTCATTCAGCTGTTTAATAGTAGTTTGTGGAGTACTTGTAATATTTGACATACCAGTAGATTTAAGTGTTCTTCATACTGAGATTACATCCAATAATACAGTACATTACATTTGTGAGGTGGTGCATATGTTAAGTAAAAAAATCTGATTTACTGGCTTCTGCTGATTTTTTGAGCTCTGGTCTACTGATTTCAGGTAAAAGTCTCTGGCAACATTGATGCGTACTGACCTGTTGGTAAGGGAAACTACGGAGTGTCGTCAACAGCAGGAAATTCCTTGTTTTCCAGTAAAACAGGAAGGTTTAAAACTAGGTGAATGTCACTATCTTGTTTGCTGATAACCGTACTGACCCTTCGATACATGCGGCTGCTCCAAAAATTATTGCTCGTAATATACGGTAAAAATAACAAGGGCGAATATTATGAAGTTCAGGAGATCTATAAAAACTTAGGTTTACGCGGAACTTCGTATTGTAAGAGCTCGTTATATGTGGGTTCGATTGTATAAATAAGCACGTACTTTGTTTTCAAAAGATGTGGAAAAAATGTATTTTTGCTTTACAAATAAAATAAAAAAAAGATTTTAAGTTAGACATAATGGCGTATCTATTTATAAAACTGAATTCGCCTTTCCAATGTGTAAACTGGCTTTATTTCGATGTACAAAATACAGTTTCTGCTTATTGGATGAAAATAATAACATGGACCAGTAATAAAAGAATATCTTGCGTTTGGCAAAGAGCATGGACGTAGCCAAGGGGCGCAACAGCCCACACTGAAAATTGCCTTTCCCAGTTCAAGATGTGCCATATTTTAATGTTTTTTAACTTTAAAATATAATATGGAATTTGTCAAGGAATAATGACTCCCGTGTTTTCCGTGGCGTAGCCGTACGTATTTTCCCCTAGAAAGTGCTTTTTTTCCTTCTCCTTAGAAATGTTATCAACATAGCATCCACAGGGCCATGAAAATTCAGTTGTTCTTCACTTATCCAAATCCTCAATTTAAGCCTTCTTTCTAGTTAGTATGATTAAGGGCAAATGAAGAGGGTGAATAGGAATTCACTGAGTACATTAGTAATTGCTCTGTTGTTTGTTTATGCTATTAATTAGGGGATTCCAGCACGGAAAGTGGAGTCTAAAGCTACACCAGCGCTCTTAAGCCTGCCCTAGGGAAGTGAGGGGGAAAGACGTGGCTGACGACTGCTTTGGAAGAGATCAAGACAAGGTTTCTGGCTTGAAGGAAAGGAGTTTTTAATTTTTTGTTTTGGTTGGAGGTTTAACGACCACCGTGAGCAACTCAATGGGCTATAAGCAGTCGCCCGTCCCTAATTTAGGGTCACTGGTTCCAGGGATAGGAGAGAGCCAGTGCCGTAAGACAAACCAACATCCATGCCTTAGCGGAATTCAAACCCGGACCCCTTTTGGTCGAATGATCTGAAGCCATCGCTTAGAGCCTTAGACCACTGCGTCACCCGGGCGGCCGAAAGGAGTTAAGGATGGGAAGGTATTGTCTGCGTTTTGGAATTATACTAAATAGAACTGTTGAGGGGGAAAGGTACAAGTTAATCATACTAACTTGAACATTTCCCCTCAACACTAATGCACGAAAACATTTGCTTTAAGATTTTTCTTCTAGGCATGAAATTTTCTTTTAGTCAGGTCGTTTTACAAGTGCTGATGGCAGCATGTCATATTTACTATGCGGGTATGCAACTCATTAGATTTTACTAATTTTATTAAAAATTGATGGAAGCAACATTAGCAAAAAGTGACTCCAAACTTTAGAATCTTTTGTATTCCAAAAAGTGCAAAAACTTCAAGACAGCTCGAAAATTAATGAGTACGGTATGTACCCAGGAGGGGGTGTGGGGGTGGGGGGTGGACCGTACAGATATATTTGCAGCCTGTAGAAAAAGGAAAATAAATTCTTTCAGCATTTTGTAAATAAAGTTGCTATCAGACTTACCCCAGCAAAAATAATACTCTAATACTCTCCCACCAGTCGCCCATAATGATTTCGAAGTCCAGCGACGTCCCTGTGGAGAACGTGTGAAATTTTTATGCCTTCATCAAAGGAATTTTATGAAATTTAGATTATTTTTAGCAGCGCTTGGCCAAAGTAGGTACAGCAGGCACCTACTTTGTTCAAATGCGATCTGCTAAAAAGTTCAGACCGACTTTTTGTTTGCCTTTTATTGTGCCAAGTCGATAACAATCAAAGACAATAGTTATTATACCTACTTTTGAATGATTACAGCAAATACTTCGAGAAAGGAATACGCGTGAGAACACAGCAATAAATTACTGGCTGCGTTGGTTGTTGCAAGGGAGAAACGCGGGCTCCGCAGATTGGGGTGGGGTGGGGGGATTAATAAGGACTCTGAATTAGATCAGGAAGTCAGTGTGTCTTCGGTAGGCGAGTCGGTCCGGGTCAGGGTCGCAGGTAAGAAAAAATGGAACTTGTTTATCGACTATAGGAAAGAGGAGCTGGAGATGATGGGCAGTTGGTTGGCGTTGATACTCACATCACGTGGTAAGAATCCTCATTGATTAACGACAGCTGCGACCCCTTAGCCAGCCGGCTTTGTTAACGAGTCCGCTCGTATCCAAAGCCATCATCTCAAATGACACCATTCCTGTGAATCACGTTGTTCGATCGCGCTCACAATCTAGAATCCATCCAGTATCGATAAAGAATGATTTGAATGCATTTAGTTTTGTAAACACTCGAGTAATATGCATGATGCCTCGAAAAAATAACTTCCAGCAGCACACGCACGAGAAAAAAAAAACAGGTCTACTTAATAAACAAAAGCTAATTTTCTAAAAATCACGCAAGTCGAAATATTTTTCTTCAGATTGAAGTGTTTTTCATGTGGGTGGAGTGGAAGAAGACATTTTATCTTGCTCGTTCGGAAAAACGTACTCTCGAACCCAGTCGATATCGTCGAAATTTTTTATCTGCTTGTAAATGTTTTTGTAAACTTTTGAACGATATGCACATTGCAGGCTGCAGAAATACGAAACGCTTTCTTTTCATAGTACTGCAGACATGTAAGGTTATTTCATTTTATTCAGGTTATGTAACGGAGTGGGGCCTTCAGAAAGCCCATTTTAAGAACCCCATAAAGGGAATGAACGTTCTGTAAGTCATGCTAGTAAAATTACTTCCTTTCGTTTCGGTACTAGGATTGTACTGATAATTCTCAGAGTTGAAAATTTCTTTTTTGATGCAGTGGATCCCGCTTAAGAAGTCTTCGTTGGGACGAAGCGATGAAAACTTCTTAAGCGGGAAAACTTCTTAAACTGGAATGTCTGATTGGGTTTTGTAAGAAATGTTGCATAGATTAAATCCAGAAATTACATTTTAGTTCATTTTAAAGTAACAAAAAATTTCACAACTTACCCATTAAAACTTGAACATGAGGATTGAAAGGTACATTTATTATGCTGCAGGATTTCAAAAATACTGATCTAAAATCGTTTGTTTCTTCCTTTTTTCAGCTAGATTCACAAAGTAAGGGTCCATTTCCCTCAAATTTCTCATTATGTCCGTTGAAACACGTTCGTGGGTTTCTATAAAGCGGCGAAAAGTTTCTAGTGCTTTACCAGTTTCAGCTGAAGTTGGAATTGGCCTGCACTCATTTTCTTGCGTTTCTGGTTCATCGTCATCTTGCGTTTCGATGTCGCAAATATCGTCGATATTTTGCATTTCAAAAGTGGGAACATCTTTGTCAACGTTTTGCCCCTATACCGTTGAGGGTTGTAACAGGTAAATTTAGTTCTTTTGCTATCTGCACCCTAGTTAAATGCGGGTTTTCATTAACTTGCGTAATAATGTTTCGTTTCTCAACCACAGATAAAGCTTTTGTTTTGATGCCTTTAGACGCCATATTTCTGGCTACGCATTTCAACAATAAAACTATAAGTTTAACTCCACGTATGCGAGGTGCAACATCTGAGCCTATCCCTGACAGAATGACTAACTTTCAGCAGGCGTTTCCTTTCCCAGCCTTTCCCCATCCCCAAAGTAAAGGCGATTGTGATACAGAAAGGGCAGACGCAGAAGAAGTGGGGAGGGGAGTAAACATGACCCCCTGCGTTGACCGTGGGAAGCCGGAAGGGGCTTCGCTTGCTACATGTACGGGGAAACGTTTCCTTCCAACTTCTTTGACATGTACTTATCTGCTGCACGAGTTTCACAATCGTATGTTCTTACTTAGAAACTTGTGACACTTACAACTTCTTAAGCGGGAAAACTCGAGACATCGTTACTTCTTACGTGGGAAAAATTAACATTAGCCCTATGGAAAAAAATTGGGACTCTAAAAATAAAACTTCTTAAACGGGAAACTTCTTAAGCGGGAACTTCTTAAGTGGGATCCACTGTAACTACATATTCAGCAGAAGTAGTAGACAAAATATAGACCTTCTCATGTTATACTCTTTATGGCGCAGTAGTAGTGGAAAAAACCTTGAATTCCACTACGGTTTCTTTCGGTCGATGTAATCATACCTTTTAAGTCTTTTGGGAGTACTTTTGTTGATTATTTTGTAGTTATGTGACTAGAGTGGCAGTTTTCAGGAGACGGCAAGTTTTTGACATAAAAAAAAAAACGCAAGAAAGGAAGAAAAAAAAACCCCAGCTAAATGCATGGAAATAAGTAGACCCGTAGCAAAAAAAGTATTCTGCGGGAAAATGCGTCAGTTTTTTTTTTGCACGTCGTTTGATAAAAAAAAACAACATCTTATAGTATGAATTGTCCGTCCGTCCGCCTGTAGGCACCACACCACTACAACTATTTGTAAAATTTGATAAAAAAAATTATTAAAAAGAAACAGACATCTTACAGTATGAATTGTCCGTCCGTCCGCCTGTAGGCACCGTACCACTACAACTATTTGTCAAATTTGAAAAATTCCCTTTGCATTGGAAAGCCCGAAATATAAGCAAGGATTCCTTTCCGTCCTTTTCCGATGCATAGCTTCACCGCTAGAGGGCGTAAACGAAGACGCTATCTACTTCAAAATACATTTTGCTCCATATCATTGTTTCGAAATCTCCCCCGTAAAAACTATTTTTTTCTTTCTATGCCATTTATAAGGAAGACTATTTTGATTAGAATTTCCTTTTCAATTGATACACAGTTTTCCCTCTGTAGGATGTAAAGGTAAATTGTTATTTACCTGATATCTCTACTTAAAAAACTTTTAGCCCGATTTGAAAAATCATTTTTGTGTCAAATTGAACGCTTACGGCATTCAATCCGACGCAAAAGCTGAGAAATGTGCACATAATTTATATTTTTTGGTAAAGAACTGTTTCGCCCCAAGGGGCGTAAGAGTGAATTTCTGTTTCCGATGTATTCGCAGCAATATCTGCTCTTCTAAAAACTCGATTGTAAGAATTCCTTTGTGGTCAGATACCGCTCACCACGAAAAGTCTTTTGCGCGTATTTTCACCTTCAAATAATACACAGTTTTCCCGCCAAAAAGCGCAAGTAGTTATTTTATTTTTCTCTGTAACTATGCTTCTACAACCTGATTTCAAAAATTCTTTCTTTGTCGGGCAGCGTTTCTAGTGTATTTTGCATACAATTTCACATTTTTTCTTAACACACAAGTATGCCACTAGAGCACATCAGCTAACTTTTCCGTTTTCATCTTTATGTTAGGTGGTTATGTTAACTTGCAAATTCTTGCGTAGTTGAAGACAATAAAATAGCTATAACTAATGATTTTTTGCAATCATTTTAAAACTCTTATGAAGCACTTTATTCTTTTCGTTGCTTAATCGCAGAAATCAACTCTGCAATTCTTCCTCGCTGTTCCCCTGAAGCTCAAATTTCCTTCCCTAAAATCCTGCTTCGGCCATTTCTTCCATCTCCCTTCTGCCCCTGCGGAGAAAACCTGCATTCCCCCTCAGCTTAAGTCGTGCTTCTACAACACGTCAGGCCTTTCCTGCCCTCGTGCTCCTGCGACCGTTCACCTTCCAATCCTAGAAGTGACTGTCCTAGCCCTCTCCTTTGTTTCCACGCAAATTCACCCCTTTACCTCCACAAAGCCCCTCGGCTCCCAAGTTCCTGGGAAGAATACGCCGCCATCGGCTCATACAAAGCGTCAAGGTAAAAATTAAGAGGGCTTGCGCCTTCAGTCGGCTGCTTTAAAATAAAAAAGGCAAAGGATCAAACGAGCACGGCAATACTAATCCGTCTACAAAAATACAAAGGTGCAGACTCTAAAATGAGACAAACTTGCGTCTCTAAATAAACCGTGTCTCCGATGTTTTAATGCGGGATGAGACAGCAAAATTTATCTCACGCTTTCTGGAAACAAAGGAAAAGGAGCACTAAAGCGAAATAAAAGTTGCGAGATGAGATTTAATATTTTTGCTTAAATTCTAGAATTAAATCTCCGTAACATTTACACATGTAAAAACATGACTGAAAATCATTTTTCGGTCAGATATTACTAACTACGAAAATATTTTATGCGCATTCCCTGCTCGAAATAATACAAATTTCCTCCAAGGGGACGCAAAAATCTGATTTGTTTTATTCGATATCTCTGCTTCTAAAAGTCCGATTAAAATAAAATCTGTTAACACTAAATACCATTCACCTCGTGACATATTGCATGTACTCGTGGGTCTTTCGTAGTTCTCTGTTCGCAACTATAACTGTATCTCTGCTTCTAATAATCCCATTAAAAATTTCTTTACTTACTCTATACCATTCGCTACAGTAAATATTGGGAACATTATCCACTTTAAATAATGCAAAGTTTCTTCGCCAGGAAGCCTAAATGTCAAACTTTATTCTCGCTATCTCTGCTTTCAGAAGATGTACTTGAAAACTTCTTTTTCCTAGCACAGATTTTGTTATGAATACTTTTCGCACCTTTTCCAATTTTTCATTATTCAAAATTCTTCTACCAGGCGGCGTCAGCGTATATTCCTCTTTGAAAGAGTATCTCCGATTATAAAAATCTCTTGGAAAAAATACTCTCTTTGATTTTTTTATTTTTTTTTTGATTGGAGGTTTAACGACCACCGTGAGCAACTCAATGGGCTATAAGCAGTCGCCCGTCCCTAATTTAGGGTCACTGGTTCCAGGGGAGGGAGAGAACCAGTGCCGTAAGACAAACACAACATCCATGACTCGCCGGGATTCGAACCCGGACCCCGTTCGGACGAATGATCAGAGGCCATCGCTTAGACCACTGCGCCACTGGGGCGGCATCCTCTCTTTGTAGGTAAAGCACAGCTTTCCACTATGGGGCGTAACGTTATTTCACGTTTTTCTTTATTTCTCGTATTCTAATTGTTAGATTTGAAAATTCCTTTTGAACTGATATCTTCGCTATGAGTAGGGGTGTACTCAGGGGCGGATTGGCCTACCGGGAAATGTCCCGGTGGGCCGCTTCCGTATATTTTGTTTTTCTAACTTTCTTAACAGTGTTTTCAGTTCAGTTGTTTTAAACACACAGCTGAACCACAACACTTTTTTTATAAACGAAATACACATAATGTAGTTATAACAAGCGGGGAAAAAAACCCTTCTATTTTGAATTAGGAAAAAAAATCTCCTCACCAGGCAACTGCTAGAATCCCAACTACAACAGATAGGCCATGTTGCAGGGGTGAGTACAAGATATTCTATATATCCCCCAAGAAAGGGTAGGGAGTAGTTGATTTTACACCCATTAGTTGTAGGAGGCATTAGTGCTGTGCTCATAAGAGCTAAGTTCAGGCTCAATTTTAAGAGCCCGAGCCCGAAGTATGTCAGCCCTAGCCGGCCCGAGCCCGAATTTTATATTGCAAAATAGAGCTCGGGTCCGAACGAGCCCGAAAACTATGATTAATCTGTTTAGGCATTAAAAAAAAATCTCCTCTTCCATACTTCCACTCCTTCCGCCCTGTGCAATTAACCGATGTCTTTCTCAACTGCGGAGCGGGGAAGGGATGTCTATCTATTTCTATAGCTTCTTTGACTATTCATTTCATCCTGAAATGTTTCGAGGGGCCTGACATGAAGAAAAATCGGGAGGCACAACAATCTACGTGTATTAACAGCACTGGGGTGGGGGCTAAACAGGGCTAAAAAATTTCACTACTTTAGTTAAAGTAGTGAAAATACTCACCTATGTTTGATAAAGTTTCAGAACAATGCTAGATAATGGTCATTATGGGATGTAATATCCACTATATGACAACACAAAATTCAGAGTGAAAGCTAATAATATTAAGAACTTATTTCGAAATAACTGTAAGATTATTTGCAGGGGTGTTCATATACGATCCCTTTCCCCCGAAATGTTCTACCTACGCAGCCTACGCTCCTTGTGATAAACTGACAACTGCTGCAGATGAAGGCATTTACGGAGATATCATTTCAACATGAAGTTGCAAAATGTTTTGTTTATTTTATTTAGTAAGGTGTCTTTACAATACATAACCGCAGCATAAAAGCATGTTTTCTAAATGAAATACATACGAATATATGATCACTAAATGAAGAATCTGTTCGCCACGATATTTAAAAATCTTGAAATTTCTAACCGTGATTGTCCACAATAGAAAAATTACAAAAATTGCAGTACAAATAGAAAATTTTACAGTGTAAAAGTTCTATATTTTTTTCCATTTATTTGAATTTAAAAATCATGTCTTATGCGAAAGGATTTTTGGTACTATGTTGGAGTTTGAAAATTAATAATAATAAATATTAATTTTCAAACTCCAACATAATTTTGGTAGTAGCAGTTCTCTCTCTCTCTCTCTCTCTCTCTCAAATATTTACTGGAAATTCAGCCCACTTCGTTGAAAATTTAAGAACTAGAAGCTCAAAGGTATGAAAATCAAGATTATTTTACGATCTGTCAAACATAAAAAGGCTATATAAGTAATTTTTTATAAGAAAAATTTAATGTTCTTACTTCAGCGTTCTTAAGAGGAAATTTTAGACAAATATAGATATTGAGTGTGTCCAAAATTGGAACCTTCTCCAGCACAATTACATACATAACTAAACTAGTAATTTAGACCTGGTTATTCGCTTTTTCCACGTCGATTAAGTGAGTTTGCCACGATATTTAAATATCTTGAAATTTCTAACTGTAATTGTCCACAACAGAAAAATTGCAGTGCAATTTTTCTGCAGTAAAATCATGGGCAGATGAAAATTTTTCCGCAACATCCACTTCAATTTAAGGATGACGGGTGTACTTTTTACCCCCACCAATAAAAAAAGTGATTTTCAGTTGTGATACAATAGTACCGCAGAACTGCAACTGAACGGGCTCATTTGCAAACATTTTCCCGGGCCCTTTTCCGACCGCCAATCAATCAGCCCCTGGGGGTACTGATAGCTCCCATAACCGCCGCATTGCGGGGGCCTCACGGATAAGACGGCCTCTAACCTAAGCAAAAAGATTTTAAAGAAATTTTAGCGTGAATTTTATTTCAAGACGGTTGAGGAAATACCGGGAAGTGACGGCAGCTTCGAGTGAAGTATTAAAAAGAAAAGCATTTTTGTTCAATAAGTAAAATATTTGGAAATCATTTTTGCGGTTTTAGTTTATAAAAATTGGATGACGGGAAAGCAGCTACTGGAAAGGATTTGAGGCCCCTTTTCAGAGACATAACAATAGTTCCTATGCGTGCATATTAACAAGATTATGTGGAAGAAACATTAGTTCAAGAGTGAAAGTTTTGTACCAGTGAGGATACGGAGTTACAGGCGCGGGAAAAATTCCCGGTGGGCCGGCATATTCTGGTCTGGCAGGCTTTATGCTAACACACAAATAAAAAAAGCAAATATATATTTGCACTTTAGTATTCTTGCAGAAGAATAGCAAGTAATGCTAAGATGACAAAGTTTGTCTACCACTTGGACGGCTTCGAAAAACAAAAAACTTACGTAGCAGAGTTCTGATGAGCTAAACCCTGTTTGGTATATCCTCTTTCCCGAATTCATAATTTAAGCCCCATCCCTTTGCCTGATATCTTCTACCTCAGTCCGCTTTTCCCAGCTGCAGTTGAGTAATTAATACAATCTAGTCAAATATGATATCGTAGTCTGGGATAGGAACTCGAAACTCATCGGGTATACGTTAATGCATTGAGGTTCACCTACGGTAAAATTTTTGGATTCCTGCTTTTTACAGGTACATGCTTTTTCTTTTTTGCACGAGACCTGAATCTCATACTTCCTTTTTTGGGCCTTCCACCAGTTCACGAATCCTTGAATTGAAGTTTTGGAAAGTGTGTTTCAGCAACAGCAAAAAGTCTTTTTTCAGTTGAAAGTAATTAAATAAATATTAATTTTCAAATTCTTTGATTTCTCTCACTTTATAAATTTGCATTGAAATTCTGGGCGTTTTCAATTTCCTCAAGAGATTTTTTTTTGTAATTATTTTGTTAATGATATGTAAATCTTAAAAAAGAAATTATTTTTTTGGCACCTTTGGATTTCCGTTTTAGCCAAAAGAGAAGAAACAATAATATAACAAATTCTGAATTCCGTTATCATAATAAAATTCATATGAATGGAATCAAGTCTTCGTCTGTCTTTCTCAGAGAACGTCTGTTGCTTCTCAGCAACGGAAGTAATTTTTCTCGCACTAAATTTTATTAGAGAGCTGTGGTGTGCTCAGGAAAATGGTTAAAATTCTGCTAAATGTTATTGCCTCAATACAAAAATCCTCAATGATTGTGCTGAAAAGATGTTTAAACAATAAATGGTGATGCTGACATAAAGGGTTTTTTCTTGGGAGGGGGTCCGTTACCTTGATAATTTTTCCTAACAGAGGAAAAATTATTGCCAGCCCGCCACTGCTGAGTTACGTATTCTGAGTTATGAGTTATACACTGAAGAGCAATTGAATTACAGACAGCTGGCGTTATGCAAATGTCGCGCTGTGGGCAGCACTGTAAACGGAAACGACATGACGTATGCAGCGATCCGACAATATAAGGAGTGATGCGACGGGAATCAGTAAGAGCCGGACGCAGTATGGGTAAGACGAAGGATCTAAGCGCATTTGATCGTGGACAAATTGTCGGGGCCCGACGAATGGGTCACTCTATCTCGGAAGTCGTGCAGGCACTGGGATTTTCACGAGCCACTGTGTCACGGGTGCTCCGTGAGTACATCGAATCCGGTAAAACCATCCCTGCAAGGGTCAAGTGCCGTAGACAAGAGCGGGTGGATGAGCGGGGTCATCGTCGGCTAGCTCGCATTATAACAGCGGACAGACGGGCCACAGTGCAAGAAATCACTCGGCAATTTAACGCTGGTGCACAAAAACGTGTAAGCAGCCACACCATCCAGAACCATCTCCTCGCTATAGGGTACAGAAGCCATCGCCCCGCGAGGGTACCGCTGCTGACCGCACATCACAGGAAGCAAAAATTAGCATGGGCGCGGGAACATCGCCACAGGACCCTAGACATGTGGGAAAATGTTGCCTGGGCTGATGAGTTGAGATTCACGTTGGTACATGCGGATGGCAGGATACGAGTACGGCGCAAACCACATGAAGCGATGGTTCCTTCTTGCCAGCAGGGTACTCTTCAAGCTGGTGGGGGTGGCATTCTTGTCTGGAGACTGTTTATGTGTGCTGAAATGGGACCCTGGTACATGTGACATCGTCCCTCACAGGTCAACGTTACCGGGATACCCTGGAAGACCATTTGCTCCCGTTTGTGCGTCTTCAGCATCCCACTGGGGACCTCATCCTGCAACAAGACAATGCACCGTGCCATCGCTTTCGAATTGTATCCGAATGGTTGGATGAACACTCCACCGACGTGACCTCGCTTCTTTGGCCAGCTAGGTCACCTGACCTCAATCCCATCGAGCACATCTGGGATGCCAACGAGAGAGATGTTCGAGGCTCTGACCCTCCTCCATCAAATCTTCGTGAACTGTGGGAGATTGTTCAGGGGTCGTGGATTCGTATGGCTTCCCAACGCTTCCGGTGCCTTGTCGTGTCGATGCCGAGACGAATCGCAGCCGGCATTCAGGCGAAAGGTGGTGCTACACGTTACTAGACAGGTATCTCTAATCCAATTGCTCTTCAGTGTATATGTCTTTTGCACATAACTAAGCATTCTTTAGAATATACTGAACCAAAAGATGTTCTTCGCGGGGACTTTTTACTTGGTGCAAAATATTTTGGCATGATGTTAGATATGTCTTTTCTTGTATTCAAGAGTAAATAATTTAAGAATTTTTGTGCTTCTTCTGTTTCATAATTGTTACTTACGTTTATTTATGTTCTGTATTTTCATACGAATCGAAAAAGGTACTTATACACTGTCACACGGCAGTTATATGTTTTTATGTGTGTGATCGTGAGATATTTCAAACAAGATGGCCTTGAATATGATTGACTTCGGCGTAAGTATTTTGTAGTACTTTGTATTGTCATAAAGCTAAAGAAATATTTTTAATTGCAATGTACACATTTGTGTTACACGCAGTAAAGTGCAATATTTTTGGTTTTATGGAAAATACTTGAAGGTTCCAAAGAAATGGAATTATTAAAACGCCCACATATAAAACCAAGTTAACAATATGAAATTTAAAAATGTCATTAATTGAAAGCTTATAAATTTCTCAGAATGGTCTCGAAGATATTTGTTTTGCGTTAGGACCCGAGTTTTTACGGTGCGCCAGCTACTACGAGAAACTTTTGTGCTCAGTTTGTTAATTTTCGTTACTCACTTTTCAACCGCTAGTGGGAGTAAGTAGCTTTTTCTATTAGTGGATGTTTTAACAGTTGTAAAAATCCGGTTAATTTTTTCTCTATTTTTGTTTTTGTAACAGATGTCATTCACTACGAATAACACAGTTCACATCGCGTATTTTAAATTATGTACAGATTTTATCAATATAAGTGTTTTCTATCTTTCTTCTGAATTTTTGGAGTTTCTAAACATCTGCTTTGGAATATATTTTTCGTGTTGGAAAGATTCAAAAGACACGCTCGTTAGAACAGAAAACTTGGGGTCATCTATTTTGTTTTATGTTAGAAATAGGAAGACTTTTGTCATATTGATGTAACCTTCAACATTAGCTTCTTAATATGTCAACCATTCATCTCTTTTGCTCAAGGGTTCTAAAACTCCCTAGACTTTTCCATTCGTAAATTTCCTATAAAAAATTTATGAACGGGAAATATAAAGGTGCGAAAATTACGAAAACGGCATGATCGGTAAAATAACAAAGGAATTGTTGAGCTGACTCAGAAAACCTCTCAACAAGTTCATTTCAAAACATTAAAGGTTTCTTACCAGATAGAATACAAGAAAAAAAAACTCGCAAATTAGAAGAAATCAATTTTTTTATTTTATTTTTCTCTTGTGATGTACTATTTGTTGAAAAAAGTCTTCGCTGAAATTTAAATAGTTTCTAAGAACGTATTCAGAGATGTGAATGTTTTTACCAAAAAATTTGAAAAGTAAATAAATATGCGCAAAAATTCTTCGTTTTGCACAACTCGTCACAAAAGAAATGTTTCGCTCTAAATAAAATAACCGATTTACAAAGACTCGTAAACAATTTGTAGAATTCGGACTTTCAGAGCTCCTAGCGGTACAGTTTTGAACTACGTTGAAAATATGAATGCGTCTTAATTTTTTGACGAATTTTTATTCGTTAAAACAGTAAGATGATTTTTTGACGTACTACCATCCACACAAATAATTTTTTTAAACTTGAATAAACAGACAGATGTGTATGTTCAAACCGACGAACAAGCTGACGAGCAGGCAATGCGATTATATTAGCAGCCTTTCTGTTAAAAGTTCTAAGAAATAGATCACAAATAAAATAACCGCATAATTAAAACACTGTTTAAGTATTTTTTAAAGTAACAAATTAAAAAAACACTAAGAAAATGTGAAATGGTAGACGAGTTAGAGCCCAGTGTTGCAAAGAGGTCAAATTCATCTCTGCCTTTATATCAAATCACAGATAACCTTATCAATTGAGCGAATTTTAAAGCGATAATACTCGATTGGAACAAGTGAATAAGTGGCTGCGAAACCCCATTCCTTCACTGTTTTACTATAAAACTAATTTAACACCTTTGAACTCCAATTAGAGGAGTAAAAATATGTTTCAGAGTTGAAGAAATATTCTCATAATACGTGGTAAATACATCATGATAATTAACACAGCAATCAAGTTTTCTGATGTGATTAAATCACGTGTGAAATAGTAATTGCAGTCGATTCGGCGATGTCCGATTGCTGTGTTAATTATCATAAAAATATGTTTGTTTGTTTTTAATTACTGTCTGATATATTTCCCACTTCTTTTTTTTTTCACTTATGGCTTTTACCGCAAATTTTAGGTGGTTCAGCCCCTGCTATTGCTCACGTAGATAATTCTCAGTTTTAAAGTTACCCAAGCCTACGCAGATGGATCATTAAGCAATTGAAAAACAAATATTTTCAATATTTTACCACCAAATTATCGCAAAAAAACTTTTCACAATAGGTTTCGTAAATAAAAAGGCACCGAGCCATTTTTACCTTTGCGTGACACAATATGGATAGGAATAGTCGATGGTAAAGCAATAACTTTTCTTACTATTGAAATTGGCCATGATAAGCTAAATCTTTTGAACATAAGCTCACAGTATCCTTTATAAAATAAGAATACTCCAAAAAAACAATTAAAGTAGAACCCAAGTTATACGTTTTTTTTAGGAGATGGCCTTAAAAAAGATACAAATGTATAAAACGCATAAAAGCAATTTTAAAATGTTAAATACTATTGTACAATTTTGAATGCCTCCAGAAAAGGGAAAAAACGTAATTTTTGATCACATTTATAATGTAAGACATACATGAATCAGTACTTTGTTTGCTACTTTAAGCCTTCGTCTATTTCGACTTTTGTATTAATTTTTCTTTCAAATTTCATTATACAATCTAAGTTAAGAAATTCTGTAGGATTTCATATTTTCAATATATGGAAAAAAAACCTTTGCCTTTGAAGTAAAGATAATAAATCTAAATATGATATTGTTTTACATTCAGTATTCCTGTTACACATCCTTTACCAATTTATAATCATTGCTATTTTCAAAATAGTTTCTCCACTAGTTGATTTAGCATTAGTGCCGAGTAACATATTCACTAATCTTCACTTGTTTCGATTTTTTTAATTCAGAGAAAAAGGAGAACTGTGAAAGTTATTTAGTAATTTTTTTAGTTTCATCAATATTTCTTGGCTGCAAAAAACCCTGTCGCGATTCTCTCAAAGTTGTAACATACCGGAATCATAAAGGAAACTAAGAAGCGTATAAAAGAAATATGTATAACCGAATTGAAAAAACGATGGAAACTGCAGTAAACTAAACAATACACATACTTAAAATAGTATAACTATGTTAGTAATCCGAATTTCTCGGCATAGATTAAAAATCAAAGTTTCCAAGCTTTCGCACATCAACCAGCTATCCAGATGGCTTTTTCAAGGAAGGTAGACAGCAAACTGCTAACTGAATAATAGAACGCTTCAACAATTTGAACGCGGTAACTTGACTTGACATAAACGGACAGATGCTAAATAATTATTCATTCAAAGCCTCGAGGCGTTTAGCACACGGAATCATAGAAGGAAACCGGATCTGGTACATAGCTACATCGAGAAAGTCAGAACCAGTCATATTAATCTTTCTATGCCGCAACTACGCTACCTGGACTCAATTCCCTGCGTACCAATTGTTTCTCATCAGCTCAAGAACGCGCTCAAGAAAATGAACCTCGGTGTTGGCGTCAGGTCTCCGACATCTTTATATGCCATACTTCAGGGAAAATCTGACAATCCCCTCCCTGCTTCCCAATGAGGCAGATGTTTATGCCATCCCTCTACATTATCCGGACGGCTCCAAGCGATACTACATTGGAATGACCAAGCGTTCATTTGGAACTAGAATCAACGAGCATAAAAGGAACATAAAGAACGACGGTAAAGTAACAACGGCCCTGTCCAAAGAGGTCCAGGTCAAGTCCGCTACTCCTATGTGGGATGACGTAAAGAAATTAGCTTCCTACTCCATCCCAAAATCTACTGCCATTCGCGAAACTTTAGAGATCATCACCAACAGCGAATCATGCAATCACAGCGTCTCGCTGGAGTTGCCACGAGTTTGGAACCAGTTTTTCAAATAGTGAATACCTTTTGTTTCCTTCTATGATTCCGCGTGCTAAACGAGCATGACGCCTCGAGTCTTTGAATGAATAATTACTTAACATCTGTCCGTTTATTGTCAAGTCACCGCGTTCAAATTGTTGAAGAGTTCTATTATTCAGTTTGCAGTTTGCTGCCTACCTGCCTTGAAAAAGTCATCTGGTTGATGTGTGAAAGCTTAGAAACTTTGGTTTTTAATCTACGCCAAGAAATTCAGATCACTAATAAATTTTTGGATTACTAATGAATTACTAATTACGATCACTAATTTGATTACTAATGAAATTCGGATTACTAATTACACTTTAATAGTATAACTATAAATTATAGTTATATTATTTTAAGTGTAATTGGTGTACAGTTCCTCATTATTACTTAATACATATACTGTTTCTGCACGTAAAAATATGAGAAGTTAAAAAAATGCTGATAGATTAAAAAACTTTACTAAGTGCAATTAAAACTACAGATTACAGTTAAAAACACGAGACCTTTCGGGGCCACGTCGACCCGTCATCAGATGTAACATTAATGCACAATAATTGGAGCGACAGTAATATATATATATACATCGAGAAATTCGTCACATGATTAGACGACGCATTTGGTATGCTCAAACGAACTAAGAGGAAACAGCCATTTTGGCTCACTGTGGTATGTTCAAGTTCAGAGATGAGTTATTCGTGATTGTTATTGCAGGTTTCCATGCGGTAGGAATAATCGAAGGTTGATAATAATCTATGCATCAAGAAGACTTAAATTGATAAATAGTCAAACTTTCTGCAAACAGGATGTTGGACTTCAAAGTATGGGTGGCCACAATGCGTGTCTTGTCCCAGCTTGGCTGGTGAGATCCCAGTGAAGTTATTCGAGATAGTGCAGTGTTTTGGGAGCGCATTTTAGCAGTGTATTTATGTTCATTCAACCTTGTCTTCAAAGAGCGTAAGGTCGATCCCACATGCACTGTGTTAGCAAGGGAAGAATCCACCGATATAAGCGGAACACAGTGTACACCATACCTATACGAGTATACACCACAACGCGGCCCCAAAAGCTCTCATGTTTTTAACTGTAATCTGTAGTTTTAATTGTACTTAGTAAAGTCTTTCAATATATCAGCAGTTTTTAACTGCTCATATTTTTATCGTGCAGAAACAGTATGTGTATTATTTAGTTTCAGCTAAATCAGCACGAATACTTCAAGATTCCATTAACTTCAGTAAAATATCGGAATATAAACGTAAAACGTATAACCGAGATTCTACAATTGTTAGAGTTGGGAATAGTGAAAAGTTATAAACCCGACACACCACTTCTTCATTCTCTAGGTTTGCCTCTTTCCTTTACACTGTAAAGTAAAGGTAACTTCAAAAATTAATTTTACACTCAAAACATTTATTTTCATTATCACTTCGGAAAGATCATGGTGTGAACATCGAAATGAAACAAGAAAAAAGTTATGAAAACTGAAACAAAATTAGAAATTTATTGAGCGAATAGATTAACGTAGGGATATTTCAACACTGCAGCAGGTAAAGATTACAGGCAGATGAAGTCGTCATACAGGAAGCACCATTATCAGAAGCAAATATCTGGGAAAGGATTTTATTTACTTTCTTAACGAATATTTAGCTGAAATTCATCTTTTCATTGATTTCGTCCGCACATGTTGATGCTTATATTTCGCAAAGTGTTACGTAATGCTTTGAGTCTGGCGTTACTGTAAGCAATCCCGACGAAGACGTATAGTTTAACGCAGAAAAAGTCCGTTGTATGGTATATAGCCAAATTTTAATTTTGAAAGTATTTTCATGGGAGTACTGTAATGAAGAAAGGAAACCTGAAGAGTCTAAAGAAAAGAGAAAATGTTGGTAATGCGTATTTTATTGGTGACCTAAATGCGTATGTCATTAGTAACCTCAAGTGCTGCTCCATCTCTGAAAGGTGAAAAAGATGAAAGATTTGGTGATATCAAACCACCACTATGAAATTAAGTATAGTGATACTATTATGCGGTTACAATCATTCGGTTAACACGGAAAACAAACTGCGTAGGGGGAACAATTAGTTTTATCAATTTAACAAAAACAGAAATATGGATGAAACTTTACCTAATTCAGGCACACACGGTAATGACCTAGAAGCTCTATGATCTGCAAGAGACATTTTTTTGTGTAATTAGGGTTTTGAAAGCAACCAATAGACTTCCCCTTTACCGCAGTAAATAACTTTTTGCTTAGCCAAGTAAACGACTAAATAGTAAATGTCTGTTTGCTTATTTTTGGAGTTCACCAAACACCATGAGCAATATTAAGGGCTATAAGCAGTTGCCCCTCCCTAATTTAGAGCAACTTGTTCCAGGGATGGGACAGAGCCTGGGCCGTCAGACAAGCGCACTACCCATATATCATCCAGGGCTTCGGCCGGTACCCATGTCGGACGACCACGCAAAAGACTAAGCCCCTAACCACCGGGCCTCTGGTGAGTCCCCGTATCGTCGAACGTAATAAATTAGGTTCATTGCTAGTTCAGTGTATCAATATTTTTGGAACGTAAAAAAACCCATCTGAAATCTGTTCCGGATTTACTGGACTCGTATGGAGACTTTTCTTCTTGCTAATGAATGCCGTCACTTTAAATATTTTATTCAATTCCTGAGTGGAGTGACCACTAGTTGGATCTTTCTCCTACTTTCGATTAAACTTGCTGTGGACAGTAATCTCAACTGGCTCTGTATAATTATCCATATGAGAATCATTTTGCTATGTGAGGTAACTGAAAAATTAAAACTGCGAGTCAAAGCCATCTGTGGGTCTTTCTCTCTCTCTCTCTCTCTCTCTCTCTCTCTCTTTTTTTTTTTTTTTTTAGCTTTCAGATATTGCTACATTGTTTTTCGCAACCTTTGCTAACTTTTCTATAACCATTTTAAAAAAGAAAAGATTGTTGGGAACCATCCTGTATTTTCTACAACACCTTATCAATGAGTAACTGTTGCAATCACACTTAAGGGTAATTTGGAAATTTTTTCTTAGCATTTCCTGTGATACTTGTATGCTGAATCTTTAGAGACATAACTAAGGTTCCTTGACGAGGTCAGAAAAAGCACCAGTAAAAAACAGATCGTTAAGAAATTTGTTGCGTTGCAAGTTCGTCGCTTTCACCCTTCCTAGTTTGTTGGAGCCTTCAAGGTCACTGACTCCGCCAATTGGTTTTTGGTCAGATATAGACTGAAATACCAAAAAAAAAAAAAAAAAAAGTCCAAAAAAATTGAGATACCTCTCTAAAAACGTGTTGGTCCTCCTCACGATCAGATAATGGCAGCAACGCGAAGGAGCATGGACCCCGCGATCTCTCTGTAGTACTGTGGAGACAGTGCACACCATGCTTCCTGAAGGAGTGACCCACAATTCCGTAATATTCTCAGGTGGAAGATTTCTGGCATTGACGGCACGTTGAACAGCATTCCAGATGTGTTCGATGGCGTCTAATTCCAGCTAACGAGGGGTCGATTCAAGATGCCAAACACCGTGGAATGTTCCTCCAGCCATAATTGGCCGACTGTGGACATGTTCGGTGGGGTCACTGCGGTCGTGAAAGGGGTCGCACCCGTCCTAGTGGTTGCATGACATAAACGAGTGCAAATGGCCCCCAAGGATGGTTACGTGGTCTCCACCGGTCAGAGTGGTCTGCAGACGTATGAGGGGTCCTAATGCGCGCCAGCTGAAAATACTCCACACCGTAACACTGAAGTGTATAGGCTCTGTTATACACTGAAGTGTTTAGGTCTGGCTTGCACTACCTCTTGTAGGCTTACGGGATTCATTGCCTCGTGGGGTTATCGCCCCACCCGGAGACGGCCATCTGCCCGAAACAGTTGGTACCGCAATTCGTCCGACCAGGTTACACGTTTTCAGTAGCCTCGCGTCCAACGGCGGTGTTCCCGAGCCCATGCTCGTGTAGCCGGGTCAGCAATGGTACCGGGGTGGGCTGTCGGCTCAGCAATGGTACCGGGGTGGGCTGTCGGCTCAGCAATGGCACCCGGGTGTGGCGTCGACTCCATAACCCCATAGAACACAGGGATCATTGAACCTGTCCGAACGCTTATGCTACTACTGGCCTCAGCATTGAAGTGCGCTGTGATTTGCGGGTATGTTTCCCGCCGGGCGAATGTTACGATGCGTGTCAGACGCCGCTGTCCACGATCGTCCAGGGCTTTTCTACGGCGACACCGGTCTCGCATTCTGGATTTTCCCCTTGAGTCCAGGTACACACTTGAAATTGTTCACCGTGCAAATCCAAATTTCGTGGTAATTTCCGAGATGGAGTGTTCCATCTCTCGGACGCCGACTATCATAACATGTTGGAAATCGCTTAAATCCTAATAAGCTGCCATCTGAATTGCGAATGCTGCTACTTGAGCTTGTGGCGATATCTGCCTCTCTGTATATGTCGTATGCGGACGATACCATTTACCGCATAGATGTCGTGGCATGTAATGGAAATGGTAGCGCCCTTCCCAGTTCGTTTGGCACCTCAGTGTATGCTGATATCAAATAGCACTGCAAGAAAAAGAAAAGCAATCAACGTTACTGAATGCTACTAAAGTCGAAAGTTTTGGCAGCTGATGGCTAAGTAACTGTCAGAAAGATAGTTTAAGTAATTCTTGGCTGCTTGTGTGAGTACTGTAATAGCAGTTACAGTGAAAGAAAAAACCGAATGAATTTTTAACATGCTCTGCATGTTTTTGTGGTTGTACATGTATGTTTGGAGAGAGAGGAAGAGGGAAGAAAGAAAGGAGCGAAATTCGTAAATCTTTTCAGTACAGATAGAGTCTTCTAAAATATGTAATAAAACTGAAATTCCCTATTGCTAATGCAGCTCTCCCTTTCTGATTTTTAGCGACTGAACAACTCAGTCCAACATTCAAGTCTAGCATGAGTCGCTCGTCTCTGAGTCAGAGTTATTGAATGAAGAATCTGAATATATGAAATTCAAACAAAATTTGTAGCACGCACCCATTTCACAAATGTGTTCTCCGTCAGCCAAGTGGTCATAAGGCTAACTCTTTTTAAGATTAACTTAATTTAACGACCAGTGTGACCCTGCAAAAACACAAGTGCTAGAAAACTGCTGGCGACCAGCTGGCAGTGATGGTTTAAAAAGCCAGAGGTTGTACTTTCGTGCAACAAGTCAAAGTGTAATCAAGGCTGTCAATGCACGATCAGATTCTTCTTAATATAGAGCGCAAACACTACACATCCCAATCACTATCTAAAAAGGTAGGTTAAAAAACGTCTTTATTTACAATTAAAAGGGTGAGTTTAAAAGCTCTAGCGAGCACTTTCGCGAATCACTATGGTCGCATCATCAGGCTAAGGAGTGAAATCACTATGAGGCGGTGCATGACTTATATAGTAACAGAGATGAGCACAAGATTACAAATATGTAAATGAGATGAGTAAAAGATAAAGAATGTCAATCACTACAAACTATTTACAAAATTACCTAAGTTATTTTGAGGGTTCCTCGCTTGGATATCCCAACATGACATCTCTCCAGGCACTAAGAACATAAGCAGGTATATCTTCATTGCAGCACTTAGGTCCCAGTTTTATAATGTGAAGACTCTCAGGAAGCAACATAGAACTTTTTGTCGAGGCTGTTGATAGCAAGTTTGCATTGTCCCAATCCGGTTTTAGGTCTCCCTCAATGATAGTTCTTGACAAAGTCGAAGTAACTACACCTTTACGAATTGCATATTTATATTCAGCCCATCTGATTCCCTGGATTCTGTAGGTCGAACATACATAGCAGAGAATTGCAGTTTGTCCATTAATGTCCAACAGTGGTATACTGTAAACACCAAAATAGGATAGAGTTGGTATTGTATCTCTATCATCCCTAACCATAGAAAAAAGGTTTTGGGTCTTGACACCAAAACCCAAAGAATATTTCTTGCAGGTGGTTTTTTAGCAAAGTAACAACTGGTTTCAAATAGGTTACACTTCCCACGTAGGTAGTTGTGGGTGCACTTCTGGTGAGGGTTATAGAGTCTTCCGTTTATATTGTTGTATAAGTTTTTAACACAATCCGTGGGGTACCCATGTACTTTTGCAATCTCGTTAATCTTCATCAATTCCTGATTACAATAATAGGGATTTGAAGAATGGGTAAAGGCTCTATTAACTAGGAATCTAAGTGCTGAATACTTATAGGGGGTTGATGTACAAGAATTGAAGGGGATCAGAACCGGGATAGAGGTACGCCATCGTGTTATTTTAGTGCATGTTAAGAAAGAAAATCCATATGTAGATAGACGAATTAATTTCCTAATGAAATTCCACGTCGACGAAGATATCAGATTAAGCCATGAAATACTAGATTACAGCCATGAAATACACCCACTCCATTCCCATGAATAACAATTCATGGAATGGAGTGGGTGAATAACAAGAAAACATTTGAAACCGCTTGAAACAAATGTCCTGGAAAAACATTAAGAAAACGTTTCTTGGAAAAAAAAAAGAATTATACGCGTACAAAATGTAGTAATTATTTAAAAGAAAAAAAAAGCAACGCTATGTGGATATAATGTACTCATCCATGGGTTGAATACAGAAGACTGGGAGGAATTATCTTCTAAAAATAACGAGAAGTAAAAGAAAATTTCTAATAACAAACGTAGCTTCGGACAACTGAAAGGAAAGATACAACGTTAAAAATGTAACAGAATGTGACATGAACCCGGGTAAATATATATTAATTCAACAATCGCCTTTCAAGACAACAAGGACAGTACAAAACTTTGGAAAGCGACTTTAAGTTGGTACACTCCTTGAAAATGAGTGAAGTTCTCTTAAGGTAAAAAAAAAAACTATCGTTACGTTGAAAAAATTAATTTCTGAATTATATGAAACTGACTTTTACGAAAAATACCTCTCAATATTGTAAAACGAAAGACAGAAACATTCGATTACACATTCCGAAGGAAAGAGACAGCTTCAAGAACACGCTCGTGCGTGGAAAATTAGTCCGGTCGGTACAGAACTCACCTCCCACGCCAACAGCCCTTGTTCGTTATCCACCCAGATCTAAACGGGCGTTTTTCCGGTCTGTTGAGAAAATTTTCCCATCGTAGTGCTATAATTCACAAGTTTAGTAAGGGGAGAAAAAAGTTGTAGCTTTGAGAAACTGTGGTTATCCTTGATTTTCTTTTTTTTTTTATGGCTATTGCAGGGAAATTGGTAGACAAGATTCAGCAAGCCTTCAGTTACGTCACGTGGTTGCCGACTGCCACTACCGGCAAACTAGCGGACACGTGGTTGCCGACTGCCACTACCGGCAAACTAGCGGACACGTGGTTGCCGACTGCCACTAGGCTAGCCATCATTTCTGGCACGTGCTTGCAGGGCCGCTGAAGGGCCACATGTGACAGCTACTGCCTGTGATGGATAACTGATGGCCCTGTTGTGGCATATGACAACTGACGGGGTGACAACTGTCGGCCAGCTGTTGGTCTGAACTGCTGGACTTTCTGCTGTCCGCCCGGACATTTTTATTGACGGTTCGGTAGCGGCAACATAGTGCTGGTCCAGCAAGACTGTTTTTGCTGGGGAGCAGCTCTGAGGGCTATAAGCAATCTCGCGTCCTTAATTTGGGGCCACTGGTTCCAGGGAGAGGAATGGGCCAGCTCAGTAAGGCAGACACATCACCAATGCCACATCCGGGACTCGAGCTCTAGTGCCCAACTCAGACGACTAGCCAGAAAAACCTACGCTTCGACCCTTTGGATTCTGGGGAGGCTCTTGTGGTTTCCTCCTGGTTTTTTGCTACCACGGTGTCCTCATAGTCAGAAGCATAGATCTCTGGCTAGTCGTTCGAGTCCCGGATGAGGTATGGGTGGTGTTTCGTGGCACTGGCTCTTGCTGGAACCAATGACTCTAAATTAGGGACAGGCGACAACTTATAGCCCACTGAGTTGCGCACGCTGGTCGTTAACTCTCAAACAAACAAATTGCTCATGCTGTAAGAAATATCATGTAAGAAATACGGGATTACGCCATATAATACAAATTTTGAAGATGACAATCCGATTTTTGGCGTAAATGTGACAAGGATGGTAAGTCAGATAATATTTGAAAACTTGAAAATTTTCATCGTCCTGGAGCGGGACTCGAACCCGCGTCTCCCAGAAAACGCCTAGGTATGCTAACCACTACACCACCCAGAACGACCAAGTTTCAAGTTTCCGATCAATTTGAATTTAACCATCACAGGATTCGCTAGTCGAAGCAACCGGCATTCATGTTTAGCGAATCTGGAGGTTAATAATAATATCCCGTGATTGCCCGGAGAAGCAGATAAATCATGTAAGAAATACGGGATTACGCCATATAATACAAATTTTGAAGATGACAATCCGATTTTTGGCGTAAATGTGACAAGGATGGTAAGTCAGATAATATTTGAAAACTTGAAAATTTTCATCGTCCTGGAGCGGGACTCGAACCCGCGTCTCCCAGAAAACGCCTAGGTATGCTAATAACTGGTGCAGTGGTCTAAGCGATGGCTTTTGATCATTCGTCAGAGAAGGGTTCGAGTTCCAATCCCTGTGAAGCATGGATGTTGTGTTTGTATTACGGCATTGGGTCTTTCCCTTCCCTGAAACCAGTGGCCCTAAATATGGGACGGGTGACTGCTTATAGCCCACTGAGTTGCGCACGCTGGTCGTTAACTCTCAAACAAACAAATTGATCATGGTGATTGTTAAAACCCGATAACTGGTGCAGTGGTCTAAGCGATGGCTTTTGATCATTCGTCAGAGAAGGGTTCGAGTTCCAATCCCTGTGAAGCATGGATGTTGTGTTTGTATTACCGCATTGGGTCTTTCCCTTCCCTGAAACCAGTGGCCCTAAATATGGGACGGGTGACTGCTTATAGCCCACTGAGTTGCGCACGCTGGTCGTTAACTCTCAAACAAACAAATTGATCATGGTGATTGTTAAAACCCGATAACTGGTGCAGTGGTCTAAGCGATGGCTTTTGATCATTCGTCAGAGAAGGGTTCGAGTTCCAATCCCTGTGAAGCATGGATGTTGTGTTTGTATTACGGCATTGGGTCTTTCCCTTCCCTGAAACCAGTGGCCCTAAATATCGGACGGGTGACTGCTTATAGCCCACTGAGTTGCGCACGCTGGTCGTTAACTCTCAAACAAACAAATTGATCATGGTGATTGTTAAAACCCGATAACTGGTGCAGTGGTCTAAGCGATGGCTTTTGATCATTCGTCAGAGAAGGGTTCGAGTTCCAATCCCTGTGAAGCATGGATGTTGTGTTTGTATTACGGCATTGGGTCTTTCCCTTCCCTGAAACCAGTGGCCCTAAATATCGGACGGGTGACTGCTTATAGCCCACTGAGTTGCGCACGCTGGTCGTTAACTCTCAAACAAACAAATTGATCATGGTGATTGTTAAAACCCGATAACTGGTGCAGTGGTCTAAGCGATGGCTTTTGATCATTCGTCAGAGAAGGGTTCGAGTTCCAATCCCTGTGAAGCATGGATGTTGTGTTTGTATTACCGCATTGGGTCTTTCCCTTCCCTGAAACCAGTGGCCCTAAATTTGGGACGGGTGACTGCTTATAGCTCATCGCATTGCTCATAGTGTTCATTAAACCTAAAGAAAAAAAACTTGATAAAAAAAGTGGAAAGGAAAGAATCAAGAGCTTTTAATTACATAATTTTTTTCCTACTTTTTGATGTTAAAGTGGTCATTTATAATTCCAAAACCAGAAAGAACTCTATCCAGGGTTCTAACCCAAGTCCTCGGAACAAAAACCTAGCATCCTATGCTCAACTTCACTTCGTGGTTAAGAAAAAAAAACGAACTTGGGACACTGTTATTCTGTGTTCAACTTATCCGAACCATTTTTTTTTTACGTTGTAAATGTCTTACACTTTAAAACACAATCGTAGTAACTCTCATATTAGCGTCTGAATTCATTTTAAGACTTTTTAACTGCGATGTGAGGTCAAGAAACAATGGTATAACTGTTAGGCCCATTGCCTCGACAGAAAAAATATAATTGATCGGGTAGTTCTGATACCGAATCGCAATTCGTCTTCATCAGTGGGTTAAGGGATGATGAGGAATAAAAAACAAGGTCATTAGTATCGAGCCATAAATGAGCGAAACGTAGTGCCGTATTTCGCGCTAACACGACCACTGTTATTTACAACAAGCAAGCAGTTAAAGTTTTTACGAGTCATAAAAAAAAGGAGGATTTAGCATTGTTCCGAAATGACAGAATCCCATAGTTGATTAAAGGGTATGCAGGTCTTGTGCTACTTCAAGCGCCGAGGTCCCCAGAGCTGGACTCGAGTGGACCTGTCGACTCTGCAGCCAAGGTGCCGCTGCTGCTGCAGGGTTCGGGAAAAGTTCCATCCTCCCCTAACTTTGGGAGGCCGGGCGGTGGCGTTAATAACTGCCACCAAGTTCTTGCTTAGCGTGTGTCGCTTCTTGTTCTTGAAAAGTAGCCTGACAACAACAACAAACGCAGTGGAGCTGGGGCACTGTGTTAATAGGGGACTTCAAGAACTCAGTCAGTAGGCATTTCGGACGACTACTTCTTTACACCTTTTTTTTTTTACCAATGTCTGCCGCTTCTTACAGGTGAAGTTTCTAAACCGCCAGCTTTAACGGAGATTTCACACGCACATAATAAACTCTTCTCGAGGAAACAAATATCATCCGTCGGTCATAATTGCAAGTTTCTGAAAAAATCGCAGAGAAAAGAGATGCATTAATTTTGCAACTGAACTTTCTGTATTTTTTTTTTTTTTCGAACATAGAATTCGTGCTGCAGTTGCACTCAAGATATATTCATTATTAAGGAAAAATGAAATACTGGTATAACAAAAGGAAGAATAAAATTTTGGAAAAACACTTACAGAATTTCCACAAAATGTTTTTCCAAAATTATTAAAAAAACAAAGAGTTCGTAATTATCTAGCAGCAATGTTTTATACTTTGTTTAGGTATTCTACACAACGCCTCAGAACTCTAAAAGATTCAGATATTATTTATGAGATATCATTATCAGCTATTATCAATCCACTACTGGATAAAGATCTCCCCAAGTTTCATCCACAGCGGTCTGTCTTGTGCCAGTCTCCACCGTGCCACTCGGGTATGCTTTCGAATTTCGTCCACCCATCTCCTACGTGGTCTTCTTCTGGATCTTTTCCTCTCCTTTGATACTCAGCCTAAATTTTGGTTGTTGGGTGATCCATTCTTCTGGCAATATCTGTCCAGCACACTGCCATTTCAGGGATTTTACTTTGATAGTGGTGTCTTCCACTCCTGTGATTTTCTTGAGCCACGAGTTGTCTTTTCTGGTGACAGCAGACATGCTACTTTCATCTTTTTTAGTTAAGAAGGGGCCATGTCTCTACTCCGTATGGAAAAATTGGAAGGATTATTTGATTAAACACTTTCCTTTTAACGCATAATGTTATGAGATACTTAAATGATATTTATATATAAAATTATATTTAATATATAATATTTAAATACATATGATATTTAAACATGTTGCCAGAAAAACGAACAACCAATGGACAACCGAAATTTTAGGCTGGATTCCAAGGGACAGAAAAGACTCAGAAGAGTAACATGCAGGAGATAGACTCAAGACAGACCGTTATGGAAGAAACTTGGGGAGACCTTCACCCTGCAGTGGATTGGTAATAGTTGACAATGATGATGATACATTAAATATATAATATATAATGAAATTTAAGGACAAGTTCAGGAAATTTTTCGCAGAAAATATGTAACACTGAAACCAGTTGCTATCAGACCACTGAAGCCAGTTGCTATCAGACCAATGAAACCAGTTGCTATCAGTATCACAAATTTTTTTTTTTTTTTTCTAGGTTTTACGATTTTTACAACCCCGTGAGCATCTGAGGTAATAAGGGTTCACCTGTCCCTAATTTAGGGGCACTGGTTCCAGGGAAAGGGCAGCGAGCTAGCGCCATAGGACAAATGCATCTTCCATATCTCACATGGAATTCCAATCCAGACAGAGCTCGGATGATTGGCCAAAAGCCTGCGCTTTTGGGTAGTCGTCCACTGGGTCCGCGTTTTTGGACTTCCAGTTTAGGTATTAGTTGAGCATAATCCGTTTAATACATACTAGCATTATATTTTCAGCTAATGCCAATCAATTCCGATCTTTTTTAGCACGTTTTTGTGAAAAAAGATCGTGCTTATGTTATCGGTTTGTCCGTCCGTCAGTCTGTAGACACGATATCTGTGCAACTAACAGTCCGATTTGAAAAATTCTTTTTACATTAGGAAGCTTGAAATATGCGAATGATGATCCTTTATTTCGTTTTTAGTTATGATGCAAAATTGCGCTGCTAGAGGGCGTAAATGCAGATGATATCAAATTCAAAACACATTATAATTCATATATTTGCTTCTAAACATCCAATTTAAAAAAATTCTTTTACTTTTCGATTCCATTTAAGTCGAAGATTATTTTAGGCATAGTCACTTTTCCAAGTTATGCATATATTCTCCGCTAAGGGAGGTAAAATAAATTGCTTTTCCCCAGATATCTCTGCTTCTAAAACTCTGATTTGAAGAATATTTCCTTCAGCGTATACAGCTCGTGATGGAAAATATTTTGCACATAATTTCTAATTTTTGGTATAAAATGGTTTGGCCACCAGGGGGGCGGGGGGCGTAAGTGTTGATTTCTGCTTCTAATGTATTTGCAGCAAAATCTGAGATTCTAAAATCTCGACTGAAAAAATTCTTTCTTAGACCGATACTACTCACGTAGACAAACCTTTCCGGAATATTTTCTTCTTAAATTAATGCATGGTTTCTCCGCCAGGGGGCGTAGTTGAATATCTTGTTTTTGTCACTATCCCTGCTTCTAGTGATCCGACTTGAAAAATGTCTTCTTTGTTGGGCAGAGTTTCTGGTGCAACATGTTTCTAATATAATTTCAAAAATTTCAATTAATTCATTGACTTTCAATTAATTCATTGACTAGGGGAGTATAGGGAAATTGCGCTTTCCCCGTTATCTCTGCTTCTAAAACTCCGATTTGAAAAATTCTTCCAGCACCGGATATAGCTCCTGGTGAGATTTTTTTTATTGTAATTTCTAATTTTTTATAAAATAAGGTTTGGTCACCAGGGGGCGTAAGCGTTAAATTTCTGTTTGGTAGGTATTTGCGGCAAAATTTCAGCTTCTAAAAGCCCGATTGAAATATTCTTTCGTGGGCGGATACCGCACCTGTCGATAAATATTTGACAATATTTTCATCTTAAAATAATGCATGGTTTCTCCACCAGATGGCGTAGATGTCTATCTTATTTATGTCAATATCTCTGCTTCTAAAAGTCGGATTTGAAAAATTCTTTCTTTGTTGGATACCGTATCCGGTGTAAAATGTTTCTTATATAAGTTCAAAATTTTCAAGTAAAGATAGACTTTCTGCTAGAAGGCGTAAAGGCAAATTGCGTTTAACTCAATATCTCTGCTTTAAAACTCCGATTTGAAAAATTCTTTCTGCGCCGAATACAACTCCTGATAGGAAATTCTTAGCATATAATTTCTAATATTTGATAAAGAATGGTTTGGCCACCAGGGGGCGTAATAGTTAATTTCTGCGTCTTATGTATTTGCAGTAAAATCTGAGGTCCTGAAAACTCAATTGAAAAAAATATTTCATGGACCGATACCGCTCACATCCAAAAACCTTTTAAAAATACTTTCTTTTTTAAAATGATGCATGTTTTTTGCCGCGGGAGGGTGGGGGCGTAGATGCATATCTTATATTTGTCGATATCTCTGCTTCTAAGAGTGCGATTTGAAAAATTCTTTCTTTGTTGGAGAGCGTTTCCGCTGCGAAATGTTTCTCGTGTAAATTCAAATTTTTCTTAATGCACAAGTCTGCCACCAGAGGGCGTAAGTTGACGTTTCCGTTTACAGCAATATCGGCGGGATTAAAAAACCGTTTGAATTTATTTTTTTTTCTTCGGCCAGGTACTACCGTTTTCCATGCCGTTCCCCTTGATTTTGAATAGCTTTGGTAAATTTAATTCGCATCAGAACGGATTCAAAAGACGTGCTCATTACACCCGAAAATTCGGTGTCGTCTTTCTTGTTCTTGATTCTGAAGTGAACAGAGGGGAAAAGGCCCTGAAATCTCATTGCCTTTTCTTCAACAAACACAGCCGTAAAAGGGGCGGCTGTCATTCAGCCTTCAGACCTCGGATTTGCAGTCTGTATTAACTGCCAGGAGTAAATGGCAACCGATCGATGAGCATTCTAATTTTTATTTTTTAACTGGCGTTAATCGATACTAACATTTCACGCGACTCGGACGCAAGTAAGATAACCGTTCTAATCTCAACAAAGACAGATTTGAACACATTTTCTATCATCGCAAAATCTCCAGAGTTTTCTGTCTAGGATAATTATGCACAGCTAGTAATAATGCACAACTAGTGTCCAGTGTGGGGAGGGTGGAGGCAATTCCTAAGGATAAAATCCTAGTATTAATATAATCTTGCACAGGTTCGTTTCACGAGTCGGTAAAAACATAAGTTTAAGGATTTTTTAAATAAATTTCATGAGATAAACCCCTATTATTTGAATCGCATGTAATCACCTATCTGCACAGCAAGCAACATTGGTACTCATGAATAAATTTGTGTTCAAAAGTAAAAAAACACGTAAAAAACAGCTCTGTTATGAACATATCAGCATTCAAGAAGTTTGCAGCTGCGTCAGAAATTTTCCACAGATGCAGCTGGAATTCCTTTTGAGAGATGCTAACGAAATTTCTCGTTACACTGTAAAAAAAATTCTGAAATGCACGAGCCACTTTCCGTGATTCCCTTCGTGAATTAACAAAGCATATTTCTGATACAACATTTTCCGTGATTCCCTTCGTGAATTAACGAAGCATATTTCTGATACAACATTTTCCGTGAAATGACGGAAAGAAACCTGAATTTCTCGGATTTTTCGTACCACAGGAAGATTCTGAATTTTCAGAAACATTTCAGCCATTCGTTTCTTATATTGAGGGTAAATTTCTGTTTTTAAGATGTGTAAAAGGAAAATTTTGAATTTCCAGAAACCTTTCCATAATTCCTTTCGTATATTATGGGGAAAAGTCCGTTTTCACTTCCATATACATATGACGAAAACATTCCGGTAATAGGAGGGATTTTCGGGAATACTTGAAGTTTGATTAACTGTTAAATTTCAATCGTCTGTCAAAGGAACTGATTTTAAAGCTCTATAGGGAGATCGGATATTGTGGATAGCATATCTCATGAATTTTGATTATTGTGGCACAGGATATTTCTTCTCCTCTCCCCCATTTTGTGGATCAGCTATTAGATATTGTGTTACCGTAAGAAACCTGGTCTTTAAATTATTGTACAGGTGATTGTTCGATGTCTGTATGTATTCGTCTGTGGAGTGCTTAAGACAAACGCTATTATAGCTATCAAGAATAAATTTTATAATTAGAAGTTTTGTGAAATAATACTATAAAACATAACATTTCACCATTTCTTAAAGATAATCGAAAGTTATTGTCAGTTAAAAAAAATATCTCAAATTCCACAGCATTTTGTTGTTTCGAAATATCACGTTGGAAAAAAATGTCATTTGTGAAGTCCTCCTACAGAAAGAATATAATTATTACAAACGTATTCAATAAGCTCTAACAGAAAATAAAATGACTAAATCACTCGCATTAATGAAAAAAAAAAACTCATCATCGCGAGATCAGTTTTACCTTGAACGTGAGTGCAGTTCCTGAGACTTCCTGGCTCAGTGGCTAGGACGCGCGGCATGTGTAGGGCCTAACACAGTCTACTGTGTTCGATCCTCACTACCGACGCGCAAGGTTTGTTTGGCGTAACGGGTGACAAATTCAGTGTTTCCGATTTTGCGAAATTTCTTTAAATACGGAAAAATTTGAAATGGATTTTCTGAAATCAACGGAATTACCGACTACCGAAAATATGTGAAAATACGGGTTAGAAAAAACGAAAACATTTAAAAACTGAAATTTTGTTAAAAGATAGATAACTGCCGGCCAGTGATGTAGTTCTAAATAAAAAAGTGCCTTAGCGGTGAACGGACCAGGAAAAGTTACCCTCGAAATTTTCAAAATCTGATTCATTGTTTCTATTATTTATTATATTTTAATTTTCATTACAAATTACAAAATATCAATTTATATTAAAACTGCGTAATCTGAGCAATTTTAAAGAACAGGAAGATGTAACGTGAGAGACATATGCTAAGATTATAATTTTTTTATTTAAATACGGCTCTGTGTGTCGTTCTATGCGATTTTAAATATTTGAGAATATTTGTGAACTAACAGAGTAACATCAATTTAATTTGACTAATGCGCCGTTTCTACTAAGATTGTGTGGTACATGTGCAAGATTTTTCTGTTGCCCCTAAGGAGGCAGAGAATTAACTCAGGGAATTAACTCTTTTATTGGAACCGATATCAGTAGCGAATTGTATAATATCAATGTCCATCAGTATCATTTTCTCTCCGAACACTGTAAACTTAACCCCGCCAAGTAGCCATCTCCTGCAAATTTATTCTCATTGTGATATAATCTTATGGTTTGTGCTACTCCCTACTGCGTGGTCCAACTGTGTAGATCAATCTGCACATTTTTTTTTTTTTTTTTTTTTTTATTTCTGGGTTTAACAACTATCATGGGCAACACGTACACCTATAAGCAGTCGCCAAGTTCGGGTCACTTATTCCAGGGAAGAGACAGATCCAGCACCTTTGGCTGTGCACACCACCCATGACTCATCCGGAGTCTTAGTTCGGAAAAATGGTCAGACTTCAGACCACTGTACCACCAGGGCGGCCATTTCTATAGCGTGAACATTCGACTAAGATACGAGTATGTTTGCATACAAGACAAAGTTTTCCCAATTTTTACATACATGATCATTTTAAAAGTTCCTTTGCCGAAATTCTCTTGCCACGTAACCACGAAAAGTGACTTAGCAGCGCTATGCCTAGAAAGATAGTGCTTTAGCGGCGCTATGCCTAGAAAGACAGTGCTTTAGCGGCGCTATGCCTAGAAAGACAGTGCTTTAGTGCCGCTAAGACGCACTAAGCCCCTTCTACATCACTGCTACCCGCAACCTTGTTGCACGTTATTTTCAGAAATTTTCCGTGAATTCACACCACTTATTGTTTTACCTTGCACAGTTCTTCAATTTTGCACGAGTTTTCGTTGCAATCTTGTCTTTGGGAAAGCCCCATAAGAAATAATCCCATAGGTTCTCTAAGTCAGTGGTTTGGAACCTCTTCCGATTTTTTTATCGGGGAAAAGCGACTACCGTGAGCAACTACGAGGTCCATAAACGAGTTTTCTGTGTCTAATTTAGGGTCACTGGTTCCAAATTACGGAGAGAGCCAATGTCGTGCGGCAAACGCAAAGGATTCGATCCAATGCCCACTGGGATGACCGGTTAGAAATAAATGCTTAGGCAACTGTTCCATCAGGACGGCCTTTTTCGATTTGAGACGCACTAATGGGAAGATGTACAGGCCACGTCACACCGCATACTAAAATCACTGAAATTCAGAAAATCCGACAATTGAACCATGTTATAAGGATTTAATTAACCCTACTAACGGATTTTCATCACAGCACAACCCATAGTTATGGTTAAATTGTGAAAATATACACTGCTGGCCACCCAAAATGCAACACCAAGAAGGAAGCATCCGATTGGCTTAAAATTCGCAGCATGCGTCGCCCGCGAGAGGACATGCAAACGATTAGCATTGCAGGGCATATGCAAATCATGTGCGCCCGGCACGCCACCGAGGAGCACTATAAGAAGGGTGCACAGAAGGCGGGGTGTAAGTAGTGGAAGTGTGTTGTGCTGTCGGACCTGTGCGTGGGAAGCTTCCTGATGCCTCGTCGCCGAATACGGCAGTCATTCCAACACGTTTTGGAGTTCGACAGAGGACGAATAGTGGCTTATCGCGACAGCGGTTTATCGTACCGAGGCATCGGCGCCCGTGTGGGACGACATCCCGTCACAGTGAGACGAGTATGGATTCGGTGGGTGCAGGAGGAACGGACGGACCGGCGTGAGCGATTGCCGCAGCCGCGGCACACCACCGGACGAGAGGACCAGCATGTTGTGCGGCGGGCATTGATGGCTCGCACCGCCACATCACGAACGTTAGCGCAAGAATTAAGGTGTGTTGCGCAACAACCTGTGTCAGCATGTACCGTTCGACGTCGGCTGCAGGAGCGGGGACTTGTCGCACGCCGCCCATTGCTCCAATTACCATTGACGTTACACCACCGGCGAGTGCGGCGGCAGTGGGCCGTTGAACACTGCACCTGGACTACGGAATGGCACGACATTGTCTTCTCCGACGAGTTCCGCTTCTGCCTACAACACCACGATGGTCGGATCCGCGTGTGGCGACACCGCGGCGAGAAACTGTATGACGCCTGCAATATGCATCACCATACCGGTCAGTTGCCTGGCGTTATGGTTTGGGGCGCAATTGGATATGACACCCGCAACCCTCTGGTACGCATCGCCAGTACACTCAACAGCCACGGCTACATCTCCGACGTTTTGGAGCCTGTAGTCCTCTCTTATCTGCAGGACCTCCCAGCAGCCACATTTCAATAGGACAATGCGCGCCCACACGTGGCACGCATCGTGCAACAATTCTTCACAGCCCACCAGGTGTCACTGCTGCCGCGGCTACGCCTGATGAACTGTGGCAATGTGTGGAAGCAGCCTGGACCGAAATACCCCCAGCCCACATTCAGAGCCTCTTTCGTTCGATGCCGCGGCGTGTAGCGGCCGTTATTGCCAGCCACGGGGGCCACAAGAACTATTGATCTCTGCGTTTTCCGCAAGTCGCAAGGGCCTGTAAGCTCAATCGTTTCGTATTTGTATCTGTTGTTATGTGTCCAGTAAATCTGGCTTTGCTATCTCGTGTCCTTCTTAATGTTGCATTTTGGGTGGCCAGCAGTGTAGTTAGCGTAGATTTGCAGAAAACGTTTGGGGCCTTTAATAGACAAATCTGAAAACAACGTTTTTCTTTTTTCAATACTTTTATTTAACCGGCTTAGTTTTCCTACGCGACTATTCAGTTAATTTTATTAACACCTTTAACTACCGCTTACTCTAATAATCAGCGGGAGATTTTGATCATATAGCATACGCCGGCTTCTAACTACTCGTCAGAGACGGGTGCGGGTTAGAATCTCGGGGGAAGAGTGGATGGTATGTTTGCTTTATGGCACTGGCTCTCTACCTTCCTTGGATTAGTGGCTCTAAATTAGGGACGGTGGACTCTTTATAACCCGCTCACAGTGATCGTTAAACTTCCAAACAAAACAAAACAAAATTGATCATGGTGTGCTGTACGTAATTTGTCGATACGGAGCAAAATGGTTGATATAAACACATTTCACTCTGGACGTTAATAAATTTTGATCTATACTTTGTCTGAACCAGCAGCGTAGCTAACAATGTCGGGGCACTGGTGCAAAATCATGCAGTGGGCCCCGCTATTCCCTAGAAATACCGTACAGTTATGTCGGTATGCCTAGGCATATTGCCGCGAATCTCACTTTACATGGGGCATATTCTTACGTATATTATACCGGTAGCTAATCATGTAATTGGAAATACAGAACGCAGAATATAAGGCTGTCTACTAACCAACATTCGGATGAACGCCTAAGCAAGGATCGTTTCCTTGCTTTCTCAATACTGAACGACAAAGAATTACACAGTATTTATTTATTAACAATACGGCAGCCGGTAGCCCATTGACTATGCAGCTATCCATAACATGTGGGGATAACGAGGGGATGGAGCGTGAGGACGAAGCATCGTCTTCGGCAGGCGGTAAGATTGAAAGCGCGGCATTATGTTTAAGGAGTTTTATCGTACAATATGGCTCAAACGAGAGAAATAGAAGCACGGGCGGTGGAGGTAAGGGACGCGGGCTTCCAGACCTCCGCTGGAATTTCATGGTCCCACCACTGGGGAGTCTTCCTACAAAACATCTTAAGAATTTGTGGTTCGCATATGATGTAACGTTCTTTTTTTTTTTTTTTTTTTTTTTTTCATGAAGATTTTCTGGAGACCGTGACCACGTTTAGCAGTTTTCCTGAAAACGCTTCAAGTACAACTTTAAAAATTGATTTTGCACAAATAAATTTGATTTTGCCTGAGGTTTTTCTGGGGTTATCCTCCGACTCTCTGTGTTTGAGGACGCGAATGGTTAGATGGTTCTTTGTGAAGTCGGCTCCGGGCGCACTTTGTCCCTTACATGGCAATGCATTAATTTGCCAGTAATCCTCAAGGGCGCATAGTCGTTTTGTGGAACTCAACCCACCATGGGCGGACGAGATAGAGAGAGAAAGAGAGTTGAAAAGTTAACTCATTGTTGTGGTTTTCACTTTAAAGAAGACCGTTAAAGAATTCTCGAATAGCAACGGGATGGATATATTGCTAGAAGAACTGACTGCCGTTGGACACCTGGACAGAGAAAGACCCTGTCCAGTTGCTAGAAGAACTGACTACGTGGAAGATGGCTGGATGAAATCGAAAGCATGCTGAAGTGGCTTCGAAGAGATATGCTGATGACAGAAAGTCATAGAAGAGACCTTCATTCAACAGTGAATTGATGATAGTTGACGATGATTTGTGGCGCCGTCGCTTAGACCACACCGGTGGCGCAGTAGTCTAAGCGATGGCTTCCGACCATTCGTCCGAGATGGATCGGGTTGGAATCCCGGCGAGGCAAGGATGTTGTATTTGTTTTAGCGGCACTGTCTTTCTCTCTTTCCTGGAACCATTGTTCCTAAATTAGGTACGGGCAACAGCTTATAGCCCACTGAGTTGCTCCCAATCGTAAAACAAATTACTTGTATGAGTATTTACATATATATATCTAAGGTTTCTCTCTCTTTTTTTTTTTGTTAACTCTCGGATAAGTTGGTTCCACCCCCTGAAATTTTGGGGTAGAATAGAAGCCAGATAAAACATACATTTGCCCACGAATAAAAGACAGATAAAATATTATTGCCCATGAATAGAAGACAGATAAAACATACATCCTCGGAGTTATTTTCATAATAATAAAAATAACTGATTCAACATGACGATCGGCGAGTGTTCAATAAGCGCAATAATGCTCGATAATTATATTATCGCTGTCTTCCATCGGCTTATTGTGGGATGAATTTTTTATTTCACCTTTGAGAATGTCATACAAAAGTCGCTCTGCAACCAGACAGATATTGTAAGGTTTTTATTATCTCGTATATTATCATCATCAGTTTTTCAATGCTACCTTTCGTCCTGTTCGTAGCCTATCGTTAGCTCGCAATGGTCCCCTCAAACGGCTGGGCCAGAAATGCAACTCCACCACTTCGACCCATTCTAGCTACGCCGCTGATCTGAACTGTTGTGGACGTCTGACTCGCATAAGTAGGAAGTCGAAAATGGCTGTAAAATGTCTAATGTCTTTGAAACTACAACAGCATCAGTGACGTAGATAAGACTCCCGCAGATTCCGCAGCTAGGAGAGGAGGAGGAAATGCCCTAGGCTCAAAGGGCCCCAAAAGTTTAGAACACTGCTTCAGTTTTTCTGGCAGAAGGATCAGGTTTACTTTGACGTGATTGTTATTTCCGTACACCAAAGATAGACGAAGAGCTATTTGAAGTTCCCTCAGCTTTTCGGGGAATACGAAACATACGTGTCCGCTACCACTTGAAGCCAAGCGCGTAACTTTAAAAAAAAAACTCCTTGCCGAGGAAATAAGGAAAACAACGGTTGTGAGCGAATGAGCAAAACTTTTAATTAGCAACAAAAGTTGCATTACAAGTAGTCTACCAGATTTGTGCACATCATTTCTATTATATTTAACCCTTTCTGTGACAACGGCTTCAAAACTGAAACTAATAAGGAACAACTTTAGAAATACGATTAATAGATCACGGTCTGTCACTGTAAAGTATTGAACAACGAGAAATTTAGAAAACAGGCATTAATGATTTATTATGTACATTTTTACGAAGAAACATAGACGTCACGGAACTCAAAAATTTCACGCACTTGTGATATATGTACATTCTGGATTTCTTCTGATAATTTCTTCACAGATCACTTGTATCAGAAAAAATGCAAAAAAGAAGAGAGATGAGGACAAGTAAAGAAGATGTGATTTCCAAAGTGGAATATGTAGAGCTGTGCAAGACAGTACGAAAAATTATCACTGAAGACGTAAGAAAATTCAACTGCGAACTAGTGAGGAAAGCAATTGAAAACAACCAAAGCCTAAAGATAGCAAAGGGCCTACATCTCAGTAAGGGAAGGAAGCAGATTATGGCACTGAGAAAAGAAGATGGTTCTGTAACAAGAAATAGAGGCGAAATTCTGACAAGAGTGAAAGATTTCTACTCCAAATTATATGAAAGAGATGATGCATGTACTCCAGATATCATGAAAGGTACCAGTACCAGAGTTCTTCCAGTCCTCCCAGCAGAAGTTGCACATGCAATCAAGAACATAAAGCGGGGAAAAGCTCCTGGAGAAGATGAAATTAGTGTAGACATCATACAAGAAGCAAGTGGAGAAATTGAAACAGTACTCGCCCAAGTTTTCACTCGATGCCTTAATGAAGGGAAGATTCCTAAGGATTGGAACAATGCTACAATGATCCTGCTACATAAAAAAAGGTGACATTGAGGATCTCAGGAACTACAGACCTATCAGCCTCCTATCAGTGGTTTATAAAATCTTCACTAAAGTTCCTTCACACCGCTTGAAGGTAACACTGGACATGGCTCAACCGAGAGAACAAGCTGGATTCAGGAGTGGCTACAGCACTATAGATCATATCCACGTACTGAGAGAACTAATTGAAAGAGCGAGAGAATATGAACTTCCATTGTGCATGGCTTTTATCTATTATGAAAAAGCCTTTGATTCGGTGAAACCATCAGCAGTTACAATGGCTTTGAAATCCTGCGGTATTGAAGATGCATACATTAATATTATTAATAACATCTATGAAAATGCAAGTGCAAAGACTCGGCTGTTTGAAAATACAGCACACATAAAAGTTGGAAAGGGAGTGAGACAAGGTGACACCATATCTCCCAAGGTCTTTAATGCCACATTGGAAAATTTCTTTCAATCACTGAACTGGGAAAACAAAGGGATAAAGATTAATGGAGATTATCTAACTCACCTTTGTTTTGCTGATGACGTTGTCATTTTTGCAACTACCCTATCAGAGCTGCAGGGTATGTCCAGGAACTTGCTGACAAGAGTAAAGAAGTGGGATTAAAAATGAACTTTAGGAAGCCAAAAGTGATGTACAATGCTTTTGGAAGAAATGAAGATTTATCGATTAATGGAGAAAAGCTGGAGATAACAGATGCGTACGTTTTTCTTGGACAGCAGATATCAAGTGAGGGACACATTAAGGAAGAAATTAATCGACGTATAAAACTTGCCTGGAGAGCTTTTGGAAGAAACAGCATAATTTTCAAGAGCAATATGCCATTATGTCTTAAAAGAAAAATGTTTGATCAATGCATCTTTCCAGTGCTTACGTGTGGTGCAAAGACATGGACCTTAACTAAAAGAGACATACAAAGGCTGCAGACAACTCAAAGCAGCATGGAGAGATGCATGCTTGGTGTAACCAGGAGATATAAGAAGAGGAACTCGTGGATCAGAAAAATGACAAGAGTGGAAGACATCATGATCAGAGTAAAATCCCTGAAATGTCAATGGGCTGGACATACTGCCAGAAGAACAGACCATCGATGGACAGTCGAAATTTTAGATTGGATTCCAAGGGACAGGAAAAGACCCAGAAGAAGACCACATGGGAGATGGGTGGATGAAATTCGAAAGTATGCGGGAGTAACATTTAGGAGACTGGCACAAGACAGACCGTTGTGGAAGAGGCTTGGAGAGACCTTCGTCCAGCAGTGGATAGATAATGGTTGATGATGATGATTAAGCAAATCTAAAAAAAAATAGATTTAGAGTAGAAAGTTTTATAGTTTTCAAGTGAATTTTTGAAACTAAACAAGTACACTGCTGGACAAATGCTAAGGACGGATCATAAACGGCTATATAGCGCATAAAAAAGCAAGTGTGGTTGGATGCCAAGTGAAATAAAATAATGTCAGAATGCCAGGACATTACAAGAAAGACAATTTATTGTGCTCTGAAATCCAGAAGGCTTTGGAACGTGTTCAAGGGACAAACAGGCCATTTTGTGCAGAATACGTAAACGTGAAAAAAATGCAATTACCGTCCGCAGGCGTTCCGGCGTAAGATGTCAATACGGGATATGGCCACCATGGAGGGCGATGCAAGATTCCACACGTCGTGTCATTCTTTTGCACAACATTATCAAACAGCTGTTAGGGTAATTTATCCCATTCCTCTGTCAGTGCACGGATGAGGGTGTCCTTGTTTATTGGAGGGCATTGGCGACCAGCAAGACTCCTCCCCAAGGCATCCCACACATTTTCAATGGGATTCAGATCTGGAGAACGTGCTGGCCATACGAGGCGTTGAATATCCTCGCTCTCAAGACACTCCTGGACAGCGACTCTTCGATGACATGTTGCGTTGTCGTCCATGAAAATGAATCTATCACCGACAGCACTACGGAACATGCGAACATGAGGTAGCAGAACATCATTAATGTATCGTTGGCCAGTCATAGTCCCAGTTGGAAGCACATAGAGGGACGTACGGCCATTGATCATAATGCCAGCCCATACCATGACACTACATGTCGGATATCGGTCCCTTTCCTGTATGTTTGCTGGACAATATGCAGTACCACTATCACGCCAGATCAGTTGTCGTCGACAATCAGACGATAGACTGTATCTACTCTCATCTGAGAAGAGGACAGCAGACCAGTCGTTATCAGTCCAATTGCGATGTTGATGGCACCATTGCAAACGGGCCGGTGACGTCTGGACAATGGGATGCACACAACAGGACGGCGGGCGTATAGTCCTTCTTCCTGCAAACGTCTGGCGACAGTTTTTCGGGAGATCCGCTTGCCAGTAGCAGCCATAAACTGATGTGCTACCTCACTAGCTGTGCTGCACCGGTGTCTTTTTGTTGATAGCACTATGTACCAATCTTCTGCAGGTGTCGTACTGCGAACACGACCTCCCCCGTGACGTTTGCTACACTCTCCATTTGTTTGAAATGATTTCCAAAGCCTTGAAACAACACTGTGGCTGACGTCGAACTCCCTGGCAACATCTGTTATTTTTCGCCCTTCTACAATCTTGCCAATAATACGGCCACGCGTAAAATCATCTAGGTGATGTCGGGAAGACATACTGAAAATTGCAAGTTCGTCAATTGATTCTTTCCCTTTCAACTTTGCGTTTGAACAACAACGGTCAATACGCGTCAAATCCTTTATATCTCTTATCAGCGCTGTGACGTCACGAACAAGTTCGGCAATCCAAAATTTGCATACGCACAACACGTCTTACTGTATCCCGCACTTATGTTAATTTCCATATTTTCCTGCCTTCCATTTTATGGTTGCTATCGTTGCTATTGTCATCCGTCCTTAGCAATTGTCCGGCAGTGTAGTACAAGAGTGCTGCTTTTTTTTTTTCTAAAAGTTTTTCTCACTATGACTAGTTCAAACTACGGCAATGAAATGCCATTAAAATATGGCATTTTTATTACCTTTTTTGAACATTTAGGATGTACTGTAAAAACGATTGCACCTTTTTCCGTTGACTGTTTCGTGAATCATTGCTGTGAGATCTAAGATATTTTCGCTTCACTACTAATTACCTGAGTCCCTAATTACTGGGTCCAACAGCGGTTGTCTACGCAGCTGGGCCGAATACTTTTCTTTCACTGAAACCGAAATCGAATCAACAGCAGAGTTCAGGAATCTCGGTTTTAATACGCTACCTGAACTTTTATCTGCTCTTGCTTTACCTTGTAACTCACAGGTATATATTTATATATTAGTATTATCATCTCCAGAAGATCTAAAACGAGTGACGACCCACTCCATTTAAACTGATGAAATTGGTGGAACATACTTTTTAGGGTATCAAGAAGTGACACTAAATGTTCAGAGATGAGGTTTCTTAAACTAAAGGTTTCTTAAACTTCTGCGTTCAAAGTAATTGCAATATTCTCAACTAATGAAAATGTGAAGGTTTCCATTGTGGACTGCAGATATATATATATATATATAAGAATAATAAATCTCAACCACTGTGCCGCGACAGAGTGGTCGAAAACCACTGCTCTAAATGGCTCTCGAAACCTATTAGGCAGCACTTGCTTGTCTAATCATTTCCTTTATTATTAATGGAACTTGTATTATTATAAGAAAATACCACGGTAGTTCTGGAAGATGTGAAGCTGTTTTCGCACAGAGAGTTCAAATGCAAAGAGGTTTTCTTGAGGCCATTTAACCCAAGAGAGTTCACTTCTCTGGTGACTTAAGATCGGAGGCGTAACTAGGCATTTTAGCGCCCTGGGTATATCATAAAATCTTACGCCCCCTTTGTCTATATATTGTTAATTTAATAGTGCATCATCATCATCATCATCGTCAACCATCATCAATCCACTGCTAGATGAAGGTCTCCCTAAGTCTCTTCCACATCTTTCTGTCTTGAACCAGTCTCCACCATGTCACTCCGACATGCTTTCGAATTTCATCCAACCAACTCTCACGTAGTCTTCTTCTGGATCTTTTCCTACCCCTTCGTACCCAGTCTCGTATTTAAGTTATCCAACGGTGGTCAGTTCTTCTGGCAATATATCTAGCACATTGTCATTTCAGGAATTCTACTTTGATCATGATGTCATCAACACTTGCCATTTTCCTGATCCCTGAGTTCCTCCTATCATTCCTGATTATACCAAGCACGCACCTCTCCAAATAGTGTATATTAGTATACATAAATATACACTGTTCAACGAAACAAAATTAACGTCAAACACCAGTACAGTCTTGGCTCGAATTAGCAGTAATGATCGAATAATCCCAATCTTCAACAACATCCTTATCTTGCAAAGTATGTTGAACTGCGCCTTCATTTCTGAAAGTGAGCAACTGACATTGCCTGAGCATTTAGAGTAAGAAATGCAAATTTTAAGCTGTCAAGGCTACCGAAACTATCCAAACATATTGCAATCAAATTTTGTAAATAAATAAAAGACAAAGTATGGCGAGAAAAAACTGTACCAGAAAGTGATGAAAAAATTTCCGTTTGAGTCAGATTTTAAGTAGCGATTTTTGCGCCCTGTCTTCATTTGCGCCTGGGACAGTCGCCCAACCTGCACACCGTAGTTGCGCCTGTGCTTAAGAAGTTTAGGAAGAACATCTCTAGGAAAACTAGTTAATAACGAAACTCGTTTTAATCTAAATGTTTGTATTAAATCTTAATCTAACAGGTGTGTTTAGAAATCCACATGCTCGAAGTCCAACCATCAAGTCGTGTACCTTGGTTATTGCATGATTCGCATGTACTAAACTAAAAAGTAACATTCTTGATGCGTGTTTTTATAGATTTTTCTGTTTCTTCCAGTTAATTTGTTATCTATGAATATAAAATTGAATATTTGTTCGTTGGTTTGTATGTCCGCTTTACAAATCCACAGTTTTCAATTTAGAACCACGAAATTTGGTATACTATCTCATGGTACCCTAACTTGGACTGTAGACAATTTTTGGAAGGGGTCGAAGCCCAGGGTCTGTCGGAGCCGAGGTCAAGGGGCCCCCACACAAAGTTTCCGTAAAATCTATAGTTTTCAATTTAGAACCACCAAATTTGGTATACTATCTTATGGTACCCTAACTTAGACCGTAGATGGTTTTTGGAAGTGGTCGGTCGGAGTCCTGGATCAAGGAGCCCCCATACAAAATTTTCGTAAAAAATTCCATTTTTACTTTTAAGAACTGCAACACAATTCAGCACTCCAATACCGATCTATGGTCTACGTTAGAGACCGTAGATAACAATAAAGTGTAAAAATATCCGTTTAATGGTGTATTAAAAACACAAATGAATAAACTTTAGTGTTCATCACCAACGGGCGGCTTCATCAGGCAGGAATATCGTATAATGTAAATAGAGAGTTCCAGATATTCAAAATTCAAAACGGTAAACAAAAAGATGATCAAGGCGAATGTCAAGTCGCATGCACACGACATGACATAAGTACATTGCATTTTAGTGTCGCGGGAATCCCAGTAGCGCACACGAGGCGTACGGCAGTTCTATAGATGTCTCCACGAAGGTAAGTATTTCCCTGGCATTAATTTGGAGGAACCCTGCTTTTCACACGGACAACTCAACGTCGCCTGCTCAATGTTTTGCAATCCTAAAAATCTTTACATTTTTGCTCCCAATGGAAAACCCAAAAATATTGTTTACCAAAAAGCAAAAGCCTAAATGAATTAAAATAAATTTACTGAAAAATTACAGGAATATCTTTTTCGTTTATTAACTTTCACCCCTGAACTTGATGATTCCACGAATAGTAATATTTACCCGGGAAATACCGGGTACACCTTCTCTCTTGTTTACCCAAAAAATGACGTCATCACACACAGTAATAATGCTTAATTAATTACGTCACTTACAGACGTTAACTACGTAGATGAACCAGGACTCAAGTCCCCATTGAAAAATTGCTAAAAATGAAACCTTAGAAATAAAAATTTAAAAACAAATCTTTCAATTCACCAATTCTGGATTTTTTCGAAAATTAGCAAGAAAACTCCCGATATCAGACCTTTACCAAAAGCATCCATCTATTATAAATAAAAATGTTGCGAACCTGTTGCGCTGGTGCCCGGTTGAAACAAGATGTAAGAAAAAAAACTGTATGTGACTTTGACCGCATGCGGAGCACTGGTCAGACCAAAAACCAGGAGGTTTGCATCGGACGTTCATAGGACTTCCCGTTCAGAGTTCAAACACCCATTGGACTTCATATACAAAACTCGAGCACCCACTGAATTTTTGGAAAGTCGGCGCCTATGGTGTCACTGATAGTGAATATCTTTGTTTCTCTATTAGCAGCTTGCTGGCCATTGACATTTTATCGCCTCTGCGAACCTGGAGCTGGCCGGGGGATCAAGCCTTCAGGGACCTCCGTACTCAGGATATTTGACTCACGCAGATTTATGTGCAACGATATTTTCTGCACGGTGACTCACAGCAGAGAACACGGTACTCAAGTTTTTATAGTCTTACTGGCGATATATTTCCCTCAAAGAAAGATACTGCGCAACTGAGTTTGTTGTCCCGTTCACAGTTGTGGAAAATGAACAAAAAAGTTTAAAGCTGTTCTTGAACCTTTCTCTTCCCTCAAACTCTCATGGCTTTAGTCTGGGTCATTTAATTAATTATACTACCAATGTGCCATATGCTTAAAGACGTTCAGTTACTTTTGTTGATAAAATTTTCCAATGTAGTTTTTGTCGCCGCTATGTCCCAGTAGTCTAAGGCACTGGCTTTTGATCATTCATCCAAGATGGGCCTGTATTTTTCGGATCCTGGATGAGGCATGTGTGGTACGGCTGTCTTACCGCACTAGTTGTCTCCCTTTCCTAAAGCCAATGCCCCTAAATTAGAGACGGGAGACTGCCTGCAGCTGTACTTGCTCATTGTGGTCGTTAAACCAAGGCCGTCTAGAAAATACAAGATTATGACATTAGAGAGAGGAGTTCCCTCTTTTAGTGACGTCACGCGGAAACCAAGACTTCCGATTGGTTTTCAAAGCTGTCGTATATGACGTCAACCACGACACACACGCATCAGGCTGTGCAACATGAGGGTGACGTCACAAACGAAGAGAATTTATCTCTCTTATGTCATGGCCTTGTACTTTCTAGACGGCCTTGGTTAAACCCCAAATCAAAGAAAAAATAAGTACATTTTTAGAAATTCCTTTACTTATTTGTTGCTTTATTTACAATAGGTATTTATATTGATTTTTGTATTGTGGATCTATCTGAACATCAAAAAAATGTATCCTTCCTTTGAATTTCCCTTGATTTTGATATATACCACGTGCTTCTACTTACTTTCCACTATTTCAAAGTTCTGGATTGATGTTGCGTAATTCTTCATTTTTTTCTTTTCTGGTCTTGTTTATATGATAGACTTGTTACACACTAGTATACACTGCAAGAAAATTTTAATGTATTTTTTGAGATGAAAAGGAAAAGATATAGCAAGAAAAATTTTAGATTTTAATGAAAAAATAGATCCAGACGTGCGCGCGCTTCGGAATGGGCCATGTGCCATAATGCACTGCGCCGAGGACCTCAGAGGTTCTTAAAACGTCGTTGTTGCTGACATCATTACCAGTTCGAATGATGAATAATTGTGCGCACGCCTTTGCAGGAAGTAATTTTGTTATAGCTATAAACAGATAAGTAAAGCTTCATTACATATTTTTTGTACCAAAAAGTGAAACTATAATATTTCTTTGAGCAATTTTAAAATTTTATGGCTCAGCATTTACATAGATACTGTAGCTTTTCTTCTGCATAAATCATCCGTAAAAATGTGATTTCAATGGTTGATTCTCTTTGAGTACTTTTGGAAAAGTAGGGTGTGCTGATGGACAGAAAAAAGAAACTACATACTAAGTAAATCAACGATTGCACAGTATCCTGCTGTTTCGGGGCAATGTTCCATTCACATTTGCCTCCTCCTGGTTCTTTCGGTAAAGGTGGATTTGACCTACTTCCTGCTCATGGGATACTGCAGACAAATTGTCTACAAGTGTTTGTTTTCTTCCTTTGTGATTACAGTGACAACAGCATAACTTCAACGAAGAAAGCCATTTGTCAAAAGAGGTGACTTCTGTTATTTTGTAGTCACAACCCTTTTCTCAGCTGCACTTCCATGATTCGCATGTCGTATGTCACGGGTCGGTCGTCACGAGGTTGAAATATCTTCACTTCCGGAGGAAAAGAAAACGCCAAAATTCTGAATGAGAAGCCTGGGGTTTTTTTTGTTTTTTTTTTCCCTGATAAAAATCTTTTCAGGACAGGGAAAAAAACTAAAAAAAAGTAACAGAAAGTAAAAGGGAGCTTGTGAGAAAATGACGATGACTTATTGTACGCAATGATACAAAACTGCACAAAAACTGTTCTCTGAGCAAAAGTGCATAGAATATTTTATCACATTTGGTAGAAAGAGGTTATATTATCATCACTTACTGAAAAAATTTCTATTTTAAGACTTCAAACGTCTATTGACATAAAATACTGGAGTTGTAATGTTTTTAGTGTATTCGGTTGAAGATATCAGTTAATTGTCTATTTTGCACCAAATTGCTAGCATTACTTCAATGTACAGTCGTCCCTCGGTATCCACGAGACATTGGTTCCAGGCCCCCCGCAGATACAAAAATCCGCCGGTGCTCAAGTCCCTTATATAAAATGTCGTAGTATTTGCATATAACCTACGTACATCTTCCCGCATGCTTCAAATCATCTCTAGATTACTTAAAGTGCCTAATACAATGCAAATGCTATGTAAATAGTTGTTATACTGTATTGTTTACGGAATAATTTCTCTGTTCTAAAAAAAGTAACTGCCGCTGTTTTAGAAATTTCGCGACACTCTTGCTTTTCTAGCTCGCAACGCAAAACGTATTGAACACAAAAATATGAAATTTACATCGTTTGTAGAGAATTGTTTGGAAAATACGCTGAATAAACCGTTTCTCGATTCCAGCAATACTTCAAGAGCTATTGTATTTCAAAGTTAAGGTAAGCAAAAAAGTGCTATCAGGTCACGTTCCGGACATACTATCAGTAGCAGAACCACGCAACTTTGTAGGCATGTAGTGCCATAATCGAAAGTTTGCACCTCGTCACCTTTTTCTTTAATTTCGATTTAGTTTACGAGAAATTAAATTTATAAGTTTCACAAAAATCTCTATTTTGCGATGGGATCCATTTAAAAAAACGGACATATGGCAAACTATAAATTATAACGCATTGCAATTTTTACAGCATAAACTTACAACTATCGTCCCTTTTTTTCAAAAAACAAATTTAAGAAAAAGTCATTTTCTGATTTTTAAGCATTTTTTAAAAACGCAAAGGAAAGAAACGAACGGCTTGTCTGTCTTCAACTCGTTGGTCTTCACGATAACCACAGAGGAACGTTCTGGTCTCGTGACCTGCTGCCATGGTGACGCAGAGAATTTGTTATGCATATGTTTTGTTGGTAAAGCCAAAGAATATCTAACTGATAAGAAGGTAAGGCTCAGCGAGACGTAACTAGCGCCACTATATTATGCGGCAAAGAATTACTACACAGAAGCCAACATTACAGGCTGATGCCGCAGGATGCCGAGCAGACTGAGTTAGACTGAGCATGCGTGTTTGTGTTCAAAGAATATAAACGCTTGTTTGTGTTGGCGTTTTGTTCAAAGGTTTTGTTGTTCTCATCTAGATCTGCGTTTATATTACAGCCATGAAATACACCCACTCCATTCCGATGAATAACAATTCATGGAATGGAGTGGATGAATAACAAGAACAAATTTGAAACCGTTTGAAACAAATATCCTGGAAAACCATTAAAACAACGTTTGCTGAAAAAAAAAGCTATCGTTACGTTGAAAAAATTAATTTATCAATTATATGAAACTGACTTTTATGAAGAATACCTCGTAATATTGTAAAATGAAAGAGGGAAGCATTCGATTACACAATGCATACCAAACAGACAGCTTTAAGCATGCCCTCAATCGTGGCGAGTTAGTCCTGTCGGTAGAGAGCTCAGCTATCACGCCAGCGGCCCAGGTTCGAACCTACTCAGATACGAACGGATGTTTTTCCGATCTGTTGAGAAAATTTCTCCAGCGCAGTGCGTTTAATTTACAAACTTTGGAAGGGTAGAAAAAAAAATTGTAGCTTTGGGAAACTGCGGTTGTCTTTGCTTTTTTTTTTTTTTTTTATTATTATGGCTGCTCAGCATTTTTGACATTTAAGGTATATTGTAAATATGAAATTCATGCCAAGCAACCTGGTATTACTACGGTGCTTAAAGTGAGAATAAAACTGCTAAAATTTCCTTAAAATAATATTAATTGCTAATGTATATATTTGTTTCACCAAAAGAAGGGACAGGAGGGATACTCAGAAAAGAACAACAAAAAAAAATGCTTTAGTAGACCCAATGAGACCGAAGGAAACAGTTGCAGATCAAAGCTTAGCTTCCTTTCCGTGAAATAGGCTTCCCGTCCCGTGTCTCCTACGCTTTTTGCGCCTGAATGTTAACTTTCCCGCAGAGCATCTGCTGCCGCATTACATGGTGGCGCTGCTGTCGCCTGTTTTACATTATCTCTACGAGAGTTGAGCTTCTTCACGCGAAGCGTTTATATTCTTTGGTAAAGCTATCTCAGTTGTTTAAGGTGGACGTCAAGTAATTTTGCTTCCTATACTTCCAATGGAAAAACTTCTGTACACATTTTCTTCACAATTAATGCGTTCCTAAGGATGAAAATTTTATCATCGATTAAAATAGCTTCATTTTATAACTTGGAATACTTAATATTTCCTAAAATATAACCATAATTATGCAACCAACATTTGTTTGTCTACTGACGTCATCAAAGTACAGGTCGCGCCATCTTTTTTCTGTACATTAATGCGTTCCCAAGGATGAAAATTTGAACGTCGATTAAAATAGATTTAATTTAATAACTTGGAATACTTAATATTTTTTAAAACATAACCATAATTATGCAATCCAACATTTGTTTGTCTACTGACGTCATCAAAGTACAGGTCGCACCATCTTTTTTCTGGACAATTAATGCATTCCCATGGATAAAAATTTGAACATCGATTAAAATAGCTGCATTTTATAACTTGGAATACTTAATATCTTCTAAAACATAACCATAATTACGCAATCCAACATTTGTTTGTCTACTGACGTCATCAAAGTAGAGGTCGCGCCATCTTTTTTCTGGACAATTAATGCGTTCCCATGGATGAAAATTTGAACATCGATTAAAATAGCTTCATTTTATAACTTGGAATACTTAATATTTTCTAAAACATAACCACATTTATGTAATCCAACATTTGTTTGTCTGACGTCATGAAAGTACAGGTTGCGCCATCTTTTTTCCGGTTCCAACACCACCAAAGGAAAAGTTATTGATTTTTTATATAATTATGGTTATGTTTTAGAAAATATTAAGTATTCCAAGTTATTATATGAAGTTATTTTAATCGATTTTCAAATTTTCATCCTTGGGAAAACAATAATTGTGAAGGAAATGTGTACAAAAGTTTTTCCATTGGAAGTATAGGAAGCAAGATTACTTGACGTCCACCTAACGGTTTAGCATAACGGTTTACGGAAATGCTTTTTGGACAGCTTCTGTTTTCCTGAGTGGTAAATTTAGTAAGTGCTATAAGTTCAAACGACAAAAGTCTGACCTTCCAAAAATTTACGACAGTAAAAGTAACTCTGAAATTTCGGAATAACAAGCCTTATTTGCTTAGACATGCAATAAAAATTTAAATTTATATGAATTTTCCAGTTTTTATTTCATGTGATGTACTTGGAGATCGGGCTGCAGGGCCCGAGCGCTGCTCTGGAAACGAGCGTAGCGAGCCTATAGGCGCGTCCCCTAGTGACAAGGAAAAAAGCTGTACATGTTCAGTACAGACTCAACCATCGTAGGCCTAACTACATAGTGTACACGCCAGCAACAATGTAACATTTTCTTTCATTCAACACTTACATATTGCTTTCGTTTAATCACCTGAAAGCGAAATACAGAGAATAAAACACAGAATATTTAAAATACAAGTACGTACAGAACATATACTGTATACTGTAACTTTACATACTGTAATTTTAAATTGAGATCTTATCTCTTGATAACCCTCGTATGATGATGACGATGATGATTTGTGCATGGTGCCTACAATGCCCATGTGGTGAGGAGACGTGATGTGTGGCACTGTAGATAAGCGGTAAGACATCAGGCTAACTTAAACCTTCTGGCAGGACGTCAGAAGGATCACCTACGTCAAAAGAACCAGGTTTCGATTGCAGACGTTGACGCTTTGGCGCAGGCTTCAATGCTTGAAGATCCTCAGCCCTCAACTCTACAGAGTCATGTCAGGATCTGTAGAGTTGGGGGCTGAGGATCTTCAAGTGTTGAAGGTCGAGGCTTCACAATTGCGGATGCTTTAGTTAGAAACATTGTTATAGAAGCTGCTTCTTCTTTTTCATTGCATCATCAAACAAATTTTGCAGTGCATGTTGTTATCCCTCTGGTGACACGGAGGCTTCGTTCCATCGAAGGGTCATATCCTTTAACACTTGCGCCTGTTGAAAAACTGTGGAAAATTTTTGAAGTGCTCAAATTGATGGGCACTTCAAAAATCAATTTGGACACTTGGAAAAATATTTTTTAAAGCTTAATTTTTTTTTCCTTTATATGCTACTTTACTTCATAGGAATCGGCCTGCAGAAAATTCAAGTTTTGCTTTTTGGAAATGTCTTGACTTTTTTTTGATATTTTCGATCCGCGGTTGGTTGAACCCGCGGATACGGAGGGTCGACTGTAAATACTTTACGTGCTGAAATGTTCCGTAAATTTGAGTCGTGCTTCTCATAGCTCAGCTAAACACTTAAAGCAAGTTTAGGCACCAAATAGCATAACGTCCAGAAAAGTCAAGTCTGCTTACTATTTCTACCTTTTATTGGACTCTATAGGTATTCAAGTCAACACATCAAAACAGAATTAACTTTGTACGTAATCATCTAGTTCTTCGACAACGAAATGTAACAGGTTCTTAATATACATAATACTTCTCAAACCTTTTATGAACTCAACAACAACTTAAGGCTTCAATATCAACGAAGCCCAATATTCAACGTAAAATAATTAATCATGTACAGGTAGGCTAATTTCTTTCTTAACATCTTTCTCCAACTAAATTACAACGATCTCACAATCCAGCCGACTTCTAAGCAGAGATCTGATACATTCGTAAACATTATTCTTATCTGCCTCGTTAACATACGTCATTCAACTTTTGACCTGAAGTCAGGTTGCCACAAAAACATTCAGCGAGAGAAAAACAGTACCGTTAAGTTTGGAAAATGCATAAGGAAACCAAAATTTACTTAAGATAACAGGAACCAACACGATAAGTTAAATTTGAGTATACTTTACAGAGTGAATTGGGTATAATTTGGGGTGATTGGTCTACAATATGGAAAGTAGTCACAATTGAAGGACGGATTCAGCAAGTTCCTCTTACCCTGAACTTTAAAACAACGCAAGCCCTCGGTAAGAGTGTCTAGCTCGTTAACCATAGGCTGTTCCTTTTAACTATAGCAACTGCTATTCCACACAATAATAATGTTATACAGATGATAACCTATAGGCAATACATTAGCCTTCCCACATTTTTGGAAATATGTGAGAAAACTATTACAGTACCAGCCAGAAGAAATTATCTCCTTGTGCTCGAGTGGTCAGAAGCTAGGCTTCTGGCTAGTCGTCCGTGTTGGGTACTCGTTCGAGTCCCGAATGAGGCATGGGGGATGTGTTTATCTCACGGCGCTGACTCTCTCCCTTTCCTAGAACCAATGGCCCTAAATTAGGGACGGGCGACTTCCTGTAGGGTTTCGAGTTGCTCTTGGAGGTCGTTAAACCCCGAAGCAAAAGAAAATAGATTTAGAAAAATTATGGTATGTCTTTACGTCTTTTTCTGGAACAATATAATTTAGAGAAAACTGTTTGAGAGACATTTTAATTTTGGACATCCTCGTGAACCCTTAAAAATGGTTAAACTACATGTAGAGTTGCAGCTATTATAATGAAAAGAATTTCTCAGATGAAAAAATAATTATTTTATGTCGAACTTCAAAAATTAGCAGTTTTTGAACACTTCATTTTCATATATAATTTATGACTTATCCCACTTCATTATTTATTTTACACCCACTTCATTTTCAATTAATCCGTAAATTTACTTTACAATTTTTAAATAAATAGACTTCACATATGATGGAGTGACTACTGTATATTACCAAAATCCCGTATGTGAATAATGGGTTTGTCTATCTGCAGTACATTACATGTAGCTAAAATTTACTTGTGTAATAATATAATGAAGGTCATAATACCAGTTGTCTTGTGATCATAACATGAATTGAAATCGCTTACGGATTTCAGAGAATCTTAACTATCGGAAACATTCCAAGCAATCTGACACAGAACACTACTGAAACTCCCTTTTCTCTTCAGAAATTAACGGCAGTTTATGGAATGAAAAGACGATTCGAGGACAAAAGTGCTCTTACAGAAAGACCTCTGGAACGCAACTAAAGATGGCTCTAGGAGGCCATCGGGCCTTGATGAAAAACTTAGGATCACTAAGATAGATTTCACCACAGAAATTTAGAAGTCAAGAAATTCTTCTATAACCATTGCGACATGCGAGCCCTAGATAAAGGCTTCGAATGCTAGACATGAATGAAGTGATGTATTGCCTGTCGTTCTTAGACTCGTGATGAGCGGAAAGTGATGCACTGAGGCAACGAATCATGATGCATGTTACTGAAGTAAGATGGTAAAACTGCACTGGGAAGAATTACAGGCAAAAGTCTGAAGAACAGTCTGAGTTTTGGCTCCATGATTGTAAAATTTGGGAAAGGAAACTTGATGGTCTGACAATTATTTACTCTTTGTTTTGAGTATGTTGGTCATAGTCATTAGATCCTTGAATTCGCAATGACATTTTCGATTACTCCATGCTACTTGCACCTTAGCAATTCTTCGGAACTGTTCCTCACGTAATAACGCTTTGCAGTATGAGTCATACGTATATTTTTTTATGAAAAGCAGCGTTTCTATTTACAATGGTATAACCAATCATCATCATTGTCAACCATTATCAATCCACTGCTGGACGAAGGTCTCCCCAAGTTTCCTCCACAACGGTCTGTCTTGTGCCAGTCACCTCCATGTCACTCCTGCATACTTTCGAATTCCATCCACCCATCTCCCATGTGGTCTTCTTCTGGGTCTTTTCCTGTCCCTTGGAATCCAATCTAAAATTTCGGCTCTCCATCGATGGTCTGTCCTTCTGGCACTATGTCCAGCCCATTGCCATTTCAGGGATTTAACTCTGATCATGATGTCTTCCACTCTTGTCATTTTTCGGATATACGAGTTTCTCTTCTTATCTCTCCTGGTTACACAAAGCATGCACCTCTCCATGCTGCTTTGAGTTGTCTGCAGCCTTTGTATGTCTCTTCTAGTTAAGGTCCACGTCTCTGCACCACACGTAAGCACTGGAAGGATGCGTTGATCAAACACTTTTTTTAAGACATAATGGCATATTGCTCTTGAAAATTATGCTGTTTCTTCCAAAAGCTCTCCAGGCAAGTTTTGTACGCCGATTAATTTCTTCATCGAAGTGACCCTCACTTGATATCTGCTGTCCAAGATAAACGTACGTGTCTGTTACCTCCAACTTTTCTCCATCAATCGATAAATCTTCATTTCTTGTAAAAGCATTGAACATCACTTTTGCCTTCTGAAAGTTCATTTTTAATCCCATTTCTTTACTCTTGTCAGCAAGTTCCTGGATCATACTCTGCAGCTCTGATGGGGTAGTTGCAAAAATGACTACGTCATCAGCAAAACGAAGGTGGGTTAGATAATCTCCATTAAACTTTATCCCTTTGCTTTTCCAGTTCAGTGATTGAAAGACATTTTCCAATGTGGCATTAAAGAGCTTCGGAGATATGGTGTCACCTTGTCTCACTCCCTTTCCAATTTTTATGTGTGTTGTATTTTCAAACAGCCGAATCTTTGCACTTGCATTTTCATAGATGTTATTAATAATATTAATGTATGCATCTTCAATACCGCAGGATTTCAAAGCCATTGTAACTGCTGATGGTTTCACCAAATCAAAGGCTTTCTCATAATCGATAAAAACCATGCACAATGGAAGTTCATATTTCCTAGCTCTTTCAGTTAGTTCTCTCAGTACGTGGATATATCTATTGTGCTGTAGCCACTCCTGAATCCAGCTTGTTCTCTCGGTTGAGCCATGTCCAGTGTTACCTTCAAGCGGTGTGAAAGAACTTTAGTGAAGATTTTATAAACCACTGATAGGATGCTGATAGGTCTGTAGTTCCCGAGATCCTCAATGTCACCTTTTTATGTAGCAGGATCATTGTAGCGTTGTTCCAATCCTCAGGAATCCTTCGCTTCATTAAGGCATCGAGTGAATATTTGGGCGAGTACTGTTGTGATTTCTCCTCTTGCTTCTTGTATGATATCTACAGTAATTCCATCTTCTCCTGGAGCTTTTCCCCGCTTCATGTTCTTGATTGCATGTGCAACTTCTGCTGGGAGGACTGGAAGAACTCTGGTACTGGTACCATTCATGATGTCTGGAGTACATGCATCATCCCTTTCATATAATTTGGAGTAGAAATCTTTCACTCTTGTCAAAGTTTCGCCTCTATTTCTTGTTACAGAACCATCTTCTTTTATATAACCATCTTCCATAATCTGTTTTCTTCTCTTACTGAGATGTCCCTTTGCTATCTTTAGGCTTTGGTTGTTTTCAATTGCTATCCTCACTAGATCACAGTTGAATTTTCTTACGTCTTCAGTGATACTTTTTCGTACTGTCTTGCATAGCTCTATATATTCCACTTTGGAAGTCACGTCTTCTTTAGCTGTCCTCATCTCTCTTCTTTTTTGCATCAACATTTTGGTTTTTCCTGATAATTTGTTCACATGCAACTTGTTCTTAGACCCAGCTAATTTTGTTGCTGTTTCCATAAGAGCTTCGGTTACTTTTCTGTTAATTTCAGAAATATCCACTTCTTCCGATGTTAGGCCTTCTAAAGCGGAGAATCTGTTCTTCAGTTCCAATTTGAAGGTATTATGGTGTTTTTTAAGGTTGGTTATGTCAATATATTTTGTTTGTCTTATGAGCTTGCCACGTTCGAGTTTAGTGTTGAGGTGCATCTTACATCTCACCAATCTATGGTCACTACCTGTGTTAAACTTGTTTAGCACACTGCAGTCTTCTATGACGAATTTTTTGTTACACATAATAAAATCAATTTCACTTGTCGTCCCATTTGGATGTTTCGATGTCCATTTCCTGTGTGGCTTTTTCTTGAAAAAGGAGTTCAAGATGAAAAACCCTTCTGCCTCTCCAAACTCAACGAAAGTATTTCCACGCTGGTTTCTGTTGCCGTGACTGAATTTACCTACTGAAATTTCATTCTGTTGCCGTTGACCCATTTTTTTTTCAATGTTCTTTTATTCAACATTTCTTTATGGCGCTTAATAAAAGCGACCTCACTAGAGCTGTAAATCCTGCCGATGAAGAGTTAAAGGGAAAGATTCAAATTAGTACCATTTTTATCGAAAACAGGTTGCAACACCAGAATCCCTTTGAATCCCTTTCCAGAAACAACACCAGAATCCCTTTGAAACAAATAAGTTTAGCAGAAAACTGAAGTGCAAGAAATTTTTCTTTAGATCAACAAAATATATCTCTTTTGTGATCATACTTCAAACGAAGAGGTTACTTTACTTAGCACAATGCTATAAGGAAATATTTGGATCAAAATGAATTAGCGTTGAACACAGAGTAACTTGCTCCTGAAAAATAGTCAAATCAGATGATGCTTCAATACATAGAACTCAAAATCAGAGCTATTGAAAGAGTTCTGTCGTGATTTCAGTAACTCTTTACAGCACTAAAGACAAAAAAGGAGGAAACGTTTCTCTCAGTTGATATACAAACTTTGCAGACTTGTTTGATTTTCAAAGTTGGTTGGCAAAGTTTGTGATCCGTTGAAATAGGTTTTTCTTTTGAAATGAATTATTTTTGCACGTGTCACTGAAAGCATCATTTCCAACATAGCTAGTGGCCACTTCAGTTGGTACTTGAAATACGTTTTCTTAAACGAAAAATTTATTGTGCAGTCTGGACAGAGGAAACCGAAACATACTTAGCTAAACATTCGGTCAACCGAAAGTTTAGCTGAAATGTCTTTAAAATTTTAAATTGCAAAATATGATGCCTGCATTAGTTTCAATATTTTTTTTTCACAAAAAACGTATTCTCTCAATCAAAGATGAGGAATCTGATATGATGTATAAAATCTTGATGAAAACAGCAGATTTTCTCCGAATCAGCTAGGTTTCTCACGTTCATTAAGTTTCATAAAACCTAATTCTTGCAAAAAGAAATAATTACAGTAGCAAAATTCGTACACTTTCGGTATTAAATTTGATTCAGTAAAGGAATACTCAAAAACGACAAGTTGGAGCTTAACAGATTCCGAGACTTTCTGAATTCAAGGAATCATATAAAATCTGAAGATTTTTTTCCTGTGGATATCCAATTAGTTTTTCATAATTCAACGAAGGTTTGGTATAGTTTCCGTTTAAACTCGTATAGAATTGAAAAACAGAAAATGTATGAAGGAAGTACCCGCGGTTCTCTATTCGACAAGGAAGGCATACATCACTTTTACCTGAAGCTGAGTCAGGTTTGAGGTTAAAGCGAAAACTTAAACTCCTCAAATTTCAGTGACAAAGATGCCAAATTCCAAAAGAACTCTGTCTCAAATTAACTTAACCATTTTTTATTGAAAATTAAGCATGTATTGGACTTTCATAGATTTACGACGAATGAACCTCATCGGCGGTTAACAATTAAAAAAACTGTATGTGACTCCTGGCATTATCGATCGAACAAAATGTTAACCTATTTGTTATGTTGTTTTTGATGCAACTTCTGAACATATTTATTTTTCTTGTAAGCTCGTCAATAAGCATTTCGATCTCTTCTCGTTTCTTTACCTTTAACGCTGTCATTCCCAAAGCGCAATAAAAACCTGAGAACTTGGTTTCCTGAGGTTTATGTAAAAGGTGACTGCTGCTCTAAATAACGACAGATGTAAAAAAATCTCTAAGTAACGATATTTACAAAAGGTGATGGCGGCTCTAAATAACGACAGATCATGAACTTTTGAAAGGGAATTTCTTGACTATGTACAAAATGGCACACAAATGTTTACCTATTTTGTTTACTACAGAGTAACATAACAGCGACACATTTCCGATATTGCAGATCAGTGGAATAATTTATAGGAATTACTACATGACGCAGCGGAATATTGTGATAACTGCAAACTGAAAAGCTAATGTCTATGAATGTGCATCTAGTCATTTTGTGGAAGACTGCCTGCAGACTGTAAAAAGACTGGAAATGTCTATGAATGTGCATCTAGTCTTTTTGTAGAAGACTGACTGCAGACTGAAAAAGACTGGAAATGTCTATGAATGTGCATCTAGTCTTTTTGTAGAAGACTGACTGCAGACTGGAAAAAGACTGGAAATGTCTATGAATGTGCATCTAGTCTTTTTGTAGAAGACTGACTGCAGACTGGAAAAAGACTGGAAATGTCTATGAATGTGCATCTAGTCTTTTTGTAGAAGACTGACTGCAGACTGGAAAAAGACTGGAAATGGCTATGAATGTGCATCTAGTCTTTTTGTAGAAGACTGACTGCAGACTGGAAAAAGACTGGAAATGTCTATGAATGTGCATCTAGTCTTTTTGTAGAAGACTGACTGCAGACTGGAAAATGACTGGAAATGTCTATGAATGTGCATCTAGTCTTTTTGTAGAAGACTGACTGCAGACTGGAAAAAGACTGGAAATGTCTATGAATGTGCATCTAGTCTTTTTGTAGAAGACTGACTGCAGACTGGAAAAAGACTGGAAATGTCTATGAATGTGCATCTAGTCTTTTTGTAGAAGACTGACTGCAGGCTGGAAAGCAAATGTCATGATGTCTTTTCGGGAAGGGAAGACTATTACTGTAACGCAGAGACGTTTTCATACACAATTTAGCACCGCGTGCACTCTTACTAAACATAAACTATGCAAAACCAATGAAGCGAACAAAGCAACAAATTCAGCGTTAGAGCGAGAAAACCTCGTAATTAAGCGTCCGTCGTGTGGAGAACTTGAACATCCTCAGATCCGCCACGCCACAAATTCTCAATAAATCAACAAGACAAACTACAGAGGAAACGTAAATTCCACGGCGTTCGTTTCAGCGGATACTTCATTGAGATTTCTGCTTGCTCCTGTGGTGCATGATTGCTTCCAAGCATAAAATTATCTTACTGAACAGCAGAAAGAACAGAAGCTGGACGTTACCGTTTGGGGTGTGAGACATGTTAAAAAAACAGAGGTGCTCTCCACAACCATTAGCTTTCTGAGTCTGATTTGCATTTGAATGATATTTTTCGCAAACAAAATGTTCCAGTTTGGGCTATTATATGCAGAGTAGATGGGAGTGATTGCTGAGAGAAAAAAAAAACAGCGTGTTTCTGTGTCAGCCATGGAAAATATTTGATAATTTATAGGAGTTTATCAAAATAATGGAAACACTTACTGTTTGTGGCGAACTTTTTATTTATTAGCTGTAGTCCCACCTCGCGCTTTTAGAACAAAAGCAATTCGACTTGGAATACACATGCACAAGAAATTTACATACGATAATAGAATTTGGGACCATTCTTCTATGTCCCAATTGTACCAATGATGTTGAAGGTGAAAAATTGACCTTTCGCTCCAAGTATTCTGAAAAATGTTCAATAATATTGAGGTCTGGAAATTGAGGCTGCCAGGGTAGCTGCTGTGCCTCATTCTCTGCAAATCACAACCTGACACGTTTCGCACAATGCGCGGGTGCATTATTTGCTTGAAACCAGGGACGACCATTAGGGAATGATGCCTGCAACATTGGGTGCACGTGATTCGTAATAGATTCATGCGTTGCAATTGTTACACAACTCTATAGAATAACCAATGGCTTTAAGAAATGCCATAATATGGCACCCCACAGCATCAGAGATTCCCCTATAATATTCCACAGTCGTAAGGAAACAGTCGGGGTGGTACGCTTCTGTGGGTTTTCTGGGTTTGTAGATTGCAGCACTTCCATGAATACCGGCACGATGGAGTTCTTGACCAATTGTTGTGACGGAAACGGGATCATGGTGCTCAACTTTGCTGTTATTTACGGTGCCGTGGTCTTGGGCCTCAGTTGTCCAATCTGTGCCAACGTTCGCCTATCCCTATCAAACATCTTCGTATTGCTTCCACAATTTGAACGTTTGGATGAAACGCCGTGTCCTTTTTGATAAGTAGTCATAATCTTCGATACAGCTTCTCATGTAACACCTACCATTATTGCCGTTACAGTTTACTGAAGCTCCTGCAAGTCGCGCACTAATGATCATGCCATTTTTGAGTCACTGAGATCTTGCATTGTCTACAATTACTGCACAACAGCTATTTCACCTGCAACTTTGACACAGATAAGTGATAGCCAACATCGTTCTGCGCCCTTTTACATACTTCACATCGCGAGTGACCTCGTGCCTGTGATTTGCATACTGCTCACTGAGAGTACTCCTGTCGCAGTCGGTGTTCCTATTATCTTCATAAACCCCTGTACCTTCGGAAACACAATCAACTGCATCTTTCTCTTTCCATCTCGTCCACTCATGGCGGGTTGAGCTCCGCAAAGACGACTATGCGCCCTTGAGGATTACTGGTAAATTAATGCATCCGGTTTGCCATTCCTCTGCTGCATACGGGTAAGGGTCAAAGTGCGTTCCGGGCCGACTTCACGGGGAACCATCTACGGACTCGTGTCCACAAACACAAGGAGTCTGCGGAAAACCCCGTAAAAGCCGCAGCCTAAATGTCGGGCAGGACCGGGATTCGGACACCCGTCAGAAACGACCGCCTCCCACACAGTGCACAGCGACTTAACCAACTGCGCTATACCGGTGGTCTTACATCTTTAGCTTTCTTTATATTGTCAACTTTAAGGCGAAACAATTTCACATTAGGCTTTTCATCAAGTCGAGCCTGATCACGCAAAACTATGTACACTGAAGAGCAATTGAATTAGAGACAGCTGGCGCTATGCAAATGTGGCGCTGTGGGCGGCCCTGTAAACGGAAACGACATGACGTATGCAGCGATCCGACAATATAAGGAGTGATGCGACGTGAATCAGTAAGAGTCGGACGCAGTATGGGTAAGAATGGGTCACTCCATCTCGGAAGTCGTGCAGGCACTGGAATTTTCACGAGCCATTGTGTCACGGGTGCACCGTGAGTATATCGAATCCGGTAAAACCATCCTTTCAAGGGCCAACTGCCGTGGACAACAGCGTGTGGATGAGCGGGGTAATCGTCGGCTATCTCGCATTGTAACAGCGAATAGACGGGCCACAGTGCAAGAAATCACTCGGCAATTTAACGCTGGTGCACAAAAACGTGTAAGCCGCCACACCATCCAGAACCATCTCCTCGCTATGGGTACAGAAGCCATCGTCCTGCGAGGGTACCGCTGCTGACCGCACATCACAGGGTGCAAAGATTAGCATGGGCGCGGGAACATCGCCACTGGACCCTAGACATGTGGAAAAATGTTGCCTGGACTGATGAGTCGAGATTCACGTTGGTACATGCGGATGGCAGGATACGAGACGCAAACCACATGAAGCGATGGATCCTGCTTGACAGCAGGGTACTGGTGGGGCTGGCATTATCGTCTGGGGACTGTTTACGTGGACTGAAATGGGACCTCTGGTACGTGTGACATCGTCCCTCATAGGTCAATGTTACCGGGATATCCTGGACGACCATTTGCTCCCGTTTGTGGGTCTTCAACATCCCACTGGGGACCTCATCCTTCAACAAGACAATGCACCGTGCCATCGCTCCCGAATTATATCCGAATGGTTGGATGAACACTCCACCGACGTGACCTCGCTTCTTTGGCCAGCTAGGTCAGCTGACCTCAATCCCATCGAGCACATCTGGGATGCCATCGAGAGAGGTGTTCGAGGCTCTGACCCTCTTCCATCAAATCTTCGTGAACTGTGGGAGCTTGTTCAGGGGTCGTGGATCCATATGGCTTCCCAACGCTTCCGGTGTCTTGTCGAGTCCATGCCGAGACGAATCGCCGCCGTCATCAGGGCGAAAGGTGATGCTACACGTTACTAGGCAGGTATCTCTAATTCAATTGCTCTTCAGTGTAATATGGTATTTGAAATTTTGGAAAAATCATGGCTATCGAGCCATTTCTCTGCATTTTCCATGAAGTTGTGACTTTTATGTGCGGTAAATCTTGAAACCCAAACAGCACACAAAAAAGAATCCAGGATTCGTTAGAGGACAGCACCCAGCTGAACTTCACAATTTCAGACTCGTGCTGTAAGGTGATCGTACATATAAACATTGTCTTGAGGGAATGGTGAATGAAAAACCGGTTATCATATTCTGTACTATAAAAGATTTAGCACTTCTCTGGGATCTTGACATGCATTTTTGAAGGATAAATATTTTGTGCAAAATGTAAATCGGTACACATTTCTTGCTGCTTAATTCTGTTTCTTTTTCTGAGCTGGTATAAAAATACTTGCACCATTTCACGGTGCAGGTGACAGATGAGTACATTTGCGCCTTTATAAATTGTGTATTTTCCATTTCTCCACGTTCTCTGTAGATTCTTTTACTTCTTATTCACTGAAAAAGCAAAAATAGAATTTCCCAAAGTCCATTAACATGCACTCTTCGATTCAAATGGAACATAATTCTCAGTCCTATGTTATAGGATTGGAAACTGACGAAATCAAAGTTGCATTTATTTTCATGTGGAACTGTTAAACTTTTAACATATTGTTTGAACGGTGAATTACAAATTAAACATTATACCTGTTTGAGTGTCAGAATTTTCAAACGAGTAGGTATTTCATGAATTTGAATATACTCCTTGACAGTGCATCGACAGACAGATGAAGGATTGGTATCAAATATATGAATGTGAGACAATAGGATCATGAAACATGACAGAGCAGACAGCACGCAAGTCATTTGAGCAAAATGACGGCAATATTGTGACAAGACAATATGTGGCAGTGAAGTTACACATGAACAAATGAGTGAAAGCGGTGCATACTGACCTCTACTAGGGTGTAAGGATACGAACGACCGCTAAAACGCTGTCACATTGGTGAGGCATCTGAAGCATGAGATTACCCGGTAGTTCTTAGGGGGTTGTCCGCCACTCCGCGTTGAAGGCATACTCCAGCTGCTGAAATGGAAGCAGAAAGGGCAAGATGCAACACGTTTGCCCAGCGTGACCCACGCATGCTCATTCAGATTGAAATCCTGAGAGCGCAGATTGAAATCCTGAAAGCGCTATACGCTCAAAGCCCTCTTACTGAAGAATGCTTTCACCTAGTTGGGCTAGATGCTAACATGCGTGATCACCCATAAAGAGGAACGTAACAGGAATTCATTTCCAATGGCGTAGAAGTCTGTACTACCAATTGTGATGCCGTCTACAAAAGGATTAAACCACCGCTGAAGAACTTCTTTCCTGCCTGAAAGCGGAATTATTCCGTGATTCTTTTTCACTCCAGAGAAGGACGCGACGATTATAGGACTGCAGGCTGAACAGAGACTCATGCGTGAAAAGAACGGATTGTCACTATCCACGGTCTCAGCCACAATAGTCTTCAGCCCATTCTGTGCAAGCTCTTTGGTGATGAGTGGAATGGGGACACACACCATCGGTCGCCAGGTGTACGATTTTAATGGAGCCGATAGTAGTAGGGGGTCACTTTGTCCCTAAACTTTTTTTGCGATGGCAGTACTCTACCGGTGTAGCTATTTTAGGCGGTGTCCTGGGTTCCCGCCATTTTTCCCCGCCATCTTTTTTCCTGCCTCTGAAAAAATTTCCTCGTGATGAACACCTTCCAAATTCATTTAAGCACCACTAAAAAATAAATTCGGCAGGAAAATATTGCCTGAAAAAATTAAAATACAGCGGGAAAAAAGATGGCGGGAAAAAATAGCGGGAACCAGGACATCTCCTAAAATAACTATACCGGTAGAGTGTAGCCATCGAAAAAAAGTTTAGGGGCAAAGTAACCAACCTACTACTGCCGATTGCGTATGGTATCTACGGATACGCGTCGTGTCCTGTGGCAGCAGTAAACAGGCGTTGCAATTTAGTTGCATTTCGTCGGATATTCTTGTTATAGAGTAAACTCAAATACCGATCGTCTAGGACTATTTTTGATGTTAGCCTCCTTTATCCTGGTCTCATACTGTTTCGGTCTCCTGGAAATGTCCCTACAGTCCACAGATGTCGCTTTGAGACTCTACAACCGCTTCTGTCATTGTCTTCTTTGTCTGACCATCTTCCAGCTTTCAGATTGCTCTCCAAACTGTTGATTCTATATAGAACATCGCGTGATATCGTTCAACCGAAATACACTTGAAGCTGCAACTTTCTACTGAATGAAGAAAACTTAGCGAGCGCAATATTTATAGCCAGTTTGTTTGCGTTTCTGTAAAGTGCGTTAGTTTTGCTGATCTGCATGTTCTGATCCTGTTCTTGTTGTTGACATGTGCCGTTCAGAGGTTGACCTAACATCTCATCCTTTCAGCTCGTCGATTTTTCAATCACTTCATTCTCACATAACAATATCCTCCAATTCTTTTTTGAGCACTGTAAATTACTTAGTAATTCAATGGCTTGTAATTTTTAACGTCGGTACTTTTAGCTCTTTAGTGTGTTTACCATGTAACGTATACTCTATATTCACTTTCCTTTTGATTTTACTATCTCTGGTTATTTTATTTTACTATGTAAATTATCTTCTTACTGAACGAAATATTATTTCACCCGATGAATGAGATCTGGCAATGAGTGTAAGTCATGACGTGGTGGTAGCTAGTATATAGGCGCGTTCATCGATAGCGAACGGTGAGTGTTGGTTTATGTGAAGGAGACCGTTTGTTATTGTACGGAGAGCGTTTGTTATAAGGAGAGCTTCTGTTGTTATACTAGAGGAGCTACGTGTTATTTGAGTAGCGGTGTGTGTTGCTACCAGTTGAAGTTGATAATAAAAAGTTTTGAGTAAGTACGTCTTTCTCAATTAATAGTTTTTGTCAGACCTCTGTCTGGCTGTTAGGTTTATTTCAATTAATATTACTATTAACAACCAGTGTTAAGACTTTATTCATTCTAATTAACTTAGCGTAAAGAAAATAAAGCTAATTCATTATAATTAGCTTAGCGCAAAGCAAAATAAAGCTAATTCATTATAATTGGCGCCCGAACTTTTCTCGAACACAAGAGCTTGACAATTTTTACCCATGTCTTCACTACCTGAGACAACTTCAATTTTCCACCCCAAGGCAAGTTCCGAGGGTGATGGTGTTTTTTTGGACAATTTGCAAGAAGCCTGTGGGTCTGACTTTAATATGAATGATCTACACGTACCCAGGCATTCTTCACAATTTCATAATGCACCAGCTTCCTATTACTCTGAGTCGCGGGTCGTACCTGAGGGAGTTCAATCCTCTCAGCGCAGCAGAATGCTTGCCCATTTCGTGCCGCATGCAGGAACAATTCATTTCAATGGTTTGGAGGGGTCCTTAAAGTTCCTCGAAGATCTGGAAGATCATTTTGATCTATATAATATTCCTGAAGACTGCAAAGCCCAAATCGCCGGCACTTGCTTGAGGGATACCGCTAAGACCTGGTATCGGCAGTGGAGAGTGTTGAACCCAGATTCTAATTATGAGAATTTCCGTGCAGAATTCTTGGAGGTCTTTCCTTTCGGCCTCAGTCGAGCTAGCCTTGCACAACAGCTTTTTTCGCGTCAGCAAGGTCCCAATGATAGCCCTGTTGCATTTGCGTTGGAAACTACACGCCTATATAACTTATGGGATCCACATGCCAGTCATGTTGACATGTTGGATACCCTCGTGCAGCAGCTCGACCCATTCTTACAAGATTTTCTTGAGGTTCGACACCCTGCCACAATTCATGAATGCCTTCGCCTCATACGCACGTATGAAGAGCGACATGGCAAACATGGTTCAACTCACCATGCTCGGGCACCCCGCGAGGCTTATTACGATAACCCTCAGCGGCATAATAGGCATAATAACTTTCAGCGCGAGCATACACAAGTGCACACCCAAGCTTCATACGTTCCACCACACAGAAGAGTGGCAAACCAACAGCGAGTTTCTGAACAAGCTTCGGGATATCGTACAACTGCACAGTATGCTCGACCCCGTTTCACTCAGCAGCATTCGGAACGTTTTCATGCTCAGGGCAATGCTAATTTTTCTGCCCATGCTGAGGGCAGACGTAATGGATATGAAAATGTCAACAGACGCGCGGAGTTCCCGACGCAGGTTTCACGCAGTTTTCCTCATCGTGAAAATTTTCCCGATACCCGGCAGGGTCGAGGTTTCAGACCGCATGATAATCAAACCAGGATTCCTTTAAACTTCCAAAGGAAGTAGACCAAGGGTCGGTCCTGCTTCCTGATACCAAGCATTCTGACCCTAAAACAGTATTAGTGACTGTTCAAACTCCTCAGTTGCCTGATGTATTCTTGACAATTGAAGATATTATTGTCGAGACAAAGTTCGACACTGGTTCTGAAATATCAGCCCTAAATACAAAGTTTTGCACTGACAATTTTCCTGCAATACTAGTTCAGTCTGCGACGCAGTATTTGCGAGGTGAAAATAATGAAATCTTCAGTATCTCAGGAACTGTCACATTATCTTTAGGGCTGGGAAAAGCTCGTTTTACGCATTCTTTCCTGCTTATAGACGAACTACCTGTGAAATGTCTAATGGGAATGGACTTTATTCTTAAGTTTCAAATAACTTTGAATTTCGTACAACATGTGATTTCCTTTCCGGAACCTGTCGAAATGATTCCTACGGTTCCTGTAGATATAACGAGCTTGTTATTGAGTAACCAATTGAATGAGAGCTTGTTATTGAGTAACCAATTGAATGAGAGGCAACGAGACCAGCTTTCTCTCCTTTTACAGGAAAGCCCTGGTTTATTTTCTGATCAACCTGGTTTCACACAGGTGGTTTATCATGTCATTGACACTGATGGTTCGAAACCAATTGCGACGAAACCTTACCCTTGTGCTCCACATAAAAAACAGGAAATGCAACGTCAAATTTCTGAAATGATTAAGCAGGGCATAATCAGGGAATCAACAGGCGCCTGGGCTGCTCCTGCCTTTTTGGTTCCAAAGAAACAACCCAATGAATTTCGTTTCGTGAAAGATTTCCGCAAGCTCAACCAAGTCACAAAAACGATCAATTATCCACTACCTGTCATGTCGCATATTTTAAATGACCTGTCGTCAACCAAATGGATGTCAACCTTGGATTTGGCGAGTGGATATTGGCAGGTGGCAGTACATCCGGACTCTGTCGATAAAACAGGCTTTGTGACTATTTTTGGGGCTTATGAATACTTACGTATGCCCTTTGGCCTAGCTTCTGCACCTGCTACTTTCCAAAAGCTTATGGATACGGTTCTCAGACCTGTCTTCGGTCCCCATGTGCATGTATATTTGGATGATATTATTATTACATCCGAGACTTTTGACGAGCACCTTTCTCTGCTCAAACAGGTGTTCCAACTCATATACAATGCTGGCTTGACGTTAAAACCTAGTAAATGCCAGATAGCGAGGGACGAGATTGTATATCTGGGGTTGAAAATCACTCCCCACGGCTTATTTACTGATAATGAAAAAATTAGGCCTATTGTTGACTTTCCTCGGCCTAAAACAGCAAAAGAACTATCACGCTTTCTGGGAATGACCGGATGGTATCAGCAGTTCGTCCCCGCTTATGCTACTATCTGTGAGCCATTGTATGCTTTAAAACGTAAATACAAGAAGTTTGTTTGGACACCTGAGGCTAACGCTGCATTCGAAACACTGAAGTCTGCGTTGACTCAGCCTCCGGTGTTGGCTTTCTCGGATCATACTAAGGAATTTGATATTTATACTGATGCATCCGGAGTTGGTCTTGGTTGCGTTTTGTCACAAGCTGGGCATCCAATAGCTTTTGCGTCTCGTACTTTAGCCAAAACTGAACGCAATTATTCAGCTACGGAACGTGAATGTCTTGCTGTTGTGTATGCGCTGAATAAATTTCAATGTTATCTTAATGAATTGACAGTTAACATAATTACGGATCATTCTGCCCTTCAGTATTTGAATTCTGCTAAGCACCTATCTCAAAGACTTATGAAGTGGGCTCTGAAGTTACAAGAGAACAATATCAAAATTTCATATCAGCCAGGTCATAAGAATCAATTACCGGACGCATTGTCTCGCGTTCCGATTTGTGGGGTCCCCACAGAAACTACTCCTGGATGTCAGCCTTTACTTCTAATAGCTGATATAACATCCAGAGAGCAGATAATGGCAGAATTAATAAATGATCCAGATTTTGGGGATATCTATAATTTTTTGCTTGCGGGTTCGCCCCTACAAAGTGATCCTTCTCTGGCTGGAAGGTCACAGCATTTTGAAGTAATAGAGGGTCTTCTTTATTATACAAAATCTAGGACTACTAGGGCAGAGTTTCGCCCATGTATTCCGCGAACCCTCAGAATGGCCCTTTTAAATGAATTTCATGACAAACCTCTTGCAGGCCATTTAGGTATTCGCAAGACCCGTTGTAAATTGCGGGATGTTGCCTATTGGCCTGGCATGTACCAAAGTGTGCTCGCATACGTTCAATCATGTCACTTGTGTCAGATTAATAATTACCGTAATGTAAGACCGGCCGGTCACTTGAAATCTAGTTCAAGTTCTCATGTTTTTGACATTATTTCAATAGATTTATTGGGACCTTATCCTTTATCTGTTAAAAACAAAGCTCGTTACGTTTTAGTACTAACTGATAATTTTTCTAAATGGGTTGAAGTTTTTCCCATTAAAGCCGCTACGGCAGAAGTTATTTGTAATGTCTTAGTTAATGAAGTATTCTCTAGATATGGTGCACCTAATAAAGTAATTTCGGATAATGGTCCTCAATTTATTTCTGACATTTTTGAAAGAATGTGTGCGAGACTACACATTAAACATGAATTCATTTCCCCATATCATCCCCAGAGTAATCCTGCGGAACGCGTGAACCGCACGCTAGTGAAAATGATTGCTACTTTTGTAATGGGTCATCATGAAAGATGGGATGACCATTTGGAGCTTTTTGCGTTCGCCCTCCGCTCGTCTGTCCACGAATCTACTAAAATTACTCCTGCAGAACTTTTTCTGGGTCGCAAAATTAAAACCCCTTTTGAAAATTTAACGGGAATTATCGACGAACTAAACCAGCGACCAACTCCGCAATCAGTACGCATCATGGCAGAAAAAGCTCGTGTTGCAATGCTAGGAGCACAAGCGGCTCAAGCAAGATATTATAATTCTAGGCGTAGGGAACCAGATCTTGTCGTTGGAGATCTCACTCTCGTGGAAACGCACTTCCAGTCTTCTGTTTCGCATACCTTAGTGAAGAAATTTGCACCCAGCTACGAAGGTCCATATCGGGTGGCAAATGTGTTTGACAATAATATTATTCTTGAAAAACCGGACAATCAATTTCAATACGTACACGTTGATCAATGTCGCAAGTATCATGAACGAAATATCGATTTCATAATTCATCCTACTCAACCTTCTGTTCCACAGACTCAAGAGTCTATATCTCACGATCAACCGCCAGAAATTTTGGACGAATCAACAAACATTTTTGAAGAATCTCCGGTGATTTTTTCTTCACATTCCCCTCCTCCAGACGGGTTTCCAAACACGCAACCTGATTCTCCCTTGAGACCAAGGCTCGACTCAAGTTCTTCGAATACTAGTATCGTTCCTTTCCCTCCAACCATTGCCAAGACTATTGCTGCGCCGTTTCCTGATAACTCTGCACCAACGCAGGCTCCTACTTCTTTGAATACCTCGTCAGAAAGTATTCCTATAGGCAAACATAAACATCGCCCTGCACGACCACTGAATTACAGCAGCGACTCAGAGGCTTCGGACATTTCTGATTTATCAGTTATGAACAATTTCAATTTTCCAATCCGTCCAGAACCACCAACAGCTGGGCGTAAACGTACCTTATCTCCCCAATCTGCTTCGCCGCAACAGCGACGACGGCAGAAATCTTTGCATCCGCCTGGGTTTCGCCCCTGGAACCTACGTTCAGGGCAAACAGGGCCGATGCCTGCTGCTACTCTCATGCCACGCGGGCGTAAGCGAAAGCAAACGATGTGGCCGGAGCCACGTCCGTCCAGAAGACTACTGGAAGGACACAACGGGCCCCAGCACAAAGGGACTCCATATCAAAAGCCTGGGGGAGCCCGTTCTTCTCAGCCGCAGGGATTTCCAGACCGCCAGACTTCAGCCATTCCTGACCGTTTTTCTCAGCCGCAGGGATTTCCGGACCGCCAGATTTCAGCGATTACTGACCGTTCCTCTCAGCCGCAGGGATTTCCGTACCGCCAGACTTCAGCCATTCCTGACCGTTCTTCTCAGCTGCCGGGATTTCCGGACCCACAGACTTCAGCCGTTCCGGACCGACGGATTTCCGCCATTCCTGACCGTTCCCGTCAGCCGCCGGGATTTCTTGACCGACAGCAGACCGATGTTCCAGATCCATTAAAGTCCTTGAAAAGATCCAAGCCACCTGATTTTACCAGTCCGATTAGGCCTGGAAAACGTTATCGCACTAGAATTTTTTATGCGTCCTCGAGATAAGTAAGTTCTCGTGGACAGGTTCTTTTCTCAGTTTGTTGTTTTTCCTGCACGACCAGTTGGCGTGTCAGAATTTCTTTTTTTCGTGTGGGCCTATGCATTCTTTTTTGTGTATATATGTGTTTTTTTTTTATTTCTTCTATGTCCATCTACTAATCCCAATTTTTTTATATATCTATGTGCTTAGGGGTAAAATAATAAAATTGTTACTGTTAGGCAGCTCCAGGTAATCTTCGCTGCTGATACAGTTGGTATGTATTCAACGAATAATGCGAACGTAATTTGAAATTAAAATAATAAAATTGTTACTGTTAGGCAGCTCCAGGCAATCTTCGCTGCTGATACAGTTGGTATGTATTCATCGAATAATGAGAACGTCATTTGAAATTAAAAAAGTGATTCCTGCTAGGCAGAATAAAAGGAAGGTATGCCGATGCAGGTTTGTTTTGTTCAACAATACAAGTTTCACAGACGAATACAGATTTCTTACTTTTGTCATGCCAAGTTTGAGAATGTAAATACTGCTACCACCAAACAACAACACAAAAAAGAGGTCGAGAAACGTCATTCAACGATGTGTAAGACTTACACTCCAAAATTGATAGGTTTTTCGAAAAAAAAAAAAAAAAAATTAAGGGGGAGATGATGTAACGTATACTCTATATTCACTTTCCTTTTGATTTTACTATCTCTGGTTATTTTATTTTACTATGTAAATTATCTTCTTACTGAACGAAATATTATTTCACCCGATGAATGAGATCTGGCAATGAGTGTAAGTCATGACGTGGTGGTAGCTAGTATATAGGCGCGTTCATCGATAGCGAACGGTGAGTGTTGGTTTATGTGAAGGAGAGCGTTTGTTATTGTACGGAGAGCGTTTGTTATTGTACGGAGAGCGTTTGTTATTGTACGGAGAGCGTTTGTTATTGTACGGAGAGCGTTTGTTATAAGGAGAGCTTTTGTTGTTATACTAGAGGAGCTACGTGTTATTTGAGTAGCGGTGTGTGTTGATACCAGTTGAAGTTGATAATAAAAGGATTTGAGTAAGTATGTCTTTCTCAATTAATAGTTTTTGTCAGACCTCTGTCTGGCTGTTAGGTTTATTTCAATTAATATTACTATTAACAACCAGCGTTAAGACTTTATTCATTCTAATTAGCTTAGCGTAAAGAAAATAAAGCTAATTCATTATAATTAGCTTAGCGCAAAGCAAAATAAAGCTAATTCATTATAACCAATTGTAATGAAAGAATTCTAGGTTTTACATATTTCCAAGTCGGAAATTTTTATCCTAATGATAAATCTGGGTAAAGTTAACTGCACCTCTTTCCGTGTCCTAATCATACTGTATGAAGTTGTGTTAGTTTTACTTAACGAATTCAAAGCCTATTTTCTTCCAAGTAGGAATTATATAATGTATATTGTATTTTTGAATTCAGTGCACATTATATAATTCTAACCATGATATTCGTATATTGTATTTACGTATTCAACTGTGTAAATATATTTTTTCTGCTATTAATGTCAGAATTTTGAGTTTTTCTGCATATACTATAAACTTTAGTACATGCCGATGAGTTATGGGGATTCATTACTACACATTCCAAAAAGAAACAAAATTACGTGCAAAGCATTAAGTTTTTGTGACCAAGTTGAAATCTGTAGAATCGTGCTAGGAAAGAAAAAGAAACACTAAGGAATAAAAAATCTGAGAAACACCCTGCCCTACGTTTAAAAAAAATAAAAATTACGAGTACTGTGCTCGTAAATAGGTTATAAATTCATGAAAGAATTTTGTTTTGCGTTTTTTCTTTGTTATCTATGCTTCAAAATCAGTTCGTGTGTGTCTTCAGTCCAAACACGTGGAAACCTTTTTATATAGGCAGTCATTTTTAAGTCAGTTGGCGATATTTCGTAGAAAAAAGTAGAAAACTAGTTTCCAGCGTTTTATGCAAAACATACACCGCTGAAAAGTCAGTTGCGTTGCCATGAAAGTAAATAATCACATTAGTATGCCCAAAACGTATTACTAGAGTTCTTCTTTCACTCTTTCATCTCTGGAACGGTAGTTCTTCCCTTTTTGCTGATCTCTTTACAGTCATTTACACCTTTTAATGATACAGATTTATAACAGAATTGAGCATTATCAATGATAATTAATAAAACTTTTGTATGTATTCATTAACTTAGTATTCTTCATTGCTATTTTTAATTAACGATATTTTCAATTTTTATATTTTAAGCTAAGACTATTAAAACATTCAGTGATGGAGAAAATTACGCTCCAGTAAATTACACAAACTCGTTCGCCGTTATGGGCTGCAAGCAATAAAGTATTTTTAATATGCACTCAGCAGACAAAACATTTGAGATAGGGGTTATGGTAAGTTGACAAGGGTGTCTGAAGAGCTCCCCGTGCACAGGGGAACAGACTCAAACCGAACGCAGGCGATAACTAGGCAGACAGCAGGGCTTCCCAAAAATGTATCGCAATCGACGAACATCGTAAACGTTTTTATCTAAGCGACTTTGATCGTGGACGCTTTGTCGGCATAAGACAGATGGGTCATTCTATCGCTCAAGTGGTAAGAACACTAGGGTTACCGAGGGTAACCGTGTCAAGGATGTAACGCGAGTACACCGTCAACGGACGTACCAGCGCCCAGAGTTTAAACGGTGACCGACCACACGCTATTGAAGACCGTGGTCAACGCAGGCTATTTAGGCTCGTACAAACTGACCGCTTGGCAACTGCGGCGCAAATCACATCCAGGTAAACGGTCGGAGATCCATGTAGCGTCAACGAGCGAATGGTACGACTCACGTGGCGTACCCTGGGCTACGGGAGTCGACGTTCTTATGTTGACTGCTCATCATTGAAACATTACGCCTCTCCTAGTGCCGGGAACATCAAAACTGGACCATTGCAGAGTGGCGCCGTGTCGTGTGGTCAGATAAATCTCATTTACGGCTGTACCGAGCTGACGGGAGAGTGTGGGTGTGGCGTTGACAGCATGAGGCTATGGAACCATCGTGCCAGGTCGGCTCTGTTTAAAGCGGTGGTGGCTCTGTGATAGTTTGGGGAGCCTTCTCGGACACATTAAGTCACTTTGTGTGTCTGGAGAGTTCCTTAACCGCTGCACGCTACCAGCATGTGCTGGCTGATCACCTACTCGTTTTCAAGGCTTTTGCGCATCCCGCGGCCGATGCTCTGTTTCAGCAGAACAATACGCCGCCCACCATGCCGCAACTACACAGGCATGGCACGATGAACACTCATCTAAGTTTGAAATCATCCAGTGGCTCCTAAGGTTCCCAGATTATTACCCTGTGGAACCTCTCTGGGCTGACGTGGAGGGGAACATGAGATCCATGGATCCTAGACCGACACCTCGGTCGGAGTTGGGGACAATGCTGCAGCAGACATGGGTAGAATTACTTTCGGAAACCCTCCGGCAGCCCTCATCTAGAGGAGGACCAACACGATATTAGGTACATATCTATGATTTTTTGTCCATAGAGTGTATATTTTCAGAATCTCATTGTTGCTGTAGACTCTTGCACATTTCATTATAGAAAGCACGTCATTGTGTGTAGTAACAAAATGGGGGTAACTTAATCTAGTGATGTCTAATGTATACTATATTACCCCTGAAAGCTTGAAACCACCAAGCCTAAAGCTTTAGTTATTGGATAAAAACATATTAATTTACATACCAGAAAACATGACCATAAATCTCGGTATGCAGTCTCTTTCACTCAGTCACAGTCATTTAAGTCCCTGCCAAAAACAAATGAAAAAGTAGGAACAAAACGAGAAAGGAAATAAAATCCAGTGATGCAGATGCGTAGAGCAGAGAGTGGCACTTGTCCCCGGGCAGCAGTTCATGGGAGCGCCAAAATAGTTGGAATGATGCTGCTGCTGAAGTTGGAAATGCGTTAAGGCAAGTAATTTCACAGTATGGAGACATGTACTTTTCACATGTACAAAATTCCCTTGCAATTGAATGTTCACCTCTCCTTTTTAATTTATTTTTCATTTCTACGGAGTTTAACAACCACCATGAGCAACTCTAACGGATATAGGCACTCGCCCGTCCCGAATATAGGACCACTGGTTTCAGCGAAGAGAAAGAGCCAGCCCCGTCAGGCAAATACACCACCCATTCTTCATCCGGGAATCAAACCCAGTCCCGTCTCGGACCAAGTCAGCGTCTCAGACATTCAATCACCGGAGTAGCGAAAAATATTCTGTTTTCGTTTTTAATTTACCAGTTTTTTAGGTGCGATGCGATTTAGGTGCTCCTTGATTCTGCTAGGCACTGATTCGTAACATCTAAATACAGTATATTCACTTTTTCGCTATCTAACCTACACTGCTGGCCACCCAAAATGCAACACCAAGAAGGAAGCATCAGATTGGCCTGAAATTCGCAGCATGCGTCGCCCGCGAGAGGACATGCAAACGATTAGCATATGCAAATCATGTGCGCCCGGCACGCCACCAAGAAGCACTATAAGAAGCGTGCACAGAAGGTGGGGTGTAAGTAGTGGAAGTGTGTTGTGCTGCCGGACCTATGCGTGGGAAGCTTCCTGATGCCTCGTCGCAGAATACGGTAGTCATTCCAGCACGTTTCGGAGTTCGACAGAGGATGAATTGTGGCTTGTCGCGACAGCGGTTTATCGTACCGAGACATCGGCGCCCGTGTGGGATGGCATCCAGCCACAGTGAGGCGAGTATGGGTTCAGTGGATGCAGGAGGGACGGACGGACCGACGTGAGCGATTGCCTCAACCTCGGCACACCACCGAACGAGAGGACTGGAATGTTGTGCAGCTGGCATTGACGGCTTGCACCGCCACATCACGAACGTTAGCGCAGGAATTAGGGTGTGTTGCGCAACAACCTGTTTCAGCCCGTACCGTTCGACGTCGTCTGCTGGAGCGGAGACATGTCGCACGGCGTCCATTGTTCCGATTACCATTGACGTTACACCAGCGGCGAGTGCGGCGGCAGTGGGCCGTTGAACGCCACACCTGGACTACGGAATGGCACAACATTTTCTTCTCCGACGAATCCCGCTTCTGCCTGCAACACCACGATGGTTGGATCAGCGTGTGGCGGCACCACGGCAAGAGACTGTATGACACCTGCATTATGCATCGCCATACCGGTCCGTCCCCTGGCGTTATGGTTTGGGGCGCAATTGGATATGACACTCGCACCCCTCTGGTGCGCATCGCCGGTACACTCAACAGCCACCGCTACATCTCCGATGTTTTAGAGCCTGCAGTCCTCTCTTACCTGCAGGACCTGCCAGCGGCCACGTTTCAACAGGACAATGCGCGCCCGCACGTGGCACGGATCATGCAACAATTCTTCACAGCCCACCAGGTGTCACTGCTGCCGTGGCCCGCCCGTTATCCCGATATGTCGCCCATCGAACACGTCTGGTCGCTGGTCGGCAACCGAGTGGCCCGGAAAGCACCACCCGCGGCTACGCCTGATGAACTGTGGCAACGTATGGAAGCAGCCTGGACCGACATACCCCAAGCCCACATCCAAAGCCTCTTTCGTTCGATGCCGCGGCGTGTAGCGGCCGTTATTGCCAGCCATGGAGGCCACACGAACTGTTGATGTCTACGTGTTCCGCAAGTCGCACGGGCCTGTAAGCTCAATAGTTTCATTTTTGTATCTGTGGTTATGTGTCTAGTAAATCTGGCTTTGCTATCTCGTGTCCTTCTTGGTGTTGCATTTTGGGTGGCCAGCAGTGTATGTTAAAGTTAATACTTTTAAGCATTTTATGATGTGAAATTAAATTTTCTTTGAAAAAACCCTCAGAATATATTCCAAATAGAAAGAGAACAAACTTTTCTCTGGTACGTGCTTACCGATACCCAAGTCACTTCCCGAAACCACTTTATCAATTGTCTATGTTGTTATTTTCCACGACGCGCAAATTATTTATCTTGCCTCCGGGCGTCAGTTACCTTTGCAAGGCTAATTGAGTGATGATACAGACAGATTGGAGAAGTACTGCGACTCCTACTCCTCAGCTGATTTTGATCATGGTTCACAAAGTTCCTCTTTTAGAAGAAAGCAATTTTGCCATTAAATCGAGACATATTAATAACCAAGTACTGTACACCAACTATACTCAAAACAGTATAACTATACTAATAATCCGAATTTATTGGCGTAGAATAATAGAAATCAAAGTTTTAAAGCTTTCGCACATCAACCAGGTGGTTTTTTCAAGGAATGTAGACAGCAAACTGCTGATACAATCGATCAGTTTGCTGACTACTTTCCTTGAAAGGCCCATCTGGTTGATGTGCGAAAGCTTTGAAACTTTAATTTTTATTCTACATCAATAAATTTGGATTACCAGTTTTATACTATTTCGAGAATTATTGTTTGTCCCTACTAGGTAAACGATAAATTTAAGTGGTGCGAGAGCCAAGCTTGTCTTTGCAACCTATACAGTACATACAATTAAGGAAAGAGAAGTACCAAAAGAAGTTATGTTAACTGTCCGCTCTAGATGCAAGCGAACCAAAAGTCAATCAATATATTGCTAGCGGATCTCATCTGTCATCTTTGTTCCTTAAAAATCACCTGCGTTCCTTACCATAAATGACTTGGTAAAGAACTCTAACCTGTGAACACATTGTTATCGATTTGGAAAAGCGCATTTCAGCGACCTTTTTCTTTCAGTATGCCAGTACTGAAGGTTGCTGGAATGCCCGATCACTGGCTTCGTAATATTGTTTTTCCCAATGCTTTCCATCCTCCTCCAAGCATTTATTGCCGGTCGTCGCTCTTCCTGACCTCTCAAGCTCTTAAACTTAGAAAAGTTTTCCCACTTGCTACTACGAAGTCCAATTTGTTTCCCGAAAGAGCACATCGTTCTGTAATTTTTCCAGTGCAGACACTTCTCCTGGCCGCAAACTGTTTTGACTTTCATCAGCATATGATATGCATAGAATCTTGTCCTACCGTGTATTTGATATCATAGATACAGCAGTTATCTACGCACGTGTGCCTTCAGAATCGTGAATGAGCATTTCATCAACTCCCTCCAATTTTCTGAAATCAACTAATCTGAGTTTTCGTGCGTCTCACACTTATCTCCAAGTATTGTGTGTGTGCAAAAGTTCTACCCGTTTTTGTAATAGATACAAATTGGGATCGGAGTAGTTAAGTCACAGATGACGCTGCGATGCCCAATTTTCGACCAATAAAGAGTGGAGCAGTAGAACATACAGAGGCACTGCATTTGTCCAAGTAAGTCATTCGTAACAGAAATCCCGGACGGTGCAACATGGCATGCCATAAGGAGCACATTAGACATTGTTTACTGTACGAGTTCGATAAAGGCAGTACTGCAGCCGTGGCTTGTCGCAACATCGGTCAAGTGTACGGGGAGGATGCAGTTGATGATAGCACATGTCACCGTTGGTTTCGAAAATTCCGGGACAGAGACAGAAGCTGTAAAGATCAACCACGTCCTGAACGTCCATCCGTGGTTTCTGACGAGGATGTTGACCAAGCCATAACAAATGATCCACATCCAACAGTTCATAAATTAGCGGGAACGTTGTTGGTACACAGAACAACAGTCGAAAGACGGATGCATGCGCTTGGGTTCATCACCAAGTTCAATAACTGGGTTACGCACCAGCTTTCTGCAAAGCAACGAGAGGAGAGAATCAGTACCTGTGTTTCTTTGCTTTCTCGTCACAGAAATGAATCGTTTTGGGGACGAATTGAAACGGGTGATGAGAAATAGGTACTGTACCGTATTGTGAAGCGTCGACGGACTATGTGCCAAGGTGCGGAACCTGCTCCATCGACTTCAAAAGGCGGACTGCACCTCCAAAAAGGTTTTGTTGAGTGTTTGATGAGATGTCTAGGGAATAATCCACTGGTAGGTGTTGCCACCTAACCGAACGATAAATGCTGACCTCTACTGCCAACAGTTGGACAGATTGCGAGAACAAATGACATCGAAGCGGCCAGCACTCGTCAGTCGCAAAGGCGTGATTCTTCATCATGATAACGCCAGACCTCGTGCTGCTTTAATCACTCAGTTAAACTTACTGGACTTTGCTTGTGAAGTTTTAACTCACCCGGCGTATTCCCGTTATAGGGCACCTACGGACTACCACCTTTTTCGATCGTTACAGAACACCTTCGCTCTCCAAACCTTCGATGACGTGGGCGATGTGAAAATGGCATTAGGTGACTTTTTTTGCCTCTAAAACACAGGAGTTTTTCCAGCGTGGGATTGACCTACTCATAGACAGATGGCAAGAGGTCATACAGAATGATGGCAATTATATCAAATCCTAAGTACGTTATGTGTTGTGTTCTCCTCCTTTCTTTGTAGCCTACAAAAACGGTTAGAACTTATGCACACACCCAATAATTAACGATTTCCTGGAGACATTTTGCTTTTAAATTCCGAACTCGTTAACCCAACGCCGGTTGAAGCTCTTCAACGAGTGATTCGCTGACTTTGGGAAACAGAACTGCATAAGTAAGTCTCATGTAGTAAAATGAAACAAAACTACATAAGTTAGTCTCATGTAGTAAAAAAAAGGGAAGCAGAACTGGCCCAACATCAGATAAGGCATACCTGTGATGGAGACGATGTGATAGTGTGGATGGTATAATGATGAACGACAGCATTGTTCTTCATGTCTTTGACAGAGTAACTGCTCAGAAATACAGAGACAATATTGTAACTGCATGTAACTGCTCAGAAATACAGAGACGACATTGTAACTGCATGTAACTGCTCAGAAATACAGAGATGATATTGTAACTGCATGTAACTGCTCAGAAATACAGAGACGATATTGTAACTGCATGTAACTGCTCAGAAATACAGAGACGATATTGTAACTGCATGTAACTGCTCAGAAATACAGAGACGATATTTTTGAAGCTATGTACGACTTTTTATAGTTTGCTATTTATCCAGATTTTCTTTTAAGGATGGCAACGCGAGTCATTGTAGAACTCACATGGTGGAGGAAAAACTAAAAGTATCCAACCAATGTTCTGTCTCTCAAAATTCAACATAATTCTGGGCTGTTATTTCTAGTAAGTGCACTAAAAATACACGTCGTATTTTGCTGAAAACACTTGAGGATTTGAAGTAAAAATGTCATCAGAATTTATAACATATCCTGCAAAAGTTAGAATGCAAAAAAAAATCCAATTGTTAGCTACGTAGTAATACATTGCTTGAGTCATCAAGCCTATAAATGCATTCTACGCACGCATAGAAAGTTCCTCAATTCCCACGATAGAATCAAGTAGGATTGAATGCTATCTCTGCCATAAGACAGGAACAACACAATTTAGTTTTTGTTGTTTGAGGAGTCTAACGACCACAATCGCAACTCTAAAGTCTACAAAGCAGATACCCGTCCCTAATTGGAGGCTACTGGTTTAAAAAAGAAAATGAACCAAAGCCATCAGCAAATCACCCCGCCTCCTTGCCATGTCTCATTCGGGACTCAAACCCGGGCCCATCTCTGACAAATGATCCGTCAGGGTACCGGAGCAGCTCTAGCACATTTTTTATAATCATTTTAAATACCTAATATTTCAGGTTACACACAGGGTGATGCAAAATAGTTTAATACGAAACATGGCCACAGCAGCTCAGTTAGAAGACAAAGGATTTCACAAATTTACTGTTGATGAGACACAGTGTACATGTGAAGTTTTTGTTTTTTTTTTACACTGTAATACACTGACGAACAAAATTAGGGTAACACTAGGTTTTCCATCAATCGATACATTTTAATAACGTCCCCGACGGCAAAACAACGCAAGCATAATGATGTTACTCTTGGTATTCGAAATATCCTATGAAAACAGATCTACGAAAGCCCAAGTTCGTGCACCATGCAGATTACTCATTCGTATAAGAACGAGTTTCAACCACATCGCTTCATTCTCGACTGTTTGCATGATCAGAAGGTTAGTCACTTCTTCTGTACTGACGATGGCAGCCATCAGTGTTTAAATGAATCTGTGAGATGGTGGGCTGTTGAACGACTCGAAGCAGGACAGTCTCAGATGGCACGACATCTCATTGCGTCGTCGAGAAAGGTCGTTTCGACATTATGGAAGAATTTCCATGTAAGAGAAAGCATTACAAAAAGGAGTTGACCAAGGTCTTCCGAGAGCTACGCCAACCCAAACAGGTCGTTTTCTGACTCTAAGGACAAAACGAAACACAGTGATGACTGTATAGCAACTGTCTTCCGAGGCTGCAGCGGCCACAGGTCAAAGAATAACCAGTAGGAAACTTATGGTATGTCTGCCAGTAACAACTAGCAGTTGAAGAGCTCATCAGAGCTGGTATGTGACCTGAGCTATAGTTCCGTTCCCTGACGAGTTAAATTTCAGCCTTCAGCCTGATCCTAGACGCTACTTAATCTGGCGAACACCAGGAAAATATTATCGTCCCTCCAACCTTAAGGGAAAAGATACTAATGATGGAAACATTATGCTAGTGAGGGGTGGTATGATGATTAACGGTCACATTTCCTTTCATGTCTTTGATGGATCATCCGTTACCTCTCAGACATATAGAGGCGTTACCCTCGAATCTTATGTATGACTTTTTAGAGGAGCTGTCCTGCTCAGAAAGATTATCAGATTATCAGCCCATGGAACATGTGTGAGACTCCCTTGGAAGGCTCATTGCAAACAGGTAGCCATCTCCTTGGGCTTTGGGAGCAGAACGGGATTTGTTGCCTCAGACCTTCCTGAACACCCTTATGTTGGGCGTGTTAGCGCTGCTGTCAATCAGGTTTAGCAGCTGGAAAAGATCAAACGCCTTACTGATGTCTCCTGTGTACCTTTTGAGCACCTTACATTAAATTCTATAACATTTGCATTTTGTTTATTTTGTCGAAGCCATTGTAGATATTCATTATGCTAGTCTGAGGGATGCCTTTGTGCACTCATTTCTTTGTTATACTACAATACATTGCTATACACACTCGAGGTTTCGTTACATAGTACGTAAATTAAAAAGTTATACCACATTTTCTTCCGGTTACCTTAATCTGTCGACTAGTGAAATTCCGCCAACAAAATGTGATCAACTACAGTATTTCAAGAATATGTTTACCTCTCAGCTCTTTCCCTTCATACAGAAGATCGAAAATGACTGAATACAGAATCTCCTCGAGGTGTATATGAATGGGAACGTGGAAAACGAAACAACAGATAGTGCTTATTATACATCTCCTTTTAACTAAGCTTCTGATTCAAATCATCCAAGAAAGCAGAAAAGTATCATCGAAAATGCGTCTCTTATCTTAAAGCTCGAGACACAACATATCTTTCATTAATTCCCCTGCATACAAAAATGCATTACACAATTTCATTAAGATAATTAAGTTAAAAGTGTTGACATTCTTTTATCCTCAGAGTGGAAAGCCAATCCACTTCTCTCGGCTATGCATTGGACTGGACACAACATGAAAATTTTTGGAAGAAAAGTATTTACAAAATTGTAGGAAAATCGGTGTCAAAATCGTATAATTGAAGGAAGAGGTCGAACACTCCACAATCAAAAGCGTGCTTTTCATCGCACATTGGTGCATATATGAAAGGTATAATTCATACTAGCTGTTAATGAATATCTTAAAAAAATTCCAGCAGTCGTCGTCGTTCATGAAAAGTAGTGCATAACGCATGGCATCAAATAACTTGTGAATATCGCTGATATTTGGTCTATGACAACTTTACAGAACTATCTCTTTTCTTGCGGGTGTATTTTGGTCCACATGGTTACTGACATAATATTTACATCATTTTCGACATCATTCGTGCATACTATTTTTGGCATAAGAATGTCGTATCCAGCTATTTTGATATAGGCAACTTCTCAGGAAATTTGAAAAAATGTGTCGCCCGGAAGAGGGAATTAAATTCGCATCTCACGATTTCCGAGTGTGGGTTTGATTCCCGCTCCAGAATGATACAATTTTCAAGTTTTCTATAAAGATGGTTCCTTGGTGACAATCGTATAATGCATTTCTATAACAATAATGCGCTTGTATGCTTGGCGGGTATTTGAAAAGATTTTTTCTTCATTTACGTCGTTCACGTACTAACCCAACAATTTCTCGTAGGGCTAACACCACAGAAAGGTTTAGACGCTACTACCTATGTCCTATGGGTAGCAGCTGTTAGCTCCAATTATAACGAAGTAAATTTCTCCGTCATTTCTGTCCACGCCAGGATTCGAACCCGGATCCCCTCATTCCGGAATAAGTCACTCTACCAATTGAGCTACGCGGACGTTTTTTATTCTGATTCCTATCTGCCTTTATGTCGTGTGCGTCCTTCTGGCAGGTACGTCACATCTCCTAGTACGTTACATCATCTCCCATTCATTTTTTTTTTCGAAGTGCTGGAGAAGGGATTCTCTTATTTTTCCTATCTCACGGTGTGGAAATAACATCACACCATTGCGAGATTTTGAACGGTCGGGTCATCCGGATAGTTCGGGCGCCATTATAACGAAGTAAATTTCTCCGTCATTTTTAGTCTACGCCGGGATTCGAACCCGGATCCCCTCATTCCGGAATAAGTTGCTCTACCAAATGCGCTACGCGGACGTTTTATTCTGATTCCTATCTGCCTTTATGTCGTGTGCGTCCTTCTGGCAGGTACGTCACATCTCCTAGTACGTTACACAATGTCTTGTGTGGGGACATAAGCTTCCAAACTTCTTCCAAACAAGCATAAATATATATATATATATATAATCAAATTTGGAAAATAAGAATGGATGTCTAAATTAAAACATCTTAATTAAAAAACAGAACGAAAGAAATAAAGCTAGTACCATGAGAAGCGCCAAATGCAGCTGTACCTTATGTGATAGCATATAGAGTGAATTTTTAAGAATTATAATAAAATTTTAAGTAAAAATGTTTTTAAAATACAAAATTGAATTCATAATTGAAGTTCAGAATTGAAAACCAAAAAAATATAAAACAAAAAACAGGTTGCCGTCGTCAGGAAAGCATCATCAACCTGCGGGAGTGGCCTTTCTAGTACCAACAAACAACAAGGAGAACCAAAAATGTCGGTTAGTCATGTTCCCAAGGCCACCAGACCAAACACAAAACAGACCGGGGTGTATATATCCGTAGTATTCACCTAGTGCAATAGAAGACTCTGGTAAAACTGTTTGCAGATAATGGCAGAATTATTTATAGTTTTATTTACTGGGGAAACAGTGAATAACTTTTGAAGTGAACGAATTTGTGAATTAATCAATGATAGGCTATGTGGTTGCTGGGTGCAAACCTTAGAGCGTGTCAGTTTACCAAGCTCGGGATGAATATCACAAAGCACGCCATCCAACCATTCGTTGAAGTATTCGAGAGGCAGACTGAACTCATAAGAAAGTTTGAGTACACATTGCAAAAGATTACTATGTAAAATGGAGAGACATTTTTTTATATTGAAACGAGGTGTCAACCAGTACTTGGTGCCCAAAGACATGAGGGAACGTAACTCCTGAAAAGGCACGATATCGAGCTCACCAGCAATGATATGTTCATGGTGAGGATCGACAATTTTTTTTAAATCTGTCGGAATGACAGTAACAGCTGTCATCCTCTTTATCGTGAGAAGTACTGAGGTTAGCTACGGTTTGCCTGTAATTGAAAATTCGGCGAACAAGAGGTTTTTCGTATCGATAACAGGTCACCAACTTCACTTCAATACCAAGGAGAAATAAATCCAAACGTTTGCAAAAAATTGACTTTAAACAAATGTAGTCAATGGCCTAATGACAAAAATTAATTACGCAGTATTTTTTGACAAGGTTGCTTCGGAGGACTTGGAAAGGCAAGTAGAAAGACGGAACTCAAGAAGGTTGCCAATCAGAATCCCTATATGTTCAAAATTGAACGCATAACCCCGAAACAACTGGACAAGAACTTTGATTTTACTGTTGTTCAAGGCAAAAATCCTAGAACGGCAACGCTTAACAAAATAATCATCGGAACAATCAAGCCCTCGAAGCAGTTCATTAAAGTTTACTGGGGTACCTGAGTTTTTTCCACTGCCCCTCCTTTCCCTCCTTTTTACAAGGGAAACAAGAAATGGTTTAAATTTAAATTTTAAATAGACGCAAGTCTCCTGGTTTAACTGTTTACCGTTGAATAGTTCGTTGAGTCCATATGGATATATAAATGTGTGTGTGTGTGTGTGTATATATTACTTGTTCTTTTATTTCGCTTTCTCTTAATCAGAAATTATACTGTTTTATCAAGTAAAAATTCGTTTTCTTTCATCTGCATGAAAAGAATGGAGATATCTCATCTGGCTTATACAATGCTTTTCATTCTACTTTTTATTCAGTATTATTAGTATTTCGAAAATTTTTATGACACATTATGTAACCATACAAAAGTTTTTATGACACTGAATAAAACGGTTTTGATCAATACTTCACTACGGTAAAAGGAACAGCACAAACCAAGTTTTGTAAAAGAAAGCAATTACGTGTAGCGTTTACTGAATAGATGTTACGAACAGAATTTTAAGAAAACAGTTTTTCTAAAAATAGTTTGCGAAACAAGTATTTAGGCTACATGATCCAGTTCCATTTGATTTTAAATTTGCGGCATTACGCAAGAAACAACATAATAAGGAAAGTGCTTTTCTTTAATGTTTAGTGGTTTGTGTGAGTGACTGCAAAAAATCATCAGATGGGTCAATTCATCCTCACCAAATCTCGTTGAGAGAGAGAAAGAGAGAGCATAAGAAATACAAATAAAAAAAAAAAAAAACTCTACAGATATGATGCGTACTGGGATTTTGTGGCATATGGAATCCGGATGGGGGGTGCAATGCGCGCACAGTCTTTGACCTGTGGGTGGTGGCGCCTAACCCGTGGCCACTATCCCCACGGCTTAGGCACCGCAGCCCATAGCACTTTCGTGCTGCGTGTCAGAAACGAAATTGCATTACGTTGTATCTAAGGGCTCCGATACGATGCAGGTTAGACAGGCCAGAGAAGTAGGTAGGAGTATTAGATTGAAGGTACGAGCCGACATAGTTGTGAGTGCTAAACTATAATAACTTCCCAACGAGCACTTTCAGAGAGAAAAAAACAAGAGTGGGAGAATATTATATTTGCTCCTAAATATCCAATTGAAAAAAAATATTTCTTCCATTCGATGTCATTTATAACGAAGGCTATTTTGGGCACAGTTCGTTTTTTAAGTAATGCAGAAATTCCCCGCTAGGGTGCGTAAAGTTAAATTGCGTTTTCCCCGATATCTCTGCTTCTAAACGTCCGAAAAAAAAATCTTCCTGCATCGGAAGCAGTTTTTCGTGGGAAATGTTTTGCATATAATTTCTAATTTTTGGTAAAGAACGGTTTGGCCACCAGGGTGCGTTAAGTGTTCATTTCTGCTTCTGATGTATTTGCGGGAAAATCTAAGCTTCTGGAAACTCGGCTGAAAAACGTTTTCGTGGACCGATACAGCTCACCTCGACAAACCTTTTGAGAATACCTCCTATTTAAAATAGTGCATAGTTTTCCCGCCAGGGGGCGTAGATATATATCTTATTTTGTCGATAACACTGCTTCTAAGAGTCTGATTTGTAAATTTCTTCCTTTGCATTTTCTTTGCGTAATGTTTCTCATATAGTTTCAGAATTTTCAAGTAAAGCATAGATTTCCCTTTAGGGGCCCTAGAGATAAATTGCTTAATTCCCGATATCTCTGCTTCTGAAACTCCAATTTGAAAAATTCTTCCTTCAGCTCCTCATTAGAAATGTTCTGCATATAATTTCTAATTTTGGATTAAGAATGGTTTGGCCACCAGAGGGCGTAAGTGTCCATTTCTGCTTATGATGTATTTGCAGCAAAATTTAAGCTCCTGAAAACTCTATTGAATTTTTTTTTCTTAGACCGATATCGCTCCTTTCGAAAAAACCTTTTGAGAATACCTCCTGCTTAAAGTAGCACATAGATTTCTTGCCAGGGGCGTAGATATATATCTGAGTTTTATTGATATCTCTGTTTCTGAGTGTCCGATTTCAAAGTTCTTTCTTTGTTGGAGAGCGTTTTCAGTGCGAAATATTTGTAATATAGTTTCAACAATTTCAAGTAGACCATAGATTTTCCGCTAGGGGCGTAAAGATAAATTGCGTTTCCACCGATATATCTGCTTCTAAAACTCCGATTCCAAAAATTCTTCCTGTATATGATACAGCTCCTGGTGAGAAATGTTTTTCATATAATTTCTAATTTTTGATAAAGATTGGTTTGATCAATAAATGTTTATTTCTGATTCCGTTGTAGCCTATTTGCTGAAAACTCTAAGCTTCTACAAACTCGACTGGAAAATTTATTAGTGAACCCATACCGTCACCTCTGAAAATCTTTTCAGAATGCTTTCTTTTTAAAGTGTCCGACTTGAAAAAATCTTTCTTTGTTGAAGTACGTTTCCGCTGCGAAATGTTTCTCATATTATTTCAGATTTTTCTTAACGCACAAGTTTGCCATTGAGGGCGTAAGTTCACGTTTCCGTTTACAGCAATATCTGTGAGACTAAAAATCCGATTAAAAAATCTTTTTCGGTGAGATACTACTAGCGATGAAAATGTTTATGTATATTTTCTTCCCACAATAATGTACAATTTTTCCGCTAGGAGCGCCAATGTTTAACCTGTTTTTCTTAATATTTCTGCTTTTAAATGTGTGATTTAAAAAATTATTTTAACACCGGATCATATACCTTGTGGAACAGTTAGTATTTGAGGAGTTTTGTAGTTCACAGTTCTGTCGCTAGGTGGTGTTTGTGTACTTTTGTTTGCAGTTGTATCTCCGCTTCTAAAACCTTATTGAGAAATTTCTTTTTTACTGCATGCCATTCGTTACAATAGAGATGTAGAGCGTTACCTTCTTTAAGTAATGCACAGATTTCCCGGGTGCAAAGGTGAAAATCTTTTTTTCGTCGAAAAGTTATTTTTTCCTAAGCATAGCTTTTTCCATGAAGGTTATTTTTCGTCTGTTTTCAACTTTCCCATAATGCAAAATTCTTTCGCTTGAAGGCATAGAGTTATATCAAGTTTCTTTCTATATTTCTTCTTTTAACTGTTCGATTTGAAAATCTGTTTTTCTCTGATACTTTCCTTCTTTTATGAGAAACTTTTTGTGTGCTATTTGTTAATTTTCGTAATTTACTTTTTTAGCAGCTGGTGGAAGTAAGTAGCCGTTTCTATTTTTGGATGTTTTATCGATTGTAGAAGTCCGATTGACTTTTTGTTTAGCCAATTACATTGACTTTGATAAACTTTGATAAATTTAATTCACGTCAGAAAGGATTCAAAAGACGTGCTCATAACAACCGAAAATTTGATGTCATATTTCTTTTTTTTCCCCGCCAATTCGACTTTAAATAAATTACTGTTTAGGAACATCTCGTACTCTTTTAAAGCATAAATTTTACAGTAGTATTTAACATTTTGAAATTTTGTTTACACGATTTTTGCAATTATACGTTTTTACGGTAATCCCTTAGAAGCGTATAACTGAAGTTTAACTCTAATCTAAAATAGAAAAAATGAAAAGGCGATTCAACTTGGTAAGACTAGATACATTTAAGCAAATGACAGTGGCAATAAAACAAACGCAGCGCGTCAGAGAAAGTGTCAGTAGCCGGAACAAAGTGCAATAGATCAGAGAACGGAGAGGCTATCGGCTGTCTGACATGCGCAGTGGCAGCTTTAAGGTTGCTGAGGCCCCCTTACTTTTGCCATTCCGCCATCCTTGGAAAAAAACAATTTTTTTATGTTGTTACCCCCCCCCCCCCCGCCACACCCTTCCCCAATTTTCACTTTCTCATGCAGCGAAAGTATTGTAATCAGAAAAAAAAAAAAAAAAAAAAAAACTCGACTTCGAGATTTCAACAAAAATACAGATTTTGGGTTCCCCGAACATGGTTTGACTGTTTTCAAGGTTGTGTGTGTGTGTGTGTGTGTGTGTGTGTGAGAGAGAGAGAGAGAGAGAGAGAGAGAGATTTGTTGCCTCCACACTTCAAGAACTGTTATAACTGTCAAGATGAAATTTAATATTTATGATTTTTTCTTTTCTTCTTTCTTTATTTATACGTACATCCTTCTCGTATATACACCCCTAATGGGGAAGAAATGGCTGAACTTACGAAGTGGGAAAGCCTTTAACCCTTTAAGCGGCCGATATAACTTTACCAAATGGTGCTGAGAAATCCCCACGCTCCCTAAACAGAAATGTTCATATAGCGGCCAGGTTTTTCTTTCTGAACGGCACGTTAAATGTTTTGTTTTGCCAAAATCCAAAACTAAACAATTTATATCTCCTTCTCATCCCATCTCATAAGAAACCTGCCACAAGTGATGATCCTTCCTTTTTAGTTCTTCATTCCCTGCTCCATTACCCTGGTTATAAAGGGAAGGGCAAGTCCCCCTGACATCGACATCATGTCACTGGGTAGATACAAATGACTCAAACATCTTCTCTCTCCTTTCTTAGATTCGTCGCTCATTTTGAAGGTAATCAGTCAGTAAGGATTAGTGTTAATCATCCTCCTGAACGACCACTTTAAAAAATAAAGCTCAGGGGAAAGCAACACCTTCTGACGAGGAGGCTCACTGGTTCGACCCGCGTGCATCCAGTTTCTTAAACAGCGAATATGTTCGTTCGAGCTTATTTCAGCACATTTTGCTAACCCTGAGTTAATTCGTCCCAGCCGCTTAAAGGGTTAAGTAAAGCGAGTTGAAATTTTTATTGGAGTGGTCACTGAAGCACAATACTGACTTTTTTGCCACATGGGGTGTGGGATCTACTGTCGGATATCATTAAATCCCACCACATTCACAGTTCCTCAAAAGAGCCCGAACATGGATGAAATCGATTTAGGTGTCTCCTAAAACCAGGTTTTCTAATGCTATTTTACTCGTACAATAACAGGCGTGTGATTTTTTCTTTAAACGGAATGAATGGTTAAAAAAAGATTAAAGGTAAGATCGGCGGTCATATTAAACACGGAATTAAAGAGCAAAATTTCCATTACATTCAAAACAAATCAGTCAGAAATAGCATCCTAATATTTGAGTTGAGTTGCAGTGTAGCACAAAGTAATATAACTGTCAGAATGAATTTCAGTTATCCTGCATTTAAGCTAGTAAGTTAATAAGTGTAGGCGAAATATCTCGAGTTTGGACCGAAACATGGTCCAAAGCCCAGAACAGTGAAGGTATATCAAACTCCATGCTTTAGTTTTTATCTGAGAAGTAAAAAAAAAAGGGGGAGAAACGGAAATCTTTTTTTTTTTTCTGCATTACGGGGCGTGGCACCTGGGCTTCTCTGTAAATCCGCCCCTAGATCTGCCATAAAGTGAAAGACACATCGAAAGCAATAAGCCAACGCTTTGAACTTCACCACCCCTAAGGAGAGTGAAAATGTCCACTGCGGCCTGTGGCCATTTTCATTCTGGTTAATGGTGAGATCATCGACGTGAGGGGATAATTGAATAACATGCTGCTAAATAAAAGGGTAACTCTGGGTCTGCAGTCTTTGCTTAAGGTATGCGGAGCAAGCAAGGACGATTAGGAAGGGTACAATGCCGGACCATGTCCTACCCACCCATCTCATCCAGTAAATTCCATTCCTATGAGAGTACATTACACACATTGGCATGAAAACAAAAATAACCAAACAACGACGTATCTGTTATTGAAAAAGGTGTAGTATACCCAGCATTCTGAATTTTAGTTTAAATCCTAGAAATAACAAGCTCTTTTTCTTTTTGCTTTTTTCTTAAATATTCTGAACTATTCATCCCCCTTGAACTTGAACGCATGTGCGATCTAATTTTTTCTAATACTAGATCATCAGGATGATGTCAGAAAACCCACACTTGCGTTTGTGCTATTCATTAGTAACAGCGTTAAGACGTCCTTCTAGGATACACCTTTCTGATTTAGGTCTGTGTTGGCTGAAAAAAAAAGTAAAAAAAAAAAAATTGAAGCTGAAAATGTGTTTATGGTACAGAAGCTTTCCAAATGCGAGAAATAAAAAAGACTGGAGACAAAAACATGCGACGACATTCAGGGAGAAGGCATTGTTTACGTTTGGGAAAAAAACGAAGGCGGTTTTAAGGAAAGTCTTGTGTTCCGGTTGGCTTGGAAAAGATCCTCCATGATGGCGAAGTAAAGGGGCCTCTCCCCGAAACAGCCCAACCAGGATGTTTTGGAAAGTGGGTCACTACTTCTTGGGGTCAGATCAGGTAATTGGCTATATAACTGTTACGAACCCGCCGGCTGCCGTTCAGTTGCTCAGTGTGACCTTGTGCTGCGAAGAACGAACAGCTCTCCCGCTCTCTTCCACGGACTTAAAAAGCAAGAATTTTTTTTACAAAAAATCCTTTTTTTGGTGGATCCCGCGGGAAGATTTTTGTGCTGTGGTGCCCCTGACATTTTGGACTAATACCTTCCAACAAGTGGATTTTAGTAAGTAACAGCATTTAATGTTCGTCCTAAGAAAGTGGTTTATATCTTTTTCACCGAAAAATGGGGAAAAAATACGAAATATCCTAAGTCAACAGAAGCATTTGAGTATCTCAGAAATTAGAACTATTCCTGTGCCTTGTTGTGAGAAACGAGTATAACAGCAACAGTGTGCCTTTTCTCAATGCATCTTTGTGGAATATACCTCGGTGGCTTTTTAATCTAAGTATTTTAAAATCCACATGCTTGAAGGAGTAAGGGCATAAAATTTTGAGGCGACGCAGCAAAAAGTAATTTCCAATTCTTTCCACCATAATTCTAGATAACCATGCGATCAAATTGCTCACGCAAATAGTTATTTTTCTTATAAACTACTTAGTTATGTTTAAACCTTATATCTTCATTTATTTTCATTGCTAAAATCTTCAGTAGGTAAAAATCATTCTAATTTTATGTCCTTCCTTGCAATAAACCATCAGATATTTTTAACACGTTTTAAATAAACTTGTAAAACGCTGGTGGTGCTTTTTAATTTTTATTTCATCATAATTTTATTTTTCGTTAGCTTAGTTAGTGCGCCTTTACTAAGCTGAAATGATTACTGTTTATATTAACATTTTATTTTGTAATCGGAAAGTACAGGACTCCGTTACTAATTGAATTGCGAACCATATAAAATATTAAAGGTGCTATTAAACTAAACTCATTAGTTTTTATTTATACAACAGAAAAGAATAATCGTCACAGCCATTATAAAATATGTTTCAAATAGCAGAAATAGTGCTGCATATAGATTGAATATCGCAATATTTTTATTTTTAATTTAATGTATCCAAAAACATGTATTCAAGAATATCCAAAATATTCATTTTTGAACGCCCAAGAGTTTGCAAGTTATCCTGCATAAGAGAACTTTTCTAAACAGTCCATGTTGAACACTACTTTTTATTTTAAATATCCAAATCTCAATTTCTTTTGCGTTTAACTTCTCACCCAGTAGTCTTCACTGCAGAGAAGTTTTAAATTTGCTGCTAAGAAAAATTTACATTTCAGAGGAATAAAAATGGCAGTTTTTGTTAAGATCGTCATTTCGTTTGGAACTTGCCTTAGCCTTTTACATTACAAAACGACCGTTTAGTCTTTTATTTTAAAAAAGATTTTAACTTAATTTAATTATTTTGACAAGAAACCAAAGCTACATTAAACGAGAAAGGACGCAGTATTCGCCTTTCTTGTGCTTTCGCCGCTGCGTTTTGCAATTCAGCCTCATAAAAATCACAAAGGTCTTTCTTTATAATGCCAAAAAATGCCCAAATACTTTATTTTTAAGAAGTTATTCTTTGGATCCTTTTCATAAAGATTTCGCACCATTTTAATTCCTTGGATTCGAAAACTGGTAGTGGTAGTGACAGTAAACAAGAACGTATTTAGTTCTGACCACCGTAAGAAGGCACACGAATTTCTAAATAAAACATCTTTAAAAAAGAGAAGGCATCTTTATCATGATTCGTACTAAAAGGACGTTGTCAAAAAGCATAATTGCATAACCAAAAGAAGAAAAATCTAAAGATTAACGCAAGACAAAACAAATTAGATATGTACTTGGACGTGGAAAAATTGACTTAGAGATACAAACTTGTGACTGCGCAGTTACACTTTACAGAACGAGCACAAAATGTGATGCAGTAAAATCAGTTTTATAACACTTCTTAGGGTCATCTGCTTCTCTGTGAACTTTGTAATCATCCCTTCTTTAGATTCTTTCAAATATTTGATTTTCGTTTCTTTGGTCTTTTCAGTTCCTCACTGTTTCTTTCTGAGTCTATTATTCCAATTTTGCCTGTCTTACTTTGACATTTTTTTTGTTTTATTTTCGTGAGATTACCTAGTTTATAGATTTTTCCGGTTACTTAACTGCTTAGCCTCTGTGACATTTAAAGGACGTTATTCTAATTACTTAGCCTTCCTTTTACATTTTGTTCTGGGGCAGCGGAGCTCTTTTTTGCCTCGTTTTATCCTTGTTCTTTAAAATCCTTTTAGCCTACCGATTTTTAATATATTTTTCCAGTTCCATCCATCCATGTATCCAGTGTAAAAGGACAAGTGAAATCTAATTGCGTTCAATCCTTAATCCCTCTCTTTGCGAACATCAGTAAGCTGGGTTAGCACAGAATGCAATGCATAAGCATAAAACCCAAGCCTATGTCTCTGATTGAAACAGATAAAGATCTAGGTCTAAGTCGTAGCAAAAATAGCCGGAAAGTATTACATATACGCATTTGCTTAAGTGTAAATAAAAAGGATATGTTTAGTAATTATAATTGATTTATCACTATAGTAACGCAATGCTTCTAATGAAATAAAATTGCGAATAAAATTGAAGGCCTTACATCGGCAAAAGAACTGCTGAAACCTAAATTTTTCAAGTGTTCAACAGTTTCAATAAATATAGCAAGATATCATTAAAGTCGTGCATCAGTACGGAAAGCAGTAATATTGTTTTTTTATTTGTTTGCACAAAGCATTGGCGAAATCTTTTGAAGCAGAGAACGGACAATCGCGCAGAACTACTTTTATTACAATGATTTACAAATGAAGTGCAGCGAATTTTTAGTTGACTTTATTCACATTTTGAATGGATCGTGCGAAACCATAACTTGCAGTATCCTCATCGTCATCATCATTACCATTGTCAACCATTATCAATCCACTGCTGGACGAAGGTCTCCTCAAAGTTCTTCCACGACGGTCTGTCTTGAGCCAGTCTGCTCAATGTCCCTCCCGCATGTTTTCGAATTTCATCCATCCATCTCCCACGTGGTCTTCGTCTGGGTCTTTTCCTGTCCCTTGGAATCCAGTCCAAAATTTTGCTTGTCCGTTGGTGGTCCGTTCTCTTAAGAATATGTTAAGTCCATTGCCATTTCAGGGATTTTACTCTGATTATGATGTCTACCGCTCTTGTCATTTTCTTATCCACGAGTTCATCTTCTTATCTTTCCTGATTACACGAAGCATCACTCCGTCTTCTTTCAGTTGTCTGCAGCCTTTTATCTTTTTTAGTTAAGTTCCATGTCTCTGCTCAATATGTAAGAACTAGAAGGTTGTGTAACCGGGACTTCCATATTTATCAGAAGCGAGATTCTGTAGCCATTTTTAGAGACAGAGAATTGTTGTCATTTTCTTTCATTTCCCGCCATTTGGATGGGAATGGCAGCAACAGGCAAAGTATCTCTTTCCCACGCGTCGCAGCAGAGGCGTGGCTGCGCTTTCTTGGAATAACTCGGACGAGGGGACAGTTTTTTGAGGGGGTTTCTCTCTCCGGGCAAGAGAGGGGAGACTGGGTGGCGAGAAGTCGAGGGAGGAGCAGAATATTTTTAGGAGGCTCTGAAAACCTCGGAGGTTTTGTCGGAACGGATGAAGGAGGAGGTTTGAATGGCAGGAAAGAGATCATGAGCGGGAGAAGATGTAGAATGAACGGAGATCAGGACAAGGCTTAAAGACATTCCCCGTAACATCTGAATAAAAGTCTTCCTCACTGCAAAATTTGGCCTCAGTCGATTCACCTTTCTATGCCTTGTATTGTTTTATCTGCTCCAGTTAGGAGAATTACGGATTATACCACCGATACCTAACTTACTGCAAAGGAAGCATCAAACGAACCCTCCACACAGGGCGCTGTAATAGAACTCAGTACCAAGCCCTGTAACAGTTGTGCATTGATTAAACATTTTCTTTTTAAGACATAGTGCTTTGGAAAATTGTACTGTTTCTTACAGAAGCTATCCAGTCAAGTTTCATATGCCAATTAATTTCTTCGTCAGTGTGACCTTTGCTTGATATCTTCTACCCAAGGTAAATGTAGGCATCGGTTATCTCCAGCGTTTCTCCATCCATTGATAAATCTTCATTTCTTGTAAAAGCATTGTACATCAGTTTTGTCTTCTGAAAGTTCATTTTTAATACCATTTCTTTACTGTTGTCAGCAAGTTCCTGAATCATACTCTGCAGCTCTAACGACGTCATCAGCAAAACGAAGGTGAGCTAAACAATCTCTATTAATCTTTATCCCTTTGTTTTCCCAGTTCGATGACTGGAAGGCATTTTGCAATGTAGCAGTAAAGAGTTTGAGAGGTTTGGTCTCACCTTGTCTCACTCCCTTTCCAATTTTTATTGGTGCTGTATCCTCAAACAGTATCCTCAAACACCTTTGCATTTGCAGTTTCATAGATGCTATTAATATTGCTAATGCATGCATCTTCAATACAGCAGAATTTCACAGCCATTGCAACTGCTCATGGTTTCACGGAATCAAAGGCCTTTTTCAAAATCAATAAAAACCATACATAATGGGAGTTCATATTCCCTTGTTCTTTCAAATAGTTTTCTCAGTAGCCTACATAGATATGATTTATAGTGCTGTAGCCACTCCTGAATCCAGCTTGTTCTCTCGGTTGATCTATGTTCAGTGCTATCTTCAAACGATGTGACAGAACCTCAGTGAAAATTTCATAAACCACCGCAAATAGGCTGATGGTTAATTCCTGAGATCCTCAATATCACCTGTTTTATGTGGCAGGATCATTATAGCATTGTTCCAATCCTCAGGAATCTTCTCTTCATTGAGACATCTAGTGAAAACTTGGGCGAGTCTAGTTTCAATTTTTCCACTTGCTTCTTGTGTGATGTCCACGGTAATTCCATCTTCTGGAGCTCTTCCCCGTTTCAGGTTCTTAATTGCATGCGTAACTTCTACTGAGGACTAGAAGGGTTTTGGTGTTGATACCTTTCGTAATGTATGGAGGAGGTGTACCATCGCCATCATAATTTGTAATATATACATACAAAAATGCATATGTATAAATATACATGCAGTACTAAAAACTGCTTACCTGTTGCTACACAATTTTGCTTTCTTTTTCAAATTCATTGTAATACGTAAACATATCAAAGAAAGGTAAATCAAGTGCTTCATATGTGTTCAACACGAGATATCTGCTTCTAGGGTCAAATCCGTTTTTGTCAGATGGAGGTGAACCTCATCAAGACATTCCATTTTTTATTACCTAATTTTCTGTCAGTGCGTCAGTAAAGTATGATTGATTGGTATGTGAGTTAGTAAATATATTATCGCTGAATATGGTATCTCCCTTTCACAGAAGTTTTGTAGAAAGTACCATGCAACTGTGGACCACTTGAGCAACTCAAGGTTATAAGTAGTCGTCTGTCCTTAATTTGGGGCCACTGGTTCCAGAGAAGGTATAGAGCCAGCGCTTCAGACCACTCAGTCACTGGGGCGCTTTTTTTCTTTTTCAGTAACAGATGGTCGTGCTTAATATCCTTATTTAAATAGGATATATTTGTATTAATTTAAAATACTTCCACATTTAAACCCATTTTCAGATTTTTTGCCTGAGACTCAAACACGTGTGCGATTATCCGCGAAACATGATGAAAGGCAGTTATTTAACAAATGACCTTTTTTACATTGGGTCTGAATCGTTAAGTGCAAACTGTAAAATGATATGAGAACGCTTTCTGTACACTCACACCTGGTTTCTAGACAAAGAGCATTTTCCACCATGAAGAAGAAGAAACGTCGCGCATGTCGTATTTGGGATGGTTTTGATTATGTTTTGAAAAGGAACAATTTCCCTAAAAATAAATTTTGCCTGCATCTTTCTTTCAAAAGGGATGACGTGAAGAACACCAGCTGTAGGCGGTGTTTCATAGGACCAGGAAATTTTGCTTTAAGTACGTATCTAGCAAAGAGTGAGGAACAGCAATTTTTCCACTAGGGCTTAACAGCAATTTTTCCACTGGGGCTTAACACCGGGATCACAACTTTTATTAGGATGGAAAATAATGAATGTTGTCTAACATGTCTTATCACAACATTAAAAGTACCTAAGTATAAACATAATCGGTGAAACAGAACTATCTCAAGTGTTGCAATTAACGGACCCGGACATCCTTCAGTTTCCCTTGTTTCACCGTCATGACTGAAAACGTGTGCAGACACAGCCATAAAAATTTTTTTTTGCTATTTTTGGCGTCGTTTATGTAGTTCGGTGTTATTTGCTGCTTTGTTTTTATTTGAAGTAAGAACCAATTTAGAATATTCCTTTTCAACCCATTATCAATGGAATAAACCAGGGAAAAGGCGGCCAGTGTTTCATTCAGAAAGTTTTTTCCGGGGGTAGGGGGTTTACAAATTTTGAGGGGCTGAAATTTGTTGACTGATTATACCTATACGTATAATCACAATTTTGTTATTTACATATGCATCAATATATATAAAACTTTTAAGTACAGTATATAATTTTTCTTATGCGATATATGAGCATAAGAAAGCACTTACACATATAAGTAATTAAAAATGTAAATATGTTATACCTTTCCTTTAATTCAGTAATGCTCCACGGATTTCACGATGGGGTGGTGTAAAATATTGAAGGTGCTAGTAAGATAACGCTGTGCCGGAGAAAATCATCCCCCCCCTCCCCCTAAACATTAGTAGTGGTAAAAATATACTCTCCTTACTACAAGCCTGTTTCAGATTAATAAGGAATCATTACAGTGTTACCCGAAAACGTATGATGTAAACTATTCCCCTGCCATGGTTTCAGCCCCTTTATATTATTTCGATTAGCATATAGTAGTAAAAAAAAATCTAACTAACCGCTTGAACGCCAATTCGAGGTGCCCCGATTTTTTTATTTTTTTTTTTTTTTTTGTCGCAGATGATAAACCACCCACCGTCAGGGAAGAAAACTTTTTATGGGAAAAATTTCTAATAATTTGCTGTTGTTAAAAATTAGGCAGCAAATAGTTTGTTGTATTAGAAGCACTAACGTCACGTAAGCTACACTGACTCTTAACTGTATACATGAAAGGTAGGCATCCAAAAGACTGAAATAAAGTTGAATGCTAGCTTCCAACATATGGTGGTGTACTGCAGTGTAAACATCGCTACTCTGTGGAATTAGGTTTTTATTGCGGAAGTAGTCCGATTTATCAGTGCTTGAAAAATTGTCCCTTCAGCGAGGACTATTTAATGATTCATTGAAGAATGATAAAAATTTAAGATTCGGTGTTTTTTATTATTATGTGGTGTTTTATTAGTATTATTATTATTATATTTTCCCTGATTAAGTTTTTTTAAAACAATTTCTCCAAATATTCAGCTGTAAACGAAAACAATTAGACTAATATATAAGGAGAGATCGCCCAAAAACTGACGGGTGGGGGTGTTCCTGGATTTTCGGGGGCTAAGCACCCCCGAGAAAATGCCTGAATACATCACTGACACTTGCTGTAAGCTTTTTCATGGCGCCAGAGTCGAAAACATATGTTTATAATGAGGCAAATTCATCGTTGTACAATTTGACTTCACAAGCAAATCTACACCCGGCTCGTCTTCATGTTCCTTGAATCACGGCGAGAAGAAACTGATAAGTGTTAAACCTCAAGTGGCAAAGGCAGTAAAACACTACAGCCATTCTGCAGTGTTAACTTTTTTCCCTCTTTAGTGGTCATATTCGTGGCGTTCACAATGAAATCTCTACTCGGAGGTAAAATACTGAAGTGTGGACCACATCGCATAGGGTTAGGAAAGTAGGTTTCAGTTCAACGATTCGAGCTGGGCCCGGATTTGAATTTCAAATGATGCGTGGATGGTGTATTTGTCTCGATTAAATTTCAGAGAGCTTACTACTGAAAATCTTACTAAGAACTTCTACAAAACAGCAATCATCTGAACCCCATTGAAGTAATCCACAGATGACTCCTTTCTTTGTTCTTATCTGTAAGGGTTTACAAACCCAAAATTGTTCATCAAATACGAGAGAAAGGTTCACACTGAATTGAAGTCGACTCTTTTCAAAGTACATAGAAAGCCCAAAAATAGAAATGGCGTAGAGAAAGCTAGTTTACTGTGTGAGATGAACATAACGTGAAATGCTATTTGAAATCCTAAATACTTTTTCCAAAAAACTGGAAGGAACAAAACTAGAATTTGACAAATTTTGGTATTATACATAAGTAAGGTTGGAAAAAAAAAGTGCAGTTATTACATTATGGAAGAATTTATTTTCGGTCTTCCGGCGTTCCTGCGAATTCACTATGAATCCAGGGTCACATTTTGCCAGATAATGTATCCCAGATCATTTTAATGATCTTAAACATGTGGATACTCTTTCATCTGATAGACATGTAACCTAAACTAAGCTCCCCAGAAATTTGGAAATTTCATCAAAGAATAGGACTTTGTAAATGCATTTCCTCTGACAAAATATGCCAGTGTTCTCGAGTAGTGTGTTTTGATGAACATACATGAACGTCAAAATGTGACATGATCGTATCATTTTTCTTCTGCCAATCCGATTGCAAGTACCTCTGCGGCGTGGGAGTGGAAAAATTCTTAGCTTTCCAGAAAGCACTAATAATGATATTGATGATTCACGCATTTTTATTTTCTGCGATGTACAGAAGGTGGCCTAAATGCATATTATATTTTACACGATATTTACCTTTTCCGTGTTAGGCACGTTACGATTTATTTTTGCACTGGATTTCTGGGGACATAACCAAACTTTCCGTGCAATTTTTCTTTAAAGAGTGCTCAATTTTTTCAGTAGGTAGCATAAATGTATGGTTACGCCAGATAAGGCGCAATCGAATTCTAACAATACTATTTGAAAACAATCTTTTGCATATTATAAGATATCCATGATCATCCCTTTTCATGTATTTCCCAAACTTTTTCCTCCAATCTAAAATCCCTCTATCAAATTTCGTAAATTTGACTCTCACTGGCTCTTCCTGGCTCTTAGGGCGGGCGACTGCCTGTATCCCATCGACTTGCTCTCGGTGGTCGTTAAACCCCAAAACAAACAAACCTTCGTTGGACCCTTTTTTCCATTATCATGCCCGATTTCATGTTTTGAATATTACAAGCTCTAGGCAGTGTCAGAGACCAATGTTTATCTCTTAATTAAGTCTTGAAATTGCTTCTTATAGAGAAATTGGCTTATTCTTTTCTCTCCTAATTTTCACTTAATGGAAACCGACTTCTTGTTTGTTGTTGCCTTTCTGAATCTCAATTCGTCCGCTTGTTTATTACTTACGTCCTACTATATCACCTCGTTTTAGTTTTTCTTTTGTAATTCTCATTTTTTTTTCTGGAAATTTGACTTTAATTTCCTTGGAATCCTATGATTAGGACAATGCTCTCTCGCATTCAGATTTTATTTTTGAAATTTAGTTTGTTTCTGAATGATAATAGGAAATCATTCACAAAATTTATTTCCTATAACAGCTATATACAATTATTGAACAGAAATTGAAGCATCTTTGTTTTTATCGAAATTTGATTCAATGCAACTTTCTTAAGAGACTTTTCAAAAAAGGTAACGACATTATGAAATAGGGTTATTAACATCGCCACATTATTTATATGGCGTCACTGAACAGAAGTATCTTAAATCAAAGGAAGGATTGAGTGATGCATGTTAGAATTTATTACTTTAATTAACATAAATGCAATCATGCTGAGTGAATAAACACTTCATCTCGTTTTAGATGGTACTGAAATAAGTGTGGTTTGTCGTAATAAATCGTGGAACAGTGCCGTACAGATTCAGTTAAAGAAATGGAGGCCATAATGTCCACTCCCAGATCTCTGATGGTGATCTTGTAAGAAACAATGCCAAGCCAAAAGAGAACAGGGAGACGCGAGGGCGAGCCCGCAGTTTCAGTTTTGTTTATACGCTGTGCGAACGCATGACCTGGTTCTAGCGATATGTATCCAGGTATGAAACCACTAGCCGCGGCGTCTTCGGCCATTCCGCTGCTGCAGCAGACGATATTCTACCAGCAGCTGCTCTTTTGCGGAAATCCCGCTCAACGGAGACACACATCCGTAAAAAAACAAAGCCGCTAACGCCTTGGGGAGCGTGGTCCATGAGATGAAGCTGCTACTGAACACACGTTAGAATGGTTGGCGGACCCTGACATGTCACTGTTCCTTTGCCCTTTCAAAGTAAGTTCATAATTTTTGGCTTTTCTTTTTGTGCTATCTTGGTAAAATTAATTAATATCATACCGGTTCTGGGGCAAGCAGAAGGTGCACATGATTTCTCTGCCTCTGTCTCAGGTACCGTAATATTTAAACCGCAATTAATGTTCAAACATTAGGACCTGCACTTTTTTTACTTTTTGTTTGGACTTTCATGTGTAAAGCTGTATTAGTAGTCGTAGTGTGGAAAAAAGGGAAGAAAAAGTAGTAAAACTATTTATGCCTTATAGTCCGAAAGGATGTAAAAAATAATTCTGATCTTCAATTTTTCATTAAAGCTAATGATTATGGCAAGAACTTCAGTTCGATCTCCAAATTTAATACCATTATGCTGAAAATTCAGAAATCTAGTACTTCAATGAAATCTGTGTTTCCATTATTATTAGATTTGATGTGCTTTTCAGATAATCCAGCCTACTACTGACTGACAGTTGTGCTGCGATTTTTCTGAAATCTTTGCTCAGTAACGATCAAAGAGCTGACATAAAAAGCGTTACTAGATGTGTTACAGTCTATGCCACTGATCCACACAACTTTGCTTTGAAAAAAGTTTGGTAACGCTCAAGTAGTATTACTTGATAAGACATCTGACAGAGTCCAGTAATGAAAGTTCAGTCAAAGAATATTGATTCCTGAGGACCGACACATAAAAATGAACAGCGAATTGCGCCATTTTTACCCCTAAAATAAGTACAGTCATCCCTCGGTGTACCGCTACCGTTTTTGACGTTACATTGCGATGTTAATCAAGAGGGTCGTGCTATGTCAAATTTCTAATTATTTTTAAGTATCGTGTTTTTCAGCGTATATAAGACGAGATTTTTTTTCTTATATGTTTAGTTCTTGATTTGAGCATCTGAAGCGCAATATAACGTTCATAAGAAACCATTCCGAAAACATACGGAATGTAACATTCCGTTTAGTAAGAACTTGTTTAAAATCTTCTGAAACTGATATCTTCGTTCGACAGAAACACCATTAAAAATCGCCAGGACAGATTTGGAGTGGCACCTATCGTATTTCAATTATATCCCTCGCGATCCCTCCAAGACCCCGTGAGTGGCATTCCCCCATGGTTTTGTAAAGCCTCCAGAACTACAGTAGGTACACCTCATTTATCTTGCAATGATTAAACCTCTGAAACAAGTAGATACTACGCAGTTGATTCGCTGGTGACAATCGTTTCAACAAGCGGCTGTGCATGCGCTTTAAGAACACCAATAACCAGCTGCTAGCGAAGGCAGTCTTTTGTCGCTCTGACAATCTCTCAGTTTGTGATGTACTACAGAGGTAAAGCACGCGATAAATCTGCAGCGGTACATTTCGTCCCTGTAGTCTAGCAGGAAGAACAACTTACTCCGGACTGAGGGGGCGCTGGTTCAATCCCCGTCACGGACAAACTTGCTTTTTCACATTTGTGTGATTTTTGTTCCACACACCTTCTAGAATTAATGGAAATTTGTTCTTCGCTTCAAAAAAAATTAAGAGGGAGATGATGTGACGTACTACAGATGTAAAGCACGTGTCAAGACGACAAATCTGCAGCAGTAGATTCCGTCCCTGTAGCCTAGTTAGCAGAACAACTTACTCCGGAGTTAGGTCTTCGATCCCCGTCATGGACAATCTTGTGTTTTCACAAGATGTATCTCTCAACAATAAGAATCAATTATTGCTTTCATTTATGATGCTTATCTTAATTTATTTCGGACTTTCTATTGAAATCAAAAGTTCTTTTGGTTTGGAATTCAATCGGACTCTGTGAGAAAGGAGAAACGATAACTCACGCTGCAAGCGTCATTTTTATTTGGTACACTTGCGCGCCCTATTTAGCAAGTCTTTGGTAAAAAAAGATCGTGCTTATGTCATCGGTTTATCCGTCTGTCCGTCCATCCGCCCGTCTGTATAGACACCATATCTCTACACCTATTAGTCCGATTTGAAAAATTCTTTTTGCATTGCGAAGCTTGAAATATGCGAATGATGACCCTTCATTTCGTTTCGTTTTCCGATGCACACTTTTACCGCTAGAGGGCGTAAATGCAGATGATGTATAATTCAAGATACATTTTTATTCCATATATTTGCTTCTAAACATCCGATTGAAAAAATTACTTTACCTTTCGATTCCAATTATGTCGAAGAGTATTTTAGGTGTAGTTAATTTTTCAAGTTACGCATAGATTTACCGTTAGGGGGCGTAAAAGTTAATTACGTTTTCCTTGATACCTCTTCTTCTAAAACTCCGATTTGAAAAATATTTTCTCCAGAGGATAAAGCTTCTGATGGAATTTTTTTGCATATAATTTATAATTTTTGGTAAAGAATACTTTGGCCACAGGAAGGCGTAAGCGTTAATTTTTGCTTCTGATGTATTTGTCATAAAAGCTGAGTTTCTAAATTCTCGATGGAAAAAATTATCTCGTGGACCAATGCCACTCACGACGATAAACCTTTTGGGAATATTTTCTTCTTAAAATATTGCATGGTTTATTTTTAAGAAGAAAGATGCATATCTTATTTTTGTCAATATATCTGCTTCTAATGGTACGATTTGAAAAATGCTTTCTTTATTGGATAGTTTTCAGTGTGACATGTTTTCCAAATAATTTCAAAATTTTCAAGTAATTCATAGACTTTACGCTAGGGGACGAAAAGGTAAATTGCGTTTCCCCCGATATCTCTGCTTTTAAATCTCCGATTTGAAAAATTCTTTCTGCACTGGATACAGCTCCTGATGGGAAATCTTTTGCATTTAATTTCTAATTTTTGGGAAAAAAAAATGGTTTGGCCACCAGGAAGCGTAAGTCTTAATTTCTGCCTCTGATACCTTAGTTTCTTTTAAAAAGTCCTCTATTTTGATTCGTATTTTAGATTTGTACCCAATTGTTTTCAGAGCACAATTTAATTTTATAAGGCCTTTGAAATATCACCGTCCTGCGAGTTTGCTTCAAATAATTTTTTAATGTTATAAGATGCTGATTCGCATTTTTAATTGAATCGGTGTCTTTAACATTAGAGTTTGGCAAAATTGAATCATGGTCCGGAAGAACGGAATGGAATTTTCACACAGTTTGCAAGTGGATGTACATAAAGTATGTTTTGTGTTGGGAAAGGTAGGATGGCACCGCAACATATTGTACATTGGCGATTGGTTGATGCCAAGGGTGTGGTGGTAAATCAAGGGATTAAGGGATGTTTTATACAGATGTTTTATACTGTTCGGATCCAAGGAATGGAATTATGCAAAGGTGGCGGTAAATCGAAGGGCGGTACATTGAGAGTTGACTGTAGTAGATATTGATTCCTTTGGTATTTCTGATTTTTTTCATTTCTTAACTAGTTCCTGAAAACTTGCAGCTGACGCATTTTGAAAAAATTAAGTGCTATTCAAGAACCACTGCTGTTGAGTACTATTCTTCGGTTCTTTGCTCGTTTTTTTTTATTGAGGGTTTAACGACCACTCAATGGGATATAAGCAGTCGTGGGTCCCTAATTAAGGACCGCTGGTTCCAGGGAAGGGAGACAGCCAGTACAGCAAAACAAACACAACATCAATGCCTCATCGGGATTCAAACCCGGACCAAACTCGGACGAATGATCAGAAGCCATCGCTTAGACCAAACACAACGCCGCATGGGCTGGTTTGTTCGTTTTGGGCCATACAGAAGTATTTCAGAAACGGCATTCTTATGGTACTTTTCTTCGGTTGCGTAATTATCGAAAAAATTGTTTGGGTTGGTTGGACATAAGCACAATTATAATTTTTCATACATTTTCTGTTAACTGGCAACTTTCCTCTTTCTCATCTTTCCCTAAAGCAAAACTTTCGTGTTTGACACCGAAAAGGTATATTAATATTTATCCCGATGTCTCTTTTCTACGGGTTGAGAAAATTCTGCACCGCCCTGGTGGTTGAGTGTTCTGAGGCGCTGGTTTCTGAGTATGGGCCGGGTTCAAGTCCCGAAAGAGACATGGGCGGTGTGTTTGTTTGATAGTGCTGACTGTGACCTAACCCTGAACCAGTGACCCTAAATCAGGGACGAGCGACAACCTTTAGTCCTTAGAATTGCTCACACGGTTGTCGTTAAATGTCTTCATTGACCGAACAGAGAGAGAATTGTATAACGAATATGTTTACCAGCTCTTAACTCTTACAAAGAACAGTTTCCCCGCCCGATAATGTAGGGTTAAACTCCTATATGAGCTCATCTTTGCTCCTCGATAAGGGACTGAAAAATTCGATTTGGACTCAAAGGCATAACTGAGGGTTTTCCACAAGTTTGGCATCATCTTCTCAAGCACGGGATCCCAGCAAAGTTAAATAAATTTGTTTCATGATTTTGCTCATCGGTAGATATGATATCTCAGTGGTCTTTGAATTTGGGATGTTTTATGGAATTCTGGAATGAATTTTAAACTGCAGATTTCAAATGCCCGCTGTATGCCGTGAATCACATTTTCTTCATTTCAGCTAAATCATTTCACAGCTTGAATGGCTTGAGCTTTTCTTCGTGTGTCATTTAAACTTAGTTGTTCGCATTAACGGGACAGTACCCATCACATTTCAATGTTACCTGAAGTTGAGATGATGTGCTGTATAGGATACAAATTCGCGAAAAAAGATTGTGTTTCTCAAAAAATATCGAATAAGATTTTTTTTTAAAATCTTCATGATACACTGACGGAAAAAAAAATCCCAACACCAAGAAGGGGTTGTGTTAGATAAACGACAGTTGGTAGGCGGTGAGAGTACATCTGTAAGATGACGTCTATGCAAATTTCGCGCTCGGCGCATACGTGTGGCGCTAGTAGCGCCCCTCGGAACATGCAAAGCAGGTTTGTTGTAAATACGCGCTGTAACGTTCGTGAGCGTTAGTTATCGTTGAGATTCGACGTAGGGTGTTGATGTTAGTCAAGAATGCCTTTAAGAAGACGAAGAAGCCATTATCAACATCTCACGGAGTTTGAACGAGGTCGTGTAATAAGGCTACGAGAAGGTGGATTTTCGTTCCGCAATATTGCAGAACGACTTGGCAGGAATGTAGCCACTGTGCATGATTGTTGGCAGCGGTGGTCAAGGGAAGGTACTGCCTCAAGAAGACCGGGTTCCGGCCGGCCACGTGGCACTACTGAGAGGGAAGACCGCCGTGTACGGCGTATGGCCGTGGCGCATCGTACCGCGTCCGCGGCAGCAATTCGAGCTGCAGTTGCCACCACAGTGACACAACGAACTGTTACAAATCGGTTACTTGAAGGACAGCTCCGAACCAGACGCCCTGTAGCGTGCATTCCACTTACTCCAAACCACTGCCGTTTGCGACGTCAGTGGTTTCAAGCTAGAGCTCATTGGAGGACGGAGTGCAGATCTGTTGTGTTTTCTGATGAAAGCCGGTTCTGCCTGGGTGCCAGTGATGGCCGTGTGTTGGTTAGAAGGAGGCCAGGTGAGCGCCTGCAACCAACCTGTCTGCGGCCGAGACACACTGGACCCAACTGGAGTTATGATCTGGGGAACAATTTCCTATGACAGCAGGAGCACTCTCGTGGTTATCCCACGCACCCTGACGGCACAGTTGTACTTCGTTCTGGTGATTCAACCTGTTGTGCTGCCATTCATGAACAGCATTCCAGGGAGTGTTTTCCAACAGGACAACGCTCGCCCGCATACCGCTGTTATAACCCAACATGCTCTACAGAGTGCCGACATGTTGCCGTGGCCTGCTAGATCACCAGATCTTTTCACCAATCGAGCACGTATGGGACATCATTGGACGACAACTCCAGCGTCACCCCCAACCAGCATTAACCGTCTCTGTATTGACCGACCAAGTGCAACAGGCATGGAACTCCATCCCACAAACTGACATCCAACACCTGTACGACACAATGCATGAACGTTTGCGTGCTTGCATTCAACATTCTGGCGGTTACGCCGGTTATTAATGTACCAGCATTTCACATTTAAAATGGCTCTTCTCGCGCTTACATTAATCTGTGATCTTGAAACATTAATCGATTAAATATGTTACCTATACAAATGTATTGCCGCAATTTCATTCCTCTACAACTATTTTTTCGTGGTGTTGGGATTTTTTTCCGTCAGTGTATTATGAATTGCGATTATCTACGTGTTCTTCGTCAGAATGTTTGATCTAAGCTGTTTCGGTGGATTGCTGCTAAACCTACTTTTCAGAAGTTAGGAAATCTTGAAATCAAACAAGGTCATTTCATGTCAATTTAAGGACCCATTCCATGCTTTTATATATGGTGAGGTGTGCCCTAGTTGACACAGTAACTTCTTGACTTTTTTATTTCGTATGAAGACCAGATGAGATTCAACACAATCGTGAGCCTCAGTATGGTGTAATAATGTTGATGGTTGATAGTATTGCATTATCTTTAGCCATTGCAAAACCGTCGAGGTAGCCATAAGACATAAGTTGTTGGTGTTCAACACGTCTGTTTGTCAGGTTAGCCACTAATGGAAGGAAAACTTGCAAATGTGAAGCACCAGAAAATGCATTTTTAATGGAAGAAGAAATTGCGGATACCAATTTTCACGAGCCTATGGTTTGAGTCAATGCAGCTGCTTGTTTATCTACTGCCACGTTTAAAGGATGGTCAGCATTGTGTAAACCAAACAGAGAGTCACTAGGGGATGATGCTCGTCTTAGTCGGCCAGTTGAAGTGACAACGGAAGAAATGCTCAGTAAAGTTGAGAATTTTGTTTTTATATAGACAATCGCCGGGTGATAATCGTTCAGACTCTTAGTGAGATGAAGCTAAGTGTTGGAATCATAGAAGCAATTTTTGCTGGAAAAGCTCACCTATTTAAAGTACGTGCAGGGTGGAACACAAGAACGTTGACTCCTGACCGAAAATGTACCGCACATGCCTACTATGACTGATCTATTCCGACTGCTTCCTCACCCTCCGTTTTCTCCAGACCTAGACCCTAATGATTTCTTCTCTTGTCTTTTGGAACTGGAAAAACGATCTTCTCGGGATACGGAACACGTCTCTTCCAAGATGAAGAATTCAAGGAGGTCATTACGGCGTGTTTTGCGGGACGTGGTAAAGATTTAAAATATTGCCAATACTTAACACATCCCGATGAAAATGTTCTAATGCAATGAAATTACCGAAGACTACATCGAAAATTATTATTGCATGAGTACAAGGTTCTATTAGGCTTAGAACTTAATGAAGGCGCTATGTGTATACCTCAGGAGTTATAAAAATATAGCATTTCGAATCAGCCAACACTGAAATTTTTTCATGTAAATTCCATTTGAAGTGATCTGGAATCCGTGATTTTCAAATACTTGGAACTCTTTATTTTCTAAAACATTTTTCAAAAAAGCAAGATGAAGGACCTTGGCCATGATTTGGACTCAGAACCAACAGGAAACAAACATAGAAATCCTAAATTTTCATTTTGTGACTTGCACTTATACCTGCCTCCTTGTCTTCATTGACAGTGAAATGAGTATTTTCCAATTAGACTCATGAACCAAAAAATCATAATACGAAGAACTAAATGCTTGAGTTCTTTCTATTGTGATTTCACTAAATGTTTAAGTTTCAGGAATGTTTGACGCATAATTTAAATTCCTACTGATTTTTGAATTTTGGAGATGACTATGACCTTTTTTCCCAAATATTGTATTAGTATTAGGTGTACAAATAAGTTTTAAAGCGTTTTTTGTGTGACGTATACCGCTAATTTACATATCCGACATTCCCCCGCGTTGTTGTCATGTGTTCGTAACTGGTCCACAGTATAAAATGTGACACAGAAGTTTGCCCAATAGTCGAACGCACCTGCACATCGGTAGGTGAAAGATGACAAGCGATACTGCGTTTATTCGACACTGCATTCGTTACGAATTACATCAAGGAAAAAGTGCTGCAAAAGCATGTGCATCGATCTGTTTCGCTTTGGGGGAGAATATTGTATCAAAAAGCACGCGTAAGTTTTGGTTTAGACGGTTTAAAGCAGGTGATTCTAATGTTAGCGATCGACAACATATAGGCGCTCCGCAGAAGGATGCACATGAGGAACTGCAAGCATTACTGAATGAAGATTCGTCTCAAACGCAAAAGGAACTAGCTGAACAACTGGGGGTCACTCAGCAAACCATTTCCAATCGTTTACGCGCAACTGGAAGGATTCAGAAGGAAAGAAAATTGGTGTCACATGAATTGAGCCAGAGGAATAAGGATGAGCGTGTCATGAAGTGTTTGAATCTGTTGAATAAACAACACAGAAAGCCTTTCCTGTAGAAAATCGTTACGGGTGATGAAAAGTGGATATGGTACGACAATCCCAAACGCAAAAAACACTGGGTGGACCCCGGTGAAGCAACGACTTCGACACAGAAACGCAAAATTCACTCCAAGAAAGTTCTGCTGTGCATCTGGTGGGATATGAAGGGTGTATTCTATTATTAACTATTGGAACAGGGTCATACTGCTACTGCTGATAGCTACAAGCAACAATTGCTGCGATTGAACCGGGAAATCTGTGGAAAACGTCCATTCACAAGCAAAGGATTGCGTCCCGTGAAATTACTACATGACAACGCTAGGCCGCCTGTCGCGAAATCGGTCAAGGAAGCGTTACTGATGCTTGGCTGGGAAGTTTTGGAGCACCCGGCGTATAGTCCTGACATAGCCCCTTCAGACTATCATTTGTTCCGATCGATGCAACATGGTTTGTCTGCTGTACGGTTCTGGACATGTGATGAAGTGCAAAAATTGGTTGGCGACTTCATCGCGTCACACGACGAAGTATTCTTCATGGTTGGAATCCGTCAGCTGCCCGACCAATGGCGAAAGGTAATAGATAATGACGGCGCATATTTTGATTCGTAAAGGTATTGTTGTTTTCTCTCAAATTACATGTTGCGTTGTCTTAAAGCGCTTTAAAACTTATTTGTACACCTAATGCAATATCGATTTAGCGTAACAAAATGGGACAAAATACTTTTGTAACACCGATTTTTCAGCAACTTTTCCACCCGAGTGGCGTAAAAAAATTCGAATGTGTAATACTGTTCCCATCATGTACTGTATCTGTGATAAGATAAGTGTATCAGCAATACTTAGTAACATATGCACCATACGAGTTGAGTAAATGTGATTTCCTTGAGGTGAGAGTAGAGTTTTGTATCATATAAAATACCCAAAAGTTCGCCAGTTTTTTTTGTTGCAGTTCTTTTCAAAACTGCTTCCACATAGACAGTCTTGAAACTGGTTTGTTTTCGCTACTATACCTTTAAAACCACTCATGCAAAGATCTGCTTTAGGCTTCTTCTCTTGGAAATTTGTTAGTTTCAGTGCAAAACTCCATTATTTATTCTCACCCTTGGAAGTAATCATCGTATATGCAACCCAGTACTCCCACACAAACCTTCTTGCTAGTTCACAAAAATCAAGGTTACAAAATAACTCGACTGCTGTGTTGGTTTCCAGCAAACTATACTTTCCGCTGAAAATGGTGCTGAGGAATCGAACATTATTTTTGACATGGTGGTTAACCCAGTGTGTTGAGTAGCGTAAAACACAGAAAATACATAACACTCAAAAGTTCTTCAATGCATTTTGTCTGACGCTCACACTGTGAACTACAGATCACAACTGCAGTAGCTGACGATGATTCATATTCTCACTCTCCTCCTCTCCTGGAGACCCTGCTTACTGGATAATGGACAAATTACAAGCACGTTTTGTAGAATCAGCACTTCCATTAAATCTGGATTACACTGCTCTACAAAGCTGGTATTTAGTAAGTGCGTGTCGTTTTGGGGACATAACTAACGTCAGCAAAAGTGTAATTTCTTCCCATCTGAAGTTGTTTATAGATGTATGGGTAACTTCAGACATATGATACAATCTAAGAATTCTGAGGAGTATTTCAACTTCCTAGGGCTGTCGAGTAACAAACAACTGAGCTTCTTTGGTGAAAGGGTTGCAACAAATTTTGAAAAAGAAGTATTTATTTAATACAATCTGATGGAATATGCTGATGAAGTATTCCCTTAATAACTCCATACACATTTCCAAATGTCTGTACCTTTCCTGAAAACACTTCTGAAAAATATTTGCTAGAAATATTTTTATCACTTATGTTTTCACATACTTCTGAAAGTCCTCGGTTATCCAGTTGCTTGAAAATGCGACCCTTCCACGGAGCACTTTTAAATAATGGAAACAGAAAATATCACATGCAGCAAGTTGAGGCGACTACAGTGCATATTCTAGTTCTGGTACCTGATGATTTCTATAGTATATGCATTGGCATAATATTTTACTTCAGTGTAGCTAAACTTTTTCGACACCATTGTTGTACACACTTTTTTCGTGTTCCTGTTTGGCCAAATCCAATCTGCCAGAACTTTTATTCTGATTCAGTTCTTGTGCTAACTTCCAAAGTCAGTCAGTAGCCATTTCTCACTATCCGCTTTATCTAGTTCTGTAAGAATTTCTGATGATGCAAACAGCACAATTCTCCCATCTCGTCTTTGTTCTCGAAATTTCTAAACCACAAAGGAATTGTGCTGTTCTCAACATTTCGCTTCTATTAACTTATTGCAGTGTTTTGTGAAATCTGTTGCATTTCTTCAGTGTCGCTAAAAGTTTATGGTCTCTTATTTTTTTTAAATCCTATCTACACTACTCAATGTAAACACTTGGTGCTGTCACAAAACAAAATACTGATTTATGCAGCGCCAATATGCGCAGTCACACGTTTGTTATCAGATAACTCTTTGCAATCACTTTATTATGGAATCTTTTACTTCTTACAAACTGGATAATTTCAAAATTCACAAAAATATTTTACTACGCTCATAAATTTTAAGAAACGTACTACGTTGCAATATAAAATTCACATTCGTAAGTACTAAACAACAGCGACGCTGCAAGATATGTCTTTCTATTTTTATTTTTTTTTCATGTTTTCCTTGTCCCGTTAGTGGCCATGTAGCTGCGCACTTAAGTTTATGCACAAAATTTTCAGTAGATATCTTTGTGAAATTTTATATGACTTCCACTTGACGTGCAATGCTTTCATATCGTCTGCTTGAATGATTCTGAACTCTTGTCTTGAAATAATACCACGTGGCCTATATTAGCAACTCGTTCTCCAGAGGCGATGCCGTCAACGGGGATGTTACGAGAAAAAAAAAAAAAAAAAGAATAAAAACGTAAGTAACGCCGCGTCATGGTCTGCTAAAGCCCAGCCGTTTTCACAGTTTCCTCGAGCGACATTTAGCTTCTTTTGAGTGCACATGAAAATGTGGATAATTGAAAAAAATAACGGCTAAATAATTATTTTGTAAAATAATCTGACTTATAGAGGGGAGCGGGAACCAACTGTATACAGAAGAAAAACCTGAGAGAAATACCCAGGGGGAAAACACATTTCGCCCGTGACAAAGCATATGGGAAGTTGGCTGTACAAAAGCTTTCATGCATTTCAAAATGAGATAAAAATTACTAAATCTACTCAGAGCTCTAAATTAAGCATCAGTTCTTGATAAAAAAATTTGGGAATCTGTCTGTTTTGGCGAAGCACGATTCGGGGTGAGATGCAAACATTCAATGTTTGCTTTTATACCGAAATAATCATAATCTAGTTCAGGTCACCAAATAACGAATCTATCTTCAGGTCACCAATACAGTATATTGATCTAGGTGCAATTTCACCTCTGATGCCCAATATCTCTTCTTTCAACATAGATTTCAATCATAAAACAAAAAGGCGTTCTCGTTGATTCACATAGATATCCAACAAGCTTCAGTCTCTTTCTCTATATCTGCTCGCAATCTCCACGGCTATCACATTCAGCGTCGTCTATTTATTTTTCTTTAACTCACTGTCAGCATTGCTAGAATGTACAAGTGTACAAGCTGTTAGGAGAAGTAATGTGTCGTTTAATAAGAAAACCTTAACCAAAAAGTAACGAAATGTACATAAGAAAACAGGAACTCAAAAGGGATGTTAAATAGGGTTATAAGTTGCAGTACATTTGTATTTACTGGATTTAGTCGAGAACAGGAGAAAACCCGAACAGACAGTATTTTCTTTTGAGTCATTAATTCCATTTATCTGATATTTCAGGTTCTTATAATTTAGTAAGTAATTGGTGTTGTGCTTTAATTCAGCAAACAAAGTTTCTCAAGTTTGTCTTTGTACAGAATCATCACTTCAAAGGTTTTTCGATTTTGTATGCAGCTTTCTACAAACTAGACATGAGGATGTTAGACGCGCGTAGAATATTTTTTCTTAGATCTGTTACTTTAAAGTCCAAAAAATGCAGATTTAAAACGGGACAATCTGAATCAGTGATGTATTCAGGCATCTTCTCTGCTTACCCCCTTCCGTAGGTTTTTGGGCAATCTCCCCTTATATTTAATCTAATTGTTTTCGTTTATAGCTTAATATTTGGAGAAATTCATTAAAAAAACTTTAAAAATGAGGGAAAATATTATAATAATAAAAAAATAACATCCACATGGACTTCAATCTGAAATTTCAATTACCTTCAAAAAAATATTAAACAGGCTTCTCTGAAGGGGCAATTTTTCAATCACTCGGACTACTTCCGCAATAAAAACCTAATTCCACAGAGTAGAGATGTTTGCATTGCAATACATCATCATATTTTGGAAGCTGGCATTCAGTTTTATTTCAGTCTTCTTGATGCCGACTTTCCATGTATACGGTTAAGCCTCAGTGTAGCTAACGTGACGGTAGTGCTTCCAACGCAACAAAATATTTGTTGCCTAATTTTTAAAAATAGCAAATTATTAGAAATTGTCCCCATAAAGAGATTTTTCCTCCTGACGGTGGGTGATTTGCACGAAAAAAATTACTCCCCTGACGGTGGGTGGTTTGAAAAGAAGAAAAATTGAGGCACCTCAAACTGGCATCTGAATGGTTAGTTTGTGTGGGGTTTTTTTACTACTATGTTCTAATCTAAATAATCTAAAGGGGCTGAAACCAAATAACAGGGGAGTGGTTTACACCATATATTTTCAGGTAACACTGTAATGATTCCTTAATAATCAGAAACACACTTGTTGTGCGGCGAGAACATTTTTACCACTCCTAATTTGGGGAGGGGGGGGGCTTTTTCCAGCGCAGCGTTATCTTACTAGAATCCTCAATATTTTACACCACGCCATGGTGAAATCCGTGTAGTGCATTATTGAATTAAAGCACAGGTGTAACATTTTTACATTTTTAATCACTTGCATATTTAGATTTCTTTAAATTTGCATTTGCGATATAAGAGAATAAGAAAACTTTTGTACTCTAAATTTTTTACATGCATTTATATATATATTTATATACACTGCCCAACAAAATAAGGGGAGCAGGTGATGTAGCGAGAACAGACAACTGCTTGTAAATATGCAGCACAATATAAAAATATATTTACGAAAGGGACAAAAAATAAAGGATTGAGCAGGTGAAAAATCATGTTTTACTGTAACAAAAATCATTTTTACAGGAAGCACACCTGGCGCCACAAAAAAAAATCATTATTACCCATATCTTTTGTAGAAAAAAGAATAAGCATTGACGGACTTTGTCAACTGTCTAATAAGGCGTGTGGTCACCTCGAACGTGCAAGACGGCTTCACACCTGTGGGGAATTGAATTGGTCAGGTGGTCGAGGAGGTTTTGGGGAATTCTTCCCCACTCTTCAAGAAGGGCATTTGTTAACTGAATGCGACCCAACGGAGGTTGTGGTCTAGCAGAAATGCGTCTGCCTAATGTGTCCCATGCGCGTTCGATCGGATTCAAATCCGGGGAGCATGCCGGCCACTCCATACGCTCTATTTTTTCCTCTTCAAGCATCTGATTCACAAGGCACGCTCGATGAGGTCGGGCGTTGTTATCCATAAAAAGGGCTGAATCGCCGATGACAGCAATATAGGGCATGACCAAGGGTCAAAGAATTTCGTCCCTGTTCCTTTGAGCAGTCAGGAACCTATTCCGAATGACGCACAGGTCAGTACGCCGACCTACGCTTATCCCTGCACAAACAAGCACACCGCCTCCACCAAAATGCGATCTATCTTGGATATGCGCTGAATTGTATCGGGTGCCACGTTTTATCCAGATCAGAAGTCATCGATGATCCGGCTCTAGGCTGAATCTGGATTCGTCTGAAAAGAGAACTTGGCTCCACTGGGGAGGTCCCCAATCACAGTGTTCTTCAGCCCAGTTTCTTCGAGCCATGCGATGTCGGGAGGTCATTGGGACAAAAACAACTGGCCTACGTGCATGTAATCCACGTGCGTGAAGGCGTCTACGAATTGCTTGTGTCGATACGCTTCTTCCAGTTGCCATTAAAAGTTGTCTTTGCAGCTGCGTGGCATTTTGACCCCTGTTCCGAAGGACTGTTAATGACAAATAATGGTCATCATTTGAGGTGGTAACTCGTGGACAACCTTGACCAGGACGTCTTCGAACACTTCCCGTCTCTTGGAACCGACTCCACAAACGTGCAATTACACTTCGGCTCACTCCAATGGCGGACGTTACTATCCGTTGACTTTGATCGGCTTCCAACTTTCCTATGGCTCACCACGCGGTGCTTTCTGGCAAATCGTGTTGATTCGGCATGCTAACATAAGATAACGCAACAAACTGCTTCTCCCGCGACCAGCGGTACAAGAATACAGTTCCGAAAGAACCACCCGTTTTATGTGATTGTCGCATCGTCGTCACTTTTGAAGTCATTGTTGCTAATTTGCATGTCGAACTGCTTTCTACAGCTATTTTTTATTATTAGGAGAGAATCTTTTGACAGTTCAATAACATTTTACCCAACTGCTTTGAATGAAATCGTTTAAAAAGGGTGCTCCCCTAATTTTGTTGAGCAGTGTATATATAAATAACGAAATTTTTCTGTAATTATATGTGTATAACCAGTCAACAAGTTTCAGAACCCTCAAAATTCGTAATTGCCCCTCCCCCTCCCCCGGGAAAAAACTCTCTGGATGCAACGCTGATGCATCATGCTTGGAGCTGCCCTTAAAAGGCTTTGAGACAAAGATGCAGACATCAAGCAGACCGTTCCAAACATGAGTTAGTTACCGATATGGGAGAAGTGATAACGGCAAAAATATGAACGTTGTAGAATCTGTTCAAACTATGAGGTTATTCACTGAGACAGAAAGAAGAATTTACATAAAATATTTGCTACCGCAGACTAAGCAACACACGTGTCTTACTCAGTGTAGAACGCAGTTAAAGAATTGCATGTTTATTGCCGTTTGTATGCAGGAGGAGCTACTTTTTGCCTATGGGGATGCACAGTCCAAAATGAATTATTTTCCAAATACCTTTGGGAAATTAAGAATAACAATGCTCTTCTAAATTTTTCAAATTTAACGTTAAATTACGGATTCCATATGTATTAGTTTATGGATTTTATAGCGCGCTGTGCAGGTGTCCTGACAAATTTGGTTCGGTTTACTGAATATCTCGTTTTTTCAAAGTTGTAAAAATAGAGTTATCGTTTGTTTGTTTGGTTTTGTTTTACTATACCAGGATCAAATGACGCAGTAGAACATATTTTCTCACTAGTGATTTCGCTGTGGGGTGCTGAGAGATGCTGCGCGTGAATAAAGTAGAAACAATCCGGATCGCATTAAAACTAATTTCATGTTCAGAGTTCTTTGATATCATACGCAAAGGCCAACTTAATACAATTAATCTTTTTTTACAGAAACTTTAACATTGTTTGCTGAAACCTTTGCACCTTATAACGTCCTCTAGTCTTCCTGGAATACTCTCCTCCAGTTTTTGTAAATGTACGCCAATATGTTCCGTCATTCGGACTTAAAAAGCAGTGTTCAGTTTAGCTTTGTTTGTCAGAAGATATCTTTTTCCTCGCACTTAACTATCTAATTCGTCCCAGAGATTCTTTATAGGCTTCAGGTCAGGATTCTAAGCTGCTCAGCCTAACTTTCCGATGCCTATGTCCTCAAACCAATCTGTAATAACGCGAGCAGTAATATATGGTGCTATGCCCTGCTGAAAGATGCATGAGACTTCCCAAAAGTGCTGCCACAACTTTGGTCGTACGTAATTGTCTAGAACGTTTAGGTAGAGCTCAGTATTCATGATTTTGTCCAGAACCACTAATGGACCAAAGCCGAACCACGGAAAACAGATCCATGTCATCACGCTGCTTCCACCAAACTTCACTGTCAGGACGATACATTTCGGAAAATTCTTTTCTGATGCTGATATAGCACGCCAAGTCCAGGATCGATCATCGCACTGGTAGACTGTGTACTGTGACTCGTGAGTTTACATGGTGAATAGGCCAGACTGCCCGGTAAATTTAAATGTGATTCCAGAATCAGCAGTGTTGAATGAAAGAAAATATATGCAGGTGTATGACAGGCATCAACAAATCACTATCAGGAATAAATGCGAGTACAAGAGGAAGATGTGTAAATTAGTGATAGCAGAGTCTGGGCTGAGAGCGTGAAGGATAAGGTGAACGGATCTGAAAAGAAAAATCAGTAAATGAACTGATTGTAAAAGTTTTAGTGTTCTTCTTACTGTTTCATTTTATTTATTTACAGTCATTTGCAAAAGTTTAAGACCACCTGTAAATTTATTGAAAAATTAAGATTTTGAAAGAAACAACTAATTACTAGTCAGAGATATTTGAAAAAAATGACACCACAGATGAATACTTTCATTCTTCAGAACACAACAAGACCGAAGTCAGTACTTTGTGTGGCCACTTTTGTTTTTATAACGGACAGAATACGATGTTGCATACTCTCAATAAGGGATTTGCAGTAGTCACTTGAAATGTCTTTGCACCACACGTACTTTATCGAGTCAATGAAAGCTTGGAAATTTGATGGTTGTTTTTCCGCTACCTTGTCTTTTAAAATGGTCCACAAATTTTCGATGGGGTTAAGGTCGGGGCCAGTCAAGCACAGTTATGTTTCTCCTCTGCAGGTAGTCATTTACTGTCTTTGATCTGTGGCATGGAGCACCATCATGCATAAAGACTGTGCATCTGTGCACTTGCATATGAGTTAACAGCTTCTCACATAACATTTCCACATAAAAAGGACCAGTCATGGTAGTACCTGTCAGCAAAAAGAATAATGAAGCAGTACCGGATGCTGATATAGCACCCCATATCATCTGACTAGGCGAGTGTCTCACGGTGTTAACGGTGTATTTTTCATCAAACCTTTTGCCTTTTGGTCGTTGAACATGTGCTTCACGTGATTCAAATCGACGCAAAGTTAAATCATCGGAAAAAGAACTTGGCTCCAATTTTCAGCAGTCCACGATTGACGAAGCTTCGCAAACTGGAGTCTCTTCTTTTACGTGACAGAGATTAGTCTAGGTTTATGTGCAAGTTTGTTAGTCTTTAATCCAAAATATTTGTTAAGACGTCGGGAAACAGTGCTGATACTAATATCAGACCCTTATGAGTGCGAAAGGGCCTTTATTTTCTTGCCCGAACTCCTTGGAGAACGCATCACTATTCGCCTTATGGTATTGTCATCACGTGGAGCTGTTTTCCTTGGACGTCCACTTCTCTTTCGGTCGCTAAATTCACCTGCATCTCGATATTTCATGATTGTATTAAGAATGAATAGCAGTCTTGCTCGCATTCACCTTTCTGCTTATGTCACGTTCGGAGTATCCTTCATGGCATAAAGTCACTATTTGTGCCCTCTGAGTAACACTTAATGACGCTTTTTTGCCCATTTTTCGCTATATAGAAAATACTTAACAAAACATCTCAGCATGAAAACCAGAAGCAAAACTGACGCTCGCACGCTTCTCCCAACTCAATCAGCAGCTGCCGCTGTAGGATGATGCAATACCGACAGGAAGTTGAGTAATACAGACCGTAGCTCACGCAATCGGCAGAAATCTCCTAACATCAACGTGGTCTTATACTTTTGCAAATGACTGTATTTATTTATTTATTTAATAACGTTGTTTCGAAGCTCTCCCGTTTTAGACCGTTTTAGAAACAAATTACTCCGCTTTTTCCACTGTTGAATGAAAGAAAATATCTGCAGGTGTATGATAGGCATCAACAAACCACTATGAGGAATAAATGCGAGAACAAGAGAAAGATGTGTAGATTAGTGAATGTTTTTAGTGTTCTTCATTCTGGACTGAGAACGTGAAGGATAAAGTGAACGGATCTGAAAAGAAAAATCAGTAAATAAACTGATAGTCAAGAGTTTTATTGTTCTTCACACTGTTTCATTTTATTTAATTTATTTATTTATTTAATATTTTTGTTTTCGAAGCTCTCCCGTTTTAGAAACAAGTGACTCAGCTTTTTCCACTGAGTGATGGTTTAGATTCCTTTTTTTTTTTTTCGTTTGTTTCTAGCCCCTACCTAAATTTTATCCAGGTCTTAATTTTTTAAATATGAAATCTTCTCACTAAATTCAAATCGAATCACAGAAATTTTAAAACTCATGCATATAGAGTTAGAAGGATTATGAACAAACAATTTAAACTTCGCGGTGAGAACAAACGCCTCTGGACAATAGAGTGAATGCCTCCCCGGAGGCCAAGAGATTTGAGTCGCTGGCTCGTGACGATTCATCCGGAATGGGCCCCAATGAGGCATGGGCATTGTCTCTGACCCTTCTTCTGTCTCTGTCCCTGTTTGATGGCACTGTCTCTGTCCCTTCTCTGGAAACAGTGGTCCTAAATTAGGGACAGGCGACTGCTTATAGCTCTAAGAATTGCTCGTGGTGATCATCAAACTCAGAAAAAAAAATACTAAATCCGACCCAGTTGGGTTCGTTACATAGGCATTCTTATATGGCCCTTGTTTTTCCATTTAAGGTTTACGACCACCGTGAGCAACTCAATGGGCTATAAGCAATCGCCCGCCCCTGACTTAGGGTGACTGGTTCCAGGGAAGGGAGAGAGCCAGTGCCGTAAGATAAACACAATATCCACGCCTCACCGGGATTCGAACCCGGACCCTTCACGGAGGAATAGTCATAAGCCAGCGCTTAGACCACTGCGCCAACGGGGCGGCCTAGCTATTCTTCATTTCTTGCCACTACACATTCAAAACTTTCGTCTAAATTGGAACTTAAGAGGCAAACATCTGGTTTTGAACACGTGGATTGTAGTTCCCGGGTGAGATGTTACACTGTTTGTTCAGTTGTACTTCTTACCCTTCTCCGAGGCCAGTGGCTATCTGATTAACATGGAACTCAATGCCTGATTTGGGACACTCATAAAATATAGGAAGTGGGAAAACTGCAAAAATTGAAGGACCTAATTTTCTTGACTTTCCATATCTTGTCAGGAGACTTCAGGAAACGATGCATCATCCATTTCAAATTCTGAATATTAAAAAAAGGGGGGGGGAAGTTAGATGTGTTTAAGGTTTCAGTAAGAATACGTATGGTTTCTTTTGTTTCCACAGAACTCAATAAAAAAATCTTTTTGCTACCGAAAAAGAATTTTAAATGTCTACGGCACTGTTTCTTAGATAAGAAAAGGCTCATATTATATTACACTGTAAAGCGTTTTCTTTGGCTTGTTTGGCTGTTGTTATCAGTGATATCCTTGAAAAATTGAGTGTATGTTTTTAACAGAGTAGCGTTCATCTAAACTCCTGTTAAGCCGTCCAGGTGTCCGAGTGGTCTGAAGCGCTGACTTCTGACCATTCATCGATGAGGTCGAGTTTCGGATAAGGCATGGGTGGTGTGTTTGTCTAATGGTGCTGGCCCTGTACCTTCCCTGTAGCCAGCTACCCCAAATTAGGGTTAAGTGGCTATTTATCAAAACTCATGGTAGGTCGCCCTAGTGTCTGAGTGGCCTGAGACGCTGTCTTCTGACCATTCATCCGGGATGAGCTCGGTCACGAGTTTGGAATTGTATATTAGTGGCCCCAAATTAAGATCGGGCGACTGCTTATAGTCCCATGAATTGCGCATAGTGGTCGTTATGGCCCGAAATAAGCAAATAAACTCCTGATGGCTGACGTCTTGGGAAAAAATCCAATAGACAGTAAAATAAAAGTTTACATGGATATTCTTTTTAAACAGCTGCAAATTGTTGCAAGTACTTTTTACAGCTTCGCGAGAGAAGCGGTTGCAGTGTAGTTTTATTATTTCAACACGTATTTTACTGGGTACAGCATTTATTTTTACATCGCTCGGAATACTCTTTCTCGATGTAAGTCGGGATCTACACTCTGCTTTATGCAGATTTTTGGTTACTGACCCCAGTTCATTCCTGAAGCTCACAGCATGTCTCATTTTCGTCGGCATTTTCTTTATTAAGGTATTATTAGCACACCGCGCCTCTTTCTCATTTTCTTTACGAAGGTTGGATGGACAAGTTTTTCTTTTTCTGCCAACCCCCCCCTTCCTCCTCATCATTAATTCAGGATTCTGACGGCCTGTCACGCTGATGCTGCCAGATTACCGAGGAGTCAGTAATTCGTTAAGAAGCAAACATCTGGAGGATGAATGATACAATGCGAACCTTTCCTCGTGTGTGTGTGTGTGTGTGTGTGTGTGTGTCACTCCTTAGAAGGAAGTTAGGAGGCACAGATTCCTGCGCGCCGCAGAAGGTGGTGGAGGAGGATGTAATTGACCTCAATGAAGAGGAAAGGTTAAGAGACTGAATCGAGTTCATTCATGGTCGATTTCAGGTCACTTCCTTCCGCGAAGGGAGAAGATCATCTTCGTCCTTCATCTTTAACTTACTTTATCCATCTAGGCAGCAGCCATGTATGTCACTGTGGCAAAGAAAATCAGGTTGAATGCATCTGAACTACTCCGCAAAACCGGCGTTGATAAGCCTGTTTATTGAATACGAACTGTTCTTAATTTTATTATGACAACGTAATTGCCGAACTAAAAAAATTCTTTTGGGAAATTTCGTTCTAGAGAACGAATTACAGAAACGATGGTGCAAAAATGCTATCGCTATGGCGCAATGCAACCATTGTGTTTATTTATTTTTGCAAAATTTCTTTAAATAATGATTATGTACCTAAAATATTAAATTAATCAAACCTTCATCAGTGCGTAAATAAAAAAGTACAAGATTTTTTAAAAACTCAATCGTAATATAAAATAAATATTCATCTGTCTTTAATTAGAAAAACAAATCATTTATTTATTTTCCCCTAAAATTACGACTATGTCTTTTACACCGGCAAAAATATTACTTTTAATTCGTTTATTTTGCAAATAAACTGTTTTTTTCTTACACAAAAGCTAACTGAATACGTTTTACGTATTCATTTCTGTAAAACATATTTTTATACAACAAAAATAAGTACAGTAGATTTCGGCTAATCGGGACACATCGAGAGTAGAACACTTTGGCCCTATTAAGTGGCTGCTCCGGTTATGCGAAGCTTTATCCCAAGGAGCTAGTTTGGGATATTCTTCACGGATTGCCCCGAATAAACGGCTGACCCGATTAACCGATGGCCCAATTAACCGGAAGCTAGTGCAAATACCATTTATTTAATTTCGCACTTAATTTCGTGATCTAAGGCGGTAGCTTCAGGCTATTCAGCCGAGACGGGCCCGGACTCGAATCCCGAGTGTTTCATGAGCGGTACCCTAACAGGAGACAGTGGTCCCGAAATAGGGACGGGTGACTGCTAAGAGAGTTACTTATTGTGGTCGTTAAACTCCGAAACAAAGAAAAGAAAGTGCTAGTAACTGCTAAATACTGTTCATTGCCCCCCCCGTATGAAAGACACTGAACAGAATCAGGATGATTTTTAATGCGATGAACTACTCTTTCTAAAGAGCATAAAGAGTTTTTATTTAACACGAAGATATGTTTGACCAATAGCAATTTTTATTTTCTGTAAAACTCAAAATATTGTCCAAGAGCTGATGCTGAAGAGAATGTAGCTTTCACTCATTTTTTGTGCGTTAAATTAATTCTAAGTTGCCTACGCGCATGTGTATTGTCGCGTAGAGATACTTTTTCTGGCTACAACGAAAGTGTTCACCCGTATTGAAGAAAAAGACCTGCAGAACTGTTTCAATTAATAATACAATAAAAGAGAAAAATAAATTTTCCCTATCCGCCACTGCGTCGAAATCTCGGTCGCATATGATTCGCAGGGCATACAATTTATTCGTGGTAAGATTCGCAGGGAAGACAATTTATTCGTGGTAAGTACTCTTCGAAAAAAACCACCCACAAATTAAAGAAATTGCAAGCTTCAGAAGCGAATCTTGTTAGTTGTTTAAAAACAGTTCTCCAACATTCATTAAATAATATATATATACCTTCATATATACACGCAGTACACAAAACTGTAAAGACAGGGGTGATGGGCAGTTGACATGGTCATACCCCGCACAGAGTGGAACAGACCCAAACCGAATGCAGGCGATAAATAGGCGCACAGAAGAGCTCTAATGTTTTGTCCATTGAGTGTATATATTGTGTGAGTGTGTGTGTGTGTGTTTTAATTTAGCCATAGTATGAATTAGGTATATAAATAAATATAGATAAATAGATGAGAGAGAGAGAGAGAGAGAGAGAAACAAAATGCGTCATGTTATGTATGTATGTACAAACAAAATGTGTCATATTCTGTATATATACTAACAATGCGTTGTATTACGTATAGAGTATATGTAAAACATGCCGCATTTTGCTTGTCCAGTGGATTTCTTGTTGTATCACCCCTAGTTCCTTTGAAGAAATTCTGTGTGCGCTACTGTAGCAGGCACAAATATAATCTGCATGAAGTTCCATTAAATAATCTTTTTCAAATAACATAGCCAAAAGAAAAATGAATTGAAAATGGCGAGCTCGTTCTCTGCGTTTTGGATTATTTTAGAGTTAAATATTTTGAACAATGGAAATAAATTTAGCACAATTTAAAAATCATTTCAATAACATTTTCGTGGTCATCTAAATAAGTAGAAACATAGTTTTCCGCAACGTTTGAACTCGAATGATTTAAGCATTTCCACATTTTAGTTCTAAGTCAATACACTGTAGATCATAGAATAACGATAAGAATTATTTTTATTACTAACACGTTATGGAACAGTGTACTACTGGTTCTCTCATCCATAAAAAGTTGAACTAAATACACAGGAACCTTTCCTCTATAATAACGTAAACTTCTGTCTTCGCTTGAATGCAGTTGTTGTACTGCTTTTTTTTATTACCATTAAAGGGATAGAAATTCTTTTCCGCTGGCAAAAATGGCCTTAAGGTAGTAACAAGAATAGTGAGGTCTCAGGTACAGTATGTAAATATTTGGCTAAAAATAAATTTAAATTTAGAGCTACATAATATTCCACAATCACATTGACATTTCCTGAAAATTTCAAGCAAAGGAGATATCATGTCCACAGGAAAACTAGCGCTTCCGTAGTGTTCTATAGCCATGTATTGCTTCCACCGAGAAGGAAGATTTTATGGTATGAAAAGTTGGAAAACTTTGGTATTGTTTTCCGGTATCCTTCAAGAAAATCATTTTCTAAAGAAGATACATCGTGAGAAACTCAAAGCTGAAATTGCCATCTGATAAGAAAAATGTGCACTAGGACAAAGATAAAAAAAAATACCAGAAACATTTTTCAGGTATGTTTTGCTTTATATGATGCAAGAACTTCTCCATTCCGACTTATAGTAGAGGAGATACTGTTTACATACACTCGCAGACGGACAAAGCGATAACATCTAAGGAACACTTTCTTTTCTCTTGTATAGAAAGTATTTTTGCTATCCCATTTTTAAATACGATGATATGACATCCATGGACCAGCAACTAGTTTACCGACAAACAAAGCGATCTGTAAAATCATGGTACTGCTTATGCATCTGCTATGGAAAAATTTTCCTCACTGGATTTTTAGACGCTTAGATATAGATTTTACAAACGAATCCGTGGACAAAGACATCTGAATTTCTATTTCTAGAAAGCATGCTAAAATCCAATCATAATTGCAGTTTGTTGTTAAAAATTCGGAAGACTGGTTGGATAACTTCATTATAAAAAATGCTGATATACCACCGGAATTGTCCAGACAGAGTTAAACTCTACGCAACTGTTAAGTTTGGACGAATGAGAGATAAAAAAAAAAAAGGATTTTGTGTAATCATTCTTATTCAACATTCCAATGCCAACTTGTTTTCTTAAGCTCTCATGTTAACGTCGAACAGAATGTTCGGCAGAGAAAGTATGTAATTTGCCATTGGAATTAGCTCTTTAACATTTCGCACCTCGTTGTTCTGCACGTGTCCCGAGCAATTTAGAAAAGATTGAGCTCCAAAAGTTGAGAAAATAAAACGCCTACCCGCTCTTGTTTTTCCGGGTACGCGAGCGGCGAATTAAAGCTGCTCAAATAAATGGTGGCATACGCTCAGTAGTGCTGCGTGACTACTCCATAACACCTGCCCCCGCAATCTCATTGCAATACGAAGTTACGAAGTTTTCCAGTCACGTTTTCGAGGATCTCTGATGAATTACTTGTACCAGGCCAAGAGCCCGTGGGTGCTCGATGGAAATCTCTTTCTTTTAGCAAGTCGATTAAAGGCAAGAATGCTGCCTTTCGACTGGAGGAGGTTGTGACAGTGTTATGACTTTGAAAAGACAGCTTACACCTGACCTTTCACCACAGCAATACATTGTCTGTCCTCATTTCTCAGCGCCACAGGGTGCTATGAATCCTGTTAATACTAAAATCGTCCGGTAGCGTTGCCGAAGTAAGAATACCGCAAAAATTTTGAAGACGTTTGTATTGCCACCATGATGTACCGTGATGATTGTTTCAAATTAATCCCATTAACTTTCCTTAAGTAGTAGTACATGCTGTGAAAACACAAGTTTGTGCGCGAAGGACATCAAATTTGTGTGCCCTCACTCCGGAGTAAGTCGCTCTCCCAATTGAGCTACGCGGACAGAATGTCTTGATGCAAATTTGTCGTCTTGACACAAGTTTTCACCTGTGTAGTACGTCACTTCATCTCCCTCTTATTTTTTTTTTTTTTTTTTTTTGAAGCGAAGTAGGAATTTTTCATTAATTCTAAACAATGTGTGGAACAAACATCCCACATTTTTCGAAGAACCCAACGGCCAGTACGTCCATTTTACGTTCGGGCGCCAATGTGAAAACACAAGTTTGTCCGTGTCCCCTCACTCCGGAGTAAGTCGATCTCCCAACTGAGCTACGCGGACAGAATGTCTCGCTGCAGATTTGTCATCTTGACACATGTTTTCACCTCTGTAGTACGTCACAATTCTGAGTGGCAGATTTTATTAGTGTAAGCCGTGAATCATATAGGGAGAGGCCTGTGCTTATGGGATTCCAAAACCAGGACTATTACAAAAATTGTATCATCCTGGGCCCATTAATTTCAGAGAAAATTAGAATTAATAACCATCTTTAATATCGCCTTTTAGTTAAAATCGTTTCCCTGTTTCGTTAGTGTATTTGCAAAGATACTGAGACGGTGCACTTTCGCTAATTTTCTGCCTGTCGTGTTAATGAGCGGGGAGTCAACCACTCCCAGTTCGTCTGCAATATCATCACTAGCCATTCTCCTTGTAATCTGCTCTTTATGGAGTTCAATTTATATTACTTTATTGCCCTGGAAATTATTTCACTACTTTGCTTGGACTCAGGATTCATCTCCTCTTTAAGAAAGGTTGTGGAAAGTGCAATGGTCCTTACACGTAACAAGAAGACACACGTGCAAAGTCAGTTGCTAACGAAGGGGTATGAGATGGAAAACCGGCGCTTTTTGTCAGCGAGTAAAGAAAAGCAGGAAAAGGGAGTTTCGATTTGAGACTGGTAGAAGGTAGAGTTTGTATGATAATTCTCTATTCTCCATAGGACGGGGAGAATTTCTGATGTTTGGAAAGGGATAATAGAGCAGAGATGAAGTTGGAAAGGGGAACTGGAAAACCGCGATTTATGCAAGAAAGACGCCTGAAATAAACATGAGGGAAAATGCGGGAGCAATTAAAAGAATAATAGTGAAATCATGGCAAGCGAAATACGTGGCCTTTCCCTAAAGTAGAAAGTTAACACCGAATTTTCGGGTGTAACAGGCACGTCTTTTGAATCCATTCTGACGCAAATTAAATTTATCAAAGCGTTTCGAAGTCAATGGAACCGGTATGGAAAACAATAGTATCTGACGGAAGAAAGAAGTTTTTTAATCGGGTTTTTAATCCCTCAGATATTGCTGTAAACGGAATGGTGAGCTTACGCCCTCTGGTTGCAGACTTGTGCATTGAGAAAAACCTGAATTTATATGAGAAACATTTCGCACCGGAAACGCTCTCCAACACAGAAATAGTTTTTCAAATCGGACTCTTAGAAACAGAGATATCGACAAAAATAAGATGTGACATTACCTCCCCTGGTGGGAAAACCATGCATTATTTTAGGAAGAAAGTATTCCCAAAATATTTTTCCATATGAGTGATATCGGTGAAAGAAAAAAAATTTAGTCGAGTTTCCAGGTGCCCAGAATTTGACTATCACATTTTGCTACAAATACATCAGAAGCAGAAATTAACACTTATGCCCCCTGGTGACCAAACCATTCTTTACCAAACATTAGGAATTATGTGAAAAATATTTTCCATCAGGTCTTGTATGCGATACAGGAAGAATTTTTCAAATCGGAGTTTCAGAAGCAGAGATAACGCGGAAAACGCAATTTACCTTTGTGCCCCCTAGCGGGAAGCTATGATTTACTTGAAAGTTTTGAATTTATAGGAAAAACATTTCGCATCGGAAACACTATTCAACAAAGAAGGATTTTTTTTCAAATCGGACTCCTAGAAGTAGAGATATTGATAAAAGTAAGATATACATCCACGCCCCCTGGCGTAGAAACCATGCATTATTTCAAGAAGAAAATGTTCCTAAACGGTTTGTCGACATGAGTAGTATCGGTCAACAAACGACTTTTTTTGCAATCGAGATTTTAGAAGCTCATATATTGCTGCGAATACATCAGAAGCGGAAATTAAGACTTACGCCACCTGGTGGCCAAAATATTTTTTACAAAAATTAGAAATTACGTGCAAATGATTGCCCATCAGGAGCTGTACCCGGTGCAGAAAGAATTTTTCAAATTGGAGATTTAGAAGCAGAGATATAGGGGGAAACGCAATTTACCGCTACGCCCCCTAGCGGAAAGTCTATGCATTACTTGAAATTTTGAAATTATACGAAAAGCATGTCACATTGGAAACACTATCCAACAAAGAAGGATTTTTTCAAATCGGGCTCCTAGAAGTAAAGATATTGACAAAAATAAGATATACACCTACGCCCCCTTGCGGGGAAACTGGAATACTTTAAGAAGAAAATATTCCGAAAAAGTTTATCGATGTGAGTGGCATCAGTCCACGAAAGAAGTTTTTCAATCGATATTTTAGAAGCTCAGATTTTATGACAAATGCATCAGAAGCAAAAATTAACACTTACGCCCCCTGGTAGCCAAAGTATTCCTTAACAAGATTTTGAAATTATATGCAAAAGATTTTCCATCAGATGTTGTATCCGCTGAAGAAAAAAATGTTCAAATCGGAGTTTTAGAAGAAGAGTTATCGGTAAAAATATCGTTTACTTTTACGCCCCCTAGCGGAAAATCTATGCGTAATTTGAAAAAGTAACTATATCTAAAATACTCTTCGACATAAATGGAATCGAAAGTTAAAAGATTTTTTGCAATCGGATGTTTAGAAGCAAATATGTTGAGTAAAACGCATTTTTGAATTCGACATCATCTACATTTACGCCCTCTAGCGGCGAAATTGCACATCGTAAAAAAAAAAAAGGAAATAAAGGATCATCATTCGCATAATTCAAGCTTCCCAATGCAAAAATAATTTTTTATTTGTAGAGATGTCATGGGTACAGGCGGACTGACGGACGGACGGACTAACTGACGGACGGACGGACTAACTGACGGACAGACGGACAAACCGGTAACATAAGCACGATACAAATCCCGAAGATGACAATTCTTTCATAAGCACGATCTTTTTTTACAAAAGACGTGCTAAAAACACCATTGCAAGAGAGCCAGTTTTCACTTGGCTAGTAATTGATTATTTTATCTGGGAAAAATATAACTCCGGAACTGCTAAATTTCCTTCAAAGCGAAAGCGTGACGAACTCATGCGCAAGACATTAAAAGAAACCTAATGGAGAGTCTGTTACAGCTGAGCACTGTACGAGGCATCCTATAGATATCTTGATCAATTTATGATATCATAAAAATGCGCAAAAGAAGTTAGTGTTATAAGAAACACACCAAAGTTTTAAGAACCCTGGCTCTCCGAGTCAAATGTATAAAAACTGAAATCTATAACGACAAACTATTAAATTATTAGTCCAGAGAATCGCTCTAGAATTGAAATGTTGCCCAAATTTTGCTAGAATAATTATATTAACGATGAATATTTCAGTTCTTAAGTGGACAAATCAATAAGTCTTTGGTACTCACAGATTCAACTTCCTCATATCTGATTCAAAATAACTAAATCTCGAAAATTTCATTCTTTTTTTCATAATCTTTTGAACTCTGCAGATCTTCTCTTCCGAAAATTCTTCGAAGTTTTTTGAGTAAATGCTACTCTGAACAGTTCCCCCTAATTCTTAATTATATGAAAACATCCCAAAGAACATTCTTCCGTTTGCATGCTGATATATAAGATCATGTCCCTTTTGTTTGTTCACGAGGTTTATATGAACTCTAAATAAAAAAGGCCCATTTAATTTAGCCATTCCATAATTTATTTTGTTTACGTGAACTATAGTATAATTCTTCATTCTAGCGGCTATATGTTTATTACCCAAATAGTCCTCTACTCCGGAAGGAAGTGAACCTTATTCATACACTCATTGTCAAGAAATTAGTTGCACCCAGAAGGTCGCAACCGACAGGAATGAAATTTGGTGAGTAGATTTGACATCGTGAGACATGCAAATGGTTCAAGAATCACGCTTGGCCGCGCATGTGACGCCAGCAAGGAGGGGTCGTAGCGCTGTGCCTGACTGGCTGTATAAGATCGTCCCGTTGCGCGTTGTTGCCATTCTGACTCGTGCTGTTGTGTTGGTTGCATCCTTTGAAAGTGAAGTATGCATCGGAGAAAAGTTCGGAAGCAATACGAGCCTGTGGAGGAGTTCTAGAGGGGCCGCAAAGTCTGGTTTCGCGAAGCGGGATGGTCTTATCGCCGTATTGCGCGCCATACAGATCGTGCAGATATCACCATAGCACACTGTTGGCGGCAGTGGATAGAACAAGGCACGCAATAGCGACAGGAAGGGTCTGGGAGACCTAGACGAAACACGGAGAGAGAGAGGACCGACAGGTTGTCCGACATGCGCGGAGTGAACCAACAGCCACGATTGCGGATATTCAGCGGGCAGTGGTGCCCTCCATGCATCGTCCGATTAGTGCCAAAACCATTGGCAGACGGCCGCACGACGTAGGACTACACGCACGCAGACCGTTACGACGACTGCCCTTAACACCATTGCATCGTCGCCAAAGACTGCAATGGTGTCGTGCCAGACTGTCAAGGAGCCACTCAGAATGGCAGCGTGTGATGTTCAGTGGCGAGTCCCGCTTTTGTCTTGGAGGAGACGACCAACGAATCCGTGTGTGGAGGCGCCGTGGTCAGCGCCAAGATGAACGCTTTGTTGTCGAGCGTCACACGTCCAGAAGGCCTCGTGTCATGGTGTGGGGTGCAATTGCCTACGATGCCAGATCCCCTTTGGTGTTCATTACAGGCTCTTTGACAGCCCAACGTTACGTTACTGAGGTCCTACAACCAGTGGCCCTATTACGATCAACATTACTCTCTTTTCTAAAAAACGGAGAATTATTCAATAATAATTTGTTTACTGTTGATTACACCAGTGAAACATTATAATCTGCAAGGAAAATCTAATCGAAATTAAGAATGAGAGCAGAGAAGGAAAAGCGAACAATAAAGAAACAGAGAGAGGTGGGGGTGGGGGTGGGGGTAAAATAAGCACAGAAGAGGTGAAAACACTTCCCCCGAGAATGTACACCGCCCTACCATTAACATTTGGACACCCCTTCTATTGATAGTAAATTCTGTTCTATGCAAGCACCACGTCATAGCCCCAACCATATGTATGATGAGACAGCAGCACGACTGGGAATAAAAGTGCCCTCGATCAACAGTTAACTGATTTTCAGTGTAGATTGATAAATAATAAGATGACACACTGGCAATCACTCCGGGCGTGACTTTTCAGCGTCACTGAAGATCCCTCTGCCGCCTCGGTGGCGCCGTGGTCTAAGTGCTGGCTTATGACCATTCGTCCGTGATGGGTTCGGATTCGAATCCCGCTGAGGCGTGGATGTTGTGTTTGTCTTAAGGTACTGGATCTCTCCCTTCCCTGGAGCCAGTGGCCATAAATTAGGGACGGGCGACTGCTCATAACCCGTTGAGTTGCTCATGGTGGTCATTAAACCCCAATAAAAAAAAAGGAAAGATCCCGATGTCAACGGTTGATAATGTGTTATGCAAATGAGAGCGGCCTAGGGCTGAATCTGACAAGAAACAATCCGGAAAACCTCTGTAGCTAATAGAACGTGACAGGAGAGCTATGCAAAGGACTGTTAGCTCAGAAAGCTAATCAACAGTGTCACAAATCACGAAAACCATCTGTGACACTATTGGGACTGATGGTAACACCAGTATATCGCGCAGGACGTTGCACGACACAGGTTAACAAGGTCAAGAAGCCAACAACAAGCCTCTGATCATTGCGAATAATGCTACACGCCGACTAGCGTAGTGTAAGGAACGTGGATCCTAGACTGCAGACCAATGGGAAAATGTGCTTTAAACTGACGAGTCACGGTACCTAATATACCAGTCTAATGGTCGTTCCTGGGCTTGGCGGACGCCGGCAGAAAGGTACCTTCCAGACTATACCGTCCCAACAATGAAGTTTGATCGAGGCAGCGTGATGATGTGGAGCTTGTTTTCGTAGCTCAGCCTGGGTTCATTAGTCGTTTTTAGACAAAACCATGAATGTTGCGTTCTATCTTGACGTCCTGGACAAATAGATACTGCTAATGTTGTCTCAGTAATCAGAGGACATCTATGAGCAGGCAATAACACCATGCCATACATCGTGTGTTGTTTCAGGTTGGTTGGAACACATGGGCTTTGAAAAGTTGGACTAGCCATCCCAGAGTTCTGATCTGAACCCTATAGAAAAAGTTAGACTAGCCATCCCAGAGTCCTGATCTGAACACAGATCAGGACTGTGGGATAAATCTCGCTCCTGTGCCTTGACCCAACTTTTAAAAGTTGGACTAGCCATCCCAGTGTCCTGATCTGAACACTCTGGGACGAATCGGATCGCCGGGTACGTGCAAGAAGAGATCACCCAACAAACAAAGCTGAACTGGTCACTGTTTTGAAGGACGAATGGCATAAAAACAGCAGCTAACATTTACAAAAAAAAAAAAAAAAAAAAAAAAAGGAACTGGTGGAGAGTAATCGACAAAGTCTGGGTCTTCTCATAAAGACCAAAAGTTTCAGTTCACAATATAAAATTTTCTGTAAATAAAGAGTATTTGTAGAAACCCAGGTGTTCGGACATCATCACGCTTGCCTCCATCAAACTTCATTGTTAGGACAGTGTATATACTACGTAGTACGTTCCTTCAAGTCAAAATTCAAAATTGCTTTGGAAAACAGAAAAGCTAGGACCACACTACCCGACTGTTTTGCGCTGAGTGATATGGAAAGCCTTCTTCCAAAACTGTAATTCAAAATTACCAATATCGATATTCCTTTCTCAAACTGAAGATCAAACTCTTCCTTAGATTTCAGTGTGTACGTTTCAGCAGATATAAAATTTTGTTTCAGAATTCTTCGGGATCACACCACTTGCTCAAACAGATGTATTTCAACAGCAACTAAAATAATATCAAGTAAGTATACGTTCAGCAATCATAATTTGAAAAATTCGTGACTGCACTCGCGGTCTCAAATGAATTGAAATGTTAACGATGTCAAAAAAAAATTACATATTAGTCATGCAGTTCAGATATTAACTACATGAAATTAAAACAGTAAAATCATGCAATGCATTGATTATGACACGCTTTCCAACATACCAGAAATCGCGCGCAGACAAACCCTCCTCCCTACCCTAACTATTGATTCGTTCAGTATACCTCAGGAACAACATACTAAAGTTTTGTCGCAATAGAAGAATTTTTACTCGTTATGAGGATAATGGCTGTGGAATAAATCTCTCTTTTGTGCTCTGACCTTTGACCGCATTTCGATAATATTAAACAACATTGGTTCAGTATATCTCCGGAACAACATGCTGAAGTTTTGTCGCAATAGAAGCATTTTAGTCAAGTTATGAGGATAATGGCTGTGGGGTAAATCTCGCTTCTGTGCCTTGACCTTTGACCCCATTTCGATGACATTCAGCAGGACCGGTTCAATATACCTTCAGAACAACATGATAAAGTTTTTTCGCAATCGAAGCATTTTTACGTAAGTTATGACGCATGAGGGCAATGGAATAGATCCTGCTCCTACGCCCTGACCTTTGACCCCATTTCGCCCATTTTCAATAGAATCCGTCTCCAGGTTGCCCTTATCACATAAAAAAATTTCATCGAAATCGAACCATTTTTACGCGAGTTATCGTGCAGACAGGCAGACGGACAAAGCTAGAGTATATACGCTTCTTCAGCCTACGGTTGGAAAGCGTGAAGAAGGACACATAAATAAATTTCATGTCTTCTTTTTCGTTATTCTTCCATATATTGAATAAACGATGTTAGTGGTTTAATTATATACGTAATATAGCTTTTGCCTTAACTTATTTCGTTTCGCTTCAATTGCTGTTATCTTTATTAGTGTTAGAACTTCATACAAATTCTAAGCTAACTAGAAATCGTTCTTTTAAAAGTTCTGTGTAAAAACTTGTGCAGCTCCAAATTCCACGATTTTTTTTTTATTTATAGGCTAGTCAACTCAGTCTTTCCCATTTCTTCTTTATCTTCGTCATCTCCATTTATGATCTAATCAAAACTTTTCATGATTTGCCTTCTCCATCTCTTCTTAGACCTCCCCCTGCTATTCTGCTACACGTTTTGTTTTCCAAAATTCCTTCCGAAATTTTGGTTTTCATTCACTTAAACGATTATAAACATTTTTGTTACGCATTCGTTCAATATCCAATATTTCTTTAACAGCGAATTCTTCTTTTTTAGTCTTTCTTCTTTTTTTGCTTTTACTTTTCTTAATATATGCAATCAACATTTGTTCGCTGCCTGTTGATCATATTTCCCTAGAGTTTTCTTACTTTTATCTTATGTTTTCTTTTTATTATTGTTACCTTTTTCTTTTCTTTTTTCATAATTGAAAAAAAGAAAAAATAGATTCGCAAAAATTCAATTTACAGATTCGCAAAATTCAACCGGAACTCTCGTTTTTTAGCTTATGGGAGATATGTCCAAAGTTTGAATTGAATATCTTAAGTTAAAGTCAGATTTGAGAAACTCACAAAATAAAAATAAATTGAAACTGGAAATCCTTATCAGCTGTATATTTAAGGGCGAAAACATGGACATTTTAGGGGATTATTAACCACTGAATGAATTTTTTTCCGGTTTCTCCTCAAGCCTAAAATATTGCTTACGTTGTACTTTTCTAAGCATCAAACACTTTTATTTTCTTCAATGACTCCTTATTTCTTTAATCATGGAGTATTAAAAACAATTATTTCTTCTTTAGACGACCATATTCTTTTATTTAATTCAGTAAAATCTATTTTCTTGAAGTTAATTCATGATACATCTTGAAAAGGAGATCTACATCTCTGTTGTAAGATTAATTCTTGAAGTTAAATCATGATACATCTTGAAAAGGAGATCTACATCTCTCTTGTGAGATTAATTCTTGAAGTTAATTCATGATACATCTTGAAAAAGAGACCTACATCTCTGTTGTGAGATTAATTCTTGAAGTTAACATCATTCTAGTGAGAAAGCAATGAAAATTTACTGGAAATCTGAAAAACATGAATATGTGAGTGTTTTTATTTCGCAACCTAATGATAAAAATACTGGCTCGGTAGCAGAGGAATTCCTCTTCGTTTGTAATTTTTTAGCGTTTATTAAATTACCAATTTTAAAAATGACAGAGAGAAAGCAAGACGATAATCTAGTTATCCTATATAATTGCGAAACAAACTTCTTGATGACCTGAGAGACAAATTAAGGATTACCTGCATAGTTCAATTATTTAGGTCAAATTATCTGAAACAACAGCATCGGGACTTAAACCCTGCAATGCCTCCAGATATCGAGAAGATTTAAATCCCAATAATTTTTCTTTTAAAGGTCACTACGACTGCAGATAAGTAAGTGTCTGGAGTGTCACTTTATCATAAATTAATATTTAATCTTTACTGAAATTCTGATTTCTTTTCCCGTAAAGTTTTTTATATAAGTTGTTTTTAGGTGGCTTATTAGACTTCTCAGATTTAACAGTTTCGCTACAGCAAATTAGGTTACACTATTTTATATTTTGTGTTTCAAGATTGCATCAGCGTGTAGCCGATTTATTCCTCGGAAGGAAAAATACATGGAAGAATGCAAAGGAAAAGATCCATTTTTGACATACTGTACTACCCATGCTTGATGAATTGTTGCACTCCGTGTTCAATAAGTTATCACTAGAGAAAGGTATGAAAGAATAAGAAGACTTACATGTAAATATACTAGATAATTTGAGGATTCCAGAGTGCCACATCACTTGACGAACTTGTACAAACGACACCACACAACGAAGAGCAAATTATGATGATTCAACAGCAGAGGCGTAACTAGGGCGGTGTTCTGGGTGCAGCTCAAGGGAGGGCGCAAAAATCACTGCTTACAATCTGATTAAAACTGGAATATAAACTTGTGCACCAGTTCTGGTACAAGTTTCTTCAAGCCATACTATTTTATATATCTATTTACAGAGTTTTCTTATATTTTTTGCCAGTTTCGGTAGTTTTGGCGGCATATAATTCGTATTTCTTCCTCAAAATTTTCAGGGGATGTTAGTTGCTCACATTCAGAAAGAAGGCACGTTACTTTTGACTGTAAGTACATTGCAAGATAAGGATGTTGCGCACATTATTGAAGATTCTATGGGGCTATTCCATCATTACTGAGACTACGAGCTACGATTGCCAGGTGCATTCGGTCCATTTGATGTGGTACCAAAGGTCCGAAGCAATTGGAAAACGCTGTAGAAATAGTCACAGTTTGGTTGTGCCTTTCACACAGAGATAAGAGAATAACAGATAGCATTGGGGTGCGACGTTAATTTTGTTTTGTCGAGCTGTATATACTTATATGCGTGTGTATGAACTTATATGTGTGTATATATAAAAGATAGTAAGCCAGATGGGGGCGCAATATTTTGTGGTTTGCCCGGGCGCATAAACGCTTAGTTACGCCTCTGTTAAACAGATAAATTAGTAGTCGTAACAATTTAGCGAAATGTGAATGAACTAACAAGAGCCATAACATGTTTAACGTGAAGAGAACTTAATCATATCGTCCAGCAGAATCTCGTTTAGCTTGTAAATATCTCTTTCACCTTACATCTCAGACTCCTTATGCATCTCTCAGACCGGCGATCCTGTACTTATCTAAGTTCCCGGAGATTAATTGTCTGTCAGTGATACCCCAAGAAAACACAAAGTTGGGAGTTCCGACGTGACGTTAAGAGTCGGAAATATAACGAAAGATAACCAAAATTTACATAAGAATTAAGCAAAAGTAGAAAGTTGAATAGCTAATATACACTGGGTGCACACTAAATTACAGTCACCCCTGTCCAAATTGAGTTACATCCGATATTGGTGTGAAAAAGAGAGTGTGGCCTGCAGGCTAAAGGCGTGTATATAAGATGTTAGTGGTGCAGTTGAAATCGAAGTTACGGACGTGATGGGTAAGACCAAGGATTTATCGGAGTTTACGAAAGGCCAAATTCTGGGAGCACGAAGAGTTTGTGCGTCCATCTCGGAAAGGCGACATATGTAAGTTGTTCGAGGGCCAACGCGGTTAAGTTGCTCCAGGAATGATGCTAAACTTGCGAAATAATAAACCGGTGGCACAACTGTAAGGGTGAAGAAATGTGGATACCAGAAGTGAACGATGGGTACGTCTTCTTCTACAGGGTGATCGGTACACCAGTTTTACAGTTGACGGCTCAATACAATATGGGTTAATCAGAAACAATATCCCGCGAGACTGTGCATCGCACCTGCCACGGATGGGGATAAACAGCAGACGCCCTTTCCGCCACCCTCCCCTAGCAATAGTCCATCGACGTAAATGATCCTCTTGATTGGGCGATTGCAGATTGGAAGCAAGTGTGCTGGTCTGATGAATCATGATATGTATTCCATATGTACTCCATTTTATCCCTCATGCTTAGTATCAACTATTCAGGCCGGTTAGAAGTGGTTGTATGATACCCGCCATGTTTGACTGGCATGAACTGGGACCCTTGGTGTATGGGACAAACGTATGAACTCCGGCTGCTACAACGGCCTGCTTGAAGATCATAAACACCTCAAAATATTGTAGCTCTATCCAGAGGAGATGGTTTCTCGCAGAACAACAATGCTTCATATTATCGGGCTCGCCTCGTGCAGGAATGGTACGACAAGCACAGTGCTGATCTGAGACATTTCGAATGGCCCCCAAACTCACCAGATCTTAACACAATTGAACATCTGTGGGACGCTATGGAATGCCAGGGGAAGCAGTTGGACACACCACCCGCTCCGTAAAAGAATTTTGAACCGCAAAATAAGCAACTTGGTTGCGCATCCCCACACAGCTGTAGAAACACTTCGTGGAGTAGATGGCACCTCTAGTGGCGATCATTCTTCGAGACAGAGGATGACCCGCATAGCATTTAGGTAGGTGGTCATAATTCAATTAGCACTCAGTGTACGTCATAAGTGATTACTGCGAGAAAATAACTTTGGATTTTTTCCCCTTAATTGCAACACTACAATGGGTTTTACCAATGAATCGGCTCTCTGGGTAGGAACAGAAGAAATCAGAGTATCATTAGCACTTACTATAGAAAAATAACAACTTTTTTAAAGAGAAACTTCTGCCTATGTGCTTGGTAGAAAAGAAAACGACTTTCTGATAGTGTTTCTTCACCTGAGAGAAGAAAGGCTATTAATAAAGAACTTAGCATGATTAGAAGCGTATATGTTTCTATTACATTACAGTAGATATTTTAAGGGAAAGTAAGCCTTAAAAAACTACGGTCTTCACTCTTTCATTTAAGATGAAATTGAGCATACGGTCTTTTCCTTTATATATACATATATTTATGATAGAAAGTTATGGTTGTACGTTGTTTCTAATGTTTTTTAAGCAAAAGTATACTTCACACCTTCACAGCAAACATTACGATCGTGGAGCTTTTATACGTTCTACGATAACGGAGCATTTATAGTCATTAGACAGTCTCTCTAGCCACTCCATTTCTTCAGTTGCCTGCTGGTTTTTCTTACACCTAGCGAAACCCAGCTCTCCTAGAATTTAATTCATGCGGAAATTTTTTTTTTTTGACGCAGGTAATGAATCGATAACGCACAAGCATTTCGTTATTGCTGAAAAATGGAAGTCATTTTCCTTTTAGGAAAAGAATTTCAACTGTTTGGATTTTTTTATTTCTTTTACATTTGAACACAGGAATAGAATATATTGCTCTCCCATTTAGAAAAAGAACTGCTTTTCAAGAATGACGAATAAAGGAGGGTTTGTTTGTTTTTTTGTTCAAAGAGAAAACTGAGCGCTTTTTCCTTTAGAAAAGAAAAATAGTTCTTTGCTCTTCAAAGAAGAAATTTTTTAACGCTAAATATTTTTTATCTTATCATATCGCAGATTTTTTCAGGCTGATTTCCTTGTAAGTGTACATTTAAGGACTACCGTGAGCAGTTCGATGGGCTATAAAGCAGCACGGTCCCTAATTTTGGGTTGGCGGGTATCGTGCCACAAACGCATAATCCATACCTTATCCGAGATTCCGACCCGGACCCATCTCAGATTACTGGTTAGAAGCCAGTGACTCTTACCACTCGACAGCTGGGCCTGCGGTTTGGCCTCTGTAAATGCGATAAGTGTTTCGAATCATTGATTTTGACTTAAAAACCTCCGTAATGGTTCTTCAGGCTTTCTCTTTTTTCTTTTCCGGTTTTTTTTTTTTTTTTTCGTGATTCAGCGACTTCTGCTAAGAACAGAAAACTGAACAGAAAGTCCCCGTCCCTCATCTCTAATAAAAGAGTTACGAATTCCTCGAAATAAAGAGAACCAGAACCGAAAAACCAGTCTGCATTGTCCCATTTATCTGTATCAACATCCTTCCTTGAGAGCAGCATATGTTTTTTTTTTCTTTACGAGATTCAAGTGTACACTACTCACTCACGTTGTGTACACTTCGAATATTCCACGTGAATGGGTTACGAACTACCATGATCAAAGCAATAGAGTATCATGTACAGGACTAGTTCGGAAACAAAAAGGCGAAAAGAAAGAAAGAGGTCAGTTAAAAAAAAAAGAAATAATAAATCATTAGTCACCTGCGGCTACGAGAACAGCTATTATCAGTTGGTAAGCAGCTGTCAAAAAAGCTGAGGTTTTGTACTTAAACGCTGATAATGCCGCTGAGCGTAAAAATTCTTTTTTAACTTTTCGTACTGTTTGTTTTGACTTTTTCAACTCTGCAGCACCCCATCTTCATTGATAACGTCTCAAATGGTAGAATACGGTGAAAAAACAGTTTCACAGAAATTGCTTAATGATATTCTAATGATGGATCCAGAAAATTCCTAGAGGCCATAATAAAGAAAATTAAATTTTCAAAAGTGAAAGTTTGATGTGAAAGGAAATAACGAGGGTATTATCAACAAGAATAAATTTTGAGGAAGAAGTGATCTGATCAAGGTTACAAACCTGTAACAAAGCAAAAGCAAAACGATCAAGATTTAATTCATTACAGAAAAATAAGTGTAAGAGGGATATTGATTGTCCAAGGTAAAACGTACGTTAAACTTGAACTTAGAGGGAAACACTTTTGGCTGTCCCTGACTAGATGGACACCCCATTCTGTTCGAGCCTTTGGTATTCCAGAAAAGCAATGGGGAAGTTAATATTTCTTCGGAGAGAACCGGAATCAGCTGGTGAGTTATCAAGCATTGTTTACAGGAAATTACATTCATTTTACATCGATGTAGAATTTTCAAAAAAATATTGCACTGCTGAAAACTAGAAAAAACTAAATAGTCAAACTTCTAATCTGTTCTAACCATGGTGTCTAAAACTGAAAGGTAAGTTAGGTGTTCATCTACCTTTAAAACAGAAGATAAACTGAGTAACCGTCCAAGTCTTTGTTTCTTCTATAAATTAAGTAACAAGTTTTATCAATTTCATTCAGAATGACAAGGAATGTAGCCTACATATAGTTATTGCGTATTTTTATGTGCTTACAATTACGTAGAACAAATTATGAATCAACTGTATGCAGCCATTTCTCGCGCACTTTCGTTTTACAGTTCAAAAGTTCCTTCAGTAGAGTTTTCTTTTAATAAAGACACCAGGGTTAAGGAATGGGCCCTTCTGCTTGCTTTAAGAGATAGAGTAGACCCATCTTATTATGAACACTTAGTAACGCTGGATTTATTTCGTAATATGAAGAACGCCATGTAACTGTAATCAAAACAATGATGAACAGTTCAAGTAATATGCGACTTGGGAGTCTTTATTTTGATCATGAAATCATCAACCCTTTTCGTTTTGCTAATCCACGAGTTACTTTTCTAATATTTCGTGGTTACACTAAGCGTGCATTTCACCATACTTTTTTGCGTTGCACGCAGTGTCTTTATGCTTTTTTATTTAAAGTCCATGTCTTTTATCCATAAGTACACTGTTAAAAATGTTGTGGTAGGTTGCACCAAAAGGTTGTGCTACACCAGCGGTACCACTTTCTGGGACAAGGTACACCATTGTGTGGCACAAACAAAACCCAACAGAACCCACCATTGTGTGGTGCAACCTTGTACTATGAGGTAGTGCAAAGTTGCACCATGTTGTTGGGGTTTGTGTGCACCATACAATGGTGTATCTTTTCTCAGAAAGTGGTACAGCTGGGGTAGCACCACTTTTTGGTGCTACCTATCACAAAATGTTAAACAGTGTAATGACTGGAAGATTGCAATGATTAAAAATTTTCTTTTAAGACATAATGGTCAATTGCTCTTCAAAATTGCATACTTTTTCTTCCAAATGCACTTCGGCCACGTTGTATACGTCTTTTAGATTCTTTGATGTACCCCTAGCTTGATATCTGTTGTCCAAGCTAGATATAGGCATCAATTACTTCTAAATTTTCCCCATCAACCTTCAATTGTTCAGTTCTCGTAAAAGATTGTACATCAGTTTTCTTTCCTGTAAGTACAGTTTAAACTCGCATCTTTACTTTTGTCGCTGAAAGAGCATTTTGTCATTTGGTCATTTGCGAAAATGACTATGATCAGCAAAATGAAAAAAGGTTAAACTATCTCGATTAATCACAGCTCTTGGCTTTTTTTTCTTGTTGGATGTTTTGACGACCACCATGAGCAATTCAGTAGGCTAAAAACAGTCGTCCGTCCCTAATTTAGGGTCACTGGTTCCAGGGAAGAGTGAGAGCCAGTACCGTAAGACAAACACAACACCCATGCCTCACGGGATTCGAACAAGGATCAGAAGCCAGTGCTTAGACCACTGCGCCACCGGGAAGGCACTATTGTCTTCCTATTTCAGTGTTTCAGAGATGCAAGGGGGCATTGAAGAGCTTCGGAAATATGGAGTCCACTTGTTTCACTTCTTTTCCGATATTTATATGTGCTGTGTCGTTGCACAGTTGAACCTTTGAACTTTCATTTTCATAGATGTTATTAATAATATTAACAAATACATCTTCAATACCGCAGGACTTCGAATACATTAATTATAACTGCTGATGACTCCTCGGGTTCGTTTACTTCAGTGTATTTTATTAATCAATAAAACCCATATATAGTGGGATTTCACATTAATTTTTCTGCAATACGCATATACATTTATTGACAGTTTTTTATGAATAAGTTATGTTCCGAAATATAGATATTTAGGCTCGACTGGGGGTGAAACTAAAGGGGTTCATGCCAGTGCTTCATGTTGAACCCATATTTGAAAGAATCCTCCAAAAGATGTCACAAATTAACGAATTATTTAAACAAAATCCGAGTGTTCGAATTAGCATAAATTTTACTGCGAACCAAATCCCCATTGATCCGCGTAGTTCTTCGTTCATAACCAGATTAAAATTAGAAAGGTAGAGACGCATTGTGGAAAGCTTGGAGACCCTATGCGTGTGTGTGTCTTTTGGTTGTCTAGAAAGCTGCTGTCCATTTATGCATTGCCGCCGTTCAGTTAATCCTAATATTTTTCCTAAAATGTAGCAGTGAGTTTAAAATTCAAATCAGCTTGATATTCATCGTCGGTGAAAACAGTGGTGAGACCAAATAAGACTCATAATAAAAGAGTTCGTATCACAGAGAGAGAGAGAGAGAATATCGTGTGTTAGAAAAGGTGTTTCAGTAGAAAAGAAAAGCTTTCAGATAAAGAAGACTTTTCTGACCATGGCCTTACGTCGAGCCTGCAGTTAATTCATCACTAAAACAAAACACGAATTGTAAGGAATTTTGGATCCTTGTTGTTTACAAGAAAGTTATTTCTTTGATGGCAGAAGAGCGTATGTTCTACAGGTTGTGTGTGTTTTTATTAACATGCATTTGATAGGTACGTTGTGTGCAATCGGACGATGAAATATGCATAATCAAAGTTATATGTTTTCGAAACGTTGCCGCCCGGATGGCCGAGCGGTCTAAGAAGCTGTATGGGCCCAGGTTTGAATCTCGGATAAGGCAGACCTGGTGTGTTCGTCTGATGGCTCTGGTTTCGCCCTTTCCCTGGAATCAATGGCCCCAAATTAGGGATGGGCGACCACCAGTAGCCGTAAGAATTGCGTATGCTAATCGTTAACACCCCTACCTCGGAAAAAACTCTGCAATATAAAACACGTGCGGAATCTGGCTAAAGTAACACGAGATTTCTTATAAGATGATTTGATTCATCCTGCTGGAGTATCATTGAAATCAGAATGAGTAATTCACACGGAACAAAACAATTGTTTCTTTCACAATTTAGTGTTTTATTTCCGTAGTGTTCCTTCATAGGGTTGAAGGAAAACGGCAGATAAATTTGGAACAGCTTAGTAGCAAATCCTCTTCTTTAGTCCTAGACCAATGCCGTCTAGAAAAAATAAGGCCATGACATTAGAGAGATGAGTTCCCTCTTTTAGTGACCACGTGGAAACCAAGGCTTCTGATTGGTTTCCAATGCCATTTTGTGTAACGTCAAACAAGACACTGACGTATCAGTGAGTGCAACATTAAAGTGACGTCACAAACGGAGGGAACTCATCTCTGTAATGTCATGGCTTTGTACTTTCTAGGAGGCCTTGTCTAGACGTGCCACACTCTTTCTGATCTTGGTGAATTTAGGATGTTCAGTGTCCGGTAACAGTAAGCATCATAACCTAGCTTTAATTTTAAGCTACATTTATTTAAATAATTATTTATTTTTAAAAATTATTTGAGCTCAATGTAATAAGCCTTTTATTTTATATTATAAAGTAGTTTGAAAATTATCAAATTTAAAAAATTTCGTTTTTTTTTTTTTTTTTTTTTTCTGTACTGAGAACAGTGACAGAGGGAAACGCAACTGGCGCATTAAGTTTTTCAATCTACATGATTGGAACCGCAAACGCTAATGTTTCTTTTGCACACATACATGCACATGTATGTTACCAACAAGTGCAATCCGCTTATGTACGTTATTCATGCACTGTTCGAGAATTCGCGTTCTGTTGCTAATTCTTTTTCCAGTTTAAAATACAAGAAAGCACACAGTCCACCTGATTCGGACAACGCAATGAGAACACATGTTCAGGATGCACTAGCATAATTATTGCCAGGTGCTTCACAGTCGATCAGTAACTTGTGTACAACGAGTAAAGAAAATGCAGAAGCTCGTTGGTTACGGGGGATGCATATAAACGCGGATAAAAGAATTCTCAGCCAGCAATATTTAGTTTTGGCACTTGCAGAAACCTTTCTAAGATTTGCAGAAGGGTTGAAGAAACGGCATTCTTCATCCTGAAACTTATATCTTTCTCGACTTTCAGCATCAATGAATTAAGCAAGAGAGTCGACCTTTTCCAGATTTGAATAATCGTGCAGTCTGTATCACTTCACGCGAAAAAGATTGGGTTGTAAAGTTCCGTTGATAAAAGCTAGAATGTGTGTATCTTTGGCATTCCATTGATTTATGTGCTTACATAAACTTTCTTATAATATTAATTCCTCTGGTCACAGACATGATTTCTAGAAGACTGACGGAAAAGATTTCTTTATAGTATATTTGAAAGAAAAAAAAATCCAAGGTTTCTCATTTTCCTTTTCTTTTCTTTTTTTCGTTTAGTCTGCCCAATTATTTATCCATTCCACGATAGGCATTTAAATGCCATTTCAGTTTCGACCTCGTTAGTTTGGCTCGAGCACTTAAAAAAAAAATTAACATCCCCCGTGTGCATCTAACAAGACTATAAAGTGTCGCTGGTCCCTAATTATGACCGCTGGTTCCAGGAAACGATGAGAGTCAGAACGCTGTAAGGCGTACAATACCCATGACTCGTCCGGGACTCAAATCCGTGCCCTACTCAGATGATTAGCCTGAAGTCCATGCCCCTGACCACTCAATTACCGCGGCAGTCTTTTGTTATATAAGAAGAAAGCAAGTAGATGATGCACAAGTGTGGCATAAGAATTCTCGAATTAAATTATCCGCATTATTGCACCTGTGAACACAATCAAATGGCGTCCGTGAAATTTAATGGCAAACAAATGCTCAAAAGTTTTTTACATTCACAACATAGGTTGTGAAACTTCGCACCGGAACCAGAATTCCTTTACATAGACAGTGGGCAGAAATACATTTTAGATGTACGCTGAGGCATAACTAGGCATTCCTGAGCCCGGGGCAAACCACAAACTTTTACACCTCCCATCTGTCTTTCTATCTTATACATTATATATTACTAATTTCATCATCATCATCAACAACAACCATTATCAATCCACTGCTGGATGAAGGTATTCAAAATTTTCTTTCAGAGTTGTCTGTCTTGAGCCTGTCTCCTCCATGTAACTCCAGCATACTTTCGAATTTCATCCATCCATCTCCCATGGGGTCTTCTTCTGGGTCTTTTCCAGTCACTCGGAATCCAGTCTAAAATTTTGGCTGTCCATCGGTGGTCCGTTCTTCCGGAAACATGTCCAGCCCATTGCCATTTCAGTGATTTCACTCTGGTCATGATGTCGTCCACTCCTGTCATTTTCCTTATCCACAAGTTCTTTTTATCTTTCTTGGTTACACCAGCATGCATCTCTCGGTGTTTCTTTGAGTTGTCTGCACTCTTTGTATGTCGTTAAGGTCCATGTCTCTGCCCCATACGTAAGCACTGGCAGGTTGCATTGATTAAACACTTTTCTTTTAAGACATAATGGCATACTGCTCTTAAAAATTGCACTGTTTCTTCCAAAAGCTCTCCATCCATGTTTTAGACGTTGATTAATTTCTTCATCAATGTGACCCTCTCTTAATATCTGTTACCCAAGATAAATGTAGGTATTGGTTGTCTCAAGCTTTTCTCCATCAATCGATAAATCTTCATTTCTTGTAAAAGCATTGTACGTCACTTTTGTTTTGTGGAAGTCCATTTTTAATCCCACTTCCTTACTCTTGTCAACAAGTTCTAGGATCATACTCTGCAGCTCTGAAGGGGTAGTTGTAAAGATTACTACGTCATCAGCAAGACGAAGGTGAGTTAAGTAATCTCAATTAATCTTTCTCCCATTGTTTTCCCAGTTCAGTGATTGAAAGACATTTTGCAGTGGGGCATTAAAGAGCTTGGGAGATATGGTGTCAACGTGCGACACTCCCTTTCCAATTCTTCTTTGTGCTGTATCCTCAAATATCCGAACCTTTGCACTTGCATTTTCATAGATATTATTAATAAGTGTTATATATATATATATATATATACTGAAGAGCAAAGCCGAAAACAATATATATATATATATCATCATCATCATCATCATTGTCAACAATTATCAATCCACTGCTGGACGAAGGTCTCCCCAAGTTTCCTCCACAACGGTCTGTCTTGTGCCAGTCTCCTCCATGTCACTCCCGCATACTTTCGAATTTCATCCACCCATCTTCCATGTGGTCTTCTTCTGGGTCTTTTCCTGTCCCTTGGAATGCAATCTAAAATTTCGGCTGTCCATCGATGGTCTGTTCTTCTGGCAGTATGTCCAGCCCATTGCCATTTCAGGGATTTAACTCTGATCATGATGTCTTCCACTCTTGTCATTTTTCCGATCCACGTGTTCCTCTTCTTATCTCTCCTGGTTACACCAAGCATGCACCTCTCCATGCTACTTTGAGTTGTCTGCAGCCTTTGTATGTCTCTTTTAGCTAAGGTCCACGTCTCTGCACCATACGTAAGCACTGGAAGGATGCATTGATCAAACACTTTTCTTTTAAGACATAATGGCATATTGCTCTTGAAAATTATGCTGTTTCTTCCAAAAGCTCTCCAGGCAAGTTTTGTACGCCGATTAATTTCTTCACCAATGTGACCCTCACTTGATATCTGCTGTCCAAGATAAACGTACGTGTCTGTTATCTCCAGCTTTTCTCCATCAATCGATAAATCTTCATTTCTTGTAAAAGCATTGTACATCCCTTTTGTCTTCTTAATCCAACTTCTTTACTCTTGTCAGCAAGTTCCTGGATCATACTCTGTAGCTCTGATGGGGTAGTTGCACAAATGACTATGTCATCAGCAAAACGAAGGTGGGTTAGATAATCTCCATTAATCTTTATCCTTTTGTTTTCTCAGTTCAGTGATTGAAAGACATTTTCCAATGTGGCATTAAAGAGCTTCGGAGATATGGTGTCACCTTGTCTCACTCCTTTTCCAATTTTTATGTGTGTTGTATTTTCAAACAGCCGAATCTTTGCACTTGCATTTTCATAGATGTTATTAATAATATTAATGTATGCATCTTCAATACCGCAGGATTTCAGAGCCATTGCAACTGCTGATGGTTTCACCGAATCAAAGGCTTTTTCATAATCGATAAAAGCCATGAACAATGCAAGCTCATATTCCCTCGCTCTTTCAATTAGTTCTCTCAGTACGTGGATATGATCTATTGTGCTGTAGCCACTCCTGAATCCAGCTTGTTCTCTCGGTTGAGCCATGTCCAGTGTCACCTTCAAGCGGTGTGAAAGAACTTTAGTGAAGATTTTATAAACCACTGATAGGAGGCTGATAAGTCTGTAGTTCCTGAGATCCTCAATGTCATCTTTTTTATGTAGCAAGATCATTGTAGTGTTGTTCCAATCCTCAGGAATTTTCCCTTCATTAAGGCATCGAGTGAAAATTTGGGCGAGTACTGTTTCGATTTCTCCACTTGCTTCTTGTATGATGTCTACAGTAATTCCATCTTCTCCTGGAGCTTTTCCCCGCTTCATGTTCTTGATTGCATGTGGATTCTGGTACCTTTCATGATGTCTGGAGTACATGTATCATCCCTTTCATAAAATTTGGAGTAGAAATCTTTCACTCTTGTCAAAATTTCGCCTCTATTTCTTGTTACAGAACCATCTTCTTTTCTCAGTGCCATAATCTGTTTTTCCCCTTACTGAGATGTCCCTTTGCTATCTTTAGGCTTTGGTTGTTTTCAATTGCTTTCCTTACTAGTTCACAGTTGAATTTCCTTACGTCTTCAGTGATACTTTTTCGTACTGTCTTGCATAGCTCTATATATTCCACTTTGGAAGTCACATCTTCTTTAGTTGTCCTCATCACTCTTCTTTTTTGCATCAACATTTTGGTTTTTCCTGATAATTTGTTCACATGCAATTTGTTCTTAGACCCAGCTAATTTTGTTGCTGTTTCCATAAGAGCTTTGGTTACTTTTCTGTTAACTTCAGAAATATCCACTTCTTCCGATGTTAGGCCTTCTAAAGCAGAGAATCTGTTCTTCAGTTCCAATTTGAAGGTATTATGGTGTTTTTTAAGGTTGGATATGTCAATACATTTTGTTTGTCTTATGAGCTTGCTACGTTCGAGTTTAGTGTTGAGGTGCATCTTACATCTCACCAATCTATGGTCACTGCCTGTGTTGAACTTGTTTAGCACACTGCAGTCTTCTATGACGAATTTTTTGTTACACATAATAAAATCAATTTCACTTGTCGTCCCATTTGGATGTCTCCATGTCCATTTCCTGTGTGGTTTTTTCTTGAAAAAGGAGTTCAAGATGAAAAACCCTTCTGCCTCTGCAAACTGTACGAGAGTATTTCCACGCTGGTTTCTGTTGCCGTGACCGAATTTACCTACTGAAGTTTCATTCTGTTGCCGTTGCCCTATTTTTGCATTGAAATCTCCCATAATTATCTTCAAGTGCTGCTTACCTTTATTATTTAGATGACGAATTTCCTCATAAAATTCTTCAATTTCTTCTTCAGCATGACTTGTGGTGGGTGCATAAGTTTGAATAATCTGAGCCTGGTATCTTCTCGAGAGTTGGATAACGAGTCGTGCAGCTGTGTCAGAGGAACTTTCATCTTCTACAACTTTATCCTTCAGTTTCTTGTTTATTATAAATCCAACACCACTAGTTCTGCCAGTATCTGTTCCACAATAGTAGAAGAGATGTCCACTTTTCAGTTCAATGAGATCTTCTCCTTTTCTCCTTACCTCACTTAGCCCGACGATGTCCCACTTGATCCTTTGTAGTTCCTCTTCCAATTCAAGAAGCCTTGAATCAGAAGATAGGGAGCGTCCGTTGTAGGTAGCCAAGGTCAGCATCAGATGGCAGCCTAGTCCGGTCCTCCGGGGATTCTTAGCACCCTCTGCCTTCATGTCGCACTGGCCGCTGCCTTGGCCAGGTACATTCCAGCTGCCGGAGACTGAGGGCCAAGATTTAAGTTGTGGAGTCATTTTGGGGGGTTTGGCCATAACTCACCACGCTGGCCAAGCGGGTTGGTGAGTGTGGGATAGCATTTCCTCTAATCCCGATGGTATAGTTATACCGCTATTGGCGGTCGTCAGAGCCCCTTTAGTGGGAACAGGATGTTCCACGAGAAGGCGGGGTTGACATTTGTCAAGGAGAGGCTGTGATATTACGCATCACCTGACCTTACATCCCATATATATATATCATCATCATCTTCATCATTGTCAACCATTATCAATTCACTGCTGGACGAAGGTCTCCCCAAGTTTCCTCCACAACGGTCTGTCTTGTGCCAGTCTCCTCCATGTCACTCCCGCATACTTTCGAATTTCATCCACCCATCTCCCATGTGGTCTTCTTCTGGGTCTTTTCCTGCCCCTGGAATCCAATCTAAAATTTCGGCTGTCCATCGATGATCTGTCCTTCTGGCAGTATGTCCAGCCCATTGCCATTTCAGGGATTTAACTCTGATCATGATGTCTTCCACTCTTGTCATTTTTCGGATCCACGAGTTCCTCCTCTTCTTATCTCTCCTGGTTACACCAAGCATGCACCTCTCCATGCTTCTTTGTATATATATATATATATATATATATATATATATATATATATATAAAGCTCCAGGAGAAGATGGAATTACTATAGACATCATACAAGAAGCAAGTGGAGAAATCGAAACAGTACTCGCCCAAATTTTCACTCGATGCCTTAATGAAGGGTAGATTCCTGAGGATTGGAACAACGCTACAATGATCCCGCTACATAAAAAAGGTGACATTGAGGATCTCAGGAACTACAGGCCTATCAGCCTCCTATCAATTGTTTATAAAATCTTCACTAAAGTTCTTTCACACCGTTTGAAGGTAACACTGGACATGGCTCAACCGAGAGAACAAGCTGAATTCAGGAGTGGCTACAGCACAATAGATCATATCCACATACTGAGAGAACTAATTGAAAGAGCGAGGGAATATGAACTTCCATTGTGCATGTCTTTTAACGATTATGAAAAAGCCTTTGATTCCGTGAAACCATCAGCAGTTACAATGGCTCTGAAATCCTGCGGTATTGAAGATGCATACATTAATATTATTAATAACATCTATGAAAATGCAAGTGCAAAGATTCGGCTGTTTGAAAATACAACACGCATAAAAATTGGAAAGGGAGTGAGACAAGGTGATACCATATCTCCCAAGCTCTTTAATGCCAATTGGAAAATGTATTTCAATCACTGAACTGGGAAAACAAAGGGATAAAGATTAATGGAGATTATCTAATCCACCTTCGTTTTGCTGATGACGTAGTCATTTTTGCAACTACCCCATCAGAGCTGCAGAGTATGATCCAGGAACTTGATGACAAGAGTAAAGAAATGGGATTAAAAATGAACTTTCGGAAGACAAAAGTGATGTACAATGCTTTTACAAGAAACGAAGATTTGTCGATTGATGGTGAAAAGCTGGAGATAACAGATGCGTACGTTTATCTTGGTCAGCAGATATCAAGTGAGGGTCACATTAAGGAAGAAATTAATCGACGTATAAAACTTGCCTAGATAGCTTTTGGAAGAAACAGCATAATTTTAAAGAGCAATATGCCATTATGTCTTAAAAGAAAAGTGTTTGATCAATGCATTCTTCCAGTGCTTGCGTATTGTGCAGAGACGTGGACCTTAACTAAAAGAGACGTACAAAGGCTGCAGACAACTCAAAGCAGCATGGAGAGGTGCATGCTTGGTGTAACCAGGAGAGATGAGAAGAGGAACTCGTGGATCCGAAAAATGACAAGAGTGGAAGACATCATGATCAGAGTAAAATTCCTGAAATGGCAAAGGGCTGGAGATACTGCCAGAAGGACAGACCATCGATGGACAGCCGAAATTTTAGATTGGATTCCAAAGGACAGGAAAAGACCCAGAAGAAGACCACATGGGAGATGGGTGGATGAAATTCGAAAGTATGCGGGAGTGACATTTAGGAGACTGGCACAAGACAGACCGTTGTGGAGGAAACTTGGGGAGACCTTCATCCAGCAGTGGAGTGATAATGGTTGAAAATGATGATGATGATGATGATGACGATATATATGTACACGGTTCTGCAAAACGAAACTAATGTCATATCCTAATGCTATCTCTATGTGGAAGACACAGTCAAACTGTAGTTATTTCTACAGCTTTTAGCAAATGCTTGGAAGTTCGGATCTTTGGTATCACATCAAATGGACCGAATGTAGCTGCAGTCGTGGATCTCAGCCACAGTAGTGGTCAAATAACCCCAAAAAGAATCTTCAACAATGTGAACGACATCCTTATCTTGCAACGTGCGCATAGTTCATCCAACTAAAGAAAACCCGCAGGCCCGATTGTTGTCGAGACGAAGGCTGTGGTTCTTCTTTAATTGGACCGGCTGTAAATCCCCGTCTTCATTTCCGAGTGTGAGCAACTAACATCCTTTGAGCGTTTTGAGGAATTAATGCGAATTTGAACCACCAGGGCTGCCAAAACTGAGGGAACTTATTACAAGCAAATTCTGTAAATGGACAAATGAAAAAATATGACGATAAAAACTATACTAGAAACTAGTGCAAAAAGTTTGATTCCAATTTTAATCAGACAGCAGGCAGCGGTTTTTGCGCCCTCTCTTCAGCTGCGCCCGGGGCAGCCTCTTTGCCTGCCAGCTGTAGTTAATCCTCTAGCTGTAGATATTATATTTCTTCATTGAGAACAATATAGGATGTTTCTAAAATGCTCGGCCAAACATTGAGAACATATTCCACCGCTGATTCTGATGAAAAACACGTCGTACAAACACAGGCCTGAAAACGTTTCCTACAGAGATATGCAGGTGTATAGTTAAGTCGCGGACTATCAGTTTCGCAGAATATTGGAATCTCGTGACGTTGTGAAACCATTGGGGTTAGTGTAAGTACCGGGAGACCGATTCCACGAGCTCGACACACCTAACTATCAATTTGCAAACTTAGTTAACTGAACGCCGAAAATATAATACATAATATATATAAAAATATATAGAGATAAAATGTCAATCGCAAAGTTGGAGAGCATGATTCGTTTGCTGCAAATCGGTCGTAAAGAGTGGCGAAGAATTTAGACAGTACACTGAAAAGGCAAAAGCATTTCGTTGAACTAAGTTCGCGAATTTGCCACGAGGGACGCTGTTAATGGGATCGGCGCTTTGGCACTTACATCAATCCCGTGGGTCCAGGGTACAGTTGTGCGTCAACCCCTTCACAGGTGAAAGAAACCTCATTGTTATGAGCTTTTTTTCACCTGCGAAGAGATTGATGCACAACTGTACCCTGCATACCTTTGTGAGAAAACTTTTCCAGCCCTATGTTAATATGACTGTTTTTCATCGAAATTGGTGATAGAAAAAGTTCCTAAAGTTTGGCCAAACATTTTAGAAACACCTTGTATACAGATTCGTTCATTTGATATCGTATGCACATTGTCTCATTTTTATTTAATTAATTTTTTGTTTTTTTGTTTGGGGGTGTAATGACTACCGACTCAATGGGCTATAAGCAGTCACCTATCCCTAATTTAGAGTCACTGGCTCCAGGGAAGAAAGAGAGCCAATGCCGTAAGAACAACACACCATCCATGCCTCATCCGAGATTCGAACCCAGACCCATCACGGATGAATGGCCGCAAGCCAGCGCTTAGACAGCTACGTCACCGGGTCAGCCTTTAATCTTCACGATGTTCAAGTTGTGGTGTCACCCACAACGAGGCACAGTAGGTATCATTTCGAAATTGCGTTCTCGTGACAACAGAATATTAACTCCTACGTCTTTCGGTTTTGGTGCATCTGTCGTTTGCAAGGTAAAAAGTAACAATATTTTCGTATCAGAAATGAGCGTAATCTTTTGAATTTAATTTCTTACGAATCACTTTGCCGATTTCTTTCAGGTCGAACATATTTCTTTCCTTAGGATACCAGAGAAACGTTCTTAGTTTCTTCAAAATCGACAAATGTTTATTTGAAATACCATGTGGGAATGTTCACAGTGCACTCCGTGCACTTCTTCTTTTTCTTCGTACGATTACAGAGTCAAAAACGACTTATTCTATTACAATAAAATTTTTAATCAATTCCTTCCATTAGTTAAAGAATTGACTTCTGCTGACTTCACCAGTGAACGCATGAATACTGACGTAAGAACTTCATTTATTCTTTCTTTTGTACATATTCCTCTAAACTAGCTGCTACTTTGGGGGGAGGGGGATTAACGGCTAGAGCGTGCAACTCGATGTTCGATAAGCAGTTGCTATATAGCAGCCGATATCGCCAAGTTCTTCTTTCTCCATCCCCGATGGGTTTATGAAATATTCATCGGTAAATAAAGAAATTATGTAATAACATAAGGGAATTTTATAGTATTATTTTTTGGTTTTCAATTAATTATGATGGTTTTCAAAACAAAGACCGAAAGAATCCTTTTGGAAATTGGTATGTCTAGTGTGTATGTGGAGAGGGTGGGGGGGGGGCGTTGTTCCGCACATATGTTGGTTTTCAAAACAATTGAAATTTATCACTTCAAACTGATTGATCATGTCATTTGTGTATTATAAGGCAAATAAATCGCATGATCCCACCGCCGCCCCGGTGGTGCAGTGGTCTAAGCGATGGCTTCTGACCATTCGTCCAAGATGGGTTCGAATCCCGTGATTCATGGATGTTGTGTTTGTCTTGCGGCACTGGCTCTCTCCTTTTCCTGGAGTTAGTGACCCTAATTTAGTGACGGGTAACTGTTTATAGCTCAGTGAGTTGCTCACGGTAGTCGTTAAACCCCCAGTCAAAAAAACTGCGAATTAAAATCGAATCCTGAGGCATACACCGTAATCTTTAATTATTTTGTCGAACATACAGCCTGTTTAATCTGCAGTAAGCTAACGACGCTTGTCCTGTTTGGAAAGAATTTACTACATTATGCAATCTTTTTCGCTGCGACATTTGTTATACAGTATAATCTCCAATATATTTTTTTTACAGTGATCTGAAAGGTAGGTTTCTTTGTCCATGTTTTGTTTCGTTTGGTACAATTTTGTTGCATTTTTTTAATCAAGTAGTCTACATGTTCGTGTGCTTCTCAAAAGGCTTCCATTTCTTCAAGCGCTATTTCGTTTTCCACTTATTACGGAATCAAGATCTGTGTATTTCTTAGATAAATTAAATGTATGAAAACATATCGCATTTATTTGCCTTGGGTGACCTAATTGACAGTTTTTGCGCCTTTTAACCTGGCATTGAAATGAAACAAAAGGGAATCGGCCACCGATATCTCCCATATGATAAGCATGCCTGTTGAAACCCAATCCACAACGGCCAATTTTGCCAAAGGGAAATCACAAAACATTTGAATAATCTTAGTCCCGATTACAGCTGCAGGACGTAAAAAGGAATGTTTGCAATCTTACTTCTACAGGTGTATATACACTATCTACCATTAAGTAATTGGACACCCCTGCAATCGACGATATCTACGGTCCAGATACACGTCACGGCCGCCGCCGTTAAATAACGTGTGGGAAACAACAACGCAACCAGTCGCATGTAAGATGCCACGCAGTTCGGAGCTCTCTGATTTCGATAAAGGTGTAATTGTCGGGTATCACAGAAATGGCCGATCCATACGTGACATATCCAGCGAGTTGAAGTACCCAAAATCGACAGTGGCCTACGCGAGTGGCAAGTGGAATATGAGAGGTGACTGTCGGAATGTGCCCCGACCCGGCAGACCCACAAAACTGGGAGTTATAGACCGACGGGTGCTGGCCAGAGAAATTCGGAAGAACCGCACCAAATCGATGGGCCACATCCGCGAGGAGTTTCAACAGGCATCCGGGAGTGTGTTCTTTCGATGAATATCATCCGTAAGGAAGCCCATCTGCTCGGTTATCATGGACGAGCTGCCGCCCACAAGCCTTTGATCACCAAGTCCGACAGCGCTGCTCGGCTAACGTGGTGCAAAGAACGTCGACAGTGGACCGTTGAACAGTGGAAACAGGTTCTCTGGAGCGACGAATCAAGGTTCACCCTCTACCGTTCGGATGGCAGGGTCAGGCTTTGGCGTCTGCCTGGAGAACGCCTCCTGCCGGAATGTATTGTGCCAACTGTGAAGTTCGGCGGCGGTGGAATTATGCTATGGGGGTGTTTCTCCTGGTATGGCACGGAACCCTTGGTCGCAATTCTTGGTAGACACAACGCCGAGACCTACTGCGCCATTTTGGGTGACCATGCGCTTCCTACGTTGTAGCAGTTTTACGGGGTGGACCCATGTTACTTTAAGGATGACAATGCCTCCTGTCATGTTGTGAGGTCCACCATGGCTTGGTATGGTGACAATGGGGTTAATCGAATAAACTGGCCTGCGCCGAGCCTAGACCTTAACCCTATCGAGCACCTCTGGGACGAGTTGGAGCGTCGACTTAAGATGTGCCCCCACCGTCCGAAATCGGTGAAGGAACTGACCTGTCTTCTTCAAGCCGAGTGGAAGAAAATACCGCTAGCCGTCGTACAACGCCTGGTTGAGAGTATGCCCCGGACGGTCGCAGCTGTAATCGCCGCTCGTGGATGCTCCATCAACTATTGAAGGTGAATAAACTTCGTTTTCCTTTGCTATCACAGGTGTCCAATTACTTTTTGGTAGATAGTGTATGTCTATAATAAGAACTGCATTTTCGCCTAATAACGAAAAAATTGCTAAAAGAAAATCAAACAACATACAGATAACTTTGGTTATGTCCACAGCTATCCAGCGCGAAAAGGAAATTTTTAATTCAGTCGTGTAGTAGCAGTGAAACAGTGCAAAACGTTTCTAAGGAGGTTATTAAACAAAAAAACACTATAACATATTGTAATTGAACAAAATAATAAACCCGAAAATTTTTCAAACCGACTTGTGCTAGCAGAAATATGCTTAACGGACAATATATTTGGGCCACCTGACTGGAATTGTTTTACAGAAAGAAATATGGGAAAATTATATAGACAAGCCGGGCTATTCTGTAAGTTGCAAATAATGCTTTTTTTCTTAATCTAAGCTTTTGAAAAGCAGATGTACCAAATAAAAGCATAATGTTCTATCACTCGCAGGAAAATTGGGCAGCAGAACAATATTGGGTATGGTTACAGACAGCGTTCTAATGTTAAAACTCTTTTTTTTTTATCTTACCAGTGAAAACTGAAATATTATAATAAATAAATTCGCAAATTTACGTTGCCTAGCATGAAAATGTGCGTCCCGGGAATCTGAAAAATGCACGGAGAGGTGTGGTAACACGGCACAGCTCTCAAAAAATCATTTTTCAAATCAGATTTCAGAAGACGTGGTACACCACGTCAAATGGAATAATGTTCTACCTCGCAGGAATACATTTTTGTGCCTCATAGCGAGCAGAAAGCGATACGATTTCCAAAGGAGAAAATACAATAACAGTTTTAAGTCGCAGTTCCAAGCATCCAGTGAAAAACGAACTCTTACAGTTCGACTTTTAGAAGTAAAGATATCGTGAGAACTGCAAAAAATTGCGTCATCTAGCAAGCAAATTTGTGTCAAAGGAGCTCAAAAATGCCTGAATCGTCATTTATGAGATCAAAACTTTTCAAATTTTCAAAGCCGACATCTTGGGGCAGTGGTATTGTATCTACAGACTATAAACCGACAAACAGACGGACAAGGTGATGTTATAACCACTAGCGTTCATTTCTATTGCTGACACTAAACACGATACATTTGGTTCTAGAAAACTATCTCGCCGACTTTCGATTTGAAATAACGCATAACAATCGCAGTCTCTTTATTTGCGTTAAATCAGCAGGCCTACGTATGTTTGTGTATGTGAACGCACGTTACTGACATGCTCACTCTCTATGAGTATATGATTGACTAAGTATATAACGTACTTAAAATAAGCGCCATATGATTAACGCGAGAACTAACCCCTGTCTTTAAAAGATGTATAGCGTTTACTAATTGATTTAATGAAAAAAACCGTCGACATTCCAGTAAAAATTCGCGTTTTAAAGAGAAAAAAGGATTTTTCTAACATTATTGAACTTTAAAATCTAGAGTTTAGCAAAAACGCGGAGTGGATTTATGAATTTTATGTCTGATATTTATCAGTGACTGCAGTAAGTAACAGTTTGCCGCCAAATCAATCGATAAACTGCTTTCGTTTTCCTGATCAGTCTATTACACACAAAAAAAAAAAAAAAAAACGGAGAGAAAGAAGCCAGTAAAAAAAATAAATGGGAAGAAAAAAAGAAAAGCATCTTGTTCATAAATGCTTGCATGAATGCTTTGTGAGCATTAAGCTTGGGTAACATTGTTCTTTTAATCACTAAATTTCGTGTATGATCATGCTTTGTTTCAAGGGTGGCTACAAACTGAAATTCACCGAGTTGTTCACTAACTAGGGTAGCCCGTAGGAGGCCACGGCACGCATGGATTGTCTTGATGAGAGATGAAGAAAACAGATCTGTGCTGAATTCACTTCGCTGTTCTTTATCGTCGCATGAATTCATCGGTATTCGTAATGTATTTACCTTGATCTGTTAGAGATATGATAATTAATTCATATCAGATTTTTCTGTCGTTTAGTTGCGATTCGACAACGTCGTATGTGACTGCTATTAACTTATTAGTAATCAATTGTCTTTTCCTTTTTCAGATCAATAGATGACACCAAAATAGGCCAACAATAAAAATGCATGCCTGGAAAATTTCTGTGTTGTTCCTGTGCCTCCTAATAGCAACGGTAAGCGTTGTCTTTCTCTATATATTTGTAAGCTGAAAGGAAACTAGTTTTGAGAATATCTTTTGGCATGCATATTTACATAAAAAAATCGCTGCTTCTAAAAGTAGTATTTCTGTTCGTGCTTCAAGAAGCAGAAGTGTTTGGCAAAACATTTGTTGTGTTTGTTACGATTTATCTGCTTCTAGCAACCGGAATGGAAAAATTTCTCACTGCATAGATAATTTCATTCAGGAACAGGAGATTTCCGGCATTTTGCATACTCCTAATGCAACATTTTTTTTGCTAAGCGGGCAACTACGCGTATAAGTTAGATGCACTGTTCTACCCTAAAGCGAAGCGAAAGTAATAAATGAACAAATTAGTAAAATCATGCAATGCATTGATTATGATACGCTTTCCAACATACCAGAAATGGCGTGCAGACAAACCTTCCTCCCTACACTGACTATTGATTCGTTCAGTACACTGTACCTCCGGAACAACATACTAAAATTTTGTCACAATCGAAGCATTTTCAGATAAATTATTACTCAAGTTATGACGATAATAGCTGTGGAACAAATCTTGCTCCTGTGCTCTGACCTTTGACCCCATTTCGATTATATTCAACGGAACAGGTTTAATATACCTCCGGAACAACTTGATAAAGTTTTCTCGGAATAGAAGCATTTTTAGCCAAGTTATGAGGATAATGGCAGTGGAATAAATCTGGCTCCTGTACCCTGGCTTTTGACCCCATTTTGATTATATTAAGCAGAATTGGTTCAGTATACCTCTGGAACAGCATACTAAAGTTTTGTCGCAATAGAAACATTTTTAGTCAAGTAATGAGGATAATGGCTGTGGAATAAATCTCACTACTGTGCCCTAACCTTTGACCCCATTTTGATGATATTCAACAGAACAGGTTCAGTATACCTCCGAAACAACATGATAAACTTTTGTCGCAATCGAAGCAGTTTTACGTAAGTTATGACGCATAAGGGCGATTGAATGGATCCCGCTCCTATGTCCTGATCTTTGACCCGATTTCGCCCATTTTCAACAGAGTTCGTCCCCAGGTTGTCCGCTACCACATACTAAAATTTCACCGAAATCGATCCATTTTTACGCTAGTACAGAAAGACAGACAGACGGACAAAGCTGGAGCATATACGCTTCTTCAACCTACGGTTGGAAAGCGTAAAAAAAAAAATAGAAAAGCATGTTTTCAATTTTTAGAGAACGACTGATTGAGTACACACCTTCCAAAGTTTTCAGAATACAAGTCCGAGAAGAGCAGAGATGTCAAATCATTCTAAAATTGAACGTCAGAAAAAAAAAAAAAAGATGTTTTTGATTATTTTTGCGAAAATACTTCTGTGTATTGAGTTACTCTAAACGATTGATTTTTAACTACAGGTATAACGAAGTCAATTTCTCCGTCATTTTTATCCGCGCCGGGGTTCGAACCCGGGTCCACTCATTCCGGAATAAGTTGCTCTACCAATTAAGCTACGCGGACATTTGTTCTGACTACTATCTGCCTTTATGTCGTGTGCGTCCTGCTGGCAGGTACGTCACATCTCCTGGTACGTTACATCATCTCCCCCTTATTTTTTTTTTTTTTTTTCGAAGTGCTGCTCTTATTTTCCCTATCTCGCGGTGTGGAAATAACATCACACCATTGCGAGATTTTGAACGGTCGGGTCATCCGGATAGTTCGGGCGCCATTATAACGAAGTCAATTTCTCCGTCATTTCTGTCTACACCAGGATTCGAACCCGAGGACGCTTATTCCGGAACAAGTTGCTCTACCAATTAAGCTACGCGGACATTTGTTCTGACTACTATCTGCCTTTATGTCGTGTGCGTCCTGCTGGCAGGTACGTCACATCTCCTGGTACGTTACACAGGGTCGTATCAGAATACTATGACCACCCCCGGAATCACAGTGTACACGCCCAGGCGTGTCACAGGGTGCACGTGACATGGTCGACCAGACGGAGATATAAGCGTCCGGCAAGGACATATGAGCCATAGTGCGTTACATGAGCCCAATGGGCAGAGGTAGTGATCTGACGGACGTTCAAGAAGGAATGATCATCGGCTACCGCGCCAAGAGTGAAAGCATCTCAGAGACAGCAAACTTCGTGAGCTGTTTGCGAGATGCTGTAGTAAGGGTGTACCAAGAATGGACAATTGATACACCGAGTACCTTCTGACGTCATAACTGTTGAGCCCCAAAGACCATCGACCCCAGAGGAGAACGTTGCCTCCGTCGACTGGTAAAGGACAATCGATGCACAACAGTACAGCAATTGGCCACGCAAATGAACGCTGGGGCACCAAGGTACTTTCTCCGATAACAGTAGAGTGAACCTTGTTGCGTATAGGTCTCCAGATTCGACGATGCGTCAAGGCGCCCGTGTTAACCCAAGTCCATCGGCAACGACGCCTGCAGTTCGCATGGGACTACCGTCATTGGTCAGAGGAAGAGTGAAAAAAAGGTTGCCTTTTCCGCCGAATCGAGGTTTCTTCTCCACAGAAGTGACGGGCGGTGGCGGATACGGTGTCAGACACACGAGAATGAACACCCGAACACGCTTGTCGGTCAAGTACAGGCCGGCGGGGGCAGTGTGCATGTCTGGGGATCGTTTTTCTGGTATGACCTGGGACCCTGAACGTCAAGAGCTACCTAATTCATCCTCGCTGATGACAAGCCTCCCTTATTGTTGGACGTTTGCCCTGGTGGTGATGGCGGTTACTCTGGATAAAAAAGAAAACAAAAAAGAGGGAGAGAGAGGGGGACACTATAGATGGGTTTGCTATATGCATATGTGTACTAACGGGGCTGTCTCTATCCGAAACTGCGCAGGATTTTGTACATTCCCTCTGTCATAATAATCGTATTAAGTTACAAAATAGCAACAACGAGCACTAGATGAATAATATGAATTACGCACACTTTGATAGAGCTCGATACGATTAATAGCTGGCAAACGTTTGTCGCTTTTCTACAGCGACAAACGTTTGCCCTGTTTGTCGCTGTGGACAATGCGCGGCAGTCTCCGCTCTTTTCTGGCAATAATGAGCTGCGGACGACATACGGCCGGACGACGGTTCGTCGTTTGGCCATCTGTGCGCCACTTTTGATACGTACTCACTACAGCGGCACGTGAACAACCCATAAGTCGTGCCGTTTCTGAGATCGTAGTTTCAATGCGCCGGACCATCACAATTTGTCGTTTATCAAACTCCGATAAATCGGCAGCTTTTTCCATTCTGACTCCAAACACTCTACTAACCGAAAGCCGGTCCTCGGGTTGTATTTATACTGCTCTGTGAACTTCACCTGCGCCACCGTTCGGTCTCCAGGCTGGGGGTGTTCATAATGTAGTGACTCATCGGTGTATTTGCCAGCGTAGTTAAGGGCCAATGCTTTTCATTGGCTTCAAAGTTAATCCCACGGTCTCACTTTGTGATACAGAAACTTGACTTAATAATTCGCATATTAAACTACCAAACTTAAGCAATGTTTCTTTTTCAATGTCGTTTTAAAACATGATAATGTTTTTTTAAATGCTACATCAAAATCACTGCATAAGCTGGCAGGATCCAAATCCCTCGCATTTCAAATTGGAAAAAGAAGGAGGCCGTAAGTTATGTTACAGACTTTCTTGTCATGAAATTTCTTAGAATGCTTTTGGCTGAATTGTTTGTTGGCTCTTTCACTCCTACTACAGTACAAAGCTCCAAAATCCGACCTAGTTATCCCCTGTCTGGTAATAATAAAGCTTTCTGATATTTTGAGAAATATTCAAGCGAAAGTATAAATTGAACTATTTCAATCGCTTCATTCATTTAATATTGTTGCGCTAGGTTTTTTGAGAAAAGGTAGTTGTCTGAGTCATCCGCTCTAAAAATCATTAATTCCCAGTAAGTAAAATATTTGTTATAATATGTATTTTTGCTCTCAGCATGGTGTCCTTCATGAAAATAATTATCACATTGAAACAGAAGTGGCAGTTTTTTCAAGAGTGATGTCACAAAGGTTTTGGTATAATGAGCACAAAGAAGATTCAAAATTAAAATCTCGACACTCCAAAAAATATGTAGAATCTCCTCGAAATTCCAAGGCGACGAAAGTATCGTGATGCCGCAGTTTTATTGTGTTGATATTGTTTTCAGTTGTACTGTAAGTCAAGGATGGCCAACTGCTATGTCGTCGAAGATCAGGACTGAACACTTTGAGAACTTAAGATTATGGCCAATACAGATTAGGGGAGTATAACAATAAAAAAACATAAATATACCAAATTGACATATTTAGCATTGAGTATACCTACGTAGGTACATGATAAAGGGAAAAACTCAAGTGATTATACTATTTATTGTATAAAATTGCATGTACGAGTATGTTCCGTACTAGTAAAAATTATGAAAATTATTTGTGATTAGAAAGCGAAAGTCAAAATGTTTAAGAAATTTTAAAGAGAAATTATTTAAAAATAAGTCTCGTGTTGTTGCAGTCTATGAAGACTGGGACAAATATATTAGCGGCTCGTATACATTCATCATCATCATCATCATCATTGTCAACCATTATCAATCCACTGCTGGACGAAGGTCTCCCCAAGTTTCCTCCACAACGGTCTGTCTTGTGCCAGTCTCCTCCATGTCACCCCTGCATACTTTCGAATTTCATCCACCCATCTCCCATGTGGTCTTCTTCTGGGTCTTTTCCTGTCCCTTGGAATCCAATCTAAAATTTCGGCTGTCCATCGATGATCTGTCCTTCTGGCAGTATGTCCAGCCCATTGCCATTTCAGGGATTTAACTCTGATCATGATGTCTTCCACTCTTGTCATTTTTCGGATCCACGAGTTCCTCTTCTTATCTCTCCTAGTTACACCAAGCATGCACCTCTCCATGCTTCTTTGAGTTGTCTGCAGCCTTTGTATGTCTCTTTTAGTTAAGGTCCACGTCTCCGCACCATACGTAAGCACTGGAAGGATGCATTGATCAAACACTTTTCTTTTAAGACATAATGGCATATTGCTCTTGAAAATTATGCTGTTTCTTCCAAAAGCTCTCCAGGCAAGTTTTGTACGCCGATTAATTTCTTCATCAATGCGACCCTCACTTGATATCTGCTGTCCAAGATAAACGTACGTGTCTGTTATCTCCAGCTTTTCTCCATCAATCGATAAATCTTCATTTCTTGTAAAAGCATTGAACATCACTTTTGTCTTCTGAAAGTTCATTTTTAATCCCACTTCTTTACTCTTGTCAGCAAGTTCCTGGATCATACTCTGCAGCTCTGATGGGGTAGTTGCAAAAATGACTACGTCATCAGCAAAACGAAGGTGGGTTAGATAATCTCCATTAATCTTTATCCCCTTGTTTTCCCAGCTCAGTGACTGAAAAACACCCTCCAATGTGGCATTAAAGAGCTTCGGAGATATGGTGTCCCCTTGTCTCACTCCCTTCCCAATTTTTACGTGTGTTGTATTTTCAAATAGCCTAATCTTTGCACTTGCATTTTCATAGATGTTATTAATAATATTAATGTATGCATCTTCAATACCGCAGGTTTTCAGAGCCATTGTAACTGCTGATGGTTTCACCGAATCAAAGGCTTTTTCATAATCGATAAAAGCCATGCACAATGGAAGTTCATACATTCATAGGTTCCCCAAAGTCAGCTTTTAATGAAGCTGACTTTAATGAAGCTGACTTTATACATTCATAGGTTCCCCAAAGTCAGCTTTTAATGAAGCTGAAGATAGTTTCAGCAAGTTTTTGATGGTGACAGTGAATTGATTTCTTGAGAAGATTTGATTGCTTTCATTGTGGATAATGTGTGTCCGTCCATGCACTTGCTTCCAAACATGGAAACAATTCTAGAAAAGTCGCGTAATCTTGGAATTTATTATTAAGAACCAGTTTCCAAAACTTAATTTCTGTTTTGTGCCATGACTGGAAGAAGCGGTCACTTTGTAGATCCCACAGCTTTAGGTGTATCCTCCTCTTAGCTGCCTTTTGCAGTTCCTGCGAAAAGCGTCAACATTGCAGACTATGTGCTCAGTTACTCTGTCTATGGTCATTTAAATATTTTACCACTTGAGATAAGTTATGGTAAGCAGCAGAAACTGACATCCCGGGTCACATGCTACAAGTTGGCCATCACTGACATAAATCGTTTCCCTATACAGGAAACCATGTTTTGTTTTATTCTGTTTCGCAGCTTAATAGATTCTGTAAAAATCTAAGGTTAAGAGGAGCCGCCCATTCCTACTTTAGGCCCACTGATTCCAGGAAAATGACAATCCAGGGCCACAGGACGAACACAACACTTATGTCTCACCTTGGTCCAACTCGGAAGAATAGTCACAAGCTCGCGACTCTGCCCACTCGGTATCCGGGACGGAACAAATGTCTCCTTTAACAAACAGACATTGAATTTTAAAATGAAAGATTTATATTTTCGCCACCTAACGGAGAAATTGGATACTATTAGAAATACGAAAAAACAAACTTAAAATCGAATTTCATCATCCCTCTATTAGATGCCAAAAGTGGCGTAGTGGTCTAAGCGATGGCCTCTGTTCATTCATCCGAACGGGACCCGGGTTCGAATCCCGGTGAGGCATGGATATTGCGTTTGTCTTATGGTACTAGCTCTCTTCCTTTCCTGGAACCAGTAACCCTAAATTAGGGACGGGCGACCGCCATTGAGTTGCTCACGGTGGTCGTTAAACCTCCAATCAAAAAAAAAGAAAATGCGAGAAAGAATTCTTTTCCGATCTGAATCTCAGAAGTGATGATATCGTAGCCACTGACAGACAGAAGAAGGGATTTGCTGACAAGCAGGCAAAGTGAGCAGAAAAAACTATTGTCATGCTTTTTTCCTGTTTAATACCTTTTATTTTATTTCTTTTTATTATTTTTATTTTTCGATTCATCATAGAAGCGGAGATATTGTGCTTAAAATCGGACAGGATGTTATAGCAAGAATGTCATATAGAACATAGGAATGGATATGTTAAAAGACGTGTTGGCTGAGTGATAACATAACATCATCATCTTCTGGCATGCATAAGTGTGCCAAATCAGTGCTAAGAATTACATGTTTCACGACAGGGAACTCCCTCCAAAAATTAATAAATCTAGTTGCTGTTTCGGTTAAATAGATTGTTTTCAGCGACTTTCAGCTCCAATTGAAACATTTCGAAACACCAGTGGTGTCTTCATACAACATATTTCGCCTGCTTGGTATTTGTCATTTTCTTGTAGGACTTCCGTCCACAGTGAGTAGAGTTTAGGTCCCAGCCACCTACAGCGAGATCGCCTTTTGGGCAGGACACAGAAACGGAAGGAATGAGAGCAAGTCTAGAGACTTTGACAGAACAGTTTGTAGTGAGATTAGAGTACAGTAGATGGCGCCACCGTATAAGTACGATATTGCACATAGAGGGGTGAGAGGATTTCAGGCGGGGGCATAGGAAAGGATACCCATTTAACCAGTGGGTCCAGCCTGGGGGCCGTCACTTAACGTGCTCGTCCGATGCAAGGCGGATATTCAGCGATTGTTACCAAATCACACCATCTCTGAAAGATCAGCCCAGGTTCGAACCTGAGGGCCTTGCATCGATAGTCTGAACTGCTAACCACTAAGCCATCCGCGGCTCATTTCGCGCGTGAATATTTATCTGCACAATAAATGCACAATATACTGAAAGCACAATATACTGAAATTATGTGTAACAAAAAAAAAAAAAAAAAAAAAAAAATTCGTCATCGAAGACTGCAGTGTGCTAAACAAGTTCAACACAGGTAGTGACCATAGATTGGTGAGATGTAAGATGCACCTCAACACTAAACTGGAACGTGGCAAGCTCATAAGACAAACAAAATGTATTGACATAACCAACCTTAAAAAACACCATAATACTTTCAAGTTGGAACTGAAGAACAGATTCTCTGCTTTAGAAGGCCTAACATCGGAAGAAGTGGATATTTCGGAAGTTAACAGAAAGAAAAGTAACCAAAGCTCTTATGGAAACAGCAACAAAATTAGCTGGGTCTAAGAACAAGTTGCATGTAAACAAATTATCAGGAAAAACCAAAATGTTGATGCAAAAAAAGAAGAGAGATGAGGACAACTAAAGAAGATGTGACTTCCAAAGTGGAATATATAGAGCTATGCAAGACAGCACGAAAAAGTATCACTGAAGACGTAAGGAAATTCAACTGTGAGCTAGTGAGGAAAGCAATTGAAAACAACCAAAGCCTAAAGATAGCAAAGGGACATCTCAGTAAGGGAAGAAAACAGATTATGGCTCTGAGAAAAGAAGATGGTTCTATAACAAGAAATAGAGGTGAAATTTTGACAAGAGTGAAAGATTTCTACTCCAAATTATATGAAAGGGATGATACATGTACTCCAGACATCATGAAAGGTACCAGAGTTCTTCCAGTCCTCCCAGCAGAAGTTGCACATGCAATCAAGAACATGAAGCGGGGGAAAGCTCCAGGAGAAGATGGAATTACTATAGACATCATACAAGAAGCAAGTGGAGAAATTGAAACAGTACTCGCCCAAATTTTCACTCGATGCCTTAATGAAGGGAAGATTCCTGAGGATTGGAACAATGCTACAATGATCCTGCTACATAAAAAAGGTGACATTGAGGATCTCAGGAACTACAGACCTATCAGCCTCCTATCAGTGGTTTATAAAATCTTCACTAAAGTTCTTTCACACCGCTTGAAGGTAACACTGGACATGGCTCAACCGAGAGAACAAGCTGGATTCAGGAGTGGCTACAGCACAATAGATCATATCCACGTACTGAGAGAACTAATTGAAAGAGCGAGGGAATATGAACTTCCATTGTGCATGGCTTTTATCGATTATGAAAAAGCCTTTGATTCGGTGAAACCATCAGCAGTTACCACGGCTCTGAAATCCTGCGGTATTGAAGATGCATACATTAATATTATTAATAACATCTATGAAAATGCAAGTGCAAAGATTCGGCTGTTTGAAAATACAACACACATAAAAATTGGAAAGGGAGTGAGACAAGGTGACACCATATCTCCGAAGCTCTTTAATGCCACATTGGAAAATGTCTTTCAATCACTGAACTGGGAAAACAAAGGGATAAAGATTAATGGAGATTATCTAACCCACCTTCGTTTTGCTGATGACGTAGTCATTTTTGCAACTACCCCATCAGAGCTGCAGAGTATGATCCAGGAACTTGCTGACAAGAGTAAAGAAGTGGGATTAAAAATGAACTTTCAGAAGACAAAAGTGATGTTCACTGCTTTTACAAGAAATGAAGATTTATCGATTGATGGAGAAAAGCTGGAGATAACAGACACGTACGTTTATCTTGGACAGCAGATATCAAGTGAGGGTCACATTGATGAAGAAATTAATCGGCGTACAAAACTTGCCTGGAGAGCTTTTGGAAGAAACAGCATAATTTTCAAGAGCAATATGCCATTATGTCTTAAAAGAAAAGTGTTTGATCAATGCATCCTTCCAGTGCTTACGTATGGTGCAGAGACGTGGACCTTAACTAAAAGAGACATACAAAGGCTGCAGACAACTCAAAGAAAGCATGGAGAGGTGCATGCTTGGTATTACCAGGAGAGATAAGAAGAGGAACTCGTGGATCCGAAAAATGACAAGAGTGGAAGACATCATGATCAGAGTTAAATCCCTGAAATGGCAATGGGCTGGACATACTGCCAGAAGGACAGACCATAGATGGACAGCCGAAATTTTAGATTGGATTCCAAGGGACAGGAAAAGACCCAGAAAAAGACCACATGGGAGATGGGTGGATGAAATTCGTAAATATGCGGGAGTGACATGGAGGAGACTGGCACAAGACAGACCGTTGTGGAGGAAACTTGGGGAGACCTTCGTCCAGCAGTGGATTGATAATGGTTGACAATGATGATGATGATGATGATACTGAAAGCAACATTAAAATTCAGAGAGTAAAGGAAAAACATGTCAAAAAAGTGATCAGAAATTTTCACTTTTATTCATATTTTCAGGAATGTGTATGACATTCGAAACAAATTTCTGCATCGAAAACAAATTTCTGCATCGAAAACAAATCACTGTGAATTCTGTTCACGAACAGTCTTTAGGCTAGTTAAGATGGCGCTTTTGGTTCTCTCCTTCCTTGAAACCAATGACCCTGAATTATAGACGGGCGACTGCTTATAGCCCATTCAGTTGCTCACGTTGATCGTTAAACCCCTAATCAAAAAGAAATAAAGTAAAATAAGATGGCGTTTTAAGATTTTGTTGTAGGTCTAATAAAGTAGCCACCCACGAACATGTATCCGAGACCAAATTGCAGTAATCATTAACGACTTTCTGAAAAAAGTACGCAAGCACGTGTACTTTTCCAAGAAAGTCCTTAATGATTGATGGTCCCATAGTACTTTCTTGCTTAAGCAGAAATGCGTGAGAAAAGTTCCAGCAAAATTTGCCGTTGAGTTATGAATTTACGACCGAAATATCTTAGCGGAGGTGGCGTTCTCACAGATTCTGTCCTATGCAAACTTTAAAACAAAAAGGTACCAGAGCTTATAAGTTTTATTCCGAGAGGCAGCTAGGTCACAGAACCAGGAAGGGCTGATGAGTCATGTCAAATGTGATTAATTTTTCCAAGAATACAGATTCAACTTTTGCTTCTATATATATAATTTTTTCTTGCTCCTTTTGTCAATTTACTTCACTGGCAATTAATTTCTCCGTGCCAAAAACTAGAAACAAAAATATGAAATATGAAAGAAAGGGGGAGGGGGATGAAAAAGAAAGCTAGAAAGCTAAACTCTCTTGAAATATAAAAATAAATCACATTTTTTGAATTTGCTTGATAGTGGTTGAGTTGCAGTTTCCTTATCGCTGAAGACAAAAGTGACTCCCAGCTAGCATGAAAAAACTATATTATTTTTTTAGTGTACTATACGGATCATTTTCCGTTGATTCATGTCTTGGAGGAATTATTGATTTCATATTTCAATTCTTTCTACTCCTCTTCTTCTGTTCCACTTTTTACTATGTTTTGAAACGCGCATGGTTTTCACTGGAGCTCGAAGGTAACTTCCTCTTGCCGAGATCAACAACGGAATCCTCGTACTTCCTTACTCAAAACCCAAGAGCCCTCATACTCCCGCCAACAAATATCTTTTCTCCCACACAAGCATCGTAAAACCACTTCTACTAACTGCAAAAAAAAAAAAATGAAAAGGAAGAACTTAAAAACTCTCTCTGTGTCTACGAGTCTCTCTCTCTCCCAGCACTATTTTCCAATGCCTGGAGTGATACACTTACCCAAAACATCCCCACGACAACACTTGTTCATAAGAGATTAACTAACTACCTTTAACAGCAGCCGAGCATCTTGTAGGCACTTACCAAACGACGAAGGTCTAATAGATAATATGTCTAATATGTGTTTTTTTGCCTTCTGAGCAGCTACGGGTGCACCTCCGCCTCTCTCTCTCTCTCTCTCTCTCTGTTCACCGAAAGGCATTTTCCTCTTCTTCCTGTGCGCACGTGGCAGAGAATCATTAACGGAGCTGTTGCTACTGATTCACCTCGGGAAGTAATTTTTTTAGTTATTTATGATTCGTGCTCCATCATATCATTTTTTTTCATAAATCACCGAAAATGAAAGTTCAGAGAATTTTCAACAAAGTCAATTTTGCAGGAAGGGACTTTTTTGTTCTGCAGAGCATATTGACCTTTCTCTACAACCCCTGTTGGGTACGACCTTGGTTTTATATCAAGACATTTATTCCAAAAAGAGATAAATAATCCCCAATGCTAAATCTTGAATTTCGGGAAATTCTTTCTTTTAGGATTTCGACAGTTTCGTACATCAGTTGACATAAAAAAATATCTCGTAGCAGTTAATGACAAAAAGAACTAACTTGTTTACAACGTAAAAAATCCATCAAGAGGCTGCTGAGTCAATATTAACCCTGAATTTCCCCTGTAAAGTATACAAATAATTAACTTTGCATTTATGCTTCGCGTTTTTAAATGTTCGTAAAATTTTTCTTGAGAGTTAAGGCTACTGGTAATTTAGAAATAAAATATTTTGCTTTCTCCCAGGGAAAAAAAGAAATAAAAATAGCATATGCTCCTATCTTTATGCATTGAGTTTCAGCAGTGCTTAGATCCTTGGTACTGAAAGACATCATTTCAGAAACGGAAAGTCTGGTTTTGGGGGAAAACGAAAAAAAAAAAAAATCCAGTGTACTAGGCTGAATATGAAACCGGTGAAGAGTTTATATTAAAAATAAAACTGTAAATACAAAACATGTAATTTATTTTACGCAATGTTTACAAGGGCACAAAAACAAAATTCTTCGCATATTGTCACTCACGCCCAAATACACCTAGCGTTCCAATGTTGAATGGCTAGTAAAACTTTCCATTTGTACAATAACTTGCATGCGTACGCATGCACACTTACGAATGCATACACGCCTGTCACATACATGACCTACAATAAAAAGTGCACCAGGGTAAGTTTACAGTTCCAGATTTTTATAAATTTTATGCGATCAGAAAAAAAAAATTAAATAGAAATATCTGAACCTTATGCCAATGAATGGTGCATAAATTACCTGTGGAATAAACACGTGTAAAAGCTTTACTTGAAGCAAGTGGCAATCATATTTCCTGACTAAGCATTATGATAAAAAAAGTGTTTGTTTTTTTATTAAATTGAGCATTTCGAATATAAGGGCGCAAACTTTATTTTGAAATATTTTATTCAAGCACTCGCACCAAAAACTTGTCCAGTTAATTTCGTCGCGAAGCGAATAATCGTATCGAGTTCTATCAAAGTGTGCGTAATTCATATTATTCATCTAGTGCTCGATGTTGCTATTTTGTAACTTAATACGATTATTATGACAGAGGGAATGTACAAAATCCTGCGCAGTTTCGGATAGAGACAGCCCCGTTAGTACACATATGCATATAGCAAACCCTTCTATAGTGTCCCCCTCTCTCTCCCTCTTTTGTTTTCTTTTTATCCAGAGTAACCGCCATCCCTACGAGTAAAGAAACCTTTTGTACTTCCCTGATTCACGATCTTATGGTTTCGAATTACAGTGCCAATTATCGGATGTCCAGTTATTGTCAAAAAGAACTGGAAAACCTGAAAAGAAAAATCTGCGAGAAGGTCAAGAGGAAATTCCTCCATTAGGCAACAAAAAATTTCGACTTTTTTAAGGTGATTAAGAAATTATTGTACTATTTAAAATGTATAAAGCGTATTTGGGGGAAAGAATTTAACACATTGTATTATTTCGATTAATATAAAACACGTTTTTGTCGATGCAGTATTTGTTTTTGTATTTGCTTGATAACTGGGATTTTTTTATTATCAGTAACTTCTTATCTAGAACATCCGGATGATTAGCTCTTCACTGCGTACGTTTTTATCAATTTAATTTTTCTTGTTAAGGCCTCTAAAATTTATTTATATTTTTGAAGAGTACTCAAGTTGAAACACTGCATGTTACGCGGTACTGTGCTTAAAACGCAACTACTGTAACCAAAACATGTGAGAGAGAGGGAGAGAGAGTGAAGAGTGTTCATTATTAGGACCTATTACCATATCTACACTGAAATATGTAATAAAAAGTTTATCCTAGGATTTTTTAATTTATTGCCAGGTTTTGACGTTATTTTATGTACATTGCGGGCTATTAGAATAAAAATTTCTTTTGCTGACAAATTGAGAAGTGTATTAAAAGGTCTACTGGAAAACACAGTTTTTAACGGTGCAAATATAAAAATATGCGTAATTCTTATTATTCACCTATTGCTCGATGTTGCTATTTTGTAATTTAATACGATTATTAAATCATCGGATCGTCGACTGCACAAAAATTAGAACACTGCAGCTCAAAATTGGTCTCATTTTACAAATACTAATATTTTATCGTACTTCACAAAAATGAAATTACATCTTATAGTTGGTCTTTAAATAACTTTGTATCTTGTTCAAATAAATGTGTTCGAAGTGTAGCATTTTTTTTAACACACTTTCCAAGACCTACGCGTTTAGAGGCAAACATTTTTGTTTCCTCACTGCATTCTTTTTTTTTTCTGTCTTTAAAATCAGTGTGCGATGCATGTGGTACTTTTATTTCTCCTTTTTCTTTCTATCTTCTTATATTAGTCACCAGTTCTAATTACGAATGCTGGTGGATTCCCGTTTCTGAGAATCTAGGAATTCACCTTATTCTACGAAAACTTGATAAACCGGGTATTGTATGCTAATTTCCTCCTGGGCACCATTTTAAAGTGTCGTATTTCTTTAGATGTAACCCTCGTTCAGTCTGTCCTAATAATAATGTGGCACAGATACACTTCAACCGCTTTTCACGATCGATAGTCGATGCTGGACCCTGCATTTCCGCGTTGATCTTTGGGAACGAAACGTATGCGTCGTTTTATTTACTCATTTATTTTTTTTTCATGGAGTTCACCACCATGGTCCTTCCAGTGGGCAACTTCCTGTTCATCTGCTAGATGAGTTGGCTCAGTTACATAGATACTAACTGCTGCCACTACGTGTCTTCAGGGTAAAGAGCCCGCAGGTGTTTTTTCCCGCAGTGCTTTAAACTGCTGGCTGTCCAGGTCAGGAAGATACTATTCCTTGTTGTTTACCTGCATTAGCCTAATGATTGCTGAGATTACGTATTGCTAATCGCTGTTGCACCCAGATAATCGATCCTGGAATTTCTAGCCTTTTTATTTTTACTTATGATATTTTATTTTTTACTAGAACAACTTGTCGGTATCATTTGAATAATCGGCACTTGATTATGCTCACGTTCCCGTCTTAGCTACGTAGAACAGGTCTTTCTCTCTCCGATGAATTCGGGCAATTTGATTTTTTCATTGTTGTTGCTTTTTTTTTTTTTTTTTCACATGTGCGTGTGGTTTTGCTAAACTCTGGTTCATGCAACATGATTTCATTCATTAGTTCTCATTACTCTTCCCTAAGCACGTCTTCATTCAAACGACTAGCAATACGTTTCAGGTTAGTATGACATAGAGTTGTAGCTGCTAATTTGATGATGTGGTGGTCACATTCCTTTGTAACAGTACCACATGTTGTCATTAGCGCGCGATTTCATTCGTTTTTCGTTAAATTTAGTGAATGAAATATTTTCGAACAGGCATTTCTCTGACGAACTACGTCGTCCCTATTTTTTACCGCAACAGTATTTTAAATGCGTGTTTTTTTTCAAGTGTATTTCCCAAAAATAAGCTATAGAAAAAAACAACGACGCAGACGCGTTTCATTTGAAGTAAGAACAGCTTAAAAACATAACATATCTTTTTACACTTTTGTCCTAGATATTTCCTAAATTTATTCTTAACAATATCAAATTAAAATCAAATAGTGCGTTGTAAAGGCGTATTTCCTGAAAAAAATACGTTCTGGACTATCAAATAAGGAAAGCTGCTCTTTACAAAAATTTCTGTTTCATTTCATTTGGAAACGAAAATTTGGACTGCTACATTAGATGTCGTTGCCACTTAGTTCCACCTATTTGAGATGGGACGTGCTTTTTTTTTTTTTTTTTTGCTGATTCATACATCGCCGTTCAAGTACTTGGCTGGTTTCGCATCCTTGACACATCTGATTTTGGAATTCTTCATTCCTACAGGACCCCGAGCTGATTTAATACAAAGCACCCACTTCTATCCTAAACGTATCTCATCTTTATAAACAACAGTTGATTGTTTCGGCAAAATAAGGTTCCTTACGGGAAAAAGAAATATAATTAACTCATTTAATTTCAACACTAAGAAAATTGATTGGGGCATCCTGTGAGAAATCTTTTAAAAATCCAGTATATTTCCAAGAAATATATTCACACAAAAACAATTCAGCTAATAGAAGTTGCAGTACTCAACAAGTTATGATTAAAGCACCCTAATTCAAATCTATCTGTTTATTAAATATTGAGAACAAGAAAGGAATGCGGAATTATTTCCTTCAACGAAAGAAAATTTTCTTGAGTTCATTTTAATCGAAGATGTCGCTTGCGTTCTTGAAGAGTAAATGCAGGACTGTCTTGCACCTAACAGAAACCTGTTTGGTCCTCCTCAATTTCCTCGATCTCCTCCGGAACGTCTTTACTATGTGTGTTTATCTGGTTATATGTAGAACCAGTTGTACACTGAAATAAGAAAAAATTTCAAGTTCAGTTCTGATTTCATTTTCTTTCATTACTGAATTTAGGAAGTTGCTTGGGCGAGACTGTCTCTGTCTCAGTCCGGCTATCGGTGAGACAACCGTATCGTCATTGTCTACCACCTCGTTCTCTTCCAACTGAGGAAACGGCAGTCTATAACCAGAGCCCACCTGCTCGCTTTGTGCCGGAAAATAATCGAGTGTTGTACCTCGATCTGAAGACGTTTCCAAAATGTTCTGTTTACGGAATGCATCCGTCCAGTACCACCTCTCGTTCCGAGTCTCTCTCTCTCTCTCTCTCTCTGGCATTATGCCACAGGTTTCTGTCTCTCCTAAACCGTTGACGGTTCAATGCATTAAACGCCTGCCGGTCGCATTTCGATTCTCTGTCGCCAATACCACAAACAGCCGGCCGTTGGATCATGAAACAGCGAGCGTGCCAATACTTTCCACGTCTTCCACCAAGCCTTTACACATCTTAATGTCACAATGAAGTTGGTGGTCACCTTTCTCCATAGCTTGATTCGAGGATCATCCCAGTAATATTGCTCGTTGGTGCCAACGGTCTGCCTGCCTTACGCTTTCTCATGGAAGTTCATGCTGAGTAAAATGGCAAACTATGAAAACAGTTTAAAATAAAATATTAACATTGGAATATGTGCATCCAGTGATGCAGTTCTGAAAAAAAAAAGTGGTCTGGCGCTCTGAAGACCAGCCCAGGATTATCAACTTCAGCAGGAGTGTGTGGGAAGGGGTGGGGGGAAGAGCGCCAGCAAACCCTTGAAATCGAATATCTTTATATATTGGTGCAGTCCGAAAGAAAAAGTACCCTGAAAGTCTATTACATCCGGTCTGACGCTGTCAACCACTGCCAAATTACGGGGTAGGGTGAGTTAGTTGGAGCAGTGGGTCAACCGCAACTTGAAATTTCAAAAACTTTGCAATACTTTCTATTTATTGTCAGAAACACAGAAAGCGAGTTTGATTAAGGGTGTCTCTTCGAGAGAGACAAGAGCCCTCTTTCCCGAATTCTCTGGCTAAAATTTACCAAAATGCTCTCTCGAAAGCCACTCAATACACCTATATAAAAATTATGGGCTACTTTCTACCGTTTCTCCACAGTGCCCGGAGAGCGACAGCTGTAATTTCCGGCTATTAGCCAGAATATAACTCACCGTAATTAAATTTCCGTCAGAATACGTATAAACGACTTTATTTTTTGGAGTGTGCCAATTTTAAATGCATTATTTTAAAACTTTTGTACTATACAGTTTTTTTACGTTTTCAACCGTAGGTTGAAGAAGCTTATATGCTCCAGTTTTGTCCAGCTGTCCGTCCGTTTGACTGTCCGTCTGCGCCATAACTCACGTAAATATCGTAAATGGTTGAAATGGGGTCAAAAGTCAGAACACTGGTGCGGGATTTATTTTCTGAACTTCTGCGTGATTGCTTGCGGAACAAATGCTTCGATTGGGTCCAAATTTTAGTATGTTGTTCGGAAGTAACATTGAGGGAATTTCGATGGGCGACGATTGAATAAATAAATTTGAAGAGTCTAATTCAGTTAGGTAAAAAGTAGCCTGGCCACGACTGCACCCCTGTGTACATATCTACATATCATAAGACGAACGCGGTATCCATGAGTCTTGCATTAAATTTATACTTTAGTATATACTTTCTGCACTGTTGTTGCTTCTACGTTTAACCTAATGGATCTAGATAATGAGGTACCACCCCGCACCTTTTGGCTTTCATATTTCAGTCGTCTGACTGTGTTTGCAAAATTGGAGTGTTTAAGAGACAAACCGCGTCCAGGTGTACAGCATTTTTTTTTCATTTAGTTTTTAGTTTTGTGAAACATTTTCCTTGAAACTAATTTTATAAAATCACCAGAATGTGTGCGGGCGCGTAACGATCATGATGTGAGAGTTTGAGCTCATTTTATTTCCATAGAACAGCTTCCGATAAGTTTAACTTAGAAATTTTCTTGCTAGAGAAGAAGGAAGTGGGAAGTGTTCAATTTTTAGCGGAAATGGTCTACCCGAAATGCAGTATATGACCAAATTAATCATTCATATCTATGTCTAGAGCAGTTTGAATTAGGAATATAAGATTCAGCATTCAGGAGTTTCAAAAGTTCCTAAGTTGCACACTTGAATTCTACACCTAAAGATGCTCTGGAGTTCTTGGAGAGCCACAAGTGTCTCATCAACACGTTCATGGGTTTCCATTGAAACAATAAACTAGGTTGAACCTATCATAATTTGTTTTGGTTTTCCATCTTATGTAAAAGTTTTCATCATCAACGAACGAGAAATGGCGAGCCATTCAGTTAAATAACAAATGGCGAGCCTTTTAGTTAAATAACAAATGGCGAGCCTTTCAGTTAAATAACAAATGGCGTTGTTTTATCGATCACAAACATGGGCAGACATAGACACATATTTCGTCTGAACGTTTGAACGCTTGTCGCACTTTGGTGGCGCATTGGAAAGAGCGCTTGTCTGTTTTAATTTTCGAATTTCCGCCTCAACCAATATATATATTTTTTTATTTTTGTTCAAGAAACATACTTGCACATTTGTATATCACAAATAAAAAGAATACCTGGTTATTAAAAAATTAGTCAAGTTTCCCACACAACCTGGGAAACAGGGAAAATCTGGAATTCTCAGGGAATTTGAAAATGGTTCCAAAAAACAGGGAAAAGTTGCCCTTTTTTGTAAAAATCCAGGAATACTTTATTTGCCAAAAACTTCTTCTTTTCAGATTTTGTTTGCACTTACTGCCTGCCTAGAATTTGGTAGACCTTACTTTCAGTAACATTACATTTCCCCTTTATTTCCTTAAAAAAAACGCAAAATTGAATTTTAAAAATTGCCTGTTATTAAGCTTTTTTTTTTTTTCAATTTTTGCAGACAGTTGTTGTAACATGAAACAATTGGGCACAATGGCTTGACACTCCTGCTTGGAGAAACACATCACAAGAGAACCAACCAAACGATGGATCAAAGTCCTTTGTCTGTTGATTCTCCTACGACATGTTTCTCTGAACAGGAGCATCATTAAGCTTATCTGCATTGTGTTATAGAAAAACTGAAACTAATCAACTGACAGATTTCACAAAAATTTAGGGAATTATGGTACGGAAAATAATGTGTGCATTTAGTTGTTATTAATGAAAAGCAGGTAATTTTATAAAGATAAATTATTTAAAAAATTTACAAATGTGTGCTCTGGTGAGAAAAACACATGAATGGAATGAAATGTAACGATTCATCGTAATATGGTATGAGTCGCCACTCCGGAAAATATTTAAAACCACCTGAAAAACTTTAAAAACCACCTGAAAAACCTGAAAAAATCAGGGAATTTTTTTATTACCTTTGAGTCTACATATCTTATTTTTAATCGTGATTATTGACGGACTTCCACCTAGTGTATATAGTATAAAAGCATGCCGAAATACAAACACTTTGGTGGGGGGGTTCAATTTTTTCTTCCCGTTATGTTTCCTGTATGGAATATGGAACTAGCGCCCAAATGAAATATCCATCACGACGAAAGAAGATCGATGTATCGTTTAAATATAACAGATAAATGTCAGAGATAGCGGCAGAAAACATACCACTCATTGTAAACGAAAAGAAATAGTGATCAATGATCTGCATATAGTTTACAATACGACTGAACAAACAGATTCAACTAGCAAGGATCAAGAATGATATTACGAAAAGCATTTTGCTTCGACGCAACTGAAATTTATTCTTGAGCTCTATTTCTGTTCAGTTAGATGTTGTATAACTATAGGAAACAGTTAATAAGTTACGGACTTGGATACGTATGATAGACGACAGTGCAACCACACTTTATATCTATAGACGTATATCGCATGAAAAGTATTTTGCCGATGCCGTTACTTTTCCTCTCTCCCAATCTCCGACGAGAGTGAGGGGCGAGGCATAAGCTAGGAGAGACGGATTCACCCCCTCTACAGTTCGATTTCTGTCATTCTATACTGCACTAAGTAACAAAGAAAACGTTTCTGAGCGAATTCCAGCTTACACTCACGCGAAGGTATTCCGCACGGAATCTTACCAAAATTGTTTAGGAAGTTCTGATTTACACCATAATCAAGTACGTGCAATGTACTGTGCAGGCAGTTTGGAATCAATATGTTAGAATGCACCATTTTTTAATTATATTTTCATGAAAGCAGAGCAGTTTCTTCAATTTTTTGTGATTGAAACGTGCTAAAATCTAAACAACACCACAAGTTTGTAGTCATAAATTATATGAAACATGCTAGTTGAGAAATTCATCACGACATTCTAAAGTAAAAATGAGAAACCTACCTATCGCATTGCTTACCATTCGACAGGAATGGTTAATTTCATTCTTGGGTCAAAACTCAGAGTTTCTGGTAAATCCTTTTATTTTTAATCATTCTACAGTACGCCGTTCGGCTCTTCTCAGAAACTGCAGCTACACTTGGTGATTATTGGCGTCGCCAAATTCTCTGATAATCGTAAAATGTACTCTTAAGTTAGATTACGTACTATACTGCTATCGGAGAATTCTGCATTGGGGGAAATGCCACCCCCTCTCCCCCGCCGCCGCCTTTTCTCAAAGCCCTGCCTCCACACAATTTGGTAATGGAAGGATGGGCTCTTTTGTTATGTCCTATACCTTTACTGCTAAAAATCGATTATTATATTTTTATATACAAAATACAGGAATGTTGCTGCTTCATGAAATTTTTCCTATTTTTTCTTTTCTCGTTATTATGTGTATGCTACTCACATAATGACTGGTAAAGTCATTTCATAATGTTTTTTTTATCCACTTTCTCTTAAAAAGTACTACAGACGTTTCTAACTAGTGTCATTCTTAATATTTTCTATGCATGTGTCATTCCGTACGTTCAGTACCAGCATTTCTATATACATATATAATAATATATGCATGGGAGGATGGGCTCTTTTTAAACAATGATAATTCTTTCTTTAATTCTCTTATTATTGGACTTCTTCTTGAATTCAGCTTTTTTTTTTTTTTATTCTAAACAGAATTTTTCCCAATATGTGCTCGGGGCTTTTCCCAAATGCAATTTGTTTGATAATTTTTGTCTTATCTTTTCTAGTTGTACTGTTTTTTATCTGTTATTTTTATTTCTTGATCATATTATTGGAGTGTCCAGAACAAGAATTGGTTGTACAGATGATGTGGTCGGCTTTCCTTGTTGCTTTTCCCGAGTAAGCGTCGGGGGGGGGCGGTTAAAATTGTCAGGGTTGTCTTTTGTTAGATCGGATTCTAGTAATTTTATTTGCGTTCTGTTAGGCTTTCTCCTCTTGTTTACTTGAGAATTCTGAGTTCACCATCTAATTTTTATTTTTCCACAGCATGAGCCTGCAATTTAAAAAATAAATTATATTTTATGTGGATTCTCTAGGTTTACTTTTGAGGAATGGTGGACTTAGAATTTTTCTGTTTGATTTTAAAGTCCATTTTTACAGGTACAGGCGTTATTTCACCAATATGGACCTATGGGGAAACGGTTGGCACGGGACTTGTCAGAGTCTTAGGGAGGAATGATTTTTTTTTCACTGGGCGAAGGCATTGTTCGCTGTTCAAGAGATGCCGTAGTGAAGGTGTGGCGAGAATGGTCCAAAGAGAGACACACACATCCTCCCAAAGTGTTGGAAACTAGAAACCACCACTGGCAGGTAATTATGGTGAATGCCCATTAGCACGTGCTGTCTGGGACAGCAGAGGCTCATGATCCCGGAGTTATCGGCAGACTACAACCTAAGTGTTGTGACGTGCCTGCCCCGCAGGATGCACATGAGATAAAAGCAGATAGCAGCGAGAGCATACGTCCGCGTAGCTCCGTTAGGAGAGCTACTTATTCTGGAGTGAGGGGGACCCGGATTCGATGCCCGGCGTGGACAAAGATGACGGAGAAATTTACTTCGTCATATTGGCGCCCGAACTTCAAAAATGACGGAGAAATTTACTTCGTTATATTGGCGCCCGAACTTCAAAAATGACGGAGAAATTTACTTCGTTATATTGGCGCCCGAACTTCAAAAATGACGGAGAAATTTACTTCGTTATATTGGCGCCCGAAATTCAAAAATGACCTGGCCGTTAAAGTTCTCGCAATGGTGTGATGTTCTTTCCACATCGCGAGACAGGAAACATAAGAGAATCCCTCCTTCAGCGCTTCGAAAAATAAATGTGTGTGATACTACGTTCCACACACCAAATTGACTGGGATTTTTCCAATGTACGTTCTTCAGCGGATGACTGCCTACAGCAAAACATGTTCCCGGCTGATCCGTGGTCCATGCCCCCTGGCCCTCTTCGGGAGGGGGAGGAGATGTGGCGTGCCTGCCACGCAGGACGCACACGGGATAAAGGCAGATAGCAGCGAGAGCATACGTCCGCGTAGCTCAGTTGGGAGAGCGACTTATTCCGGAATGAGGGGACCCGGGTTTGATGCCCGGCCTGAACAAAAATGACGGAGAAATTTACTTCGTCATAGTGCATAGTACAACAGACGCTCTTGCGGAATGGTCTCAGGAATACTCGACCCGTTAATGTTCCTAGGTTGGCTGACCGTTATCGATAGTGTGCGCAAGGGAGAATCGTGACTGGGCATTGGATCACTGGAAAGGAGTGGCTTGGTCTGAGGTTTCTGTTAAAACGTGCAGATGGACGGGTGCGAATTCGACTCTGGGCAGGTGAATAACATCAACGCCGCTGAAGGGATGGGCAGAAACAGGCTGGCGGAGCGGCTGTATCATGGTATGGAGATTGTTCTAATTGACGTCACTGGGTCTCCTCATCCCAAATGAACACACCCTTAACCCCAGATCTTACCTGGATATTATTTCTTTACAGGGTGACAGTGTATCGAGATGGTACTGGGATCTTTCAGCAAGAGAGCGCCCTTTGTTGCACCTCCCGTGTTGTTCATGAATCTTTCGAGAATCATGTCCAACCATTTCGTTTGCTATCCTGGCCACCAAATTTTCCCAACTTGAATTACATAGACCTTTGTGAGATATACAGTGGATTGCAACATTCCCCAGTTGACGCCAATGCCAAGCTATGTTGGAACACTCCTGGACGACTTTCGGTCCAACTGTTACAGAATACCTGAAGACACCTTCCGCTGTCTAGTATAGTCGATGCTACTTCGGGTTCTAGCGGTTGTAACTATGAACTGCAACCGAACATGTTATTAGATTGGTGACCATAACGTTATGGCACAGAATTGTGTGTATGTGTGAGCCCTCCTCTCCTTAAACTAATCCTGAATCTGGCACTGTAGGCTAGTTACTACACAACCCAGACCCAGATTCTTCGGGACATCATTATACAAAAGATTTGTAGTATCCCTCATTCTGATATTGTTTGGATAAATCAAAACAAAAACAAATATGTGCATTATATTAAGCTCACACCTCTGAAACTTGGGCTTCCGCCGGTCTCACGAATGTAGGACGAAATTTGTAGTGCATTAGGTAATCTCTTTTTTAGAAAAACGTGAGACAGCCTTCGAATAAATTTAAGGATTGTCGATAAATCAAATATCGTTCTCGATCTGTGTCTCAACCAATTTGGCTTAACAACATTCAGAAATCCTGGTGACCCGGTCATAAGATGAAGCAGAAGCGACCTTGCTTGCCATTGACCTACACCTTAGAGACGTGCTTGGATTCATCGCATCATCCCCCACGTGGACTGAAGAAGAAACGAGAGCTCTTGGCCTTGCTGCTTACTGCTCGAGAGGTGTGAGAAACCGGTTCAGCTTCCCGGCCTCCTCCACCTCCTCCTCCTCTTTCCCTTAGTCGACGCACAGCACCTGCCACCCTCCCGACGTCTTTCCTGTTTTGGGTTTTCCGTTAACCTAAATTTCTGTCTCCCCATTTCACTGTCAGTCTGTAGGGAATTATTTCCAAAAAAAAAAAAAAAACACTCACCGGAAAAAGAAATGAGAACAAAAAAAGAAAAGGAACTAATTGTAGCTAAGTCAAAGGAACCGCCCCGTGTGTCGAGACTTAATAAAGCTTGATCTTTTATGGTCCTGACCTCGTTGATTGTGAGCAGCAGACGCATGCCTGAAGCTCCGTACATAACTTGCAAGCATGGTGAACAAATATACGGCAGAGTAATTCTGAATTGCAGTAAAATGCATACCTGCTCTAGAATATTCAATGTAACAAACAAGTGTCATGCTTTCTTTCTGTACCCAAACTTTTATATTTTTGTCGCGACTATCCTAGTTAATTCCTCTTCTTGTCATAGGTCATGAGTTTTTTGAAAAACAAAATGCCGTTTTAGGCGCATTTAAGCATCCAGAAGCGAAATGGTGGCAGCGTAAATCGTCAATAGTGAGTCATATACACAGTTTTTAAGGGGCATACCGTCCAAGTCGTTAGTGTCATGAGCTTACGTTATATCGAAAACTCAAATTTCGAACGCCTCATAGTAATTCAGAATGAAACAACCTTCTAACGAATTCCAGAACAGTAAGCATATCTTGTCCTAGGGCAAACTGGGACGATTAAACCTGGCTGGGAGTTTTAATCTTGCGGCCCTCAATAAAACACACGATCTACAGGGGAATACCTCATAGAATCCCTCATGAAAAAATTCTGTTAGATCCTTGATAAAAGAGAACTGTTGAAATAAGCATTCTTAAACGAATTCAGTCGTGAACAAATTTTATTAACAACTTAGCAATGAAAGAATTTTAGATAACCAAGGAACGCTTATAGCGTAGTAAATCCGTTTATTTTCGTAATGTAATATGCGTAAAAATTCTCCAAGCTTTCACACTCCACTGGGAGGCTTTTTCAAGGCAATTTAGACATAAAATAAAGAATTTTAGATATCCGCTCATTATTGAATGTAGCGTCATACAATGTTCAAAACAGAGCGTATTATACAAATTTGGGAGATGCGAATCCGTTTATTGGTGTAAATAGGACATGGATGTTAAATCAGATAATATCCGAAAACGTGAAAATTTCGTCGTGCTGGAGCGAGAATTGAACCCTCGTCTCCCGGATAGCGACCGAGTATGCTAACTACTACACCAGCCAGAACGACCGAGTTCCAATTTTCTGAGTGTATTACCAGATATATTTTATCTTCGAAAATTTTTTCTTGATAAAACAAAATTACGAGTGTGTTAAAGACCCTATATCCAACTAAATATCCATGAAGGTCATTCGAAAGCTTAAATGTACACTGTCACATAGCAATTCTTCTACTCCATTAATTTTTATATTTACTTACGCACTATGGTATTGGTTCTTCCTGCTTGAGTAGAACTTTTTTAAGTCTACCCATTATTTTGGCTCATGAACCATTACTGGCAAATCGAAGTTTCTGCCGTCCCGGTGACGCAGTGGTCTAAGCGATGGTTTGTGATCATTCGCCCTAGTTGGATCCGGGTTCGAATACCGGTGAGACATGGATGTTTGTGTTTGCCTTTCGGCACTGGTTCTCCATGTGTTACTTGATCAACACTGGCTCTCCATGTGTAACTTGATCACCACTGGCTCTCCATGTGTTACTTGATCAACACTGACTCTCCATGTGTTACTTGATCAACACTGGCTCTCCATGTGTTACTTGATCAGCACTGGCTCTCCATGTGTTACTTGATCAACACTGGCTCTCCATGTGTTACTTGATCAACACTGGCTCTATATGTATTACTTAATCAACACTGGCTCTCTGTGTACATTGGTCATTTAGCATACTGTACAAATTATACAGTATTTGATATGTACTTGTTGATGTGAAACGTTTGTCTCCTGTCTATATGTCTGCCTGTTTGTCATGTCTCTGTACCACCAGACCCAATAAATCATTTTCATTTAAACTGTCAAGCAAAAAAAAAATCGTTGTTTCTTTCCAGATAAATGTAGATGGAGCACGCATTTCACAATATCTCTGTGAGATAATCGCTTGGTGCTTTGCGTCATTCTGTGTAGATCAGGGATTGAGGATGCCAAGCCATTGCAAAAGGAACTAGTGTCTCTTTCAAGATTATAAAAGAAGGGAAGGATATGTTAGATCCTGGGCTCCAACTGCAGTTAGGTTCAGCTTAATAGATTTATAACAGCGTCCTTAGACAGGAGCACTTTTCTCACATAAGTACAAATAATTTTGCTGTCATTTCAGGACCAATGCCTAACATAAATAAAAGGAAACATTTTATTTTTTATTTTTAACGAAATAACTTTTCATATGCATACATAAAGCTCAAGTGAAATTAAAGATTATTATTCTTAAATACCAAAATAATTTTTCCTTTGTTCTAAAACATCCAAAGCACAAAGAATACGAGAAAGTGGGGCATTTTTCGAGTGGTCAACCGGGAAATATCCGGTGAGCCAATCTTCCCTGCTATTTTCCACAAGAAAGTGACAGCGTGAGCTTCTCGTTTTACATATTATGAACTTTATTTTCATTCGGAGGGGGTGAGAATATTTCTAAACACCAGAAAGTGTTTATTCATGCTTGCATCTTTTTGATCAAAAAGGACTTCTTGTAATACATGTAGTTTCAAACTGAAATATTAAGAGAAACGTGACTATGTATACAATATTTTCATCATATAATGCACCAAAGTAAGATGAAGATAGGTGAAGATTTTGCGGCATGCTTATACCTAGCCAATTCTAACGTAAAGACTGTGGAACTTAATGTTCTGTAAATTTAGATGAAATGATTAGCCTTCGCATTCGCACCGGAGAGATATTTTATGCGCATATTTGGCGCAATACGTAATGTACAATTCCTCCTAACAAATAAAAAATTTGAAAATATTTTTAACTGTGCTGAAGTAGTTGTTTTACCTAATTTATCTAAACCAGAAAAGCAAATAATGAAACATCTCGGATCCAAAATAAATACCTTTATGTTAGTAGTGCATGAATGGTGGCAATCTGATCGGGGTTTTGACGTAGAACTACGTCTTTCTCCGTGCTGGATATGGGCTAACATCGGGAGTACGGATATCACGAAAACATGTCACTCTTTGAACGCTTATACGAGGTCCGATCAAAAAGTTCCGAGACTAGGCCGATATACAACAAAGTACGTACGTTACTTAAGTCTGGTTTTGATCTCCCTCAAAGTAGTCTCCTTGGGCAGCGAAACACCGCTGCCAGCGTTTTTCCCACTGTTGGAACGTTCCCTGGAAGTCGTGTCCGCGAATCGTGTCAAGCACCGTCTGCTATTCACGCTGGAACTCTTCCACGGTTTCAAAATAGCGACCCTCGATCTTCAGCTTCATCTTCGGGAACAGACAGAAGTCGCAGGGAGGCCAAATTCGGCGAGTTAGGCGGGTGAGGAAGGGTAGTCATGCTATTGCGGCTGCAAAACTGGCGTGTTGCTAACGCTCTGTGAGCTGCTGCATTGTCGTAATGGAGCAGGAAATCGCCCCTGCGCCAAATTTCAGGTCGTTTGCGGCGAATGTCCTCCTTAAGACGTCGCAGAACATTTCAGTAAAAAAGGGCGGTGACGGTCTGGCCCCTGGGGCACGAATTCACGGTGCACAAACACACAAATGCCGAAGAACACGATGAGCATGCTTTTGGTTGCGCTCCAGACCTGTCGGGCCTTCTTCGGTCGTGGAAATACCGGGCTCTTCTACTGCGACGACTGTTGTTTGGTCTCCAGGTCGTAACCGTAGACCCAAGTCTCGTCCCCAGTGATGACCCGCGACAGGAACGTTGGTTCATTCACCACCTGCTGATGAAGATCTTGACAGAGTTCGATACGGAGCGCCTTCTGTTCGGGGTTCAGGTTCTTTGGCACAAACTTTGCAGCAATGCGGTGCATGTTCAAAACCGAAGTCAGAATTTCTTGCACTGCTACGTATGACACATTGACGATGGTAGCAATATCTTGAATGGTTCTCCGACGATCCTCATGCACCAGTTTCCTAATTTTGTCCACATTTTCAGGGGCTTTGATCGTGGACGGTCACCCTGACCTCTCGTCGTCTTCCAGTGCCATCCTGTCGCTCTTGAAGCACGACTCCTCGCACGACTCATTGCTTCATTGCCATAAGCTTGCCGCAACATTTCATGCGTCTCCGTTCCCGATTTGCCGAGTTTGACCAAGAATTTGATGTTTGCTCGCTGCTCTAATTTTCAATCCATACCGAAATCGCAGCTGTGTTCTGCACGTGGTCACCAAATATCGTGTAGCAGAGCTCCCGATGTTCACAGAACGACGCCACTTGGCACAATGACTCATGAGTTCCCTGCCCTCGACCACTGCTCACGCATCCGCGTACTGCCATCTGTTGGCGCGCTACGTACCTAGCCTCGGAACTTTTTGATCGCACTACGTATCTTCGAAACTAACAAGCGTAGAGTAATAATTAATACATCATTAGATAGTTTCTAGAGTCCCATTTATTACAAAACAAGTTTCAACCCTCCACCTCTTAACCCTTCTATACATTAGAAATTTAAGCTAAATTTCGAGTGATATTTTTCTCGCCACACGCCGTTTTAAGGTTGATAACTAGTGAATAGATAACGATTGCGATAATTGCATCCTCTCATTCCGCAGCTGATGGTCAGAGCTAACAGACGTATGTGATAAACCAAAATAAAGTGGGCTTAAAATGTATCTATTATTTAGATAAAAAGTATTTGGTGACGAGAATTTAGAAATGACGCGAAAATCCAGGGAAGATTACCATAAGAACCGACGACAGTTGAAAAAACAGCTAGAGGAGAACGAGAGGAATCCGAAAATGCCCGCTAAGCCATCAACCGAAAGGTTGCGGGAATGTAAACGTCGCGGGAATGTAAAGGTCACGGGAACTTCAAAAGTCCGCTTCCCAGGATGCGTTTCACCCGAGTTCGACTCTAGAGCCACAACCTTCCACTTCAACTGCACAAATTGAGCCTGAACAGCAAGAACAGATTAAGATTGATGTCATTGATCCAAATTTTCAAATTTTCACACCGAGCATAGGATATTGGAATATTTAAGGACGTAGTACAACAGTTGACGTAGCTCTACGTTGTAGATTGTGCCACAGTTGCTACTGTGTCCCTTTGATTTTTTTTTATCCAGGAGTGTTCACTCACCTCTGATTCGCAGTGTCAAAGATCATTCCATTCAACCTTGTTTCTTTAACGCACGCAAAAAGTGTGTGTTTACAAGTGAGCGCTTCTTTTCTGAGTATCAAGCAAAAACGTTTAATGTTTGAACACAAACAGGCTTTATGACTGACTAGCTATACTACCCGGCTTTGCCCGGGATTCATATTCCCTTACATGTCATTGAAAAAAATCGGGGAAAAATTGATGTTTGCAAGAAAGAAAAAAGCTGATTTCACAAATTCCGCCATTTCAAATTATTTATTCATAGTATGATTGTTTCAGCACTTCGCCGTACACAACATTTTTGGTTTGTTCTTCGTCCGCGACAATATGTAATTTTGTTGGATCCTTTGCTCTTGACATTCCAATATGCAGCTGTCCATGTGAGACGCATAAAATGCATCACGTGCTTTCAGTTTCAGACGTCTTTGAGGAGCGAATCTCTGGGATAAAAAAGTTAAAAACGTATCTTTGCGCATATTTTATGAAACTGGCTGAAATTTTAATGAACATCATAAATCGCTAATAGGAACATGACCTCCAAATTTCGCCTGAATCGGTAAATAACTTTTTAAATTAGCCGTCAAAATGTTATTAACCGTTTCTCCATATCATCATCATCATTGTCAACCATTATCAATCCACTGCTGGACGAAGGTCTCCCCAAGTTTCCTCCACAACGGTCTGTCTTGTGCCAGTCTCCTCCATGTCACCCCTGCATACTTTCGAATTTCATCCACCCATCTCCTATGTGGTCTTCTTCTGGGTCTTTTCCTGTCCCTTGGAATCCAATCTAAAATTTCGGCTGTCCATCGATGATCTGTCCTTCTGGCAGTATGTCCAGCCCATTGCCATTTCAGGGATTTAACTCTGATCATGATGTCTTCCACTCTTGTCATTTTTCGGATCCACGAGTTCCTCTTTTTATCTCTCCTGGTTACACCAAGCATGCACCTCTCCATGCTTCTTTGAGTTGTCTGCAGCCTTTGTATGTCTCTTTTAGTTAAGGTCCACGTCTCTGCACCATACGTAAGCACTGGAAGGATGCATTGATCAAACACTTTTCTTTTAAGACATAATGGCATATTGCTCTTGAAAATTATGCTGTTTCTTCCAAAAGCTCTCCAGGTAAGTTTTGTACGCCGATTAATTTCTTCATCAATGTGACCCTCACTTGATATCTGCTGTCCAAGATAAACGTACGTGTCTGTTATCTCCAGCTTTTCTCCATCAATCGATAAATCTTCATTTCTTGTAAAAGCATTGAACATCACTTTTGTCTTCTGAAAGTTCATTTTTAATCCCACTTCTTTACTCTTGTCAGCAAGTTCCTGGATCATACTCTGCAGCTCTGATGGGGTAGTTTCAAAAATGACTACGTCATCAGCAAAACGAAGATGGGTTAGATAATCTCCATTAATCTTTATCCCCTTGTTTTCCCAGCTCAGTGACTGAAAAACACCCTCCAATGTGGCATTAAAGAGCTTCGGAGATATGGTGTCACCTTGTCTCACTCCCTTTCCAATTTTTACGTGTGTTGTATTTTCAAACAGCCTAATCTTTGCACTTGCATTTTCATAGATGTTATTAATAATATTAATGTATGCATCTTCAATACCGCAGGTTTTCAGAGCCATTGTAACTGCTGATGGTTTCACCGAATCAAAGGCTTTTTCATAATCGATAAAAGCCATGCACAATGGAAGTTCATATTCCCTCGCTCTTTCAATTAGTTCTCTCAGCACGTGGATATGATCTATTGTGCTGTAGCCACTCCTGAATCCAGCTTGTTCTCTCGGTTGAGCCATGTCTAGTGCTACCTTCAAGCGGTGTGAAAGAACTTTAGTGAAGATTTTATAAACTACTGATAGGAGGCTGATAGGTCTGTAGTTTCCGAGATCCTCAATGTCACCTTTCTTATGTAGCAGGATCATTGTAGCGGTGTTCCAATCCTCAGGAATCTTTCCTTCATTAAGGCATCGAGTGAAAATTTGGGCGAGTACTGTTTCGATTTCTCCACTTGCTTCTTTTATGATGTCTACAGTAATTCCATCTTCTCCTGGAGCTTTTCCTCGCTTCATGTTCTTGATTGCATGTGCAACTTCTGCTGGAAGGACTGGAGGAACTCTGGTACTGGTATCTTTCATGATGTCTGGAGTGCATATATCATCCCTTTCATATAATTTGGAGTAGAAATCTTTCACTCTTGTCAAAATTTCGCCTCTATTTCTTGTTACAGAACCATCTTCTTTTCTCAGTGCCATAATCTGTTTTCTTCCCTTACTGAGATGTCCCTTTGCTATCTTTAGGCTTTGGTTGTTTTCAATTGCTTTCCTCACTAGTTCACAGTTGAATTTCCTTACGTCTTCAGTGATACTTTTTCTTACTGTCTTGCATAGCTCTATATATTCCACTTTGGAAGTCACATCTTCTTTAGTTGTCCTCATCTCTCTTCTTTTTTGCATCAACATTTTGGTTTTTCCTGATAATTTGTTCACATGCAACTTGTTCTTAGACCCAGCTAATTTTGTTGCTGTTTCCATAAGAGCTTTGGTTACTTTTCTGTTAACTTCAGAGATGTCCACTTCTTCCGATGTTAGGCCTTTTAAAGCAGAGAACCTGTTCTTCAGTTCCAACTTGAAAGTATTATGTTGTTTTTTAAGGTTGGTTATGTCAATACATTTTGTTTGTCTTATGAGCTTGCCAAGTTCCAGTTTAGTGTTGAGGTGCATCTTACATCTCACCAATCTATGGTCACTACCTGTGTTGAACTTGTTTAGCACACTGCAGTCTTCTATGACGAATTTTTTGTTACACATAATAAAATCAATTTCACTTGTCGTCCCATTTGGATGTCTCCATGTCCATTTCCTGTGTGGCTTTTTCTTGAAGAAGGAGTTCAAGATGAAAAACCCTTCTGCCTCTGCAAACTCAACGAGAGTATTTCCACGCTGGTTTCTGTTGCCATGACCGAATTTACCTACTGAAGTTTCATTCTGTTGCCGTTGCCCTATTTTTGCATTGAAATCTCCCATAATTATTTTCAAGTGCTGCTTACCTTTATTATTTAGATGACAAATTTCCTCATAAAATTCTTCAATTTCTTCTTCAGGATGACTTGTGGTGGGTGCATAAGTTTGAATAATCTGAGCCTGGTATCTTTTCGAGAGTTGGATAACAAGTCGTGCAGCTCTGTCAGAGGAACTTTCAACTTCTACAACTTTATCCTTCAGTTTCTTGTTTATTATAAATCCAACACCACTAGTTCTGCCAGTATCTGTCCCACGATAGTAGAAGAGATGTCCACTTTTCAGTTCGATGAGATCTTCTCCTTTTCTCCTTACCTCACTTAGCCCCACGATGTCCCACTTGATCCTTTGTAGTTCCTCTTCCAATTCAAGAAGCCTTGAATCAGAAGATAGGGAGCGTCCATTGTAAGTAGCCAAGGTCAGCATCAGATGGCAGCCTAGTCCGGTCCTCCGGGGATTCTTAGCACCCTCTGCCTTCATGTCGCACTGGCCGCTGCCTTGGCCAGGTACATTCCAGCTGCCGGAGACTGAGGGCCAAGATTTAAGTTGTGGAATCATTTTGGAGGGGTTTGGCCATAACTCACCACGCTGGCCAAGCGGGTTGGTGAGTGTGGGATAGAATTTCCTCTGATCCCGATGGTATAGTTATACCGCTATGGGCCAATTCATGGTGTTGTTAAAAATTTCAGCCCGTTTCTTTAAGATTTCGCAAAGTTCGTTTTTGCATTTCTTTTATGCACAGTTCTCCAAGAATAGAAACACCTGTGGATGTGCCGCTGCGATGAATGTAGTCACATGCTTTCCGATAACGGTGACGTAGCAAACGACGCTGACTTTATTGCTTAGCTTATTAATTAATTCATAACTCGCGAACGGAACAACGTAGAGATCTGAAAATAGTTGCGTTGACCTAGAAATTCCAGTATTAATAAGCTATGCAAATTTTATGATGCCACAGTTCGGCGTTCGACAGTTTTTGTTGCTTCAGACAAACAGACGTTTTGTGTTTTATATATGAGATGAAGAAATCGCAAGCTTGAGAGACAATTCAATGAAGATTTAGATTCAAAAAATAATGATCGTTATTCCATCGTGACTAATTTGAGTGAAACTATATAGACTGAAACCTCCATTAACGTACACCTCCGAACAACGGCGAGTTTTGGTTCGTACAGAACTGCTGCGGTAGGGTTAACATTAACGACAATGTCCGAACAACGGAACCTCTTAATAGCGATCAACGGACACCCCAGTCAGTCGGAAAAGAGGCCAAACGGATGCCTTATCCTTTAGGATTTTACTTGGCTTCTATGGTACTTCGGCTGATGAGTAAAATTGGTACAAAGAATTTTGCTTAAGAAACTGTACGTCGTGCCGAAAGGGTTACATTACAACTGGTATAATGGTGTGTTTCAATGAAAAGAAAGAGGTTAAATTTTAGTTCGTCGTGTGACGGCAGTTACTTGAGGTGAGCTCCAGCTTCTGTGTATGTCTCATTTCCGCATCGAGGATGGCTGGTGTGAGCGCAGGTGCCTGGAATATTGAGAGTTGGCTGCGGTGTCTTTTGGTTTGATCCCTGTGTGTTCTGCTGCAGCTTTCATGTGCGCGGCAGCCTAATTGTACAGTTACACTACACTGTCTAAAATTGTTCTGTTTTTTCTTCCTATAACGTACCGTAACCCTATTTTCCAAGCTAACTATTTCTAAGGACTGCTTAATCAGGATCAGGCATTGCCTTCTTAAAATCCTCTACATCATGATGGATTGTTGAAGGTTTAGGAGACGTCATCCAATTGTAGTGGACAATATATGAAGATAAGGACAAAAATTCTCGCGTTTAGACTTCTAAAGTCATGATTGTTATTCGTTTTGCTGGTTCAAGAATTTAGTTGCAAACAATCAGTTGTATTTACTGTTTTAGATCTGGGCATTTCGCTCTTGAACTAAGCTCAGTTTTCTTTTTTTTTTCTTTTTTTTTTTTTGTAGGCTAACATTATGCAGTCTGCATTCTGATCTCTGCATCTTGCTGAGGATATTTTTCTGTAATTCGTATCGACTTTCAGGAACCCAAAGCAGCGGACATACAATGTTAATTTAGGCCTAACCTCCGAGACTAACGCCCCCCTCCCAACGGCCATCACTTCTTTCGGGTCCAAGCAGTGACCGTTATTCAGAGGTTTCACGATTTATATATCATCATCGTCATCATTGTCAACCATTATCAATCCACTGCTGGACGAAGGTCTCCCCAAGTTTCCTCCACAACGGTCTGTCTTGTGCCAGTCTCCTCCATGTCACTCCCGCATATTTTTGAATTTCATCCACCCATCTCCCATGTGGTCTTTTCCTGTCCCTTGGAATCCAATCTAAAATTTCGGCTGTCCATCTATGGTCTGTCCTTCTGGCAGTATGTCCAGCCCATTGCCATTTCAGGGATTTAACTCTGATAATGATGTCTTCCACTCTCGTCATTTTTCGGATCCACGAGTTCCTCTTCTTATCTCTCCTGGTTATACCAAGCATGCACCTCTCCATGCTGCTTTGAGTTGTCTGCAGCCTTTGTATGTCTCTTTTAGTTAAGGTCCACGTCTCTGCACCATACGTAAGCACTGGAAGGATGCATTGATCAAACACTTTTCTTTTAAGACATAATGGCATATTGCTCTTGAAAATTATGCTGTTTCTTCCAAAAGCTCTCCAGGCAAGCTTTGTACGCCGATTAATTTCTTCACCAATGTGACCCTCACTTGATATCTGCTGTCCAAGATAAACATACGCATCTGTTATCTCCAGTTTTTCTCCATCAATCGATAAATCTTCATTTCTTGTAAAAGCATTGAACATCACTTTTGTCTTCTGAAAGTTCATTTTTAATCCCACTTCTTTACTCTTGTCAGCAAGTTCCTGGATCATACTCTGCAGCTCTGATCGGGTAGTTGCAAAAATGACTACGTCATCAGCAAAACGAAGGTGGGTTAGATAATCTCCATTAATCTTTATCCCTTTGTTTTCCCAGTTCAGTGATTGAAGGACATTTTCCAATGTGGCATTAAAGAGCTTCGGAGATATGGTGTCACCTTGTCTCACTCCCTTTCCAATTTTTATGTGTGTTGTATTTTCAAACAGCCGAATCTTTGCACTTGCATTTTCATAGATGTTATTAATAATATTAATGTATGCATCTTCAATACCGCAGGATTTCAGAGCCGTTGTAACTGCTGATGGTTTCACCGAATCAAAGGCTTTTTCATAATCGATAAAAGCCATGCACAATGGAAGTTCATATTCCCTCGCTCTTTCAATTAGTTCTCTCAGTACGTGGATATGATCTATTGTGCTGTAGCCACTCCTGAATCCAGCTTGTTCTCTCGGTTGAGCCATGTCCAGTGTTACCTTCAAGCGGTGTGAAAGAACTTTGGTGAAGATTTTATAAACCACTGATAGGAGGCTGATAGGTCTGTAGTTTCTGAGATCCTCAATGTCACCTTTTTTATGTAGCAGGATCATTGTAGCATTGTTCCAATCCTCAGGAATCTTCCCTTCATTAAGGCATCGAGTGAAAATTTGGGCGAGTACTGTTTCAATTTCTCCACTTGCTTCTTGTATGATGTCTACAGTAATTCCATCTTCTCCTGGAGCTTTCCCCCGCTTCATGTTCTTGATTGCATGAGCGACTTCTGCAGGGAGGACTGGAAGAACTCTGGTACCTTTCATGATGTCTGGAGTACATGTATCATCCCTTTCATATAATTTGGAGTAGAAATCTTTCACTCTTGTCAAAATTTCGTCTCTATTTCTTGTTATAGAACCATCTTCTTTTCTCAGAGCCATAATCTGTTTTCTTCCATTACTGAGATGTCCCTTTGCTCTCTTTAGGCTTTGGTTGTTTTCAATTGCTTTCCTCACTAGCTCACAGTTGAATTTCCTTACCTCTTCAGTGATACTTTTTCGTGCTGTCTTGCATAGCTCTATATATTCCACTTTGGAAGTCACATCTTCTTTAGTTGTCCTCATCTCTCTTCTTTTTTGCATCAACATTTTGGTTTTTCCTGATAATTTGTTCACATGCAACTTGTTCTTAGACCCAGCTAATTTTGTTGCTGTTTCCATAAGAGCTTTGGTTACTTTTCTGTTCATCATCATCATCATCATTGTCAACCATTATCAATCCACTGCTGGACGAAGGTCTCCCCAAGTTTCCTCCACAACGGTCTGTCTTGTGCCAGTCTCCTCCATGTCACTCCCGCATACTTTCGAATTTCATCCACCCATCTTCCATGTGGTCTTCTTCTGGGTCTTTTCCTGTCCCTTGGAATCCAATCTAAAATTTCGGCTGTCCATCGATGGTCTGTTCTTCTGGCAGTATGTCCAGCCCATTGCCATTTCAGGGATTTAACTCTGATCATGATGTCTTCCACTCTTGTCATTTTTCGGATCCACGTGTTCCTCTTCTTATCTCTCCTGGTTACACCAAGCATGCACCTCTCCATGCTGCTTTGAGTTGTCTGCAGCCTTTGTATGTCTCTTTTAGCTAAGGTCCACGTCTCTGCACCATACGTAAGCACTGGAAGGATGCATTGATCAAACACTTTTCTTTTAAGACATAATGGCATATTGCTCTTGAAAATTATGCTGTTTCTTCCAAAAGCTCTCCAGGCAAGTTTTGTACGCCGATTAATTTCTTCACCAATGTGACCCTCACTTGATATCTGCTGTCCAAGATAAACGTACGTGTCTGTTATCTCCAGCTTTTCTCCATGAATCGATAAATATTCATTTCTTGTAAAAGCATTGTACATCACTTTTGTCTTCTGAAAGTTCATTTTTAATCCCACTTCTTTACTTTTGTCAGCAAGTTCCTGGATCATACTCTGTAGCTCTGATGGGGTAGTTGCAAAAATGACTATGTCATCAGCAAAACGAAGGTAGGTTAGATAATCTCCATTAATCTTTATCCCTTTGTTTTCCCAGTTCAGTGATTGAAAGACATTTTCCAAAGTGGCATTAAAGAGCTTCGGAGATATGGTGTCACCTTGTCTCACTCCTTTTCCAATTTTTATGTGTGTTGTATTTTCAAACAGCCGAATCTTTGCACTTGCATTTTCATAGATGTTATTAATAATATTAATGTATGCATCTTCAATACCGCAGGATTTCAGAGCCATTGCAACTGCTGATGGTTTCACCGAATCAAAGGCTTTTTCATAATCGATAAAAGCCATGCACAATGGAAGCTCATATTCCCTCGCTCTTTCAATTAGTTCTCTCAGTACGTGGATATGATCTATTGTGCTGTAGCCACTCCTGAATCCAGCTTGTTCTCTCGGTTGAGCCATGTCCAGTGTTACCTTCAAGCGGTGTGAAAGAACTTTAGTGAAGATTTTATAAACCACTGATAGGAGGCTGATAGGTCTGTAGTTCCTGAGATCCTCAATGTCACCTTTTTTATGTAGCAAGATCATTGTAGCGTTGTTCCAATCCTCAGGAATTTTCCCTTCATTAAGGCATCGAGTGAAAATTTGGGCGAGTACGGTTTCGATTTCTCCACTTGCTTCTTGTATGATGTCTATAGTAATTCCATCTTCTCCTGGAGCTTTTCCCCGCTTCATGTTCTTGATTGCATGTGCAGCTTCTGCTGGAAGGACTGGAAGAACTCTGGTACTGGTACCTTTCATGATGTCTGGAGTACATGTATCATCCCTTTCATATAATTTGGAGTAGAAATCTTTCACTCTTGTCAAAATTTCGCCTCTATTTCTTGTTACAGAACCATCTTCTTTTCTCAGTGCCATAATCTGTTTTCCCCTTACTGAGATGTCCCTTTGCTATCTTTAGGCTTTGGTTGTTTTCAATTGCTTTCCTTACTAGTTCACAGTTGAATTTCCTTACGTCTTCAGTGATACTTTTTCGTACTGTCTTGCATAGCTCTATATATTCCACTTTGGAAGTCACATCTTCTTTAGTTGTCCTCATCACTCTTCTTTTTTGTATCAACATTTTGGTTTTTCCTGATAATTTGTTCACATGCAATTTTTTCTTAGACCCAGGTAATTTTGTTGCTGTTTCCATAAGAGCTTTGGTTACTTTTCTGTTAACTTCAGAAATATCCACTTCTTCCGATGTTAGGCCTTCTAAAGCAGAGAATCTGTTCTTCAGTTCCAACTTGAAAGTATTACGGTGTTTTTTAAGGTTGGTTATGTCAATACATTTTGTTTGTCTTATGAGCTTGCCACGTTCCAGTTTAGTGTTGAGGTGCATCTTACATCTCACCAATCTATGGTCACTACCTGTGTTGAACTTGTTCAGCACACTGCAGTCTTCGATGACGAATTTTTTGTTACACATAATAAAATCAATTTCACTTGTCGTCCCAATTGGATGTCTCCATGTCCATTTCCTGTGTGGCTTTTTCTTGAAAAAGGAGTTCAAGATGAAAAATCCTTCTGCCTCTGCAAACTCAACGAGAGTATTTCCACGCTGGTTTCTGTTGCCGTGACCGAATTTACCTACTGAAGTTTCATTCTGTTGCCGGTGCCCTATTTTTGCATTGAAATCTCCCATAATTATCTTCAAGTGCTGCTCAACAGAAACCAGCGTGGAAATACTCTCGTTGAGTTTGCAGAGGCAGAAGGGTTTTTCATCTTGAACTCCTTTTTCAAGAAAAAGCCACACAGGAAATGGACATGGAGACATCCAATTGGGACGACAAGTGAAATTGATTTTATTATGTGTAACAAAAAATTCGTCATCGAAGACTGCAGTGTGCTAAACAAGTTCAACACAGGTAGTGACCATAGATTGGTGAGATGTAAGATGCACCTCAACACTAAACTGGAACGTGGCAAGCTCATAAGACAAACAAAATGTATTGACATAACCAACCTTAAAAAACACCATAATACTTTCAAGTTGGAACTGAAGAACAGATTCTCTGCTTTAGAAGGCCTAACATCGGAAGAAGTGGATATTTCTGAAGTTAACAGAAAAGTAACCAAAGCTCTTATGGAAACAGCAACAAAATTAGCTGGGTCTAAGAACAAGTTGCATGTAAACAAATTATCAGGAAAAACCAAAATGTTGATGCAAAAAAGAAGAGAGATGAGGACAACTAAAGAAGATGTGACTTCCAAAGTGGAATATATAGAGCTATGCAAGTCAGCACGAAAAGTATCACTGAAGACGTAAGGAAATTCAACTGTGAGCTAGTGAGGAAAGCAATTGAAAACAACCAAAGCCTAAAGATAGCAAAGGGACATCTCAGTAAGGGAAGAAAACAGATTATGGCTCTGAGAAAAGAAGATGGTTCTATAACAAGAAATAGAGACGAAATTTTGACAAGAGTGAAAGATTTCTACTCCAAATTATATGAAAGGGATGATACATGTACTCCAGACATCATGAAAGGTACCAGAGTTCTTCCAGTCACTCCCTGCAGAAGTCGCTCATGCAATCAAGAACATGAAGCGGGGGAAAGCTCCAGGAGAAGATGGAATTACTATAGACATCATACAAGAAGCAAGTGGAGAAATTGAAACAGTACTCGCCCAAATTTTCACTCGATGCCTTAATGAAGGGAAGATTCCTGAGGATTGGAACAAAGCTACAATGATTCTGCTACATAAAAAAGGTGACATTGAGGATCTCAGGAACTACAGACCTATCAGCCTCCTATCAGTGGTTTATAAAATCTTCACTAAAGTTCTTTCACACCGCTTGAAGGTAACACTGGACATGGCTCAACCGAGAGAACAAGCTGGATTCAGGAGTGGCTACAGCACAATAGATCATATCCACGTACTGAGAGAAATAATTGAAAGAGCGAGGGAATATGAACTTCCATTGTGCATGGCTTTTATCGATTATGAAAAAGCCTTTGATTCGGTGAAACCATCAGCAGTTACCACGGCTCTGAAATCCTGCGGTATTGAAGATGCATACATTAATATTATTAATAACATCTATGAAAATGCAAGTGCAAAGATTCGGCTGTTTGAAAATACAACACACATAAAAATTGGAAAGGGAGTGAGACAAGGTGACACCATATCTCCGAAGCTCTTTAATGCCACATTGGAAAATGTCTTTCAATCACTGAACTGGGAAAACAAAGGGATAAAGATTAATGGAGATTATCTAACCCACCTTCGTTTTGCTGATGACGTAGTCATTTTTGCAACTACCCCATCAGAGCTGCAGAGTATGATCCAGGAACTTGCTGACAAGAGTAAAGAAGTGGGATTAAAAATGAACTTTCAGAAGACAAAAGTGATGTTCAATGCTTTTACAAGAAATGAAGATTTATCGATTGATGGAGAAAAACTGGAGATAACAGATACGTATGTTTATCTTGGACAGCAGATATCAAGTGAGGGTCACATTGATGAAGAAATTAATCGGCGTACAAAACTTGCCTGGAGAGCTTTTGGAAGAAACAGCATAATTTTCAAGAGCAATATGCCATTATGTCTTAAAAGAAAAGTGTTTGATCAATGCATCCTTCCAGTGCTTACGTATGGTGCAGAGACGTGGACCTTAACTAAAAGAGACATACAAAGGCTGCAGACAACTCAAAGAAGCATGGAGAGGTGCATGCTTGGTATAACCAGGAGAGATAAGAAGAGGAACTCGTGGATCCGAAAAATGACAAGAGTGGAAGACATCATGATCAGAGTTAAATCCCTGAAATGGCAATGGGCTGGACATACTGCCAGAAGGACAGACCATAGATGGACAGCCGAAATTTTAGATTGGATTCCAAGGGACAGGAAAAGACCCAGAAAAAGACCACATGGGAGATGGGTGGATGAAATTCGTAAATATGCGGGAGTGACATGGAGGAGACTGGCACAAGACAGACCGTTGTGGAGGAAACTTGGGGAGACCTTCGTCCAGCAGTGGATTGATAATGGTTGACAATGATGATGATGATGATATATATATATATATGTGTGTGTAACGTGTTTTTTAGCTTGGAATGCGAAACATCCACTATTTATACAAAAGTGACAGAGCGCCTTGAAAGTTTTCAGAAGTGGCTATTTTCTATAGAATTGTAACACCATACGGGCATGTTTTGGCTTTCATGCTATCTGCGATCCAACTAGAGACAGACTGTTTGCGTTTTTGGTAGTAAGATATTGCAAGAACATTGCATTTGAGAGACACTGGTGTGTGTGTGTGAGAGAGAGAGAGAGAAAGAGAGAGAGAGAGAGAGCGAGAGAGAACCACACCAGTAAGTAAAAACGCAACATTCTAGCTTTATCCGTTTACTGGAAAAACAAAACAAAAATATTATCTTGTATTGCTTCTTAAGGAAGAGGGTATATCATCGATAGGTTTGATAAACTGAATAAACTCATCCTGGTGTACAGTACTGCAGTGAAGCTGTGCCTACAGCTCCTGACAAAATGTGCTCAATGGAATTTAAATTTTATGCTGCATTCGTCGCATGAAATGAAATAAATTTAATCGCTTTTACTTTTGAACGAACATTTACCAGAAATAGTTACCAGCGTGTCTAAGATTGCTCAGAAATACATAATTGTGTACCTCGAATGTTTACAAAACTTACTGATTTCGCTTTCCTTCAAACAATAAACACTTACTGTTCAATATATTTTTCTTAGGGTTATTCATTGTCATTTTTATCGCCTCTTTAAATGTTATTATTATTGCGTTAGAAATGTATATGAAGTTAGTGCTATTCATTAATTGATAAAGATATATATAATAAATTGATAATATTTATTAAAAAGTGGAATGTAATTTAAAACCTAGTCATTTCATATTTATAAAAAAGTAGCTGCGAGTTTACAAGTGCGTTTTATCAAAACAGAAGCAAATTAATAAGCAGTGCGACAATTTATCAATCGCATGGTAGCATTTTAGTTCAAGATATCTGAATGCCTCTGTACTTCTGGTTGATTCACCTGGAAAATACTTTCGTAGCATTAAATCACTATCACATTCTAGGTTTATTCGGATTACAGGATGCGAATAATTTTACCGCCGTCAAGTTGGATGCACTCGATTTTAAAGAAATTTACCAATGAGTTTCAATTTTTTCCCTTTGTTCTTATTGATTCTAGGTATTTCCAAGATTAGTGACTCAGAGAAATTAATTTTGTAAATATTGAAAAGGGGTTTACTTTGCACTGACCCTCGTTCCCAGTATCGAAGACGCTTTATGATAAAACGTTTCCTCAAAGTCATGGAAAGCTGCTGTCCAGTGCATGCCTGACCTGCCATTCTGACAAAGGTTGTCACTCGTAATCGTAAATTCACGAAGAACAATGTGTCGGTTACATAGCACTCATCCGCATGAATTTGCAGAATCTGAAGCGATTTGCCACTAAATTATAACATGAGGCTGGAAGGAAATTCTCGTAAGGTAGAACAAAGTTACGTGGCTTTCAGCAACCCGATTTTGGAAATTAGTCTTAGTGCAAAACAAAAACCATTTCCAATGGATGGAAAATTAATTTCCTATGCCAATGTAGGAAATACCTGGAATTGCCTAAATTAACGAAATTCATTGGTGCATTTCTCTTCAAATTTGAATTTCTTCTGAAAGAATATTTTAACTTCTTGCATTGCTATTGATTTTCGCCTGTACAGTAGAAACCACACCAGCCCCCACCACCTCCGCCTCCATCTCCAACTGATAATTTGTATTGCGACTAGAGAATTTGGTGTGACACAAACGTTCTTCTTACCGGTTGAGAAACCCATTCAATGTCTCCTTACAAACGAAAGGCTTTGCAGTAAAACAATAGAAAGTAACTGATAGACGTTGCTTGTAATTCAGTTTGAAACCAAAACCCCTACGTCTTCTGTTTCAAGCAGCTTCATGCCAACTGAACTGAAAAACAATCTGAAATGGCAATGCCTTCTATCAAAAAACTGCTGCCATTCTAACCACACACAAAGTGAATCAAAATGTTTACGGTACAGTGTGACAAAAATGAATACAGAAATTAACTGGATGCTGAGACAGATATCAGGTCACAGATGACCCCCGTTAGACCAGTTTCAAAAATTTTATGATCATTAAAGTAATCGCATTCTTCTAACTTTATTGAATAATAGTCTGGTGAAGTTTTACCGTTATTTCATTATTATTTTTTTTATTTTAATGGTGCATTTCCAATTTTATATTTTATGTATCACAAATTAACAGAAGTTTAGAGTTTCAAAACTTTTTTTGAAACCCTTAGATTGAATATATTGGATCTATGTTTGGAAAAGTGTTTTGTAGCTCAAAATGTTTGCAAAGCACTGGCATATAGGAAGATGCAATTACATCTGTACCACCACAGCAGTAATTATGTACATTTGTACCATCACAGCAGTAATTATGTACATTTGTACCACCACATCAGTTTTTGACTGATTCATTTCATCACCAGCAGCCGATTTCGGAACTTTTAAACCAATTGCTGTGGACCCACAGACACTGATTTACCATGTCATTAAAACAGCTCTTTCAAACCATGTGTGTTCGCAACTACAACTCTTACCACTACAGCTGCTAATTAACCTGCTGAAAATGGCATATGCTTTTTTCACTTTATTTATACCTTCTCGTAACTGCAAACTAACGAAGCGGGGTCAGCTTTATTCTACTCTCAAGGACTGTACGGAGACTTTTATAACAGAGTGTATTATCTCTGCTCTAATGTCGCATTCGTATTAGGAACGCCGTGTGTTGTATGCATAAGAAATTACTGAAAAGTCCTGGGTGCTGAGAGAATGAAGTCCATAAGAATTCTTGTGTGTTTGTACCTGTAGAACACTGGACTTTTGCGGAAAGCAAGCTTTAAATTCTAGATTTCTTTTTTAATACTGTTTATTTCAATACTTTTTTCAATGCTGTTGAAAAATAATTTTGTTGATTTCGATAGAAATCTACCACCGGATTGCAATTTAATATGGAACTGGACAAGTAGTTTTATTCATTTATTTATTATTTCTTAAATCGTGAATGAGTTGTGTTAAATTTGGAAGCACGATCCTTAATATTTGCTGCCAAGCGGAAATAATTCTTCTCATTTTCCATGAAGCTGGTAAATCGCTAAAGAACTGTAGAACTCTCAAGGAAGGTATGGCGGAAGGGGGAAGATCAGAGTATACATGACACGCTTTTTCTTTGAGTACTTTTTGAAAACATTATTCTATGCAACTTTTTTTTTTTTTTTTTTTTTTTTTTTTTTTTTTTGGCAGGAATGTATGAATGATTTTGCTTTTTGGGGCCGGAATGTGTGCATTATTTTGCGTTTTTGGCAGGAATGTATGAATGATTTCGATTTTTTGGCAGGAATGTGTGGATGATTTTTTAAGTTTTGGTACCTTTTTTAAGCCGCACTTTAAAGCCCGATTCAAGAAGTTTGGAGTAAATAAACGTTATAGCCCAAGGAAAGCCAAACGCCGATGCTGACCAGAAATGAGACGAAATATTGAAAATACTAAGCCATGAAATCGTTTGTTTCAGACCTTTTTAAAAAGCTACCGAGGTTACATATATATTTTGTATAGTATTGTATATATTGGAGAGCTGACAAGACTGAAAAGAAAACTTTTACACACACACACACACACACACACACATCGTCTCAGTTTTTTCGTCCAAATAATTAGACTTGGAATTGAAGATTCTGCTTCAGCTGAGTCTGAGCAATACATTTAAGAGTTGGAAATCGATATTAATTTTTCTAGTGATACGCCCTAAAATCCACCAACTATCACAAAACAAAAACTAAGATCAATAGCAGGTGAATAATTCATTCGCTACCAACACACATGACTGCAAAATATGTGTATGTTTAAAAGGTTGCTGTTACTTTCAGTTTCCAGTAAGTGATTTATCTCCTTATGTTTTTCCCAAAGATAAATCAATTCCTTCTTCTTTTTCAATTGAAAACTTCCTGATGGAAAAAAAGGAGTTCTAAATCACAACTACCAAACTTAGAATACGCAGAACGCTATCCCTTTTTTTCAGTTGAAGTTGAACTTTTTGTTTCATTGAAAGTTCTAGGGAATATTTATTGTGCCCATGCTCCGTTTTCCAATCTACAGAACATTTTCATACTATAATAGCTCTAATAAAGAATTTGAAATTACATCCACACTTAAAGAAACAATATATTAATGAAATGTTTTAAATTAAAAGCTAAGACAGTTACACAATAAAGCAAAAAGACTTCAAACCATGGAAAAAAATTGGCTTGATTCGCCTTATTCATTAATTTCTATCAATCGCTTTATTACCGAATTTTTTAAGTTATGACGCTTCTGTTCACTAATTCAATCCCATGTTCACGCAGTGTAACAATCTTAATTCATACACGCTATCGTTTTTCTGGTCCAGCAATTGGTTGAATAATGAATCTTAAGACAACAGCCTATAAATTTCCTCTAGGTTTCAGACTGCAACTTCAGAAAAAACTATGAAACCGCGAAGATTTTTTATTAAAGAGTCGCCCCAAAGAAAGCACATATTTTTCGTTATCTTCTGAAATATCATCTCAAGATCATTATCCGAATTCCCCAATTTGTAACTGCACTTTCAAAGTTCAGTAATTTGGCTTTTCCCACTAATGAAAACGTACCCACAGAATATCACATACCTTTTAGTTTGCATATACACACTGGAAAAGAATACATGTTCTTTCCGGTATCGTGCTGACAATTTGAGATTAATCTGGTGCATCCAAAGTTCAGACTTTTACTCAGAGCTCTTCGTAATCTGCAGATGAAGTGGTCGATCTCAATTTCGGCGCATTTGCGCCTCCATATTCAATTACGTTTGGGTGGTAGAACGAGCATCACGATCAGCTAAGGTGAGCAGCTGTTGTCTATCATTAACTTAGATATGCTGTCTACAAAGAATCAGAATTACGCAGTAAGCATTAGCATCATATTCCATTCTAAACTCGACGGGGTTACGATTTAACGACTACCATGAGCGACTCTGAGGGCTATGAGAAGTCGCCTGTTCCTAATTTAGAGGCATTGGTTCCAGGAAGGGACTGAGCCAGCGCCATTGGACATACATGCCACCCATGCCTCATCTGGGCTACCCCGGAGACGCAGTGGTCTAAGCTATGGCTTCTGAAGTTCGTTCGAGTGGGGCCGGGTTCGAGTACCGGATAAGGCATGCTAATGTGTTTGTCTTGCGGAGCTATCTCTCTCCCCTCCTTGGAACCAGTGATCCAAAATTAGGGACGAGTGACTGCTTATAGCCCTTAGAGTTGCTCGTGGTATTCGTTAAACCCTGAAACAATGCCGCATCGGGTGCCCGAATCGGACCCATCTCGCAGGTTCAGAAGCCGGCGCTTCAGACCACTCGGTGGCCATCCAGAACTCAATCCAGGTTCTAAAGTAGAAGCTTGTACCTTTGTTCGAGGCAAAAGAGTCTGCCCTTGCCATCTAGAGTATCTACTACTTTGTAACGTTAAGACAAGGGGCGAATATTTCTTACGCCATTGTTGACTCTGTATCACTATGCACAGAGAAGTCAGAGCCAACCACTATTTCAAAAGATCTTAGCCATTCATCGTGACGTCCCAAAGCAATCGCTCAAGCCTCGTAGGTATCATATAGGCGCGTAAGCAAAGCCGAATGAAATTATACTGTATAATAATATTTGTTTCTCAGAAGAAGAATAGTATTTTTCCTCTCTTTTTAGCACGTCTTTTGTAAAAAAAGATCGTGCTTATGTTACCGGTTTGTCCGTCCGTCTGTACCCACGATATCTCTGCAACTATTAGTCCGATTTGAAAAATTCTTTTTGCATTGGAAACCTTGAAACATGCGAATGATGATCCTTTATTTTGTTTTTTCTTACGATGTACAATTTTGCCGCAAGAGGTCGTAAATGCAGATGAGGTAGAATTCAAAAATACGTTTTACTCCACATATTTGCTTCTAAACATCCGATTGAAAAAATTATTTTATCTTTCGATTCCATTGAAGAGTATTTTAGATATGGTTACTTTTTCAAACTACGCATAGATTTTTCGCTAGGGGGCGTAAAAGTAAATTGCATTTTTTCCGATAACTCTTCTTCTAAAACTCCGATTTGAAAAATGCTTTCTTCAGCGGATACACCTCATGATGGAAAATATTTTGCATGTAATTTCTAATTTTCGGTAAAGAATACTTTGGCCACCAGGAAGCGTAAGTGTTCATTTTTGCTTCTGATGTATTTGCCATAAAATCTGAGCTTCTAAAATATCGATTGAAAAACTTCTTTCGTAGACTGATGCCACTCACATCGATAAACCTTTTTGGAATATTTTCTTCTTAAAATATTCCACAGTTTCTCCGCCAGGGGCGTAGATGTATATCTGATTTTTGTCAATATCTCTACTTCTAGGAGTCCGATTTGAAAAATTCCTTCTTTGTTGGATGGTGTTTCTAGAGTGACATGTTTTTCATATAATTTCAAAATTTTCAAGTAATTCGTAGATTTTCCGCTAGGGGCGTAAAGGTACCTGCCTTTCCGCTACATCTCTGTTTCTACATCTCCGATTTAAAAAATTATTTCTTCGCTGGATACAGCTCCTGATGGGAAATCCTTTGCACATAATTCCTAATTTTTGTAAAAAATATTTTGGCCACTAGGTGGCGTAAGTCTTAATTACCGCTGCTGATGTATTTGCAGCAAAATATGAACTTCTAAAATCTCGATTGCAAAAAACTTCGTTTGTTGACAGGTACTACTTATGTCGACAAACCTTTTAGGAACATTTTCTTCTTGAAATAATACATGGTTTCCACGCCAGAGGGCGTTGATGTGTATCTAATTTTTGTCAGTATCTCTACTTCTAGGAGTCCGATTTGAAAAATTCCTTCTGTGTTGAATAGTGTTTCCGATGCGAAATATTTTTGCTAAAAATTCAAAATTTTCAAGTAAATCATAGACTTTCCGCTAGGAGACACAAAGGTAAATTGCGTTTTCTGCGTTATTTCTGCTTCTAAAACTCCGATTTGAAAAATTCTTCCTGTATCGCATACAAGACCATATGGAAAATATTTTTCACATAATTTCTAATGTTTGGTAAAGAATGGTTTGGCCACCAGGGAGCATAAGTGTTAATTTCTGCTTCTGATTTATTTGTAGCAAAATCTGGGCTCCTGAAAACTCGAGTAATTTTTTTTTCTTGGACCGATACCACTCATATGGAAAACCCTTTTGAGAATACTTTCTTCCTAAATTAATGCATGGTTTTCCCACCAGGGTACATAAAGTCACATCATATTTTTGTCGATATCTCTGTTTCTAAGAGTCCGATTTGAAAAATTATTTCTGTGTTGGAGAGCGTTTGCGGTGCGAAATGTTTTTCCTATAAATTCAAAGTTTTCAAGTAAATCGTAGACTTTCCGCTAGGGGGCACAAATGATAAATTGCGTTTTCTGCGTTATTTCTGCTTCTAAAACTCCGATTTGAAAAATGTTTCCTGTATCGCATGCAAGACCTGATGGAAAATATGTTTCACATAATTTCTAATGTTTGGTAAAGAATGGTTTGGCCACCAGGGGGCATAAGTTTTAATTTCTGCTTCTGGTGTATTTGTAGCAAAATCTGGGCTCCTGAAAACTCGACATTTTTTTTTTCTTGGACCGATACCGCTTATATGGAAAAACCTCTTGAGAGTACTTTCTTCCTAAAGTAATGCATGGTTTTCTCACCAGAGGACGTAAAGTCACATCTTATTTTTGTCGATATCTCTATTTCTAAGAGTTCGGTTTGAAAAATTCTTTATGTGTTGGAGAGCGTTTCCGGTGCTAAATGTTACTCATATAAATTCATGTTTTTCTTAACGCACAAGTCTGCAACCAGAGGGCGTAAGCTCACGATTCCGTTTACAGCAATATCTGAGGTATTAAAAACCCCATTGAAAAACTTCTTTCTTCCGTCAGATACTATTGTTTTCCATACCGGTTCCATTGACTTTGAATAGCTTTGATAAATTTAATTTGCGTCAAGACGGATTCAAAAGACGTGCTTATTGCACCCGAAAATTCGGTGTCATCTCTCTTGTTTTATTTTGTAATTACGTACCGCACGCAATACATGTTGCCATTTTCTACTTGTATTAAATTATTATATGGGAAATTTTAGTGAAAATATCGTGACTTTAAATTGTTAAATAGTTTAAGTATTTTAAACAACTTTAAATTATCAGTTGTGTCAGTGGAAAATGAAGCCACTCCTTTTTTACGGCATTAGAGATCATCAGCATCCCTTCCCAACGAGTGGAACTGTAGCTTCCATTTGGATTTTTAGCCTGTGATGCACCAGAATGGATGGCCAACCCAGTGCTGGGCAGCAGTGATGACAAGGGTCGAGCCCGAGCCCGAAAGCCCGAAGTTGAGCCCGAGCCCGAAAGCCCGAAGTTGAGCCCGGGCCCAAACTGGGCTCGGGCTGCACAATACTTACTGAAGTTCTGGCTCCGGTGGGCTCAGGCTCTGAGAGAGGGAGAGAATGTTCTTCCTTTTTCTTTTAATGTGATTTTACATGATTTATCACACGAGACTTTTTCACACTTTCTAGTTGTTAAAGAGAATTCTTCGGCAACTGGGTCTGAATGTGGAGTGGACACTCAACAGGGTTATTCATTCCGGGCTTGGGTAACAATAACCATAGGCCATTAATTACTGGATTTCTGCGAAGGAAAAGTTTCTTGATAGCAGACAGCAAGTTGACGAAATTTTGCTCCCTACCTCAAAGTGGCAGCTCCCTGCTAATTCTATTAAACAACATACGACGTAGGATGTTGTGCCTCCCTGTTTTCCCTGATTCCCCCTTCCCCCCCGAAACATTTCAGGAAGAAATGAATGGTCAAATAAGCTATTGGAACAGATTGCCATCAAATCCCCACTCCTCAGTTGAGAAAGACATTGCTTAATTGCGCGGGGAGGAAAGAGTGGAAGTCAGGAAGAGAATATTTTTTTTAAATGCCTAAGCAGGTTAATCACACAAATTTTGAAGATGTGAATCCGTTTTATGGTGTAAATATGACATGCATGGTAAGTCAGATAATATCGGAACACTTGAAAAATTCGTCGTTCTGGAGCGAGAATCGATTCCACGTCTCCCGGATAGCGCCCGAGTATGCTAACCACTACACCACCCAAAACGACCAAGTCTCAAGTTTCCGATTAATTTGAATATAACAATCGCAGGCTCTGCTAGTCGAAGCAACCGGCATTCTTGTTTAGCTAATCTGGAGGTTAAGAATTCTATCCCGTGATTGCCTGGAGGAGCAGATAAATCACGAATGGAATACGGGATTACACCATACAATACAAAGGTTATCATACTCGGATGGTAACCGGAAGACGCGGTTCGATTCCGCCTCCAGGTTTTCGGACATTATCTGACTTACCATCCATGTCATATTTACACCATAAAACGGATTCACGTCTTCTAAATTTGTATTGTGTGGTGTAATCCCGTATTCCATTCAGGTTAATCATAGTTTTCGGGCTCGTTCGGGCCCAGGCTCTATCTTGTAATGTAAAATTTGGGCTCGGGAGGGCTCCGGCTGACATACTTCGGGCTCGGACGGGCTCGGGGAGGGCTCCGGCTGACATACTTCGGGCTCGGACGGGCTCGGGAGGGCTCCGGCTGACATACTTTGGGCTCGGACTGGCTCGGGCTCTAAAAATTGAGTCCGAACTCAGCTCTGCAGTGGGCAGGGTACAAATCTCAGGGGCAAATGCCGGAAACGGCAGAGACGCAGGGCCGACTTTTGTCGATCCATTCACGCGTTTGCGTTAAGTTTGGGAAAAACACTGTAAAACCCACGAATTGGATTGGTGGCAATGGAGAATCAAACTCACAACTCTCCAACCAAACAGATACAAGGCGGACGATCAATCAATATCTCCACGCGAGTGGTAACGCAGCTACTCCTGTGACTAAAACTGGTACTCAGATAATGATATCTTCAGAAGTTAGCTTACAAAGCAAAAATAAAAGAGCAGTTGCTCCTCTAATGGAAACTGGCAGCCCGGTGGTGCAGTGGTCTAAGTGATGGCTTCTGATCATTCTTCCGAGATGGGTTCGGGTTCGAATTCCGGTGAGGCGTGTTTGTCTTACGGCGCTGGCTCTCTCCCTTCCCTAGAACCAGCGGCCCTAAATTAGGGACGGAAAACTGCTTATAGCCCACTGAGTTGCTCACGGTGGTCGTTAAACTTCCAACCAAAAAAAAATCGAAGAAAAATGTTGGGGATTTAAATACGCACAAAATATCTTTCGACAAACACGTGTGCCACAAGAACCGACGTGCTTGTGTTATCGCTTTATCTATCAATCAGTGAGTCTGTTGATGAGCATAGTATCATCGCTTATAGATATCAAATTCACAAATTCATGTTTTCAGAGATAAATATGAACAATATTTCTTAAATATTTTTCAATTATTTTTTCTCTAAGTATCGTAAATACATGTTCACATTTTGTTCTGTGTCTTTGTTTCTCGAACCCGGGCTGGCCGACCCGGTGGCGCAATGGTCTAAGCGATGGCTTGTGATCATTCGTCCGAAAAGGGTCCGGGTTCGAATCACGGTGGAGCATGGATGTTGTGTTTGTCTTACGGCACTGGTTCTCTCCCTTTCCTGGAACCCGTGACCCTAAATTAGGGACGGGCGACTGCTTATAGCCTCTTGAGTTGTTCACGGTGGTCGTTAAACGTTCAATAAAAAAATAAAAAACCCGGACTGGAAAGCTTCTTGGATAGTACGAAGTTTAACATGTTTCACATATTTTCCAGTTTTTGCTGTTGTATGCCTGCACTTCACATTGTGTTTCAGGTTTTTTTTTTTTATTATTGAGGTATTACGACAACCGTGAGCAATTCAGTGGGCTATAAGCAGTCGCCCTACGTAATTTAGGGACACTGGTTCCAGAGAAGGGAGAGAGCCAGTGCCGTAAGACGAATACGACTTCCATGCCTCACCGGGATCCGAACCCGAACCCATCTCGGATGAATTATCAGAAGCCATCGCTTAGACTATTGCGCCACGGGAGAAACTTTCTGTGCTTACAAATCACACTTAATCTGGATTCTAAAAGTATTACTTTTAGTATTACTTTTAGAATCCAGATCAAGATTTCTTTATATTTATCATCCTCTAAGTGAAGTAAATAAGAGTTTGTATCTGTCATGATATTTCGGCTCCTGGAAGTCAGATAAGAGAAATTATTTTTTGGATTGAATGAAATTAAGCATGATCAAGATTTTTCTATCATTGGTACAACGGAATTTCCCCACTTCTTGGAAACAGAGCTGCAGAAAAATCTCGTTATATAGCTGAAAAAGCAAAATAAGGACGGTATCTACTTTGTTGCGGAGTTTTCTAAGAGTTTTCATGTAATCCTGAAAAACTGTGGCGTATTCTGAATTTTTGGTCATTACACTCGAGATTTCGTGGGCATCATTCATATTTTTAAAACATGCTAGGTTCTATTTGGGTTTTAAGTTTATACATTTTTCAATCCCATAAATGATTTTAACTGATTTTAGCTTCTCCACCGCTAGGTAAAGCTTTCTACATTTCTTTCTACCAGTTGGAGTTCTAAGTCTTGAACATCCAGCTTTTACTTAAGAATCCCATTGTTTTCTATATACACTGACGGAAAGAAAAATCCCAACACCAAGAAGGGGTTGTGTTAGATAAACGACAGTTGGTAGGCGGTGAGAGTACATCTGCAAGATGACGTCTATGCAAATCTCGCGCTCGGCGCATACGTGTGGCACTAGTAGAGCCCCTCGGAACATGCAAAGCAGGTTTGCTGTAAATACGTGCTGTAACGTTCGTGAGCGTTAGTTATCGTTGAGATTCGACGTAGGGTGTTGATGTTAGTCGAGAATGCTTTTAAGAAGACGAAGAAGCCATTATCAACAGCTCACGGTGTTTGAACGAGGCTACGCGAAGGTGGATTTTCTTTCCGCAATATTGCAGAACGACTTGGCAGGAATGTAGCCACTGTGCATGATTGTTGGCAGCGGTGGTCAAGGGAAGGTACTGCCTCAAGAAGACCGGGTTCCGGCCGGCCACGTGGCACTACTGAGAGGGAAGACCGCCGTGTACGGCGTATGGCCGTGGCGCATCGTACCGCGTCCGCGGCAGCAATTCGAGCTGCAGTTGCCACCACAGTGACACAACGAACTGTTACAAATCGGTTACTTTAAGGACAGCTCCGAGCCAGACGCCCTGTAGCGTGCATTCCACTTACTCCAAACCACTGCCGTTTGCGACGTCAGTGGTGTCAGAGTTAGAGCTCATTGGAGGACGGAGTGGAGATCTGTTGTGTTTTCTGATGAAAGCCGGTTCTGCCTGGGTGCCAGTGATGGCCGTGTGTTGGTTAGAAGGAGGCCAGGTGAGCGCCTGCAACCAACTCGTCTGCGGCCGAGACACACTGGACCTACACCTGGAGTTATGGTCTGGGGAACAATTTCCTATGACAGCAGGAGCACTCTCGTGGTTATCCCACGCACCCTGACGGCACAGTTGTACGTCGGTCTGGTGATTCAACCTGTTGTGCTGCCATTCATGAACAGCATTCCAGGGGTGTTTTCCAACAGGATAACGCTCGCCCGCATACCGCTGTTGTAACCCAACATGCTCTACAGAGTGTCGACGTGTTGCCGTAGCCTGCTAGATCACCAGATCTTTCACTAATCGAGCATGTATGGGACATCATTGGACGACAACTCCAGCGTCACCCCCAACCAGCATTAACCGTCTCTGTATTGACCGACCAAGTGCAACAGGCATGGAACTCCATCCCACAAACTGACATCCAGCACCTGTACGACACAATGCATGAACGTTTGCGTGCTTGCATTCAACATTCTGGCGGTTACATCGGTTATTAATGTACCAGCATTTCACATTTAAAATGGCTCTTCTCGCGCTTACAATAAGCTGTGATCTTGAAACCTTAATCGATTAAATATGTTACCTATACAAATGTATTGCCGCCATTTCATCCCTCTACAACTAGTTTTACGTGGTGTTGGGATTTTTTTCCGTCAGTGTATATCCGTCTCTTCCTGGATCCTCTGTTTTCTAATGACTCACAACACAATTCCCTTTTATTGAATATTATTTCTCATTCCTATTTTCAGTTCCTTTTCACAAGATACATGAACTTCCCATTTCTGTTTTATCTGACTAAGTGAAATAATGAACATACACGTATTTTTTATTATGCAGATCAAGAAATTCCCGTTAGAATAAACTTGACGGGACCACCTAAAGTTGTACGCTATAACAAATTTTTTTGATAACAGGATTTCGTTTTTCTTAAAGAAATTTTAATCTAATTGCAAATTTAGAAAATTTGACGTTAAATTTTTGCTTAGAAACTTTCCACTTCCATATATGCTCATAAAAACAAAAAGAAATACCTAAAAATATTTCGAAACAAACCTTTGCTTGTACGTACGTGCATACATATACGTATTTACACCTCTTCCGTTTGCACAAGCCCTGTACTCTGAGTCGTATTGTGGGTCGAGTCCTATTTTGGCTATGGAAATCAGAAAGTTTTGCAGGAAATACATACTTGAAAAAAAAATATCTTCAGAGACGTGTGTCTGATAGGAAACGAAATGATGCGCTCTTTCGGAGAATGAAAGTTCCTCCTATGCATTGATGTTTGGTAACACAGTCGTGACATCGTCTTCATTGCGTACCTGATCAGCTCCGTCATTTCGTTTATCCGTAATTGATTGAATGATATCTGCATCGGTCAGTTCTTAGGAGGTGTGTAAACATTCATCTACCAACAAAAAATCTTCAAGTTTTACATCATTAGTGATGGAAGTCTAATAACCGGGACGCAGAAATCTGAGCTGAAAATTTTTGTAGAGGTTGTTACCTTCCTTCTGAAATGGGGAAAAATGTGTTCGTTGTAAAATTTAATTTCTTTATAATGAAATCAAAAATACATTACTTCAAGGAAATGTTTGCAGGGGATTCGCAGTAATTTCGTTTTATCGGATTTCATTCTAACAGGACTCCACTGTATTTCTCTTTTGTCTTCTAAAATAACAAGCAGTTAATTCTTTCTGTCCGCTTTGGACTGTTTGAATTTTCATGTATGTCTGCGGGGTACAATGTAACCGGAAGGACGCATTTGTCAAAAGCTGTCTTCTTACCAGATTCAGACATTCTTCTTAAACTTTTTCTGTTTTTTCATTGTTCTATGTAAAAAGCTATTTTTTCGAAAACCTATAAAAAAGAAAGAGCTAATAACTTACAGTTTAGAATCGATAATTGCAAATAGTGAAGATTGCAATATTCCACGAATTCTGCTTTTTTAACATTTAAAAGTGTTTGACAATGCCGATTTTATTTCTGAACAAGAACAAAGCCTTGAGTTATTCTTCAAGAAAATGTTCTTTAAGAGACTGCTTTGATTCTATGAGTTACGAGTCTCTTCGTTTTTTGACCGCTAGTTATTACATATGTATTAGTCAATTCGTTAATGATATCTTGTGCGATTCGATTATGACATCAAGTTAAAGGAAACATAACAGGCTAATGAATACGCTACCTTATCAAAATCATTCTGAGAACTCAAGTTAAAAATGTGTAGTCGGTTTTTGATGAGTTATATGCAAATAAGGTATAAAAGAATGTAATCAATGCCAGATTCCGCAAATAACTTATACATTTTGTGTAGATGACTTGTTGTCTAGTCAAATTACTTATCATTCATATTTAACGCACGGAACAAGTCAAATGAGACACATAATAATGTGACATTCTTCTTCATCTTCACCGTATTCCTTTCCGTTTGTTTATTTTTCGATCATTCTTCTTTGCCATTGCTTCATCCGTTTGTTTTTTAGACTACTGGCCTCCAGTTTTTCCCGCAAACCTCACTGTCTCATCTGCCCACCTTTTCCGAGGTTTCGTCTGTTCCTATGTTTCAATACAGCTTTCACTTCATCGTTTTTCTGTTCCACATTCGGTCTTCCAGGACTAGATGATCTTCGCATTTCCATTCCATTAGCATAATGCCAACTACTGCATCTTTTATTCTGATTTTATGCGTTATCCAAACGTTTCTCTTTCCGTATTTAAAGGTAGTACCTTAAAATAGCCCTTACGTTTTTCTCTGGGTTACTTGAATTTACCAGAACTGTTTTGTATTCAGTGGCTGTGTCTGTGCATATATGCTCAGATGGCAAAAATCGTCATGCCCCTGCTTTTGAGGAACAAAGATGTCTCGTTGTTCTGGAAGGCCATTCTTTTTTTGTTGTTGTTACTGTTGTGTGTATATTTTTTTCAGGGTTTAACGACCGCTATTGGCAACTCTAAGAGCTAAACGGAGTTGCCCGTCCCTAATTTTGGCTCACTAGTTCCAGCGAATGGAAGGAATCAGCACCCTACGACAAAAACATCACCCATGCTTCAATAAAATTTAAATCCGATCTCGGCTCGGGCGACGGAAACCTCCGCCTCTGGCCACTTGGTCATCGGACCGGTCAAGGCCAGTCTTTCTCCAGATAGCAATTCAAAATCAACGTAGCTATATTTGTTTCTCTTTGTAGCGATAATTAGTTTTTACTGTTTCGTTACCACTATAGGAAATAAAATAGTTTGCTTTAAAACTGTAAAAGTGTTTACTAACACAACATCGAGAAAATAAAGCGCAAAAGTATATGAATCTTTTTATCCGAGAGATTTAACGGAGTCCTAAAGCAATGCTTAGAAAGAATAAATAAAGATCCTAAGCAAATAATTGGAAAATCATATTAAAAGCATGAAAAGGAAGGCACTGAGAATGCTTCCAATCCTTTTTTTTTTCCCCTTTACTTTGGTATTTTCCTTTTTAAGGTGTAACAGGCTTTTTTGTGGGAATTAGTTACCAGTAAAACTGATTATATTCCGCCTCTGGCACTAGTCTGTTTGCAAAATCCGTATCTGATTTACTCTATGAACTGTGTTTAGATTCCCTTAAATTTGCCATTGAATTCTTGATTGTCGATTTATATCCTCAAATGAGATCCAATTCTAAGATCATTTATTGACTTAAATATACATCTCTCACTTCCATTCTTCCTGATCAATCTACCGTCATCTCACTAAATACTCAAGCACTCAATGTTTTTTGCTCTTCTCTCAAATGTCTTGCTTCAGAAAATCTTTCAGTGGAAGAACTAAAATAGTTTTCAATATATATTAGGTCAAAGGTTAACCTACGTTGATTCCTTGTGTTTTGCAATGCACGATGGATGCCTTTCCACTTATTCCGATCTGCTGCCATGCGAAGTTTTTCGGCACCGCATTTAAAAAGTTTGCTGAAAAAATAAATTATTTACGATTTCAATCTCTAAAGAACTAAGATAGTTACAGTATTTCCTTTAATTTGGCCGTAAACTGCAGTATGTTGTTAATGGCAAGTGAAGTGGTTTTATTAGACACATACACCACATCGGATGCACAAAATAAATCTTGAGCCTGTCTCATTAGATCGCTCTTGCCTGCGTTAGCAACTCTTACACACTTACACACACACACACACACACACACACACACACTCCTCGTAAGTTTCGTAGCTTTCGTTTCTGCTTCCAAACTTCTTTTCAGGGGTAAGAGAGATTTTTCGTACAGTCTTCTCTATCAAAAATTCTGTAAGTTTTATCATCAGTGAATTTCTGAAATGTTTTCCAAATTAGCCTGTAGAGGTGAGAAAATGAAAATCCCGAAACGTGAAGCTGAGATTTCAAATTCAAGTAAAGCGAAATAATAAGCAAATATCAGTTTTCGAACAAAACTGTTTTCTTTAATTCAAGGTTTAACGACCACCATGAGCAACTCAATGGGCTATAAGCATTCGCCCGTCGCTAATTTCGGGCCGCTGACTCCAAGGAAGGGAGAGAGACAGTGACGCAAGGCAAACACAACATCCATGACTGAACGGGATCCGAACTCGGACCCATCTCAGACGGATGGTCATAAGCCAGATCTTAGACCACTGCGCCACAGGGGTGGCACAAAACTTCTATACCTACTCGGAATTAAGATATCGAACTCTGAATTACGTAGGATTACAGTGGTGTTTGAAATGATACGTGCGTAGAAAGAAAATTGGATTGTGTGTTGTACGCCACTTACAATAATACGATATAACACATTAATGTGTATTCTTAATCCGTTAATAGGCGTAAAATTACAAAAGTTTCGCAAGCTTTCACTGCCAACGGACTGCTTCTTCAGGCTTCTGAATATAAACACTTAACAGAAACAGAAAAGAATAAATGCAAATGTAAAATTTAAAATCATTATAGCATAACACGAGACTCGTATTACGCCTCGTACTCATCGATTGTTCAGCGAGCTCTTAATGTTTAATACCTTGTGCCAGATAGGCGAAATTTCAGTAGTTATGTCTGTGTTACATACGTCACTGCCTGATATAATCTCGATTGATTCCCTAACTGCTGTTGACCTAGGACCACTGTAGCGCACACGTCTTCTTCTATCCTTCCAAATCGGTTGAGCGTCCTTAAAATTCACGTCTCGTACTAACGCGGTAGTTAGTTTTCTGTTTTTTTATATCCCGTTTGTGCTCTGCCTCTGTGAGATAGAAAGACCTCTTTGTCATTCCGATATACCACCTTGTGGATGCGTCCGGGTACATTAATGGGATGCCGTATACTCCGGCTTGGGTAGACAGTGGTTGTTGGTCATGATCAGCGGTGACAATGATCCCGATCGTCCTCGGGGATCTTAGACCTACATCCAGCTTCAGCTTGCAGAGTATTCTTGAGTTGGTAAGAAAATCCGACAAAACTTGCTCTTTCAGGAGTTGACCTTTGTGCTCACCCTGTTCCTTTCAAAGATGCTTCATGTGTTATCCTTTCGATCCGCTCAATGTTGTAACCAGCTGCAGTGGTAAACTCTCTTAGGTTGCGGATTTCTGCAAGCAGATCCACGGGACAGACATCCTGTTTTTAGACATCCGGGTGCGAAGGAAGTCATCGGGAAATCTTAGAACGCAAGTGTATTACAAACCTTGTTACGTTCATAACCCGATTCTCCCTTCATCTGCAGCGCACAGCTCGCACAAGTACGCCATGTTTAGAGCCCGAGCGAAGAGAGCTTACGATCTCTCTTCTGATAAAGAGGATCTGCTTGCAGAAATCCGCAACCTAAGAGAGTTTGCCACTGCAGCTGGTTACAACATTGAGCGCATCGAAAGGATAATACATGAAGCATCTTTGAAAGGAACAGGGCGAGCACAAAGGTCACCTCCAGAAAGAGCAAGTTGTGTCGGATCCATACCACATATCCCGGGTTTTTCTTACCAACTCAAGAATACTCTGCAAGCTGAAGCAGGATGTAGGTCTAAGATCCACGAGGACGATCGGGACCATTCTCACCGCTGATCGTGACCGGCAACCACTGTCCACCCAAGCCGGAGTATACGGCATCCCATTAATATACCCGGACGCATCCACAAATTGGTATATCGGAATGACAAAGAGGTCTTTCCACCTCAGAGAGGCAGAGCACAAACGGGATATAAAATACAGAAAACTTACTACCGCGTTAACAAGAGACGTGAATTTTGAGGATGCTCAACCGATCTGAAAGGATATAAGAAAACTTGCGCCCTACAGCGGTCCTAAGTCAACAGCAGTCAGAGAATCAATCGAGATTATATCAGGCAGTGACGTATGTAACACAGGAAATTTCACCTATCTGGCACAAGATATTAAACATTAAGAGCTCGCTGGACAATCGATGAGCACGAGGCGTAACACGAGTTTCGTGCTATTCTATAATGATTTTAAATTTTACATTTGCATTTATTCTTTTCTGTTTCTGTTAAGTGTTTATATTCAGAAGCCTGAAGAAGCTGTCCGTTGGCAGTGAAAGCTTGCGAAACTTTTGTAATTTTACGCCTATTAACGGATTAAAAATACACATTAATGTGTTACATCGTATTATGATAAGTGCATATTTTAAACACAAATGCAGCTACAGGATCAAATTATATTGGCTACGAACTATTGTGTATTCGTACATACAATACAGGCAGCATCAGAGACTAAGCTACAGCATGTAAAAGAATGCCTTTTAGGATGTAATGTCTAATGCCTTTTCAGATGATTTCCCATCAGAAAATACATTGGGCAAAATAAAACAATGTCGCCCATCGTATCTACAGTAGAAGGGACAGTGAACAACCTGAAATGGACTGAGAAGACAAATGCTTAACAGTTAGTGGAAGGAAATTCAGTCATTTTAGATCTGCTTATTGTATAGATCTGCTAAGTGACCCCAGACATTTGGAAATGGTGATGTTTGTTCCATTCGCCGAGTTAAGCAAAAGAAGAACAGAAGTTCGTCTTAAGTTAAAATAAAATGAAATTGTGTTCAGTTCGCATGCGATAAGTAAAGTTATAAAGTTAGATGATAAAATACCAGAAGTGTTCTCTAACGAGTGTATATGTGTCTGGCAGAAATAGAGCAGCCCGGGATCGCAGTAGTTTAATCACTGACCTCTGACCGTTAAGTCCGAGCGAGCAGGGCCCGAGTCCCGGGCAAGGCATGGGTGGTGCTCCAAGCCACCTCGGTGGTCGCTAAGCCCCCTCCCCCCAAAAAAAAAAACAACAAATAGGGAGATATAAGGAGAAAAATTTACCTGAAGTTTTAATCGAGAGACAATATTTTGAATAACAGGGAATATTGTTAAATGGGATATCTTACTGTTTTAAAATTAAAAACCTTTGACCAATGTATCCTAGTTAAAATGAGAGATGCATAAAAGAACCAGAAAGAGAACTGATAGATGCACAATGAGTATTTTATTAAGAAACAAAAAGAAAACTGTAAATTATATACGATGGTTTAGGATATCATCGTTTATATTGAGTAACTGAAGTGACGATGGAGTTGGATTCATCCGTTTGGCAGGAATAAATGATAAAGAATAGATTAGGGTTTTTGCCGAAGACAGACCTAAATATGGAAAAATTTAAATCCTAAGGAAAGAATGGGGAAAAAAAGAGATGACATAAAATATTTTACGGAGTTGTAAAGTAGTAGATGCCCAGAGCCTTTTGGAAAAAATAAGGAGATACTTTTGTTCAAAAGTGGGTAAAAATAACCGACGAAGAAAACAAATCAATAGCAAAGCGTTCATGCAAGCACATACCTTCGAATCATCAGAATTCCATCAATGTGAAAAGCTCCTTCACAGTGTACAGCAGAGTAGCTGTTGTTTCTCAATAAAAATAGATAAGCTTTTCTGAGAAAAAAATTCGACAAGCGTGGAAATACTGATATTTTTATACACTCATTAAAAGATTTGTAGATTTGATATAATTTAATACTCTTATCGAAGTACGTAGTGAAGGATCAATTTATAAACAGTATTTTTTTATTTAGAAATTTGGAATTCAACTGGTAATTCTTTGATTCATCAGTTACCTACAGAACACAAAACGAAAAAAAAATCCATCACTTTTTCCATGGAGGATTTAATCCAGAAGATTAAACTCGTGGAATTTTCATCAAGATTTTGATAACCGCTGCATCATGTCCCAGTTTTTATGGAGCGTTATCCGGAGATTAAATAATCATTGCTCCATAAGCCTAATAAAAAGTTTAGCGGGTGAAAAAGAAAACTGATCATCCATGACGACGACAAGAAGATCCCCCTCTCTTTCTTTACTTGGTCACTCTTCTGGAACCAGCATTTAATTTAATGAAAAGAACAAATCATCTTAAACCTGTTTCTGCATTCAACCGAGAAATTGGCTGGAGATCACTGCTCCAGTTTCGAAAAGCGTTAGACAAAAGGTTGTTCATCTACAAGGGCAGCAAAGATCTTGAAAAAAAAAAAAGCAAGACAACGAACGCTCTTGCTCTTAATCATAAGGAGATTATGAAGAGTCATCATGATCGTCGCAGTAAGCGGGTGATAGATAGCATTGTAAAAGAAAGCCGCAACAAAGAGAAAAAATGTGTCATTGTTACAGCACGTTCACACTTCGCATTTGGTCGTGCGTCACTCACTTATTGTGTTATTTAAAATTCAGAGCTCTCATTTAACAGGATGAGGAAGATGCGATACATTTAATCAAAACGCGAAGAATACTGCCGTTGTTTCCCACCGATTGTTGCAGGGCTCATAGCACTAAATGGCTTTTGAGCTTTTGACCTCTCAAGCAAAAACATGAAAGTGTGTGGAGGCAGAGATAGAAAGAGAGAGAGAGAGAGAGAGAGAGAGACTTCGATATTTGACATTCGAAACAAAGTATCTAGATGTCAACTAAACACCCACAACAAACAAACCAGTCAAATACATCAGCAAACATTCCTTGTCACATACTTTTGATTATCTGTCGGCCAGCGTTTGTCAATCTGTTTGTTCAACAGCGGCCGTTCCATAAAACTGAGGGTAAAAATCACACAAAATGAAAGAATATAGGTACAGCAAAATATATGTTATTCTTTCTCAAAGTATCTTCCCTCGGATGATATGCAACGGTCTCATTGTTCAGCCCACTTTTCAAAGCATGTGGCGAAGGCATTTTGTGGAAGCTGCTTTGGCGACCCCTGTACAACTTGAATAACGTCAGCATCTGTGTTGAATGTTGCACCACGGAACTTCTCCTTCATTGTTGGAAACAACCAGAAATCGCACAGGGCGAGGTCAGGACTGTAAACAGGCTGTGGCATGATTTCAATACTGTATTTCGTAAGAAACTGCTGAACACGAACAGCCACATGTGGGCGGGCGTTATCATGGTGAAGGGTCCACTTGCCCATCAGTTTCCAGTCGCTTAATCGATATGTGTCGTCACAGACACTTCAAGATTGAAATGTAATACTCAACATTGACCATAATTTGTGGAGGAACGGCATGCTGGTAGACTACACCTTAATGATCAAAGAAAATTATCATCATGACCTTCTCAGCTGATCTGGTTTGGCAGTCTTTTTTTCGGAGGAGGCAAGCCTGTGTGTTTCCACAAACACTCGCTGCTCGCTTCGTGAAGGGGTCAAAGTAGTGGGCCCATGTTTCATCGGCAGTTATTACTGTGTTTAGAAAATTTGGATCCATTGAAATCATTTGTTTTCACTCATGACGCACCTGAACTCTGGCTAACAATTGTTCTCTCATCAGGTGATGAGGTACCCATCTGGAACACATGACGCAACAGTAATTTGTCTCGAAGAATGCGGAATGCCGACGTTTTTGAAATATTAGTTGAGACCGCTATGTTTAACACATCATTCGTCGATCTTCTTGCAGGATTGCCCGAACAGTGTTAATAATACGCTCCGTAACAACACTTTCGGGTCGATCAGACCTAGGAACGAGTTCTGCCGACAAACGCCCTTTTTATAAATCATGGTGCCATCTAAAAATCATTGACTCACCCAAATATTTATCTTTGTAAGTTTTTTTCATTAAATTAACTGTTTCTGGAGCCTTTTTACCCAAACGATGGCAAAATTTTATCGCACAACGCATTTCACTTTTTAACTCTGAATCACTCACCTCCGTAGCTGTATGGCGAAATGCAGTCGTACCTTAAACAACTGCACAATAGCAAAACCAGAGCCATCTGCCACGGCTAATAACTGTTGCCATAGATATTTCCTTAATTCAGTTAGTCGTCTGCGTGGTTATTTTTCCCCTTCGCACTGTTGCACTCTCAGAAAAAAATTACTCTCAGTTTTTATGGAACGGCCTTTGTATATTCCAAACCACGTTGAGCTCGGCACTACATGGCTGTTACTTCTTTTGCCATGATTAAATATTTCTAATTATATATATTAATATTTTCATCGTTAAATATTTCTTGAATCTGATGGAGATAACTGAGCACATGATTTGCCGAATATTTCCCAGCTACTTCAGATCTACCGAGCTATCTATTGTGAATAAATATTTAGTTGTATATTTCCAGATATTTCTGCTTCTGAAAACTAACTGAAAATATTGTTTTTGTGCTACATAAAAAAAACCATGACCAATTTTTTTTAATTTCTCCTTTGCCATAGAGTTTTCTTTCACAGAAGTATTATAATATACAGCACAATTACAAAAAAAAACTCATATCGAAGAAATCTTTCTATCAAATTTACGTTTCCGACTTTAAAGGAAATTTAAATTTGGTAAAAAGAAAGAGTGCGTTCAAGAATTGTACGTGATGCAAAGGGAAATTTGAGAAAATCTTTTGATGTAAAAAACGTTTAGTCAACCTTGAACAAAGTGCTTAAACCTTTTTTTCTTTTCTTTCTCCTTCTCTCTCTCTCTCTCTCTCTTTCTCTCTCTTTTCGTTAATCGTCCGAAACGCATGACTTAATATTAAACGAAATCATGCAGTGACCGTTTCATTTATTTTTCTGTATAAAGATGATTTCGGTACATAATGTGGTGAAGAAAAAAACATTAATAGCATTAATCTGCAATAATCTTTTGGATCCATGAATGATAACTGAATGTCTTTAAATGCAATTACTTCAGGGGAAATATATCGAACTCAGATTTTCCTGAGTGAACTTTTTCCTCACTTTTATCTAAAAGGTTAAGTACTACATCATATAAGCTACTACACCCGCAGAGAAAAATAAACGAAAACCGTTTTTTCTTTTTTTTTTTTCTTTAGATAAGCTGCATGGAATTAAGAGCAAAGCAGGTTAGTGCTCTATCCCAAAATGCAATTATTGTTATTTGTGCACATGGAGAGAAAAGCAAATGAGAGTTATATGGTAAGACACGTGGAATTAAGAACAAAACAATTTACTGCAATTTATCGTTACGGTCCCAGTTTGACAAAGCTGAAAAATTAGGAGCTCGAAAAGAACGTAGTAGAGACGTTGATTTCATTCCGAAAAATGTCTTTACTTTTGCAAAGAGCAAAATCACGTGGTTAAAAATTTAAACTTCCTCCAAATGTGTTGTTGATTTTTCACATTCTTATAGTAAAAAGTGGAAAACGGAAATACTCCCCAAGAAACATATTATTTAAAAATTTTAAATGTCGTATCTTTCATTAATTCGATATTAGAGGTAAAGAATGAAATTTAAGTTATAAATTGAAAGCTATAACTGTAACCACCGGCATTGCGCAGTTAGGTAAGTCGCTATGCATTGTGGGGAAGGCGAACGTTTGTGACGTGTATTCGAATCCCGGTCCTCCCGGCCATCTAGTCTGAGGTTTTCCCGGGATCTTCGGCAGATTCCTCGTGTTGAGGACGCACATACGTAGGTGGTTTCCTCTGAAGTCGGCCCCGGATGCGCTTTGTCCCTGGGCCCCCTTCCCCAGGATGTCTGGGTTTACCAGATGAGTGTCTATTCACTGGTAGTAAAACGATGTAAGACGAATGAAATCTGATGCTCCATGGCAGCAAGCACCTATGGGTATTACCCATGGATTATGATGATGACGATCGTCATCGCATTGAGTTCTTTGTATGTCTTCACAGGATTCAAACACAGGGCAGAAGTGTGATCAGCCATATCCTTCGCCTAGCGCAACTCTCACTGTGCGATTGGTGTACATGTGGATTCTATGGTTTTCCGTCTGTAATACGTATAACTTACGTAATAACAATTTTACTATCAGTAACTACTGAATATGAATTCTCTTATCTTCTTTAATTTTTGAAAGTATAGAAATGTCATCACAAACTATTGTTCGTGCGACCTCGTTACCAGACTTAACAACTGCATCGCACTGGAACGAAAGTGAACTACCTTCTCCCGATATCCGTTGAAGTGCAGTAGCCATTACACTACCAAGATCAATGCATTTCCAAGCAATTGGAGTGTTTAAAATCTATTCATTAGCGAGAGTATGTACTAAGTGAAGGCACCCGTCGTACCAAAGCAGCCACTATGTATTGAGGAGACAAGTATGATGAATAGAAATTGCCAGTTCAATCCATGTTAGGTATAACGAAAATTTACGGATATTCAAAATCCTTCGTATGTACATAGTTGTCTCATAAGTAACTTTCGTTTTTGGCCCTTAATAAAATTGTGGCCTGCAAATTCAAATTCCTTGACACATGCAAGGAAATATCAGAAACGTTGATTTTTGTAGAAGTCACTTATCAGTTTGGATGCTACTTTTTTATCAAAGAGTGTAAAAATTATGGTTTGTTAGCTATAGTGCAATCATGATATTACTGACCTGTAAAATATAACTAAGTGTTGTGTTCAACATGCTGCGCTTTTACCATTGCAAAGTTGTTGGGTTTTCATGTAAGCAAGTCTTCCTTAGATATGTGAATAATCCATATCTCGTTCTTTAAACCATACATGTGTCATAAAATATATGTATTGACAATGCGCCTATTTCTTTCCCTTTGTTCTAGGTACCGGCAAAGGAGATTGACAGCGATCAAGATCTTCAGCAGGAAGAATCTGTGAACCTGCCAGCAGAACACCGAGGAGAATACGGAGGAGGAGATTATGGAAACGGTTTGGTTCCCCACGGGCACGATCCTTGGCCAGGTGGAAGACCAGACATGGCTCAGATTAAGGCACTTAACGTCAAGTGTGAGAAAAATCACATGAAAGTTTACATCGAATTTGACCGACCCTTTTACGGTATGATCTTCAGCAAGGGACACTACAGCGACCCAAAATGCGTTCACCTTCCTCCCGGAACGGGCCACCTGGAAGCTAAATACGACATCTTCCTTGGAGCTTGCGGAATGAGCAGCAGCCACCAGGGAGGTGGATACGACCAAGATCACGGATCCGGTTTGTTTATTGAAAATACAATTATCGTGCAGTATGACCCCCAGGTTCAAGAGATATGGGACCAGGCCCGAAGGTTGAGATGCACGTGGTACGACTACTATGAAAAGGCGGTGACTTTTCGACCTTTCCAAGTTGACATGCTCGACGCCGTAACCGCCAATTTTTTGGGAGACAATATCCAGTGCTGGATGCAGATCCAGGTCGGGAAGGGACCCTGGGCGAGCGAGGTAGCCGGTATTGTCAAGATTGGACAAACTATGACAATGGTGCTTGCTATCAAGGATGAAGAGAACAAGTTCGACATGCTGGTCCGCAACTGCATTGCTCATGACGGCCACCATCAGCCCATCCAGCTGGTGGACGAGTACGGCTGTGTGGTGCGACCGAAGATCATGAGTCCCTTCCAAAAGATAAAGAACTTCGGAGCCTCTGCTTCGGTCGTGTCTTACGCCTACTTCCAGGCTTTCAAATTCCCAGACTCCATGAACGTGCACTTCCAATGCGTGATCCAGGTGTGCCGATATGAGTGCCCAGTTCCTCACTGCGCGGGCGACCTTGGTGGAGGTTACCTCCCAGCGCCAAGGGATCCATCGACTGCTTATTCCGAGAACAAAGTGGTTGCCTACACTGCCAGCAAAGACCAGAAGCCAACTGAGGGAGGACACGGCAAGCCAATACACGGAGCTCTTGTGTCCTCAGGGGAGATCATGATGCACCACACGGCGGACATTCTGCCGATCTCGGAGGAAGCGTACACCCAGACCGGGAGTATCCACCGGTGTTTTTCAACAGACAAGGCGATCAACTACCGGCTAAAGGAAATGATGTCAAGATCACTGGTGGTTTTGGAGTAGGCGGCACTGGTGGCATGCCCAGGTCGAATGATCAGGCCAGGAAAAAACGTCAGGCGCCTAACGAGGAGATGAAGGACATATCGACACAGAAGGTGATCCAGGTTGTTGCACCAGGTGACGTCGCCTTCAGTTTGCCAACCGATGAGAAAGAGACTGTTGTATACGCCAGCAGGGCTGACGATGGAAGTTCCATCTGCATGTCTATCCCCAGCTTTGCTGTTGGTTTGGTTTTCCTTCTCCTGCTGCTAGTCATCTCTTCGTTGGTGGCAGGCTTTCTTTTCATGAGAGTCAGACACCTTGCCGGTAAGGAAGAGAATTCCATCGGCTACGACAATACTGAGTTCCTTAAAGTTGCGGTGCCTATAGCCCAGTGATACCAAACCTAATTTAGATCCAAATTAACCCAACGATGTTAAATGGACCGCTATGTAACCTATTGTTTCGCTAAGAGAAGCATCCTGTTTAGGGAAGAGTGTGCGTGTGTTAAAAACATGAGATATTTGAGATTACAGCGGAACATAACATAACATAACACTACAGTGAAATCACTAGACTAAGCATTGTTAATCCCTGCTATTGCTTCTCTTGGCGATGCTAGTTTGAGGACTGAACCAACCCGGTATTTATTGATATATTTATTGTAGGAGGAGTATGAACGGAAAGTCTTCTACACTCTGTTCAGCTTCTCACTATTACAAATACCGGGTGTATGTTCTGCGAGGATATTCTACTTATGTGTTTTGACTGTGAGATATGTACATACAAATAGATTGCAGGTTTTTTAGTCATAGGTAAAGGCTCTAACTAAATTTTCTTTCCATGTGATTGTTTAAATGCAGCTCAATATGTATAAATTATTCCATTTTTATCGGGACCAATGGTAGGGACACGTACATTGAACATTGTCTTCTTCATTGGTTATTTTGTTTTCATCCCTTGTAACTTAATATATTCAGGAAAAGTAATCCAGGGTCTGAGAAGAAGAATGTCTCATAATATCGTACAACCATATGTTCATTCTTTAAGGTCTAAACGCGAATTATTTCACATTTTCTATTCTTAATCTCTCATATTGTTTTTTAGATTGTTAACAATAGTGTGAAAATTACTGAATGCAAAAAATACTGTTGACCGACTATGACTGTGTACTGCACATACAAAATTCAGCTCCTCGTTATGTATTCACATGTTCTTTTTTTTTTTCTTCAAATCAAATGAAAACCCCCAAATTTTGCACCATATCGCGGCAACATCGAAAAGCAGTTTTCATAGTATTTATCGCCTGCTTTTCTAGAAATTTTTTTACAGACTGTTCCAAACATTAGAAGTAACATAATGAGCGGCATGCAGTGTTTTTGCATTCATTTGATCATGTTAAACTTGGCTAAATATGGAAAACTTTTATGGCAAATAAACGCATATCGACGGCGACACAGTTAAACGTTTTGTTCGAGTTCGGCTTAGCTTTGTTGTCTGACTGTTTATATTTAGGTTTATCCACACAAAAGTTTTAAAATATGGATTTACTCAATTTTTCTTTCTTCACAGAAATAAAGTTCAGTTATGACATCCAATATATGTACAAACATACGCGTGCAATACGTCAACGGACCATCCCTGCGACCGACTAATCAGAAGTTCTATCTGGTCAATTAGATGAAGCAAAGCTTTGTCGTGTGCTTATTTATACTCGGCGTTGGTCCTGTCCGTCCACTTCTGGGACTAGTGGCCATGTATCAGGGATGCGTGACTCTCTGTAGCCCCCGATGTGGACAGGGGTTGTTACTCTCTTCCTCCCTCGAAAAATAAATCAACTGCCGGTGCAAAATTGACTTTTCGACTTCATGTGGACGTTTTTTTCTTTTTCAGTTAAACTAAATTACCACCGAACTACGGTAAACTCATTTGAAACTTCAAGGCCAAAATGGGAGACACAATGAACTTAGTATTCCACGCTGAATCGGTACGGTACTTTAACTGATACATCTTCTAGAGGTGCACTCCTGTCGAAAAATTAAAACTATTATGCGTTTTGTTTCAAGTGTTCATTACAAACTCTTTTAATATCACCGTAAGGTTTCATTTGTTATATTTCGACAGTAACTGCAATTTTTTTTCATTTAATTAATATTTCTGAAAACTGAGTCTATTTAAAGTTGCATTGCCTTGTAAATGCGCATCTCAAAATTTCCAGTACCCTTTTCTTGAACAACTGAGAGCAGCACCAAATAGTAAAACACATGAGTCGAAAATTTCAAACTGAAGTCACATAGTGAACATTCTCTTTCTTAGGCTTCTGGTCAAATATCAAGTGTTATATCTCAGTCCCAGTAAAAGTGAGTTTTGCTTCAGAAGTCTTCCACTAATTTCAAGTCTATATGCACAGATTTCACCGGATACCTCAATTACCGAAGAAAAAGTTTTTTGAAATGCACCGTTTCCTTGGGATATCTCGATCTTTTTAACGAGATAATTGTGTGTCTCGAATTTTTCGAGAAATGTTTCTTTCTTGTGCCCTGTAAATATTATCTGTGAACAAGAAAATTATTTTTATTAATAAAAAAATTTACGCAATCTGGCTTAGTGTCATTAAATTTCGAGTTGCTGTTTATCTTTATGTTACTTACCCCACTTTTTCCTTTTTTTTTTAAGTGAAATATCGTGAAATTCAAGTTCCCCAGATAAAAAGAAACCGAATTTAGAAATTTCTGCCTAATAATATTTTCACATCTTCACGAAGCAGTTTTACAGCATGGACTCATTTTGAATTCCTGAAATTCAATATTAAAGAATCCATCATTCAGACAGACCTTCACTTGAAATCTAAGTACAAGTGATGATTCGAACAAAATAGAACAAGGTGAAATTTACTTATTTTCAAAATGGAAATTAGCGTTAGTAGCAGCCTGCATATGTGAAACGCAGGGTTGCTACTAATTTGATTATTAGTAAAGAATAGCTCTATTACCGTAAGACATATACCAAATATAATATTAGCACTGACTTACGTACAGGGATTTATCAAAATAATGGAAACACTTACTGTTTGTGGGTAACTTTTTATTAATAAACTGTTAGCCCATTTCAGGCTTTCAAAACAGAAGCAATTCGACTTGTATTACACTTACACAAGTCATGCACATACCATAATGGAATTTGGGACCATTCTTCCTGTAAAATGTATTCCAACTGTGCCAATGATGTTGGAGGTGGAAAATATATGACCTTTCGCTCCAGATATTACCACAAATGTTCAATAATATTGAGGTCTGGAGATTGAGGCGGCCAGGGTAGCTGCTGTACCTTATCCTCATGCTCCGCAAACCACACCTTGACACGCTTTGCGCAACGCACGAGTGCATCATCTGCTTGAAACCACGAACGGTCATTAGGGAACAATTCCTACAACACCGGGTGCAGAGAAGATCGAAAGTTGCCGATGTGGTACGGCCCTGAAGAATAACCAATGACTCTAAGGAATGCCATGATGTGGCACTCCACGGCATCAGTGAACCACCTCCGTGCTACACCGCTAGAAACAAACAGTCGTTGTGGTATGCTTCTGTAGGATTTCGCCAGAGGTACACTACACCAATGGTGGGGAAACAATGTGAAGTACGATTCAGCTGAGTAGATGACACGATTCCGGTTTTTAGCATCCTCGATTTTCTAGGTTTTATGTTCCTTGCACTACCGTACACATTTTGTTGCATTGATGTTGGTAATTAGAGGTCTGCGTCCTCAATTTGCACGTTTGGAAACAACGTCATGTCCTTTTTGAAAGGTAGTCATAATGCTCGACACAGTTCCTCGTGTTATACCTACTACAGTATTTCGGCCGTTCTAGTTACTGAAGCTCCTGCAAGCGCACCAATGTTTTTTTTTTTTTTTTTTTTTTTTTTTTTGTTGTTGACAATTATCCACAACAGCTAGCCCACCAGCGACTGTGGCACTGCTACATGGTAGCCGACATTGCACTGCACCACATGACGTCGCCCCTGTAATTTAAAAACAGTGCATAAGTCGCAGTCGGTTTTTCCTTTATTTCGATAAACCTCTGTATCTATCAAGTACAGTATTGAGGCTTCACTGTACACATGAAATGCCCTGTTAAGTGAAACTGCTAGCATTAGGCTTATACGCATGCGCCTATTAACATTACAGGTATCCCGACTAACAGTGTCGAACAGAGTTGTTTTTTTAACTTCCAATTGTGATTTAAGAAAAAGGTATAGTGTATGAGAACATTTTAAATGATGCAAAAGCTCTGTTTATGAATAAAGAACTGGAGCATGCCACCTCGGGCGCCGCATAGTCAGAGGCACGAGCTTCTAGCCAGTCGTCCGAGTTAGGTGTGGGATTGTGCCCAATCTTTTCAGCTGGGCCTGAGCTCGAGTCTCGGATGAGGCATATGTTTGGCGCCTTCCCTATGGCGCTGGGCATCTACCCCCTACCTGGAGCCAGTGACCCAAAATTTGAGATGGATGACTGCTTATAGGCTTAGGTGACTTCAGTTGCCGTCAACCACCACTAAAAAAGGAGTAAGGTGTTATATATGTAAACATTTTAATGAGATCAATCAACAAGGTAATGTCTTGTATTTTATACTTTCTAAGAAAACCTAGTCCAGCTCTGTCAGGACAACAATGTGTTGATTTCTTGCGACGACCGTTACTCAATTTTTTTTTTTTTGATTGGAGGTTTAACGACCACCGTGAGCAACTCAATGGGCTATAAGCAGTCGCCCGTCCCTAATTTAGGGTCACTGGTTCCAGGGAAGGGAGAGAGCCAGTGCCGTAAGACAAACACAACATCCATGCCTCACCGGGATTCGAACACGGACCCCTTTCGGACGAATGATCAGAGGCCATTGCCTTAGACCACTGCGCCACCGGGCTTACTCAATTTACGTGCCACTTTAGCGATTACTAGTTTTGATTCCATGTGATTGATAAATATGGAAAAGAAGTTTCAGTAGGCAAGGAGTATTTTTAAAAATATGGTAGACTTCCGAGAAGTTACGATCAAACATTGTTTTAGGTTTTCCAACAGTTTTGCATCCGCAAATAGAAATAAATTTATAGGGTTTTTATATAGAAAATATAGGGTTATACAGTATATAAAAAATATATCGAGTTCTAATAAAAATCGATAAATGATGAAACATGATACCGATACTACAGGAGCGTGCTCCTGTAGTATCGGTATCATGTTTCATTCAACCAAGGAAAAATAACTCCAACCAGAGAGCCAAATTTCCCGAACATTAATCTGTGTTGCTAATGTTAATAGCACAACAAAAATTCACTAGCGAACACTGTTAAAAAGCTTATGGTATGTCGCACCAAAAGGTGGTGCTACACCAGCTGCGCCATCTTTTGGGGCATAAAATACACAAAAACATGATGCCATAGGCGTAGCCAAGGGAGGGGAGGTCCTCGGGTCCGGACCCCCTTGAGGGTGGATTGAGTACAAATTTAAAGCGATATACACTGGAGTCCAGAAAAACTGGTACAGACGAGCTTATACAAAATACATAGCAACGTAGCCTATGTGCGTACTCGGTTGCATCCGCCAGTGCGTATATAAAGCGATAGACATCCTTGCCAGCTGTCAGAGATGTTTTCGGCATGAGAATGACGAGTAATAACGATTTAAGCGATTTTCAATACGTATTCATAGTTGGGGCTTGTGAGATGGGCCATAGTATTTCGGAGGTAGAAACGAAGTTCCGATTTTCACGGACGACCATTGCAAGGGTGTACCGTGACTACAATAATTCCGGCAAAACCTCCAACCTACGATAACAGTGTGGCCGTAAAAAGACATTGGGTGAACGTGACCATCGTCGGCTGTCAAGAATCGTTTCATGCGATAGGCGTGCAACACTCTCGCAGGTATCATCGGAATTCAATACCAGAGCCTCACTAAGCATCAGCGCCTGGACTGTGCAACATATCCTGCACGATATGGGCTTTGGGAGCCGACGCCCAACTCGAGTCCCTTCGATGGGTGCACGACACAGAGCTGTGCGCCTCTCTTGGGCACGGCAACACCGCCACTGGACACTTGATGACTGGAAACAAGTAGCCTGGTCTGACGAGTCGCGTTTCCAACTGTATCGGGCAGATGGAAGGATTCGTGTGTGGCGCAAACCCCATGAAGCCATGGATCCCGCCTGTCAACGAGGAACTGTACCGGCTGGTGGGAGGTCCGAAACGGTATGGGGTGTGTTTAGCTGGAGTTCACTGGGACCCCTGGTATGTCTACAAACGTCTGTGACCGGCCAACGCTATGTGCGCATCCTTTTGACGAGGTACACCCGTTCATGTCCTGCATTCATGCTGATGGGTTGGGCCTGTTCCAACAGGCCAATGTACCTCCTCACAAGTGTCGGGACACCACATTATGGTTAGTGAAGCATTGATCTGAGTTTGGAGTGTTGCCATTCCCAACCAAGTGCCCAGATCTGAACGTGATAGAACACATTTGGGGTGTCATGCAACGCGCTATCGAACACTGGAATCCGAGACCTCGGAATACACCTGAATTGTGGAACGCTATGCATGAAGTATGATATGCATTGCCTACAGCATATTTCCAGAAGCTAGTGGAGTCCATGCCCCGTCGTATTTCTGCAGTCCTGTGCTCCCGTGGGGGACCTATCAAGTATTAGACTGGTGTACCAGTTTTTCTGGCACTTCAATGTATATGTACAAATGAGGCTTTCACCATAGAACCAAATCGATGGACCCTTCTCCCTTAAGAAATTTCTGGCTACGCAACTGCATGATGCAATTAGGCAACATGTTATGGTATCCAACCGCATTGGTGCAAAGTTGCACCCATTGCATCATGTTTTTGCTTGTTTCATACACCACATGAATTTGTACTTTAGCTTCAAACGGTGATGCAATTGGTATAGCGCCACTTTTCTGTGCAACGTACTACAAATTTTTTAATATATTCGTGGTTTTCAACGGAGAGGGGGGGGCTGTGACGTACTACAGTGGTGAAGCATAGGTCAAGACAACAGATCTAGAGTATTTTGTCGGCATAGCTTAGTCGGTTAGAGCAACTCACTCCGGAGCGAGGAGATGAGTGTTCGATCTCCGTCACGGAAGAGTTTGTGAATATCACAGACCGTTGAATTTACCAAACATGTGGGGGAAATGCACGCAACTTTAGGTTTCCTGATGGCACAACTTCGATTTTTTGTTTCAAAACAGATACTCAAGAAACTTTTAGAAGGGTTGTAGCGTTTGTGTGTAGCTGACTTACTAAAACACTACATAAATCAAAACTTCACTTACAGTGAAATGCGAGTCACTCAAATAAAGTTCAAGAGGTTTTACTTACAGTAAATCCTTTATTGCTGTTCACTTCAACATGTTCACTTCGACACGGTGAGATCAATTAAACGTGGGTTAATATTCACAATGATAATTAACTATGAAACACAACACGGGTACTTGAGTTAATATTCACAATAATACTTAACTACGAAACATAACATTTTCATTAAATTAGAACACATAGCCTTCAATAATACTTTAACGGCAATTAAGCAGTCTGGTATCCAAAAGGAGTATTAACATTCACATTCAAAATCCCCCTTCTCACAGCTACTGCGTAGCCATTATATATCATGTCTTGTTCTTATCACATACATACGTCACTTACGTACGGACCTCATGGTGGTGCCAACCTCCATTCATGTGAGAGAGAAGATATCACGTTAAGTTTGGAAAATGCAAAAGAGAACAAACTCAAATTTACATAGGAAAAGGAATTAAAAATGAAAGTTAAAGTAGAATATACGTCACAGGGTCTGCGTAGTAATTAAAGAGAAAGGATTGTTTACAAATTATATTCATTTTATGGCTGGACGGGAAATTCAAGCAGTAGAAGAATTTGGCTACAAAATCAATCAAAGCTGCATGTGCTCATCAACGCAAATAAGATTGCCAAAATATTTTTTTCTACTGATTTTAGCTAAATTGAGGAAAAATCTTCCATCAAGTCAAAACAAAGAAGACTACCTCTAATAGCCACTCAAGTGTATAAATGCTTCAGCTGAAAAGGAACTAACAAAAAAGAATTCCGATGCACTTGAAATGCAGTTCCATGTAAGGGCGCTGTAGATTTCTTACCTTGAGCCGAGAGATTGAAAGATCTAAAACGCTTCAGAAAATCAACGGGGGAAACTGGTGAAATTTGGAAATATTACAAGTTTATTTTTTTGCTATGTTAAAAATTATGCAGTGAAGAAAAAACTGAAGTCAAAGGGAAAGGGTGCAGGCAAGTAGCTGTGTCTTAGAAAAATAGAATCAGTAATCTCTCATCATCAGCATATATCTGAAATCTCTTGTAGAACAGAAAATCATATCATTTGGAACAGTTAAAAAGCTCTTGTTGCCTCAAAAAATAGCTTTTAGAAGATGTAACAGAAATAACTGCACAGTGTAATACGAGGTACCGAAAAAGAAATTGAACTTTGACGTATTTCGAGAAAGATACGACCAAATGTTTACTTTATTTTAACAAAAAACTAGTTATGATAAGTAGGATAACAAAGATACGCTTTATTTATATCAATTAAAGTATTGAAGCCTTCGAAAGAAGTTTTTTTGCCTCAAACTCAAAAAGATGAATGTTTTAAATTTATGCGAAATGTAACCAGGTGAGGAATTTCAGAATTTTAATGTAGATGGCGCAAATCAAATAGGAAAGAGACTGCTGCCCCGTTGCTCTGCTGGACATAAGTGCGTTAGGTGCTTGTAACTACAGGACTTGACCGATACCTCTTAGGAGCAGTTTCTACATTCGTTTGAATGACAAGCACAACTGACCCTCAACACAGTGGCGGCGGAACCTCTCGGGCAGCCAGGGCCCGGTCAATAATTTTAGCCAAGATTTTTATTTTTATTATTTTTTTATTTGGCGTATGGGCGATTTTTTTTTTTTTTTTTTTTTTTTTTTTTGTGTGATATGCCTTAGAAAGTTGTTTTAGGTAAGAAGTGGTCAGGTGGTCCTAACACCTAACATAGCTCCTTAGGCATTGTTTTACTTCTGTTTGTTGCGGGAAGGGAGGAGGGTGCACCACGATTCGGAATTTCGGGCCCGGCCAACGAACTTCACTTTCCACCGCCCCTGCTTCAACGTCTTGCGAAAAGAAATTGATGGGAATCGAGGAGTATGAGGTTATTATTTAGAAAAAAAAAATACATTTTTTCCACAGTATCAAGAAAGTTTAGAGTTGATCTGGATTCACTACCTCAAACAAATATGAAATTCCGCATCACAGTTGGGAGCATTCCCGAAGAGTATACTTTGCTAGGTGAAATTTTGTTGAGATGTACAGTACCGTCTACCTAATTAAAAAAAAAGAAAAGAAAACGAGGCTTTTTTTGTTTTTTTCATTTTCTTTGACATATTCAATATTTAACATGTGAAAGCACATGTTTGTACGCAGACAGAATGTCTCGCTACAGATTTGTCATCTTGACACATGTTTTCACCTCTGTAGTAAGTGACATCATCTCCCTCTTAATTTTTATTTTCTTTCTTTGTTTTTGAAGCAAAATAGGAATTTTTCATTAATTCCAAACAATGTGGCACAAACATCATACATTTTTCGAAGAACTCAACGGCCAGTGGATCCATTTACAGTCTGGCGCCAATATGAAAACATAAGTTTGTCCGCGACGAACATGGAACCCGTGTTCCCTCACTCCGGAGTAAGTCGCTCTCCCAACTGAGCTACGCGGACAGAATATCTTGCTTCCGATTTGTTGTCTTGACATATGTCTTCACCTTATAGTACGTCACAAACAATAGAAATAAATGCCACAATGTTGAGACAAATTTGAGGAAATATTCAGACGAAGAGACGGAGAAATGTCCCATGTTGAACAGCTACACGACATGGCAACAAGGAAACTTTTTAAGCTGATTTTTTCTTGTGACTAAGACCTTGCTCATGCAATAGTTAAACGCTTCAAGATCGTTCGCACGCCTTCGACGAAATTGCCTCAATCTTTTCGCTCAGGGAAAATCAAAGTTGCAGCGCAGTTGCTGATATTCACTATCGCTATGTGCATAACCAAGAACGAAATAATAATGAAAGCTGCTGTCAACAATATAACTGTGAGTTGATTAAACTGTTATGGTCATTGATATTGTAAAAGTAAGGCAGTGGGTGACACAACCGGTACATGAGATGCATCCTCAAAAATGGAATGTATACCAGAATAGAATGATAAGTCAGTGATATGAATGACATAAATCATGATAAAACGCATATAACTTGTGTTTACTTTTAATGCTTCGATGCTATACCATACTCTATCAAAATATTTTGTAATGTGGGATACTATCATTTGAGCTCCGCCAAGCTTTCCCAAGGCTAAATTGCAAACGCAGACTGTAAGATTAGTCGTTGGTTCATTTGAACCCCAAAGGTATATTGGAGGTCATCCAACAAGATTCCAGGTACATCTCATGACCAATATGAACAAACACAGATATCAGATCTATGAAACAATAATTTGAAGTTCAGCAACATGAATCTTTTTCTCTTCTTGTTCTGGTTTTTTTTTTTTTTTTTTAGAAATTGTTTATCCAGTTGGAAACATTTGTTGGAACTGGCAACATTAAATTTTTCACAACAGTTGGTACAGGTGGCATTAAATATGTATTCTTATATAACTGAAGAGGGGAGAGGCAAAGATATGAGAACTATAGAGGGATTACAGTGACATCGAACTTTAGTAGACTGTATGGTTGAATTATTAGACATATAATTGAGAAAGAATATCAACTAAATAAAGTAGAAGAACAGTGTGGATTTGGAGCAGGCATATCCTGCATGGATAATATATTCTGCCTTAAACAAGTAATAAAGAAAAGAATTGTAACTAGAGAACAAGTTCGTTCATTATTCATACACCTAGCAAAAGCATTTGATAATACAATCTATTACAATATGGAAAACATTAAAAGATACTAATATTAATACTACGATTATCAAAGCAGTCAAAAGAACTTTATCAAGGATCAATAACAAAAATAAAAATGGGCCAGAAAACTTCAAAAGGATTCCTAGTGACTAAAGGACTAAGACAGGGATGTTACATATCTCCAACATTATTTAAGATTTATGTGGCACAGACTTCAGAAGAATGGAAAAGGAAGTGTCGAGCAATGGGGATTGATTTAAATGGAACGATGGTATTTACTTTACAATTCGCTGATGATCAGGTACTTTTTGCAGAAGATAAATTGGATTTGGAGTATATGACTAGAAAAATAAAAGAAGAACATGAAAAATGGAGATTAACTATGAATTTAAAAAAAACAAAATATTTATGCATTGGAAATAATGAAACAAACCTACAGCTAGAAGACAAGGAAGAAATTGAAAGATGTGATCATTACACCTAGGTGTTAAAATTACACAAGAAATTAGAGATGCAATGGAATTGAGAAAAAGAATTGCAAAGAGAAGAAAAGCTGTAAAACACCTGAATGGAATCTAGTGGAGTGAAGAAATTACCAGAAAAAGGAAATGTGATATATATTTATAATACACTGCTGGCTACCCAATATGCAACACCAAGAAGGAAGCATCCGATTGGCCTGAAATTCGCAGTATGCGTCGCTCGCGAGAGGACATGCAAACGATTAGCATTGCAGGGCATGTGCAAATCATGTGCGCCCGTCACGCCACCGAGAAGCACTATAAGAAGGGTGCACAAAAGGCGGGGTGTAAGTAGTGGAAGTATGTTGTGCTGCCGGACCTGTGCGTGGGAAGCTTCCTAGTGCCTCGTCGCAGAATACGACAGTCATTCCAGCACGTTTCGGAGTTCGACAGTGGACGAATAGTGGCTTATCGCGACAGCGGTTTATCGTACCGAGACATCGACGCCCGTGTGGGACGACATCCAGCCACAGTGAGGCGAGTATGGATTCGGTGGGTACAGGAGAGACGGAAGGACCGACGTGAACCATTGCCGCAGCCGCGGCACATCCCCGATAGAGAGGACCGGCATGTTGTGCGGTGGGCATTGACGGCTCGCACCGCCACATCACGAACCTTAGCGCAGGAATTAGGGTGTGTTGCACAACAACCTGTGTCAGCACGTACCGTTCGACGTCGTCTGCAGGAGCGCGGACTTGTCGCACGGCGCGCATTGCTCCGATGACCATTGACGTTACACCACCGGCGAGTGCGGCGGCAGTGGGCCGTTGAACGCCGCACCTGGACTACGGAATGGCACGACATTGTCTTCTCCGACGAATCCCGCTTCTGCCTGCAACACCACGATGGTCGGATCCACGTGTGGCGGCACCGCGAGGAGAGACTGTATGATGCCTGCATTATGCATCGCCATACCGGTCCGTCTCCTGGCGCTATGGTTTGGGGCGTAATTGGATATGCCACCCGCACTCCTCTGGTACGCATCGCCGGTACATTCAACAGCCACCGCTATATCTCCTACGTTTTGGACCCTGTAGTCCTCCCTTACCTGCAGGACCTTCCAGCAGACACGTTTCAAGAGGACAATGCGCGCCCGCACGTGGTACGCATCGTGCAACAATTCTTCACGGCCCACCAGGTGTCACTGCTGCCGTGGCCCGCCTGTTCTCCCGATATGTCGTCCATCGAACACGTCTGGTCGCTGATTGGCAACCGAGTGGCCCGGCAAGCACCACCTACGGCTACGCCTGATGAACTCTGGCAACGTGTGGAAGCATCCTGGACCGACATACCCCAAGACCACATCCAAAGCCTCTTTCGTTCGATGCCGCGGCGTGTAATGGCCGTTATTGCCAGATATGGGGGCCACGCGAACTATTGATGTCTGCGTGTTCCGCGAGTCGCACGGGCGTGTAAGCTCAATCGTTTCATCTTTGTATCTGTTGTTATGTGTCCAGTAAATATGGCTTTGCTCTCTCGTTTCCTTCTTGGTGTTGCGTTTTGGGTGGCCAGCAGTGTAGTATTGTTAAGAGTATCTTACTATATGGGGCCGAGACCTGGCGATTAACAGAAGCGGATAGAAAGAAAATAACAGCTGTAGAGATGGATGCTTTAAGAAGATCGTGTAGAGTGTCAAAAAGACAGAAAATAACGAATCAAAGGATTAAGAAATTGATGGAAGTGAAAGAAACAATTTTAGAAGATATACAGATGAGACAATTGCGAAGGTTTGGTCATGTTAAAAGAATGACGAGTGAAAGACTGCCCAAAATTGCCATAGAATTTAAATCAAACAAACGGAAAAATAGAGACCGACCTAGAAGAACATGGTCTGATGGAATAAAAAGAGCACTTAGTTAAAATGGTCTGATGGAAGAATGGTGCTTATATATCATCATCATCATCATTGTCAACCATTATCAATCCACTGTTGGACGAAGGTCTCCCCAAGTTTCCTCCACAACGGTCTGTCTTGTGTCAGTCTCCTCCATGTCACTCCCGCATATTTTCGAATTTCATCCACCCATCTCCCATGTGGTCTTTTTCTGGGTCTTTTCCTGTCCCTTGGAATCCAATCTAAAATTTCGGCTGTCCATCTATGGTCTGTCCTTCTGGCAGTATGTCCAGCCCATTGCCATTTCAGGGATTTAACTCTGATCATGATGTCTTCCACTCTCGTCATTTTTCGAATCCACGAGTTCCTCTTCTTATCTCTCCTGGTTATACCAAGCATACACCTCTCCATGCTGCTTTGAGTTGTCTGCAACCTTTGTATGTCTCTTTTAGTTAAGGTCCACGTCTCTGCACCATACGTAAGCACTGGAAGGATGCATTGATCAAACACTTTTCTTTTAACACATAATGGCATATTGCTCTTGAAAATTATGCTGTTTCTTCCAAAAGCTCTCCAGGCAAGTTTTGTACGCCGATTAATTTCTTCATCAATGTGACCCTCACTTGATATCTGCTGTCCAAGATAAACATACGTATCTGTTATCTCCAGTTTTTCTCCATCAATCGATAAATCTTCATTTCTTGTAAAAGCATTGAACATCACTTTTGTCTTCTGAAAGTTCATTTTTAATCCCACTTCTTTACTCTTGTCAGCAAGTTCCTGGATCATACTCTGCAGCTCTGATGGGGTAGTTGCAAAAATGACTACGTCATCAGCAAAACGAAGGTGGGTTAGATAATCTCCATTAATCTTTATCCCTTTGTTTTCCCAGTTCAGTGATTGAAAGACATTTTCCAATGTGGCATTAAAGAGCTTCGGAGATATGGTGTCACCTTGTCTCACTCCCTTTCCAATTTTTATGTGTGTTGTATTTTCAAACAGCCGAATCTTTGCACTTGCATTTTCATAGATGTTATTAATAATATTAATGTATGCATCTTCAATACCGCAGGATTTCAGAGCCGTGGTAACTGCTGATGGTTTCACCGAATCAAAGGCTTTTTCATAATCGATAAAAGCCATGCACAATGGAAGTTCACATTCCCTCGCTCTTTCAATTAGTTCTCTCAGTACATGGATATGATCTATTGTGCTGTAGCCACTCCTGAATTCCAGCTTGTTCTCTCGGTTGATCCATGTCCAGTGTTACCTTCAAGCGGTGTGAAAGAACTTTAGTGAAGATTTTATAAACCACTGATAGGAGGCTGATAGGTCTGTAGTTCCCGAGATCCTCAATGTCACCTTTTTTATATAGCAGGATCATTGTAGCGGTGTTCCAATCCTCAGGAATCTTCCCTTCATTAAGGCATCGAGTGAAAATTTGGGCGAGTACTGTTTCAATTTCTCCACTTGCTTCTTGTATGATGTCTACAGTAATTCCATCTTCTCCTGGAGCTTTCCCCCGCTTCATGTTCTTGATTGCATGAGCAACTTCTGCTGGGAGGACTGGCAGAACTCTGGTACCTTTCATGATGTCTGGAGTACATGTATCATCCCTTTCATATAATTTGGAGTAGAAATCTTTCACTCTTGTCAAACTTTCGCCTCTATTTCTTGTTATAGAACCATCTTCTTTTCTCAGAGCCATAATCTGTTTTCTTCCCTTACTGAGATGTCCCTTTGCTATCTTAAGGCTTTGGTTGTTTTCAATTGCTTTCCTCACTAGCTCACAGTTGAATTTCCTTACGTCTTCAGTGATACTTTTTCGTGCTATCTTGCAAAGCTCTATATATTCCACTTTGGAAGTCACATCTTCTTTAGTTGTCCTCATCTCTCTTCTTTTTTGCATCAACATTTTGGTTTTTCTTGATAATTTGTTCACATGCAACTTGTTCTTAGACCCAGCTAATTTTGTTGCTGTTTCCATAAGACCTTTGGTTACTTTTCTGTTAACTTCCGAAATATCCACTTTTTCCGATGTTAGGCCTTCTAAAGCAGAGAATCTGTTCTTCAGTTCCAACTTGAAAGTATTATGGTGTTTTTTAAGGTTGGTTATGTCAATACATTTTGTTTGTCTTATGAGCTTGCCACGTTCCAGTTTAGTGTTGAGGAGCATCTTACATCTCACCAATCTATGGTCACTACCTGTGTTGAACTTGTTCAGCACACTGCAGTCTTCGATGACGAATTTTTTGTTACACATAATAAAATCAATTTCACTTGTCGTCCCATTTGGATGTCTCCACGTCCATTTCCTGTGTGTTTTTTTTTCTTGAAGAAGGAGTTCAAGATGAAAAACCCTTCTGCCTCTGCAAACTCAACGAGAGTATTTCCACGCTGGTTTCTGTTGCCGTGACCGAATTTACCTACTGAAGTTTCATTCTGTTGCCGTTGCCCTATTTTTGCATTGAAATCTCCCATAATTATCTTCAAGTGCTGCTTACCTTTATTATTTAGATGACAAATTTCCTCATAAAATTCTTCAATTTCTTCTTCAGGATGACTTGTGGTGGGTGCATAAGTTTGAATAATCTGAGCCTGGTATCTTCTCGAGAGTTGGATAACGAGTCGTGCAGCTCTGTCAGAGGAACTTTCAACTTCTACAACTTTATCCTTCAGTTTCTTGTTTATTATAAATCCAACACCACTAGTTCTGCCAGTATCTGTCCCACGATAGTAGAAGAGATGCCCACTTTTCAGTTCGATGAGATCTTCTCCTTTTCTCCTTACCTCACTTAGCCCCACGATGTCCCACTTGATCCTTTGTAGTTCCTCTTCCAATTCAAGAAGCCTTGAATCAGAAGATAGGGAGCGTCCATTATACGTAGCCAAGGTCAGCATCAAATGGCAGCCTAGTCCGGTCCTCCGGGGATTCTTAGCACCCTCTGCCTTCATGTCGCACTGGCCGCTGCTTTGGCCAGGTACATTCCAGCTGCCGGAGACTGAGGGCCAAGATTTAAGTTGTGGAGTCATTTTGGAGGTGTTTGGCCATAACTCACCACGCTGGCCAAGCGGGTTGGTGAGTGTGGGATAGCATTTCCTCTGATCCCGATGGTATAGTTATACCGCTATTGGCGGTCGTCAGAGCCCCTTCAGTGGGAACAGGATGCACCACGAGAAGGCGGGGTTGACATTTGTCAAGGAGAGGCTGTGATGTTACGCATCACCTGACCTTACATCTCGGTGCTTATATATATATATATATATAGGTAGTGCTATCAAAAAGTTCTGAGACTAGGTACGTCGCTCGTCAACAGATGGCAGTACGGAGATGCGCGAGCAATGGTCCAGGAGAGTGACCTTCAAGAGTCATTGTGTCGTGTGGCGTCGTTCTGTGAACACCGGGAGCTGTGCTACACGATATTTGGTGACCACGGGCCGAACACAGCTGCGATTTTGGTATGAACTGCAAACTAGTGCAGCGGGCGGACATCAAATTCTGCGTCAAACTCGCGGCACATAGGGAACCACCGTTCCTGACTCGGGTCATCACTGGGGACGAGACTTGGGTCTACGGTTACGACCCGGAGACCAAACAAGAGTCGTCGCAGTGGAAGAGCCAGGCATCTCCACGACCTAAGAAGGTCCGACAGGTCCGGAGCGCAACCAAAGGCATGATCATCGTGTTCTTCGATATTCGTGGGGTTGTGTACCATGAATTCGTCCTCCAGGGCCAGACCGCCACTCCCCTTTTTTACTGCGATGTTCTGCGCATCTTAGGGAGGACATTCGACGCAAACGACCAGAAATGTTGCTCAGGGGCGATTTCCTGCTCCATCACGACAATGCAGCAACTGACAAAGCGTTAGCAACACGCCAGTTTTGCAGCCGCAACATGATGATTACCCTTTCTCACCCGCCTTACGCTCCGGATTTGGCCACCTGTGACTTCTTTATGCTCCCGAAAATGAAGCTGAAGCTCAAGGGTCGCCGTTTTGAAACCGTGGACGAGATCCAGCGCGAATCGCAGACGGTGTTTAACACGATTCGCGAGCAGAACTTCCAGGGAGCGTTCCAAGAGTGGCAAAAACGCTGGTAGCGGTGTATCGCTGCCCAAGGAGACTATTTTGAGGGAGATCATAGCCAGACGTAAGTAGCGTAAGTACTTTGTTGTATATCAGCATAATCTCGAAACTTTTTGATCGGACTTTGTATATATCTAAAAGCCATCTTCCTTACGTCAGTGCTCTCCTGATGAGATCGGACTATATCTATTCACAATTCTATTTTTCAAACAGCCTTCTAATAACTGGACTGGAATTTACTAATTTTATTTTTGTGAAGGGTGGATGCAATGTTTTTTATTCAAGTGTCGCTGCCATTTTCGGGTAGTTTTTTTTTTTTTTTTTGGTGTTTCTTGTATACTTTTAATATCCCCTGTCCTTTTTGAAACCTTGTGTATTTTGTTTGCGTTATAACTATAAATGAATGTGGTATTTACACTGCTGGCCACCCAAAATGTAACACCAAAAAGGAAGCATCCGATTGGCCTGAAATTCGCAGCATGCGTCGCCCGTAAGGGGACATGATAACGATTAGCATTGCAGGGCATATGCAAATCATGTGCGCTCGGCACGCCACCGAGAAGCACTATAAGAAGGGTGCACAGAAGGCGAAGTGTAAGTAGTGGAAGTGTGTTGTGTGGCCGGACCTGTGCGTGGGAAGCTTCCTGGTGCCTCGTCGCAGAATACGACAGTCATTCCAGCACGTTTCGGAGTTCAACAGTGGACGAATAGTGGCTTATCGCGACAGCGGTTTATCGTACCGAGACATCGGCGCCCGTGTGGGACGCCATCCAGCCACAGTGAGGCGAGTATGGATTCGGTGGGTACAGGAGGGACGGACGGACCGACGTGACCGATTGCCGCAGCCCCGCACACCACCGATAGAGAGGACCGGCATGTTGTGCGGTGGGCATTGACGGTTCGCACCGCTACATCACGAAGGTTAGCGCACGAATTAGGGTGTGTTGCGCAACAACTTGTGTCAGCACGTACCGTTCGACGTCGTCTTCAGGAGCGGGGACTTGTCGCACGGCGCCCATTGCTCCGATTACCATTGACGTTACACCACCGGCGAGTGCGGTGGCAGGGGGTCGTTGAACGCCGTACCTGGACTACGGAATGGCATGACATTGTCTTCTCCGACGAATCCCGTTTCTGCCTGCAACACCACGATGGTCGGATCCGCGTGTGGCGGCACCACGACGAGAGACTGTATGACGACTGCATTATGCGTCGCCATAACGGTCCGTCGCCTGGCGTTATGGTTTGGGGCGCAATTGGATATGACACCCGCACCCCTCTGGTACGCACCGCCGGTACACTCAACAGCCACCGCTACATCTCCAACGTTTTGGAGCCTGTAGTCCTCCCTTACCTGCAGGACCTGCCAGCGGCCATGTTTCAACAGGACAATGCGCGCCCGCACGTGGCACGCATCGTGCAACAATTCTTCACGGCCCATCAGGTGTCACTGTTGCCGTGGCCCGCCTGTTCTCCCGATATGTCGCCCATCGAACACGTCTGGTCGCTGATCGGCAACCGAGTGTCCCGGCTAGCACCACCCGCGGCTATGCCTGATGAACTGTGGCAACGTGTGGAAGCAGCCTGGACCGACATACCCCAAGCCCACATCCATAGCCTCTTTCGTTCGATGCCGCGGCGTGTAGTGGCCGTTATTGCCAGCCATGGGGGCCACACGAACTATTGATATCTGCGTGTTCCGCAAGTCGCACGGGCCTGTAAGCTCAATCGTTTCATCTTTGTATATGTTGTTATGTGTCCAGTAAATCTGGCTTTGCTATCTCGTGTCCTTCTTGGTGTTGCATTTTAGGTGGCCAGCAGTGTATGTAGGTCGGATGTCCTTGAGGCTTTGCGCATCTCTGGCTATATCTTCATACATATTTTCTGGCATCTCATGATTGTTATTTTAGTCTATGTATTTTATGAGGTTTATTGGTTGGTCGTTTTCGGTTTATGGCTATATATAATTGGAGATATGGTACGAGAACTTTCTGGAAATGTAATGGGTAGAAGGCATCAGCTTCTTTCAAGATAAAGTTCTCAGCAAAACTGAAGGCAAGAGAATTAGCTATTGTCTTAGAGTAATTAAGAATTAAACCGTATGGGATATCATGTAAATGGAATGCCTCAGAAAATATAATTTTCAAGTTGTCTGAGGCATGTCCACTTGCATGATTAATTTGGCACCCATCTGCCTTGAACATCTATTTGACTATACGGGATGTATGTGGTTTGTTCAAAGAAAAGTGTCAATGAAGATCGTAACTTACGTGGATAAGCTAAAACTGGAAATTATCGTATGAGCATTTACGCAAGCATCCCATGTTGACACTGGTGAATCGATGGCGTGATCGAAGAATGAAGACAGCTGCTGAGCGAACCAATCCATTATTACCTATTTGACTTTGCCGTCATTTGTAAAGCGGCGTCCTTTTAAGTGTTTTTTTAGGGAGCCAAAAATGTGGTAGTTGAAAGGCGACATATCCAGACGGTAGAGCGGATGCTGGTGATGTCGCGTGATTTGCGATAAGGGGGCGATGACTGATGCTTCCATTGCAAGCTCGTGCGATCGGTGACTGGTTCAGATCAGATCAGATCATATGTAGAGGATTTCAGGAAGGGAGTGTCTGACCCTAGTTCTCAAACAACTCTTAGAAATAGGAAGCCAGGAGATTTGGGCTAGAGTGCCCGATAGGAAAGTGACACGGAAATGAAGTAGAAAGGGGGGTGCCCTTATTTATTACCGGGAGGCCAGTACCCGAGGTCCGACGGCTTAACGTGTCCATCCGACGCAAGGCGGATATTTAGTGGATCGAGCGTTCGTACCTGCCTGGGATCGAACCTAAGGTCTTCTCCATGGCAGTCACGAACGGGTGACTGGTTCAAAGTGATGACAACACGTTTCATCACCTGCCACAATTCTGTCATGGAACTTTTCACCCTCCTTCTCGTACCGCAGCAAGTTCTCAAAAGACAGGCCCGCTCACCTTGCTGCGTTCACCTTGCTTCGCTACACACCGCGTTCACCTTGCTGTATGCTAAGTGTTTATAGACTATTGTGGTCATAATTCTTGTGCTTAGTTACAACGCAGCACACAGCTGTTGCGCAATTATTCGCCTATTCTCCTTAATGTGAGCATCAACCGCTGCGATGTTTTCTTCTGTGATTTTCCTGTTCGCTTGTCCTGGTATTGCGACATCTGCCGTCGACACACGTTCCTGACGAAACATGTCTGCCCATCGAAACACGGTACGTTTTGACACACATTCTTCTCCGTATAAGGCCTGCATCCGCCGATAAATGTCCGTAGGAGTTATGTCCTCTGTCGTTAAAAGCTGAATCACTGCCCTCTGTGCACATTTGGACGAATCCATCATCCACAGCAGCTCGAATCTTCCTTCAGTACTGCACGTTACAATACTTTCAAACAGAATGACTGCTACAGAACGAAAGCTGCTTATTAAACAGTCGTATGTGTTCGACTACTTCCGCCTTGCACACGCACTCGCCCTTTTTCACTATGCTGCCGTTGCCACTTTCATTTGAACGACTCTAATATAAGAGAGGTAGACGCATAAAATGTGTGGCCTTTAGCTTTGGACAGTGGCCCATCACTCGATCAAACAGGGCACTCTTCCCGTTTCCTATCCTCGAATTCTTCTTCTGTTTAGTGAATCATTTGCATGATTTTATTCTGAACTTCTATAAAAGTTGATTTTGTTGCCCACAACTGAGCAGATATGCACGGGTGATTATAAAATAACTTCCTGGATTTGAGAGGATGTATCTTTGAAACTAAGCGACCAAGTGAACAGAAACGTTTGAAACGCATTCTATGGTGGATGGGCTCGAGCTTTTTCCCAGAGCATGTCGATTCCTGTGAGGATAATTTCTGTCACCTAGTACAGAAACGCTCTACTTATTAATAAAAATCGAACAGTGATATGAGTTTGCGATGCTACTCACCATTTATTAACAACTTTGCAAAACACAAAGTACCAATAAAATGAACTAGAGACAAAACTTGCACCATGTGCTGGATATGTGATCCACCAGTGGCTACAGTGCATTTATAGATTGTTCACTACTGACAGGACAGAAGCCAGCAGCATTTTGAGAGAAAATTACCACATATGTAGACAAGTAGGTGGGGAGAAGTGATTTAATTTCTGGGGGAGTCATGAATGAGATATGCGAGGAAGCAGTATGATGTGCCCTGTAGTGGTATGTCCCCCACCCCATGCTGTGCTATTCATTCGACAACAAGTACCCAATTGGTGACTGAGGAATGAAGAATTGCTGGCCATACTTCGTTGAGGAATCGCTGACCATGTTTCGTAGATCTGTGTCCACAATTCATCGACAATGCGAGGGGGTCGTGCAGAGGCGTTAAGTCGTCTGCAAATGAAGTCCCACGCGTTCTACAGGGGAGAAGTGTGAGAATTGCTTTGGCCAGGACAGCGCCTGAACACCTTGTAGGCACTGTCTGCTAATGTTGGCAGTGTGCGGGCTGGCGTTATCTTGATAAAACTGGGCATCAGAGATACCACGGAGATTCAACAACAAAACGGGCTGCAATATCTCATCGAAGCAACGTCGTGCTGTTTTTATACCCACTATGCGTCCGTGGGCTGTTAAAACTGATAGCATCCCAAACCCTGACATCAGGCTGAGAAGCCGTATGACGCTCACGGATAGAAGCAACGTCAGGCAGGTGACCACGTTGTCCCCAGACTCTCTATCAGGGATTGTAGGCGCTGAGACAAAAGCGAGATTCATCGCTGAGTACGACAGGATTCCATTCATCATCATGTCAAGTTTGACATTGCTACAACCTTGCGCAACAATGTGCTGCGGTGAGTGGTAGTCGTCGCAATGGCTCACGAGAGCTAAACTGGCCTTAGGCGAGCTGTGATTCACAGTCTGTGTCTATACGGGGCTGTCCGTATCTGCCTGTACACCTCGTCGAACGTCGTCTGCACTGGATTGTGGAGCTGCTGCGGTTCGCAGTCGAATGCTGCGATCGAGGCGTTCGGAAGTACATGCAGCAGTCACACTACGGCGACGCACGTTACCTTCCTCCAATCACTGTTGTCACATTCGGCCTACAGGTGTTACACCTGGCCAGTTGGCCCCTATGACACGTCGCGTTTCCGCCGAGATGCGACGCAGAGACCACCCAGCCGTACGTAAGAGCCTCTGATAAAGGCGCCCGTGTGCTGTTAGGATTCCCGGTGACGTTGCCTAGGCAACCGAGATCACTCCGATGCAGTGGTCCACACGTCCAGGTGAGGACGTTCAAACTTAGCTACGCTTGTGTGTTCTGCCCTTTGATCACCCTCGTCTAACACGTGATTGGTTCGCAACTGCAATCATTTACATAACCCACATGTCAGCACATTCCCACCAATTTGCATGGGGCGTCGACAAATACTTCCTGGTGTGGCATTTTCTGCTTCGAGCAGTGCATAAGTATGAACACTTCGACGCAGAGCTTGCTACTGCAATTAGTACGTGTCCGTCAGGAGCAGGATCGCTGTGTTTAATACTATTGCTCACAATGTATTGTGGGGCTGCTATGTTTTGCCGTCGGATGTCTACAAGGACGTTCAGGTGAGCTTCGAAAAAATGAGAAAGAGATGGGCCAATATCCATGCGTAGATCCATTCTTACCACTTCGGAAGAATTTTCGGAGAACTCAAAGAAACCAAATTTAGGAACAGGTTGGAGTTCCTCTCGCAGAAAGTCTCAACTTTTTGAATTAAAGGGAACATGAAAGTTTTTTTAATCCGCAATAAAACATCTCCTTTGTCCGATATAATTATCGGACTTTTTATTTCTGAATTACCTCTGAAGGGGATATCTTTTGCTCAAAATTCCCTTCCGCCAATACCTATGAGGGAAATTATATTTCATTTGCGGACCAGGATTTCACGTCTAAAACAATCTAACAATAACCCTGTTGCATCTGCCTAAAAGATTAAGGGGCGTCATAACAATTTCGAATAAATCGGTCGTTAGTGCATGGAGCATTGATAGCCGTATATTGGGAAAACTTTGGAACTTTTAAATTATCTTTAAAAGGCAAGAAAGCTTATTACTGCAATTGAACCGATCTGAAACGTTCAGAGACATCAATCAGGTATACTTTTCCAAAGTAATCGAGGTAGTTGCCTTCAATGCACGATCTTAAAAAACAAGAGTCACTCACAATACAAATTTAAATTCGTTGGCAGAATTTAAAGTGACTCTTGTTTTTTAAGATCGTGCATTGAAGGCAACTACCTCGATTACTTTGGACTATTTCTGCACGAATTCGAATTCTCCTAATAGGTATACTTTTAATGATAACTTGTACAAGTTAAGAATGAGATCGAGAATGTTGCTTCGGAAAAAATCTGAAAGATAAATGATTTCATTGGAAACTAACTTTTTATTGATACAGTATCTGAAAGAGACTACGAAAATTATGTTTACAGCATAATTGAATCTTTTTGGAAGGTGATCCAAAAAAAACAGTCAAAACGAAATTTTCAAATTGCAATTTCTTTAACTCCGTTTTAATTTCGAAGGACAAAAATTGCAGTTATTTCAATAACGAATTTGTAAAATAAAAATATTAACGTTTACCACAATCAAAAGTTTATTATACATCGACTATAGTTTCGCAGATCTTCTGGCTCGGCTTCATCAGGACGAATGGAGCGTAAACATTCAAATCATTGTGACATCATCAGAGTTCTGACGGTCACGGTTTTTGGTGAGTTGTTTCCACGCCCTTGAAAGAAATGGAGTCGACATCATGTCGTTGACAAGCAGTGAAGAGTTCCGGAATATGTGAAAAGCTTCTAATACATTAAGCTTGATCATTGAATCAGGTTTATCAATGAGCGTAGCGTTTTCAGACAGAAATTTATGGTTGTTTTCGTGACAATGCTGGGCTATAGACGAGACGACTTTTTCAGTTCACAATTCCGTACGTAGGTCTGGTGTTCCTTCACACGGAAATTTAAAGCCCTGCTGGTCTGCCCTATATATGTAAGTCCATATTCACAAGATGTCTGATAAATTCCCCAGGAAAATAAAGTTTTTCGGATCAAAAGATTACGTCGAAGACATAAATTCCTGGGGAATTTATCAGATACCTTGTGAATGTGGACTTTTATATATAGGGCAGACCAGCAGGGCTTTAAATTTCCGTGTGAAGGAACACCAGACCTACGTACGGAATTGTGAACTGAAGAAGTCGTCTATAGCCCAGTATTGTCGCGAAAACAACCATAAATTTCTGTTCGGAAACGCTACGCTCATTGATAAACCTGATTCAACCATCAAGCTTAATGTATTAGAAGCTTTTCATATATACCGGAACTCTTCACTGCTTGTCAACGACATAACGTCGACTCCATTTCTTTCAAGCGCGTGGAAACGACTCACCAAAACCCGTGACCGTCAGAAATCTGATGATGTCACAATGATTTGAATGTTTACACTCCATTCATCCTGATGAAGCCGAGCCAGAAGCTCTGCGAAACTCTGATCGATGTATAATAAACTTTTGATTGTGGTAAACGTTGATATTTTTATTTTATCTCAACACCACAAGTTTGTAGTCATGAATTAATTATATACAGGGTGTATAACAAAGTCCTTTTTTGAACGCAAAATGCTGGAGTTGTGGAAGTAGTGTGTACATATAGTAAAGTGACTATGTTCTATCAGATGAGACCGATTGCAGCACCCCTAGCGGCGAATTTTGGAAATTAGCTATCCTATCGTGAGAACCAAGAGAGAGAGCAAAAAAAGTGAATAGTAAATGTGTAGAGCGTCGCCGATTTAGTATGAAATTACGCCCTACATTTACCAAAAACTCCAATAGAAGTCCGGAAATGCGGATCTCTCGGTATCCAATCACCGGCATAAATACGTCACTCATCGCGTGCAGAAGTGTGACATTATAAAGTGATGCAAATTTACTAATAAAACAAATACATGTAAGTGTCAGCAAGGTACAATTTATTATGTACTGCACAGTAAAGTAATAGGACATTATGAAGAAGAAAAACACAAAATACTGTTCTAGAAACACAAAATGTCAGTACTAATACTTAAGCATTCGCGATGTGCCTACCATCGGCAGCAATATACATCTGTATTCGATCTAGAACTTCTTGTTGGACGTTCTGCAGCATTTCAGGTGTTACGTTACTGCATGCTTGGATAATACGGGGTTGTAGAAATTTGTCATACACGACCAAATGTAAGGCCACACGTCGCACTGATGTCTCTCGTACTGCAGTGTGGGTGGGCTAGCGCATAGGTCAGGACATCCACTTGCTGCACGTGCACACCTGCAAGTGTCGGCCTACCTGAACGAGAACGACTTATAATGCTCCCGGTTTCTCTCAGCCGGCGAACGACATTCATGATAGTAGCCGCAGTAGGATGAAAAATATTAAGGAAACGTAATGCATATTGGCGTGCTACCTCTCTTGCCCGACGACCGCATTCCCCGTACAACATAACCATCTCGCAGTACTAATCGTTGGAATAACTAGCCATGTGTAGACTCGAAGATCCAGTCCACGCACTGTCTGACAAACCTTCCCTGACCGCCAATTAATGCTTCCCGATAAGGTATGACGTAGCGTTTCCCATTTGCATACTTTCATCCATCCTTCGCTGTTTTGCAGGCAAAATTCGTTTACAGATTTTACATTTTGCGATGTCATTCGTGGCGTATTTATGCCGGTGATCTGATACCGAGAGATCTGCATTTCCGGACTTCTATTGGAGTTTTTGGTGAATGTAGGGAGTCATTTCGTACTAAATCTGTGACGTTCTACACGTTTGCTATTGACTTTTTTCGCTCTCTCTCTTGGTTCTCGCGATAGGATCGCTAACTTCCAAAATTCGCCGCTAGGGGTAATGCAATCGGTCTCATCTGATAGAACATAGTTCATTTTACTATATGTACACACTACTTCCACAACTCTAGCATTTTGCATTCAAAAGTTATTTCCCTGTTTAAGGACTTTCCTATACACCCTGTATAACGAATTGGTAGTTCTTTTTGTCATTTGAAATGAATTAATTCCGACATATCACAAGTATCACATTTCTGAAAAGAAAAAATGTCATTGTGGAAAACTCAGAGAAAAAAATTTTAAATTTTATAAATACCGGACTGAATAAGAGGGTTTTCAAAAGAAAAATCTCTTAATATTTGGAAGTTAAGTACTATCGTACAAATATCATAATTTCAACTATAGAAAATATTCCATCATAACGGGATTTTCTGTTTTATATCTGCCCTAAAAACAGAAGATCTCGTTAAGTTCATAAACATTTTTGTACGTACCGAGGAGAACTGCGAATTTGTGAGCATCAGTGGCAAAAATCATGATTAAATCAGGAAGCCAATGAAGTTACACAGATTCTGTTTCCTGTACGTGTCGAATTACTTCGAAAAACATGTGTCTTTCATTTATACAATGAAAGAGGATTTGTTTTTCATTGTTTCTGTGAATATCATGGGTAGTTCTTTCTACAAATTGAATTTTCTTCTTCAGATCTTCATTGCAAAATCTTAGTTTTCATTTCAGTAGCAGAGATTTCATATAAACTCCTGCCCATGAGTAAAAACTCGTTCTCAGGCTTTGTTAAGCAGTATCGTCTTTCCGAATTTAATATATTAGGTTATGACTACAGTACAAGAAAACAATTTTAGAGTTCTTATTAAATTTTACTCTGCAATAACACCTTTTTATAAAAAGAAAATAATATGTGAAGAAAAGCAATTCAATCTCTAACATTGTTTAAAAAATTGTATAACAAATGAAAAACAAGAAAGCTTTGTTCCTACCTGCTTCGAACTACAATGCTGGCCACCCAAAATGCAACACCAAGAAGGACACGAGATATCAAAACCAGATTTACTGGACACATAACAACAGATACAAAGATGAAACGATTGAGTTTACAGGCCTGTGCGACTTGCGGAACACGCAGACATCAATATTTCGTGTGGCCCCCGTGGCTGGTAATAACGGCCGCTACACGCCGCGGCATCGAACGAAAGAGGCTTTGGGTGTGGGCTTGGAGTATGTCGGTCCAGGCTGCTTTCACACGTTGCCGCAGTTCATCAAGCGTAGCCGCGGGTGGTGCTTGCCGAGCCGCTCGGTTGCCGATCAGCGACCAGACGTGTTCGATGGGCGACATATCGGGAGAACAGGCGGGCCACGACAGCAGTGACACCTGGTGGGCAGTGAAGAATTGTTGCACGATGCGTGCCACATGTGGGCGCGCATTGACCTCTTGAAACGTGACCGCTGACATGGCCGCTGGAAGGTAAGGGAGGACTACAGGCTCCAAACTGTCAGAGATGTAGCGGTGGCTGTTGAGTGTGCCGGCGATGCGTACCAGAGGGGTGCGGGTGTTATATCCAATTGCGCCCCAAACCATAACGCCAGGCGATGGACCGGTATGGCGATGCATAATGCAGGCGTCATACAGTCTCTCGCCGCGGGGCCGCCACACGCGGATCCGACAATCGTTGTGTTGCACGTAGAAGCGGGATCGTCGGAGAAGACAATGTCGTGCCATTCCGTAGTCCAGGTGCAGCGTTCAACGGCCCACTGCCGCCGCACTCGCCGGTGGTGTAACGTCAATGGTAATCGGAGGAATGGGCGCCGTGCGACAAATCCCCGCTCCTGCAGACGACGTCGAACGGTACGTGCTGACACAGGTTGTTGCGCAACACACCCTAATTCCTGCGTTAACGTTCGTGATGTGGCGGTGCGAGCCGTCTATGCCCGCCGCACAACATGCCGGTCCTCTCGTTCGGTGGTGTGCCGCGGCTGCGGCAATCGCTCACGTCGGTCCGTCCGTCCCTCCTGCACCTACCGAATCCATACTCGCCTCACTGTGCCTGGATGTCGTCCCACACGGGTGCCGATGTCTCGGTACGATAAACCGCTGTCGCGATGAGCCACTATTCTTCCTCTGTCGAACTCCGAAATGTGCTGGAATGACTGCCATATTCTGCGACGATGCATCAGGAAGCTTCCCACGCACAGGTCCGGCAGCACAACACACTTCCACTATTTACACTCCGCCTTCTGTGCACCCTTCTTATAGTGCTTCTCGGTGGCGTGCCGGGCGCACATGATTTGCATATGCCCTGCAATGCTAATCGTTTGCATGTCCTTTCGCGAGCGACGCATGCTGCGAATTTCAGGCCAATCGGATGCTTCCTTCTTGGTGCTGCATTTTCAGTGGCCAGCAATGTATTATTATGTGTAGTTCGAAGCTGGTAGGAGCAATGTAAGCTTCTATCCCTCAGATGGTACTTCTGTGAATGTACATCTACACTGTAAAAAATATGTGGTGTGAATTTACGGAAAATTTCTGAAAATAAAGTGTAGCAAAGTGGTAAGCTGGTAAGTAAGTGTCCATCTTTTAACGGAATTTTCATTTTTAAAAGTGTCCGTTGTTTTAACTTTCACATTTTCACAGATTTTCCGTAGTCATTAATTCCGTTTATTTCAGAAAAGTCAGTTTCAAGTTTTTCCGTATTTATACAGAAATTTCGCAAAATCCAACGTGCTGAATATTTAAGCCCTTACGCGAGAGAATCCTTTTGGGCCGGAGGTGAGGACCGAGCCCAGGCCGTTTGGGTTGAAGCCGCGCGTCTTAACCACTGAGCCAGAAAGTCACAGGAATCAGAGTCACGTTCAAGGTAAAAACTAATTGCACGGTGATGAATATTTTTTTTTCATTAATGTGAGTAATTTAGTCATTTTATTTTCTACTGAAGCTTATTATTTTTTTGAATACGCTTATAATTTTTTTTTTTTCTGTTGGAGGTCTTAATACAAATTACGTATTTTTTTTTCATCATGATTTTTTGAAGCAACAGAATGATTTGGTGTTTGAGATCTTTTTTCAACTGACAGTAAATTTCAATCATCTTTAAGAGAAGGTGCAATGAACCGTTTTATTTCACAAAACTTCTAAATATAAAATTTACTCTTAGTAGCTATATAGCTTTTGTCTTAAGGACTCCACATACTGATACATAGGCATCGTACAATCGCGTGTACAATAATAAATTAAGTACCCGGATTCTAACGATAACACAATATATAATAGCTGGTGCACAAAATGGCGGAGAGGGGAAGAAATACCCAGTATCACAATAACCAAAATGTATGCAATGTAAGATCCTCTGTTTCCGATCTCACTACAGAACTTCAAAATCAATTACTTCGACAGACTAGTGAAATTTAATAGTTAATCAAATCTCCCAATATTTCCATGAATCTCTCTTACTTTTTGTCATCTGGATACGGAAAAAGTGAGAACGGAGTTTTTTGGAGAACGGATCATCCAGCCAGAGAAATATAATAAAATTTGTCAACTACTTTCACAAAAATATCCTTCTTAGATGATGTAAAAATTGCGAAATATTTTTATGTTGAATGTTTCGCGATGTATCATAAACACAGTAAACAGTAAATGCGCCTATATATACACCATCTACCAGCAAGTAATTGGACACCTATGATAACAAAGGAAAACGAAGTTTATTCACCTTCAATAGTTGGTGGAGCCTCCACGAGCGGTGATTACAGTTGCGACCCACCGGGTCATACTCTCAACCAGGCGTTGTACGACGGCTAGCGGTATTTTCTTCCACTCGGCTTGGAGAAGACAGGTCAGTTCCTTCACCGATTTCGGACGGTGGGGGCACCCCTTAAGTCGACGCTCCAACTCGTCCCAGAGGTGCTCGATAGGGTAAGGTCCGGGCTCTGCGCAGGCCAGTTTATTCGATTAACCACATTGTCACCATACCGAGCCATGGTGGACCTCGCAACATGACAGGTGGCATTGTCATCCTGAAAGTAACATGGATACATCCCGTAAAACTGCCACAACGTAGGAAGCGCATGGTCATCCAAAATGGTGCAGTAGGTCTCGGCGTTGAATCTACCAGGAACTGTGACCAAGGGTCCCGTGCCATACCAGGAGAAACACCCCCATAGCATAATTCCACCGCCGCCGTACTTCACAGTTGGCACAATACATTCCGGCAGGAGGTGTTCTCCAGGCAAACGCCAAACCCAGACCCTGCCATCCAAACGGTAGAGGGTTAACCTTGATTCGTCGCTCCAGAGAACCTCTTTCCACTGTTCAACGGTCCACTGTTGACGTTCTTTGCACCACGTTAGCCGAGCAGCGCTATTGGACTTGGTGATCAAAGGCTTGTGGGCGGCAGCACGTTCATGGTAACTGAGCAGATGGGTTTCCTTACGGACGGTATTCATCGAAAGAACACTCCCGGATGCTTGTTGAAACTCCTCGCGGATGTGACCCATAGATTTGGTGCTGTTCTTCCGAATTTCTCTGGCCAGCACCCGTCGGTCTCTAACTCCCAGTTTTGTGGGTCTGCCGGGTCGGGGCGCATTCCGACAGTCACCTCTCATCTTCCACTTGCCAATCACGTAGGCCACTGTCGATTTTGGGTACTTCAACTCGCTGGATATGTCACGTATGGATGGGCCATTTTTGTGATACCCGACGATTACACCTTTCTCGAATTCAGAGAGCTCCGAACTGCGTGGCATCTTGCATGCGACTGGTTGCGTTGTTGTTTCCCACACGATATTTAATGGCGGCGGCCGTGACTTATATCAGGACCGCAGATATCGTCGATTGCAGGGGTGTCCAATTACTTGTTGGTAGATAGTGTATATCCCAAGCTCTTTAATTGCAAAATGTATTTCAATCATTGAACTGGGAAAGCAAAGGAATAAAGATTAATGGAGATTATTTAACTCACCTTCATTTTGCTGATGACGTAGTCTGTTTTGCAACTACCCATTCGGAGCTGCAGAGTTTGATTCAAGAACTTGCTGACAAGAGTAAAGAGGTGGGATTAAAAATGAACTTTCAGAAGACAAAACTGATGTACAATGCTTTTACAAGAAATGAAGATATATCGATTGATGGAGAAAAGCTTGAATCAACCGATACCTACATTTATCTTGGGCAGCAGATATCAGGTGAGGGTCACATTGATGAAGAAATTAATCGGCATATAAAACTTGGATGGAAAGCTTTTGGAAGAAACAGTACAATTTTTAACAGTAGTATGCCATTATGTCTTAAAAGGAAAGTGTTTAATCAATGCATCCTGCCAGTGCTTACGTATGGAGCAGAGACATGGACCTTAACTAAAAAAGATATACAAAGACTGTAGACAACTCAAAGCAGCATGGAGAGATGCATGCTTGGTGTAACCACGAAAGATAAGAAGAGGAACTTATGGATAAGAAAAATGGCAAGAGAGGACGACATCATGACCAAAGTGGAATTATTGAAATGGCAATGAGCTGGACATGTTGCCAGAAGAACACACCACGGATAGACAACTGAAATTTTAGACTGGATTCCAAGGGACAGAAAAAGACCCAGAAGATTGCCCCATGGGAGACGGATAGATGAAATTCGAAAGCATGCCGGAGTGAGATGGAGGAGACATATTGTGTGTGTGTGTGTGTGTGTATGTGTGTGTGTGTGTGTGTGTGTGCGTGTGTGTGTGCGTGCGTATCATCATCAACCATTATCAATCCAATTGTGAATGTAGGTCTCCTCAAGTTTCTTCTACAACAGTCTGTCTTGAGCCATTCTCCTCCATATCACTCCCACATGCTTTTGAATTTCATCCACCCATCTCCCATGTGGTTTTCTTCTCGGTCTTTTCCTGTCCCTTGGAATATAGTCTAAAATTTCGGTTGTCTATCGGTGGTCCGTCCTTCTGGCATTATGTCCAACACACTGCCATTTCAGGGATTTTACTCTGATCACGATGTCTTCCACTCTTGTCATTCTTTATCCAAGAGTCCCTCTACTTATCTTTCCTGGTTACACAAGCATGCATCCCTCCATGCTTCTTTCAGTCGTCTGCAGTCTTTGTATCTCTTTTTTAATCAAATTAGTTATCCATGCTTCTTTCAGTTGTCTGCAGTCTTTGTATATCTTTTTTAGTTAAGGTACACGTCTCTGCTCCATACATAAGCACTGGAAGGATGCACTGATTAAACACTTTTCTTTTAAGACATAATTTATTTATTTATTTATTTATTTATTTATTGTATTGTAAGCACATCCCTACAGACGGTAAATCTAGTTACAGGAATTACTATTTTTATATTTACAGTGATAATTACTAAGTGATATTTACAATCTTGCAAAACATGCTTTATGAATAAAATTATTACTTACATTAAAAATATCCGAACAGTCTTCAAGTGAGTTGTGAAGCCTATACATTTTACATAACGGATAATTTTTTCCAGCATCTGTTCTGCAAAATGGCACTGCAAATAGTTCACATTTTGTCCTCGATAAATATGGGACACGGAAACTTAATTGGTTTACAATTTGAGTATCATCTATCTCTTCATTGATGATGTCGTACAGGAACTTCAGTTGGAGAGCCTTCCTTCTCGATTGCAGAGAGGTCATCTTGAAGAATGTCAGAAGGTCAGCAGTCGGGATGTCCGCTATATAAACACCGGTCGATTTATAAAAAAGGAGTCGAAGAAACTTTTTCTGAACTTTCTCAATTTCATTTACTAGAGTTACTTGGCTAGGACTCCAAATGATCGCCGCATATTCCAGTGAAGATCTGACCGTAGTCTCAAAAATGCGGATAAGGGTCTGAGTATTCGAGTAATACTTGGAATGTTGTATGATAAATCCAAGTTTTCTGTACGCTGTACGTACAATTCTTTTGATATGACTTTTAAAGTCCAAGTTCGAATCAGACGTGACTTCCAAGTCCTGGACTTCGTTTTTCCGGGTAATAGTATCGTCGCCAACTTTTTAGTCAAAAAGAATTGTTTTTCTTTTCCGCGAAAAGGAAACGACATGACACTTGGAGATGTTGAGATGGAGATGGTTTAACTTACACCACTGAAACAGGTTATTGACGTCAGTTTGAAGAGCAAGACAGTCAGCAGGAGTCTGTACATTGCGATTAAGCTTGAGATCATCATCAAACAAGAGACATGGGCCATGAATGCAAAAAGGAAGGTCATTAATGGATATGGAAAACAGGAGTGGTCCTAAATTAGTGTCTTGGGGTATTCAAGACGTGGCAACATAGGAATCAGAAACATGGTTGTTATAAATAACAGACTGGAATCGGTTGAAAAGATAGGATTTAAACAAGGACGTCAAGTTATCACTCAGGCCAAGACAGGTCAATTTCTTGAGTAAAATGCCATGATGAACTTTGTCAAAAGCTTTAGCAAAGTCAGTGTAAATAACATCACCTTGTAATCCTCTGTCAATAGATTACGTAATGTCTTCTGTGATGTGGAACAGGTTGGTAAGCGTTGAGCGTTTCTTCACAAAAACATGCTGTTCAGAGCTGAGGACACGTTTTAAATGATCATATAGCTTAGAAAAAATAAGAGACTCGACTATTTTCGCCAGGACAGAAATAATTGTGATAGGTCGATAATTCTCAATAGAGTCTCGGCTGCCTTTTTTGAAAACAGCGATAATTTTCGCTTTTTTCAGATCTGGAGGAAAATTCCAGTAATGACAATTAGATTATAAATGAAGCAGCGGCTTACAAAGCGTCTGACCACATCCTTTGGTTATGTACGAAGGAATGATATCAGGATCAACAGCTCTACTTCCTTTCAGTTTCTTGATAGCGTGTAGGATCTCATTCTCAGTGAAGTGGTCAATGTTAAGAACGTCAAGCTGTTCGTACTGACCTTCGGCATTTACAGGGAATATATCAGGTTGGTGGGGGAAAGAATTCTCTGTAACAAAGACAGAACGGAACAAATCTGCAAAGCCAATAGCGATGTTCTGGCCACCCTCAATCCTGGTGTTATTGCGATTAAGTATATTGAGTGAGACGCATCGTTTCTTCTTAAGAATTGTAAATTCCCAGAACTTGGATGGATCGCGAGTGATAAGTTCTTCAGTTTCTTTCGTAAACGAGATATGCGCTGCTTTTACCGCTTTTTTAACTTCGACCTGGAGATCTTTATACTGTCTGTAGTCATCAATATTGTTATGTTTCATGAATTTTCTTCTGTAGTGGTTTTTCAGAGCAAGAGTTTTTATAATATACCCTGGTGAATCGTGCTTCACATTGCTTCCCACCGCTGGTAAAGTGTACGTCTGTCGAAATCCTAACGAAGCGTGCCACCCTGTTAGGATTTTAAAATAATAACGAAGTGTACCACCTGCCACACCACGGATCGATGTTGTTGCTTTTTTAATATGTTCAAGCCATAGTTATAATGCACATTGTGTGTCAAAGGGCAAATTTAGTTTCTTTTGAAAGACCGCTCGCCATTTTGTAAGGCAGTTTTAAAAGACACCTAGGTTGGTTTTGCCGTAGTTTCAAAAAAGTTTTTTTTTTATTGGAGGTTTAACGACCACCGTGAGCAACTCAATGGGCTATAAAGCAGTCGCCCGTCCCTAATTTAGGGTCACTGTTTCCAGGGAAGGGAGAGAGCCAGTGCCGTAAGACAAACACAACATCCATGCCTCACCGGGATTCGAACCCGGACCCTTTACGGACGAATAATCAGAGGCCAGCGCCTTAGACCACTGCGCCACCGGGCGGCCTTTAAAAAAGTTGTCTTCAAATGCAATGGAGATATTGGGTTAGCCTTTCACACTCATGGAGGCGGTACAAATCGACATTCCTCTACGAACTGTCAAAGAACCGAGCCTGCAAGGAAGTTCTCGAAAGAGGGAAGACAGACAGACAGAGAGAGAGGTTGCATGCAGAGAAAAGGATGCTGCTTTTTTGCGTTCTATGGAATATAACCCATTAAATGTGTAAATAGGTATATCAAAATGTCTTATATCATAAGTTCTGATAATAAATTATAAGCATCCTATTGGCTGGATCATGAGGATTTGTCAGCTAAGGGCATGCGTACATCCTAAAAACGTACCGCAAGGATTGGGTCCGAGGGCCGGTTGAACCACTAGGCAAACTAGGCGGCTGCCTAGGGCGCCGAAATTTAGGGGGCGCCAAGATTTATAGTTGATAAAATAAATTGATGTTAATAAATGAGAAAAAAAAAGCAACTTTATTTTATAATCTTAGTAAGTAAAAAACTGAGACCTACGCTTATAACTTATAGACTAAATAAGTCAGCGTGCTGCAAATGAGAAGCTGATGAGAAAGTGCGCCTCTGTCGAAAAACTGCCATCAGCCAGGTCCGTTCCTATGCTGCAGGAAAGTCATGCTACACCTGAGGGATTCCATATTAATCCGGCTTTCGATTGAAATATCAAGACCACTTCTTCTTTCACACATAGTAGCAATTCCCAACGCTGAAAATTGTGTTGTTGTTGTTGTGGTTTTAACGACCACCGTGAGCAATACGGTGGGCTATTAGCAGTCGCCCGTCCCTAATTTAGGGCCACTGGTTCCAGGGAACTGTCACACTCAGACTATTTTCTAATTATAACAGGGGCAAAAGTAAGAGAGGCCATACTACTATATTCATTCCCCTGGCATTCTTGTTTCTTTTTTCACTCTATTTTTTCTTTTCTTTTTTTTTTTTTACCGGGCAATCCGGGAAAAAATTTGTTGCGTCAGCTACGTTATCGATCGAACAAGAAATTGCCCGTGAAGACACTTGGTAATTTTGCGAAAAATAAAGTACGCAAAATGAAATTTTAATTTGATTTTAATTTACGTTGGAAGTAAGTAAAGGGATATAGATTCCATTAGTTTCTTTCTGTTTCCTATATTTTTGCGTCTTGAAATTACTATTGGATAAATGCAATATGCTTAGCCACACAAAGAACAACAAATTTTGGCGGCGCAAGGATGGTGCCCTGCCTAGGGCGTCAAACGCCGTAGCACCGACCCTGATTGGGTCTGACAGGCGAAATGCCTGAACAGCGCCCGCTGTATCGCATATTCCTTACATTCTGTGGTGACTGACATAGTTGTAAAATTCGGACGCAATCACATTCTGCCCGCACTTGCATTGTAACTAATCTTCATAGAGAATGGTAGGGTTACTAGCGTTGCTACGGAATTTTTGGTTGACCATACAGGAAATATATTGGCAATATTTATGCTCTGTCGAATAAGACCAAGCCTCGAGTAAGTGTGGAAGAACCCTGCTTTTATCTTTCAGGGAGAACTATGGTTTAAGCTCTGTCATGAACTGATACCTACATTCTGTCATATAAAAAAAATAGCGGTGGGAAGAAACAAAAAATATTTGAATTGAATTGAAAACAGCTGAAAAAAGAAAATTTATAAAAAAAACATCGACATGAAATAAATAAAAAATCAAAGTTTTTACTGCTACCGAATAAATAATAATTTTAAAAGGACATGGAGAAAAGACTGAAGGGTGGGTAAACGAATGCTATATTCGATCTTTGATTCTATTTCTCTTCATCATAGTCAGCAATCCTAAGTTCGTAGGAAATATCTTTTTCGGGTCCTCGATGCTCCTACGTCATTAATATAAAAGAAGAGTGAAATCGGTTCTATAATTGAAATATGCATAATCGGCTTTAGAATATAATTAGGTAACCACCGTTTACAAAGCGATTACATGTTCTGTGTGTTAACGGTGAAAAAGTACGAAACGGACGAAAAAGAGTTACTGCCGCAGTGTCGTACAAGACATTCACACTAACAAGCCGAGCGATTAAAGATTGCAAGTCATAGAAAAGATCTTTTACGATTAACTCTTTCTTAAGCTACTGTCTTGTCTTAGGATTTCGCAATCGGACTTGTGCAACTTCGTAGTCCCGAATTCAGTTAACTTTTGTTACCCACGTGAGGTACCTAAGATACACCCGGAAATGTACGCCCTGGTGAATATTTGCAGTTCTCGTTGGCAGCCAACACCCCCTTTTGATAAGAGAGAAAAAAGTAAATAAATAAATAAAAATGCTAGAGAAAGAAAGGGATCGGGTGCAAGAAGAATGAGTGCAAAACAGAAACCACAACTGCCCTTTGAAAAGAATCAACGCTCCGATAATTCCTCTGCTTGGAAGATTTCGTTCTCATTCGTAACAGTGCTCAGCAGGAGTCAATAATAATACACAGCCAGATCTGCCTTCGGCGGGCTTTTGTTGTTAACACAAAAGTCCCGTCAGATCACAGGAGAGATCGTAACGGGGCCAGCGGGGATTACAGCTGTTTGCATGAAGTTCTTTTCTGTGGTGTCCCGTGCAACAACACATTCTAATAAAGGAACTGCAGAGAAAAAGGCTTACAAAATGGCTCCGGATTAGATGCACTCGTGAATTAATTTCAGGAAACTTCGTCCGTTTTATCACTGCACTTGATCACAGTTGAAGCCGTTTTGTTAGAATTTTTGCTTTTTTTCACTCAAACATTTCGAACAAGCGTCTTCGTTCTTGTTCGATATGTGCTCCAATTCAAGCACAGACTAAGCATGCAGGAAATCGTTTCGCATGTTTTTGTTCAGCAGCAAAGCCTGATAGCTAGATTAGATATAGATCAGGAATTTTCAAATTATGTTAAACAAACTTTTCTTTATCTGAAGTAGAACGACCCAATGAATATTGAAGGCTGTTGCCCGTCCTTGATTTTTCATTTACTATTAGTAGTTCCTCTACTGAACAGAAGTAGATGGGGAAATAACAGGAAACGTTATAAAGATTTAAATGAAGTCTTAAACAGACTTCCTCGGTGCTAAAGGCGCAATTTCTGGGCACGAGTGTTGCAGAAGTGCTGAGCGGCGTATATACAGAAAAACATACGAAGCCCAGACGCGGGTCCCTGCGATGCTGGGCTTCAAAAATGACAATTTTTAAAAAAAGTTTTTTTTTTTTTCATTTTGCCCTTTTCCCCGAAGAAAAAAAGCCTAGAGCAAGGGATAAATTTGCTCTTCTGTTTTCGAGAGCATGAATCCGCCCGAACTCGAATTATGTACGAATCCGCCTGAACTCGAAGTGTGTACAAGGATTGTACCGGAAGTGATGCAAAAAGGGGCTTAATTTTTTTATTAACTGACAGAAGTCGTTCAAATTGCTCATGTTGGTAAAGCAACTCTTTCTCCTGACAAAGGTACTACAGTACTCAACACAGTCTCCATCACAAGCGATGCATTTGCGTCATCGTTGAACCCAACTCTCGAATCCTCTTTGAAAAAATTCAGGTGTAGACTATTGTACCCACTTCTTCACAGCCACTTTCACCTCGTTTGTGTCATCAAATCGTTGTCCCCGGAGACTGTACTTCATTGGACTGAACAGGTGGAAGTCGGGGGTGCCAGATCTGGACTTTACTGTGGATGGGAGACCACCGACCAGCCTAATTTGCTGATCGCCTGATTTGTTGCCAAAGATGTGTGTGGTCTCACATTGTCATGGTGAATGTGGATCGTTTTCAGATTCTTGTCCGGCCTCTTTCTCCTTGTGGCTTCTCTAAGCTTCTTGAGTGTCTCAATGTACCGCTCGCTGGTCACGGTACGGCCAAGTTCCAGAAAATCAAGTAGAATGGCACCCCTATCATCCCAAAAAACAGTCACCCTGACTTTCTGTGGTGATCGCTGGCTCTTGAACTTCTTAGGCCTTGGTGAAGAGGTGTGACGCAATTCGATGGATTGATTCTTCGTTTCTGGATCATAAAGACACGCCTACGTTTCATCCCCTTTCACCAGATCGGTACAAAACGTGTCTTCATTGGCTTCAAACGCTTCAAACAGAACAAGTAGACTTCCACCCTTTTCTCTTTCAAACCAGGTGTCAACTGCCGATGTATCCACTTTCTACACACTTTCCGATACCCTAAGTCTTTCACCATTTTCTGTATGGCATTGTCACTACGGTCCAATGGTGCAGTCACTACAGTCCAACGGAATGTGAATCGTCTCTCCGCGCGAATCAATTCGTCCACTCGCTGACGATTCGTTTCAGTCACCATTGCGTGGTTTGTACTTCTTTCTGACGATGATGGTCTTCCACTGCGTGATTTGTCTTCAATGCTGGTTTACCCTACTTTAAACTTCTTTATCCATCTGTGGCCATTGCTCTTGTCAGTGGTGACATCTCCGTAAACATTCTGTAGCTTTCTGTGGATGTCGGACAGTCTGCACCTTTCCTTCGTCAAGAACTCAATGACGGCACGTTGCTTCTGCTTGGAATCCATTATTTACCTGCAATGAAGAAGAAGGGTTACTATAGAGGAAGAGTTACTCTACCAACATGTGCAATTTGAACGACCTGTGTAAGTTAATAAAAAAAGTTTTGCCCACTTTTGCATTACTTTCGGTACAACCCTCGTATATCATCTCCAAGAAGGTGTCAATCGGAGACCATTTTTGCAAGAAAAATTGTTTTTATTCACTTTAAGGGCAGATCTAGAAGCTCACCTAATTGATGGATGGGGGAGCGGTTACTCCAGTCTAAAGAAGATAGAGAGACTTTGTGGGGGCCTCACACACTTTGTAAACTTGCAGCGCTTCCCTTTCCTGGCATTGCAAAGCTTTTTAAACATTTTTCACTAAAATAATTTTATCTAAAATTTTAAATCACGAACTTCGAACAAGAACGAAAAAATCAGCCCTATTTTCATGGCTTCGAATGCTCGCTTTTCGAGGAAACCAGCTTGATGCTTTTTAAGTCTCAAACCTGGATAAAATCTTTCAAAACAAAGTTTGATTCCTTCTAATCAGGTGGATTGATTTAACAGAGAAATTTCCAGGTTGGAAACTTGTTACTGGTTTTTCTTTACTGCCCAGTCTAAGTATGTACTTCGCTCTGTCACTCGCATTATTTCACACACACCCACACACACTCTAAGGTCTACCTCACACTGTGGTTTCCCTTTCTTTCAATTACTAATGACACCAGACAATATTAAAGAACAGAACACCCATTTACTTTTCATGATCAGTTCAAATCTTTTGTCACTTCCGCTCTCAGCTTTCTCCGTTTCTGAACCTCCAGATTTTTTTTTTTTTTTTGATTTTTTATTCTGCTGAAGCCAAAACAGAACGTTTTATCTCCAAATTTATGGCAAATTTCAGTCGTTGGGAAATCTTTTACAAAAATCTGTACATTTATTCGCATAATCTTACAAAAACAAATACGTTATTTATGATATTGGCCATTTAAAAAGGAAAATCCTGCTTTAAGGGGGGGTCGCCTCGATCGCCTTCACTGGAATCGCTACCGATTCCCTCTGACATCGCTCAGGAAAGCATTATAAAACAGACCCAGGAACAACGTATAATAAAGGTCTTCCGATTAGTGTCAATAAAATATACAATACGGTAAATTTCCAATTCTTATTCATGAAAATTCTGCTGAATCTTTCATGCATAAAAAGAGTGAGTAGCAAAAAAAAAATCGCATATGCACCTTTTACTGGATGATCTAGCATTTACTTCGTGGAGTGCGGAGAAGAATGTTCAGAGTAAGGAAGCAAACCCCCACAGCTATGTCTGGCTGCTGGCTAACATGTAACGTATCATTCTACGTGGCTAATTTTCAACTCAAAGGTTTCAGTAACATGTTTAAGTGCGAGGGTCATTTTAAAAGTTTTGCACACTGTAGGTTATCTCTTAAAAATATAATTTATTTCACAACATACCTTTACAGGCCTTCGAAGTAATATCCATCTTTCTTTATTATAGCGGCCCAACGTTTGGGCAAGTCTTGTATTCCAGTCAGGACACCTCCATTGTTGAGACTTCGGATTACTCTGGTCACCTCATTAGAAACATCCTAAATCGTACTGAATCGTTTCCCACGGAGTGGCTTCTTCAGTTTTGGGAACAAGTCATAGTCTGATGGGCTCATGTCACGACTGTATGTCGCGTGGGAAAACAATTTCCATCCATACTTTTCCAGAATACCTCTTACTGACCGGGAACATGCAGCCTCTGGTGATGACACCAGCTTCTAGCATGTAGGGCCTTTTTTGACGAACCTTTGGGTGCAAAACATTTTGCAGAAACCTTCTGCAGTATTCCGGTGTTACAGTGGTCCCCTCTGGCACTCTTGTGTCTTGCTATCACTCAAGCCTTGTCATAGGCCATAATCATCATCAGCTTAACCTTCGGTTGTTGGCGGCGGAATTTTTTCTGGCGAGGTGATTCTGGATGTTTCCACTGAGCGGACTGAGATTTCAGTTCTGGTTCAAAATCTCGTATCCAGGTTTCGTCTTTAGCAACAATTGTGCCCAAAAACTGCTCGCCTTCTGTCTCGTACCGCTGAAGCAATTCTTCTGCGATCCCTTGCGAACTGCTTGCTGCTCTTCACTCAATTTTGCGGAACTCATTTGGCAGACACTTTCCTCTTCTGTAATTTTTCAGTTAGGATTCTGAAAACCGAAACGGTAGACATTTTTGCTTCATATGCAATCTCTTTACATGTTTTCCGTCGATCTTCTTCCAAAAATGCTGTGACGATAACCACAGAAGTGTTGTCCGTTGCATCTGATTGGCCGCCGCTACTTGGGTCGTCTTCGATGATTTCCCGACCTTGGCGGATAAGAGAAGCCCAACGTGACACTGTACTACGATCCACTGCATTAACCCTACAAACTTCACACAAAGCTTTATGAATTTCGATAGGGGATTTTCCTCGCAAAATTTTAATTTTAATGTAAGATCGCTGGTCGCTACGCGAGATCTGGCCTGACTCACTTTCTTCCTCCATTTCTAGGCAGAATTTTTCGGTACAGGAACAAATTAGCCAGCAAACGTAGACACAACTTTGTGTGCTGAAGTTCTGTCTCACAACTGGAGCAACTATTGGAGCGATTGCAGCATCCTACGGGCAGCGCCTGCGCAGTGTGCAAAACTTTTGAAGTGACCTACGCAGTTAAAGAAAAAAAAAGGCTTGAGGGAGCGCACGCATGCTCAACCTTTGGATCCACCAGTGGAGCCTTTGAGGACAGCTGTGCGAAACCAGAACCACTCTGACAGTAAAAGAAGTTTTCGGTGCTACTAACGCCTTACGGCGGTATTGTACAGCTAGATGGTGATGGCAGTGATTATAGCTTGCTTAATATACTGTAGTTCAAGGTGTAGAAAACAGCATACTAATCCACAGTGGCGTATCTTGGGTCCGAGGCCTGGGCTATCTCACTCGTTCCCCTCCCCCGCCCTCAGTACTGTTTTTTTAAACTGCGAAGTTATTTTTCAATTATTAAGTAATAGAAGTAATTTTTCTAAATTTTAGGTTCATGCTATTGCTAACATAAGACCAAATAATTATGAGGATTAGAATTTTAATACATTCGAATCTTTATACATTCTTTTAATACATTCATTCTGAGGATTAGAATATTTCCAATACTTTATTTGTACATGAACTCCATTCTTCTTTCATTTTGTATGAACTTGAGTGTTACGTTTTCATAAAAAGTTTCTTCAGAGTACTTTTTCATATTTAAAAGAACGTGTAACGTAACTGTCTGATTCTGTGTCACTCATCTTACGTTATTTTAAAACACCACCGTACGATGAAAGAGTTCCTAAATTAAACCTTAACGGCCAAACGAAACATTTAAAACAGAAGTCAAACTTACGGAAATTGGCTTTATTTCTCTAGCACAGATTATAGCACTTCAGGATAGTATAGAAATCACATAACACAAATCAACGCTCCACACGAGCAACTATTGTCTCGTAGTTTATATCTCTGGCTCTTATCTCATAACAGGCATACGTCACGTTCATTCAACCTCAATTGTGTTGCCAACAGTATTCGTTTGAGAGAGAAGATATCACGTTAAGTGTGAAGTATAACTGAGAACAAAATCAAGATTTACATAGGGAAAGAAACTAAAAAGGAAAACTAATTTAGTATATACGTCACAAACGTTTTTCTCCATTGACAAAACTGCCAAGTCTCTCAAGTGTGCATGTCCTTGTGTGGCTCTAAGATGTCTCAATTCTTTTCAATGCAGAAAAATTTATTTCGGCAGTTGCAGTTGTTGATGGAAACTTTAATACAAGGCTTACTGATTTTGTACACCTCACTAATTTGTACACCTCATTTGTACAACTCAATGCCCGATTTATTCAGCTTCATGTAACAAGTAATGTCTCTTACTGATTTGTTTTTGTATTCATCAAGGGAATAAAACACCTTCAGTTCATTTTTCAGTCAAATTGTATCAAAATTTGAACCATAGGTTCTTTAAGTTCTGGCAGTAGATGTTCAGGAAACCTTTCACAAAATTTATCAAAACTGTGCGAATTCAACAAAGCCACGAATTTAAGATATAATATCACTGATTTTAATTCATTGACACTTCACACAACTCGCGAAACACGTGCTGACGGGAGCTGCGAGTGACTAATGTAGTTCTAAGCCTCTAAGTCTTCTATTTTCTGAGCGAACCGTTACTCAAAGCAATGGCCCATTCACCTTTAACCCACTCCATCATGTTGTCATGGAAACGCTAGCTGGCGATCGTATCGAAAGTCTTCGGATCACACAGCGAAGACTGATAGAGCTGGTTGCATTGTGATGACACCACCCCTCCACTATAGGAGCCCCGTTGGTCTTCGCTCGCTAGACTGATTCTCTTAGACAAAAGAAGCGAATGTGCACGTGTTTTTTCCGCTGCGAAAACATCGACATATCTTAATACGGTTGATCATTCACTTTTATTTGTGTATATCTAACTGACTTTTATTTATACATTCTCTGGACTTCGCAGCTAGCCTATCTAGCCTCGAATACACGCCACTGCTAATGCAGGCATCAAATATTAAAAAAAAAGCAAAAAAAAGCCAACAGATTTATTTTCTTCATAAACGAATAAAAAGTAGAGTGCGGTCTTCTTCTAATTTAATACAACTGAAGCTTTTACTTAATTTCACGCAAGTTGTGCATTTGTGCTTTTACAGCACCTAAAATACGTGAAACTGAATGAGGCTTAATTTTTATGCAATTGTACAACCATGTACTGTGGTGGTATAACTATGGTACAGAAAATGTGTGCAAAACATTTGTACGGGGGTCTTAACAAAAGTTCTACACACTGTCCATTTTTGAGAAAAGTGTGCAGTAACGGAGAAAACTTATCTTATTGCCGTTCAATGTAGTTCCCTCCGCTGCTGACGACAGCTTACGAGCGGTGAGGTAGGTTCTAGATGCCTCTTAGTCATCACCCCCTAATAGCTTAACAGGCCCACGCACCAAACACCGTAAGCTGCGTGACGTAGGGGAGAGTAGGCTGATGTCCGTGGTGGGTGGTCGAGCATGCATGTGCTGCTCACTCTGTGTAAGTGTGGTTGTTCTTGTCAAATTGTCAACTAAGTTTATTTTCATAAAGGGATATTAAGTGTCTGAACTCTAAGGTAAGTGGAAACCTTTTGTTAACCTTATTTAAACTACTCGTAAAATAAAATTTTTGAACTAGAAAATTTAAATTTGGCTAATTTTATAATCTAATGCATCTCACAGCGGGAAGTCAAAGCACTGAAAATATTTTTGAAAAATGAAATTTATGTTTGTAATGGAAAGAATAGATTCCTTGTGTTGTTATAGTAACCCATAACATATTTTTACCAAAGTATCAAATAAATTCAAAGTAAAATATGTATATTTAGGAAGGGATTTTAAACTTTATTATGGACACAGAATAATAAGGGTTGCATGTTTTTGATCCCAAGAGATGTTGATACATTCGTACTTAGTTATTTAAGTGTTTAGGCAGTGACAGATTAACTTTTTTGGGGTCCCTATTTCTGTGCACAAGTGCTTGTAAAATACCTATATCCTATACGAAATATATGTATGTCATGTTCACATCTAACATGCCTATGTCCTTTATATAAATGCTAAGGCCTTGTTGCCATGTGAAATACATCTTTTGTGTTTGCAGACATGGAGAGTTGCATTGAATTATTATTTTTAATAATTGTTACTAAAGGAACACAAACACTGAATCAAGTATAGACAGCAAAAATTAGATATGAATGCACAAAAACAGAAGTTCACACATAGTTCAGGAGTAAGTTTGCCTTTAAAATGTCCGTTTAAAGATTTTGAAGCATTTTTCTACAAACCAACACATTGAAGAACTCTCGTGTGAGCAGTGTGTATGCTCTATCTGTGGTAGGATGGGAATTTATCAGAACCATTCAATTTCTTAAAAATTAGGTGAAATGTATCAGTACTACTTGGGCAATAAATTATTTACTTGCCCAGGTAGTAAAAGCAGGATGAGCAGGAAAATTTATCTTTTAAGATAACAAACCAGAACCCTAATTTTTCTTAAGTTAAAAATATGAACTGTTTTAACATGTTTGCACTTCCATTTTAAGGGTCTGTATTACAAATGTTAAATGCACAAACGTGTGTATATCAATTTTTAAGACGCTGATGCTAAAATTGGTATGAAATGGTTCGATGATGAAACTGGTGTTTCGGAAATTTAGTGATTCTGCCATGTTCCTTTTGTTAAAGTTTTCTCCCTTTGTCACTAAACATGAGAGGCCAGTTACATCAGAGGCATGCATCCTGTTGTTGATTATAAACAAAATTTGGAGCAAAACTAGGTTTCCGATTTCTGGGCGTAGAGCATAACATAATTAAAGATGTGATATTGCTCTTTCCTTGGTACTTCGTAACAATAATACAACTTCAATTAATTAACAATGGCATGAAACACGACATGTGATGACTGTCTTTTTTTCTTGTGCAGTAGGAAATTTTATTACAAACTTTTTTATTTTAAAATTTAGTTACCATGCACAGGCAATTAGATGTTTTATTTACCTGCCCAGACGAATGATTTACATGCTCTGGGCATCTCTGGCATGGTATTTTTAAGCCTTGGATACTGTTATTTTTAAGAGAAAAAAAGTACCTGGATCGACATGAATCTACATATTGTGGAAACTATGTTCTAAACAAACAAGATTTTTAAAATACAAGTAGAAATGTATACTCGCTTTTTTTTTTTTGTAAACATTTGCTTAAAATGAGAGATCAACTTTTTATTCATTTATCTAGACTTTTCTGTTTCCAGACTTCCTGCAATGTGTCTTCACAAGCTACAGCTATAATAACTGGAACTAATATATCTCATATTATCCGATAACTACTGGAAAGTGTGCATCCAAACGTGGGGGTGGGTGTCAATTTTTGTATGGGGAAAAACTTCTTTAATCCTTCATAGAATTTATTTTGAAACCAAAATCATAAAAAAAGGAAAAAAGCAATCTTTTTCAATAGCTTTAGTAATGACAAAACATTTGTGCAAAATTTTATACCATTGCTTTTTATAGTTTCTGAGAAAATGGTACATCAAGTTAGTCAATTTATAATGAAACATGTACATCTTTTAAAATACATCCTATAGTACCAAAACAATCGCTTAGATTTATTCAGTACAATCACTGCATGTGCATTTGTCAGGTTCTCAAAAAATATAATAATTATCTGAAAAAATACTTTAAGAAATTATTGGAACAAATTTCAGATTTTCTTAGAAATGTGTCTTTGAAATTCTTCAAGAAACAGCTAACGGACACATAATCAAATTGTGTTTGTGATGCACAAAGAACTACACAACCATAATTATTTGTAAGTAGGTAGAAAACGGGGCTCCGGGAACAGTGAGAGCCGAGAGCGAGGGGCGTGTCACTAAGAGCAAGGGGGTGTGGTAGTGAGAGAGAGGGGCGTGGTACTGAGAGGAAAAGGGCGTGGCATCAAGAGCTCAGAGCGCGGGGGAGTGAGAGTTGGACAAAGAAGAAACTTTTTTGTGTGGTGGCAGCGGTTTGGGGGCAGCAGCCATGGTCAAAAGGGATTATCACATCAGGTGGGGGCTTGGGGGGGGATGGAAGGAGGTTGTGGGTGATGTTGATGATGGATGTTTCGCACAGGGGAAATGCTTCTATGTTGACGTCATCTCCCTCAGGACACATACAAGTAAAAATCTGTATTAAACATGTTTGTGCTTGTCAAAGGTTTTGTTCGAATTTGTTGGTGTTGAGTAAAGGATAGTAGCCTCGAGGGTAGTCACATGATCTATTTCTTTTCCTCGAGGGTAGTCACATGATCTATTTCTTTTATGTGTTTGGCTACTCCTCCTTTCGAACGAGACTTATACTGTTAAACGTTTCATTTCAACTTTCGTCTTCGAACGATTGAGAGGTTTTTGAGCAGTACCTGAATTTCTATTTTGTGCACGATTTTGCAGTCATGTCAGCCGCAAACACTACTGGAAGTTCGTCAATGATTCTACATCTGAATAATTTACCAGAGAATTGTTTTCATATTGGGGAAAATATCTTTGCATATGTATCTTCATATACTGGTCAAGCCTGCGTGCATATCAGAGAATTTAAGTGTTATGGTGACAAATGTTATCCTAGCAAATATGGCATTTGCATATCTTTACGTCAATGGGATGAAATGATGGGTGAGAAAGATACCATATCACGTCATCTAGCCTATGGCATATCTGGCACACATTTTTCATTCGAGAGGTTTCTGCAGCTGAAAGTTATTGCACGAAGTCGCGAAATTGCTATCGGTAAAGAAATGTATAGTGTGAAGACGGGGAAAGTTTATAAGTCACATATTTCTCTCTCTGAAGGGCAATGGAATGAACTAGTTCGTATGTCTTCTAGTGTATCACATCAATTGGTTGTGGAATTTTACCGAAATAATTCTTTTGAGAACATTTTCAAGGAAGTGATGCAGTCAAATGGTATAACACTATCTGGCAATGTTTCAACACCACTGAAAAGTGAAAAGATATTAAAACCGTTCTCCAAAATGCAATAGTTGCATATTTGAAAGAAACAGCAAAATTAAAGTGTTTAGATTTATCTGAAGTGTTTTCGGACAACGAGTGTTTCTACACAGCCCTTTTGGGAATAGAATTTAGTAAAATAGTAGAAGATTATGTGGAATTCTTAGAAAGAAGGAACTTGATGTCGTCTGTAACCGATGATTTTATACAAACAATAAATTTAGAAAAAATTTTTAGCGCCATCAAGGATGAAATTCGTGAAAGTGACTTTGAATGAGAAATCATATGTGAAGGAACCATCTACAGAAAAGAAGGAAAAAAAAGGCCCTTTTGAGAGCCACCCAATTTTATCAAAAAAGGATTACCATTATCGTACATGTTTTCAATGCGTGCATGTGTGTGTGTGTGCGTGTGTGTGTTGAAATGAAGCTGTCTCATGTTTTAGTTTAGATTTCTTTGTTTCAACATGTGTGTTTTCCTTTATTTTAGTTATCGTGGAAATCACACATTGTAACTTCTTTTAAATGCACGGTTCAATCCTACATTAATACACAAAATGTTCTGTTCAAAATTAAATGGTATCCATAAAGTGAATGTTCCCTACAAATCTCAACACGTGACTACACTCCTTTTTTCTAACGTGAAGGTCTTGGGAATATTTGAAATGTCTTCCTTCCCTCCCACCCAACATGTGTGACGGTTGTTTTAAAGTAAGCATTACACCTTCCTTGGAACAGTTGGTGGAAGTAATCTTTATTCGCTAATCCTGCAAACACTCCAATGTTTAACAAGTAACCTCTCACCTGTGAAAAGACTTACAAAGGATTGATCGTTATTCATTAATTTGAGAAAGTATAATTTCTCTCATGTATTTCTCTACCTTTTAGAAAACAAATTTGCTCACTGTTGTGATTTCTTAAATGGAAGAATTTTACAAAGTCAGCTTTTGAGTCAACGGCATTTTAAAAGGTAGGTGTTTTTGAAAAATATGGAATTTTATCAACACAAAATTTTCATTGAATAACATGAGAAAAGCAATGTATTAAAACGACAATTTTCGAATAGTTATTATTTTTCAGGGTAAGTTTTTTGATGAAGAGATTTTCGATCGAGGCTAAAATTTACAAAGCAAATTTCTGCAGGAATGATTTTTGTGTCTAATATGTTTCTTATTTTTATAAACTGCAGTGGATCATCAGCGGGGAACCACAAATTAGTGGAGAGTCTACCCATAAAGGGTATCCTTTGCAGTATCTTTCGCCATTTCGACTCATTAATTCCCGGATGGCTTTTTTTTCCGACATATATCATCATCATCATCATCAACCATTATCAATCCACTGCTGGACGAAGGTCTCCCCAAGTTTCCTCCACAACGGTCTGTCTTGTGCCAGTCTCCTCCATGTCACTCCCGCATACTTTCGAATTTCATCCACCCATCTTCCATGTGGTCTTCTTCTGGGTGTTTTCCTGTCCCTTGGAATCCAATCTAAAATTTCGGCTGTCCATCGATGGTCTGTCCTTCTGGCAGTATGTCCAGCCCATTGCCATTTCAGGGATTTAACTCTGATCATGATGTCTTCCACTCTTGTCATTTTTCGGATCCACGAGTTCCTCTTCTTATCTCTCCTGGTTACACCAAGCATGCACCTCTCCATGCTGCTTTGAGTTGTCTGCAGCCTTTGTATGTCTCTTTTAGTTAAGGTCCACGTCTCTGCACCATACGTAAGCACTGGAAGGATGCATTGATCAAACACTTTTCTTTTAAGACATAATGGCATATTGCTCTTGAAAATTATGCTGTTTCTTCCAAAAGCTCTCCAGGCAAGTTTTGTACGCCGACCAACATATATAAACACACTTATATAATCAAATACATATGCAATTTAGCACTTATATAATCAATTACATTTATAATGTAACAGTTATATCCGTTAAGTTTTTTCACCATTCATTTTCATACATGGCTTTTACCCCATTCAGTAAATCCTTCATGTTGATGTTTCGAATAAAATTTTCGTCAATAATACTGGACAGTTTTCCACACCGTTCGACAAAAGTTTTAGCTAATGTTTTGGGGTTAAGCATGGCAACCGCGTTATTAAAGTGACAGATGGACTTTTCATAGTTCGTTACAGCTATGCAGCTGTGACCCAGCTGGTTTCGAGGTTGCTCTTCCTAAGGTAGAGTACATTCTTTACAGTAAAACAATCTACTAATATTACCTGAAATTAAGTCTTTAACTGAAGTTGCAAGGATAATGTCAAGGTCATCTTCCTCACATTCTTCCAATGAGGATTTTGCATCAAGTTCCAGTACATTTTTTTGAAATGTGTGACCAACCTGTAAAGCACATATGCTTTCCCACACATCGTCACAAACATCATACAATTTTTTAATCTGTTCTTCGTGTAAACTTACAGCTGTCGAAGCCAGATGATACACATTATCACTGTCGTGAAATAAACGTTTCATGCAAAATACCTTTCTGTTTGATGAACAAGATACAAATAGTTCATCGCCAAACGTGTGGGGTCCAGTTTTTGAATACAATTGATGTTGTGAGTCCGTGAAACAACGAAAGCTTAGAGCGGAGAATGTTATTCCATAAGCAGTCGGGTAAAATAAAGTTCCCACACAAATATGGCTCCTCAGATGTATTGTGACAACCTTAGAGCAGTCACTCACAGTAACAAACATGGTACCTCCTAAATAAAAGTGGTGAGGTGGTAAGACATCTAAGGAAAATAATTCTGACTTTGCTTCTGAGTGAAGCAAAACAACATCACATTTTGATGAAGTGGAGCCGTTGGAAGAATCAGGTGGAAGAGTCTCATCTTGGACAATGCCAAAACAGTCGATGCTAAACTTGAATTTGATGAAAGTTCATTACCAGTATCCATCGAACTGCCAGAAGAACACATTCTTTTAGCAAAATGACTAGGAGAACAAGCAAATCGCTTCATATTGATTCAACAAAAAAAGAAAAAAACAGTAGAAGAAAACAATGCTGAGTCTAGACGCAAGAATCAGTACATTGCAAGACCACAATGTATTCACTAAAATTAAGATGTCCATCCATTTTGTCATAGATATGTTGTTATAGTTAGAGTCTATGGGGGTCATTAACACCACAAACTACTGATCAACCAGTTGTCCCCGCACAGCCAGAGTTGTATAAAAATAAAATGTATCTGCGTACACAGCTATTGAAACAGAAAACTCGCTGCCAACCCGCAAACCATGATAACAATAGAATAAGATAATTTAAAGGAAAATTAATAAAACAAATAATTATTAGAACATCACAGATTCCAATGAGGACAAAATAGTACATTCTAATTGAATGTGCAGCAATGTGTGTAAAATGGACTTTTATGGCAAAATATTAAAATATTGGACTACGAACCTCATAAAACAAGAGATTAATTAAAGAAAGTTTTTATATCCAGAAAAACATTTCTATCAATGAACCTTCAAAAATTATAAATATGATTTTCAACAAGTTAATTCAAAAATACTGGACTTACAAAATGCATAAGGAAATATTTTTATTTAATTGGCAACTGAAAGAGGAACCTGGCAATAAAATTTAAATTCTGTGTAAACAAAACTTTTAATACAGTTCGTATACATTGAGAACAGGCCTTGATAAAATCTAGAGGCCAGAAATGTCTGTAAAAACAAAAGAACTCAGAAGATGTGAAAAATAATTAAGTTCTTCAGTTAAAATAGAATTAAGTATATTAATCTGAGTAAATCGTTGAGTAAGTGTTTTAATTGCTGTATATAGGCCAAACATTTTTATTTTTTTAATCTACATGCAAAAACTATCTGCAAACCTGCTGATTTGGAAACTATCAGCGTACGCATGTACGTCTACATTCTGCTACTTTGCACACAGTGACTATTATTTGGTCGATAGAGAATAAGGAGGGGGGCCCCTGAAATGTTTTGTGCCCTGGGCCTCGCATGTAGTAAATCGGGCCCTGGTTACAAAATGTATTCTTGATATTCCTTGAGCATTGGAAAGTTACATAACTGCCAGTATTCCAATACGGAGGGCGCTGGGCCGAGGTAGCTCAGTGGCAGCATGCTCGCCTCCCGACTTGAAGGGTTCGAGTCTCGTTGCCGCTGAAGGCTCGTCGTGGTTCGGAAGTGATGTTAAGCCGGCGGTACCGGGGTAATGACTCCTCGTTATAAATAAACCTAACTCCCATCCTCCGATGTTTGGCCCGGGCCGTTTAGCCCTCAGTGTAGCATAAATAATCACCGGTGGGGGGTCAGCTAATAATGTTTTATATATATAATGGAAAATAAACCAGCAGGCAACCGGTGAAAGAAAACATCAAAGCGATTTACTGGCATTTGGAAAATAAGTGTATAAGTGCAAACTGGATATCTTTTGCTAGTTAAACTTTTAATTAATCATCTCTGTTAATGTAAGTATCGGGAGGGAAAAAGGCTGAAGTGTATCTGTGAAATTAAGCTCTAAGCATATAATATTTTTTATTCATTTCAACTGTATCACACAAAAAATTTGGCTGTATGTGTACACAACACAGCAATAAATAACCCTTACCAAAGCACGAACAGACGCAAAAAAATTTATCTTTGAGAAAGATATCCATAAAATTCGGATGCAGCCCCCCCCCTTTACAAATAGGCACGAGCCGCCACTGCATAAAAGGATTCAGACAACAGAGGTGAGAGGTGAGATTTCTTCAGTTATGTTATTATAGAAGTGCTAACATTACATTACCTACCTGGGCAGGCTCACAGTTGTTTTTTGGGAATTCTCTTCACTATAAATACCTATTTCACCTAAAAAGAGGCACGAAAAATAGTCAATACATACAAACTATAGCTAAAATCAAAGAAGAAGAAAACCACAAATATATAACATTTTATTTTATGCAATATCACTACCTTTTTGAAAATAGAGAGAGAGAGAGAGAGAGAGAGAGAGAGAGTGTGTGTGTGTGTGTGTGTAGTCTCCATATCTTCCTTAAGGTTATTGTCCTACAATTTCTAACTTTTAATTTTGCTCACAATAGAGATACACATCACAGCCTCTCCTTGACAAATGTCAACCCCGCCTTCTCGTGGTGCATCCTGTTCCCACTAAAGGGGCTCTGACGACCGCCCATAGCGGTATAACTATACCATCGGGATCAGAGGAAATGCTATCCCACACTCACCAACCCGCTTGGCCAGCGTGGTGAGTTATGGCCAAACCCCTCCAAAATGATTCCACAACTTAAATCTTGGCCCTCAGTCTCCGGCAGCTGGAATGTACCTGGCCAAGGCAGCGGCCAGTGCGACATGAAGGCAGAGGGTGCTAAGAATCCCCGGACCACCGGACTAGGCTGCCATCTGATGCTGACCTTGGCTACTTACAATGGACGCTCCCTATCTTCTGATTCAAGGCTTCTTGAATTGGAAGAGGAACTACAAAGGATCAAGTGGGACATCGTGGGGCTAAGTGAGGTAAGGAGAAAAGGAGAAGATCTCATCGAACTGAAAAGTGGACATCTCTTCTACTATCGTGGGACAGATACTGGCAGAACTAGTGGTGTTGGATTTATAATAAACAAGAAACTGAAGGATAAAGTTGTAGAAGTTGAAAGTTCCTCTGACAGAGCTGCACGACTTGTTATCCAACTCTCGAAAAGATACCAGGCTCAGATTATTCAAACTTATGCACCCACCACAAGTCATCCTGAAGAAGAAATTGAAGAATTTTATGAGGAAATTTGTCATCTAAATAATAAAGGTAAGCAGCACTTGAAAATAATTATGGGAGATTTCAATGCAAAAATAGAACAGCAGCAACAGAATGAAACTTCGGTAGGTAAATTCGGTCATGGCAACAGAAACCAGCGTGGAAATACTCTCGTTGAGTTTGCAGAGGCAGAAGGGTTTTCATCTTGAACTCCTTCTTCAAGAAAAAGCCACACAGGGAAATGGACATGGAGACATCCAAATGGGACGACAAGTGAAATTGATTTTATTATGTGTAACAAAAAATTCGTCATAGAAGACTGCAGTGTGCTAAACAAGTTCAACACAGGTAGTGACCATAGATTGGTGAGATGTAAGATGCACCTCAACACTAAACTTGAACGTGGCAAGCTCATAGGACAAACAAAATCTATTGACATAACCAACCTTAAAAAACACCATAATACCTTCAAGTTAGAACTGAAGAACAGGTTCTCTGCTTTAGAAGGCCTAACATCGGAAGAAGTGGACATCTCTGAAGTTAACAGAAAAGTAACCAAAGCTCTTATGGAAACAGCAACAAAATTAGCTGGGTCTAAGAACAAGTTGCATGTGAACAAATTATCAGGAAAAACCAAAATGTTGATGCAAAAAAGAAGAGAGATGAGGACAACTAAAGAAGATGTGACTTCCAAAGTGGAATATATAGAGCTATGCAAGACAGTAAGAAAAAGTATCACTGAAGACGTAAGGAAATTCAACTGTGAACTAGTGAGAAAGCAATTGAAAACAACCAAAGCCTAAAGATAGCAAAGGGACATCTCAGTAAGGGGAAGAAAACAGATTATGGCACTGAGAAAAGAAGATGGTTCTGTAACAAGAAATAGAGGCGAAATTTTGACAAGAGTGAAAGATTTCTACTCCAAATTATATGAAAGGGATGATATATGCACTCCAGACATCATGAAAGATACCAGTACCAGAGTTCCTCCAGTCCTTCCAGCAGAAGTTGCACATGCAATCAAGAACATGAAGCGAGGAAAAGCTCCAGGAGAAGATGGAATTACTGTAGACATCATACAAGAAGCAAGTGGAGAAATCGAAACAGTACTCGCCCAAATTTTCACTCGATGCCTTAATGAAGGAAAGATTCCTGAGGATTGGAACACCGCTACAATGATCCTGCTACATAAGAAAGGTGACATTGAGGATCTCGGAAACTACAGACCTATCAGCCTCCTATCAGTAGTTTATAAAATCTTCACTAAAGTTCTTTCACACCGCTTGAAGGTAACACTGGACATGGCTCAACCGAGAGAACAAGCTGGATTCAGGAGTGGCTACAGCACAATAGATCATATCCACGTGGTGAGAGAACTAATTGAAAGAGCGAGGGAATATGAACTTCCATTGTGCATGGCTTTTATCGATTATGAAAAAGCCTTTGATTCGGTGAAACCATCAGCAGTTACAATGGCTCTGAAAACCTGCGGTATTGAAGATGCATACATTAATATTATTAATAACATCTATGAAAATGCAAGTGCAAAGATTAGGCTGTTTGAAAATACAACACACGTAAAAATTGGAAAGGGAGTGAGACAAGGTGACACCATATCTCCGAAGCTCTTTAATGCCACATTGGAGGGTGTTTTTCAGTCACTGAGCTGGGAAAACAAGGGGATAAAGATTAATGGAGATTATCTAACCCACCTTCGTTTTGCTGATGACGTAGTCATTTTGCAACTACCCCATCAGAGCTGCAGAGTATGATCCAGGAACTTGCTGACAAGAGTAAAGAAGTGGGATTAAAAATGAACTTTCAGAAGACAAAAGTGATGTTCAATGCTTTTACAAGAAATGAAGATTTATCGATTGATGGAGAAAAGCTGGAGATAACAGACACGTACGTTTATCTTGGACAGCAGATATCAAGTGAGGGTCACATTGATGAAGAAATTAATCGGCGTACAAAACTCGCCTGGAGAGCTTTTGGAAGAAACAGCATAATTTTCAAGAGCAATATGCCATTATGTCTTAAAAGAAAAGTGTTTGATCAATGCATCCTTCCAGTGCTTACGTATGGTGCGGAGACGTGGACCTTAACTAAAGAGACATACAAAGGCTGCAGACAACTCAAAGAAGCATGGAGAGGTGCATGCTTGGTGTAACCAGGAGAGATAAGAAGAGGAACTCGTGGATCCGAAAAATGACAAGAGTGGAAGACATCATGATCAGAGTTAAATACCTGAAATGGCAATGGGCTGGACATACTGCCAGAAGGACAGATCATCGATGGACAGCTGAAATTTTAGATTGGATTCCAAGGGACAGGAAAAGACCCAGAAGAAGACCACATGGGAGATGGGTGGATGAAATTCGAAAGTATGCAGGGGTGACATGGAGGAGACTGGCACAAGACAGACCGTTGTGGAGAGAAACTTGGGGAGACCTTCGTCCAGCAGTGGATTGATAATGGTTGACAATGATGATGATGATGAAATAAATACATCGCTCTTTCCACGTTCCAAAAACACATAGCAACCGAAAATTTATTTACTGACGCCACGTATTTAAAAGATTTTCACCAGAGATACATATAGTGAAGCCATGGACAACCTTTCCTGGTTTTGGGGCCAAATTATCATTCACTCTCTGAGTCAAGGGCCAAACTGAATACAGTAGATTTTTGCAAACACTACATTAGTGCAAGTTCTGTAGTGGAAGATCAACAAGTGCTTTTTCATGTGTAGACTCCTTAAATCGCTTACAATTTACCTGTTTTAGTAAATTCCCAATCATCCATCACACTTTTGTCTGGTATATTAGAGAAATTAAAACGAGCAATAATTAAATAAATTAAAACAAGTTACTTATTTCATTTATTAGCCTGTACTTGTAGAACTTTTTTACTTATATTCTATGTATATTTTATAATCATACAATTACGAAAAGCTGCAAAGCATTTGTAAACACCCCTGCTTGATTTTTCTTTTAAAAGTTTATGAAAAGCTGAAAAAACTGTAACAAAAATAAGCTAAAAACAGAACTGAATAAACAATATTAAATAATAAGCTGAAAAAACTGCAAACAAATAATTATAATAACTTGAAAAAAAATTGTTACACAACAAAATCTTACCAATAAATACCCTTGATAGTCTCAAACTCCAGCATGAGCAGCACCTTGGCTAGCAGGGGGCGGTTGAGTTGGTCAATGAGTTTCGAGTCAACTGGCCCGAGTAAACAAGGCTCACTATCTCAGATTAGGAAATAGTATCTTACCACATTACTGAAAACATAGGTGAAAATAGTGTGCAAATCTTGCTGCAGTACCGAAAACACACGTAAAGAATTTTCAAGCAGCACAAATATAAACAAAGATTATGCAAATATGAATGCAGTAGCAAAAGCACAGTGCACGATTTTTTAAGCGGCACAAACATAAATGAAAAGGCAGCCCCGCTGGCACAGTGGTCTAAGCGACGGCTTCTGATCATTCGTTTGAGATGGGTCTGAGTTTGTATCTCAGTGAGGCACGGATGTTGTATTTGTATCCTGATGAGGCATGGATGTTGTAGTTTACAGCACTGGCTCTCTCTTTTCTCTGGAATAAGGGGCTTTAAATTAGGAATGATCGACTGCTTATAGCCCACCGAGTTGCTCGCGATGGTCATTGAACGCCCAACAGAACAAAAAAAATGCAAATGTTACTGCAGTACCAAACCCATATAATGGTTTTTCAAGTGGTACAAACATAGATGAAAAGAATATGCAAGTGTTACCACAGCACCGAAAATAACACTATGATTTTTCAAGCGACACGTACATAGATGAAAATATTATGTAAATCTTACTGCAGTACCGAAAGCACATGCAACGATTTTTCATGCGGCACAAACATAGATGAAAAGAATATGCAAATTTTACTGCAGTACCGAAAAGACACACAAGCCGCCCCAATGAGGCAGTGTAAACACTGGTTTATGAACATTCGTCAGAGAAGGGTACGGGTTCAAATCCCAGTGAGGCATGAACGTTGTGCTTGTCTTACGACACTGGCTCTCTCTCTTCTCTGGAACCAGTGACCCTAAATTAGGGATGGACGACTGCTTGTAGCCCATTGAGTTGCTCATAGTGGTCATTAAACCTTCAATGAAAAAAAAATAAAAAATAAAAAGTACATGCAACAATTTTTCAAGCAACACATAGATGAAAATATTATATTATGTAAATCTCACCACAGTACATTAAGCACATGTAACGATTTTTCATGTGGCACAAACATAGATGAAAAGAATATGCAAATCTTACCGCAGTACCGAAAGCACACGTAACGATTTTTCAAGCAACACAAACATAGATTAAAATAATATGCAAATGTCACCACAGTACCGAAAGCACACGTAACGTTATATCAAGCGACACAAACATAAACGGAAAGAATATGCAAATGTTACCGCAGTACCGAAAGAGCACGTAGCGAGTTTTCATGCGGCAAACATAGATGAAAAGCATGTGCAAACAGTACGAAAAGCACACGTAACGATTTTTCAAGCAGCACATAGATTAAAATATTATGCAAATGTCACCACAGTACCGAAAGCACACGTAACGATATATCAAGCGACACAAACACAAACAAAAAGAATATGCAAATCTTACTGCGGTACCGAAAGCACACGTAACGTTTTTTCATGCGGCAGAAACATAGACGGAAAGAATATGCAAATGTTACTGCAGAACCGAAAGAGCACGTAACGATTTTTCAAGCGACACAAACATAGATCAAAATATTATGTAAATGTTACAGCAGTACCGAAAGTACACGTAACGACTTTTTAAGGGCACGAACACAGACGAAATGAATATGCAAATTTTACCGCAGTACCGAAAGGGCAGATAACAAGGAGCCTCCTTGGCAGATAACGATATTTTCAAGCGGCAGAAATGGGAAATATTATGCAAATCTTACCACAGAAAGTACTGAATGCATACACTTAACGATTTTTAGCACAAGCAGACTAAAACAATATGCAAATCTTACCGCAGTACCGAAAGCACACGTAACAAATTTTCAAGGGCACAAACACAGACGAAATGAATATGCAAATCTTACCTCAGTATCGAAGGAAGAACACGTAACGATTTACCACCGTACCGATAACACATTATGCGTATCTTATCTCACGAAATAAACTAATCACAGCTGGCTCGTGACGAGCTACAAAACCAAAATAATTAAACGCAGCACGCTTAGGTTTATGGCGACATACAAATGTAATAGCACGAGGGTTAGACACATTTGTCATAATAAGAATGCACGAACAAAAAAAGGTGATCGCCACAGTGCATGAATTTTACCTTGAAAGTACAATATGAGCACAATATGGTGTAAAGAATAAATGCAAAACTTACTGGGGAAAGGAAATTATTGTTGAGCAATCAGCCTCGCTTTACAAATACAACGACCAGTACGGCCCCAAACACACGTGAGAGTGATACCAGTGGGTATATGCACGTTGCACGTGAGACGAGGCTTCACGTGAGATTAGTGACGTAGGGAGAACAGCATAGAGCCAGGGCCAAACTAGATTCTGACAGGCCAGAGCATTGGAGTAATGTTTGCGTTATGACGTTTGCGATTTCTCACAAACAGTGTTTTATTGGATTCACAAAAACTTCAACATTAAAGATAAGTTATTGAGGTTAGTTGAGTCGTATTATTGTGTTGCTAACGATAAACAGACGAATCTGATTGCTTATTGTTTTTTATGTTGAAGCACATGAAATGGCTTACCGTGGGGCAAAGCGTGTACTCGCTTTGACCGTGGGGGAACGCTACTCGCTTGTGAATGTCTCGTATGTCTCTGTGGTAAAAGAAAATCAGGAATGAATATTTCTTTCTCTTGGCTCAAAGCTCTCGAACGTTTTTATAACACTATCATGAATAACCTGAAATTGTATTATCGTGAGACTGTAACATGCAAATGACCATTGTAAAATAGCTTTCTTAGCAACATGAAACAGCAAAATGTTTCATCAAAACCCAATCGATTTTAAGGTAACGCCTTGATAAACTGCTGTCTTAAAATGCTTTTTGCATGTCTGTTTTATGAGCATTAATAAGGTTTTCTTCCCTAAAATAGCACACAAGAATGGGAATTTTTCTAGGAAGCTATGGTATTACTCTTCTCTAAATATGCTTAGTAATATTAACGACAAAATTGAATGTAACTGTTTACTAAATGAATTTTCTAATACAAAGGGAAGACTTCAAGTTAATTTATATGAAATTCATTCTGTAGCTGCCCCAGTGATGCAGTGGTCAAAGCACTGCTTTCTGATCCATTCATCCAAGGTGGGTTTGGGATATTTTAATATGTTATGATGCACGCATTAATTCATGCATCATAACATATTGTGTTCAAATCCTGATGAAGCAGTTGATGTGTTATGGCATTGGTCTGTCCCCTTTCCTGGAATCAGTGGCCCCAAATTTGAGATGAGTGACTGCTTATATGCCCATCAAGTTGCTCATGGTGGTTGTTAAGGCCTCAAACAAACAGGATAGAGCAGAGACATGTGAAAAAAGTTTCTGCCTCAATTTTAAAAGTATTTCTAAGATGTAACTTGATATCGTATGATAGACTTGATATCATATAATTTAAAATGAAAACCCATGCAATTGCAATAATTTTATGTTTAGTGTTCTCCCTAGAGCCTTTTTACTGGGCGGCCCTGTCACTTAATTTTGTCTGCCGCCCAGCTATATTTCCTTTAACGAATGTTTTCACATAGCACATAATAGTAAGAATGAAAAACTTATTCCCACATACACCATCAGTGTTGATGAAAACTGGCTAAAATCTGTGTTACCGCCCTGGTGGCACAGTGGTCTAAGCACTGGCTTATGACAATTCTTCCGAGAAGGGTCCAAGTTCGAATCCCGGTGAGGCATGGATGTTGTGTTTGTCTTATGGCAGTTGTTCTCTCCCTTCCCTGGAACCAGTGGCCCTAAATTAGGGACAAGTGGCTGCTTATAGCCTATCGAGTTGCTTACTGTGGTAATTAAACCTTTAATATACATATAAAGCCGCCCGGTGGTGCAGTGGTCTGTGATGTCCTCTGATCATTCGTCCGAAATGAGTCCGGGTACGAATTTTGGTGCGGCATGGATGCTGTGTTTGTCTTGTGGCACTGGCTCTCTCCCTTCCCTGGAACCAGTGTCCTAAATTAGGGACGGGCGACTGCTTATAGCCCATTGAGTTGCTCATGGTGGTCGTTAAACTTCCAATAAAAAAAAGCCGCCCCGATGGCACAATGGTCTAAGGCGCTGGCCTCTGATCATTCGTCCGTAAGGGGTCTGGGTTTGAATCCCGGTCAGGCATGAATGTTGTGTTTGTCTTACGGCACTGGCTCTCTCCCTTCCCTGGAACCAGTGGCCCTAAATTAGGGACGGGCGACTGCTTATAGCCCATTGAGTTGCTCACGGTAGTCGTTAAACCTCCAATAAAAAAAATCAAAAGAAAAAAAGAAATCTGTGTCAAATGTAATTTGTTAGTAAATACTCATTTTTTAAACCAATTTTGTACAATTTTTTAACTGTTTATCATGGTATGTTGCATTAATGCCTACCACACCACTTAAGATGTTTAATAAGTATAATAATGTTAAGGAAAACTTCTTTTTATTTTTATTGGAGAAGAGGTTGTTAAAAGTACCACCCAGCTAAAATTACTTGCCACCTAGCTGTAAAAAATCTAAGGAGAACACTAATGTTCATCAGTTTTATGCATTAATAAATTTATTTCTTGATATTTGTTTATTTAATGTGTAGATGCCTAAGACATGTTGTGTTCCTGGATGCAAATCCAACTACACCTACTCGGGGAAAGCAAGCGCTTATGTTTCATCTTTCCGTTTTCCAAAAGACCCAGAACTTCGAGCTCAGTGGATCCACCAAATCAACCGGAAGGATTTTCAACCCAATGACCATTCTGTTGTGTGCGTTGAGCACTTCAGTGAGCAGTTTGTGATTACGGAAGATCGTATTACCAGGGGTGATGGGACTTTATTGGTTGTGCCGCGTACACACCTGGCATTAGCGAAAGATGCTCATCCAACAATCTTCCCTAACCAGCCTTCATATTTATCATATGAGCCACCCCCCAAAAGAAAAAACGCCAGAAACACGCATGCTTCAAATGCAACAACGTGATGAACACAATTTTGAAAACTAGAATGAAAATGATGTAATAAATTAATTTAATGTTTTTGTTACTCATTATGGAAATAAAAATTTAAATGGTTTCTTCAGTTTGAAAAATGATGATTTCATTCTTTTTTATGAGATTGATTCTTCTGACTGCCCTAAGATGCCCATTTGTTTTAAAATATTTTCTGTTTGCAATTAGATGTTTGGTATGATGGCATACCATATGATGTTAAAAATTTGGTATGGGTTCTGGGTCATGAAAAAAAGTGTGATCGATGGAAAAAATTTGAATGTCTGTTATCACACCTCAGTTCCTTTTCTTCACAGGCAGTCACACCTGTGGCTAAACTGAATACTGCACTTTCATTGTTAAAAGCATATGCAGATGTCATACAACAAAATGAAGAATCTTCTAATTCAATTATTTCGAAAATACTGTTTATCATAGAGCAATTAAAACTTTTAACTGCTAAACAGTACTACTATAGCCCTCAGTTGTTACTGTTTGCAGCAAAAATTTATTTTTGTCATCCATCTGCATATGTTATGTTCGAGACAGCGAGTCTCTAAGCTTGTCCCATCCAGTCTATTTGAAAAAAATTGCTTCCACGTTAGATACCTGTGGCAGTGGTATTATTAATAGACATGTGCTTTATCTGCAAGAGAAATCAAAACTTCTTGAGGAAAGAGAACTGGTAGTAAATGTTCTACTGGATGAAATTTATGTTTCGCCGCCCCGGTGGCGCAGTGGTCTAAGCGATGGCCTCTGATCATTCGTCCGAAAGAGGTCTGGGTTCAAATCCCGGTGAGGCATGGATGTTGTGTTTGTCTTACGGCACTGGCTCTCTCCCTTCCCTGGAACCAGTGACCCTAAATTTGGGACGGGCGACTGCTTATAGCCCATTGAGTTGCTCACGGTCACAGAGAATGGAGAGACAGAGCGTGCACAAGCCAGAGTTATGGAAATTGGTGGGCGGGGGAAAAGAACGATAGCAGAGCACCGTCGGCGCTTTATGGAACTAAACCCCACGTGCTCTCTGACGTAACGTCCCTACTGTAACGCTTATAATTCGAAATTGGTTACTTTGCTTGTTATTACTACCGTTACCACTGTGTGATTCTGTGATTATAACAACGCTTTTCGTTATTTCGTAGAAGTTATTTTCGGCGGATAATTATTTCATCTTTATATGTAGGAAATCTTTGTCTATTTTTTAACTGTTAAAAATCGATATAAGTAAAATTTATATCAGAGTAGAGCCCTTACTGTATTTTGTTTTTCGTAATTCCATTTGATCCTTCGGGCAGATGTTTACAGATGTTTGATTCGTGATACAATTATGTCAGTTTGTTACTTTTTATTTGCCATTGCTTTGATATTTTTCCGTTGTTTATTTTCAAATTCCGGCAGTAGTATGTTGCGTTGACGAAGGTCTGCATTTTGAGAACGAAAGCTGCTACAGATTTATTAGTTTCTTTTAAGTCAGAGTTAGTACTTTATTTCTCAGTATAATTCCAGACTGCAAAGTGCTGTTCTTACGATTAAGAATATACGCCTAATTCCGTTACACCTACCGCAAAATTCCTCGGTCAATCACGCTACAGTGAACCTAACCAACTCGGGAAGTAAGGAAAATGGCGGCTCTCGCAGGGAAGGAAAGTCGAGAGAGACATTTGTAAACAAGTGGCAGGAGCGTAGTTGTGACGTCACTTTTAGTTCTCATTAACAGGCCGTGGGGCCGCCAACGTCTATGTGAGTTTAACATTATGCTGTTGCCATCGGACAAAGTGTAGAATTTCCTTTACGATCTTCTAGAGTGTACACTCTGTACCTCTCTTCTCTGTGCTCACGGTGGTCGTTAAACCTCCAATAAAAAAAAAAAAAAAAAACGATCAGTGCAATACTGATTTTTTTTTTTTTTTTCCTGTTTCTGAAATTTGTGTTCATTACCCCATCTTTTATTTCGGAACTGAAATAGTCGGAAATAACGGAATGAAAAGTCGAGTGCGATAACTTTGTTATCTTCATTCTTGATATTAAAATTGCGTACTGAAAATCATTTGCTCAGGCAGCTGTTATGTTTTGATTAAAAAAGAGTAAAGCAATGCATGATTATGTACATCATTTCATCTGTTCAGTTATATTTTCCAGATTTGTTTACTTTGTGTGTGGGTACACAAATTAGGTTAACATTCGTATCTATACAAACGATGTAGAAATTACTCACGTTGTTTTTGCTGACATATTCAAATTGTAATAGGTAAAGAAATAAGTCGACTGTATCCCGTTATTTGGAAAAGAAATCTTAAGAATCGGAGAAAATTTTAACTAAGCGACGACACAAAACAAGCTTATAGCGGCGAAAATACCGCTGTGATCTTTGGCGATCGGACTTCTTTCGGCAGTGGGGCGTTGCAGGCTCAGGCCCGCCGGCCCTGATAGAGCGCAGCCATGATTGTTAGGGACTACGTGCCTACTTCCGGCCACGCCTAAATCGTTAGCTGCGTTTTCGGTATTCCTAACGTTACTTGTCAGTTGTCCGGAAGCCGACCGACAAGGTTCGGGTCGGAGCTAACTAAATGACGTGGGGTTTAGTTAAAGTTCGAAATTGTCTTCTGCTATGGTTTTAGTGTAATTTATGTGTTTAGTTGAAGCTCAGAAACAAAATGCCGCGATTGCAGACTATATTTTTAAATGAAATTAATTTTTAAGAGCTGAAAATGTTAAAAAAAAGAAGGGTAGCACATGGAAATGCAAAATCGAATACGGGAGATGAAAACTGCAAACCAGTTTCAGGTAATATTAAAAATTTACGTCATGACGATGATTGTTACATAATTGACGTCAAGGAAAAATATTATAACTCAACTTTGAGAAACTGTGTAAAAAAGTCCCGAAAAAAATGCGCGTTGATGTGAAAGATAATGATCTTTCAGGAAACTGCAAATATTTACAAGACGATTGTTACATAATTAAAGACGACAAAACAGATTTTGACTCGCCTTGCAAACAGACGGGAAAACTAGTCCGAAAGATGAATGTCAGTGTGGAAGGTGATGGACATAATTTCAGTAAGCGAAATTCGTTTGAGGTCACAGAAGAAGTTGCTGCTGATGATGAATGTTATGTTGTATATGATTCTGAACTAAGCAGAACCGTTTGGAATTTACATTGTAATAATGGCTTGGGTAAGTCGTGTATATGCAGTTCAGAGGAAGCAAAAGGATAAATTTATTGCTTCAATCATACCAGAAGCATATGATGATCCCCAGGCAAGACAGATTTTGGAATTGCATGAAGCAAGTAATATAGAGCGTAGTTTGGATATGGAAGAAGTTACATTAGATTTTGAACCCTTAGCTCTGCATCAGCTTTACAGTAGCGCATGCTGGATTTCTGCATCTAGAAAAGAGGAGTTAATAGCACAGGGCATTCCTGTACGTTCTGGGAATTGGTCAAAACGGGAAGATACAGTTCTCTTGAGAAACTGGAACAATATTGTTGAAAAGTATCAAATTGACAATCCAGTTCTGCTCCTTGGTATTTACAGAGGCAAGAACAGTGTTCTCAAGAAGTTCATTCGTGCAAAGAAGTTGTTTTTACAGCTAGGAAAAGACCTGAATGATAGATCTCTGTACAGTGTTTATTATAGAGCAAGGTATATTTTAGATGTCTGGAATTATAAAGGTCGGTTATCAGAGGAAGAGAAAGAGAAGCTACTGAAGTTGCATAGTAGACTTGGTAATCAGTGGTCAAAAATTGCTCTTCTCATGAACAGACCAGCAAAACTGTGTTGTAATGTTTCACGATTTCTTCTCGGCTGTTTGAGAAAAGGGGCTTGGACAGCAGAAGAGGATAGCTTGCTTATAAAGTCTGTGAAAAAACATGTTGGCAGAGAAAAAATGATGACAAAGTTTCGTAGGTACCCATGGAATAAGATAGCTCAAGATGTTTATGGTCGAAATGAGTTGCAGTGTAGAATACATTGGTTACGTTGTCTGTGCTGGAAACCAAAACTGTTCGTTCAACCAAAGTGGAAAAAGAAAGATTGTGCTTTGCTTATATATTTCATGTACTTGTACATGGTTGAAGAAGAATGCTTTATTGACTGGGACATGTTGTATGAAAATTTTAAAACTTCTGTGCCATCCTATGTGTCTTTGAAAAACAATTGGCATAGACTTAAGCGTAAGGTGCCTAATTTTTCAAGTAAAGATCATGAAAGTATTGTAATATATTTGTATGAGAAGTATTTACCAAAAATTTTGAAAAGCTGTAAAATGTCATTGAGTGACTTAGACCACGTGAAAAAATCAAGTTCTTAAAACAATTGTAAATAACATTTGTATGAGGAAACTGTTATAGTGAAGCAAGATACAGTCATTTATCAAAACAATGGAAACGCTGTAGATAACTTTATTAATAAGTTTAGACCCATCTTGGGCTTCCAGAACAGAAGCAGCTCGACTTAGAATAGACTTGTGCCAGTCATGCACATATGATAATGGAATTTGGGACCATTCTTCCTATAAAATATACCCAACTGTGCCAGTGATGTTGGAGGTGGAAAGTGTGATCTGAATATTAGCTCCAGATATTCCCACAAATGTTCAATAATATTCAGGTGGCCACAGTAGCTACTTCTCATTTAGAAATCATAACTGGATATGTTTCATTCAGTGTATGGGTGCATAATCTGCTTGAAACCTGGAATGGTCATTTAGAAACAATGCCTGCAACATTGGATGCAGAAGAATGGATTTGTATGTTGCAGATGTGACATGACCATGCAGAATAGCCAATGGCCCTAAATGCCATGATATGATACCCCACAGCATCAGAGATCCACCGCCTCCATGCTTCACAGTCAAAACAAAACGGGGGGGGGGGGACGACTTTGACAGGTTTTCACTAGATGTACATTGTACACTCTATTAGTAGTATTGGGAAATAATGTGAAGCACGATTCATCTGACCAGATGACACATTGTCGGTCTTCTTTGGTATCCCAGATTTTACGTGCTTTGTACTTCATTACATGTTTTGTTTCATTTGGTAATCTGAGGTTTGTGTATTGCAGCATTGCCATAAGTACTGGCACATTGAGGTTCCTGGTGAACTTTTATGATGGAAACGATTATTTCGACTGATGTTCAACTCTTGCTCCTATTTGCCAGGCTATGTATGTTCTTGTATTTCCATTATACAGTCCATGCCAACATTTGCCTATCCCTATCTGACATCTTCGTATGGTGTCGACAATTTGCACATTTGATGGCAATACCATACCCTTTTTGATAGGTAGTCATAATCTTCAATACAGTTCCTTGTGTTACATCTCCTATTTGTGACTTCCTATTGAAGCTCCTGCTCATGCCTGTTTTCTGTTTACCGAAGCACACCAATGATCATGCCTTTTTTGAGGTCACCAAAATCTGACATTGTCGACAAATACTCCACAACAGCTGTTTCACCTGCAACTGTGGTACTGCTACGTGGTAGCTGCTTCTTTATATACCTCACGTCACTGGGGATTTCCATTATTTTGATAAACCCTTGTATCTGTGATATATTCAATTTAGTGGGAATTCTGTTGGTTGGTATTCAGGTCTCTAATATTTGTGCTTTCACTGAGTTAAATGTGCTTGTTCTTATGTCTAACACTTCTTAGAAAGTTTGCAAAATAACTGTGTTAAAAGCAGTTTGCTTTTCCAAAATTGTAATGTAGGTGATGCTAAAACTGACTATGTTTGCTAGTTGCCATGCAGCTCTAGATCATAATGTTTGTGCAAAATAATTTTGCATGTTGGAATGATTTCTTCATAAAGAAATAAGTCAGTTACTGCTTCAAAGGCAGGGCTGGGGAATTATAGAAAAAAAAAAAAAAAAAGATGCAAGATGCTAGGTAGAATGCTTACTGCAACTCACACGTGTTGTGTTGTGAAAGAATGGGGAAAGATCTGTTTAGAGTGTGAAAACATGCAGTTACAATTCAAAGGAAAAATTACTTAATTTCAAATTTACATACCTCCTTAAAAATTACTTGTGAATTAGGTTATGCCTGTAAGTCAGTCATTGATGACAAAAAAATTCATTTGTGCCCACCAACATGTTTTTTACTACCTGCAAAAAAAAAAAAAAAGCCACTTCTTTATTAGTCAAATGGATCAAAAGTTTCAAGAGATACTTCATTTATGTAAATACTTAGCTGATGGCTTAAGTTCTTGTTTGGCCGCCCCGGTGGCGCAGTGGTCTAAGGCGCTGGCCTCTGATCATTCGTCCGTAAGGGGTCCGGGTTCGAATCCCGGTCAGGCATGGATGTTGTGTTTGTCTTACGGCACTGGCTCTCTCCCTTCCCTGGAACCAGTGACACTAAATTAGGGACGGGCGACTGCTTATAGCCCGTTGAGTTGCTCACGGTGGTCGTTAAACCTCCAATCAAAAAAAATAAATAAATAAATAAGTTCTTGTTTGACGGCGAGGTTCTAACTGGTTAACATACCAGTTTAGAACCTCGCTGCCAAGCAAAAACTTAACTGGTAAAATCAAATTTAATTAACACAGCAATTGAACATCGCCGAATAAGCTGTAATTACTGTTGCACACGTGAATTAAATCACATCAGAAAACTTAAAAATTTCATCACCATGGAGCGGGAATTGAACCCGCATTTCCCGATTTCTGTTCGAGCGCGCTATCCGTTACATCACCCACGACGATGAATTCTCAAGTCTCTGTGTATTAAGAGCATCAGAATATTCTCCAACCGCGTTTAGATTCATTTAGATTCTGCTGCCATCTAGCGTTGTTAAGAAAATCTCCTGTTGTTTAGGTATTCAGAGTTGAAGAAATATTCTTCTCATAATACGTGTAAATCATCATCATTGTCAACCATTATCAATCCACTGCTGGACGAAGGTCTCCCCAAGTTTCCTCCACAACGGTCTGTCTTGTGCCAGTCTCCTCCATGTCACTCCCGCATACTTTCGAATTTCATCCACCCATCTTCCATGTGGTCTTCTTCTGGGTCTTTTCGTGTCCCTTGGAATCCAATCTAAAATTTCGGCTGTCCATCGATGGTCTGTTCTTCTGGCAGTATGTCCAGCCCTTTGCCATTTCAGGTATTTAACTCTGATCATGATGTCTTCCACTCTTGTCATTCTTCGGATCCACGAGTTCCTCTTCTCATCTCTCCTGGTTACACCAAGCATGCACCTCTCCATGCTTTCTTTGAGTTGTCTGCAGCCTTTGTATGTCTCTTTTAGTTAAGGTCCACGTCTCTGCACCATACGTAAGCACTGGAAGGATGCATTGATCAAACACTTTTCTTTTAAGACGTAATGGCATATTGCTCTTGAAAATTATGCTGTTTCTTCCAAAAGCTCTCCAGGTAAGTTTTGTACGCCGATTAATTTCTTCACCAATGTGACCCTCACTTGATATCTGCTGTCCAAGATAAACGTACGTGTCTGTTATCTCCAGCTTTTCTCCATCAATCGATAAATCTTCATTTCTTGTAAAAGCATTGAACATCACTTTTGTCTTCTGAAATTTCATTTTTAATCCCACTTCTTTACTCTTGTCAGTAAGTTCCTGGATCATACTCTGCAGCTCAGATGGGGTAGTTGCAAAAATGGCTGTCATCAGCAAAACGAAGGTAGGTTAGATGATCTCCATTAATCTTTATCACTTTGTTTTCTCAGTTCAGTGATTGAAAGACATTTTCCAATGTGGCATTAAAGAGCTTCGGAGATATGGTGTCACCTTGTCTCACTCCTTTTCCAATTTTTATGTGTGTTGTATTTTCAAACAGCCGAATCTTTACACTTGCATTTTCATACATGTTATTAATGATATTAATGTACGCATCTTCAATACCGCAGGATTTCAGAGCCATTGTAACTGCTGATGGTTTCACCGAATCAAAGGCTTTTTCATAATCGATAAAAGCCATGCACAATGGAAGTACATATTCCCTCGCTCTTTCAATTAGTTCTCTCAGTACGTGGATATGATCTATTGTGCTGTAGCCACTCCTGAATCCAGCTTGTTCTCTCGGTTGAGCCATGTCCAGTGTCACCTTCAAGCGGTGTGAAAGAACTTTAGTGAAGATTTTATAAACCACTGATAGGAGGCTGATAGGTCTGTAGTTCCTGAGATCCTCAACGTCACCTTTTTTATGTAGCAAGATCATTGTAGCGTTGTTCCAATCCTCAGGAATCTTCCCTTCATTAAGGCATCGAGTGAAAATTTGGGCGAGTACTGTTTCGATTTCTCCACTTGCTTCTTGTATGATGTCTACAGTAATTCCATCTTCTCCTGGAGCTTTCCCCCGCTTCATGTTCTTGATTGCATGTGCAACTTCTGCTGGGAGGACTGGAAGAACTCTGGTACTGGTACCTTTCATGATGTCTGGAGAACATGTATTATCCCTTTCATATAATTTGGAGTAGAAATCTTTCACTCTTGTCAAAATTTCGCCTCTATTTCTTGTTACAAAACCATCTTCTTTTCTCAGTGCCATAATCTGTTTTCTTCCCTTACTGAGGTGTCTCTTTGCTATCTTTGGGCTTTGGTTGTTTTTAATTGCTTTCCTCACTAGTTCACAGTTGAATTTCCTTACGTCTTCAGTGATGCTTTTTCGTACTGTCTTGCATAGCTCTATATATTCCACTTTGGAAGTCACATCTTCTTTAGTTGTCCTCATCTCTCTTCTTTTTTGCATCAACATTTTGGTTTTTCCTGATTATTTGTTCACATACAACTTGTTCTTAGACCCAGCTAATTTTGTTGCTGTTTCCATAAGAGCTTTGGTTACTTTTCTGTTAACTTTAGAAATACCCACTTCTTCCGATGTTAGGCCTTCTAAAGCAGAGAATCAGTTCTTCAGTTCCAACTTGAAGGTATTATGGTGTTTTTTAAGGTTGGTTATGTCAATACATTTTGTTTGTCTTATGAGCTTGCTACGTTCAAGTTTAGTGTTGAGGTGCATCTTACATCTCACCAATCTATGGTCACTACCTGTGTTGAACTTGTTTAGCACACTGCAGTCTTCTGTGACGAATTTTTTGTTACACATAATAAAATCAATTTCACTTGTCGTCCCATTTGGATGTCTCTATGTCCATTTCCTGTGTGGCTTTTTCTTGAAAAAGGAGTTCAAGATTAAAAAACCCTTCTGCCTCTGCAAACTCTACGAGAGTATTTCCACGCTGGTTTCTGTTGCTGTGACCGAATTTACGTACTGAAGTTTCATTCTGTTGCCGTTGCCCTATTTTTGCATTGAAATCTCCCATAATTATCTTTAAGTGCTGCTTACCTTTATTATTTAGATCACGAATTTCCTCATAAAATTCTTCAATTTCTTCTTCAGGATGACTTGTGGTGGGTGCATAAGTTTGAATAATCTGAGCCTGGTATCTTCTCGAGAGTTGGATAACGAGTCGTGCAGCTCTGTCAGAGGAACTTTCAACTTCTACAACTTTATCCTTCAGTTTCTTGTTTATTATAAATCCAACACCACTAGTTCTGCCAGTATCAGTCCCATGATAGTAGAAGAGATGTCCACTTTTCAGTTCAATGAGATCTTCTCCTTACCTCACTTAGCCCGACGATGCCCCACTTGATCCTTTGTAGTTCCTCTTCCAATTCAAGAAGCCTTGAATCAGAAGATAGGGAGCATCCATTATATGTAGCCAAGGTCAGCATCAGATGGCAGCCTAGTCCGGTCCTCCGGGGATTCTTAGCACCCCCTGCCTTCATGTCGCACTGGCCGCTGCCTTGGCCAGGTACATTCTAGCTGCCGGAGACTGAGGGCCAAGATTTAAGTTGAGTCATTTTGGAGGGGTTTGGCCATAACTCACCACGCTGGCCAAGCGGGTTGGTGAGTGTGGGATAGCATTTCCTCTAATCTCGATGGTATAGTTATACCGCTATTGGCGGTCGTCAGAGCCCCTTTAGTGGGAACAGGATGTACCACGAGAAGGCGGGTTGACATTTGTCAAGGAGAGGCTGTGATGTTACGCATCACCTGACCTTACATCCCTAAAAAATACGTCATGTTAATTAACATAGCAATCGGACATCGCCGAATTGGCTGTAATTCCCGTTTCACACGTGAATTAAATCACATCAGAAAACTTTTAACTTATAAAAATTTTTTAATTACAGCCAATTCGGCGATGTCCGATTGCTGTGTTAATTAACATGACGTATTATGAGATGAATATTTCTTCAACTCTGAATACCACGAGACTGTCTTTAATATAAAATCAGAATGGAATTATTTTGCAACAGCACATGGCAAAAATGCATGTGATGGGATAGGGGGTACTGTGAAGCGATTAGCTGCAAAGGCAAGTTTACAACTTGTTTGTAATAATCAAATTATGACCCCACGCCAACTCTTTGAATGGGCCACTGCTAATATTGCCTCCATTCACTTTCGGTTTGCAACAACAGAAAATTACAAAGAGGAGGAAATTATCCTTGAAAGTAGAATAGCTTCTTCTAAGACAATAAGTGGTACTCAGAAACTCCATTGTTTCATTCCTGCAGGAAAACACAAATTACTAGTCAAAACTTACTCACTTTCTGAGCATTTTAAAGAAGAGATATGTGCAACAGATGAAGGGGAAGAGAACATTAGTTTTGAAAATATGGTAGGTTTTGTGATTAGTAAGTACTCAGAGCACTGGTGGTTGGGATGTGTACTTGGTGTGAATGAGGACACAGAAGAGGTGAGCTTCCTGGAACCACATGGTCCATCTCCATCATACAAGTATCCTCAATCACCGGATATACTGTTGGTTCATAAATCTGATGTTTTGTTAAAAGTTGACCCGACAACAGCTACTGGAAGAGTATATAATTTAACAATGACTGAGACAAAGAAGGCAAATCAAGCACTGGCATACAAGTGCGGCAAAATTTAAAAGAAAGAAAAAAAGCAGGATACATATAGGAGATAAAATAATTTTGTAAGTGTAAATATGCACACAGAACCTTGTACTGAATTATGAAATGAATTACTTTGGGACACAGTTTCAAATTACTTAGATGTTTATTTTCATTTTTTAACATTCACAATGTTTAAAAGAACAAGTATGACATTTTACACAAACCACATTAAGAATACCCTTCTAGTCATGGGTGGAACCGGTAAGTACATCTGGCACATTTCAGTTGCATTGTTATACGTTATTATTTTTTTTATAGTGATCCCATTATGAAACTTTCAGGATATGTAGAAAAATAATGTTTGTTAAACATATATTTTTTTAAAAACATGTTTTTTAATATTTCAATTTTAAAATTTTTAAAATTTACATTACATTTTTTAATAGTGTCATGTGGCATATCAAATGAAAGCCCAATTTAAGATCTTTAAAATGAGCCATAATTCATGACCCTAGCTCTACTAGAACCCGAGTAATTGGCAGTTAAAGTTTGTTCAGATGATGAAATTTCAGGGTTTTTTTGAAATTTCAAAAATCAATAACTCAAAAATGGATGCATTAAAAATTCTGAAAAAAATCATGTTTATTTATAATTATACCAAGTTTCATAAAAAAAAATGTCGGGTTGTGAGCCTTGTTGATTTCAAAGACGTACAGGGGCAGTTGATTTCTTCAGGCACTTCATTTGTAGTTGTGCTGTTATTCCGTACATCGTAGCTCACATTTTCTCGTCCTGAAATGGATATATTTTAAAATAAAGGAGTTTCTTCAATTCAGAAATCGTAGTGTGGCAGGGAGGCCAAGAGCTTCTTGTCGTATTGTGCCAGATAATGAAATTTTAAGCCCTGACGAAATCCGAAATGAAGTATGGAGACTCACTACTTTGGAAAGAACCACTAACACTGTTGAATAAGCTACTAACACCACTTGCAATGCTGCATAAAGCCGACCTCATTCCTTCAGCTTATTCCTACAAGGCGCTTCTATGACTATGTACTACTCAACCGCTTCCTGTTATATTTTCCCACCCTGTTACTTGCCTTTCTTAATGAAGTTTCCGTTTACCGGACTACACCTTGACACAGTCGCCGCTCTGTCGTCCTAGGCCTACTGCACGTACTCTCCCAAACCATCTTACTCCCACGTAAATACTTCAGTAAAATTCTTTCTGTTCTCTATAAATACTATATTTTTGCACCTTTCTCCATTATTTTGCATGCTTAAAAAATTATATGTCGCACTTTTTCCACACAGTTTAATTTTTCCGACGAAATAATTTAGGATGCTAAAGTACACATTTACCAAAACATTCATTTCCAGTTTTGTAAAATGATATGAAAACGAAAAAAAATATTTCTTATAAATTTTTATTTTTAAAAATACATCACAGTAGTTTCATCAGTATACCTCTGAAAAACCTCAAATATAACATAAATGTGCTAATTACCTTTAAAAATTAAACTAAGAATTGCCTTTACACTTATCAGTGTTGATTGCTTATAAAACTGTCATTACTATTATATTTAAATACATTGCCTGATTTAAAAGATCCATTGAAAATTTCTAATGCACTTACAGAAATTTCATCCTGTAGCTCTCCTTCACTACTATTCTGACTTATGGTACGTTAAATATCAGCTTCATCAACATGTGAGCATGACTAGCTATCTTCATTTGTTCACAGGCATATATCTAATCTCGAAAGTTTTTTTTTTTTTTTTGTAAATTGGCAGATTTTTTTTTTTGAATAAAAAGTTTAACCATATACTCTGAGAAACAGGATGAAGATTCTCTGCCACATTATATATAGGGTCTCTTTCCTTGAAAATTGTTATAACAAAAGGCTTTAATATGTGACATCTTAACACTTACATAGGGGAAAGAATTCAGCAACAATTTTCCCAGAAAAATACCTGCACTATTTTTTGTTAAAAAAGAAAGTAAGTACTTTAATACATGCAGTATATCTTAGGTGTAATAATTTTCAAGACCAGAAGAGAAAACAAAAAGAATAAAAACAGAATAATAGTTTAACATATTTAAAAATTTCTGTAACAAATAACAGAACAAAAATAAACACATGAGACGACAGCAGCTGACTGTTGCATTTGATTAATGAAAGTAAACAAAGCTGTAATTAGGTAATGAAAGTCAAAAGTAAACTGAAAACTAAACCTGTTATTGATCAAAACCCAAGGTATTTCTGGTTTAGGAGGGACAGCAAGGTTTGTATGCCACCCCGTGAAAGCAACAAAATATGAAGGGGAATAATTGACAAAACCTCGTCGGGGGGATGAAGGTTTTTTGATAAAATTCTGGAGAAATCAGTGGACTTGTAAGCCTGTGTACTATTAAGAGATACACATACACATACAAAAATTGCTACAAAAACTCATTTTCACATTTCAATGTTCTAGTCTTGGCATGGCTCTTTCATTTTTACTCCCAGCCGTGTTCCCCCTCACACACACAACATCTGCAGTGGAAGGATGCATTTATTATATCATATGGTAAATAAACTGTATTTTGTAAATATATCAGATTAAATTTGTTAATTAATTGTCAACCACATGCAAAAGGTCAACCTAATTTTTTAGCACATGATTTGAAGGCTCATATAAATTCAGTGTTAAAAGATCTATAGCAGAAGCCACAGTTGTTTTTAATTTACGTGCATACAATTATAATTATAACAAGGTTGCATACCTTTTTTCACATTTACCTGCACGTTTTATTCCTTTTGTTGTCATGCTTGGTTCAAGCCTCCGGTGCGCTGTTCTATTTTTCATCTTCAGGTTCTTTCAAATGTTCGACGAATGCCCAAGTCCATGAAGTGCATTGCTTTCTAGGTCCCAAAACTGTATTTTCCTCCCTCCTCGCCCTTCCCACCAGGGTGTAAAACCCAACCTTCGTTGGTAAAAACCCCAATTCTTAAACTCAAAACCTTTTAATATCATCTACGAACATAAACTGCCTATTTACATACATACAACATGCCGAACAAAAATATTAAAAACGTATATACAACTATTTACATACGACTCATCTTATTCCTTCAACTCCCATTCTCAACACCTCGTGAACAACTAGAATATTCATTCACCACACCCTAAGCCTAAGCCATTCCAACGCAGACTGCCTCAAGTACTCTCTACCCTCTCCGGGGTTATCCTCAGGAGGTGTCCTAGATGTTTTATCTTCTGCCGCCGCAGAAAGAGTGAGCGATACGTTAGTCTTCCTCGCCCCGCTCTAACATCATTTACGAAAAACTTCCACTGTGGTTAGATCTGTTATTGACTTTAGTGAACTCTTCATTTTGTTCTGTGTTTTTGTTTTTTTTGTTCAATTTTTATTAGTTCTTTCCATTTTTCATTAAGGATACTTTGGTCGTTATTGTTACAAATTCGATCTCTATTTTTTTTCAATCAATACAGACTCTGCAATGCGTGTCACTCATTGTAACATGATTTTATTATTTTAATCTCTTCAAAATTCGGGTATGTGTGGTTATCCAGGCAGTATTGTATCACTGATGTTTTTGCTTCTTTTTTTTTTTTCCAATTTTTAATATGTTGTTGTAGGCAATGTTTTAACTGATTTTTGGTTACTTCTAATATATGATATTGGTGGGATTCCACTTATAGGTATTTCGTACACACTTGCTTTTTCCAAGATACTACATTTTTCAGTGTTCTTAATTATCATATCTCCGATAATCATTACTTTGTTTCAAATCTGAATTCCATATTTATGGCATAATTTATTGATTTCTGTAGATACTTCTGGAAGGTAAGGTGTTGCTCCGACATATTGTTATTGTTTTTTTCTTTTAGGGGAATATATGTATCTTGCATCTTTACTTGTACTTCATAAATCCATTTATTTATCTTCTGTGGAGGGTATCCATAGCTGTATGAGATTTCTTTAATATAATTTATTTCTTCGGTACGAAATTCTTCTTTAGAGGAATGTGTGATTGCTCTTTTGATTAATGTTTTTATGCAATTACATTTCTGTGTGTAAGGGTGTGTTGAGTTATATGGTATCAGAACAGGGACATATGTCTGTTTTCTATGTACCTTGTACTGTAGTTGGTTATTTTACTTGATGATCTTAACATCCAAGTAAGGTAAGATATTTTCTTCTTCATGTTCTACTGTCAATTTAATTGTGGGATAGACATTACTAAGTTGTTGAGTTAAAGATTCCAGCTCATCAATTTTCATTCTGGTCACGATGAAGATATCATCTACGTATCTGCAGTAAACCAATGGTGGTTCATCCAATGTACTGATAATATGTTCTTCTATGCTGTTCATAATTACTTCAGCAAACAGGTTTGACAGAGGAGAGCCCATTGGGCCTCCGAAATTTTGTTGGTATATTTTCTCATGATGTTTGAAGATATTATTTTCATAGATGTATAATAAAATTGCTTTTAACTCTTGTATTTGTGTGTTATTAAGAGATTGACCCTGTTGTAATTTTTTATTAATAATCTCAATTGCTTCTGGTACAGGGGTACTTGGGCATCCATACTAGCCATTCTGTAATCTTTTAGATCTTGGTTTACATTTTTCACTATTTCAATAAATTCATATGTATTCTTTAGAGTGTATTGTGTTTTCATAAACATTGGTGCCAAGAAACTGTAAATATTCTTTTCAAGATTTATCAATGGATAATTCTTTTTGGACACTATTAAGTCTCATGAGGTTACCATCCTTGTCTGTTTTAATTTTTGCAAACATTCGTGGGACCTTTGTACCCATTGGTGGTTTTGCATTTTTGATCTCATTAGGTATGGTGCTATGGTTCCTGATGTTAGCCAAATATCTAACTTGATTATCAGTTGGGTCCCTTTTCACCTCAGAACATTTCAATTCTTCTATTGCCAATTTCATTTTTAGGTTATATTCTACTGTATTCAAGATCACAATTTGGCCTGTTTTATCAGCCTCACAAAATTTGATGTTCTTGTCTTCTTTTAATTTTAACATTTAATATTTTAACTTCTTTAAATAATAATTTTTATTATTTTTTTCATTATATTCCTTTAATATAATTCGGAATAGTTTACCACTAAACTCTTCCTTATCCTCATTAGGGATATTTCTGATGATATCGTCAAAATTTGGTATTAATTCGTCAGTTTTTGTTATCTTCTGTGGAAATGCATACTTTCCCCCCATTGTAACACAGCTCTTTGTGAATAAGTTAGCTTGTGTGATGACAATATTCTGGTAGACTTCATAGTTATTTTCTTTTTATTCATGTCTTGTATATTGGTCCAGTAGTCGATGTAATTTTGCTGTAACACTTTGTTTGGCTGACTTTCTTTCTTTTTCAACTATTTTAGTAATTTCTCTTAAAGTAGTGTCCAAAATTTCATTCTTCCATGATCCACTGAAATTTCTATATGTTGTATTACTTATATTTTTCCAAAATTTGAAACAGGTGGTTTGTAAACCAAAAATTCTTCTTTTTTTTTTTTTTTTTGAAATCCAAGTGGAATTTTTAATTGCATGTAGACTTTTGATTTAACCCCAAAATATATAAGAATAACAAATTCCTCAATGAATAAGAAAGATGAGAAAATATTAAAAACTTGCCAAAAGAAATGATTAAGTGCAGAGATTGTGAATAAAAGAATAATAATTTTTGGTTTACAATTATAGAAAAATAAAATTATATTGTTTAAAATTATAGAAAAATATGAGTAATACAATATATAGAAATTTTCAGTGGATCATGGAAGAATGAAATTTTGGACACTACTTTAATAGAAATTACTGAAATAGTTGAAAAAGAAAGAAAGTCAGCCAAACAAGTGCCACGGCAAAATTACATCAACTACTGGACCAATATACAGAACATGAACAAAAAGAAAATAACTATGAAGTTTACCAGAATATATCTTCACACGAGCTAACTTATTCACAAAGAGCTGTGTTACAACGGGGGGGGGGGGGGGATATGCTTTTCCACAGAAGATAAAAACAGAAGAATTAAAACCAAATTTTGAAGATATCAGAAATATCCCTAATGAGGATAAGGAAGAGTTTAGTGATAAACTATTCCGAATTTTAGTAAAGGAATATAATTAAAAAAATAATAAAAATTATTATTTAAAGAAGTTAAAATATGAAAAAAAGGAAATGTTAAAATTAAAAGAAGACAAGAATATCAAAATTTGTGAGGCTGATAAAACAGGCCAAATTGTGATCTTGAATACAGTAGAATATAACCTAAAAATGAAATTGGCAATCGAAGAATTGAAATGTTCTGAGGTGAAAAGGGACCCAACTGATAATCAAGTTAGATATTTGGCTAACTTCAGGAACCATAGAACGTTACCTAATGAGATCAAAAATGCAGAACCACCAATGGGTGCAAAGGTCCCACGAATGTTTGCAAAAATTAAAACACACAAGGATGGTAACCCCATGAGACTTAGTGTTCAAAAAGAACTCTCCATTGATTAATCTTGAAAAGAATGGCACCAGTGTTTATGAAAACGCAATACACTGTAAATAATACATATGAATTTATTGAAATAGTGAAAAATGTAAACCAAGATCTAAAAGATTACAGAATGGCTAGTATGGATGTCAAAGCACTGTTTCCAAGTACCCCTGTACCAGAAGCAATTGAGATTATAAAAAATTACAACAGAATCAATCTCTTAATAACACACAAATACAAGAGTTAAAAGCAATTTTATTATACATCTATGAAAATAATATCTTCAAATATGATGAGAAAATATGCAAACAATTTCGGAGGCCCAATGGGCTCTCCTCGTCAAACCTGTTTGTTGAAGTAATTATGAACAGCATAGAAAGAACAAATTATCAGTACAATGGATAAACCACCATTGGTTTACTGCAGATACGTAGTTGATACTTCATCATGACCAGAATGAAATTGATGAGCTGGAATCTTCAACTCAACAACTTAGTAATGTCTATCCCACAATTAAATTGACAGTAGAGCATGAAGAAGAAAATATCTTACCTTACTTGGATGTTAAGATCATCAAGCAAAATAACCAACTACAGTACAAGGTACATAAAAAACAGACATATGTCCCTGTTCTGATACCATATAACTCAACACACCCTTACAGACAGAAATGTAATTGCATAAAAACATTAATCAAAAGAGTACTTGCATAAAAACATTAATCACATTCCTCTAAAAAAGAATTTCGTACCGAAGAAATAAATTATATTAAAGAAATCTCATACAGCTATGGATATACTCCACAGAAGATAAATAAATGGATTTATGAAGTACAAGTAAAGATGCAAGATACATATATTCCCCTAAAAGAAAGAAACAATAACAATATGTCAGAGCAACACCTTACCTTCCAGAAGTATCTACAGAAATCAATAAATTATGCCATAAATATGGAATTCAGATTTGAAACAAAGTAATGACTATTGGTGATATGATAATTAAGAACACTGAAAAATGTAGTATCTTGGAAAAAGCAAGTGTGTACGAAATACCTATAAGTGGAATCCCACCAATATCATATATTGGAAGTACAAAAATCAGTTAAAACATTGTCTACAACAACATATTAAAAATTGGCAAAAAAAAAGAAGCAAAAACATCAGTGATACAATACTGTCTGGATAACCACACATACCCGAATTTTGAAGAGATTAAAATAATAAAATCATGTTACAATGAGTGACACGCATTGCAGAATCTGTATTGATTGAAAAAAATAGAGATCGAATTTGTAACATTAACGACCCAAGTATCCTTAATGAAAATTGGAAAGAACTAATAAAAATTAAACAAAAAAATAAAAAAAAATAAAAACACAGAAGAAGAAAAAGAAGAGTTCACTAAAGTCAATAACAGATAGAGCCACGGTGGAAACGGTGGAAGTTTTTCATAAATGATGTTAGAGCGGGGCGAGGAAGACGAACGTATCGCTCACTGTTACTGCGGTGGCAGAAGATAAAACATCTAGAACACCTGAGGATAACCCCGGAGGGGGGTAGAAAGTACTTCAGGCAGTCTGCGTTGGAATAGCTTAGGGTGTGGTAAATGAATGTTCTAGTTGTTCATGAGGTGTTGAGAATGGGAGTTGAAGGAATAAGATGAGTCGTATGTACATACACTGCCGAACAAATGCTAAGGACGGATGACAATAGCAACCATAAAATGGAAGGCAGGAAAATGTGGAAATTATCAAAAGTGCGGGATACAGTAAGACGTGTTGTGCGTGTGCAAATTTTGGATTGCCGAACTTGTTCGTGACGTCATAGCGCTGATAAGAGATATAAAGGATTCGACGCGTATTGACCGTTGTTCAAACGCAAAGTTGAAAGGGAAAGAATCAGTTGACGAACACGCAATTTTCAGTACGTGTTCCCGACGTCACCTAGATGATTTTACGCGTGGCCGTATTATTGCAAGATTGAAAAAGGGCGAAAAATAACATGTATGCAGGGAGTTCGACTTCAGCCACATTGTTGTTTCAAGGCATTGGAAATCATTTCAAACATATGGAGAGTGTAGCAAACGTCACGGGGGAGGTTGTGTTTGCAGTACGACACCTGCAGAAGATCGGTACGTAGTGCTATCAACAAAAAGACACCGGCGCAGCACAGCTAGTGAGATAGCAAATCAGTTTATGGCTGCTACTGGCAAGCGGATCTCCCGAAAAACTGTCTCCAGACGTTTGCATGAAGGAGGACTATACGCCCGCCGTCCAGTTGTGTGCATCCCATTGTCCAGACGCCACCATACCGCCCATTTGCAATGGTGCCATCAACATCGCAATTGGACTGGTCTGCTGTCCTCTTCTCAGATGAGAGTAGATAAGTCTATCGTCTGATTGTCGACGACAACTGATCTGGCGTGATAGTGGTACTGCATATTGTCCAGCAAACATACAGGAAAGTGACCGATATCCGACATGTAGTGTCATGGTATGGGCTGGCATCATGATCAATGGCCGTACGTCCCTCTATGTGCTTCCAACTAGGACTATGACTGGCCAACGATACAATAATGATGTTCTGCTACCTCATGTTCGCATGCTCCGTGGTGCTGTCGATGATAGATTCATTTTCATGGAAGACAACGCAACATGTCATCGAACAGTCGCTGTCCAGGAGTGTCTTGAGAGCGAGAATATTCAACGCCTCGTATGGCCAGCACGTTCTCCAGATCTGAATCCTATTGAAAATGTGTGGGATGCTTTGGGGAGGAGTCTTGCTGGTCGCCAATGCCCTCCAATAAACAAGGACACCCTCATCCGTGCACTGACAGGAATGGGATAAATTACCCCAACAGCTGCTTGATAATGTTCTGCAAAGCATGACACGACGTGTGGAATCTTGCATCGCCCTCCATGGTGGCCATATCCCGTATTGACATCTTACGCCAGAACGCCTGCGGACGGTAATTGCATTTTTTTCACGTTTACGTATTCTGCACAAAATGGCCTGTTTGTTCCTTGAACACGTTCCAAAGCCTTCTGGATTTCAGAGCACAATAAATTGTCTTTCTTGTAATGTCCTGGCATTCTGACATTATTTTATTTCACTTTGCATCCAACCACATTTTTTTATGCGCTATATAGTCGTTTATGATCCTTCCTTAGCAATTGTCCAGCAGTGTAGTTGTATATACGTTTTTAATACACTGCTGGCTACCCAAAATGCAACACCAAGAAGGACGCGAGATAGCAAAGCCAGATGTACTGGACACATAACAACAGATACAAAGATGAAACGATTAAGCTTACAGACCCGTGCGACTTGCAGAACACGCAGACATCAATAGTTCGTGTGGCCCCCATGGCTGGCAATAACGGCCGCGGCATCGAACGAAAGAGGCTTTGGATGTTGGCTTGGGGTATGTCTGTTCAGGCTGCTTCCACACGTTGCCATATTTGATCAGGCGTAACTCCGGGTGGTGCTTGCCGATCAGCGACCTGACGTGTTAGATGGGCCACGGCAGCAGTGACACCTGGTGGGCCATGAAGAATTGTTGCACGTCGCGTACCACTTGCGGGCATGCATTGTCCTGTTAAAACGTGGCTGTTGGCTGGTCCTGCAGATAAGGGAAGACTGCAGGCTCCAAAATGTCGGAAATGTAGCGTAGGTTGTTGAGTGTACCGGCGATGCGTACCAGAGAGGTGCGGAGTGTCGTATCCAATTGCGCACCAAACCATAACGCCAGGCGACGGAGCGGTATGGCGATGCATAGTGCAGGCATCATACAGTATCTCGCCGTGGTGCCTCCACACGTGGATCCGACCATCGTGGTGTTGCAGGCAGAAGCGGGAATCATCAGAGAAGACAATGACGTGCCATTCCGTAGTCCAGGTGCGGCGTTCAACGGCCCACTGCCGCCGCACTCGCCGGTGGTGTAACGTCATTGATAATTGGAGCAATGAGCGCCGTGCGACAAGTCCCCGCTCCTGCAGACGGCGAACGGTACGTGCTGACACAGGTTGTTGCGCAACACACCCTAATTCCTGCGCTAACGTTCGTGATGTGGCGGTGCGAGCCGTATATGCCCGCCGCACAACATGCCAGTCCTCTCGTTCGGTGGTGTGCCGCGGCTGTGGCAATCGCTCACGTCATTCCTTCCGTCCCTCCTACACCCACCGAATCCATACTCGCCTCACTGTGGCTGGATGTCGTCCAACACGGGCGCCAATGTCTCGGTACGATAAACTGCTGTCGTGCTAAGCCACTATTCATCCTCTGTCGAACTCCGAAACGTGCTGGAATGACTGCCGTATTCTGCAACGAGGCATCGGGAAGCTTCCCACGCACAGGTCCGGCAGCACAACACACTTCCACTACTTACACCCCACCTTGCAGTGCTTCTCGGTGCCGTGCCGGACGCACATGATTTGCATATGCCCTGCAATGCTAATCGTTTGCATGTCCTCTCGCGGGCGACGCATGCTGCGAATTTCAGGCCAATCGGATGCTTCCTTCTTGGTGTTGCATTTTGGGTGGCCAGCAGTGTATTTTTGTTCGGCATGTTGTATGTATGTAAATAGGCAGTTTATGTTCGTTGATAATATTAAAAGGGTTTGAGTTCAAGAATTGGGGCTTTTACCGACGAAGGTTAGGTTTTACACCCTGGTGGGAAAGGTGGGGAGGGAGGAAGATACAGTTTTGAGACCTAGAAAGCAATGCACTTCATGGACTTGGGCATTCGTCGAACATTTGAAAGAACCTGAAGATGAAAAATAAAATAGAACACCGCACCGGAGGCTTGAACAACAAAAAGAATAAAACGTGCACGGCTCATATAAAATTCTATAAAAAGACACAAATTTTAGCCTTATTAGGTAAGTAGGAATAACTACTTGAATATTGTCCGGAGTTTGTTTTTGTTTTTTTATTGGAGGTTTAACGACCACAGTGGGCTATAAGCAGTCGCCCATCCCTAATTTAGGTTCACTGGTTCCAGGGAAAGGAGAGAGCCAGGGCCGTGAAACAAACACAACATCCATGCCTCACCGAAATTCAAACCTGGACCCCTTTCGGACGAATGATCAGAGGCCATTGCTTAGATCACTGCGCCACCGGGGTGGCGTCCGGAGTTCATGACTTCCTAATTTTCAAGATCCTGTAATTGAAACCCTGTGGGTGGACTGAGCTAAAATTTGAGATTATGCATAAGTCTACAAGCCTCACAGTCGCACTGAATTTTAAGAAAACCAAAAGGGGTCAGGTAGAAAATGGCCACTTGATTGGTTGATTTCATACGGAATGACCCTATATTTCAATGAAACGGGTAAAATACTTGGAATGGAATATGAAAATTTTCTGAATTGCAATTTTCTTTTTAATTTGGTGTGAAATCAATATCTCTTTCTGCTGTGCATGCATTCCATTTGGTGTTGGAAGTAGTGGCATTTCTTTACAATGTGTTGAGAGCAGAATAATCAGGGGTGTTTGGAAAATGTTCTACCCTAGGCACCTCAACATTTGCTGCCTTTCTACTTCAAATCATGATATATTTTATTTCAATGAAAGGATATTAAGTATAGTTGTTACATGTGTCCAGTGCTCAAAATGGAAATTTTTTTATGCTCATATTTAGCTAAAAATCATGCGAAAAAAATACCTTAGCCAGAAAATCTCCAAAACTGAAAAGGATCATTCCACGTGAAGTCACCTAGACCTCCTGCCACACCATGTCTGATTTGCTTGAAAATTATTTTACTGTTAGATATTCAGGAGAATAGCATATCATATTTTTTTCAGATTTTTTGCATAAGTATTGTCGCCATTGGTGCCACCTGAAATATGTGCTATTGCACTTTGCTTATGTCTCAAAGTCACTGCTTGTTACCACTTCTCCTCTAATAACTTGAAAAATTTCTAACCGATTCTCATGATCTTGGTGTCTAATTAAAGATAACATTTTAGGCTACATGATTAGACAATTTTTTTAAAATTTAATTATTGAGATATACCATGACAAAGAAATATTTACATTATTTATTCTAAGCTGCTATAACTTCTCTGTACTTAAATTTACAGGTTTAAAACTCGCGGGGTTGTTAAGTGGTTAGCTTAGCAACACATGGTAAAAATTTGGTAAAGTGTTTTCTTGTACAGTGAAAGAAAAAATTAACACATCTGCAGCCCAAACACAAACATAATGTAATTTACCATTGTTTGAATGTATTTTTTCCTAAACAGTATGTCTTGTTATTTAACATGCATTCCGATGTGAGTGTTAACATATCATCATCATCATCATTGTCAACCATTATCAATCCACTGCTGGACGAAGGTCTCCCCAAGTTATATATATATATATATATATTAAGAAGAGGAACTCATGGATAAAGAAAATGACAAGAGTGGAAGACATCGTGATTAGAGTAAATTCCCTGAAATGGCAATGGGCTGGACATGTTGCCAGAAGAATAGACCACCGATGGACAGCCAAAATTCTAGACTGGATTCCAAGAGACAGGAAAAGACTCAGAAGAAGACCACATGGGAGATGGGTGGATGGAATTCGAAAGCATGTGGGAGTGACATGGAGGAGACTGGTGCAAGATAGACCGTTGTGGAAGAAACTTGGTAAGACCTTCATCCAGCAGTAGACTTATGATGGTGATGATATATAGGCTATATATTTGTTCTTAAAATTTATCTTCCTAAAAAATTTACCTTGGATGCCATTAAAACTTTCTTCTTTTGTTTCTTTTAACAGAGACAGTTCTATATTATTAATAATTTATAATGTTTTACACATTTGTTTAGTTATTTTTCATGCTCCTGATTAATTTTTCTTTATCTACCAATTTGCAAGATTTTCAAAGACCCTCAGTGGCGGCTTTTCAGGTGAAGTGCCTCTTCACCTATTTTATTTGAAATAAGGTTTTATTTAATAATTTCGTATAATGTTTTTTTTTTGCCTTTATTGCGTGCTAAAATACCCAAAATTTTGATTAGATATCAATTCACAATGCGCGTCCAATACGGAAAACAAGTCCTTACGCAAAACAGTTCAAGTGAAGAGCTGAAATGAGAATGCTTGGAAGTCTGCAGTTTTCGTTGGAGTTGCCATGGTAACAGTGACGTCACCCTCCCCTATCTGCCGGGCAAGTGAAGTGTTTTAACTTGAGACGCCAAGCCTCTGCACCTGAAGTCGTGACCTTCCGAAGAGATCGCAGTGGAACGGGAACCCTTGGCAATCCACTATAGGGCTTTTTCTTTGCGGTGTTTCGGGACATACTTTCCGAAAGAGATTTTTTTTCGTGTTTTGTGATTGTTTGTTAAAAACTTCATTAGTTACTTTAGTTTTGTGTACAGTTTAACTGATAGTGATAGTTTTAGTTTTCAGTATGTATTCTGTGAACGACATTGTAATTTATTGCAAACTCCGTTCGATCGGTGGAAAGATGAAAATAAAAGAGACATTTTACTTCAACGACGACCGACGGATTCACTGACAATTGTCGCCAAGAAAGAAATCAAGAAGAGCGGCAAATCTTACAATAATAATTTTAAAAATTGTTGGTTTACTGAATATAAATGGCTTTGTAGCCCTTCTGTGTTACAAAAATTATTTTGTTGGCCCTGCTTATTTTTTAGTAATAAAATTCGGCGTGGAATAAAGACAATTTTCAGATTTCTTAAATATAAAACGGTCACTTCACAAACGTGGTGATTCTAGCGAACACCTGAAATGCGAATTAATGCTAAATAATTTTGAAAAGAATCAGAATACCATTGCCGATGCCCTGTGGGAGAATGCTAAGCTTTTGAAAATGCATTTCAGCGAAAGCGTTCGTTTAAATATACTTTTCCTGCGGACAATGACTGATGCAGTACTGTATTTGAGTAAACAAGAACTAGCATTCCGTGACCATGACGAAGGCATTGGCTCGATAAATCGTAGAAATTCAAGGAATTGCTTTCACTGTTGATATCAAGAACTCCTTTAAAAATTCAAAATCAATACGAAACGATAAAAAATGTCTTCACAGGTGACTCAAAAACTATTCAAAACGAATTAATTGAATGCATTTCTGAATATATAAACAATCACGTCCAAAATGAAATAAATGAAGTTCAATGCTTTTATATTCAAGTAGATGGGAAGACATAACCAGACTTCCGAGTGCTCTTTAATAATAAGATCTGTTGATTCGGAAGGTGTATCGGTTGAGCGATTTTTGCGTTTCCGTGGTGTGAGTGAAGATAGAACGTCAGAAGCTTTATACAAAAATGCTAGACAAAATTTTGGAACAGCTTGATTATCAACACAAGTCAATAGGAAAATGTTACGATGGGGCAAACGTAATGTCTGGACACTTGACTGGGTACCAGAAAAAAAAATGAAGCATAGAGCTTCTCAAGCTGTTTTTGTTATTGCTTAGTACAACGTACTAAGCAATAACAAAAACAGGGGGCAAACGTAATGTCTGGACACTTGACTAGGTACCAGAAAAAAATGAAGCATAAAGCTTCTCAAGATGTTTTTGTTATTGCTTAGTACAATGTTATTGCTTAGTACCTTGTATTATTACAGCAGAGTTTTTCTAAAATTTCTAAGTGTCGAATATTTTTTGCAAGCCTCAGTTTAATTCCTTTGTTTTTTCACCACTTAGCGAAGCGATCGCTTCGCTGAGTGGAGAGAAAACAATACACTCACATCAACAACCGCAAGATGCATGCCAACCATAACAGAAACTAGATGGTCCTCCACTTCGAAGTTAGTATGTGTAATAGTTGAAGATTGGGATAAATTGAAAGAAGTATTCGAATTTCTCACAAATAGTGACCAATTAGAAAAAATATCAATTCAACTTGCCCAAGGGTTTTTAAATGATATGAACACTTTTGAATTTACATTTTTGGGAATAGTATTTAATGAAATATTTGACTTCACCGATCTATTATTCGAAATTTTGCAGAAAAAATTACTGGACATAAACTACTGTGTTTACTCAAATTAAAAACAACTTATGAAATTTTGAGCCATAAAAGGAACGATGAGGTATTTGGAACACTGTTTGGAAAAGCTAGCAAAATCACAGAAATAAGCAGATCTAAATGGGAATATGCTGCTCTTACACCAGAAACAATTTTTCAAAATTATAAACAATTGTATTTTGAAATTTTGCACCACATTCTTATGGAAATGAATATAAGATTTCAAGACTGTGAGAAACTTAAACTTCAATTTGCCTGGCTTGCTGACACAACCAAATTCGACCAATTTAATTCATGCTTTCCCTCTCACGCGTTTGAAAATCTACAACATTTTTACGGAAAATTTTTTACTAAACACCAGCGCCTTAAAGATGAACTGAGTCTTGTATATGCTGATAAAAAATTAAGGAATATATCGACTCATGAACTTCTTCGAGTGCTTCATGGAGATAAAGGCATTTTTACAGAAGCTTATAAATTGGTTTTCCTGATTTTAACAATTGCATCTGCAAGTGTTTCAGTGGAAAGAAGTTTTTCTTGCCTTAAAAGAATACAAACTTACTCAAGAAACACTATTTCTCCAGATAAACTTTCATCTTTGGCAAATATTTCTATTCAGAAAGACATTTTCTTGATGTCACGAAGAAACAGACATTTTCTGACGACATAATCGACAAATTTCCAGCTTTAAAGGGAAGAAGAATTGATCTAATATATAAAAAAATAGGTAAATTCTCATTAACTGATTTTCATTGAAGACAGTAGATATCTTTTCATATTGCTCTTGTAGCTCTTCACCTATTTTTCCTACCACGAGCCGCCACTGAAGACCCTATGTGTGCATGTGTCAGAAGAAAATTCACCCAGAGTCAGGATACATTGCTGATGTTTATACATATGGCATGGAAGTCAGTATGTTTTATCAATATAGCTGCTCTTAATTGCCACCGTGGGTGCACAATGACATGTCTGGAAACAGCAAGTCTGACTCAATTTTTTTCCCTTGCTTATCTGCCTCTACAGATGAGTCAGTAACTTGCTGCTTTCCCCATGGCTGTGAGTAATCTTCCAGGGACTGCTGCCCAACCAGTCAGTGCTACTTAGACAACAAAGCGGAGGCAGTGAATTAGTATTCCTTTCATATATTAACAATTTAGTGTGGCTGAAGCATTTAAGAAAGAATGGCAAAGTGCAGTGTTGGTTTGCTAATGGAGAGCCATGCCAGCTGTGATTCAAGTGACTTTGAGAGCATTGAATCTTTGAGTAATGAAAAACAACAGCTTTTGTTTTTAAGATCTAAAGTCAGTGCTGGGAACATATGTTATCATCATAAGAAGAAATACCTGAGCTCTTCATATGAAAACCATCAAAACCATTGTTGTGATCCATTTCAAATTCACAATGGGCTTATTAGTAAATCCCTAAAAGCAATAACATTTATTTTTTGTGAAGAATCTGCAGGAAGTGGAAAATTGACCTAGTGTCTGGAAAGAAGCTGTGTATCTACTGTAATAAGATTTATGAAACAATTTGCAACCCACCCACTACCTCTGTGGAAAATGATTATATGCCCCCACTAGAATTGAAAATACTAGACAACCTGAACAAAAGTTTGGGAGCAAATGGTTGCTCACCACTAAAAGTAAAGAAACGAAAGACCTGTAAATGGTTCTCTTACTTACAGAAAAAGGGTAAACAAATCTGTGAAAGAATTGTTACATCAGCAGCAGAAGCGCTCCGTATTGATCAACCTGCAGAAGATACAAGTTCAGTGCAGAAACAGGGATGTTTGAACTATGAAGAACTGCTGCAGCAGTTACGAATGAAATTTTGCAATGCATCAATCAGTAGTAAGGTGCAAATCCTGACATTAGTTCCCACAACCTGGAGCATCAGGAGGACAATTGATTTCTTTCATACCACGGAATATATGGTTAAAAGGCCAAGACAGATTAAGACTGAACAGGGGATTCTGGGAGTACAAAGATTGAAAAAAGGTGCAAAACTTAGTGAAGAAATTACTTCCCTCGTGGAAGAATTTTATTGAGATGATAGCAACGGTCGCATCTTTTCGGGCAAGAAAGTCTGTGTGTCAGTGCGAACAGAAAGTGGAAAGAGAGAACTCATGCAGAAGAGGCTAATTCTACTAAATTTAAATGAACTGTATGAGCTGTTTAAAGAGAGGTTTCCACATGTCATATACACTGCCGGACAATTGCTAAAGACGGATGGCAATAGCAACGATAGCAACCATAAAATGGAAGGCAGGAAAATGTGGAAATTAGCATAAGTGCGGGATACAGTAAGACGTGTTGTGCGTATGCAAATTTTGGATTGCCGAACTTGTTCATGACGTCATAGCGCTGATAGATATAAAAGATTTGACGCGTATTGACCGTTGTTGTTCAAACGCAAAGCTGAAAGGGAAAAAATCAATTGACGAACTTACAATTTTTAGTATGTTTTCCCGACATCACCTAGATGATTTTACGCGTGGCCGTATTATTGGCATGATTGAAGAAGGGCGAAAAATATCAGATGTTGCCAGGGAGTTCGACGTCAGCCACAGTGTTGTTTCAAGGATTTGGAAATCATTTCAAACAAATGGAGAGTGTAGCAAAAGTCACGGGGGAGGTCGTGTTCGCAGTACGGCACCTGCAGAAGTTCGGTACATAGTTCTATCAACAAAAAGACACCGGCGCAGCACAGCTAGTGAGATAGCAAATCAGTTTATGGCTGCTACTGGCAAACGGATCTCCCGAAAAACTGTCGTCAGACGTTTGCATGAAGGAGGACTATACGCCCGCCGTCCAATTGTGTGCATCTTATTGTCCAAACGTCACCGTACCGCCCGTTTGCAATGGTGCCATCAACATCGCAATTGGACTGATAACGACTGGTATGCTGACCTCTTCTCAGTTGAGAGTAGATACAGTATATCGTCTGATTGTCGACGACAACTGATCTGACGTGATAGTGGTACTGCATATTGTCCAGCAAACATACAGGAAAGGGACCGATATCCGACTTGTAGTGTCATGGTATGGGCTGGCATCATGATCAATGGCCGTACGTCCCTCTATGTGCTTCCAACTGGGACTATGACTGGCCAACGATACATTAATGATGTTCTGCTACCTCATGTTCGCATGTTCCGTGGTGCTGTCAGTGATATATTCATTTTCATGGACGACAACGCAACATGTCATCGAACAGTCGCTGTCCAGGAGTGTCTTGAGAGCGAGAATATTCAACGCCTCGTATGGCCAGCACGTTCTCCAGATCTGAATCCCATTGAAATTGTGTGGGATGCTTTGGGGAGGAGTCTTGCTGGTCGCCAATGACCTCCAATAAACAAGGACACCCTCATCCGTGCACTGACAGAGGAATGGGATAAATTATCCCAACAGCTGCTTGATAATGTTGTGCAAAGCATGACACGACGTGTGGAATCTTGCATCGCCCTCCATGGTGGCCATATCCCGTATTGACATCTTACGCCGGAACGCCTGCGGACGGTAATTGCATTTTTTTCACGTTTACGTATTCTGCACAAAATGGCCTGTTTGTCCCTTGAACACGTTCCAAAGCCTTCTGGATTTCAGAGCACAATAAATTGTCTTTCTTGTAATGTCCTGGCATTCTGACATTATTTTATTTCACTTGGCATCCAACCACACTTACTTTTTTATGCGCTATGTAGCCGTTTATGATCCGTCCTTAGCAATTGTCGAGCAGTGTATTATATGTATACATATACAGGGTGCATAGGAAAGTCCCTTTAGCATGAAATAACTTGCGAAAGGACAAAGGTACAGTTATGCAAGGGACATAACGGTATAGTAAAGTGACTACGCCCAATCAAATGCAACCAATAGCAGCGCCCCTAGTGGCGAAATGCGGAAGTTAGCCATTGCAAATCAAAAACGAAAAGAGATAGAGCAAAATTTCCAACTACAAAGTTGTAGAGCATCAATTAATTAGTAAAAAACAACATTTGTTTTAGACGGATAAGATAAATTGTCGCCTGAATACCCTAAAATGTCCGAAATCGATGCACCGCCTTTTGTGTGAACGTTTGAATGGAACAGGCATAGGTATGAGCAAATACACACCACTTATTGCATAAATGCGTACTTATGTCAATACAGTTTGATAACGTCAGACAAAACAAAAACAAAAAAGGCAAACTGATGCACAGTGATAAAAAATTATTGTAGAGTATGTTTGAAGAGTTCGCCATTGCCCACGATACACATTTGTATTCGTGAAAGTAAGTCTGCATGCACATTCCTCAGCATGGAAGGTGTCACACTATTGCAAGCATCTGTAACAAAACAACGTAGATACAGCAGACTTGTAGGCGCTGTTGCATACACCTGATTTTTTGCGTAATCCCAGAGGAAGAAATCCAATGGAGTGAGGTCCGGCGATCGTGGAAGCCATTCAACAGCACCACCATACCCAAAGATTCGTTGCCCAAAACAATCTGTGAGAAAGTGTCGCACTGCTGCTGGCTGGTGTGCAGGGGCACCGTCATGTTGGAACCACAAGGAACGTAATGCGGGCAGAGGAATGTCATCTAAAAAGTCAGGTATGATATCCTGTAATAGTTGAAGGTATCTCTGTCCATTAGCATTCGCCATAAATAAGCCCCATCTCGCAATATTGGGAGTGAGTGAAGCTCGCCATTCTCACACAGCGTACGTAAACCTAAACTTCTGATCAGGGTACATCCTGCTACTGGTTTTTATATCATAGGTACGGTACAACATCACAATCTGCTTTTGCATACGGCTACATTTGCGAAATATGAATATGCAGATTCGAATCTCCGTGCATCGATTTCGGACGTTTTAGGGTATTCAGGCAACAATTTATCTTATCCGTGTGAAACAAAGGTCGTTTTGTACTAATTAATTCATGCTCTACAACTTTGTAATTGGAAATTTTGCTCTATCTCATTTCGTTTTCGATTTGCAATGGCTAACTTCCACATTTCGCCACTAGGGGTGCTGCTATTGGTTGCATTCTATCGGGTGTAGTCACTTTACTATACCGTTATCTCACTTGCATAACTGTACCTCTCTCCTTTCGCAAGTTATTTCAAGCTAAAGGGACTTTCCTATGTACCCTGTATATACAATATTATATACTACTACGTTCAAAAAGTTCCGGAACTTTTTGAATATTTGCCAAGTGTCAGTGAATTACGTCATTCCCCACTGAGCAAGCGAAGAGCATGATGTGACCGACCAACCAGAACCGGTTTTGATCCAGATCCAACACGTACAGCCAGGCCCTGATTTACGGGAGGGCACACGGGGCACGTGCCCAGGGCCCCCGATTTTGGAGGGCCCCCAAATTTGAATTAAATGTGTACTTAGTTAATGGGAATTTTGTGTGTGTATATTCAAAATTTATTTTTTTACTTTTGCATGCTCATGAGTCATGTGTTTATAGATGCGGTACTTACACGCAGTGAGTTTGAGTTTCGAATTTCGCGTAAACACGTGGCCATTAATGAGTTTCAGTGGTTTAATAACCTTCAGGTGGCCATTGAGAAGGTGGATCACTTCCATTGATCCACGTGCCTCTTCTTGCTTTTCCGAACGCACCTAAACTCAACTGATCCTTCTTTTTTTTTTTTTTTTTGATTGGAGGGTTAACGAGCACCGTGAGCAACTCAATGGGCTATAAGCAGTCACCCTTCCCTAATTTAGGGTCACTGGTTCCAGGGAAGGGAGAGAGCCAGTGCCGTAAGACAAACACAACATCCATGCCTGACCGGGATTCGAACCCGGACCCCTTACGGACGAATGATCAGAGACCAGCGCCTTAGACCACTGCGCCACCGGGGCGGCAACTGATCCTTCAACTTTCTGCACACGGCTTGTCGTTGTCGTAACTGTAACCACGAAGGCTTGGTTGTATTTTGCGTTGTCTTTCTTGTAGTCTGATGGAATGTTGAATATTTGTTAATTTTATATATAATCAAATTTAGTTAGTTGTAACAATATATTTAAGTTGAATTATTTAACAATTCAATTATGTCAAAGCGTACATATTTATCAGGCAGTGCTAAACGGAAAGCCAAACAATCGAAACTGAAGGATGATGACCTGCAGCATGGTAGCATTGAACGTTTTGCCACTAAAAAATTGGATATTTCACTTGGTCCCAAAATGTTCTACAAATTCATCTAATTTTACTACTGGTGAGTCTCTTGGGTGTAATTTGTCTTTGGAAGCCAGTAATCTGACTTCAGAATCATCTAACATCACAGATGCTCCTAATTTGGGAAATCTTTTGAATTCATCTAATGAAGAGAGCACAAGTTCCACAATGAATGCAGTGGATCCTGCCTTATGGGGAGAAATTACAGAAGAAATGCGCGAATGCTTTTTGAGCAATCCACCAGTCCAAGATTTGAAGTTGCTGGCATTCACAGGGAAGGATATATGTGGTAAAAAACGTTTTCCAACAGAAGGTAATTTTTTCAGAATAAAAAAAATAATGAGAAGGTAAAATGCGACTGGCTTCTTTTATCCCCATCAATTTGTTTACTATTCTGCTGGATATGCAAATTGTATGCTAGGAGCACTACAGCATTAGGATCCACAGGTTTTCCTGACTGGAAGCATGCAAGTTAACGTCTTACAAAGCATGAAAATTCACACATACACAGGCAAGCAGTATGTGACTATTCATCACGCATGAATGCTTCTGCACGCATTGACTGTCAGATAGTTATGCAGTATCGGAATGAATCCAAGTACTGGCAAGATGTTTTGCACTGAGTTGTTGCAACAGTTAAGTATCTCTCATTTCGTGGGTTACCAATGTATGGTGATGATGAAACAATTGGATCAGTTCAGAATGGAAATTTCCTGGGCTGCTTAGAATTAATTGCAGAATTTGATCCATTCTTAGCTCAACACTTGGAAAAATGTGGGAATCCAGGAAGTGGTAACACCAGTTACTTATCTTCAGAGTGTGTGGATGAGTTTGTTGAATTAATGGCTGTACGTGTTTTTAATGCCCTCACTGATGAAATAAAAATGTCAAAATATTTTTCTGTCATAGTTGACTACTCCAGACATTACACACATAGATCAACTGGCTTTTATCATAAGGTATGTCAACAAAGATTGTGAAGCAAAAGAATGGTTTTTGACATTTATTCCATTCCATGGACATACTGCAGAAAACATTACAAATACCATGATATCTTTTCTACAGGAGACTGGCCTGGATATTATGAATGTCAGAGGCCAAAGCTATGACAATGCCAGCAACATGTCTGGGAAGTATTCTGGTGTTCAAACACGCATTAGGGAAACCAATCCACTTGCGGAATATGTGCCATGTTCTGCTCACATTTTAAATTTAGTTGGTATGAATAGCATAGACAGTTGTGGTAAAGTTTTTTTCTTTTTTAACATTTTTGCAAAAACTCTATACTTTTTTTCTGCATCAACTCATCGTTAGAAGATGCTTCAGGAGAAAGTCCAGGAAGCAAATGGAAATTCATCACTCACACTGAAGAGTCGATCAGTTACCAGATGGTGTGCAGATGCTGCAACTACACGATCAATGAAAAAAATTATCGTGAAATAGAGAAAGTTTTAGTATTTCTGTCAGAAAATGTAAATGATTCTCCACAAACAAGAGATGAAGCAAAATCACTGCTGAAGAAAATGCGAACAACGGAAACATCGATCAGCACAGTAGTTTGGGACACAATACTTCAGAGATTAAACTGTGCAAATCAAACTTGCCAGAATCCAAAAGGAAATATTTCTGAAGTACCTAAAATTTTCCAGTCGTTAATTGAATTCATTCAGTTCGTGAGGGAAATTTTTGAAGTCTATGAAGAAGAAGCTAAAACATTAGAGTCTGAAAATATGCAATACCATGGTCATGATTCCCGAAGAAAGAAAGTGCCCAAGAATAAACACCTAGATGAATATAACAGTGAACATATAGAACTCAGTGCAAGGGATATATTTAGAACTCAGGTTCATTATGTGCTTTGTGATGCTTTAGTCACTCAGCTTTCAAGCAGAAAAAGTGCTTATGAAAATATAATGAGAAAATTTGAATTTTTTACAAAAAAATCAAGATCTGAAATTTTTGAAGGGGCAAAAGCATTGCAGGAATACTTTAACAATGACCTTGACGACCAGTTTGCAGATGAGTTTTTGCAATTCTCCTCAATGATGGGGGAGCATGCAACCATTCCCCAGATGCTACAAACTTTGAAGGTAAACAATTTAGAAGCCACATTTCCGAACACTGAGACTGCACTTAGAATGTTCATGACATTACCGATTTCAAATTGTACAAGTGAGAGAACATTTTCTTTGCTGAAAAGACTTAAAAATCCCTTACGATCAACCATGCGACAAACGAAACTGGCATCATTAGCTCTGCTGTCTTTGGAGAGTGATGTGACACAGTCTTTAAATTATGATTCTCTGATACATGACTTTGCATTTAGGAAATGTAGAAGAAAAATATTCAACCCAACTGTTTCGTCCTCACATAGGAGCTAAATTTTCAATTGTTTTTATTCATTCCTAAAAATAAAGAATAGCAACCGAGTTATTACAAATAAAAAGATCTGGTGCCCAAACACAGAACTTTGTCATCGTATTGTCAGTTTTGTTTGACATTGGACAGTTTATACATTCATGTCATAATGTGCTCATTAGATTTTGGTAAAAATTGGGTAAATGTGTAGTTTAGCATGGTAAATTATTTGGTCGGAAAAGTTGTAAAATTTCTAAAAAGTGTGACGTACAGATTCTAAAATATGCAATTTAAGGGGAAATGGTGAAAAATTTCATCGTTAGAATGAATATTAAAGATGTTTACCGTAAAACATGAACTCCAAGTATGACGAGTCAACAGACGCTGCGGGTGGCCTTAAACAACGCTGAGGCGTTGACATGAAGCTGTGCTCCGTTGAAAGGAAGGATCGCTGCAGCCAGGACATTCACGGGCGGAATAGTACAACAGGAACTGGGTACGCTGTTGTCAGGAAAGAGTGTAATTCTACGCTACAGAAAATAGTTAATTTCGGTGTCAGTTCTTGACATCGCAATCGGACAGTTTCTTGTTTTTTTCACATGGGATTCTTTGATGCTGAATGTATGAACTCATTTCTCCGTGGAAGCTTTTTTTTTTTTCATTTAGTTATCAAACTTTCACTTTGCGACTTGCCATCTAACTTCCGTTAGAGAGAATGCGACACCTACTCTAACACTTTTCTAGAAACAAGAAAGGCATGTGCATACTTACTATTTCGTATCACGGAATTACATGCCAAAGAACGAAGACAGTCTCTGCATGTTTCTTTAAAAAGTGAGACAGAAATTACAAACTACATTCTTTAGCGTAGCAGTATATTCTGTTTTTCTTTCCTGACAAGAGCGTACCTGATTCCTGTTGTACTCTTCTGCCCATGAATTCCCAGCCGCAGCAAACCTTCCTTTCAACGGAGCAAAGCTTCAGGTCGTCGCCGCAGCGTGTGTTTACTCATCCTACTTGGACTACTTGGAGGTAAGTTTTTCGGTAAACATCTTTAATATGCTTTTATTTTTTTTTTAATTTTAAAACTTTTCTGACCAAATAATTTAGGACGCCGAAGTACAACCCATTTACCAAAAATTGAACCGGACTAGGTGTTCCCCTCAGCGTTTCAGATTATTATTATTATGTTTTTTGTTTTGTTATTTTTTTTGTGTAACTCAGACTCTTCCTCATCAACACAAAATATTATGTTTTGCAGTTTTCTGATATATTGATCATGATGCGCTGATTTGATCTTGGTAGAAACCGGGAAGCTGGAAGTAGGAGTTCCCATAGCACTTTTTCAATTTTTTATGCAGCTTCACATCTCTATTTATGAGGAAGTCCAGTGGAGGTCACCATGGATTTTTTTTTCTTATTTTAGTTCACATTTTTTGTCGGATGCATTGTTCTCATGTTCTAGACGCAAGAATCAGTACATTGCAAGACCACAATATTCACTAAAATTAAGATGTCCATCCATTTTGTCATAGATATATTGTTATATTTAGAGTCTATGGGGGTCATTAACACCACAAACTACTAATCAACCAGTTGTCCCCGCACAGCCAGAGTTGTATAAAAATAAAATGTATCTGCGTACACAGCTATTGAAACAGAAAACTCGCTGCAAACCCGCAAACCATGATAACAATAGAATAAGATAATTTAAAGGAAAATTAATAAAACAAATAATTATTAGAACATTACAGATTCCAATGAGGAGAAATTAGTACATTGTAATTGAATGTGCAGCAATGTGTGTAAAATGGACTTTTATGGCAAAATATTAAAATATTGAACTACGAACCTCATAAAAACAAGAGATTAATTAAAGAAAGTTTTTATATCCAGAAAAACAGTTCTATCAATGAACCTTCAAAAATTATAAATATGATTTTCAACAAGTTAATTCAAAAATACTGGACTTACAAAATGCACAAGGAAATATTTTTATTTAATTGGCAACTGAAAGAGGAACCTGGCAATAAAATTTAAATTCTGTGTAAACAAAACTTTTAATACAGTTCGTATACATTGAGAACAGGCCTTGATAAAATCTAGAGGCCAGAAATGTCTGTATAAACAAAAGAACTCAGAAGATGTGAAAAATAATTAAGTTCTTCAGTTAAAATAGAATTAAGTATATTAATCTGAGTAAAGCGTTGAGTAAGTGTTTTAATTGCTGTATATAGGCCTAACATTTTTATCCTTTTAATCTACATGCAAAAACTATCTACAAACCTGCTAATGATTTGGAAACTATCAGCGTACGCATGTACGTCTACATTCTGCTACTCTGCACACAGTGACTATTATTTGGTCGATAGAGAATAAGGAGGGGGCCCCGGAAATGTTTTGTGCCCTGGGCCTCGCATGTAGTAAATCGGGCCCTGCGTACAGCGTATGTGCGTAGTTCGTGATTACAGGCATTCGAGGCTTTCCATCACGAGGACAACGATGTCGAATTTTGAACAGCATTCAAGTGTAAAATTTTGTGTTCTGCTCGGAAAATCTTTCGCTGAGACTTTTCAAATGATTAAGTCAGCGTACGGTGAGAGTGCAATGAGTCGAACTAGAGTTTATGAGTGGCATCGACAATTCGAAAACGGTTGACAGAGTATCAAAGATGATGAGAGGTCAGGACGACCTTCAACATCCACAACGGATGAGCAAATCTCCATTGTCAAAGAAATTGTGAAAAATGATTGTCGAAAAACTGTTGCAGAAGTTGCCGGCATCTCAGTTCAAAGTTGCCATGTCATTTTCACAGAGAAACTGGGCATGCATCACATGTGCCAACAAACTGTTCCCAAAAACCTGACAAGAAAAAATGGATGAGCGGATGCAAGTTTGTGGGGATAACATCGATGCAGTGGATTCAGATCCCGATCTCTTGAATCGATTGATTACTGGCTATGAGACTTGGTGCTTTCTGTACGACCACCAATCCAACCGACAGTCAAAAGTGTGGAAATTACCGTCATCACTACGACCAAAAAAGTTCAGGGCTAACCGCTCCAAAGGAAAGGTCTTGTTAACAGTTTTCTTCGATTGCAAGAGGGTTGTACACAAAGAATTCCTTGAACATGGTCGTACAGTCACTAAAGAAGAGTACGTCAACGTCCTGAAACGTCTCCGAGAAACAGTGAGTTGCAAGCAACCCGATCTTTGGAAGACCAACTCATGGGTTCTCCATCACAATAATGCGACCGCTCACAGATCCCTCCTGATGTCCGATTACCTGTCCAAACATCACATTCCCGTTCTTCCACAACCAGCTTATTCCCTGATCTCGCCCCATATGACTTTTCCCTTTTTCCCCGGATGAAGAATTGCTTAAGGGGCGACGCTTCTCAAGTTCCGAAGAAGTGTAACGGAGGCACTGGAGGATGTCGCAAAAGTAGGCTTGCAATCTGCATTTAAATCTTTGTATGAGCGCTGGCGAAAATGCATAGTTGCACAGGGTAACTACATCGAAAGAAACACAGCGTAAACCGGTATTATCTGTACTCATTCTTTTTTAATACAAAAAGTTCCAGAACTTTTTGAACGTAGTAATACATACTGTATAAGATAGAGCTTGGAACTCCCTCCCCCTACACACACACACACACACACACACACATACGCAGGAGCAAAGCAGTTGCTGAAGTGCGATCTAACGGGCATGACATGGACGCCTCTGTTGGCGAATTGTGGAACTTAGCGAACACAACTGTAAAACTATCATATATCCGGTAGGGAACTTAGCGAACACACTGTAAAACTATGATAGATAGAGTAGTACACATTATACAGGTGTTTGCATTTTACGAAAAATTACAGTTTTATATTATTAAATTTTTTTGGTTCGCATCATGAAAAGGTGTGCATTATTATTACACTGACGGAAAAAAATCCCAACACCACGAAAAAATATTTGTAGAGGAATGAAATGGCGACAATGCAATTGTATAGGTAACATATTTAATCGATTAAGGTTTCAAGATCACAGCTTAATGTAAGCGCGAGAAGAGCCATTTTAAATGTGAAATGCTGCTACATTAATAACCGGTGTAACCGCCAGAATGTTGAATGCAAGCACGCAAACGTTCGTGCATTGTGTCGTACAGGTGCTGGATGTCAGTTTGTGGGATGGAGTTCCATGCCTGTTGCACTTAGTCGGTCAATACAGGGACGGTTAATGCTGGTTGGGGGTGACGCTGGAGTTGTCGTCCAATGATGTCACATACGTGCTGGATTGGTGAAAGATCTGGTGATCTAGCAGGCCACGCAGACATGTCAACCCTCTGTAGAGCATGTTGGGTTACAACAGCGGTATGCGGGCGAGCGTTATCCTGTTGGAAAACACCCCGTGGAATGCTGTTCATGAATGGCAGCACAACAGCTTGAATTACCAGACCGACGTACAACTGTGCCGTCAGGGTGCGTGGGATAACCACGAGAGTGCTCCTGCTGTCATAGGAAATTGATCCCCAGACCATAACTCCAGGTGTAGGTCCAGTGTGTCTCGGCCGCAGACAGGTTGGTTGCAGGCACTCACCTGGCCTCCTTCTAACCAGCACACGGCCATCACTGGCACCCAAGAAGAACCGGCTTTTATCAGAAAACACAGCAGATCTCCACTCCGTCCTCCAATGAGCTCTAACTTGACACCACTGACGTCGCAAACGGCAGTGGTTTGGAGTAAGTGGAATGCACGCTACAGGGCGTCTGGCTCCGAGCTGTCCTTCAAGTAACCGATTTGTAACAGTTCGTTGTGTCACTGTGGTGGCAATTGCAGCTCGAATTGCTGCCGCAGACACGGTACGATGCGCCACGGCCATACGCCGTACATGGCGGTCTTTCCTCTCAGTAGTACCACGTGGCCGGCCGGAACCCGGTCTTCTTGAGGCAGTACCTTCCCTTGACCACCGCTGCCAACAATCATGCACAGTGGCTACATTCCTGCCAAGTCGTTCTGCAATATTGCGGAACGAAAATCCACCTTCTCTTAGGCCTATTACACGACCTCGTTCAAACTCCGTGAGCTGTTGATAATGGCTTCTTCGTCTTCTTAAAGGCATTCTTGACTTTTAAAATCAACACACTACGTCGAATCTCAACGATAACTAACGCTCACGAACGTTACAGCGCGTATTTACAGCAAACCTGCTTTGCATGTTCTGAGGGCTGCTACTAGCGCCACACGTATGCGCCGAGCGCGAAATTTACATAGACGTCATCTTACAGATGTACTCTCACCGCCTGCCAACTGTCGTTTATCTAACACAACCACTTCTTGGTGTTGGGATTTTTTTCCGTCAGTGTATATTCACGAAAAATTGGTGGTGGGGGATCCCCAACTCTGAAAATTTGGAGGGGTCCTGACTCCCCCAGTTGTTTCACCTATGCTCCATTGGCTTTTTAAAATTCTGTGAGTTAAGACCAAAGGAGTGTGTCATAGCCAGCAGTCGTGGTCTTCATTCTACATGTGTTTGCATTTACCACCAGAATGTCAAATTAATGCTTCATTCTGCACATATAAATGTGGACTACAAGCAGTTAATGGCTATGCTTGTGTGCAGTTTGAAATCTGAGGTATGTATACTTCACCGATGTCCTGCATGTGCACCAGAAGATACACTTTGAACATTTCTGCTCAATAATGATACACTATCATGCTTGGACAACATCACTTACTGGACATGGGAGCAAGTATATCGCACAACTATGTCAATGAAAACAGTTCATCAACACTTTAGTAGAAAAATGAGTAGAACTAAACTGCCATCATTTCATTTCAAAATCACAAAGTAACTTCTTTCAAAAATCAAAAGAACTAGCTGAAGATACATGCATATTTCTTGTTGACTTTGCTGAAAACTACACTTGCATGGTACAAGATTCTGCCCAGGGTTTCCACTAGAAAAATATTCAAGCCACAGTGCATCACATTGTTGTGTACTTCAGATATGCATCTAAAAGCACTTTGGACACAATGAAGATGTGTTTCACCAGTGACTGTTTGGCACATACAACTGCAACTTTTTTTGCATTTCAAACTCTTGCCCTACAGATGATTAGAGAATAGCTTCCTCATATCACACATGCAGTGTACATCAGTGATGGATCGAGTGCTCAGTACAAAAATTAAAAAACTTTATGAACATATGCAGCACAAAGAAGACCATGGAACTACAGCAGTGGCATTTCTTTGCTACCAGCCATGGCGAGAATATGTGTGATGGTTTGGGTGGTGCACTGAAGCATCTTGCAGCAATAGCTAGTTTGCAAAGACCAAATGAGCACATGATCTTATCACCACAGGATTTATATAACTTCTGTGTAAAAAATATTCCGGGCATTGATGTTTACTATGTAAATGAAGAGGAAAGTAAAGAAAGTGCTATGAAGCAAGAATTAAGATACAGTATTGGATAGGCAGTACCAGGTACAAGAAGCAGTCATTGTTTCAAACCTGTGCATGAATTTACCCTAAAAGTATCACGAATTTCAACCAGTTCTGATACTTTCACTGCCAAGGTTATAAAACAAAATGTCAGCATTACAGAATCCTGATCAACCTATTCAAAGGAAGACTATGTTGCCTGTGTGTACAACAGAAAATGGTGGCTTGGAAAAATCATTGATGTGTCACAAAATCATGAAGATTGCTATGGCAGCCCCGGTGGCGCAGTGGTCTAAGGCGTTGGCTTCTGATCATTCGTCCGTAAGGGGTCCGGGTTCGAATCCCGGTCAGGCATGGATGTTGTGTTTGTCTTACGGCACTGGCTCTCTCCCTTCCCTGGAACCAGTGACCCTAAATTAGGGACGGGCGACTGCTTATAGCCCATTGAGTTGCTCACGGTGGTCGTTAAACCTCCAATCAAAAAAAAAAAAAAAAAAAAGATTGCTATGTGCATTTCCTTCAGTCTCATGGCCTTACTCCAACTTATGTTTGGCCTGAACAGCCAGATTTGTGCTGAGTACCATTTGGTAACATTTTGCAGAAAGTATCTCCTCTTGTAACCACAACTGGAAGAACATATTCCATATCACAAACAATTACTGACAAAATAACCAATTTGTTTGACCATGGCTTTCTGCGATTAATCGTATAATACAAGGCTATACCAGTTCGCTATCGCTAATGTACAAGCAAAAGTTCATATTCTTGCCCCTGCACAGAATCGGCGCTGATTCACGACCCCTAGGATGTATGTTTACCATTGAATGCAATGGAAAATTGTGGGTATTTTATTTATGCCCTTTGCCAATAATTTAGCTCACTTTCACTATTTAAAATTGTGTAACCAATCTGTTAATTATTCTTGATGTATGGCTCTTATTTTATAATGTTTATTATTTTCTAAACGTGAATACGAGAAAGTTTTTCGTGCATGCTCCCCAGGATTGCTTCAGGAAATCTAGTTATTTTACTCCGAAGTTTGACTAAAATTATAATATGTTTATGTAACTTTTGGCTGTTTGCATACAGAACATACTATTTTAAGAAACGATAACGGTTTTCCGAGATGTTCAAGGGTAAAGGCTGCTAACATTTTCTAACAAGAGGAGCTCATTTTCTGAATATACCCCCGTAAGTAAAGAAAGCTATGACTTCAAAGAATTTAAATTCCAGTAACATTGAATGAGAATATTTTATGACAACAGTACTAGATAACTGCGTTACCATTCATGGCGGCGTACAGTAATGAGCTATGTTCAACATTTCTGCAAAAAATGTGCTAGTACAAAATTAAGTTTTCACACATGTTCTGATTTTTTCGTGTTTCCTATTGTTAATTAAAATTTGAAAAGAAAAATTGATTTTTTTTTATTGAAGGTTTAACGACAACCGTGAGCAACTCAATGGGCTATAAGCAGTCGCCCGTCCCTAATTTAGGGTCACTGGTTCCAGGGAAGGGAGAGAACCAGTGCCGTAACACAAACACAACATCCCTGCCTCACCGGGATTCGAACCCGGACCCCTTTCGGACGACTGATCAGAGGCCATCGCTTAGACCACTGCGCCACCGGGGCGGCGAAAAGAAAAATGAAGTGACGTTTTCATGGTAATGTCCTATTACAGGCACCTTTGAAATCCACCAGCAGATGCAGCTCATCTTTGCGGCCAGAAGTACTGCTGAGGACGGCGTGTAAATAAGTAACCGATTTGCAAGCAAATGGTCTCTTTTTACTTAGGAACGAATTACTCATACGATACGAAACAGAATTACGTTCCATCCATCCGGCCGCTGTCTGTCCGTCCGTCCAAAATAATAATAAAAAAATATCCGCCAATAAACAACCGATTTGCACGGAAATTATTTCTTTCGACACAGAGACGCCTCACACCTATCAGATGCAATACAAAATTACGTTCCATCCGTCCGAAGTCTGTCCGTCCGTCCAAAAGAATAAAAAAAAATTTCTCCTCCGATAAACAACCCATTTGCACGGGAATTATTTCTTGCGACTCAGGGACGCCTGACACCTATCAGATACATTACAAAATTACGTTCCATCCGTCCCAAGTCTGTCTTTCCGTCCATCCGCCCGTCCAGAAGCATAAAAACATAACTCGACCGAGAAACAACAGATTTGCACACAAACGGTCTCTTTCTACTCAGGAACGAATTACCCATGAGATACGATGCAGAATTATGTTCCATCCGCCCGCCGTCTGTCCGTCCTTCCAGAAGAATAAAAAAATATCTCTGCCGATAAACAACCGGTTTGCACGGAAATTATTACTTTCGACTCGGCGACGCCTCACACCTATCAGATACAATACAAAATTACGTTTCGTCCGTCCCAAGTCTGTCTTTCCGTCCGTCCGTCCGGAAACATAAAAACACGTAACTCGACCGAGAAACAACCGATTTGCACGGTAATTGTCTCTTTCTACTCAGGAACGAATCACCCATGAGATACGATACATAATTACGTTCCATCCGTCCGCCGTCTGTCTGTCCGCCCGTCCAGAAATGACTTATTACGCCCACACGAAAAACCATGTATCTTAACAAGAAACCGATTCACAAGCAAATGGTCTCTTTCTACTCAGGAACGAATTACCCAAGAGATACGATGCACAATTACGTTCCATCCGTCCGCCGTCTGTCCGTCCTTCGAGAAGAATAAAAAATATCTCCGCCGATAAACAACCGATTTGCACGGAAATTATTACTTTCGACTCAGCGACGCCTCACACCTATCAGATACAATACAAAATTACGTTCCGTCCGTCCCAAGTCAGTCTTTCCGTCCGTCCGGAAGCATAAACACACATAACTCGACCGAGAAACAACAGCATGCAAACGATCTCTTTCTACTGAGGAACGAATTACCCATGAGATACGATGCAGAATTACGTTCCTTCCGTCCGCCGTCTGTCCATTCTTCCAGAAGAATAAAAAGATATATCTCCGTCGATAAACAACCGATTTGCACGGAAATTACTTTCGACTCAGCAACGCCTCACACCTACCAGATATAATACAAAATTACGTTCCATTCGTCCCAAGTCCGTCTTTCCGTCCGTTCGTCCAGAAGTATAAAAGCACATCTCGACCGAGAAACACCCGATTTGCAAGGAAATGAATTCGTTCTACTCAGGTACGGCTCACACCAATAAGATATAATAAAAAATAACGTTCCATCCGTCCGACTTCTGTCTTTCCGTCCAGAAGAATAAAAAATATCCGCCGTTAAAGAACCGATTTGCACGGAAACGATTCCTTTTTACTCAGAGACGCCTCACACCTATCAGATCCCGGCAAAAACAGTCTTGTTGGGCCAGCAGTGGGCCATTGCTGGAAGCCAGCACTGCCAGCAATGGCCCAGCACTATGTTGCCGCTGCCGAACCGTCAATAAAATGTCCGGGCGGCCAACAGAAGGGCCAGCAGTTCAGGCCAACAGCTGGCCAACAGTTGGCACCCCATCAGCTGTCATATGCCACAACAGGGCCATCAGTGGTCCATCACAGGCGGTAGCTGCCACAAGTGGCCCTTCAATGGCCCTGCAAGCACGTGCCAGAAATGATGGCTAGCCTAATGTGGTCCGCTAGTGGGCTGTTAGTGGCAGCCAACAACCACGTGACGTAACTGGTGGCTTGCCGAATCTTGTCCGCCAATTTCCCAGTAGTAGCCATAATAAAAAAAAAGCAAAGATAACCGCAGTGTCCTAAAGCTACAATTTTCTTTTTCTACCCTTACGAAGCTTGTGAATTACCGCACTGCGCTGGAGAAATTTTCTCGACAGACCGGAAAAACGCCCGTTTGCATCTGACTTGATTCGATCCTGGGCCGTTTGCGTGGAAGCCGCGCTCGCTACCGACCGGACTAATTCACTACGCTCGGAAATGTGCTGGAAGCTATCTGTTTGGTATGCAATTTGTAATCGAATGCTTCCCTCTTTCATTTTATAATATTGCGAGGTATTTTTCATAAAAGTCAGTTTCATATAATTGATAAATTAATTTTTTCAACGTAACGATAGTTTTTTTACCTTAAGGGAACTTCACTCATTTTCAAGGCGTGTACATACTTAGAGTCGCTTTCCAAAGTTTTGTACTGTCCTTGCCGTCTTGAAAAGAGATTGTTGAATAAATATATATTTACCCGGGTTCATGTCACATTCTGTTACATTTTTAACGTTGTGTCTTTCCTTTCCGTTGTCCGAAGCTACATTTGTTTTAAAGAGTAAAAGATATTTTATTTTACTTCTCGTTATTTATAGAAGCGAATTCCTCCCAGTCTTGTGTATTCAACCCATGGATGAGTACACCACATAGTGTTGCTTTTTTTTTTTTCTTTCAAATAATTAATAAATTTTGTACGCGTATAATTCTTTTTTTTTCCAACAAACGCTATTTTAATGGTTTTCCAGGATATGTGTTTCAAGCGGTTTCAAATTTGTTCTTGTTATTCATGTGGGTGCATTTCATGGCTGTAATCTAGTATTTCACGGCTTAATCTGATATCTTCGTCGACGTAAAATTTCATTAGGAAATTAATTCGCCTCTCCACATATGGATTTTTTTCTCAACATCCACTAAAATAACACGATGGCGATAGCGTCGTCTTCAACTAACTGGTACCATGAGAGACACAGCAAGTGTTGCTTCTGCGCATGCGCAGTCCCGATGCTTCCACCTGCTGTTGGGGGTTGCTTTGGTTGCCAGCAACGGGCCACTAGTGGCACTTTCTTAGAGGCCCACAATTCACGGCGATGCTGCAGGGCCATCAATGGCTCGCCAACTGATAGCGCTGCCACCAACGGACCACTACCGGGCCGTGAGCGGCAGATTTCAGCCAGCAGTGACCCAACACTGCCAGCTGGTGGCCAGCAGTTTCCCAGCACTTGTGTTTTTGCTGGGATATAATAAAAATTTCATTCCATCCGTCTGTTGTCTGTCTGTCCGTCCGAAAGTATGAAACACGTAACCCCACCGAGAAACAACCGATTAGCACGGAAATGACTCCCTTCTACTCACGGAGGCCTCACACCTATCGGATATATAAAAGTTTTCTTACATTCGTCCGAAGTTTTCTGTCCGTCGTCCCTAACAATAAAAGCTCACAATCCCACCGGGGAACAACCGATTCGCAGGGAAATTATTTCTTTCTACTCAGGGACGCCTCACACTTATGAGATATGATAAAAAGAACGTTCCATCCGTCCGCCGTTTGTCCGTCCGTCTAGAAGAATAAAAAAATATCTCCGCCGATAAAGAACTGACTTGCACGGAGATTATTTATTTCGACTCAGGAACGCCTCACACCTATCAGTTACAATACAAAATTATGTTCCATCCGTCAGCCGTCTGTCCGTCCGTCCAGAAGAACAAAAAATATATCCGCCGATAGACAACCGATTTGCATGGAAATGATTTCTTTCTACTCAAGGACGCCTCACACTTACCCGATATGATAAAAAATTACTTTCCATCCATCCTCCTTCTGTCTGTCCGTCCAAAAGAATAAAAACAATATCTCCTTCTCAAAAGATAAAAACAAACAAAAACGATTTTGTTCGCTTTCTACAATATATATATATATATATATATATATATATGTATATGTGGGATGTAAGGTCAGATAATGCGTAACATCACAGCCTCTCCTTGACAAATGTTAATCCCGCCTTCTCGTGGTGCATCCTGTTCCCACTAAAGGGGCTCTGATGACCGCCAATAGCGGTATAACTATACCATCGGGATTAGAGGAAATGCTATCCCACACTCACCAACCCGCTTGGCCAGCGTGGTGAGTTATGGCCAAACCCCTCCAAAATGACTCCACAACTTAAATCTTGGCCCTCAGTCTCCGGCAGCTGGAATGTACCTGGCCAAGGCAGCGGCCAGGGCGACATGAAGGCAGAGGGTGCTAAGAATCCCCGGAGGACCGGACTAGACTGCCATCTGATGCTGACCTTGGCAACGAATAATGGACACTTCCTATCTTCTGATTCAAGGCTTCTTGAATTGGAAGAGGAACTACAAAGGATCAAGTGGGACATCGTCGGGCTAAGTGAGGTAAGGAGAAGATCTCATTGAACAGAAAAGTGGACATCTCTTCTACTATCATGGGACAGATACAGGCAGAACTAGTGGTGTTGGATTTATAATAAACAAGAAACTGAAGGATAAAGTTGTAGAAGTTGAAAGTTCCTCTGACAGAGCTGCACGACTGGTTATCCAACTCTCGAGAAGATACCAGGCTCAGATTATTCAAACTTATGCACCCACCACAAGTCATTTTGAAGAAGAAATTGAAGAATTTTACGAGGAAATTCATCATCTAAATAATAAAGGTAAGCAGCACTTGAAGATAATTATGGGAGATTGCAATGCAAAAATAGGGCAACGGCAACAGAATGAAACTTTAGTAGGTAAATTCGGTCACGGCAACAGAAACCAGCGTGGAAATACTCTCGTTGAGTTTGCAGAGGCAGAAGGGTTTTTCATCTTGAACTCCTTTTTCAAGAAAAAGCCACACAGGAAATGGACATGGAGACATCCAAATGGGACGACAAGTGAAATTGATTTTATTATGTGTAACAAAAAATTCGTCATAGAAGACTGCACTGTGCTAAACAAGTTCAACACAGGTAGTGACCATAGATTGGTGAGATGTAAGATGCACCTCAACACTAAACTCGAACGTGGCAAGCTCATAAGACAAACAAAATGTATTGACATAACCAACCTTAAAAAACACAGTAATATCTTCAAGTTGGAACTGAAGAACAGATTCTCTGCTTTAGAAGGCATAACATCGGAAGAAGTGGATATTTCTGAAGTTAACAGAAAAGTAACCAAAGCTCTTATCGAAACAGCAACAAAATTAGCTGGGTCTAAGAACAAGCTGCATGTGAACAAATTATCAGGAAAAACCAAAATGTTGATGCAAAAAGAAGAGAGATGAGGACAACTAAAGAAGATGTGACTTCCAAAGTGGAATATATAGAGCTATGCAAGACAGTACGAAAAAGTATGACTGAAGACGTAAGGAAATTCAACTGTGAATATATTTTTTTATCCTTTTGGACCGATGGACAGACTTGGGACGGACGGAACGTAATTTTGTATTGTATCTGATAGGTGTGAGGCGTCTCTGAGTCGAAAGTAATAATTTCCGTGCAAATAGGTTGTTTTTCGGCAGAGATATTTTTTTATTCTTCTGGAAGGACGGACAGACGGCGGACGGATGGAACGTAATTCTGCATCGTATCTCATGGGTAATTCGTTCCTGGGTCGAAAGAGACCATTTGCGTGAAAATCTGTTGTTTTTCGGTCCAGTTATGTGTTTTTATGCTTCCTGACAGACGGACGGACGGAAAGACAGACTTGGGACGGATGGAATGTAATTTTGTATTGTATCTGATAGATATCAGGCGTCGTTGAGTCGAAGGTAATAATTTCCGTGCAAATCGGTTGTTTATCGGCGGAGATATTTTTCTTATTCTTCTGGAAGGACGGACAGACGGCTGGCGGATGGAACATAATTCTGCATCGCATCTCATGGGTAGTTCGTTCCTGAGTCGAAAGAGACCATTTGCGTGCAAATCTGTTGTTTCTCGGTCCAGTTATGTGTTGTTGTGCTTCCTGATGGACGGACGGACTGACGGAAAGACAGACCTAGGACGGATGGAACATAATTTTGTAATGTATCTGATAGGTGTCAGGCGGCCCTGAGTCGAAAGAAATTATTCCCGTGCAAATGGGTTGTTTATCGGCGGATATATATTTTTTATTCTTTTGGACGGACGGACAGACGACGACGGATGGAACGTAATTTTTTTTGTATCTGATGGGTGTCAGATGTCCCTGAGTCGAAATAAATAATATCCGTGCAAATCGGTTCATTATCGGCGGATATTTTTTTAATTCTTCAGGACGGACAGACAGAAGGCGGACAGATGAAACGTTATTTTTTATTATATCTTATTGGTGTGAGCCGTACCTGAGTAGAACGGATTCATTTCCGTGCAAATCGGGTGTTTCTCGGTCGAGATGTGCTTTTATACTTCCGGGCGGACGGACGAACGGACGGAAAGACGGACTTGGGACGAATGGAACGTAATTTTGTATTGTATCTGATAGGTGTGAGGCGTCGCTTAGTCGAAAGTAATAATTTCCGTGCAAATCGGTTGTTTATCGACGGAGATATATTTTTTTATTCTTCTGGAAGGACGGACAGACGGCAGACGGAAAGAACGTAATTCTGCATCATATCTCATGGGTAATTCGTTCCTGAGTAGAAAGAGACCGTTTGCGTGCAAATCTGTTGTTTCTCGGTCGATTATGTGTTTTCATGCTTCCGGACGGACGGAAAGACAGACTTGGCATAGACGGAACGTAATTTTGTATTGTATATGATAGGTGTGGCGTCGCTGAGTCGAAAGCAATCATTTCCGTGCAAATCGGTTGTTTATCGGCGGAGATTTTTTTATTCTTCTCGAAGGACGGACAGACGGCGGACGGATGGAACGTAATTCTGCATCGTATCTCAAGGGTAATTCGTTCCTGAGTACGAAAGAGACCATTTGCGTGCAAATCTGTTGTTTCTCGGTCCAGTTATGTGTTTTTATGCTTCCTGATGGACGGACGGAAAGTTAGACTTGGGACGGATGGAACGTAATTTTGTAATGTATCTGATAGGTGTCAGGCGTCCCTGAGTCGAAAGAAATAATTCCCGTGCAAATAGGTTGTTTATCGGCGGAGATAATTTTTTTATTCTTTTGGATGGACGGACAGACTTTGGACGGTCGGAATGTAATTTTGTATTATATCTGATAGGTGTGAGGCGTCGCTGAGTCGAAAGTAATAATTTCTGTGCAAATCGGTTGTTTATCGGCGGAGATATCTTTTTATTCTTCTGGGAGGACGGACAGACGGCGGACGGATGGAACGTAATTCTGCATCGTATCTCATGGGTAATTCTTTCCTGCGTCGAAAGAGACCATTTGCCTGCAAATCTGTTGTTTTTCGGTCCAGTTATGTGTTTTTACGCTTCCTGACGGACGAACGGTTGGAAAGACAGACTTGGGACGGATGGAACGTCATTTTGGCCGCCCCGGTGGCGCAGTGGTCTAAGGCGCTGGCCTCTGATCATTCGTCCGAACGGGGTCCGGGTTCGAATCCCGGTGAGGCATGGATGTTGTGTTTGTCTTACGGCACTGGTTCTCTCCCTTCCCTGGAACCAGTGACCCTAAATTAGGGACGGGCGACTGCTTATAGCCCATTGAGTTGCTCACGGTGGTCGTTAAAACTCCAATAAAGAAAGAAAGAAAGGAACGTCATTTTGTATTGTATCTGATAGGTGTGAGGCGTCCCTGTTTCGAAAGAAATAATTTCCGTGCAAATCGGTTGTTTATCGGCGGATAATTTTTTTAATTCTTTTGGACGGACGGACAGACGGCGGCCGGATGGAACGTAATTATGTTTCGTATCGCATGGGCATTTCGTTCCTGAGTAGAAGGAGACCATTTGTCAATATCTCCAAAAACAACCCAAATAAATACTTACTTACCCATATACCTCAGCTGAAATTCACTGTGAAGATTTCTGTTTTGGGGTCGCGATTTGGCGCCCCCGTGTGACTGAAATGGCGTTTTTGCTAGTACACGGAATCCCGTAGGATCGGTGAAACTGGCATATCCTTGTATTATACGATTAATCGCAGAAAGTCATGTCTGAACAGTACGAAAGCTTCCCCTTAACATGATTACTGCTATCAAAAACCAAGCAACTCGAAAATGCACACAGCTGAAACTGCATGAGTACCATGTAAACAAATTCCACAGTTACTTGCTCTAAACTTGCTTGTAAGAATATACAAAAGGCACACAGCAATACCTCATTTCTTTTATTTAAAAATAATTGAAAAAAACCGAGAAGTATGCAGTTTCGTAACCTACGGCAGTATTGGCAATCTCAGCGGTCCGCTCTCCCTCTAGCGGCAAAAGGAAGAACTACTGTAGTACGGGTAACGTTTTTGGCTCAATGCTTGGCTGTTGGTAGATCGCTCATTACGTTCAGTTGTCGTAGTTTGGTGTATTTTTGCATTCATTCTGGAATTAGAGAGTTGTATAATGGAGAATTCCGTGAAGAAGAACAAATCATATTGTTGTGTCCCGCAATGTCGTTCCCAAGGTTTCGGCTATGTTTTTCACAAATTAATATAAACGTTTGTGCCTTGCGTTTTTTTTTTTTTTTTTTATTGGAGGTTTAACGACCACCATGAGCAACTGAATGGGCTATAAGCAGTCGCCCGTCCCTAATTTAGGGTCACTGGTTCCAGGGAAGGGAGAGAACCAGTGCCGTAAGACAAACACAACATCCATGCCTCACCGGGATTCGAACCCGGACCCTTTTTGGACGAATGATCAGAGGCCATCGCTTAGACCACTGCGCCACCGGGGCGGCGTGCCTTGCGTTTGAAATCCTTCCAGTGAAATGCTACTAACCTAGTAACGTCTTTGAATGAATAATAAACAAGGCAGCATGTTTTTATTGCATAGTACTAATTAAAAAATCCGCATTTCTACATAATCTTGAAAACAAATAATTGCTGTTATCTATATAAATTTAAACTTCATTATGGAACAAGATTTGCAATGTTCTGTCAACAGTCATCGGTTCAAAAACGCAGAACCCAATGATGATCAACAATTACCAATTCACACACACTTTTAGGAACAGAATGTTAAAAATTTACAAATGTTATTGTTGACAGTATTGAAAATGGGTCCTGGGAAACGTCAAGTGAAACGAAATGTCAGCTTTTAATAGTAATCCGGAGTAGAACACCCCTGTCGGTATTACTATATCACTTGCCTGAAAATGTAAAAATAAAAATTACCTGTTACAGTAAAGCATTACTGCTACACAGTGCTTACACGTTCCACTTCTGCCCGCTTTACAAGAGCACTCAAATGACTTTATAGAAATTTCACTGTTACTTGTATCTAAAACACCGTTGATGGAGTGAGGCGACGACGTTATTGCCGTGGACTGAATGCAGTGCGAAACTATGAAAATTTCTCTTCCATCTTCCTTCTTAATTCCACAAGAAATTATATGGCCTACATTAACAATCACTTCCTCTTCTTTAATGCATCTTGAATATTTGGAAGCGTCCACAAATTTCATTATTTCAAGGATTGAAAGCGACAAACCAGCCATTCTAACATTCGACTTTATGGAAACACGTGCGACGTTACCCGTACTAGAGAAGTTTGTTTACTTTTGCGCAGCGCCCCCTATAGTTCGTTGAGGTTCCCAATACTAAAAGCACTAACGGTAAGGCAAAGTTGTCCTCCGCAAAAGCGGCCTCTGATGGCGTTGAGGGAAATCAAAAGTGCTTCCGTTTTTTCAGGAAGTTTGGCCCGAAGTTATAACACCGTAGGTCGTACAGTCCAATTGGTACAGTCGTTGGTATTTGGTTCGTAATTCGAATTTCGAGCGAGCAGTGTTTGCTGGCTGGAATTGGAACATATTTCACTCTTTGAAACAAAGATTGATTTGGAATTCATAGCTGTTAATTTATTTTTAGTATGTTTTGAGTGAACTTCTTAATAAACATGAGCACAGAAACTTGTTTATATGGTCATCATGCACGTGAATTGAAACCGGAAGAAGCAGAAAAGCTTCAAAAGGAAAAAATTGTTGTCTCGGATTTTAAACAAAACCAGCTGGAAGTAGAAGCTCGAAAGAATTGGGACTTGTTTTATAAACGGAACGAAACCAGGTTTTTTAAAGATCGTCATTGGACCAGACGGGAGTTTGAAGAAATCAGTGATTCATTGGTAAGTTGGGTGTACACATCTCAGGTGAGTGGATATGGATCGGAGCTTTAGGATTCCACTTAAAACCCAGAAGTTGAATGAAATTTAGGTGGAGTAGGATAGTAGAAGAACTTTAAAGCCATCATTCAGTGAAAAGATCAGAATAATTTATTACAATTGTGTGAACAAATACAGGTCAGGTAACATTGGGGATGAGCAGAGCTAATTTTTTCACAACTTACCCAATTCCCCTCTTCCATAATGGAAAACAAAAACTGCCGAATTTTAAAATTGTTAGTTGCCAATTTAAGTTTTATTGCATTTTAAATTAAAAAAAAAATTAATTTCTCTTGAAACCAGATATCTTAATTTTAGTTCACCATTAATATTTAAATGTTGATCTTACCATTATTGGTTGGTCCCAGAATATGGAAATGGTCCTCAGTTGTTTTGCAATGTCAGTGAGTATTGTTCATTACTGCAATGAGATCACTTCTGTTTAGGATTTTTATTTGGGGCCTTTGTTCGGATGAACAAATCTGATTCTGTGTGTGTGGACAGTATGGAAACTAAACGTTTAGTTTTATATCCCCCACACTTAAACAAGGGACAGAGTGAAGTGTGGATCCTGTGTGTTTTCTGCTGTGTGCTGGCTGAGTGATTTGGTTTATTGGGGTGGTGATGCCAGAGCATCCTGAGTTAAGGGCAGTTATGAGCAATAGTCTCTCTCTTCAGGGCAAAAAGTACAGCTGTGTAACATCAAATGCAGCATATGAGACTAAATATTTCTAAGCATCCAATTGATGTTAATGATGTGCACAAACCCAGGCTGTGACGAAAAAGCTCAGAAGCAAATCTGGGATGGACAGACTCTTAGATCTTTGACTAAAACTTAGGCCCATGTAGGCCAGGTCTAAAGTTAATTTTCCCTTTCACTTTTTTAATTTTATTTACCACCGCTAACCAAATTTACCAACACAGTGAAAAATGAATGAATGGTTTTAAGTTTATAGGCTTTTGTTCTTTGCCTTAAATCTTTTGAAATTTTAAAGAGGGAGAAATAAGCTATGTATAAAATTTTGCTTGAGCATTTTTCCCAAGAATTTTTATATATTAGGTGTAAAAATTTATATATATCATATATTAGGTGTACAAATTAATTCACGGCCTTTTTTCTACAGAGTTTATTTTTTAATGATTAGCTTGCATTTTAACATGCAAAATAATCTTCATTGGCATCTATACACTTCTGCCAACGATTGGGCAGCTGGCGAATCCTATCTGAGTAAAAGGACGACAGTTTGGGGTCGATGAAATCGGCAATGCTTTGAGCGACATCATCGGGTGTTTTCAAGTGTGAATCCACTGAGTGATGTTGGAGGGACCGGAACAAATAATCCGATGGGGCTAAGTCTGGAGAATATGCTGGGTGCGAGGGAACTTCCTAACCGAACAGCGTTAGAATGTCAGAGGTGCCAACCTCTAGCAGAACGTATCAGTAATCAATAGGGGATGTTTCGGTAATGGAACACAAACTTTCAGTAATGTAACACGCCATTTTTTTTTCAAAGTTAAGGACAATATTTATAGTATTACTGTGTAACCTGTATGAGGTGCCAACCTTTCGAGGAGCCTATCAGTAATCACCATACGAAGCCTCATCGTTAACGCACGGAAAGGGTATTTCATGAGAAATTAATGCGTGAAATGTGTAATAATCTTATGTTTACACAATCCTGACAAAAAAAATTATGAAATTAAATTATCAATATTGTACTTACCTCATGTCATTGCTGACATAAAGACTCCCCTTGTTGCTTGTTTTGCAGTGATATATCCTTTTTCAGAAAACTTCTTTTTATAACACAGCTCACCTGAGGAAAATGCTTTACTTTTCTGTACAAGAAGGGCACTTAATGTTTTGGTGCTCATTGTTGGGCGGAAGTATATATATGTGAGCTTTTTCCTCACTATACTAAATATTATCTCTGTTGAGGAATTGCTGTGACAGATAGTCAATATTGCCGACATTAATTTAGACAATGCAGAATACTTAGGTAGGCCAGATGAATCCTTCATCTTAGATATTTCATTCCATGCCACATCTACTCTAGGATATCGAGCTTCATCAATATCAGAGTCTGGGAATATAGCATGAAACAAGGGACCAGCATGATCACAGCTTGCTATAGGTAGGTTATGCTCCACAACGAAGGTAGTAAACAGCAATTCAGCATTTATCATGCTATTTTCATTCTTTTTTGCAAAAAAATTATCCAAAGGCTTTTATTGAGTCTTTAATTTTACATAATCCTCGTGTTTTTAGCACGTCTTTTGTAAAAAAACATCGTGCTTATGTTACCGGTTTGTCCGTCCGTCTGTACCCATGCTATCTCTGCAACTATTAGTCCGATTTGAAAAATTCTTTTTGCGTTGGGAAGCCTGAAATATGCGACTGATGACCCTTCATTTCGTTATTTTTTTACGATGTATAATTTTGCCACTAGAGGGCGTAAATGCAGATGATGTCAAATTCAAAAATACGTTTTATTCCACATATTTGCTTCTAAACATCCAATTGAAAAAATTCTTTTATCTTTCGGTTCCACTTATGTCGAAGAGTATTTTAGATATAGTTACATTTTCAAATTACGCATATATTTTCCGCTAGGGGACGTAAAAGTAAATTACAGTTTCCCCGATAACTCTTCTTCTAAAACTCCGTTTTAAACATTTTTTGCTTCAGCAGATGCACCTCGTGATGGAAAATCTTTTGCATATAATTTTAAATTTTTGGTAAAGAATACTTTAGCCACCAGGGGCGTAACAGTTAATTTTTGCTTCTGATGTATTTGCCATAAAATTTGAGCTTCTAAAATATCGATTGAAAAAATTCTTTCATGGACTGATGACACTCACATCGATAAACCTTTTTGGAATACTTTCTTCTTAAAATATTTAAAGTTTCTCCGCCAGGGGTGTAGATGTATATTTTATTTTTGTCAATATCACTACTTCTAGGAGTCTCATTTGAAAAATTCCTTCTTTGTTGAATAGTGTTTTCACTGTGACACGTTTTTCATATAATTTCAAAATTTTCAAGTAATTCATACACTTTCCGCTAGGGGGCGTAGAGATAAATTGGGTTTCCTCCTACATCTCTGCTTCTAAATCTCCGATTTGAAAAATTATTTCTGAACCAGATACGGCTCCTGGTAGAAAATCGTTTGCACATAATTTCTAATTTTTTTAAAAAATGTTTTGGCCACCAGGTGGCGTAAGTCTTAATTTCCGCTTCTGGTGTATTTGCAGCAAAATATGAGCTTCCAAAATCTCGATTGAAAAAAAAGTCGTTCGTTGACCGATACTACTCATGTTGACAAACGTTTTAGGAACATTTTCTTCTTGAAATAATGCATGGTTTCTACGCCAGGGGGTGTATATGTACATCTTATTTTTGTCAATATCTCTACTTCTAGGAGACCGATTTGAAAAAATTCCTTCTTTGTTGGATGGTGTTTCCAATGCGAAATGTTTTTCCTAGAAATTCAAAATTTTCAAGTAAATCATGGACTTTCTGCTAGGGGGCACAAAGGTAAATTGCGTTTTCTGCATTATTTCTGCTTTTAAAACTCCGATTTGAAACATTCTTCCTGTATCGTATACAAGACCTGATGGAAAATATTTTTCACATAATTTCTAATCCTAGTTGTAAGTGCATTTATGGCACCTCTATTCATAGTGTACTGTGGAATTAACTTTTTATGGGTCTTATAGAGGTTATTATTCGTAAAAGTTGGTGGTCAAATTTTCGAACTAAAGCCTAGTTCGTCATCAGGACTTTGACGAACTAGGCTTTAGTTCGAAAATTTGACCACCAACTTTTATGAATAATAACCTCTATAAGACCCGTAAAAAAAGTTAATTTCTAATGTTTGGTAAAGTATGGTTTGGCCACCAGGGGGCATAAGTGTCAATTTCTGCTTCTGATGTATTTGTAGCAAAATCTGGGCTCTTGAAAACTCGACTAATTTTTTTTTCTTGGACCGATACCGCTCATATGGAAAAACCTTTTGGAATACTTTCTTTCTAAACTAATGCATGGTTTTCCCACAAGGGGACGTAAAGTCACATCTTATTTTTGTCGATATCTCCTGTTTCTAAGAGCCCGATTTGAAAAATTCTTTCTATGTTGGAGAGCGTTTGCGGTGTGAAATGTTTCTCATATAAATTCACGTTTTTCTTAATGCACAAGTCTGCAACCATAGGGCGTAAGCTCACAATTCCGTTTACAGCAATATCTAAGGGATTAAAAACCCGACTGAAAAACTTCTTTCTTCCGTCAGATACTATTGTTTTCCATACCGGTTCCATTGACTTTGAATAACTTTGATAAATTTAATTTGCGTCAGAACAGATTCAAAAGACGTGCTTATTACACCCAAAAATTCAATGTCATCTTTCTTGTTCTTACTGGATATGCCTTCGGCAATGATCTCGTCCTGCATGGGCTACTGATTACTCCCATATTAGAAGGCACACAAGAAAACCTTTATTTCAGTATTTGTGACATTTTTCTGTTTCCTAGCTCGAGATTTGGGAGAAAGATTTGGATGTTCCTGAAGAAACCTCTTTGCATACTTATTTGTTTCAGAAATGATAATTCCAAGGATGAAATTGGTAAAAAACAAGTCAAAATATGCAATAGGTGCCGCATCAGTTGCAGGAGCATGTTTGGGCCCCTGCATTTCATGATAATCAAAAGGATGCTGAGGCTGTTCATCACTTCCCTATATTACATACTCCCATTCACTTTCAGAACTTTCATGATCTGAAGATTCACTAACAAGATCTTCACTTTCGGAAGAAGATATTGTGTGCGTGGCACGGTGGCTAGTTTCCTGGCTTGATGTTGCTTGGCCAATATTACTCTCAGATGATTGAAAATCATCACTATCACTTGGCAAACTTTCACTCTCACTACAACAAGCCATTTCAAATAACCTAACAAAAATTTCACGCAGTAGGAAAAAACACATCTGCTATAGTCTGAGGAACAAGCTGTCAATAAAGTCATCCTTTGCTAACACGAGTTTGGAAAAAGAGGGGGATTCGTAATTCACAGAGTTTTTGTGATTGTGTCTGTTTGGGGGGAAAAGAAATGAATTATGTGAAGAGATTCTAGTAATAAAACATCGCACTTCGTTCTCCCGCGCGGCGAAAGTCTGCAAGAATTATAAACACTTCGTCATCGTAGGACCACGAGCTGCGCGTTATTGCACTTCGAATGGGGCTCGAAAAAGTTCTTTCCGACAGTACAACGTCTTATAATTCACCAACAATGCATACCTGCCAACCTGAGAAAATTGAAATGTGTAAAATTGCACGTGAATGACATTTCTAATGATTTTTTTTTAAACTATGCACAAACAACTTTTATAATTATTTTTTTTTTTAACTATGCGCTAACAACATTTTTAATGAATTTGGCTATGTACAAGTAAAAATAAATGCAAATATTTGTGCATTTCATAATTTCTAGATGTTTATAATATAAACATATTATATCACATTTTGATACCATACTCAACGTTTTCCGTCGTCCGTAGCGGACCGACGATTTCCATAGCATACTCAATGTTTTCCGTCGTCCGTAGCGGACCGACAATTTCCATAGCATACTCAATGTTTTCCGTCGTCCGCAGCAGACCGACGATTTCCATAGCATACTTGATGTTTTCCGTCGTCCGTAGTGGACCTACGATTATCATAACATACTCGATGTTTTCCATCGTCCGTAGAGGACCGACTATTTCCATAGCATCATACATAAAATCCGTAGTAGTTGGAGTCTGAATCTTTCTTCCCACCGCATGATCTTTATTCAGCGTCAAGCATAACAGTATGCACGGAGAATTTACTGTGCCGAAGTCCCGACGATGACGACTGGTCACGAGTGTTCAAACGCATAATGGCGCAAAATTCCCATCTCTGTCATATATTTTATTTATAGGGATATTTTTAATAAAAAATACAGAAAATTTTAAAAATCCGGAAGAAAAAGTTCTTCCGGCCGGAAAACTCGGAAGACTGTATTAAAAAAAACGGAAAACTTCCTCAAATTCCGGAATAGTTGGCAGGTATGATTTAACTGAAACATAAACAAATATTTCTCAAGGAAGATTTAAAAAAAAAAAATTAAATATACAGAAATGCGTAAAAAAAGCGATCTATGCGTAAAATCGTAAAGAACAGTTAAAATGCATAAAAGTTGGCAGGTATGACAATGCCAAGTGAACAGCCCTGCCTCAACTGCAGTAGGAAAAGTTTTGGCTAAAGTAGCCTTTCTCCCGTCACACGGAGAAAGTGGGCGGGAAGCCGATAGCAAGCGCAAACTCTTTCACAATACAACACTTATGGCATATTACCATTCTTTTGATAATATCGCTGTTTGACGATATGATTCACGGAGATTCCATTTCAAAATGATGTGATCATCAACACCGATATCTGCCGCCTGATTCGGGAAATACGCGGATCAAAACCGAAGGCCGACGAATCGGCCGCATCGCACTAGAAGGGTTAACAAAAGGATACAAAATTGAAATTCTTCAAAACACACTGAAATCCATAATTCTTCCAACCTGTCCGTAATTCCATAATCTGACAGTTGAAACCGTAATAATTACGGACAATCCGTAATAGTTGGCACCTCTGGAATGTCCTTGGTGGTTTTCACCATGTTAGGCTTTGCGTTGTCCTGCAGCAGTATTAATTGCCAAATCCCATGTCCAGTAAACGGTTGTTTCTGCTCCATTGCGTCCCTCAAACAATGAAGTTGCCGTTGATTAATGCACAGTATTAACGGTTTAAGCAACTCGTAAGAATACATCCTTCAGTAAGAGTTTTTTGCCATGAATATTGGGTTTCACAGTCAATGTTAATGCTTCACCAGGGTTGACCCATGATTTTTGCTTTTTGAAATTGTTGTACAACACCCACTTTTCATCGCCAGTCACTATTCTGTACAAAAACCTCTTCCGGCTGAACCTCGACAGCAGGGATGCAGCTGTGTTGTGGCGTTGCTCTTTGTTGTCAAGAGAGAGCACGTGAAGAACCCAACGGCCTGCCTTGTGAATTTTCCCTAGCTTTTGTAGGCGAATAGAGATTGCTTGTTGGGTTACCCCAAGTGTTTGAGCAAGCTCTGACAGCATCTGACATGGATTTTCAGCCAACAGCCCTTTCAAATCATTGTCCAATTTTTGGGTTGGCCGGGACGTGCATCATTCACGAGATCGAAATTTCCTTCCCGAAACCTCTGAAACCACTTTTCACACATGCTGTAGGACACAGAAGCTTCTCCTAAGGCTTAACAAATCTTTTCCTTAGCGTCGCTAGCTTTTTTTTTTTTTTTTATCTGGAACTCAAAGAGCATGCAATGCCTCACATGCTGCTTATTGGATGTCATTGTGCTTACTGTACTTTTCACCTGCTTTGTGAGATTCTGTCAGCTGCAGTGTTGAGTTTTATGGTGTCGTCTGTTGGTCTTGCACAACCCTCACATGTCAGCGCCACATATTCTTTTATTTTTTATTTTTTGATTGGAGGTTTAAAGATCACCATGAGCAACTCAGTGGGCTATAAGCAGTCACCCGTCCCTAATTTAGGGTCACTGGTTCCAGGGAAGGAAGAGATGAGAGCCAGTGCCGTTAGACAAACACACCAGTACGGTCATTTTTAGTGCCAATTTACAAATTATAATAATTCAGAAGTAAAAGGACATGAAATCAGTCCTAACAAAGATGGGCAAAAATCCTCAATGTTTTTGAACATCGAAGTTTTGCCACCAATAATCAGTGTTTAAACCTCGATGTTGCAGAAGCCGATGCATCGACGTTTCATGACCGATGTTTGAAACTGGTGAAGAATATTTTCTACGTAAAGTAAATGAATTCCTTTTTGTTGCTTTCTTGTATAGAGAAAGGAAATATAATCTTTTTATATTGTGAATTGAATGTTCGGTCGCCGATGTTTCATCGGCAAAATCGAGTTCTTTTCCTAGGTACTAGAGGAACCAATACATCGAAAAAACATCAAGGTTTCCATCGATCCATTGAGCTTTTTAACAAATATTATTGTTTACTCGATTTAGATTGGTGAGTAATTACCGTTATATTGAGCACAGATGTGCCCATTTACTGCTGCAGATGGGAAAGTACGAATTCTTCTGCTTATTATAAAAAATATTGAAACATTGAAAATTCCCCCCATACTATGGATGTTTTAGGAATGAGTAATCCCAGGGGGAAAAAAGATTTACAAAATGGTTTTTATTTTGGACAGTGGGTGGCTTCTTTTATGTTCAGATAAAGCCATCCATGTAAATAATAGCAGTTTTGTTAAAGTTCCCATTAATCCCCCTTCACCTCTTTTTTTATGCTGGAGACTTCTTTTTGGCCACTAAGACTTGCTAACCTTCCAGCCATTTTTTTCTGCCACTAACTTTTTTGGACTTATTGGTCACTGGTCACTTAGCTAAAATTCCAGTCTGCACCTATAGATCAGAGGTGCCATCGCTTAGACCACTGCGCCACCTGGGCGGCAGCGCCACATGTTCAATTTACATAAGTGCTACCGTGGATTGTATTTAGGAGCCGATAATTAATTTGTACACCTAAGAAATACAATAAACCAAACATGCTTATGATTTTTTTTCATTGTAATTTGATTTTTGTTATGTCATATTTCGTTAAAATGGGTTTTGACTGTGTTGTAGAGTTCTTGTTCATCAGCAATCAAATGGAAGTAACATAATCAGCATTTCATAGCTGCCAGAATGAAAAGTAAATAAACACTAGGCTTTAACTTAATATAATGCGCAGAGTATGGTCTCAGATTGTTTCGTATTGTTGAATTTCAATGGAATTACAGAATCTTTATTCCTTTATTTATTACTATTTGCATTAAACTCAATTTGTGATTCAGAAAAATGAAAACAAACAGAATAAAAAATGTTCCAGTGGTCACTGAAGATCTGCCGATGTTCCAATGCCTCGTTAACATGGTTGATTCCTTGTTATAAACAAATCTAGCCCCGTTTGGCCTGGGCCATCTAGCTCCTATTGTAGTATAACCATTGCTGGTCCTGTTAAAGAATAGAGATTACAAACCAAGCTCATCAAGCCAGACTTCTTTTGTTAATTTTAATTACCTTTGAAAAAGAAAATTATGTAGGCTCTGATTGTGCCAAACAATTATTCTTACTAACTATATATATATATGACATTGAGGAAACAAGGATATCCAGAATTATATATACGAGGGTTGTATGGAAAGTAATGCAAAAGCGGGCATAACTTTTTTATTAACTGACAGAGGTAATTCAAGTTGCACATGTTGGTAGAGTAACCCTTCTTCGTCATTGCAGGTAAATAATGGATTCCAAGCAGAAGCAACGTACCATCATTGAGTTCTTGATGAAGGAAGGGGGCAGGCTGTCCGACATCCACAGAAGGCTACAAAATGTTTACGTAGATGGACACCATTGACAGGAGCAATGTGCACAAATGGATGAAGTTTAAAGAAGGGGAAACCAGCATTGAAGACAAACCACGCAGTGGGAGACTATCATCTGCGACCACTGTCATGAATTGTCAGCGAGTGGATGAATTGATTCGCGTGGAGAAACGAGTCACAATCCGTGAGCTTGTTACACAACTGGACTGTTGTCACAATGCCATACAGATGATGGTGGAAGATTGAAGATATCAGAAAGTGTGTGCAAAGTGTGTTCTTCAGCAGTTTTGAAGGAGAGAAGGGTGGAAATCGACTCTGATCTGCTGGAAGCGTTTTGAAGCCAATGAACACACATTTTTTTCCGATCTGGTGATGGGATGAAACGTGAGCGTGTCTTTACGATCTTAAAACAAAGAATCAATTCATGGAAATAGCATCTCAGCTCTTTACCAAGGCCTAAGAAGTTCAAGTGTCAGTTAATAAAAAAGTTATGCCCACTTTTGTATTACTTTCGGTACAACCTTCGTACATAGTACAATCAACTGTAAATTGCATTGTGAATCATTCACTGCTGTACTTGTATTTTTATATATTTAGAGCAGCCAGAGTGAAGCCAAACTGCTGAATCACAATTCTCATGTCATGCAGAAATGACATAGATTTTATAATAATTTTATAATAAAATTTAAGGGTTCAAAATCCTTATTTAAATTTGAATGAAAATATTAAATTTAGTTAATTAGGAAAATGAGCTAATTTTATGCATTTGAGAAACAAAATGAAGGACATTCTGTTACCTGAATGTGATGCACATAATAATTCTTTCTCTCCCTCTGTCTCCCTTTTTTATTGGGGGTCAGCATTAACGGGAAGCATTAACATTCAATTATCTAATGATGAAAATATAAATAGGAGTAAAACAATATACTTCATTTTTCCCTTATTCACATGGGGAAAATTTGCACAAAAGTTCAAACCCGAACCGTGCCTGTGCCAGTCATATATTAGGGGTATGCAAAAGTTTCCGCTTCCCCTGCTTGTGAGCACTGTAAGGCCTAACTAGCCGGCAACTCATGCTGTCAGTTCGTACATGAAGCGAAGCATGGCGGTCAATAAAGTTCATTTGTGGCACTGTTTGTTATTTGTGTTTAATTTAGGGAAAAGTGCTAATGAAACATACGGTTCAATATGTCAGGCATATGGCGAAACGGTTATGGGTGAGCGAATGTATCGAGAATGGTTTGCCAGGTTTAAGAAAGGTGTTCTAAGCTTGAAAGACAAACCACATGCAGGTAGACCGCAGGTACTCGCAGGCGAGGAGCTGGAATCGTTGTTGCAAGAGGAAGCCACACAATCAACCACGCAACTGGTGAAACGTTTGAAAGTGGCTCAATCGACAGTGGTACAGCATCTACTGGCCAGGGGAAATCCAGAAGATTGGTAAATGGGTTCCACATACCTTAACAAAGCGTAATTTGGTCAGCGATTGGGCATCTGCATGTCATTGCTGGAGGTTTCAAGGGAAGAATTTCTTGTGGAAGTTGCCACCGGGGATGAAAAATGGGTCCATTGTGATAACCCGGTATGCAAGCGATCCTCGGTTGACCCAGGCCAGCCATCAACATTCACTACAAAGCAGGATATCGACGGGGAAAAGGTGCTGTTGTGTGTGTGGTGGAATATGCATGGAGTGCTGCACTTCAAACTGTTGAAACCAGGCGAAACAATCACTGCAGAATGATAGAGCGATCAGCTGATGAAACTGAACACCGCAATCGAGCAAAAACGCCCATGGGCTGGTAAAGGACGCCGCCTAGTCATACTGTTACATGATAATGCCAGACCACATATCTGTGCCACCACGAAATCAACCCGTGAACAGTTATACTGGGAGGTTTTACCGCACCTGGCTTACTCCCCGGACATTGCATCCTCAGACTTTCATCTGTTTTGCTCTATGCAACATGCCCTAGCCCAACAGCGGTTCTCCACAGTTCCAAAGGTGGAAAATTTTGTCACTGCGTTCTTCAGCTCAAAACCAAAGTCCTTCTATCACAGGGGCATTCATTTGTTGCCTGAAAAATGGCAAAAGGTCATTGATGCTAACGTCCAATATTTTCATTGAATAAATGTGTGCTGGTTTCCTGATTGTTCCTGTCTCCTTAAAATGGCAGAAACTTTTGCATACCCTAATATAATGATATAAGGGGCCCGCACTTTAAATGTCCGGGCCTTAAAAAAGGAGACCGTGCTCATCTCTAGTCCATGTCCACCAGGCCTATACAGTGTTGCCAACACTTGAAAAAAGCTATGACCAAAAAGTAAAACACATTACACACTTGATGACCTGCAGAACACGTCTTTAAGCAAGAGGAAGTTCCTTACACGTCTTACGATAACGTATGATGTACAAGGGTAAATTTATCATTAACTTTTATGTCTGCTTTACCGTATTTACCGGTGTATAATGTCGACTGCCGTATAAGTCCATGTGGACTTTTAGAGCAAAAATGTTGGATTTCAGCTATATTCGTAGTATAAGTCGACCACCCACTTCCCTATTTCGCCAAACATATCCCTTCATTAAAATCACGTGCGCACCCAGAGATCGCGATAACACTTCTACACGTGTATTTCACGCCTTAGAAACGCCGAATACGCTTTAAAATTTAGAAATGCGCGTTTTTACGAATTGTTTTTCTATATGAAATTTCCTTTAATAATCGGTGATTACACCGGGATATTGTCATAAAAATGACCTTTTTTTTTTTTATCAAGAAATTATATGTTAACTTTTATGTCTCAGTTTATAAAAAATCAGGATTTGGTTCCCATTGCCAAGCTAGTCAGCTAGGGATCAGCTTTCGGCAATCATTCGAAAGAACCTTCAGGGCAGAGTGGAACTTAAGAGCAGCTCAACCGATAGGCATGCACATTACAGGGAAGGAGGATTCAGCCGTGTCGGGATTGAAACGTTAGTGTATTGGTGCAGCTTGGTGCAGTTAAACCTTGGCGTGGAGGAAGTGAAAAGCGATGTGTTTTGAAGTTCGTTTAATTGTCATTTCAGGGGTTAAATTTCTGGGCGAGATGGCGGGATACCCGCGCAAAACAAAGCTGTTAAGCAGGAGTCTCCTGCCTTATGAAATTTTAAGGAAAAAAAATATATATATATATATATATATATATAAAACCTTGGGTCCGTTTCAGGATCGCTCGCAAAATTTGCGCGTTATAAATGTATCCTTTGTAAAAAAAATTTTAGAAACGGACAGTTCAGAGTTCCGAAAATTGTAATCGAATACATCGTTCATATTGGAAAACATGATCAGTTTATGGACCTGTGAATCAGCTTCCATGCGTAGACCTGTATGAGCAGTTCATTTTGCATATCGCGGACTGTTACGAATCAGGCATGAGATTGTTCTTCAGATTCGCGGAATTCCACATTTCGGTTGTACTTGAGAGCGATATAAAAAAAACTGAAGATAATATTTTATTTTCGGAGGGTTAGTGTGTGTGTGTGAGGTGGGGGGGGCTTGTTTTCCTCCTGGGGAACTGTATTCTGTTTTTCAGAACTTCCGAAAACAAAAGCTAAATGGAGTGAAAAAATTTCCTGTGATCGAAAAAAGTTCGACGAAGCAAAAATTTCCTCGTAAACTTTAGGCACGAGTTTCTTTCGCGGATTCGAAGAGTAACTCTGACTTTGTTGTCATTAAAACTGAAGATAATTTGGGGGGGGGGGGGGGGGTGTGCATGCGTCGTGGCGGTGGTGGAAGGGGGTAGGTGCATTTCCGGCTAGGGACGGAATTTCGTCTTTCAAAACTTTCGAAAACGAAGTTAGACGAACTGCAGATTTAATCAGTAATCATAATTTTTTTTTCCCTCGCAATTTTTCTTCTGCTCATTTTTATTGTAAACTATAAATTTGTTTGATAACTGATTGTGTTTCAGCTTGAAAACGGAGGAAAACTTTCCGAAAATAGTAGTCGGACGGAGTGAACGAAATTTCGTAATCATAATATTTTTTTTCACGTGTTTCCACTGTCCTAAATTATTGTTAAATGTTATTTTTCCTCTATAAATAGTTGCAAAGGGAGAAACTGGACATTCCTCATATCAGAAGAATGGTTGAATCAACCAAGTCTCAATTATGTGAACTGTAAACATCTCATACATAGTATTCAAGAAGATTTTTTTTTCTTCAGAGCTGAAGGAAAACATGTTCAAAAATAATAAATTAGTTGGCCTTTGTGGTACTAAACTTGCACATCACAATGTCCAATGAAAGTTTTTTTATCATTTGTGATTGAGATAGACTGTAGATTTCCTTCCTCCATAATAGAACTCTTTTTGAAGTTTGATTGTGTAGAAACTGAATCTGTGAAGCAACACACTCACACAAGTTTTGGTACAGTCTGTCAAAAGCAAATCAAAAATTTTTGCAGCCACTTGGATAAAACAAGACAAGTAGGTAAGGTTTTGATAAATTACGATTTACTTATTTTATATAAAAGAAATTCAATTACATGCTCATTCATGTTGACATTTTATATAGAGATATAAGAAGTTGTTTTTATATTAAATATTATTCAGCTAAAAATTTAATGCGGGAATTGTTCATTCTCTAAAATTACTTTTTTGGAATGAAAAATACTCCTTCAAAAAATGTGAAAGAATATTTTTACTCTTTTGAAAAATCCTAGTATGATCTCTGTGCGCACCGCCGCGAACAAAATCCTCCTTGGAAAAGAGAGAGAAAAACGAATAGAAAGGTGTACAGGCACACCAAACATGCTTTGAAGCTGGTAGGCAATTGGCCACGTCTAAAAAACTGGTCACACTGCTTTCCCGTCCCCTTCATTGCTGTTTCTCACGATGTCGTGAGGTCAAGGGTCAACCGGTCGTTCAACACTTTCGCATTCCCCCGCTTCACTGCTTTAGTCTATTATGAATCACGCTGTAAACTGTTGACATCAAAATGGGCCGCCCCGGTGGCGCAGTGGTCTAAGCGATGGCTTCTGATCATTCGTCCGAATGGGGTCCGGGTTCGAATCCCGGTGAGGCATGGATGTTGTGTTTGTCTTACAGCACTGGCTCTCTCCCTTCCCTGGAACCATTGACCCTAAATTAGGGACGGGCGACTGCTTATAGCCCATTGAGTTGCTCACGGTGGTCGTTAAACCTCCAATCAAAAAAGAGAAAAAAAGAAGAAGACATCAAAATGGCGCTGTTTAACAAGAGAAAAAAATATAATGCCGGTTTTAAATTGCGAGCTGTTCAGTTTGCTAAAGAATCAACTAATTCTGCAGCAGGGAGGAAATTTGATGTTTCTGAGAAACTTGCTCGCGATTGGAGAAAAGCTGAACAGATTTTGCAAATAATGCCAAAGAAAAAGTGTGCATTAAGAACAGGAAAAACTCGCTGGCCTGAGCTGGAAGATGCCATATTTAAGTGGGTGATGCAACAGAGGCAAAATGGATATACTGTGACCATTAATTCCATATGGATTCAAGCTTTGAAATGGGCACAATCAAACGCCGAAAAGGCCATGGATTTTAAGGCAACAAACAGCTGGTGTTGCCGGCTTATGCAATACAAATCCCTAAGTTTGCGTGTTAAAACTGAAATTGCCCAAAAAGCTTTCTAATGAACTGGAAGCAAAAATAACAAATTTTCATAAATTCGTTATTGAAGGAAAGAAAAAAACAATTATGCTTTGCGCAATGTCTGCAATATGGACGAAACTTGTAAATTTCAATATGCCGTATAACAGAACTGTAACTGTGCAAGGAGAGAAAGCAGTCATGGTAAAAACAACAGGCAACAAAAAAAGGTTCACTGTTGTTTTGGGTCTGTATGGCAGACATAATGAAATTAAAGCACACAGTGATCTTTAAAAGGAAAACCATGCCAGAAGTGAAGTTTCCCTCAGGAATTTTCGTGCACGTTCATGAAAATGATTGGATGGACGAAAATGAAATCACTTTATGGCTTAAAAATATTTGGTGCAAACGTGCGAAGCCTGCGTGTGAAAAAAATTAATGTAGTCTTTTGGTTTGGGATATGTTTGGGTCTCATAGAACAGATGCAACCAAGAGGCGTTTAAGATGTATGGACACAGATATTGCTGTTATTCTGGGCAGCTTAACTTCTGTTCTGCAACCTCTAGACGTTAGCTTGAATAAACCTTTTAAAGATGCTCTTAGAAACAAGTGGACTGAGTGGAAAAAAACGGAAAAGGGGAATATCCGTGCCGTGCCATTGGAAACATTGTGCAGCTTCATTATTGAAGCTTGGGATGCGGTAAAGACCGAATCCATAATTAAGTCCTTTAAAAAATGTGGAATATCGAACAATATATGGATGGAACGGAAGATGACAATCAGTGGCAATCTGATAGGGACACTGATGTGAACAGTGATAATGAGTGGGACCCATACGATATCGGTGAATCTGATACTGAGTCACACGATCTGTTGAAAAAACTTTTCGATAGCGATGAGGAATTTTCTGGATTTTAAATTTGTGTAAGTAATTTGTACATGAACTTTTTGCATTAATGTTATATAAAAATGAGCGTTAATAAAATGAAAAATCGATGTACCGAAATTTTTGCACAAAATTCTTTGGTTGGCATTTTATCCTCGGCGTATAAGTCGAACTCGTTTTTTTTAATACTTTTCCCATTTTATGACCTCGACTTATACGTCGGTATTTATTTGTTGATGATTGATTTAGAATAAGTAATAATATTTCAAACTTAGTAAAGGTTTAGAAATTTAGATTTTTAACCTATTACCTGCCAATGTTCCCAATGGAGAACATGGACTTTTGAATTTAAATAAAAAAATCAGAAGAAAGCATTCACAGTAACGATTTTTTCTCTTTAAATTGCTGAATATCCTTCATATTTTTTAGCTATTTTATTTTGCCATCCACTCAAAATATATATACCTGAAAATTTTCAATCCATAAAAAAACATTGAATTCCTTTTATATTCACTGGAGGTATGCAGAAGGGCTGAGTTTATGTCGTGATCATATAAATTTTTATGTTTCTTAATTCATTACTGAGGAGCAATGTCTTTTTTATTTGTTTCCAAATGGTAACATTGACAGCTAATGTGCAACATTTTTCATCAAGAAGTCCAAATAACTTTCTAAATCTTGTAGCAGCTAGACACAATGACAAGTTTATATTTGAGAGTGTGATTGATGTACAATTCCTTTTAACTCCTTCCTCAAAGCCCTTGTAACTGAACTTTGACACTTAATATTGGGTAACTCCATAAAATTTGTGATGATGGACAAGATGATTATGTAAGCACTAGTAATGGCAATGCCGTTGTTACAGTTACATCAAATCACTGTTCACATGAACTCATCAGAATAGTCAAACTATTTTCAGGGGCCAAGGTAAATAAGATTGACATACTATAACATTATCTTATTCAGAGATATAATGAAGATATGGGAAGTGTTGATCACCTCTATTGTCTTCTCAGCAGCTATCATCGTAAAATATGCATCAAAAAGTGATGATGGAATTGGTTCATTAATGCACCGAGCATGTCCTTTGTGGCAAGCAGGATCTTGTGATGTGAACTCCATAAGAAATGCACTTGGACTTCAGAAGAAAAAAAGTCACTACGAATCTTCACCAAAAAGAATGCCTGTCAACTCCAGAAGCCCCACTCCACATGCTTCTCGATCAAACATCTGACATTCACTATCTTGTACCCTCTTTACAAGTATGCTTTGTAATTGGACAGAAAAATACCAAAAACAAATGTTCTGAGTGCGAAAAAATACTACATCAGCATTGTGTTCCATCTTACCATGGGCACTAACTATGGTATAGTAAGTAAAGAAACAAAATAAATAAAATTCATTATTTTCAATACACTAGATGTGAACAAAAGTATTCGGACACCTCCATATATGCAAATAAACATGCATTTGCAGAACCAGACACGCACACACACAGCGTGTGTTGGATGCTGTATGTAAACAGGAATGTTTGCACATTTGTCAGACTGCACTGGAAGCAACTATGTTGCACGGAGCTGAACTGATTAACTTTGAAAGCGGCAGGGAGTTGGTTGCCGTCTGAGCAAGAAATCATTGCATTGCATAGCATTGCCACTCTTTTGGGATTCCCCAAATCCACTGTCACTATTGTTCTTCAATGGAAAGCAGATGGTACCACTACACTGAAGCCGTGCTCTTACATGCCACACAAACTGAGTGATCATGCCATACAAAATTTACTGCAGAATATGAAGGCATGCACATCAGAGCTGAGTTCAGGCTCAATTTTAAGAGCCCAAGCCTGTCCGAGACCGAAGTATGTCAGCCCAAGCCCACCCGACTCCGAATTTTATATTGCAAGATAGAGCCTGGGCCCAAACGAGCCTGAAAACTATGATTAACCTCTAACCTGTTTAGGCATTTAAAAAAAAAAATTCTCTTCCAGGCTTCCACTCTTTCCCACCTGCCGTGCAATTAACCGATGTCTTTCTCAACTGCGGAGTGGAAAAGGAATGTCTATAGTTTCTTTGACCATTAATTTCTTCCTGAAATGTTTTTTTTTATTGGGGGGGGGGGGGGAGGAAAACTTGGGAGGCATAACAATTTACATCGTACGTTGCTCAATAGAATTAGCAGGGAGCTGCTGCTTTGAGGTAGGGTGCAAAATTTCGTCAGCTTGCTATCTACTATCTATAGTTCTTAAAGAAACTTTTCCTTCGCAGAAATTCTGTAATTCATAGCCTGTGATATTTTGTTACCGAAGCCTGGAATCGATAGCCCTACCGAATTCCTACTCCCCATCTAGACCAAGTAGACGCAGTTGCCGAAGAATTCTCTTTGACAACTAGAAAGTGTAAAAGTCTCGTGTGATAAATCATATAAAATCACATTAAAAGAAAAAGGAAAAAAATTCTCTCCCTTCCGAACTTCAGTAAGTATTACGCAGCCTGAGCCTGGTTCGGGCCCAGTCTGTACTTCGGGCTCGGCCCGTCTCAGCATTGATGCACATCCTCGGCCAAAGGCCTACCCAGCGATGTTGAACAAGCCACATGGAACATCTGTTTGCACCAGAACAAACCATTGGGACTGCATGACAAAGGTTACCATTCTAGGTCAACTATACACACAAGACCTACATCATTCCTGGCAGTGCCAGACTGTGACTGCAATAGTGTCTCACTTGCCATTCATAGACAACAGGAAAGTGAAAGAGGGTCATGTGGATAAATGACTCTTACTACTCACTCTTTTTGTTTGGATAGAACTCGGGTATGGCGTTTGCCCTGGGAATGCTGTCAGGTAGACTGCATTGATTCTACACTCAAGTTTGGAAGAGAGACTGTGATGGTGTGAGAATATTTCTGCCAGGAAGGAATGAAATCTTTGTGGTGATTTTCAACCTAACTATTACCAGTTATGAAGATATTCAGAACACTGTTGCACCACCTCTGCTGTGGAAGTACTTTGGTACAGGTCCCTGCCTGTTTTAGCAAATCCAGGTATCTTTCCACACTGCAACTCCTGGTGTCTAGATTGGATTTGTAGAACAGGACGTCCAGGTGTTGGATAGGCCGACCTAACGTCCCTATCTAAATCCCTTAGAATATATGTGGGACAAGCAGAAATGCCAACTCTGATATCAGCAGGTAAGACCTTACTCTATAGCAAGTGGTCTTACACTGTGGCAAGTTACTGCTAATCATCTGTTATTATTGTAAGTTAAAAATGCAGAAACTAACCATTGAAACTAATTTTTTTTTAATTTCTAATATATATCAGTTACCCTGTAGTGTACTAAATAAAAAAAAAATCAGTTTCTATAAAATTGCAACAAAATAAACTCCACACAGCAATGTTCCCAAATGGGAGCAATAAAAAAAAAATATATATATATAAAGGTAAGCAGCACTTGAAGATAATTATGGGAGATTTCAATGCAAAAATAGGGCAACGGCAACAGAATGAAACTTCAGTAGGTAAATTAGGTCACAGCAACAGAAACCAGCGTGGAAATACTCTCGTAGAGTTTGCAGAGGCAGAAGGGTTTTTCATCTTGAACTCCTTTTTCAAGAAAAAGCCACACAGGAAATGGACATGGAGACATCCAAATGGGACGACAAGTGAAATTGATTTTATTATGTGTAACAAAAAATTCGTCATAGAAGACTGCAGTGTGCTAAACAAGTTCAACACAGGCAGTGACCATAGATTGGTGAGATGTAAGATGCACCTCAACACTAAACTCGAACATAGCAAGCTCATAAGACAAACAAAATGTATTGACATAACCAACCTTAAAAAACACCATAATACCTTCAAATTGGAACTGAAGAACAGATTCTCTGCTTTAGAAGGCCTAACATCGGAAGAAGTGGATATTTCTGAAGTTAACAGAAAAGTAATCAAAGCTCTTATGGAAACAACAACAAAATTAGCTGGGTCTAAGAACAAGTTGCATGTGAACAAATTATCAGGAAAAACGAAAATGTTGATGCAAAAAAGAAGAGAGATGAGGACAACTAAAGATGTGACTTCCAAAGTGGAATATATAGAGCTATGCAAGACAGTAAGAAAAAGTATCACTGAAGACGTAAGAAAATTCAACTGTGAACTAGTGAGGAAAGCAATTGAAAACAACCAAAGCCTAAAGATAGCAAAGGGATATCTCAGTAAGGGGAAAAAACATTATGGCACTGAGAAAAGAAGATGGTTCTGTAACAAGAAATAGAGGCGAAATTTTGACAAGAGTGAAAGATTTCTACTCCAAATTATATGAAAGGGATGATACATGTACTCCAGACATCATGAAAGGTACCAGTACCAGAGTTCTTCCAGTCCTTACAGCAGAAGTTGCACATGCAATCAAGAACATGAAGCGGGGAAAAGCTCCAGGAGAAGATGGAATTACTGTAGACATCATACAAGAAGCAAGTGGAGAAATCGAAACAGTACTCGCCCAAATTTTCACTCGATGCCTTAATGAAGGGAAAATTCCTGAGGATTGGAACAACGCTACAATGATCTTGCTACATAAAAAAGGTGACATTGAGGATCTCAGGAACTACAGACCTATCAGCCTCCTATCAGTGGTTTATAAAATCTTCACTAAAGTTCTTTCACACCGCTTGAAGGTGACACTGGACATGGCTCAACCGAAAGAACAAGCTATATTCAGGAGTGGCTACAGCACAATAGATCATATCCACGTACTGAGAGAACTAATTGAAAGAGCGAGGGAATATGAGCTTCCATTGTGCATGGCTTTTATCGATTATGAAAAAGCCTTTGATTCGATGAAACCATCAGCAGTTGCAATGGCTCTGAAATCCTGCGGTATTGAAGATGCATACATTAATATTATTAATAACATCTATGAAAATGCAAGTGCAAAGATTCGGCTGTTTGAAAATACAACACACATAAAAATTGGAAAAGGAGTGAGACAAGGTGACACCATATCTTCGAAGCTCTTTAATGTCACGTTGGAAAATGTCTTTCAATCACTGAACTGGGAAAACAAAGGGATAAAGATTAATGGAGATTATCTAACCCACCTTCGTTTTGCTAATGACATAGTCATTTTTGCAACTACCCCATCAGAGCTACAGAGTATGATCCAGGAACTTGCTGACAAGAGTAAAGAAGTGGGATTAAAAATGAACTTTCAGAAGACAAAAGTGATGTACAATGCTTTTACAAGAAATGAAGATTTATCGATTGATGGAGAAAAGCTGGAGATAACAGACACGTACGTTTATCTTGGACAGCAGATATCAAGTGAGGGTCACATTGGTGAAGAAATTAATCGGCGTACGAAACTTGCCTGGAGAGCTTTTGGAAGAAACAGCATAATTTTCAAGAGCAATATGCCATTATGTCTTAAAAGAAAAGTGTTTGATCAATGCATCCTTCCAGTGCTTGCGTATGGTGCAGAGACGTGGACCTTAGCTAAAAGAGACATACAAAGGCTGCAGACAACTCAAAGTAGCATGGAGAGGTGCATGCTTGGTGTAACCAGGAGAGATAAGAAGAGGAACACGTGGATCCGAAAAATGACAAGAGTGGAAGACATCATGATCAGAGTTAAATCCCTGAAATGGCAATGGGCTGGACATACTGCCAGAAGAACAGACCATCGATGGACAGCCGAAATTTTAGATTGGATTCCAAGGGACAGGAAAAGACCCAGAAGAAGACCACATGGAAGATGGGTGGATGAAATTCGAAAGTATGCGGGAGTGACATGGAGGAGACTGGCACAAGACAGACCGTTGTGGAGGAAACTTGGGGAGACCTTCGTCCAGCAGTGGATTGATAATGGTTGACAATGATGATGATGATGATATATATATATATATTTTAGAAAATTTCAAAATGTGTATGTTATATACAGGTATAAGAAGCTTTTTTAACTGCACAAAAAGTTTGAACATCTCAGTTAACATAGTGCAGCATTCAAAAGGTTAACTTAAACGAAAAATTTATTTTGAGATTATTGGAAGAGCTTCTGCCCCCTTCAAATAAAGATTAAAATTGGTGATTTTTTCAAGTGGCCATTGGCCAGTGGGTGGACAAAATCTAGTGGCCGCTTTCCTTACGGCTATTTCATGTTATATACACATTTTATCACTGCACTGTATACCTTTCACTTATTTAGACATGTAGTTAAATTTAAGCTTAGTAGTTACAAGGGCTCGCTGTCCAGTGCAATTTTAGAATAAATATAATCTTAAAAGTTACATTTTTCTTCAACCACATCAACCAAATTTTCTAGTCAGTTTTTATTGGAAAGATAATTTAATCATTTTTATTTGGTCTCTCGCTATGTTCCCAAATAAAATCTCTCCACCATAAATTGATAGCAGTGGATGGGTCAACATTTTCAAACAGTACTTACTTAATTGCTTACGTTATTTAATTTGCTGTATTTTCTAAAGTCTTTGCATGAGCATTGTCTTATCAAGAACACTGCCCACAATACTTGCATTCTCTCAACTTCTGCATTGTTTGGCATAACAGTCAGCAGTATTGGGTATTTCAACAATTTGTGCTATGCCCTTCATGTACTAAAAATTGCTTGTTTTTTGTTTCTCTAGCATGTTTTAGTGAGTTATTGATGGTAAAAAATGTTCATACAGTATGTTTCAAGCTGCTTCCATTCTGCTAATTTTTTTCTTTTCATTCCATTTATTTTTGGTTAGGTTCTTTTTGATGTCAAAATGAAAACTGGCTGTATAGCTTTCAAAAATGAATTTGATATCTTATAGTAGAATCATTTTGTGGTACAGTGGAGATTGGGAGAAATGTGATACCAACCTGGTCACTTTATTTTACAGACTCACAATGATTCCTGACCACTAACAGAAAATATTCAGTAATTTCCTGGGTTGTTCTAATAAACATTACATTAAAAACATTGATAAACCTTAACAGTTGTTGAAAATATAGTCATCACAAAATAAGAACACTTCTTTCCAATAAAAACTGTCTAGAAAATTTGGTTGATGTGGTTGAAGAAAAATGTAACTTTTATCATTTTGTGGTACAGCGGAGATTGGGAGAAATGTGATACCAACCTGGTCACTTTATTTTACAGATTAACAATGATTCCTGACCACTAACAGAAAATATTCAGTAATTCTGGGTTTGAAAACCGGACAGAATCCTGATTCCATCGGATTCTGTCCGGTTTTCAAACCCAGTGTCAGTTTTTTTGGGGGTTTTTTTTTTTCAGAAAACGTTCAGTTTTGGTAGAATTTTAATTATTTGTCATTTTTCATGTTTGCCCACCCACAGACCTTCCAAATACTACGAATTCTCCATAGTCACTACAAAAATCGTCGATCCCTGCGGAGTACGGAAAACATTGAATATACTACGGAAATAAAAAATCTGATTGTCGGGGGTTATTTTTTTATTTTTTTTTAAATTATTTTTTTCCTTCAGAAAACTGTGTTTTGGTGAATTTTAATGATTTGTCACTTTTTCCCTGTTTGCACTGCACACCTCAGACCTTCCAAATGCTACGAATTCTCCATAGTCACTACAAAAATCGTCGATCCCTGCGGAGTACGGGAAACATCGAATATACTACGGAAATAAAAAAATCTGGTTGTCGGTCTTTTTCCCTTCAGAAAACGTTGTTTTGGTAAAATTTTAATGGTTTGTCATTTTTTCCTGGTTGCCCACCTCAGATCTTCCAAATGCTATGAATTCTCCATAGTCACTACGGAAATCGTCGATCGCTACCGGAATACGGAAAACATCAAATATACTACGGAAATAAAAAAAATCTATGAAATAATGTTATTCAATCATTTGTTCAAAGTTTATTTTCAAGCTTCCAAATTCTAACATTCAGCAAACATTTTTGGGATTGTTTATTGAATGTTTTTAATGTCGCGACATTTGTTCGATATAATTTGAGCATCTTCATGCCGTTCGTCGCCTGAAAATGATTGTTTTAGCACGGATGAAAATGTTCCGTAGTTTTCTAAATTTCGAATTTTTCTTACCCCAAGATGCACATTTCTTTTCACTTTCTGGTTATATTCTTATGTTATATTTTTTCTGATTATGTTTTTCGTTTTTAATAGCTTCAGTAATAGTGAAAAAGAACAACTTCGTATTTTAAAATTTTTTTCTAGTGAAGCGCAGTTTTTGTTATTTCTAACAGCCTGTTCTTCAAAACCAATCAATACGGAAAGTGTTTTTTCTTTTCCGCTTTTTTAAAGCTAAATTAAATTTCAAAATCGGTACTTATTCCGCCCGTGATGGAATCAGCCTTTTCCGTCACCCGTAAAATGACTATCACGGCAGTGATACACAGTACTGATTTTTTATATATAATTTCGGTAAAAAACTTGTGTTTACCCATTCGTTAGTAACATTTTGCCGTATTAAGGGGCAGGCAAGAGATTTTTTTAATTTTGTTTAAAGCCAACTTCACACGTGCAAAGGAAACGCGACTCTGCGTGGAATGAAAGACTTCGCGCGGTAGCGAAAGTGAAGTCCCGATTTTCTACCTTTGATTTCTTTTTGTAAACATAGGGAAAATGCTTGCCCATTTGTTTGATGATATGCAAGAATTGCCTAAGCAATAGAAAATCGTGCATTTTCAGAGAAACAAAACTTTAAAAAACGAGCTGCTGAAGACGAGTTGTGATGCCACAGGTGTCCGTCCATTCCTGAAATGGTTATTTTGTGCACCAACTGAAGTGGAAAAACAAGCAACCACGGTGAGCCTTCCCCGTTCTTGAAGTGTGAACCTATAAATAGATCGTACCCACTTATTTGCGGAGGAAAGGGCTGTTTTTCACCGCGCGTGAGGTGGATGATTTGAAAATACATTTCCTATTACAGGAGCGTTTTAAAAATGCAAATAAATTCTTTAGCAATGAAAAAAGGCAAATTTTCGAGTGTGGCGATTAAAGTTATTTTTTCTACTGGCCATTTTATTTTACCCAGTCGCCACGTGGCGAGTGGCGACCGCTAATTTTAATCTTTACCTTCAAATAGAATATATTTAAAACATGAAGTTTAGAACAAATTGGTACGTGAAGTGCAGAGTAGAAATTCTTGGCTTAACAAAAGAGAAACTGAAGACATTACACAGATGGGTGAGGGGGAGGGTCTAATTCCAGGGTGTATAAAAATTATGACTTAAAAAAATCAAAGAAATCAGATTTTTTTATTTAAATTGATTTTTAGGCTTAACATTATCCATTAGCAACAAAACATAAGCATTAAAACACAAGCAATTAATTGCAAAAATTTAATTAACTGGAAATTAATAACCAAAAAAAATGATTAAAAATTATTCATGCATTTTTCCAGTTGCAGTAACGTTTCTACTTGGAACATGAGACAGTGTAGGTATAGGTAATCAGTTAATTTTTAAGCACTTTTTCCATTTCAAGATCTAAATAAAAACACAAGTTTAGCAGCCTTTTCTACCCCCAGCTGATTCCTGAGTTTACTGTGCTCAAGTCTAATAAAAGTAGAGAACATTCTCACTACTCCAGCAGATGTAGTTTTGCATGTGTGAAGTGCTTCAATAGCTTCAAGTCCTTTTCCAGAAACACAGTCCTTTAGCAAATCTAATGACCTCCACCAGTCCAGTGTGTGCCTTACATCCTTTCTTTCCAAGCTCAATGTTTTCAGTAAAATAGCACCAAATTGGATCGTTCTTTCTCCCAGCAGACATCTGAGAACATACAAGGCACTGGCTATTATTAAGTAGAAAATACAAATATAGTGTGCTCTGTTATAAATCTGAGTACAGAGGAACAAAGGCAAACAATGAACAGCAACAGACCCTTGTACTAGTCTAGAAAAACAACAATCCTGTGATGATAATTAACACAGCAATCAGACATCGGCGAATTGACTGTTCACGTGTGAAACAGTAATTACTAATTACAGTCAATTTGGCAATGTCTGATTGCTGTGTTAATCATCATGACGTATTTACCACGTATTATGAGAAGAATATATCTTCAACTCTGAATACCTAAACAACTGGAGATTTACTTAACAATGCTAGATGGCAGCAGAATTTGCATTGAATAAGAACGTGGTCGGGGAATATTCTGATGCTCTTAACACACAGATACTTGTGAATTCGCCATTGTGGGTGGTGCGACGGATAGCGCGCTCAAATGGAAATCGGGAGATGCGGGTTCGATTCCCGCTTCACGGCGATGAAATTTTCAAGTTTTCTGATGTGATTTAGTTCATGCGTAAAACAGTAATTACAGTCAATTCGGCAATGTCTGATTGATGTGTTAATTATCATGACATATTTACCACGTATTATGAGAAGCATATATCTTCAACTCTGAACAACCTTGTGATCTGACACGTCATTGAGCAGAAGATAAAAATCTGTTCCCAAACTAAAGGGATTGTTCATTCTTCTGCCCCTACAACTTGCATTGCAGTTACCCCTTTTGCCCTGAAGCTGAAGAGATTACTCCCTAATCCCTATTCAAAGAGTCATACATTGCTAATCCCTACTTCTAGACTCTAGAATAAGATGTACGTATGCCCTCTGTACCCTGTCAACATGTAGCATGTTTTGAGTTTTGTTTACCAGCATGAAAGTTCTGCCACAAGGATTTAAAACTTATTTTTTCACTTCAGCCACTTTGACTGATCATGTTAAAACTAATGCTTAAATCCAGTTTTGTTCAAAGTTTTAAGTGGTGATATAAAAAGCAAAAAAAAAATAATAATTTGATTAAATCATAAAAATAAAGAAAATATTTGATTAATTAGTGATTTAAAAAAATCATTTGATTTAAATCACGATTTAAATCAAGTGATATAAATCGTGCGCACCCTGTCTGATGCTAATCATCATTTTGCAATTTACTTCTGTTTTCTATGTTAAAAGCATTCTCAAACTCTAAATACCAAAGATGTGTACTGCTTACATGAGACACTGATATAGTTTTGTGACCTTCTGTTACTTATATCTTCAGCTGTGGGGGATGGGTATGGCTGTGGATGATAACTGGCATGTATGATTAGCACTCAAAATAAAATCATGAGTTAAACTGCATAGTTTAGGAACAGAAATTAAGGAAGAAATATTCCTCAGAAATATATGGGAAATTCACAAGATTATTCAAAGCAATCAGAATTGTGTACTGAATTGCCTGTAGTTTACTGGTCTCCTTGTAACATCTCCATCTGAGGAGATGTTACATGGAAACCAGTCAAGTTACAGGCAATTCAGTATATAATTTTGATTGCTTTGAATAATCTGCTTAGTTCAGTTTAAAATTTTTTGAGATATACTTGTTTTCATACATCAGAAGTTGTTTTCCCTTTTGTTAAATTAGCATTGTGTGCATGTCCTTTTGTAAACCAGAACCAAAGACCGCTGAAAGTAAGTGCAAACTCATAACAGGTCGGTGTGAGTGGGTGAAGCTAATGGGTATTTAAAAAATGTCTGTTCTATTATTATTATTATTATTATTATTATGCATTTCCTTCATGTAAAATAATTTGCATTTTTATTTATAAAAAAATATATTTTGTTAGGGCAATGAAATTGTTTTCTGCCAAAATAGCCCACATGAAATTTATGCAGAGCTAGCTTCTTTGCCCCTTCATGGTAGGTGTGAGGCAGCTATATTTAAACAAGGCAGATCAATACATGTGAAGTTGAGAACTACTGAAAAGCATCGGAATTCGAAAGTCCACCCAAAATCAACAAAGTTTGTAAAAATGTTGTTTCTAACTGAGTGATTGAATATGAATGGAGTTCAGAACAATAATGGAATCATGTATGTTAAGATGAAAGGCTATAATATATTAAGAAAAGGTAGTATCTGTATGTCATGATAATTAACACAGCAATTGGACTGTAATTACTGTTTCACATGTGAATTAAATCACATCAGAAAACTTGAAAATTTCATCGCCGTGGAGTGGGAATCGAACCCGCATCTCCCGATTTCCGTTCGAGCCCGCTATCCGTTGCATCACCCACAACGGCGAATTCGCAAGTATCTGTGTGTTAAGATGTGATTTAATTCATGTGTGAAGCAGTAATACAGTCAATTCGGCAATGTCCGATTGCTGTGTTATCATGACGTATTTACCACGTCTTATGAGAAGAATATTTGTTCAACTCTGAATACCTAAACAGCTGGAGATTTACTTAACAACTCTAGATGGCAGCAGAATCAGCATTGAATTTGAACGTGGTCGGAGAATATTCCAACACGCAGATACTTGCGAACCCCGTAGCAGAATCGCAGCTACGGGCGACGTATGTCGCAGATTTTATTTTAGTCCTGCAGACAGAAACAACACCCAGAACCTTTTTAAATCCTTCCTTGCAGACTCCCCAATCATGGATGTAAGTTTTCCATTTTTGGATGGAATTCAGTTGTTTTAAAACATTCCCCAAACGGAAGTTAGGCGGAGTGAAGTTTCCTCCCGTAATCGCAATTTTCCCCCCTCGCAATGTTTCCTCTGTTCGATGTAGTTATTAATACCCTTTTTTGCGTAAATGTTTCTGTTTCAGCTTGAAAAATGGAGACAGAATTTTAGGTACAGAGGGAGAGTGTTCTTGATGCTTGTTATCATTGCAATTTCTGTAGTTATTACGTTAACCTCATTTTTAGGCAGAAGAAATATAAGATGGTCAGTTCTTTTCTCTCTCTGTCTCTTGTTTTTCTTTTTAAATTTCTACATGTGCATTTTTTTTTTCATTTATCTTGCCCATTGATCACTCGCAGATTATTTCGTGGCACCACAATATCTGTCGCAGACTGATCAGGAACTTTCTGCTACAGGGCTTGCGAATTTGCCCTCGTAGGTGGTGCAATGAATAGCACGCTAGAACGGTAATCGGGAGATTCGGGTTTGATTCCCACTCCACGGCGATGAAATTTTCAAGTTTTCTGATGTGATTTAATTCATGTGTGAAACAGTAATTACAGTCAATTTGGCGATGTCCGATTGCTGTGTTAATTATCATGACATATTTACCACGTACAGAATATTTCTTCTACTCTGAGTAGTACCTGTAATTTTTCTTATTTGTGCCAGAATATTTTAAAGTTTGTTTGGGGACTTAACCACCACAGTGAGCAAATCGATTGGTTATAAGAGTTGGCTGTGCCTAATTTGGGGCCACTGACTCCAGAGGAAGGGAGAGAGCCAGTGCCATAAGACATGCAGCATCCATGCCTCACTGGCATTCAAACCCAGACCCACCTCAGATGAATGGTCAGAAGCTGGTGCTTAGACCGCTGCACCATCAAGGCGGCTATATTTTAAAGAAAACCTGGCCATTTGATGTTATTCTTTGATATGCATAAAGTAGCCCATGTAGTTAGTTTTGTAGGTGGGCTTTTGACTTCTTGCACCACTGGATCTAGCTTTGAGATGCTCATGGGGGTCACTAAAAATGTTAAAGAAAAAAATTACAAATTGGGTCCGACCACCCATGTCATGAGCTAGTTGGGCTTCCCAGACATGGTCACTAGGTTGTGCTGTAAGTGTTTATCCTTTCTCATCTACATCTGTAATTTATGTTTTTGGAACCAGCATTAAGTTTAAAGATTAAATTTAAGATTCTAGCATTAAATTTAAAGATTGAACTTGTGACTATCCACTCCATAATCATGGGTTGTGTTATAAATGTAAAAAAATTCTTCTGTGTATCTGTTACTTGTAATTTTACCTGGGGGAAACTAGTGCACGACAAAATAATCAATCATTGTAGTTCATATGAATGTTATAAAATAAATGAGCTAGGTATATATATCTTGACTGATTTTTTCCAGAACTGTGGTAGCAGAAAACCCATTTTACTTGAAGTTGGTTGTGGAGTAGGAAACTTCATCTTTCCACTTATCGAGGAAGAAACCAAGTTCTTCATTCATGCCTGTGACTTCTCACCTAGGGCGATCAACTTTGTTAAGGTATGGTGATTTTCATATGAAATCCATTAAAAAAGTTCAGCTTAAGATGTACCATTTTGCACAATATTCTTTCAAAAGTAGAAAGTGAGCATTGGTGTTACAGTACACTTTCTGACTCACCACTGTAGCAATTAGTAGCACAAGAGAAAATTGAAAGTTTCTACACCTGTCATCACTCTTTGGCCAAAAAAAGAAAAGGCCATGAAAAATAAATCACATGATTATGTGTTGATGCACTTTGCAATTTTTTTATGTGAAATACTTTCTGTGCATCATAATTCAGGATACAAATAATCTCAGATGACATAGCATCTAGAGTTACGATATGGATATAAAATTTTGGATACAGTTATTGTAAATGGCATGTAATTTTGCTTGCATTACTGACCAAACTACAGAAAACTGTTCATCAAGCAAAGTATACCAGTTCAAAATGTAATAGCAGGGTTTGCATAGAACCTGCAATTCTGGGAAAGTCCTGGAAACTAAAAATTTTAATTTCCAGTCATGGAAATCCTTGAAAATGGTAGATTTACTCTTATGGGGTCTTGGAAAATTGTATTTTTTGGCATGAAGTCCTTAAAATTGGGAGACTTCATTTTGAAACGCAGATTTTTTTTTTTCCTGTAAAACTCGGTAGGTAACTTCTGCCATCATGGCTACCTTCTGTTTGTGCCATAAACTGGGCAATGAAAGGTCATGTTAGAATTATGGCACAATAGCATGTCCGGAGCTCAGGCTATCGCACCAGAATTCCTGCATGTGCCATGATGCAAAGTCAAGTGGCCTTGAAGGGAAGACCATGTATCAGGCAATAGGCATGCACTCACCAACTGGCTGAAAGAGAATTTGGAGGCAAAAGTAGTGATCTGGGGGTGGGGGCACTCTCCGTTAAAACTACCCTGTCTCCATCACTGAAGCCAAAGTGTTGAGCAGTGGCCTTCTGTGCTGAATGACCAATCCCCACCCAGCGCATACTGTCTCATGTGTCCTGAAAAATGCTTGTGGGCTACATTTATCATTAGATACTTCCATCTTCACCTGAGCCCCATTTTTTTATTGTTTGTTTATGTTTTCCATTCCATCGCTCACATTTGTTGCTTTGTTCATTTAACAAATGAGGCTGTGGTTTGTTGTTTGATCACTGGTTACGGATTATTTTACTCCTTCTTTTGGAGTATGGTTGGAAAATGTGTATTCCAAGAAGTTTAGTGAGAGAATAATTTATTTTCAGGTTGGCTGTTACCCGATACCAGTAACAAATCTAGAGCTCATTGGAAATTGCGCATGAAAAACTTTGACATTTCCAACTTGGGTTATCTGAATTAAAAAGCCACATGATGTGACATAATAAATCTTAGGTTTTAACTAAAAGTCATTCGACATAACTAGAAAGTTTGTTTTTTGTATAATATCTACTAAGTAAAATAAGAATGCAACAACAATAAACTCAGTATGCAGCAAAAAAAGTGAGTAGGTGATAAAGAATCAATCTGAGCTGTTTCACAGTTATTAAGGTAATTTTTTCTTTCTATATTAATTATTTTAATAATTATATTATGTATGGTGATAAAAAAATGCAAACCTGGAAAATGATGTATATTACATTAAAATAATTCTTGAAATCGTCATCACATGTGTAAGTTACGTTGAAAATTATAAGCGGGATGTTTCGGTAGCGACTTCTGCCTTCATCAGCCATGGAATGAGACACGTGGTAAAAGCATCAGTTGTTGCCAGATTTCAAAATCGCTTTCCAAATAATAGGGATGTTAAAAAGTGCGTCACTATTGCAGGTGTTAGGGGTAAGGTAGATTTCAATGCTTTTGCGGTACCCGAGGGCATGCCAATTGCTGAATGGTGCAATCCGCTTAACATTGTGCCAGTCGGGAACCGCGGACGTATCGCTGATGATTAAAATTGAAAGGGAGGTGGAAGGGCTGCCTTTCTTAACATCAGCGATATGCTCCATCAATCGCCGGTTTATGCTGCGGTAAGTACTACCAATATAGTGGGTAACGCCTTTGGAAGTGTTGTTAGGGATAAGTAGACACCTTGTAAATCAAGGGGTTTATTGAGATCTCTGTCATTAAGGATGAGGTTGAGAAGATGTAGAGGTGGTTTGACTGCAATCGTATAGCCAAAAGACTTGAAAATAGAGCAAACTTTATGAGTAAAGGACAGGCTAAAGGGCAAAGTGCCAACAAACTGATGGGTGATGGAAGGTTCAAGCAGTAAACTAGATCTGTTCTGTGATTCAAACCTCTTGATTAGTCAAAAGCATTGAAATCTACCTTACCCCTAACACCTGCAATGCTGACGCACCTTTTAACATCCCTATTATTTGGAAAGCGATTTTGAAATCTGGCAACAACTGACGCTTTTACCATGTGTCTCATTCCATGGCTGATGAAGGTAGAAGTCGCTATCGAAACGTCCCGCTTATAATTTTCAATGTAACTTACGTGTGTGATGACGATTTCAAGAATTCTTTTAATGTTTTGTGTGTTATGTGTTTTCCTGCCAATTCTTCTCACTATGATGTATATTAGTCCTGGAAAGTCCTTAAATAGTCCTGAAAAAAGTTTAGGACCCTGCTGTATGAGCCTTGAATAGTAATAGAATTATGAAAATCAAATTGAAATAGTTTTTAATGCCGTATGTTGCACTGTTATTGATTTGTCTACTTGTGTCACATATTTTATCTTCTACTTGAGCTAAATCTGAATTTACGAAATATGTTTTCCTTCTTACAATGTACTGACAATGAAATCCAGGGGGAAAAAAATTTCCCTTCATGTACTGTATTTCCCAGCTTCAAGGATGCCCCCCAATTTTAAAATGCAAAATTTTGAGAAAAAGAAAAAAACATAAAAATAAGGTCTCAGCACTCATAAAGATTGCAAACAATACAAATTTTACCTCTACATATAAGAAAAAACATTTCAGTCGTCCATATCCTCAAATCCAGAAAATTCACTGGTGTTATCCATATCACTGGCATCAATGTCATAATCAGGGTATTAAAGTGGCTCTTTTGATCTAGAACTCCATATATGTGTGCCGGGCTCGTAAGTGCATCTTGGTTTATCGTGAATGTGTTCCAGCAAAAGTGACGTGAAGGGAAAAACCCGTTAGTCTTTCCATGGTGTTTCACGACAAAGGCAGTTTTATTATTAATAAGGTTTACCAGTAAACATTTTGGACATAGATAACCTTCCTCTTGGGTTAGCATAGGCCTACAAAAACATAGCCTTCAGTCTCCAGAATGCACAGTAAATTTTTGAGACTTATTTCAGGAAATAAATAGCACCCACAACACCAGGAAATACGGTAATTTGCAGGCTATTAAATTCAGAAAAAGAAAAACCACTGTAGGCTATAATCAATCTACACCTATGATATTGATCCTGAATGTAATGTCTGACAGAAAAGTTGCAATTCACAGAATGATAAGGAAGTCTTAAAAAATAAGATCTTATTAAATAAAGTAACTGTGTTATGTATTTTTTTTATTGTTAATGCACATTTTGGTACTCTTCTAATTATATACTACCCATCCTGCACAGTTGCTATGCAGATGTAGCAGAAACAAAAAAAAACAACAAAAAAAAACGACTAGGGATTTCCATATGATGGTGATAAAATAAAAACTATTCGTGTTGCAGTTTGAAGAGATACATACTTCAACACTCTATTGAAAACATAAAGCTCTTTTATTGATGAAAGGTTCATTTATCTTCGTTCTCTTCCAGAGAGGCACTGCTGAATGACAAGAAAGAATTAACTCTACCTTGGTCAGCTTCTTTTATCATTTACACCTCTTTATCATTTGGCAGCAACCGTATTGAAGATCTTTGAAATATAAATCTGACAACCAATCTTGCTCTGAGTGTTTACAGGTGATAAAGACCTTATTAGTTGGGTGGAAAGTCTCTGTGTTTCTAAGATTTCTTAATGTGAGTAGCATGTTTTCCCTACAAACTACATTCATCTGTTACATGTGTATTGCACTCTTTCTGTTTAAAAGCAACATATCTGGAGAACTTAAATAATTATAACTTTGTAAACAGATAATCAGAGAGTGGATTACATGACAGAAGTTATGGTAGTAAATTTAATGTTTCTGGAGTACAATGAGAAAAATTTCATTCATATCAAATTGACAACAGCAATTTTCAGTCTTTTTTACTTTAACTGAATTCCAAGAACATCATCAAGCATAAATGAATATTTTTTCTAGCTGATGCCAGTAAAATATGGGTTAAAAACTTGTTTAGATTGGACATTGAAAATTAGGAAGTTTTAACAATAGAGTGGATCAGAAATGGATTCATTACTTGACCTTTCTTGTGACTTAAAAATAAAATTTTGATGAACAATTATTGAATAATTGAG